>CM069134.1:120753324-122192052 GCA_035221665.1 Okamejei kenojei | reverse complement strand
GGAGTTCTACTCAGTGTAACAGGTCTTGGTGAGGTCACACCTGTGGATGCATACAGTTGGTCTCCTAATCTAAGGAAAGACATGCTGCCAAGAGGGAGTTACAAGAATGTTCCCAGACTGAGTTCCTGGGATGGCAGGACTTCTACTGGATGTAGAGAGATGCGGGGGATCTATAGAGACTTTACAAAATTCTTAAGGGTTGACAGGCTAGAGCAGGAAGATTGTTCCCGTGGTGAGAATTCATTTTCCCAACGCAAAAAAAACCGAAGTGGAATCTTGTATGCTCGCCACAGAAGGTAAGACCATTCAATTGGCTATATTAAGAGGGAATTAGAATGGGTGCCCTTGTGGCTAAAAAGGGGATCAGGGTATGGAGAAGAAGGCAGGTACATGGTTGTATGGAGATCACCATGATCAATTGAATGAGGTGCAGGCTCGAAGCTGAATGACTACTCCGCACCTTTTTCTAATGTTCTATAATGAAAACCCCCGTGAATCGCCTCTCCCCCACCAAGACGCGCGCTCTAGAGCCTTGGTTCGTCGTGACCTGGTTGCGATCAGTGCTGCCACAGTGCTTCACTGTTGATGCATTCCACGTTTTCGTTGCCAGCGTGGGAATCAATTCACCTTCATTCATGCCGAGGAATAAAGCTTCTAATCTCAAGAAACCAAAGACGGTCCAACGTTCCAGCTGAAGAAGGGTCTCGACCCCTTAACGTCACCCATTCCTTCTCTCCAGAGACGCTGCCTGCACCGCTGAGTTACTCCAGCATTTGGTCTCCTTCATCCGTAAACACATTGCAAATTCAGAAAGAAATGGCCTGCCTCATTGTATCTCCCAGCCAGGTTAAGTACTTCATCACATGGCGGCATAGTGGCACAGCTGGTGGAGTTGCTGCGTCTCACCACCGAACCCGTGTCGATCCTGACCGCGAATGCTGTTCCTCCTCTCACCGTGACGCCGTTTGATTTTCCTCTGGTGCTCGGGGTTCTTCCCACATCCAAAAGCGGTCACAGGGAAGAAGCGTCCTCAACCCAAAAGGTCATCCCATTCCTTTCTCTCCGAGATGCGCTTTCCTGCTGAGTTAATCTCCAGCGTTTGTGGGGGCGGGCCGCATGATGCTGAAGCCCAAGATTAACAAAACTATCATCGTTCAGCAGACAGGCGTTAAATATCCAGATAATCACAGTTTCACTCCTTACAATTTTGTACAAATAGTGAATATTATTTCCTCATGACATTATTAGTCACCTGGATAGGGAACCAATTTCCATCTTTCTATGCGACCCAATTTAGTTTAGTTTAATTTAGAAATATAGCGTGGAAAGAGGCCCTTCGGCCCACCGAGTCCGCGCCAACCAGTGATCCCCGAACACTAACACTACACACATTAGGGACAATTTACCACATGTCAAATACCCTTTGCAAACCTGTACGTCTTTGGAGTGTGGGAGGAAACCAAAGTTCTTGGAGAAAAGGTCATGGAAAGAATGCAGGTCATGGGAAGAATGCACAAACTCCTTACAGACAATTTGGATGAGGGGATTGAAGGCATTTTGGCCAAATTTGTGGATGATAAAAATTAGGTGAAGGGGGGCAGGTAGGGCACATATTCGGTAGAAGTTTCCCCCCTGGAGTCCAAATCACATTATCTGAAATTTTTATGCTTTTAATTTCTCGAGTTATCAATGAATATCTCAAAATCTGACAAACTTGAAATCTGGGCCATCTGCTCATGCTATGAGTGTCCATCCCCCCCACCCCTCCCTCCCCCTGTGTTGAACGCCCGCAGCCCCTCCCGGCACCCACTGCCTGATTGATCCCGGCTGCCCCCCGCCTCGACCCTCTCCCACTCCTCTCTTACCCTCGCCACTCCTCTCTCCCTCCCCTCCCCCCCCCCACCCCCCCCCCCCCCCAGTCGCCCATGCAGCAGCATCCCAGGGTGCACCAGGCCACACGCCGCGAGAAGCAGCAGCAAGTCGCCCCAAGGAGCCGTTTAAGCGGCTGGTTATGAACGCGGATTGCGGCGCCCGCACGCCAAACTCAGCACCACTTCTCTGACATTTCTTCGAACACTGTGGACTCGAGCCCGAGTGGATCGAGTACCTGGCCGGGAGAAGTTTTGCCGCCAACGCCACTTCGTAAGCCTTGCCCTCAGTTTGCAGCGGGACTGCCAGACTCAGAGAAGCGAGCCGTCCCAGCGACAGCGCAGCGATAGCGGCAACGAGCCGCACCGGGGGAAGAACAAGCCCCCGCCCTCTACCCTCTCGGTCATCGAGCGCAACGCCAGGGACATCCAGTGGCGTACCCGGCTGCAAGAGGGCCAAGGTGCCCAAAGGCATGGCTTTCCTCTGTCCTGTGTAGAATTGTAAAAACCTTGCGCCCTCAATTTTTGTTTTCTTACGCTGGAGATTTTTTTACCTCTGAAAAAATAGGGGGTGTGGACCGCACCCCTGCGCACCCCACCTTCGATGGCCATGCTATCAGGACTGAACCGGGTCTCTGGGCGCTGTAAGGCAGTAGGTCTACCCGCTGCGCCAACGTGCACTCCACTACTACTCAAAATTCCTTCGCAGGTGAGCTAGGGGAAGGTTGCGTTCACCTGTCCTTCTCCAAGAAGTACCAGGCAGTGCTATAGTTAAAAGGCATAGAAATAGGTGCAAGAGGAGGCCATTCGGCCCTTCGAGCCAGCATCCGCCTTCATTGTTGTCATGGCTATTAGTCCTCTCTATCAATAAACCCTGACTGCTCTCCCCCATAGCTTGACCCACTAGCCTCTAGACTCTATCTAACTCTCGCTTAAAAACCAGCCAGACTCTGTGATGGAATGTGTCAACGCAAGGCATTTCGACACCTCAAAAGTTTAATTTCAACTGTTTTTCAATTTTCATTTTTCAGTCAATAAAAAGTCATACAGCATGGAAACCTTTGTCCACTCCGAAGATGCCGCATCAAGCTACCACGTTCACCTAAAACCCTTAATCCATATCCCACTAAACCCTTCCTATTCATTACCAAATAACCTGTTTCATGTAAAAACAAGAACACCAATGCCGAGTCACGTAGAATTCAGGCAGCACTACAGTTCCTGTGTCTCCATTCTACATTTTCATGCTGTTATATACCCCGGCCGCAACGCTTCCTCTGGCAAAGATCCATACACCCAACACCCCTTGTGAAAAAGTTGGCCCCTCAGTTTCGTATTAAATCTTTTTTCACCTCTCACCTTAAAAACCTTTGACCTCTAGTTCTTGATCACTCTATACACTCTACCCGGGAAAAGATTCTGTGTGTTCACCCTGTGGCTTCATACACTCCGAAAATCGCCCTCAGCCTCCGGCAAGCAAAAGGAAAGAGTATTACAGTTGAAAAAATAACAATGTAGTTAATCAAATGAGGTGGCCGGCCGTAAACAGCTTAAGCAGATATAGTTGATCAAGCAGCAGCGTGAGATGAGTTTTGTGATGTCGAGCGGGTCAACAGTTCATATGGAAGACTGTAAGTATCAACATCATATTTTGTTTTTTCCGCAATGTAACCGACAGCAGCTGTAGAGTTGATCCTTACAGTGCCAAAGACCCGGCGACCCGTTATAGGGTTCTGCCGTGCGGAGTTTTGGTACGTTCTCCCTGTGACAGCGGGGTGACTTCCGGATGCCCGATTTCCTCCCACACTCCAAAGACGTGCAGGTTGTGAGGTTAAGTGGCTGGGCGGGGGGGGGGGGGGTATGCACCCGAGAATAGAGCGTGGTACGGTGATGGCTGGTCGGCACGGACGCTGTGGGCCGATGGGCCTGGTGTTCAAGCGTAAGCCAGGAGTCTAAATCAAGGCTAAAGAATTTTGCAACATCTACCTAACGCAATTAAATACTGATGCCCATTCCTCCCTACGTCAAAGTAACCAATTCTAAGACGTGGTCTCCTTTGACAACGGTGGACAAGCGATGGACAACATAACTTAACCTTAATTTAAATGGTCAGAACCGGTGATGGAGTGGGCAAAAAGACAAAATTGGTAATCTCTCCGAATGCTGCTGGTCAAGGGGATGCAGTGTATCGTTTCCATCTCGTTCTTTATTTGTTTATTTCACTATCTGTTTCGACATCGGTGTCAACTAATTCTACCACTTTATGTCTTTTATTGTTCTTTTATTTAAATAAAAAGACGAAGTGTACAAGAATGGAAATATGTATGTTATGTAGGTATGATGATTAGTACTCAAGTACCATACGATAGGACGGACGGATACATAAACAAAAATAAAATTAATTAAAAAAAGACTGGATGCCACAGTACTGGGGAACTGCAATTCCCACACACAACACAATCTCCCCATGTGTGACCTCTGCAGCAAGTATAGATATCGGTCGGCAAACGTAAACATCCTCCAAAACTAAACTAAACTAAAAAAAGGTTTTAAAGGCCTAAATGTATATACGTTTAATAAAAGGATGCATTCTAACATCATTAATGTTTATACTTTGTAGGTTTATTTTTTAGGGTTAATTGGTCACAAAATTAAAACGTGTGTAAACGATGGATAAAAGGGAATTGTTGAAATTGTGAATCAGGTAATCTAGTGTGATACCTTATGTCAAACAAAAAAAGCCAAAAGTTAGATGATTATTAACACTAAATAATTTGCATTCAGCTCCGAGCAGCTTTCCAGAGTAATTCCTGTGAGAAAGACGATACAGAGGCGGGAAGAAGAGAGGTAGAGGCGAGAAGAGCTGTGAGAGAGCTGGGAAGGGAGGAAGGAGGCGAAAGCAAGGACTACCCTGAAGTTAAGATCATAATCACTTGGGAGTTAACTTCCCCAAGCTAATTATGAGGTGTTGCATCTCCTCCTTTGCGGTGGGACTACAACATCACTGGCCATGGAGAGGACCAGGATAGAAAGGTCGGATTCAGAAGGGAGGGGAGCTGAGGCCCTGAGCCACCGGGAGATCAGTTTGGTTAAAGAGAACTGTGCCAATCTGATCTTCATTCATACCCAAATCAATATCAAATATTGCAACCAGTTGATAATACTTCAGGCTATTTGCAGTAATTGGTAATTAAGACTGCACTTTTAATTTGATCCATAATAGAACCAAAATAGTAATATATGCGTTGAGGATTAAAAATGAGCTGAATGCCGACCTACATTACATCTTTGTAAAGCGATCGTCCCTAAGGTTGTTGGAGACAATACTTGAATCATGGGCGGTGTGTAGGAAACATATAGAAAATAGTGCAGGAGTAGGCCCATTCAGCCCTTTGAGCCAGCACTGCTATGCAATATGATCATGGCTGATCATCCATAGTCAATACGCCATTCTTGCTTTCTCCCCATATCGCTTGATTCCGTTAGCCCTAAGAGCGAAATCTAACTCTCCTGAAACGGCTAGTGAATGGCCTCCACTGCTTCTGTGGCAGGAATTTCACAGATTCACAACTTTCTGGGTGGAAACGTTTTTCTCATTCAGTCCTAAATGACCTACTACTGAATCTAAACGGTGACCCCTGGTTCCAGGACCGCCCCCTACATCGAGAACTTGTGGTTGCCTGCATCGAGCCTGTCCAATCCCTTAAGAAGGTTATATGTTTCCGTCAAGGTTCCCATATTAGAGATTAGTATGCCAAACTTAAAGGCCACACGTATAGGGGTTCAAGTATGATGTGGATAGAGAACTGGCGTAGCCGACAGGAAGGCAAGATCGAGAAACGGGTCCTTTTCAGAATGGCAGGCAGTAACATGGTTACCACAAGGCTCACTGCTGGACCCGAACTATTTATAATATATATAATGATTTTGGACGACGGAATTGAATGCAACATCTCCAAGTTTGCGGATGACACAAGCGGGGCAGTGTTAGTGTGAGCAGGATTCTGAGGCTGCAAGGTACTTTGATAGTTGGGTGATGGGCAATGCATGGCAGATGCTGTATAATGTGATATATGTGAGGGTTATTCCACTTGGTGGCAAGCACAGGGAATAGACTAATTAGCTGAATGTGGCCAATTTAGCAAAGGGTGAATGCAACGACACCTGGGTGTCCAATGGACAACAGTCATTGAAAGTAGGCATGCAGGTGCAGAGGCAGTGAAGAACGCGAACGGTATGTGGCATTCATAGCAAAAGATTTTAGTATAGGAGCAGGAGGATCTGCTGCAGTTGTACAGGTCTTGTGAGACACGCCTGGAGTATTGCTACAGTTTTGGTCTCCAAATCTGAGGAAAGACCACTCTTGCCCATAGAGGAGTACAGAGTTCACCAGACATGATTCCTGGTTGGCAGGACTTTCATATAAAACGAATGATAACTTGCTTGTACCGCTGGAATTAGACATTGAGGGGGATTCTTATGGAAACGTACACAATTCTTAAGGGGTTGGACAGAGATTGTTCCCGATGTTGGGGAAGTCCAGAACAAGGGGTCACAGTTTAAGCATAAGGGGGAAGTCTTTTAGGACCGAGATGAGAAAAAAAAAATTCACATAGTGTGTGCTGAATCTGTGGAATTCTCTGCCACAGAAGGTAGTTGAGGCCAGTTCATTGGCTATATTTATGAGGGAGTTAGATGTGGCCCTTGTGGCTAAAGGAATCAGTAGGTATGGAGAGAAGGCAGGTACAGGATACCGAGTTGGACGGTCAGCCATGATCATATTGAATGGCAGTGCAGGCTCGAAGGGCCGAATGGCCTACTCCTGCACCTATTTTTTATGTTTCGATATTTCTATGTAAGATCCCCTCTCAACCTTCTATACTCCAGTAAATACAAACCCTCACCAAGCCCTTTTGTTTAGCCTTGTCCAACAAAGACTCATTTGAAACCAAGTCCAGCACTGCTTAAAAAGTTCAAAGCTGGAGCAGCCTTGATGATACACTGTATTACACAGTTGAATGATACTGGTAGCAGTATCGTCTTGGGGTTGAGGTTCATAGCTTTGATTCTGAATGCTATTGAAAGCATTTTTTAGTTTTAGAACATCTATATATTCTGGCATATTTAACAATACATTGTTCACATACATAGACAAAAATGCTGGAGTAACAACAGGACAGGCAGCATCTGCGGGCTTGCGGGTGGAGCACCAAGACAAATTCCTTGTATGTGAATACTTGGCCAATAAACATATTCATTCATCTCTGGAGAGAAGGAATGGGTGACGTTTCGGGTCGAGACCCTTCTTCAGTCTATCTTTGGTTTAAACCGGCATCTGCAGTTCCTTCCAGCACATTGTTCCTATACATGTTCTCCACAGATGGTACCTAACCCACTAGGTAACCAGCTCTTTGTGTCTTTTTTTGTAAACCAGCATCTGCAGTTCTTCTATCTCCAGACTAATCTAGTTGTTTACTATGTTTTCAGATGGCGATCTTGGCCTCACCTTTTCAGGTATATTTCCTTTGTCCTTTACATTCCCTCCATAAATGCTGTCTGACGTGCCTTACTTGAACAAGTAACCTGGTTAGAAAGGTTTAGAGGGACATGGGCCAAACACAGGCACATGGGACTAGCTTAGATGGAGTATCTAGGTTGGCATGGACGAGTTGGTCCATCATCCTGCTTCCGTGCTGGATGACTCTATGGCACGCTGAGTTTCTCCATCACTTTGTGTTTTGCCTACACAATACTAATTGTTTTCCCTTAATATCCAAAAGTTTACGCAAGAAGAAGTCAAGTTCCAGGATTTTGACCTGGCTACGTTGAAGTAACAATTTGGAATGTCTAACTTTTAGGAAAATTTTCACCATGTCTTTAGAGAATTGGGCACCATGCATATAAATATTGCTAGCAGTGGAAAGCACATCAGATAGCATTAGTCATAATATCACACCATTAATTGGCAGGGGGGGGGGGGGGGGGGGGGGGGGGGGGGGGGGGGGGGGGGGGGGGGGTGGGGGGGGGGGGGACTAATAAAACAATGACTGCTCAACTAATGCCAGATAGTTAAATTGAACAGCTGAAATTTCCCTGGAGATTCAGCTGATGTCCAGCCTTCATTTCACAGAAGTCAGTGGCAACATTAGAGAAACAGCGAAAATAGCAATTCCTGTTCTGATTTTACAGCAAGCGCCAGAACTGAACGAGGACGACACAAATGTCTGAAGAAGGGTCTCGACCCGAAACGTCGCCTATCTCCTTTGCTCCTTAGATGCTGCTGCACCCGCTGAGTTTCTCCAGCTTTTTGTGTAACCGAGGACGACACAAATGCAGGCTCAGACACAGGGTTAATCCGTTTTCAGAGTTTAATCGGTCCAAGTCGGTACACAGGTAAGCAAAAACAGAGGCAACAGTATAATCTAGGAGCAGGCAAAAACAGCGGTCGAAAAACAGGCAATGGTCGAGATCACAAGGTCACAATATTTCTAGAGCTGGAACGAGGTGATACTGAGTAGCATACACAACGAACTGGCAATGAGAACTAAAACACAAAGGGCTTAAATACAGACTAACAGGGGATAATGAGACACAGGTGAAACACATCAGGCGGGACCAACAATCACGAGGGTAAACGACATGACAGGAAATGGGACCTGAAACAAGAGGAGATGAGAGACACCAAAATAAAACAAGAATGCAAACTCAAATACAAAAAACCCAATAAGAAACAGAAAACTAGATCAAACGCGAGACCCGACATTTATTTAGTACCCCCACCCCCCCCCCCCCCCTCCCTCCCTCCACGGCCGGCTCCTGACAGCCCAGGATCGTCAGGATGTTGGCACTCCAAGACCGCAGCCCTCAGGTCCATAAAAAAAAAATATAACCCCCCCCCCTCACCCCGGGGGGGGGGGGGGGGGGGGGGCCGATCTACAAGATACTGACAACCACGACCATGCCGGCACATCCCCACAACCGGCAGACCGTAAACACTGGACCCCCATCAAGGAACCGGGGGGAGCCGAGAGGGTTGTGGAGGCAGGGACCACAGGACTCTCCTTAACTGGCTTCAGTTGGGGAGACATGGAAATGTAGGGTGGACCCTCAGGCACGGGGAGTTTGAGACGACCGCCACAGGATTGATGACCTTCGATATGGGGAAAGGGGCAACAAAACAAGGAGCCAGCTTCCGGGATTCCACCCTCAGAGGTAAGTTTCGAGTGGAGAGCCACACCTTGTGGCCCGGCGAGTATACTGGAGCCGGCGTTCTTCCACGATCAGCCATCCTTTTGTAACACGCAGAACTGCGCAACAGCATCTGACAAGCCCCATTCCAAACCTTGCAAAAGCGACGGATGAGAGCCTGAGCGGAGGGCACACTGGACTCCTTCTCCACAGCAGAGAACAATGGCGGTTGATAACCATAGGCACACTGGAATGGAGGGAGACCAGAGGATGAGCAAGGAAGTGTGTTGTGTGTATACTCCACCCAAATAAGGTGTTTGCTCCAAGTTGAAGGATTCTGTGCCACCAAGCACCGCAGTCCTGTCTCCAATTCCTGGTTAAGGTGTTCGGTTTGTCCATTGGATTCCGGGTGATAACCAGATGTAAGGCTGACCGTGGCGTCCAACAGAACAAAACTCCTTCCAAAACCTGGACACGAACTGAGGCCCCCAGTCAGACACAAGGTCTCTGGGAAATCCATGAATTCGAAAAACATGAGACAACATGGCCTCTGCCGTTTTCCTGGCGGAGGGAAGCTTGTGCAACGGAATGAAATGGACCGTCTTAGAAAATCTGACCACCACAGTCAAGACCTTTAGAAGAGGGCAGGCCCGTGACAAAGTCCATGGAGATGTCTGACCAGGGGCGTGAGGGGACAGGCAGCAGATTCAGGAGGCCAAAGGCGGGCCGACATGAGGTCTTGTTCTGAGCACTAAATACTGCAGGTGGTGACGTACTCCTTAATCCCCTTCTCCATGGAAGGCCACCAAAACCGCTGTTTGGCACAAACAGAAAGTTCGGCGGACCCACCGGGGTGACAGGAGATCCGAGACGTATGAGCCCAGTGAATCACCTTTGAACGAAGAGGGACTCAGGGAACAAAACAGACTATTAGAAGGACACCCTAATGGAGACTGAACACCAGCATTGCCTCGGAAACTCTCCTCTCAATCTCCCAAGTAACCACCCCCAAAACAGAAACAGAATGGGAAAACTAGGAAGCAGGCAGAATGGGGGTTTGGAGAAAACTTTGAGAGGAAGCGCGCAGGGATGTAGTCGACTTGTTTAGACATCTCACGGTGGAGGAGAAAACTTTCTGAAGGAGAGTATCGGTCAACCATCCAGATGCCCCCCACACCCGAGGCATCACCACCTCAACCACGAACTGGAGTAACGGGTCAGGGTGAACCAGGATGGGGCTGAGGAGAAGCTCCGCTCGAGTCTCATAAATGCAGTTTCTGCTTGAGGGGACCAAGAGAAAGGCACGCGGGGTGAGGTGAGAGCATGGAGTGGTGCAGCAGTGACACTAAAGTTCCGGATAAACTTCCTATAAAAATTAGCAAACCCAAGGAACCCCTGAAGTCGCTTACGACTGGAGGGTGTAGGCCAGGTGGCCACAGCACTGACCTTGCCCGGGTCCATCTGTATCCAACAGGTGACACAACATAACCAAGGGATTGAACAGTGTTAGCATGTAATTCACATTTCTCAGCTTTCACAAACAGATCATTCAAGAGCAAACGTTCCAGCACCTGGTGTACATGGTGCACATGGGAAGTTTCATCTGGAGAAAAAAATCAAAATGTTATCAAGGTACACAAACACAAATTTGTTCAGTATGTCTCGTAATACATCATTCACCATGCCTTGAAAAACGGCTGGAGCATTAGTAAGACCAAAAAAAAAAAAAAAAAAATGGCATGACCCGATATTCATAATGACCACTGGGTATGTTAAGCGCAGTCTTCCATTCATCCCCCTCCCTTATCCTTACCAGATGATAAGCATTTCTAAGATCTAACTTAGTGAATATTTTAGCGTCTTTTAACAGTTCAAATGCAGCAGAGATAAGAGGAAGAGGGTATCTGTTTTTAACAGTAATGTCATTGAGTCCTCTGTAGTCAATGCTGAAGTGTTCCATCCTTCTTATCCACAAAGAAGAATCCAGCTCCTGCAGGTGAAGAGGAAGGTCTGATGGTCCCAGCAGCAAGGGCGTCCTCAATGTACTTCTCCATGGCGAGCCGCTCAGGTGAAGACAAGGAATAAAGACGACCCTTAGGAGGCGCTGTACCTGGCAGAAGGTCAATGCAGCAGTCGTATGGTTATGCAGCGGAAGAGAGGTGGCCCTGGCTTTGTGAACACCTCCTGTTAGGTCTAGATAACATGAGGGGAACCCTGGTGAGATCTGGAAAATCCCCCTCACCTTGAACGGGGAAGGCTGCGGAGGGTGGTCCTGGAAGATCCCAGCAAACTGCTCCTTGATGGATCCTTCATAGACTCGGGAGAAGAATGCAGATAGATGAGTTCACAGTTATTTCCCCAAGAAATTACTTCCCCAGTACATGTGAGGATTATGGTAAGACATCCAAGGGAGCCCCAAAACCAGAGGATGAAGAGGACAGTGGAGGAGATGAAAACTGATGGTCTCCAAGTGATTACCTGCCACGATGAGTTGAACAGGTCGAGTTCGGTGAATCACCCTGTACATTAGGCGCCCATCCAGTGCACTAGCCTCCTGAAGATCTTGAAGCTGTTCACGTTCCAGCTTCAATTCATCAGCCAAGCGAATGTCCCATGAATTCTCAACTGCCCCAGAATCAACCATAAGCCTGCAGGGAGTGCCCTGGGAATGCACCAACAATGTACAGTTGTGAGTTGACGAGCGGAACGGCTCATAGGAGTGGTACAGCTTACCAATGTCCTCTTTCATTGGCGAGCCTTGTCTTTTACTGAACAGCTGTTCAACAAATGTCCCAGTTCACCACAGTAAAAAGACCTCCCCTTCCTTAGGCGGCGCTGCCGTTCCTCCAGGCTGAGTTTGGCTCGTCCCACCTACATGGGCTCCTCCGAAGAGACAGGTGGCGCCACTGGACCGGCCGAGAGGGACGAAGTCCCGACCGGAAGGCGAAGGGCGACGCTGCCGCCACTGTTGGGAGGAGGACCGAACTGCCGCCGATCTCCTCCCTCGCTCTCTTTCTCTGAGCCTAGCGTCAATTTGGACAGCCAGGGAAATCATAGACTCGATGTCGGAAGGCAGGGTTAGTGGAGCCAACTGATCTTTGATAGCTTCAGACAATCCATTGCGAAAAGCATCCAACAAAGCAGCCTCATTCCATCCACTCTTAGCAGCAACAGTTCGAAATTCAATAGCAAAATCCACAACTGAGCGATTACCTTGTTTCATGGAGACCAGGTTCTGTGAAACCTCTCGACCAGGATTGGAGTGATCAAACGTGCGGGACAGAGATTCCACGAAAAGGACCGACATCTGGCAACCAGGAGAATTCCGAGACCATTCCACCATGGCCCAAGCCTCCGCTCTACCCGACAGGAGCTTGATGATAAAGGCTACCCTTGAGCGTTCTGATGGAAAGGAAGCCGCTTGAAGTTCGAAATGCAGCCCACACTGAATCAAAAAAGGTCTACACTTCTCCGATTCCCCCGAAAAGTGTTCCGGTCTTGCCAAGTGGACGAATGGAGATGCTGCGGCAACCGTGGCCATCGGAGCCCCTGGAGACACAGACAAGGAGCCCCTGGAGACACGACAGACTTGGCAGGCACGGGAGCTGCAGCAGGAAACAAAGAATTCAGCCGAGTAACCAGGTGTTTAAACCGAGAACTTAAAGTGTTCACCTGTGAACCGATGTCCGCCAGGAACCCCTGCAGACGCTCGCCGAGATCCCGGAACCTGGCGACGATCGAGGCGAGTTGACCCTCGTAATGCGAGATTCACTCCTCTTGCTTCTGGAGCACTGCACGAAAAGGATCAGAGCCCGCTGAGTCCATTGTTGGCCAGTTTGTACTGTCAGAACTGAACGAGGAGGAGGAGGACACAAATGCAGGCTCAGACACAGGGTTTAATCGGTCCAAGTCGGTACACAGGTAAGCAAAAACAGAGGCAACAGTATAATCTAGGAGCAGGCAAAAACAGTGGTCGAAAAACAGGCAATGGTCGAGATCACAAGGTCACAATATTTCTAGAGCTGGAACGAGGTGATACTAAGTAGCATACACAACAAACTGGCAATGAGAACTAAAACACAAAGGGCTTAAATACAGACTAACAGGGGATAACGAGACACAGGTGAAACACATCAGGGCGGGGCCAACAATCACATGAGGGTAAACAACATGACAGGAAATGGGACCTGAAACAAGAGGAGATGTGAGACACCAAAATAAAACAAGAATGCAAACTCAAATACTAAAAACCAATAAGAAACAGAAACTAGATCAAACGCGAGACCTGACAGCAAGTTTCTAATCACTCTGACAAAATTCTACTGATGCACCATGAAAGTATGCTGTTGGGTTGCATCGCAGCTTGGTTTGGGAACAGCTCTGTTCAAGACCACAAGTGGAAATGTCATTGAGGGCACAGCTTTAGGAAGCGAGGGGCAAAATCTAAAGGAGATGTGTGGAGCGTTTCTTATATAGAGAGAATAGTGGGAGCCTGGAACGCCCTGGCAAGGATGCTGGTGGAGGTAGACACAATGGTGGCATTTAAGAGGTTTTTAGATAGGCACATGGATGTGCAGGGAATGGAGGGATATGGATCAGGTGCCGGCAGAGGAGATTAGGCATGGGCACTGTGTTTGAAACTGTTTCTGTGCTGTGGTGCTCAACGTTCTATATCCCATTGCGCCAACACCACTGCTGCTGGTACAGATAACCTTGGGAAGCCTTTAACCAGATGGTCACCCTTCAATATAAACCTTTGTGCTAAAATAAAGACACCAAGCGCTGGAGTAACTAAGCGGGTCAGGCAGCATCTCAGGTGAACATGGATAAGTGAAGCTTGTGGTTGGGTCCCTTCTTCAGACCTGACCCGAAGCATCACCTATCCAGAGATGCTGCCCGACCTGTTGAGCTACTCCAGCAGGTTAGACAGATACATGGATAGGGCATAGGCAGGTACGTGGATAGGACAGGTTTGGAGGGATATGGACCAAGCGCAGGCATGTGGGACTAGTGTAGCTGGGACAGTGTTGGCCAGTGTGGCCGAGTTGGGCTGAAGGGCCTGTTTCCACACTGTATCACTCTATGACTCTATGACTCCAGCACTTTGTGTCTTTGTTTGCAAACCAGCATCTGCAATTCCTTGTGTCAGAATCATTGAATTTGACGGGCCTGGACCTCTACTCGCTGGAGTTTTTGAAGGATAATGGGGGGGGACCTCATTGAAACTTACTGAATAGTGTAAGGCCTGGATAGAGTGGATGTGGAGAGGATGTTTCCAATTGTGGGAGAGCCGGAGGACCACTATAGCCTCAGAATAAAAGGACGGACCTTTTAGGAAAGGAGGAATATTCTTTAGTCAGAGGGTGGTGAAGCTGTGGATTCTTTGCCACAGAAGGCTGTGGAGGCCAAGTTAATGGCTATTTTTAAGGTGGAGATTGATAGGTTCTTGATTAGTACGGTGTCAGGGGTTATGGGGAGAAGGCAGGAGAATGGGGTTGAGATGGAAAGATGAATGGCAGTGATGAGCTGAATGGCCTAATTCTGCTCCTTTGACTTATGAACTTATGAACATATGAACGTATGAATCTTCGTTGTGGGGCGTTGGTCCCGAAATGAAAGTAAGAAGCCAGGTGTTTCGGGAAGTACATTTTATTATGTCCTTCCAGGTAGCAAGGAAGTCCACAAGAGAAAGAAGGCACCCAAACCCTTGCCTTTAATCCCTCTGGATAAGGGCCGCTTCTGGACTGAAACATTCCCGTGCCGAGGGGTTTGACAGTTAGGATGGCCCGACCCTTGGGAGCCGCCACAGGATCCCCCCCCCCCCCCAGAACCCGAGGCACGAAACGCACCGGCGGGCGCACAACCCGACCGGACCGCGTGCAGAAGGCGGCTGACCGAGGGGCTGGCGGAGGCACAGCTAGAGGGACAAGTGGAGGGACAGGTCGAGGGACCGGCAGGAGGACAGGTGGAGTGACAGGTGGAGGGAGCCGTGAAGGGGGGCTCCCTCGAGGCCGAGGTCGGGCAACCAGTTCCAGCCGGCCCCCCATGTCCAACACAGTTAGGCCCGACCCTTGGGAGCCGCCACATCGTGCTGTTTACGATGTTCCTTGGCACATTCTGCAGGATGTCGTCGGCAAGAATAGCTCGTAGTTCTTGCAACTCGTGAGTGAATTGTGTGAGTGCTCAATTTTGCAGCAACAGTCATTCTGTAAACCAGATAATTATAATGTCACGCTGGATTGACATCTGAAAAATCCCAAGTGCATTTTGAATCAATTAATTATTTTACACATTAACATATTGCACGCAAGATTTTGAGAGAGAATGTTCTGACTTTGCAGATATCAATTCTAAATCTATTCTGAAGATGAGTGCAAAAACACTGAATATGGAGGATGCCACCACAGGAAAAATTTATTGCAAGCCGTCAAGGAAAAAGCCGCTGGGAGAAATTCCTCTAATCTGGGAACAGCTAGTTCCCTTGCAGCAGAAGCATTTTGTCCAAATTCTCGCGTTAAATCTGCCATCCCAAATACATTAAGTACATTTCCATCTGGCAAAGAAGCATTAATCTCACTGAGTGTCACTTCTAATGTGCAGAATTCCCCCCCTTGAATACACATGGGTTTGCCAGGAAATTGAAGGTCTGAGCTAATGGAGGGGTTGGGCAAAGGCTAGGACAAAGAGGTTCATTCCTTAGAGCGCAGAAGGATGAGGGAGGGGTGATGATTGTAGAGTCATAGAATCGGTATAGGGGTTCGAAGTAATACAGTATGGAAAACAGTGCGGGCCCTTCGCAATATCTACCCCAACTCGCTCACAAGGTACCAGCAAATGTTTGGCAACAATGTCAAAAACCAGCTACTGGGTGTCATTGTAACACCAGACTCACTTAACCATATAACCATATAACCATTATAAACAATTACAGCACGGAAACAGTTTCACCAGCCCTCTCGGCCTTGTTTATACTTCCAGAAACTCTTCAAAATTCTTAAGGGGTGGACAGCGCCGACCATTTGTTTTCCCCTAGTCCCAGAGAGGGTGATCTACTCCTGCCACACAGGTAGTTGAGCCACACAGACCTAAGGGATACCAGGGACCTGATTGGAAGATCCATTCCCTTCAGGCTCGTCCAATACCTCTATCCACTTTAGTCTTAATGTTAAAATCGAAAAATCCCAATCCTGCTCCACTTTGCCACGTCTGAAGATGAGTGCAAAACACACTGGGAAGCTCATTCTGGGAAACACACAGAAGCCACACCACCTAAATACATTATGTCAATATTGGCAAAGAGTAAAGAAGAATTCCCTCCCCCTTGATTCACGTTACCCCGAAACTTCTGTCCCTTAATTCTCATCGGCCCACCTCTCAAGCCTGCGCTTGGTCCATAACCCTCCAAACCTGCCCTATCCATGTACCTGTCCCCAACTGTTTCTTAAACGATGGGATAGTCCAAGCCTCAACTACCTCCTCTGGCAGCTTGTTCCATACACCCACCACCCACTGTGTGAAAAAGTTATCTCTCTGACTCCTATTCAATCCTTTCCCCTTCACCTTGAACCTATGTCCTCTGGTCCTCGATTCCCCTACTCTGGGTAAAAGACTGTGCATTTACCCGATCTATTCCTCTGATGAATTTGTACACCTCTATAAAATCTCCCCTCATCCTCCTGCTCTCCATGGAATAGAGACCCAGCTTACTCAACCTCTACCCCATAGCCCAAACCCTCTAGTCCTGGCAACATCCTCGTAAATCCTTTCTGAACCCTTTCAAGCTTGACAATATCTTTCCTATAACATGGTCCCCAGAACTGAACACAATATTCTAAATGCGGTCTCACCAACGTCTTATACAACTGCAACATGACCTCCCGACCTCTATACTCACTACTCTGACTGATGAAGGCCAAAGTGGCAAAGCCTACTTTGCAAAATAGGGGTGTTCCACGGTTGTGACAAATATTGATGGTTATCAATAAGAAATAAAATAAATACCTGCTAATATAATAGAATAGAAAATCCCCACCCCAATTAAATAAATACACAATCAATATAAAATAAAATAATAGAAAAAATAGAATTTAAATAATATATAGAAAATAGAATAGCATATAGGCATTATAGAACCAACCTCCCCCCATGGTGTGTACTCATATATATATAAAAATAATAGAAAATAATATAATTAATATAAAATAAAAAAAAAAAATAATAAATAAATATAATTATAATAATAGAAATAGAGGAAATAATTAGAAAATAGCGGTGTGAAAATAATGAAAATAATAACTAATGAATAAATAGAAAAAATAAATAAATAAATATACAAAAATTGAACATAAATAATAATATAAATAATTACAATAATAGAAATAGAAAGGGTGAATGCACAGGGTCTTTTACCCAGAGTAGGGGAATGAAGAGGCAAAAGACATACTGTAGGTTTAAGGTGAGAGGGGAAAGATTTAATAGTAATCTGAGTGGCAACCTTCACATGGAGGGTGGTGTGTATCTGGAACGTGCTGCCAGAGGAGGTAGTTGAGGCAGATTCTATAACAACATTTAAAAGATATGTGGAGTGTGGCGGCACCTAACGGCAACGGCTCGACTGCAGTCCGCCTGTCTTTTTTTTTGTCTCGTTAAATGTATGTTTTTGATTCTAGTTTTTATTATTTTTTAGCTGTGTATATGTGGGGGGGGGGGACCGTTTAATCTCTTCCCTGTGCGGGGACCCAACTTTTTCCTTGTGGGGTCTCCGATGTCGTTGGGCCAAACATCGTGGGGCCTGCGGCGGCCTCCGGCCGTGACCAACCTGAGGGCTCCAGTCGCGGAGCCTGCGGACCTGACATCGCGGAGCTGGCCGACTTCGGAACGGGAAGAGGTGTGGTGGCGCTCGGACTTCGGAGCTTCGGAGACTCCGGCCGCAGGCCCGGTGGACGGTAACATCGGGAGCTTGCAGGTCCCTATTGGGAGACCGCTTTTTGGAGCTCCCGCAACGGCAACTTCTCCCGCCGGAATCGTGGGGTTTAAAGGACTTGGAGCGGGGCCTAACATTGCCCGGCGTGGCTTAAACGGCCGCGGGACTTACCATCGCCCGCTGGGGGCTTTAACATCGGGAGCCCCAGTTCGCCTCAACGCTGCAGTTGGACTGCTGGACCGCGGGAGAAGAACAAAAGGAAGAGATAAGACTTTTGCCTTCCATCACAGTGAGGAGGTGTTGGAGATTCACTGTGATGAATGTTTGTGTAAATTGTGTTAAGTGTGGGTCTTTTTGTAATGGTAAGACGGTAGGAATGCACATAAAAGGCATTCCATTCTATTCTATGTGGACAGGTACATGGGTAAGAAAGGTTTAGAGTGATACGGGCCAAACTCGAGCTGGTTGGACTCGCATAGATGGGACATCTTGGTCAGCATGGGCAAGTTGGGCCGAAGGGTGTGTTTCCATGTTGTGTGACTCTATGACTAATTAACCATATAACCATATAACCATATAACAATTACAGCACGGAAACAGGCCCTCTCGGCCCTTCCAGTCCGTGCCGACCATTTGTTTTCCCCTAGTCCCATCTACCTGCACTCAGACCATACCCCTCCATTCCCTTCATGTCCATATACCTATCCACTTTACTTTTAAATGTTAAAATCGATCCTGCCTCCACCACTTCTGCTGGAAGCTCATTCCACACAGCCACCACCCTCTGAGTAAAGAAGTTCCCCCTCACGTTACCCCGAAACTTCTGTCCCTTAATTCTCATGTCATGCCCTCTTGTTTGAATCTTCCCTACCCTCAATTGGGAAAAACGTATCCACGTCAACTCTGTCTATCCCTTTCATCATTTTAAAGACCTCAATCAAGTCCCCCCTCAACCTTCTGCGCTCCAAAGAATAAAGAATAATTGCTCACGTCTTCGTCTTGCGTGTGGCGTGCACAGCCTAAAGTTGTAGGACAACTTGTTCTATTTGATCATATTTGATTGTGCACGCCGGGTTGTTGGCATTCGTCGAAACAGGGCGGACCACGTGAAGGTTGCAATCTCCCACCCCATTGCGCACTGAGACCATGGAGAAGCCTCTGGGCTAAGAGGCAAGAGCTCGGCTATTGAGCAGTGTCTGACACAGAAGCTCCTAATGGACTAAGCGTTTGCCCTGAAATTCTGTTACCATTTTATTCGTTGTAACTGCTAAAGATGATCCTACTTTTGAAAAAAAAATGTAACTTTCACTAGCTTCTTTCACGCTTCTGCCAGCCTCCTACTAACTCTGGCAGGAATCCGGAACCAGCATTTGGGTGAATCCCATGCCTTTCTTTCTCTCTATGATTTTGTGATGATTGTATTAGGGGGTTGAAAGCGAGAAGGGAAGCGGGACAAATGCTATTTCTTGATGACCTCTCATTGATTCTGTCGCAGTGAGGTAAAAAGGATTGGATTTCCATGGGTTTGGCTAGAAGAAGATGCTGGTCAGTAACAAATAGAAACTTGTATTAGGTGGCACCTACTTTTAGTCTTTCAAATAGCTACACCCAATAGGAACATTGTTGCTGTTGTTCTACCGATGGATGTGGATGTCAAGACATCGGATATTTTTAAAGCGGAGATTGATAGATTCTTGATTAGTGCGGGTATCAAAGGTTATGGGGAGAAGGCAGGAGAATGGGAGTGAGAGGGAAAGATGATCAGTCTTGATTGAATGCCATTGTAGACTCAACAGGGCGCATTAACTAATCTGCTCCTAGGTGTTATGGCCTCACGAACTTGTCCTTCAGCAGTAGATCTAAGAATCCTTGGGGGTTCCTTGGAATTTCCATCACTATTCTGATAGATGATCAGGACAATCTCTGCCAAAATCAGCTCCACAGGTTGTTGTTGGGATGGTGCCAATTATAAGGTCCTTTGTTCATAAGTTCATAATAATATAATAATAACTATTTATTTGTCATTTGAACATATGTATTCATTTGAACAAAATGGCTTATCTATCTTTCCCTCAATCCCATTCTCATGCCTCCCCCCCCCCTCCCCCACCCCCGTAACCCCGACACACGTTCTAATCAAGAATCTATCTATCACTGCCTTAAACATATCCTTTGAATTGGCCGCCACAGCCATCTGTGGCAAAGAATTCCACAGATTTGGATGTGGAAACATCCTCCCCACATTCATTCTATCCAAACTCTATCCCATTCAACTATCCAAACTATTCGGTAAGTTTCAATGAGGTCCCCCTCATTCTTCTTAACTCCAGCGAGTACTGGCCCAGTGCCATCAAACGCTCATCATATGTTTACCCACTCATTCCTGGGATAATTCTTGTAAACCTCCTGTGGACCCTCTCCAGAGGCAGCACATCCTTCCTCAGATATGGTGCCCACAATTGCTCACAAGTCTCATCAAGTCTATTCCGCCATTCAATATCTCTCTAACTTCTACAGGTGCACAGTAGAGTGCATGCTGACCGGTTGCATCATGGCTTGGTTCGGCAACTTGAGCGCCCTGGAGAGGAAAAGACTACAAAAAGTAGTAAACACTGCCCATCATCGGCTCTGACCTCCCTTCCATCGAGGGGATCTATCGCAGTCGCTGCCTCAAAAAGGCTGGCAGCATCATCAAGAACCCACACCACCCTGGCCACACACTCATCTCCCTGCTACCTTCAGGTAGAAGGTACAGGAGCCTGAAGACTGCAACGGCCCGGTTCAGGAATAGCTACTTCCCTACCGCCATCAGGCTATCAAACTTAGCTCGGACAAAACTCTGAACATTAATACCCCTCCATCTGATATTTGCACTTAATCAATTTATTCATTCATGTGTGTATTTACGTATATAATTGTGGTCAATGCCTACTATGTTCTGTTGTGCTATGCAAAGAAAGAATTTCATTGTCCTGTCAGGGACACATGACAATAAACTCTTTTGACTTTGACTTGACTTTGAGATCCCATATATCCCATATCTGAGGAAGGATGTGCTGGCTCTGGAGAGGGTCCACAGGAGGTTTACAAGAATTATCCCAGGAATGCGTGGGTTAACATATGATGAGCGTTTTACAGCACTAGGCCTGTACTCGCTGGAGTTTGGAAGGTTGAGGGGGGGGGGGGGGGGGCTCATTGAAACTTACAGAAGAATGAAAGGAATAGATAGAATGGATGTGGAAAGGATGTTTCCACTGGTGGGAGAGTCTTGGACCAGAGGTCACAGCCTCAGAATTAAAGGGCGCTCTTTTAGAAAGGAGGTGAGGAGGAACTTCTTTAGTCAGAGGGTAGTTAATCTGTGGAACTCATTGTCACACAGAGCTGTGGAGGCCAAGTCAGTGGATATTTTAAAAACAGCGATAGACAAATTCTTGATTAGGTGACAAGGGTTATGGGGAGAAGGCAGGAAAATGGGATTAGGAGGCAGAGATCAGCCATGATAGAATGGGCGGAGTAGACTCGATGGGCCGCATGGCCTAATTCTACTCCTATAACGTGAACTTGTGAACTTGTGACTTGGCCTCCGCAGCCTTCTGTGGCGATGAATTCCACAGATTTACCACGCTGTGATTAAAGGAAGTGATTTGCATAGTGCCTCTGAAGCACCCTGCCCATGCTGAACAAAATCAGTTCCATGTGCCAATTAGAATTGTTTCAGAAAATACATCTGAGACTTCAGGTCTAATCAGTGAGTCAAGTGCACCCACGGTCTGGTTAAAACCAGTGACTCAGGAGAGATGCCGTCTCTGTATAATTCTTTTCACATTATTTCAAGTTCGCAGTCTGGCCCTAATGCGTTCTAACATCTGTGCCTCAACCGGTAATCTGAGAATATATAAACAGAAGATGATTTTTGCCTTTAAACTTTCTCTTTGAATTCCTGATTAATTTTGTTTAAAGCTTTTGTTTTTACTCTGCCTGAGACTTCCAGATAATATGTGGCCTTCACGCAGCAGAATGAATTTCACAGTTGTGTATTTTGAATGGCTTTGGTTACCAAGTGATCAGGAGCACTGCAGACCAGACAGCATGATATTTGTGCTTCATTCAAACAGGAATAACATATATTAGGTTTGCAAATAGAAGGGGAAATATCCAAATGTGTAGATATTTCAAGACTTGATAACAGTCATAAGACCAAAAGGCCATAAAACATAAGAGCAAAATTATGCCCCTGTCCCACTTAGGAAACCTGAACGGAAACCTCTGGAGACTTTGCGCCTCACCCAAGGTTTCTGTGCGGTTCCCGGAGCTTCCCGGAGGTCTCCCTAATGGTCGAAAGTGGTTTCCGCTTTTTCTATAGACCATAGAAGAAGCGGAAACTACTTTCGACCATTAGGGAGACTGACAAAAACCTCCGGGAACCGCACGGAAACCTTGGGTGGGGTGCAAAGTCTCCAGAGGTTTCCGTTCAGGTTTCCTAAGTGGGACAGCGGCATTAGGCAAATTGGCCGATCGAGTCTACTCCGCATTCAATCACGGCTGATCTATGTTTCCCACTCAACCCCATTCTCCTTCCTTCTCCCCGTAACCTTTAACACAATCGTTGACGTAACTCAGTATCAGTTGTGTCTTTGCACATTAGAAGCAAGCTGCACTTTAGGATGCTGACAACAGAGATCCAGTTATTATGCTTGGTATTGTCTGAGACTAGACCTGGTAATGAATCAATGACAATGTTCCTGACCATAAAAAGAAAAAGCTAGAGAGATTAACTCATTGCCTACCCTCGTCAGCAGTTTGCTTTATTGTCACGTGCATCGAGGTATAGTGAAAACCTTTTATCGCGTGCTAACCAGTCAGATGAAAGGCAATACATGATTACAGTCGAGCCATTTACAATGTACATATACATGATAAGGGAATAACGTTTAGTGCAAGGTAAAGCCCGTAAAATTTAATCAAAGATATCAAAGGGTTGGTGTCCGTGTCCGTATTATCGGTCACCAATGAGGTAGATAGTCGTTCAGGACCGCTCTCTGGTTGTGGTAGGATGGTTCAGTTGCCTGATAACAGCTGGGAAGAATTTGTCCCTGAATCTGGAGATGTGTGTTTTCACACTTCTATACCTTTTGCCCGATGGGAGAGGGGAGAAGAGGGAGTGGTCAGGGTGCGACTTGATTATTCTGCTGGCCTTGCCGTGGCAACGTGAGGTGTGTCAATAGAAGACAGGTTGGTTTGTGTGATGCATCCACAATTTGTTGTAATTTCTAGCAGTCTTGGATGGAGCTGTTCCCAAACCAAGCTGTGATGCATCCCAATAAAATGCATTCTATGGTGCATCTGTAGTAGTTGGTGAGAATTGTCGGGGACGTGCCGAACTTCCTAAGCCTTCTAAGGAAGTAGAGGTGTTGGTGTGCTTTCTTGGTCGTTGCTTCAAGGTGGGTGGTCCAGGAGTAGTTGGTGATGATATTGACTCCTGGGATCTTGAAGCTTTCATGTTTGACTCACCAGCAATTATGTGTTGAGGTCTTTTCATGCCTGAATCAGCCTGTATTTGTCATTAATATATGCGTCCCTGGTTGAACTTCAAGCTGCCTATATATATCCTTCACTGGTGTTCATTGTACATCTTGTAACAACTGCCTTTCTTACAATATCCTCCGGTACACTTAGTATGCAGGCAAGTCAGAAGCACTGGATCAGCTTATCCAAATCCATTTTATTGCACGATGTTTGGAGGAGAAATCAATCTTACTCATTCACATTCAACTCGCACGATACGATACGGTATGATAGAAGGGCAGCCACGGTGGGGAAGCGGTCGAGTTGCTGCCTTACAGCAAACGCAGCGCCGGAGACCCGGGTTCGATCCCGACTACGGGTACTGTCTGTACGGAGTTTGCACGTTCTCGTGGATTTTTCCTCCCACACTTAAAAGTTTGTAGGTTTATTGGCTTTGGTAAAATTGTAAATTGTCCATCGTGAGTAGGATAGTGCTAGTGTACAGGGATCTCTGGGTCTGCACAGATTTGGTGGGCCGAGCGGCCTGTTTCCGTGCTGTATCTCTAAACTAAACTAAACTAAACTACATTTGTAATTCTTAATTCAGAAACTTTGCGAATCCAGGAAACATATTTCTTCTGCTGCCATCTATAACATTTTTAAGAAATAGCCTGAGAATTTAGTCAAGACTTATGTTGCAGTTTAGGTTTATTGAATAAGTTTATTAGCCAAGTATTCACATACAAGGAATTTGCCTAGGTGCTCCGCCCGCAAGTGACAACATGACATACATTGACAGTTTATTATTGTCACAAGTACTAAACCGTTCAAGTTGTTAATATATGTCATGCCCTAGTGATTTTCATGCTGCACAGATGTTTCAGCTACCTCGAAAAGCGAATCCTTTATTTCTTCCTCAGTATCAGTTCAGTTTCAGTTGAGTTTATTGCCAATGCTTACCGAGGTACAGTGAAAAGCTTTTGTCGTGTGCTAACCAGTCAGCCGAGAGACAATACATGATTAAAATGGAGTCATTCACGGTGTACAGTTACACAATAAGGGAATAACGTTCAGTGCAAGGTAAAGCCAGTAGTCCAATCAAAATTAGTCCGAGGGTCACCAATGAGGTAGATAGTAGTTCAGCACCTCTCTTTGGTCGGTGAACTGCTCTCTAGAGACAAAACTTAGGTCACTCGTTATGTGCTTCTCATGAGCAGCAGGCTGATGAAACTTTCTAACCTATTTGTCGCCTAGCTAATGCTATAATGAAGATAGACACAAAATGCTGGAGTAACTCAGCAGGTCAGGCAGCATCTCAGGATAGAAGGAATGGCCGATGTTTCAGGTCGGGACCCTTCTTCAGTCTCGATTCGCAACGTCACCCATTCCTTTTCTCCAGAGATGCTGCCTGACCCGCTGAGTTACTCCAGCATTTTGTGTCTATCTTTGATGTAAACTAGCATCAGCACTTCCTTCCTACACCAATGCCATATGACAATAGTCAAAAGACAATAGACAATAGGTGCAGGAGTAGGCCATTTGGCCCTTCGAGCCAGCATTCAATGTGATCATGGCTGATCATCCCCAATCAGTGCCCCGTTCCTGCCTTCTCTCCATATCCCCCGACTCCACTATCTTTAAGAGCCCTATCTAACTCTCTCTTGAAAACATCCAGAGAACCGGCCTCCACCGCCCTCTGAGGCAGAGAATTCCACAGACTCACAACTCTCTGTGAGAAAAAGTGTTTCCTCGTCTCCGTTCTAAATAGCTTACCACTTATTCTTAAACAGTGGCCCCTGGTTCTGGACTCCTCCAATATCGGGAACATGTCTCCTGCCTCTAGCGTGTCCAAACCCTTAACAATCTTATATGTTTCAATAAGATCCCCTCTCATCCTTCTAAACTCCAGAGTATAGAAGCCCAGCCACTCCATTCTCTCAGCATATGACAGTCCTGCCATCTCGGGAATTAACCTTGTAAACCTACGCTGCACTCCCTCAATAGCAAGAATGTCCTTCCTCAAATTAGTGGACCAAAATTGCACACAATACTCCAGGTGTGGTCTCACTAGGGCTATGTATAACTGCAAAAGGACCTCTTTGCTCCTGTATTTGACCCCTGTTGTTATAAAGGCCAACATGCCATGGTTCAATGGATATTTATTGTCACATATGCAATGAGACATTCCACAGTGAAATTCATTTGACATATAAAGCCGGCGCTGCCATGTTGGTTGCCATGTCATCAGGTTCACAGTCACGGCCCGACCAAGCATAGCCGTGGTGTCCTTCACCGCTGTTCCACCATTTTGGTTTAAGTTTAGGTGTCACGTGTACTAAACTGTTCAAATCAAATCATATATATACTCTCTCTCTCTCAAAATTCTTAAGGGGTTGGACAGGCTAGATGCAGGAAGATTGTTCCCGATGTTGGGGAAGTCCAGGACAAGGGGTCACAGCTTAAGGATAAGGGGGAAATCCTTTAAGACCGAGATGAGAAAGACTTTTTTCACACAGAGAGTGGTGAGTCTCTGGAACTCTCTGCCACAGAGGGTAGTTGAGGCCAGTTCATTGGCTATATTTAAGAGTGAGTTGGATGTGGCCCTTGTGGCTAAGGGGATCAGAGGGTATGGAGAGAAGGCAGGTACGGGATACTGAGTTGGATGATCAGCCATGATCATATTGAATGGCGGTGCAGGCTCGAAGGGCTGAATGGCCTACTCCTGCACCTAATTTCTATGTTTCTATGTTTCTATGTCATGCACAAGTAATTCTCATGCTGCACAGATGTTTCAGCTACCTCCAACAGCTAATCCACAAATTGGAGGAACAGCATCTCATATTTCGCTTGGGCAGCTTACAGACAAGTGGTATGAATATTGATTTATTTCGCTTCAGGTAGCCCCTGCATTCCCTCTCTCTCTCTCTCTCTCTCTCTCTCTCTCTCTCTCTCTCTCTCTCTCTCTCTCTCTCTCTCTCTCTCTATCCCTCCCCCACCCAAGTCGGACCAGCTTCTCGTTTTCACCCAACTAACAATGGCCTGTTTCCTTTATCATCGTTACTTTTTTACATATCTTTCATTCATAGTTCTCTATCTCCCTACATCATCGTCTGTATGTCTCGTTTCCCTTATCCCTAACCAGTCTGAAGAACCTGAAACGTCACCCACTCCTTCTCTCCAGAGATGCTGCCTGTCCCGCTGAGTTATTCCAGCTTTCTGTGTCTATCTTCAGTGTAACCCGGCATCTGCAGTTCCCTCCCACACAGCTCATCTTGTATTTCTTGTTCAACGAGGCAGACAGAGAAACCGGTAGGTCCTGGAGATCTTGTCTATCTCATTATTATTGAAGGTGCTGTCTGCTTAATAAATTATGCAAAGCCCCCACTGCTTTAATTTTAATCAGATACTAGATGAAAGCCTGTGCTCTTAGAAAGTAATTATCACCAAAGGAGCAATGAAATAAACTGTAATGCTGGAACAATTGTCATTGAAGTGTGAAGTACATCAAAAAAAGATTTATCCTGCAATTACTGAAACATGGAAATAGCAGCTAAATAAAAAATAGGGAGTGATCGATGCAATGTGCAGCCATGATATACAATAGACAACAGGTGCAGGAGTAGGCCATTCGGCCCTTTGAGCCAGCACCGCCAATCAATGTGATCATGGCTGATCATCCCCAATCAGCACCTCGTACCTGCCTTCTCCCCATATCCCCTGACTCCGCTATCTTCAAGAGCCCTATTAGCCCATCAAGTCCACTCCGCCATTCAATCATGACTGATCTATCTCTCCCTCCTAACCCCATTCTCCAGCCTTCTCCCCATAACCCCTGACACCTGTACTAATCAAGAATCTATCTATCTCTGCCTTAAAATTATCCATTGACTTGGCCTCCACACACCTGCGGCAATGAATTCCACAGGTTCACCACCCTCTGACTAAGGTTGTGTGATCTCTGACTTCAGATATCACCTTTTGTGGCTCTGATCCCATGCTCTGTTAGATAAAGGGCCTGTTCCACTTGAGCGTCATTTGCGCGTCCTTTACGCGACAGGCCAGTAGTGACTGACGCGCGACTGTTGCGCGAAAAACGTCTAGCAGTACGACAGTCGCGCGCCAAGTGCTCTTGAGGGCCCTGCTTCTTTTGATAGCCATTTGCGATGTCGTTCGTACTTAGTCCGATCTCCGTGGCAAGGATTTTCCCAGTGAAAGTTTTTCAAAACCACTCGCGCTTCACACCCGGGTGGTCACGTGGTGCGGCGCTCAAATTACGTGCAAATGGCGCGCTGACGGCGTATGGGCAGCACCTGTTATGGACGTTGACGCACGGCGACGCATAATAAATCAGCATAGGCAACGTTCGTGTGTCACCGTGCGTAACCATGCGTCACGATGCACTACACGTACGCCCTCTTTACGTCAGCGTACGCCATCAGTACATCAGCGTGCGCAAGGGATACGTCACGCAGGTGGCGCTCGAGGATTTTGAGCATTCCAAAATCCTGGGGCGCCGCGCGTAACCGCACGTCACTGCATACTCCAACACGCCATGAACGCGTCACGACGCGGCAACCAATTTTTAGGATGTCGCGTAAATGGCTCGCAAATGACGCCCAAGTGGGACGGCCCTTTACGCCCTTACTATATCCCATCCCTATGCATTGGACTCAGAAGATGCGTGCAGCCAACGCTGAATCTCCAGTCATAATTGTCTAAGTGATGTCCTACGTCAGGTCCTCGTTCTGTCTTAGCCCTGGTTACCATGGAGATGCCTTGGAGTTTATCCTACTGTAGCCCATGCAGCCAATTCCTAGAACTAACTTCCATCAATCTCTGAATACAATAACATACAAAGGCCTTGTGGACTTGGTACATTTGGAGTTTTCTGAATCAGCCGCTTCTTACCGGAGACCGTGGCTCCCGAAGTCCACAGGCCGAGCTGGACGCAGCTCCAACACTGGCGACCCCCGGCAAGGGGTCCCAGACTTCCGCGATGTTAGAGTCAGCACCGCCCGCGGCTAGAAGCTCCGCAAACCACAGCTCCACTATGTTAAAGCAGTAGGCCCAAACCTCCGGCGCCTCAACATGGCGATCCCCGGTAAGGCATCGCCTGCTCCACGATGGTAATTCAGTGTTGCACCCGCTGCTGAAGCTCTGGCAGGAAAGGCCGCTCCAATCCAGATGGTAGGCCTCGGGGGGAGGGGGGGAGGGGGGCGAAGATGCGACTCGGAGAAAAGACGCATCCTCGACCAGGAAGTGACTGGGAAACAGTTTCCTCCTAACCCTTCCCCCCAGCCCCCACATAAAAAAGACTAAGAAACCTCCAAAAACATACTTTTAGACAGACTTAAGGGGCTGTCCCACTGCAGCGACCTAATTTGCGAGTTTAGAAGAGTTTACTCTCGACTCAAACTCGCAGCATGGTCGACACAGGGTCCTAGGAAGTCCTATGAGGTCACTGGAACTCTCCTTCATGCTCGAGGGAAGTTCCCGCATACTCACGGCCACAGTTTGGTCGAGGAAACTTTTTTAGCATGTTGAAAAATTTTCCGTGAGTAAACATTGGTCGGCATGGTTCTTTTGAACTCGTAGTGCAGTGGAGTGGGGTCGCTATGTAGTTACAGGCAGTCGAGGGCTGCCATAGGCAATCTCCTTCGCTGACCGGGCATTTTATTTTTTCTCATTGGAGTTTTCAGGACAAAGGAAAACCGACCGGTAATGTAAAATGCCACTAAACTTTATTAAAAGTTGTCTGGCTTCTTAAAAGTGTCTCCACTCCTTCTCCCCCCTTCTCCCCCCTTCTCCCCCCTTCTCCCCCCTTCTCTCCCCCCTCTGCGTTCTCTAAAGAACTTACCGTACACTGTGGCAACCATCTGTGAATTTCAGACATAGCTCCCCCGCTTTCCCTGGTCCCCGCCTTTGCAGTGTGTGTGTGTGTGTGTGTGTGTGTGTGTGTGTGTGTGTGTGTGTGTGTGTGTGTGTGTGTGTGTGTGTGTGTGTGTGTGTGTGTGTGTGTGTGTGTGTGTGTGTGTGTGTGTGTGTGTGTGTGTGTTCCAGCTCGCGGTGTCATCGCTGAAGGTCGATCCAGCTCGAGGTTTGTCAGGCGAGTGCCCTCGAGCTTGAAGTTCGAAGACAGTCGCTGCAAAGTTGGGTTAGTGGGACAGGCCCTTAAAAATAACAAAAAGGGTGAAAGGACGCACAAGCTGCTGGCGAGGCTGCCGAGCATCATTAGATAGACGGACGGACAGACAGACATGGTGGCATAGCGGTAGAGCTACTGCCTTACAGCGCCAGAGATCCGGGTTTGATCCTGGCTATGGGTGCTTGTCTGTACGGAGTTTGTACGTCCTCCCCGTGACCTGCGTGGCTTTTCTCCAAGATCTCCGGTTTCCTCCCAACTCCAAAGACGCACAGGTTTGTAGGTTAATTGGCTTGGTGTAAATGCAAAATTGTCCCTAGTGTGTGTAGGGTACTGTTAGTGCGCGGGGTTTGCTGGTCGGTGTGGACTCGGTGGGCCGAAGAGCCTGTTTCCGCGCTGTATTAGTAAACTAAACAAAACTAAACATTGTATGGACTATTGTACGGACTACATTCCATGTACCATGCACGGATTTACCCATTCCATGACAGAAATATCTAAGAAGGAAATGCTGGCATTTTATGCCAATTCAATAAATGCTATAGATAGGAAAGGAACCTTAAGAAGTTATGATATTGTTCATTAAATATGAAAAGGTTAACGGGCCGCAAAACTTTGAAAGTTTATAAAAATTAAATAATGATCAAGTTTTATAGCAGAGTTCCCAATGTATTCAAGGCCAGGGTTCCCTGAATGTGGTAAAACAGTGGTGAAGAGTCATAGAGTCATACACTGTGGAAACAGGTCCTTTGGCCCAACTTGCCCACACCGGCCAACATGTTCCAACTACACTAGTAAGGCATATAGCATGCTCGCCTTCATGGCTCAGGCCTTAGAATATAAATGTTGGGGCGAAATGTGTAGGAAGGAACTGCAGATGCTGGTTTAAACCGAAGATGGACACAAAATGCTGGAGTAACCCAGCGGGTCAGCCAACATCTCTGGAGAGAAGGAATAGGTGACGTTTCAGGTTGGGACCCTTCTTCTGACATTGTGTTGCAACTTTCAAACACACTGACTAGACCGCACTTGGAAACTTGTGTAAGAAGGAACTGCAGATGCTGGTTTACACGCAAGTCAAAGACACAAAACACTGGAGTAACTCAGCGGGTCAGGAAAGATCACTGGAGAAAAGGAACAGGTGACGATGCGGGTCGAGACCCTTCATCAGACTTGAGGTATTATGCTTAGTACTGGTTGGCACAGTGTGGGGAGAATATAGTTGGTTAGAAAGACTGCAGAAGAAATTCATCAGGATGTTGTGTGGAATAGAGGATTTTAGTGATGGGAATTGAGAGATTGTGTTTCTTTTTCCTATTTTATTGGTGGCATGTAGTAATTACCTATACTATTGATGGTATGTTTGGACTTCCATCTCTATGTGTCTAGTTTTGTTTCATTTAGTTTGGAGATACAGCACGGAAACAGGGGCTTCGGCCGACCGAGTCGACACCGACCAGCGATCCCCGCACATTAAGACTATCCTACACACACTGGGGACAATTTTACATTTACACCAAGCCAATTAACCTACAAATCTGCACGTCTTTTGAGTGTGGGAGCAAGCCGAAGCTCTCGGAGTAAAAGTCAGTGGTCATGAGGTCGATTAATGCTGATGAACTCATCGCCAACGTTTGCCACCTCATACGGCGAGCACTTACACACCCGTTTGTTTTTCTTCAGATCGCCCGGGACCTTTATTGGGTTCAGCAGACTGATATCTCTCCAGTTACAGTATATCCACTCAACAGTTTTGAATGTCACCGTTCCATCTGGTCTCCATTATCCCTGGAGATTTGTGATTTTTTTACCATCTGCACACTTCAAGCAGACGTCACGCTTTGGTGGCTCACCTCCCTTTTCAAAGGCAGATAGCTCATAGCATGTTTTATCAATCCTCTTTCACACACACAAACACCGTTCACAGTTGCAAGTTTAAAATGCCAGTGGTGCTTTGGGAATCCAGATATTGTACATCTCAACTTCCTTGGGTTAATAACTTGATTTAATTGATGAGATGACAAGGTTATCATCGTTATCAGGGAGTGCTGAACTTTCTGGGAATTCCCAACAGTAGTCGCATCAGGTTATTTATTTTCCAAATTGACGCCTGTTTTGTCATCACAACGGCAGCATCCGTGGAACCCGATTCCTCTACTAAGAGCCATTTTTTCTCATGTTTCAGCAGATTCTCGGTTGGAGAGCATTTGTCTTCAGTGTGATGTGTGCGATGTTTCGACAATAGATGAGGTTCTCACCAGGGTCTCCTCTATATCCCGTGGCTCTGCTCTCACTCCCCATGCCCCCACTCATAACAAGGGCAGAGCCCCCCTTGTCCTCACCTTCCACCCTACCAGCCGTCACATACAACAGATAATCCTCTGACATTTTCACCACCTCCAACGGCCACATTTTCGGCACCACTGGCCGCATTTTCCCATCTCCTCCCCTTTCTGCTCTCTGCAGCGACTGCTCCCTCCATAACTCCCTGGACAATTTGTCCCTTCCCACCCAAACCACCCCCTCCCCTGGTACTTTCCCTTGCGACCGCAGGAAATGCTACACTTGTCGCTTTACCTCCCCCCTCGACTCCATCCAAGGACCCAAGCAGTCTTTCCAGGTGAGGCAGAGATTCACCTGCACCTCCTCCAACCTCATCTACTGCATCCGCTGTTCTAGGTGCCAACTGCTCTACATTGGTGAGACCAAGCGCAGGCTTGGCGATCGCTTCGCCCAACACCTCCGCTTAGTTCGCAATAACCAACCTGATCTCCCGGTGGCTCAGCACTTCAACTCCCCCTCCCATTCTGAATCCGACCTTTCTGTCCTGGGCCTCCTCCATGGGTAGAGTGAGTCCCACCGCAAATTTGAGGAGCAGCACCTCATATTTCGCTTGGGTAGTTTACACCCCAGCGGTATGAACATTGACCTCCAATTTCAGGTAGTCCTTGCTTTCTCCTTCCTTCCCCTCCCCTTCCCAGCTCTCCCACAGCCCACTGTCTCTGCCTCTTCCTTTCTTCCTCCGGCCCCCCCCCCCCCCCCCACCCCTACGTCAGTCTGAAGAAGGGTCTCGACCCGAAACATCACCTATTCTTTCGCTCCATAGATGCTGCCTCACCCGCTGAGTTTCTCCAGCATTTTTGTCTACCTTCGATTTTTTTCCAGCATCTGCAGTTCTTTCTTAAACAAAGATATATTTTGGCTCTACGATGCAGAATTCAAGTACCGCACTGTGTGAGGTGCGTTTTTCAATTAAGACATTACACTAAGGTGCTGGAGACTGTTTATCAGTTCATAAGTTATGAGTGTGTCAGAGGTTATGGGGAGATGGCAGGAGAATGGGGTTAGGAGGGAGAGATTGATCAGCCATGATTAAATGGTGGAGTAGACTTGACAGGCCGAATGGCCTAATTCTGCTCCTGTCACTTATGATCTTATGAAGGGCCGACTTAGGCCATTCTGCCCATCAAGTCTACTCCACTATTCAATCTGACTGATCTATCTCAGTCAGGCCACATCCATGGAGAATATGGGTAGGTGGCGTTTTGGATCGGGTCCTTCATCAGACTGATTTGATTCGTTTTATTTGTTCATTTCACAACGTTACTTGTGAGTACTTGATGTGGGCAATTGATGTGGGCAATTTTGCCACAGTTTAGTTTCGTTTAGGTTTATTATTGTCAAGCATACTGAGGTACAGTAAAAAAGCTTTTATTGTTGCGTGCCATCCAGTCAGTGATAAGACAATACGTGATTTTAATCAAGGTGTCCATAGTGTACAGAAACAGGACAAATGGAATAATGCTTAGTGCAAGATAAAGTCCAGTAAAATCCAAATAACAAACTATCACATCAATGAGTTACACCTTAAAGAACTGTTATGAAGAATGTTAGGATTTCCCCAAGGTCTTGAAATATAGTACAAATCTTTCTTTTTGTGATGTTGGAAAAATCTAACCTACATTCATTGTACTTTTGTAGTTTAGTCATGAGTAAGTAGCCACATAAAGCCTAGACAGAAATGGATTATACGTGTATTTTACTGAGATTATTATTGTAATTATCAGTTATCCTGTGCTGTTTTAGCCTTGTTTTTGAGAGAGTGGGAAAGGGGACATTTCATAAGGTAAAATTTGGCACATTGGCTTTCATCAGTCTTGAGGATTGAGTTTCATAAGATCATAAGTGATAGGAGTGGAATTAGGCCATTCGGCCCATTGAGTATATTCCACCATTCAATCATGCCGGATCTATCTCTCCGTGGATAAGCTTTTCCTATTGAGGGTAGGGAAGATTCAAACAAGAGGGCATGTCATGAGAATTAAGGGACAGAAGTTTAGGGGTTGTCTTTACTCAGAGGGTGGTGGCTGTGTGGAATGAGCTTCCAGCAGAGGTGGTGGAGGCAGGATCGATTTTAACATTTAAAAGTAAAGTGGATAGGTATATGGACGTGAAGGAAATGGAGGGTATGGTCTGAGTGCAGGTAGATGGGACTAGGGAAAACAAATGGTCGGCACGGACTGGAAGGGCCGAGAGGGCCTGTTTCCGTGCTGTAATTGTTATATGGTTATATGGTTATATAACCCCACTCTCCTGCCTTCTCCCCATGACCTCTGACACCCGTACTAATCAAGAATCTAAATATCTCTGATTAAACATATCCACTGAATTTTCCTCCACATCCTTCTGTGGCAAAGAATTCCACAGATTCACCACCCTATAGAAGTTGGGAGGTCATGTTGCAGTCATATAAGATGTTGGTGAGGCAGCATTGAGAGTATTGTGTTCAGTTCTGGACACCATGTTATAGGAAAGATGTTGTCAAGCCGGAAAGGGTGCCGAGATGATTTACGAGGATGTTGCCAAGACTCGAGGGTCTGATCTATAGAGAGAGGTTAAGCAGGCTGGGACTCTATTCCTTGGAGCACTGGAGCACTAGGGGTGATCTTATAGAGGTGTAACACATCATGGGAAGAATAGATTGGGTGGAGGCACAGAGTCTCTTGCCCAGAGTAGGGGAATCGAGGACCACAGGAAGGCAGGAGAATGGGGTTGAGAGGGAAAAGTAGATCAGCCTATCATTTGCTTGGCTTTGTCCCACCCCCACCTTTTTTCTTCCCATTACTACAATCAATCTGAAGAAAGGTTCCCGACCCGAAACATCACCTGTCCATGTCCTCCAGAGATGCTGCCTGACCGGTTGAGTTACTCCAGCGCTTTAGAAACATAAAAACATAGAAAATAGATGCAGGAGTTGGCCATTCGGCCCTTCGAGCCAGCAACACCATTCAATATGATCATGGCTGATCATCTAAAATCAGTACCCCGTTCCTGCTTTCTCCCTATAGCCCTTGATTCCGTTAGCCCTCAGAGCTGTATCTAACTCTCTCTTTAAAAAAATCAGTGAATTGGATCCACTGATAATTTCACAGAGTCACAACTCTCTGGGTGAAAATGTTTTTCCTCATCTCAGTCCCAAATGGCCTACCCCTTATTCTTAAAACTGTGACCCCTGGTTCTGGACTCCCCCAACAAAGGGAACATTTTTCCTGCATCTAGCCTGTCCAATCCCTTAAGAATTTTATGTATTTCTATAAGATACCCTCTCATCCTAAATTACAGTGAATATAAGCCCAGTCGATCCATTCTTTGTGTCTTTATACAGTATATTATCCCAGTATCATGCGCTCTAATCTTTTAAATAATTTGGTGAGCGGAACATTATCAAAGTCCTCTCTCAATGCCCAAAGCTGCTTTTCATTAACTTAATGTACAATCTCGACACACTTCAGTAAAAGTCTTGCTAGTGTAACAGCTGCTGCCTGATCACCTTACTCACGTTACACAGCTCAGACTTTTTAAAATTTGATTAATCACCGGGGGCAAAAAGTAACAAAAAGCCGTATAGATTTGTGGGCGGTCACGGTGGCGCAGGGGTAGAGTTGCTGCCTTATAGCGAATGCAGCACCGGAGACCCGGGTTCGATCCTGACTACGGGTGCTTGACTGTACGGAGTTTGTATGTTCTCCCTGTGACCTGCGTGGGTTTTCTCCGGGAGCTCTGGTTTCCTCCTACACTCCAAAGACGTACAGGTTTGTAGGTTAATTGGCTTGGTATAAATGTAAAATTGTCCCTGGTGTGTGTAAGTGTGGTGTTCTTCTTCGAGTCCGTTGCAATCTCAGATGTCGTTCTGCCAGTATCTGGTGCAGGTCACAGCTGGTCGGGTCGGTTCAGCCAGGTCCTGGGGGCTGCACTGGGGGGGCGTCGTCACACTCCAGTAGATGGGACATTGTCTGTACTGCTCCACAGCTGCCTGTTTCTGCGCTGTATATCTAAACCTAAAACAACTACAACATTTCATCGTCATTAAAAGCACAAAACCTGGGCCCTTCGATTCAGATCAAAGAGCCGAGATGATTAATATACACATCTAGTTTATAGTTTAACGCAATCAAATAAAGCAACTAGCCACAAAGAGGTTGCTGAAGCAAAATCAGCCTCGATAGAAGAGCATTCTCAGATCAGAATCAGTGCAATTATCCCATCGTAAATCAAACCTTTGACGTGACAGTCCCTGTTTTATTAATAATCGCAGGTACTGCCAGCATTGCACTTTAATTGATTTTGGCTGTTTACCCTCTCAAGGGTTTTAATTATTGATAGATGAAATGGTGGTATAACTCAGCAGGACAGGCAGCATCTCTGGAGAGAAGGGATGGGTGACGTTTAGGGTCGAGACCCTTCTTCAGACTGAGAGTCAGGGGAGAGGGAGTCTAGAGATGTGGAAGGGTTAGGTGTGAAAATGACAGATCAAAGCAGATGCTGCGAAGGAAATGTGGAATGTTCAATGTTAGCTGAGGGGAAGATGACAGCATGGCATACAATCAGTAATATCAAATCAGGAGGACAGTAGATCTAGTCGGAGAACTAGGATTGGGGAGCGACGGAGAGAGTGTGAAAGCAAGGGTTAATTGAAGTTGTATAGTCTGTGTGTTGGTGTGTGTGCGTGTGTGTGTGTGTGGTATTCAAATAATGAAATCCAAGCTATCTGCTTCCTTTAGGTAGAAATTAATATGCTTTTCCTTGCTACTACCATGCAGTTTGAAAACAATACTTGTTGTCAACCAGTCCATAATGAAAAGCAAAGCAAAGTGCGCTCTGTTCATGCACAGTGTCTACTCTTAGCAATGAAACCTCAGGGAACATTCTGGTTGCTACTCAGAAGATCAGCTAACTACAGATGTTCAGTTCTGGAAATGAAAGCCTTCACGCACTAAAAATAGGAATTCCAAACAATCCATGCGCAGCCTCCTTAGTTTAATGTTGTAGATTTGTAGTTTTCACACAGAGGGTGGTGAATCTCTGGAATTCTCTGCCACAGAAGGTTGTTGAGGCCAGTTCATTGGCTGTATTTAAGAGCGAGTTAGACGTGGTCCTTGTGGCTAAAGGGATCAGGGGGTATGGAGAGAAGTCAGGTACAGGATACTGAGTTGGATGTTCAGCCATGATCATATTGAATGGCGGTGCAGGCTCGAAGGGTCGAATGGCCTAGTCCTGCACCTATTTTCTAGAAACATAGAAACATAGAAATGAGATGCAGGAGTAGGCCATTCGGCCCTTCGAGCCTGCACCGCCATTCAATATGATCATGGCTGATCATCCAACTCAGAATCCCGTACCTGCCTTCTCTCCATACCCTCTGATCCCCTTAGCCACAAGGGCCACATCTAACTCCCTCTTAAATATAGCCAATGAACTGGCCTCAACTACCCTCTGTGGCTGAGAGTTCCAGAGACTCACCACTCTCTGTGTGAAAAAAGTCTTCCCCATCTCGGTCCTAAAGGATTTCCCCCTTATCCTTAAGCTGTGACACCTTGTCCTGGACTTCCCCAACAATGGGAACAATCTTCCTGCATCTAGCCTGTCCAACCCCTTAAGAATTTTGTAAGTTTCTATAAGATCCCCTCTCAATCTCCTAAATTCTAGAGAGTATAAACCGAGTCTATCCAGTCTTTCTTCATAAGACAGTCCTGACATCCCAGGAATCAGTCTGGTGAACCTTCTCTGTACCCCCTCTATGGCAATAATGTCCTTCCTCAGATTTGGAGACCAAAATTGTACGCAATATTCCAGGTGTGGTCTCACCAAAACCCTGTACAACTGCAGTAGAACCTCCCTGCTCCTATACTCAAATCCTTTTGCTATGAACGCTAACATACCATTCGCTTTCTTCACTGCCTGCTGCACCTGCATGCCTACTTTTAATGACTGGCGTACCATGACACCCAGGTCTCGCTGCATCTCCCCTTTTCCTAATCGGCCACCATTTAGATAATAGTCTGCTTTCCTATTTTTCCCACCAAACTGGATAACCTCACATTTATCCACATTTTACTGCATCTGCCACACATTTGCCCACTCACCCAGCCTATCCAAGTCACCTTGCAGTCTCCTAGCATCCTCCTCACAGCTAACACTGTCCCCCAGCTTAGTGTCATCTGCAAACTTGGAGATATTGCCTTCAATTCCCTCATCCAGATCATTAATATATATTGTAAATAGCTGGGGTCCCATCACTGAGCCCTGAGGTTACTCACTAGTGACTGCCTGCCATTGTGAAAAGGACCCGTTTACTCCTACTCTTTGCTTCCTGTTTGCCTGCCAGTTCTCTATCCACATCAATACTGAACCCCTAATGCCGTATGCTTTAAGTTTGTATACTAGTCTCTTATGTGGGACCTTGTCGAAAGCCTTCTGGAAGTCCAGATATACCACATCCAATGGTTCTCCCTTATCCACGCTACTAGTTACATTCTCGAAAAATTCCACAAGATTCGTCAGATATGATTTACCTTTCGTAAATCCATGCTGACTTTGTCCAATGATTTCACCACTTTCCAAATGTGCTGCTATCCCATCTTTAATAACTGACTCTAGCAGTTTCCCCACTACCGACGTTAGACTAACTGGTCTGTAATTCCCCGTTTTCTCTCTCCCTCCCTTCTTAAAAAGAGGGGTTACGCTTGCTACCCGCCAATCCTCAGGAACTACTCTAGAATCTAAAGAGTTTTGAAAGATTATCACTAATGCATCCAGTATTTCCTGAGCTACTTCCTTAAGTACTCTGGGATGCAGCCTATCTGGCCCTGGGGATTTATCGGCCTTTAATCTATCCAATTTACCCAACACCACTTCCCGACTAACTTGGATTTCACTCAATTTCTCCTTTGACCCGCGGTCCCCTGCTATATCCGGCAGATTATTTATGTCTTCCTTAGTGAAGACGGAACCAAAGTAGTTATTCAATTGGTCCGCCATATCCTTGTTCCCCATGATCAACTCACCTGTTTCTGACTGCAAGAGACCTACATTTGTTTTAACTAATCTCTTTCTCTTCACATATCTATAAAAGCTTTTGCAGTCAGTTTTTATGTTCCCTGCCAGTTTTCTTTCATAATCTATTTTTCCTTTCCTAATTAAGCCCTTTGCCCTCCTCTGCTGGTCTCTGAATTTCTCCCAGTCCTCTGGTATGCTGCTTTTTCTGGCTACTTTGTACGCATCATCCTTTGCTTTGATACTATCCCTGATTTCCTTTGTTATCCACGGATGCACTACCTTCTCCAATTTGTTCTTTTGCCAAACTAGGATGAACAATTGTTGTAGTTCATCCATGCAGTCTTTAAATGTCTTCCATTGTATATCCACCGTCAATCCTTTTAGAATTAATTGCCAGTCAATCTTGGCCAATTCACGTCTCATACCCTCAAAGTTACCTTTCTTTAAGTTCAGAACCATTGTTTCTGAATTAACAATGTCATTCTCCATCCTAATGAAGAACTCAACCATATTATGGTCACTCTTGCCCAAGGGGGCACGTACAACAAGACGGCTAACTACCCCTTCCTCATTACTCAAAACCCAATCTAAAATAGCCTGCTCTCTCGTTGGTTCTGCTACATGTTGATTTAGATAACTATCCCGCATACATTCCAAAAAATCCTCTTCCTCAGCACCCCTGCCAATTTGATTCACCCAATCTATATGATTGAAGTCACCCATTATAACTGTTTTGCCTTTGTCGCACGCATTTCTAATTTCCTGTTTGATACCATCCCCAACTTCACTGCTACTGTTAGGTGGCCTGTACACAACACCCACCAGCGTTTCCTGCCCCTTAGTGTTTTGCAGCTCTACCCATACCGATTCCACATCCTCCAAGCTAATGTCCTTCCTTTCCATTGCGTTAATCTCCTCTCTACCTGGGGGTAGCAACAGCGACCGGGCCTCCGGTACAAAGACCGGCCCTGTTGCTCAGAAGGGTAAGGAAAAGAAGAAGAAGGCAGCAGTAATAGGGGACTCTATAGTTAGGGGGTCAGATTGGCGATTCTGTGGACGCAGTCAGGAGACCCGGATGGTAGTTTGCCTCCCTGGTGCCAGGGTCCGGGATGTGACTGAACGTGTCCAAGATATCTTGAAATGGGAAGGAGAGGAGCCAGAGGTCGTGGTACATATAGGTACCAATGACATAGGTAGAAAAAGAGAGGAGGTCCTGAAAGGAGAATTTAGGGAGTTAGGAAGAGTGTTAAGGAGAAGGACCGCAAAGGTAACAATCTCAGGATTACTGCCTGTACCACGCGACAGTGAGAGTAGGAATGGAGCAAGGTGGAGGATCAATGCATGGCTAAAGGACTGGTGCAGAGCGCAGAGATTCAAGTTTCTGGATCATTGGGACCTCTTTTGGGGAAGGTGTGACCTGTACAAAAAGGACGGGTTGCACTTGAACCCGAGGGGAACCAATATCCTGGTGGGGAGATTTGCAAAGGCTACTGGGGAGACTTTAAACTAGATCGGTTAGGGGGAGGGACTCTAATAGAGAAGGCAAGTAGTCCATTTGTGAGGCAGGAGGCAGAGAAGAGAAGCAGTCACACGCAACACGTAGGGAGGAAAGAAGAAAAAAATAACAAACGGAGAATAAGAAGTGGAGGGTTTCTTAAATGTGTGAGCAGAGAGACAGAGGGGTGTAAAATGAGGATAGGAGCAATAGGTAGCAAGGTGAAAAGTGGCAGGAAACCAAATCTAGGGCAAAAATCTAAAAGGGCCACTTTTCAACATAATTGTAAAAGGGCCAAGAGTGTTGTAAAAACAAGCCTGAAGGCTTTGTGTCTGAATGCGAGGAGCATTCGTAATAAGGTGGATGAGTTGAATGTGCATATAGCTATTAATAATTATGATATAGTTGGGATCACGGAGACATGGCTCCAGGGAGACCAAGGCTGGGAGCTGAACATCCAGGGATATTCAATATTCAGGAAGGATAGACAGAGAGGAAAAGGAGGTGGGGTAGCGTTGCTGGTTAGAGCGGAGATTAACGCAATAGAAAGGAATGACATTAGCTTGGAGGATGTGGAATCGATATGGGTAGAGCTGCGAAACACTAAGGGGCAGGAAACACTAGTGGGTGTTGTGTACAGGCCACCTAATAGTAGTAGTAGAGTTGGGGATGGCATCAAACAGGAAATTAGAAATGAGTGCAACAAAGGTAAAACCGTTATAATGGGTGACTTTAATCTACATATAGATTGGGTGAATCAAATTGGCAGGGGTGCTGAGGAAGAGGATTTCTTGGAATGTATGCGGGATAGTTTTCTAAACCAACATGTGGAGGAACCAACGAGAGAGCAGGCTATTTTAGACTGGATATGAGTAATGAGGAAGGGTTAGTTAGCAGCCTTGTTGTACGTGGCCCCTTGGGCAAGAGTGACCATAATATGGTTGAGTTCTTCATTAGGATGGAGAGTGACATTGTTAATTCAGAAACATGGGTCCTGAACTTAAAGAAAGGTAACTTTGAGGGTATGAGATGTGAATTGGCCAAGATGGACTGGCAATTGATTCTTGAAGGGTTGACGGTGGATATGCAATGGAAGGCATTTAAAGACTGCATGGATGAACTACAACAATTTTTCATCCCAGTATGGCAAAAGAATAAATCAGGGAAGGTGGTGCATCCATGGATAACGAGGGAAATCAGGGATAGTATCAAAGAAAAAGATGAAGCGTACAAATTAGCCAGAAAAAGCAGCCTACCAGAGGACTGGGAGAAATTCAGAGACCAACAGAGGAGGACAAAGGGCTTAATTTGGAAAGGGAAAATGGAGTATGACAGAAAACTGGCAGGAAACATAAAAACTGACTGAAAAAGTTTTTGTGAAACGCAAAAGATTAGTTAAAACAAATGTAGGTCCCTTGCAGTCAGAAACGGGTGAATTGATCATGGGGAACAAGGACATGCCAGACCAATTGAATAACTACTTTAGTTCTGTCTTCACTAAGGAAGACATAAATAATTTGCCAGAAATAGCAGGGGATCGCGAGTCAAATGAAATGGAGCAAATGAGTGAAAACCAGGTTAGCCGGAAAGTGGTTTTAGGAAAATTGAATGGATTAAAGGCCGATAAATCCCCAGGGCCAGATAGGCTGCATCCCAGGGTACTTAAGGAAGTAGCCCCAGAAATAGCAGATGCCTTCGTGATAATTTTTCAAAACTCTTTAGATTCTGGAGTAGTTCCTGAGGATTGGAGGGTAGCTAATGTAACCCCGCTTTTTAAAAAGGGAGGGAGAGAGAAAACAGGAAATTACAGACCAGTTAGTCTAACATCGGTAGTGGGGAAACTGCTAGAGTCAATTATTAAAGATGGGATAGCAGCGCATTTGGAAAGTGGTGAAATCATTGGACAAAGTCAGCATGGATTTACGAAGGGTAAATCATGTCTGACGAATCTTATTGAATTTTTTGAGGATGTAACTAGTAGAGTGGATAAGGGAGAAGCAGTGGATGTGTTATATCTGGACTTTCAGAAGACTTTCGACAAAGTCCCACACAAGAGATTGGTATACAAACCTAAAGCACACGGTATTGGTGGTATCAGTATTGATGTGGATAGAGAACTGGCTCGCAGACAGGAAGCAAAGAGTAGGAGTGAACGGGTCCTTTTCAGGATGGCAGACAGTGACTAGTGGGGTGCCGCAAGGCTCAGTGCTGGGACCCCTGCTATTTACAATATACATTAATGATTTGGACGAGGGAATTAAATGCAACATCTCGAAGTTTGCGGATGACACGAAGCTGGGGGGCAGTGTTAGCTGTGAGGAGGATGCTAGGAGGCTGCAGGATGACTTGGATAGACTGGGTGAGTGGCAAATGCTTGGCAGACGCAGTATAATGTGGATAAATGTGAGGTTATCCACTTTGGTGGCAAAAACAGGAAGGTAGACTATTATTTGAATGGTGACCGATTAGGAAAAGGGGAGATGCAGCGAGACCTGGGTGTCATGGTACACCAGTCATTGAAAGTAGACATGCAGGTGCAGCAGGCTGTGAAGAAAGCGAATGGTATGTTGGCATTCATAGAAAAAGGATTTGAGTACAAGAGCAGGGAGGTTCTACTGCAGTTGTACAGGGTCTTGGTGAGGCCGCACCTGAAGTATTGCATACAGTTTTGGTCTCCTAATCTGAGGAAAGACATTCTTCCCATAGAGGGAGTACAGAGATGGTTCACCAGACTGATTCCTGGGATGGCACGACTTCCATATGAAGAAAGACTGGATAGACTCGGCTTGTACTCGCTGGAATTTGGAAGATTGAGGGGTGATCTCATAGAGACTTACAAAATTCTTAAGGGGTTGGACAGACTAGATGCAGGAAGATTGTTCCCGATGTTGGGGAAGTCCAGGACAAGGGGTCACAGTTTAAGGATAAGGGGGAAGTCTTTTAGAACTGAGATGAGAAAATCGTTTTTCACACAGAGAGTGGTGAATCTGTGGAATTCTCTGCCACAGAAGGTAGTTGAGGCCAGTTCGTTGGCCATATTTAAGAGGGAGTTAGATGTGGCTCTTGTGGCTGAAGGGATCAGGGGGTATGGAGAGAAGGCAGGTACAGGATACTGAATTGGATGATCAGCCATGATCATATTGAATGGCGGTGCAAGCTCGAAGGGCCGAATGGCCTGCTCCTGCACCTAATTTTTATGTTTCTATGTTTATACAGCAAATTTCCGAAATAGATAAATAGACAACTTTTGCAATCTTACCATTTCTCCATTGTATAATTTAAATTAATTTGTCTATAATTGTGTAAAACATCAAAGCAGAATAATGATGTTCTCAACATTGTGCGAGTGAATTTTAGATCAACAGTGCTGTTTATTGTATACCAGCTGAAATGATCCTGCTTTAAGGTATCAGTGGTAAATCACTCAAGAAGTAATCTTATCCAGGTTAGACCGTGTCTGGTTTAAATTGTGCGGGTTGGGAATTTGGTCTGGATACTTCTGTGAGCTGTTTCATTCCCCTGGTGTCCGTCTCGTGTCTAACGATGTTGTCAGTCAAACAGCGCACATTTCCTTCATTGTCAGCTGAAACTGCAGCTTTTAACTGCAACATACAACCATCGTTGAGCACTCAACAAAAAAAGAATCTAGACCAACATCGTGCTGAGATCAGCAGTGGAAAGTCAATTAAAAGGTCTCCACTCTGACATCGAAGTCTTACACACGGGAATCGCATGCCTTAGTTACCAGTGCTTAGGGTAATGGAAGCTACGCTGTGCCTTCACTGCTCATAGCCTTTTTTATAAAAAATCACATCAGAGCTACTTGCTATGACATGTGCCCCCTTCATCATCCCTCACTGAAGGGTGCACGGTGGCGCAGGGGTAGAGTTGCTACCTTACAGCGCCGGAGACCCAGGTTCAATCCCAACTACAGGTGCTCTCTGGACAGAGTTTGTACGTTCTCCCCGTGCCTTGCGTGGGTTTTCTTAGAAACATAGAAAATAGGTGCAGGAGGAGGCCATGCGGCCCTTCGAGCCAGCACCGCTATTCATTGTGATCATGGCTGATCGTCCCCTATCAATAACCCGTGCCTGCCTTCTCCCCATATCCCTTGACTCTACTAGCCCCTAGAGCTCTATCTAACTCTCTCTTAAATCCATCCAGTGACTTGGCCTCCACTGCCCTCTGTGGCAGGGAATTCCACAAATTCACAACTCTCTGGGTGAAAACGTTTTTTCTCACCTCAGTCTTAAATTACCGCCGCTTTATTCTAAGAAGATCTCCGGTTTCCTACCACATTCCAACGACGTACAAGTTTGTAGGTTAATTGGTTTGGTAAAATTGTAAATTGTCCCAAGAGTGTGTCGGATAGCGTTAGCGTGCGGGAATCGCTGGTCAACACGGGCTCAACGTCCGAAGGGTCTGTTTCGGCGCTGTATCTCTAAACTAAACTAAACCTCACGGTAGTGTACGGCCATTTGATGAAGATGCAGCGGTTTGTCCAGAAGCTACTGGCACACACATGAGATCACCATGTTCCTTTCCCCTCATGCTGTTCCCGACCTCCACATCAGCCTCTTATGCAGCTGTGCTGTGGCTGGCATGGCAGACTTCTTTCAAAGTCTGACCATTTTCCAGTTATCAGTAGAGCAAAAGACCTGGCCACTACGAGCTTCATGTGGGAACCAGATAGGGTTCATTTTGGTGTGATTTTGGCTGTACCCCACCACCATGAGCAGTGCTGAACACGGGTGTATCTACCTCATCGAGTGCCCTCAGACTATCTTTGATCGGACTTTACTGGCTTTACCTTGCACTAAACGATACTCCCTTATCATTGAGGATGATAATGGAGTATCGTCCAACTGGAATCGACCTGACCGCTCCGGTCGCAGAGCCTGTGGACTTATTATCGCGGAGCTGGCTGACCTTCGGAGGCTGTGGTGGCGCTGCAATTGCGGCTGCGACTCGACTTTCGGAGGCTTCGGCTGCGGGCCCTGTGGACTGTAATATCGTGACCTTGCAGGTCCCTGGTTGGCGACCGATTTTCGGGAGCTCCAGCAACAGTAGCTTCGTCCGCCCCGAATCGCAAGGCTTGAATCGGCCCGTTCGCATGACCTTTCATCGTCCGGCGTGGCTTAAAATTGGCCGCAGGATCTTCCATCGCGTTGCGGCGGTTTCAATATATTCTGAGCCTCGGTAGCCTCGGCGCAACAGTTTGACTGCCTGATCGCGGGAGAAGAAGAAAGGAGGAGATAAAACATTTTGCCTTCCATCACAGTGAGGAAAATTTTTTTTTTTTTAAATAAAAAAATAAAAAGTGAGGAGGTGCCAGGAAGAGAGTCACTGTGATGGCTGTTTATGTTAAATTTATGTAATCGTGCGTTTTGTTGCTTTTTTTTATTGTTATGACTGCATGGTAACAAAATATCATTCAAACTTGTTTTTGAATGACAAAGAAATTCAATTCAATTCAATTTAATTCAATGTATCTTTACACTGTGTGTGGCTCGATTGTTATCGTGTATTGCCTTTCTGCTGGCTGCTCTGCATGCAATAGGAGCTTTTCACTGTACCTCGGCACACGTGAGAATAAACTAAACTGAACGTAAGCTAGGGTGTTGATTGATAAGTTCACAAGTTCATAAGTTACAGGAATTATGCAATTCGGCCCATCAAGTCTACATCACCATTCAATCATGGCGGATCCATCTTTCCCTCTCAATTACATTCTCCTGCCTTCTCCCCATAACGCCTGACACCCGTATTAATCAAGAATTGATCAATCACCGTCTTAAAAATATCCATTGACTTGGCCTCCACAGCCGTCTGTGGCAATGAATTCCACAGTAGCACGTGACCCATTTCCTTCCATTCCCTTTATAACCATGTGCCTATCTCAAAGCTTTATGCAACACCATCGTATCTGCCTCTACTACCACTCCCGGCCGTGTGTTCCAAGCACTCACCACTCTGTGTAAAATCCACTGACTTTGCCTCCACAGCCGTCTGTGGCAATGAATTCCACAGATTCCACTAAATAAATTCCATCTCATCTCCTTTCTGAAGGGACGTCCTTTTATTCTGAGGCCATGGCCTCTGATCCGAGACTCTCCCACTGATGGAAGCCAGGGCACTCTCCGATTCACCCATTAGCCAGGGGAGGCTATAAAGCCATAAGACATAGCAGCAGAACGAAGCCATTCGGGCCATCCAGGTCAATCCGCCATTCTGTCACGGCTGATCTGTTTTTCCATCTCAACCCCATTCTCCTGCCTTCTCCCCTTAATGTTTGACGCCCTGACTAATCATTCTCTGCTTTAAAAATACCACACCCAAGTACACCCCAACCGTCTGTGGCAATGAATTCCACAGATTCATCACCCTCTGGCTAAAGAAATTCTTCCTCATCTCCATTCCACTATACAATTTACTCATAAGCTGGGACACTGTCCGACCCACCTCCACCCCGTTGTGGTCATAGGGCTTTGACTATGGTACTGATATGCTACAACGCTGAGAACTATAGTCTGCACTACTTAACTATCCCATTGCTCTATTGAGTACTTGAGATAGACTCTGAGGAAGGACATTCTTGCTATTGAGGGAGTGCAGCGTAGGTTTAAAAGGTTAATTCCTGGGATGGCGGGACTGTCATACGCTGAGAGAATGGAGCTTGTACACTCAGGAGTTTAGAAGGATGAGAGGAGATGTCATTGAAACATATAATATCATTAAGGGTTTGGACACGCTAGAGGCAGGAAACATGTTCCCGATGTTGGGGGAGTCCAGAACCAGGGGCCACAGTTTAAGAATAAGGAGTAAGACATTTCGAACGGAGACGAGGAAACACTTTTTCTCACAGACAGTGGTGAGTCTGTGGAATTCTCTGCCTCAGAGGACGCTGGAGGCCATTTCTCTGGATGCTTTCAAGAGAGAGCTAGATAGGGCGTCAGGGGATATGGGGAGAAGGCAGGAACGGGGTACTGATTGGGGATGATCAGCCATGATCACATTGAATGGCGGTGCTAGCTCGAAGGGCCGAATGGCCTACTCCTGCACCTATTGTGTATTGATTTTTCCCTGTACCTTGATGTACGTGACAATACTAAACCTAAACCTTGAGCCAAATGTATCCCCAAGTAGTTCTAAGCTAGGATGGTGAATAGTCAAGTTTCACCTCTTTCGGCCATCAATAGACTTCAAGTTCAAATTCCTTTCATCCTCATCAACCGGTAACAAGCAAACCTCATCTAACTCCCCGTCCTTCAAGTTTACATTTATTGTCACTGTGCCAACTGGTACAGTGGGATTTGATTTGCCATACAGCCATACAAATAAAAATAGCGCAACACACGATGGAATTTGCATGCATTGTGTTATATAAATAAGCTTACATGTGAAGGGTTGATGAAGTAAATAGAGCTTCCAAGCACAGCTGGAAATAATCTTGCTTGAAAAATGGAGTGGTCTCAATCGGTGGCATGAAAAGTGAAGTTAGTGAAGCAAAATGAAACCATTTGGACAAAGATAAAATGCTGGAAACAGCAGGGAAATTCAAGACCCTTGCAGCCTCAATTTATCACCGGGACCTGTCACTGGGAGAGAATTCTGTTGTCAGCTACACAACACATCTGAGCCTTATCTCTACTACACTTGAGAAAAATTCTCATGATGCAGACAACCTTACCAGCTTCCGTGTTGTTGCTATCATGTTACTTTGTTCTTAGGACCCCAATAACCTTTCACTGAATTCTGCTACAAACCAGAACAAATTTGTTAATTAGAGCCTTAAATAAGTTTGCAACCAACAGTTTATTGTTGGATTTCAGTCTCCGCGTTGCGCTCCACATATTTCTCTCTGTAATCTAATTGGGTTGCAAATGTAAAATGCTCCAAGTCGTGTTTCTGTGCCTGAGCTTCAACCGTTCTATTCTAGGAGACCTTACCTCCATTTTCTGTAAAGGAAAAAAATCACCCTCTTCTTTAGATTAGATTAGATTATCCTTTATTGTCATTCAGACCTTTCGGTCTGAACGAAATTTCGTTACCTTGCAGTCATAACTTATAATAAAAAAACAAAACACACAATAAACACATATTTAACATCCACCACAGTGAGTTCACCAGGCACCTCCTCACTGTGGTGGAAGGCAAAAGTCTTAGAGTCTCTGTCTTCTTCCCTCCTTGTTCTCCCTCTGCGCTGAGGAGATCCAGGCCTCCGATGTTGCCATCCACCAGGCCCCCGGACGAGCCTCCGAAGCTGGGCTGCCGCCACCGCCGTCGCCGGAATGCTGGAACACCGCCACAGGGCCCGCCGCTGGAACGCTGGAGCACCGAAGCCCCGAAAGCCAGGTCGCCGCTGGAGCACCGCAGCTCCGAAGCCAGGTCGCCGCTGGAACGTCGCTGGAGCACCGCAGCCCCGAAAGCCAGGTCGCAGCTGGAGCACCGCAGCCCCGAAGCCAGGTCGCCGCTGGAGCACCACTGGAGCACCGCAGCCCCGAAAGCCAGGTTGCCACTGGAGCACCGCAGCCCCAAAAGCCGGGTCGCCGCTGGAGCACCACAGCCCCGAAAGCCGGGTCGCCGCTGGAGCACCACAGCCCTGAAGCCAGGTCGCCGCTGGAGCACCGCAGCTCCGAAGCCAGGTTGCCGCTGGAGCACCACAGCCCCGAAGCCAGGCCGCCGCTGAAGCTCCGAAGCTGTGCTGCCACTGCTGGAAGCTGGAAGGCCGCCATTAGGGCCTCAGCACAGACGGAGACTGTGACGGGGGATACGACAAGAAAAGTCGCATCCCCCTGAAGGGAGAGACCAAAACCCTGTTTCTCCCACCCCCACCCCTCCCCCCACACACATACACAGCCTAATAAACCAAAATTATCACTAAAGATGAAAATAAAATAAAAAACAGACAGGACTGCAGGTGAGCCGCAGCTGCCAGGCAGCGCCGCCACTTCCGGAAGTTTCTGCAGTTTGGATCAAACTGAAGTTCTGCAGTTTGACCCTAACCATTGCCCAACAGGAATAACAATATTATAAAAATGTCATAGTCATGCAGCTCCTTTAGCCCCTCATTCATGCTGAGCATGATGTCCCATCTAAGCTAGTTTCATATGCTCACATTTATCCCATATCCCTCTAAACCTTGCCTATCTATACACCTGTCCAAGTGTCTTTTAAACACTGTTATAGTACCTGCCTCAACTCAATCCTCCGGCAGCTTGTTTCATATACCCACCACCATTGCCTCAAGATGTCGATGTAAATTAATGAATAGAAACATAGAAAATAGTGCAGGAGTAGGCCATTCGGCCCTTCGAGCCTGCACCGCCATTCAATGTGATCATGGCTGATCATCCAACTCAGTATCCTTAGTAACTCAGGATCCAACTTCAGAATCTTTTACAAATGCGCTCCAACCTGTCTCAATATAAGAAAGGATTGACTTGTGCAGCAACTCACGAAACGTTTCGAGGGACATAGGTCAAACACGGGCCATGGTGGGAAAAGAGTGTAGATGGGGCATTTTGGTTGGCATGGGCAAGTTGGGCTGAAGAGCCTGTTTCCATGCGGTATAACTCGATGACCAGGTTGCTTCTCATAGCTTGATGGTCCTTGGCGATGATGCGTTATCAATATTTACCCTTTACCTTTGGAAGTGTGAAAACTGGGAGCACTAAGACGCTTCTTTTCCTTTGTTCCTGACTCCCTATCATCTTAAGGCATCCTTCATCTCTCCTTGAAGTAGCATCAAAGTCTTCACTCTGTTGAATATTTAGAAGGGCAAAGGTACCTTCAGGTTTAAAACCTTTCCACTCACAAAACATCTCCTTCGCACAGGTTCACGACGCGCTTGCTTCAGATGTCTTGTTTGATGTTCCCACCCAATGCCCATTATTGCGGCTATTGCAGAAAGTAAGTGGCTACATTACAGATATATCAACCAGCACTGAGGTCCAGATCGATGTTTGCAATTAACATTACACCCTCTCATTCTGGATAGACTGCCATATTGATCATAGTGAGTTGAATTGAATTTACTACTTTATTGTCACATGTGACAAGTCACAGTGAATTTAGAGTGATAGTCATAGATTAATACAGTGTGGAAACAGGCCTTTTGGCCCAACTCGTCCACACCGGCCAACAATGTCCCAACTACCCTAGTCCCACTTGCCTGCTCTTGGTCCATAACCCTCCAAATCGGTCCTATCCATGTCCCTGCCCAAGTGTTTCTTAAATGATGAGATAGTCCCAGCCTCAACTACCTCCTCTGGCAGCTTGTTCTATACACCCACCACCCACTGTGTGAAAAAGTTACCCCTCGTATTCCTATTAAATCTTTTCCCCTTCACCTTGAACCTATGCCCTCTGATCTTTGTTTCACCTACTCTGGGTAAAAGACTGTGCATCTACCCGATCTATTCCTCTCATGATTTTGTATACCTCTATAAGATCTCCCCTCATCCTCCTGCGCTCCATGGAATAGAGACCCAGTCTACTCAACCTCTCCCTATAGCCCACACCCTCTAGTCCTGGCAACATCCTCGTAAGTCTTTTCTGAACCCTTTCAAGCTTGACAATATCTTTCCTTTACATGGTGCCCTGAACTGAACACAATATTCTAAATGCGGTCTCACCAACGTCTTATACAACTGCAACATGACCTCCCAACCTCTATACTCAATACTCTGACTGATGCTTGCATATCCAAGGTATGCAAATAGTTGTCCCTAAAGGGCGTTGACAAAGATACAAATTATCCCATGCCAGCTCCACCCTTGTTCTCCCCACCCCCTCACCCCTCTTCACAGTGGTCACCCCATGCGGGGTCCTCCATTGTTCTTCCTCCCCCCGCCCCCCCTCCCTCCATAGTTCCTGACAGTGTGACCCCCGACTCCCACGTGGCCCATTCCCAACCACTGGTGTGCTCAATGATCGACCCTCGCTCACCGGCGCCCTTATCCCCCTTTTAGGTACAAGTGTTTGGTGTTTATGGTGGAGATGGGACCATTAACCCTGTATCAGCAAGTCACCCGAGTTATCTTCCATTTCATTTTGAAAATACAATACATCCACATCCAGCAGCGATGCATACATTCAAAGGAGAGGTGAGATGGAGGAATCTGTCCATCACACGCCTCATCCTGATTGCCATTCCTCAGTCAGGGAATTGAGAGTAGAAGTAGGGATGTGTAGGAAGGAACTGCAGATGCTGGTTTACACTGAAGATGGATACAAAAAGCTGGGATCAGTCAGCATCTCTGGATAAAAGGGATGGGTGACGTATCGGAAAGAAACCCTTCTTCAGACTGAGAGTCAGGGGGGAGGAAAACTAGGCATATGAAAAGGTTCAGAACACATCGGCACCGAAGACTAAGGAAAGGTGGAGCCCACAATGGTCCATTGTTGGCTGTGGAAGAGGTGGTAACGAAGGGGTATATGGATGCGAACAGTGGAACTAGCAGGATGACTATGAGGGATGGACAGATAGAGAGTGGGAATGCAAGGGTTACCTGAAGTTAGAGAAATCAACAGTCATACTGCTGGGTTGTAAGCTGCAATTGTGTGGAAAAGTTACCCCTCAGATTCCTATTAAATCTTTTCCCCTTCACCTTAAATCTATGTCCTCTGGTCCTAGATTCACCTATTTGAATAGATTAAAGGCCGATAAATCCCCAGGGCCAGATAGGCTGCATCCCAGAGTACTTAAGGAAGTAGCTCAGGAAATAGTGGATGCATTAGTGATAATCTTTCAAAACTCTTTAGATTCTGGAGTAGTTCCTGAGGATTGGTGGGTAGCAAATGTAACCCCTCTTTTTAAGAAGGGAGGGAGAGAGAAAAACGGGGAATTACAGACCAGTTAGTCTAACATCGGTAGTGGGGAAACTGCTAGAGTCAGTTATTAAAGATGGGATAGCAGCACATTTGGAAAGTGGTGAACTCATTGGACAAAGTCAGCATGGATTTACAAAAGGTAAATCATGTCTGACGAATCTTGTGGAATTTTTCGAGGATGTAACTAGTAGCGTGGATAAGGGAGAACCAGTGGATGTGGTATATCTGGACTTCCAGAAGGCTTTCGACAAGGTCCCACATAAGAGATTAGTATACAAACTTAAAGCATACGGTATTAGGGGTTCAGTATTGATGTGGATAGAGAACTGGCTGGCAAACAGGAAGCAAAGAGTAGGAGTAAACGGGTCCTTTTCACAATGGCAGGCAGTAACTAGTGGGGTACCGCAGGGCTCAGTGCTGGGACCCCAGCTATTTACAATATATATTAATGATCTGGATGAGGGAATTGAAGGCAATATCTCCAAGTTTGCGGATGACACTAAGCTGGGGGGCAGTGTTCGCTGTGAGGAGGATGCTAGGAGACTGCAAGGTGACTTGGATAGGCTGGGTGAGTGGGCAAATGTTTGGCAGATGCAGTATAATGTGGATAAATGTGAGGTTATCCACTTTGGTGGCAAAAACAGGAAAGCAGACTATTATTTAAATGGTGGCCGATTAGGAAAAGGGGAGATGCAGCGAGACCTGGGTGTCATGGTACACCAGTCATTGAAAGTAGGCATGCAGGTGCAGCAGGCAGTGAAAAAAGCGAATGGTATGTTAGCTTTCATAGCAAAAGGATTTGAGTACAGGAGCAGGGAGGTTCTACTTCAGTTGTACAGGGTCTTGGTGAGACCACACCTGGAGTATTGCGTGCAGTTTTGGTCTCCAAATCTGAGGAAGGACATTATTGCCATAGAGGGAGTGCAGAGAAGGTTCACCAGACTGATTCCTGGGATGTCAGGACTGTCTTATGAAGAAAGACTGGATAGACTCGGTTTATACTCTCTGGAATTTAGGAGATTAAGAGGGGATCTTATAGAAACTTACAAAATTCTTAAGGGGTTGGACAGGCTAGATGCAGGAAGATTGTTCCGATGTTGGGGAAGTCCAGGACAAGGGGTCACAGCTTAAGGATAAGGGGGAAATCCTTTAAGACCGAGATGAGAAAGACTTTCTTCACACAGAGAGTGGTGAGTCTCTGGAACTCTCTGCCACAGAGGGTAGTTGAGGCCAGTTCATTGGCTATATTTAAGAGTGAGTTGGATGTGGCCCTTGTGGCTAAGGGGATCAGAGGGTATGGAGAGAAGGCAGGTACGGGATACTGAGTTGGATGATCAGCCATGATCATATTGAATGGCGGTGCAGGCTCGAAGGGCTGAATGGCCTACTCCTGCACCTAATTTCTATGTTTCTATGTTTCTATGTTTACCTATTCTGGGCAAGAGATTTTGTGCATCTATCTGATCTGTTCCCTTCATGATCCAATACACCTTCATAAGATCACCCCCCCATCCTCCTGTGCTCCATGGAATGGAGTCCCAGCCTACTCAACCTCTCCTAATAGCGCAGACTCTCTCGTCCTGGCAACATCCTCATAAATCTTCCCTGTACCCCTGATAGCCTGACAACATAGTTCCTATGCCATGGTGCCCACAACTGAACACAATACACTAACATGCGGCAACATGACCTCCCAACTTCTATACTCATCTGTCCTTGATCTTGTAAAAAAAAAGGCCTGCACATGTTGGCCTATTCAGTTTGGCCTTATCATAACACTTGTTCCTCCTAGAAAATGTTACGTTAAAGAGCAATGTCTTAATCTAACATTTCTGTATTGTGTCATTTTCAAACTTGACAAAGAAAGCTGCATGCCATAGATTTATGACTTTATCTGGACATTTAATGCAATCATCAAAATTCCTCCCTTGGTTCATTTTTTTCCCGATGTAGTTGATGCAAAATTACTCTGCCCTATGTTCATAAGTTCATAAGTGATAGGAGCAGAATTAGGCCATTCGGCCCATCAAGTCTACTCCGCCATTCATTCACGGCTGATCTATCTCTCCCTCCTAACCCCATTCTCCTGCCTTCTCCCCATAATCCCTGACACCCGTACTAATCAAGAATCTATCTTCGCCTTAAAAATATCCATTGACTTGGCCTCGACAGCCTTGGGTGGCAAAGAGTTCCACAGATTCACCACCCTCTGAGTTTAGTTTAGTTTAGTTTAGAGATACAGCACAGAAAAAGGCCCTTCGGCCCAACGAGTCCACACTGACCAGCGATCCCCGTACAGGAGCAGGGAGGTTCTACTTCAGTTGTACAGGGTCTTGGTGAGACCACACCTGGAGTATTGCGTACAGTTTTGGTCTCCAAATCTGAGGAAGGACATTATTGCCATAGAGGGAGTGCAGAGAAGGTTCACCAGACTGATTCCTGGGATGTCAGGACTGTCTTATGAAGAAAGACTGGATAGACTCGGTTTATACTCTCTGGAATTTAGGAGATTGAGAGGGGATCTTATAGAAACTTACAAAATTCTTAAGGGGTTGGAAAGGCTAGATGCAGGAAGATTGTTCCCGATGTTGGGGAAGTCCAGGACAAGGGGTCACAGCTTAAGGATAAGGGGGAAATCCTTTAAGACCGAGATGAGAAAGACTTTTTTTCACACAGAGAGTGGTGAGTCTCTGGAACTCTCTGCCACAGAGGGTAGTTGAGGCCAGTTCATTGGCTATATTTAAGAGTGAGTTGGATGTGGCCCTTGTGGCTAAGGGGATCAGAGGGAATGGAGAGAAGGCAGGTACGGGATACTGAGTTGGATGATCAGCCATGATCATATTGAATGGCGGTGCAGGCTCGAAGGGCTGAATGGCCTACTCCTGCACCTAATTTCTATGTTTCTATGTTTCTATTAACACTATCCTACACACATGAGGGACAATTTACACTCATATCAAGCTAATTTACCTGCATACCTTTATATCTTTGGAGTGTGGGAGGAAGCCGAAGATCTCGGAGAAAACACACGCAGTCCGGGGGGAGAACGTACAAACTCAGTACAGACAGCACCTGTAGTCGGGATCGAACTCGGGTCTTCGGTGTTGCAAGCGCTGTAAGGCAGCAACTCTACCGCTGCGCTACCGTGCCCCTGACAAAAGAAACTCTTTCTCATCTCCTTCCTAAAGGAATGTCCTTTAATTCTGAGGCTATGACCTCCGGTCCTAGACTCGCCCACTAGTGGAAACATCCTCTCTATGTACACTCTATCCAGGCCATGTTTAGCATCCTAACTGAGAAAATACTTGAGTTATCTATGGTACACAAAAAGCTGGAGAAGCTCAGCGGGTGCAGCAGCATCTAAGGAGCGAAGGAGATAGGCGACGTTTCGGGTCGGGACCCTTCTTCAGACTGGGTTATCTACATTTGCAAAACCCCTGCAATGAGGCTGATATCTCATGAGGTTGTCAAGTTGGAAAGGGTGCTGAGAAAATTTACAAGGATGTTGCCAAGACTCGAGGACCTGACCTATAGGGTGAGCGGCTGGGTCTCTATTCCTTGGAGCACATGAGGATGAGGGGTGATCTTATGGAGGTGTGTAAAATCCTGAGAGGAATAGATCGGGTAGATGCACTGTCTCTTGCCCAAAGTAGGTGAATCGAGGACCAGAGGGCATAGGTTTAAGGTGAAGGGGGAAAGATTTAATAGGAATCTGAGGGGTAACGTTTTCACACATAGGGTGGTGGGTGGATGGAACGAGCTGCCGGAGGAGGTAGTTGAGGCAGGGACTATCGCAACTTTTAAGAACCAATTGGACAGGTGCATGGATTTAGATACAGGTTTAGAGGGGTGTCGGCCAAACGCAGGCTAGTGGGACTAGTGTAGATGGTCGGTGTAGGCAGGTTGCGCCGTAGGGCCTGTTTTAACACTTATTGACTCTGTGACTCTATGATATACTAAAATATATAAAGAAATAAACGTCCTCCTACCACACTTCATTGGTACTCTGAAACGATATCATGTTGAAATTTAGAAAAAATTAGGAGTGACATTGTCGAACCCTTGGTTAAATTTGATAGGACTTGGGGAAGCTTTATTCAACATTTTCACACGATATAAATTGTCCCCTCTCCAACCGTTATAATAATTCTTTTACCTTTATACGGTGGGTTAGGGTCAGACTTGACGACAAACAGGGACTTAAATTGTTGAAATTCTTTGTAGCCAAGATTTTGTTTTGCTTTTGTTTTATTTTTGTTTTATTTTGGTTTTGTTTTCTTTTTTTCTTTTTTTTCTTTTTATCAATTTATTTTTATGTATACAAGTTCTCTTTTAAACACTTAACTATATTTACATAGAGACCGGGAGGTCTATACCCAATATGTATTTTGACAATGGACGTACTTAGGTTATGCTTGTTAGTAATGTAATCCTGATCCCTATGTATCAATATCACTGTTATTGTTATCATTATTGGGTTTTTTTGTGTTGTTTTGTTTTTGAAAAGAAATTAATAAAAAGATTTTAAAAGAAAGAAATAAACCACATTTTTGGAAGCAGCATATTTTGAAGTCTTAGTAATGTCTTGAAACTGATCGTTAGGACAGAGTGAAACTTGGTTTTCCTAACATACTGCTGATTGTTATAAGTCGGATTTTTAACTTTGGGGAAAAAAAAATTCAGGACTGATAGTGCACATTCCCCCTCTTTTTCCCTCGCATTGTCATGGTAACGAACAAGTCTACGCAACAGCTGTATAAACAAGATGATCTTTGGAGTGAGAGGCCTTGCTTTACTTCATTTAGTAATTCCCAGGGCAGATTGTTAAACAAGCCCTTTTACTCCTCTCTGTAGGCTGAGAATGGTGTGCCGTGAAAAGATCTACATAAGTTCATGTGATATGAGCAAAATTAGGCCATTCGGCCTATCGAGTCTACTCTGCCATTCAATCATGACTGATCTATCTTTCCGTCTTAACCCCATTCTCCTGACTTCTCCCCATAATCCCTGATCCCCACACCCGTACTAATCATCAATCTCTGCCTTAGAAATATCCATGAAACACGGCCTCCACATCCTGTTTCCAAGGTTCGAAGGAATCAGCTTCACGTTACACAAATAAAAGGAAAAAGAAAACTAACAGTTATAAGACCATAAGAATTCGGAGCAGAAATAGGCTATTTGGCCCATCAAGTCTACTCTGCCATTCGATCCATTTTTTCCTCCCAACCCCATTCTCTTGCCTTCTCCCCATAGCCTTTGATACCCTTACTAATCAAGAATCTTTCAATCTCCGCTTTACTTTAACGTCACAGCCTCCACAGCCATTTATCGTACCGAATGCCACAGATTCACCACTCCTCTGGCGAAAGAAATTCCTCATCATCTCCGTTCTAAAGGTAGGTATTTTTATTCTGAGGCTGTGCCCTCTGGTTCCAGACTCTCCTGTTATTGGAAACATCCACACCACGTTATATTTTAACATTGATTCCCTCGTAAGCACAGATAAACAGAGTGAATGATGCATTAACTTGATCTCACGTCCAGTGTTTACCAGGACCCCCCCCCCCCGAACAATGACGACACTGGCACGATGCTCCTTCATTCCTGGCTTCGGTCACGATGCCCGCTCCTCCATGAGGTCCAACCATGGAAGGGCCTTCTGCCTTGTTATACCCCATGGTAAAGCTAACGGTTTTTACAAACACTCCCCTCTCCCCACCCCACTAACCAGTTCCGCAGTTCCCAATGATGCAAGCCTCTTGGGATCACATCGTCCCCAGGTGGCGCAGCGGTAGAGTTGCTGCCTTACAGCGTTTGCAGCGCCCAAGACCCGGTTCGACCCCGACTAAGGGCGCTGTCTGTACGGAGTTTGTACGTTCCCCCTGTGACTTGCGTGGGTTTTTTCTGAGCTCTTCAGTTTCCTCCCACACTCCAAAGATGTACAGGTTTGTAGGTTAATTAGCTTGCTATAAATGTAAATTGTCCCTTGTGTGTGTAGGGTAGTGGTAATGTGTGGGGATCATGTAGATTAACCTTATTAATTCATGCCAGTTATAACCTTCACCACACATATATGCATGCCACCCTTCACAGGGTATTACGGTACTACACAAAGAATATCTCTCGGGCACAGTAGTTAGTAAGCCAGACGCAAGCAGCTGGCGGTTGAAATGTTCCAGTGTATTTGATGGAATAAAGTTGGATTCCACCATGAGTGTGTTTTTATTATTGGGCCACCGATAAACATGGTGTCAAAAGTGAGATATGAAGTTGGTGCGGATTCGGTGGGCCAAATGGCCTTTTTCCGCGCTGTATCTCAAAACTAAACTAAACTAAACTAAAACATGTAGTTTGAAGAAGGGTCTCGACCCGAAACGTCGCCTATCTCCTTCGCTCCTTAGATGCTGCTGCACCCGCTGAGTTTCTCCAGCTTTTTGTGTACCCTCGATTCTCCAGCATCTGCAGTTCCTTCTTTAACAACATAAAACATGTAGTTCTTTAGTGAATGTATATTTTAAATAATAACAATTAGTGTTGATTAAAAAATAATCTATGAGAACAGAATTTACCCTAAGGAATAGCAAAAGTTTAAATTACAAAGCTTACATGTTGAAAATCTGTATCAATCACAGTTTGCATCAATAATCATAAATTATTTTCTGTCCAGTCCTTAACAGTAAACGATTTCAATAGAAACAAGCCAGATTTAAGCTTCAATTGGTTTATTTAATTAGGTTCAAAATGAATCCCACTTTATTGCATGATTTAATTGATGAAAATGAGTGTAAAATGAACTTGGAGTGTGATATTATGTTACACTGCATTAAACATTCACAATCACATTTTTAATATAAATGCTTTAAAAGCTTCTTAGCTGTGAATGTTATAATATTATTTTCTGCCAATTCTCCAGACAATGTTTGGCCTTAACTAAGATGCCACTTGTTCATTTGGGGGATAAATAAATTAATGGGAAATGTAAGAACATCTTTTAATTCTGGTAAAAACATTGTGATTAGGCAAGACAAAAACTATCCGTAATTATCCCGATAGATCTTCCACAAGATAAATGTAGCTTGTAGTTTATATACAGTATGCCAAAAATAGAAAGGTGGAGTAGTTCTTAAATTGTAAAACATTAAACATTAATAATAAAATATTATCGATTAAACATGTAACATGCAGTTAAAACCCTGTCCCACTGTACGAGTTCATTCAAGAATTCTCCCGCGTTTGCCCTGATTCGAACTCGGAGATTTACGGTAATGGCCGCTCGTAGCTACTCGGGGCTCACGTGGACATATTTCAACATGTTGAAAAATCTTCACGAGTCTTCCCGAACTTACCGCGTTTCCCGAGTACCTGCCGTTAGCATTACGAGCCGCTAAGAGACGTCCCCGAGTTCCGACGTACCCGCTACGATCATTCTATGTGCTTCCATGAGTTTGATTTTGTTTTTAAACTCTTGAATGAACTCGTACAGTGGGACAGGGCCTTTACAGCAACCAATTAGGATGCAGAGCAGTGTGTGTATTTAAGCACAAGAGTTGAGATGTTTAGTTTAGTTTAGAGCTTAGTTTATAGATACAGCGCGGAAACGTCACCTGTTCCTTTTAGAGTCATAGATTCATAGAGTGATAAAGTGTGGAAATAGGTCCTTCGGCCCAACTTGCCAAACTGGCCAAGATTTCCCAGCTACACTAACATAGAAACATAGAAACATAGAAATTAGGTGCAGGAGCAGGCCATTCGGCCCTTCGAGCCTGCACCGCCATTCAATATGATCATGGATGATCATCCAACTCAGTATCCTGTACCTGCCTTCTCTCCATACCCCCTGATCCCTTCAGCCACAAGGGCCACATCCAACTCCCTCTTAAATATGGCCAACGAACTGGCCTCAACTACCTTCTGTGGCAGAGAATTCCACAGATTCACCACTCTCTGTGTGAAAAACGATTTTCTCATTTCGGTCCTAAAAGACTTCCCCCTTATCCTTAAACTGTGACCCCTTGTCCTGGACTTCCCCAACATCGGGAACAATCTTCCTGCATCTAGCCTGTCCAACCCCTTAAGAATTTTGTAAGTCTCTATGAGATCATCCCTCAATCTTCTAAATTCCAGCGAGTACAAGCCGAGTCTATCCAGTCTTTCTTCATATGGAAGTCGTGCCATCCCAGGAATCAGTCTGGTGAACCTTCTCTGTGCTCCCTCTATGGCAAGAATGTGTTTCCTCAGATTAGGAGACCAAAACTGTAGGCAATACTCCAGGTGTGGCCTCACCAAGACCCTGTACAACTGCAGTAGAACCTCCCTGCTCTTGTACTCAAATCCTTTTGCTACGAATGCCAACATACCATTCGCTTTCTTCACAGCCTGCTGCACCTGCATGCCTACTTTCAATGACTGGTGTACCATGACACCCAGGTCTCGTTGCATCTCCCCTTTTCCTAATCGGTCACCATTCAAATAATAGTCTACTTTCCTGTTTTTGCCACCAAAGTGGATAACCTCACATTTATCCACATTATACTGCATCTACCACGCATTTGCCCACTCACCCAGTCTATCCAAGTCATCCTGCAGCCTCCTAGCATCCTCCTCACAGCTAACACTGCCCCCCAGCTTCGTGTCATCCGCAAACTTCGAGATGTTGCATTTAATTCCCTCGTCCAAATCATTAATGTATATTGTAAATAGCTGGGGTCCCAGCACTGAGCCTTGCGGTACCCCACTAGTCACTGCCTGCCATCCTGAAAAGCACCCGTTCACTCCTACCCTTTGCTTCCTGTCTGCCAGCCAGTTCTCTATCCACATCAATACTGAACCACCAATACCGTGTGCTTTAAGTTTGTATACCAATCTCTTGTGTGGGACTTTGTCGAAAGCCTTCTGAAAGCCCAGATATAACACATCCACTGCTTCTCCCTTATCCACTCTACTAGTTACATCCTCAAAAAATTCAATAAGATTCGTCAGACATGATTTACCTTTCGTAAATCCATGCTGACTTTGTCCAATGATTTCACCACTTTCCAAATGTGCTGCTATCCCATCTTTAATAACTAGCAGTTTCCCCACTACCGATGTTAGACTAACTGGTCTGTAATTCCCTGTTTTCTCTCTCCCTCCCTTTTTAAAAAGTGGGGTTACATTAGCTACCCTCCAATCCTCAGGAACTACTCCAGAATCTAAAGAGTTTTGAAAAATTATCACTAAGGCATCTGCTATTTCTGGGGCTACTTCCTTAAGTACCCTGGGATGCAGCCTATCTGACCCTGGGGATTTATCGGCGTTTAATCCATTCAATTTACCTAACACCGCTTTCCGGCTAACCTGGATTTCACTCAGTTCCTCCATCTCATTTGACCCGCGATCCCCTGCTATTTCCGGCAAATTATTTATGTCTTCCTTAGTGAAGGCAGAACCAAAGTAGTTATTCAATTGGCTGCCATGTCCTTGTTCCCCATGATCAATTCACCCGTTTCTGACTGCAAGGGACCTACATTTGTTTTAACTAATCTTTTGCACTTCACATATCGATAAAAACTTTTGCAGTCAGTTTTTATATTTCCTGCCAGTTTTCTTTCATACTTCATTTTCCCTTTCCTAATTAAGCCCTGTGTCCTCCTCTGTTGGTCTCTGAATTTCTCCCAGTCCTCTGGTAGGCTGCTTTTTCTGGCTAATTTGTACGCTTCATCTTTTGCTTTGATACCATCCCTGATTTCCCTTGTTATCCACGGATGTGCTACCTTCCCTTATTTATTCTTTTGCCATACTGGGATGAACAATTGTTGTAGTTCATCCATGCAGTCTTTAAATGCCTTCCATTGCATATCCACCGTCAACCCTTCAAGAACCAATTGCCAGTCCATCTTGGCCAATTCACATCTCATACCCTCAAAGTTACCTTTCTTTAAGTTCAGGACCCGTGTTTCTGAATTAACAATGTCACTCTCCATCCTAATGAAGAACTCAACCATATTATGGTCACTCTTGCCCAAGGGGCCACGTACAACAAGGCTGCTAACTAACCCTTCCTCATTACTCAATACCCAGTCTAGAATAGCCTGCTCTCTCGTTGGTTCCTCTACATGTTGGTTTAGAAAACTATCCCGCATACATTCCAAGAAATCCTCTTCCTCAGCACCCCTGCCAATTTGATTGGCACTAGTCCCACATGCCTGCGTTTAGTCCAAACATATCCTATCCATGTACCTGTCTAACTGTTTCTCAAATGTTAGGATGGTCCCTGCCTCAACTACCTCTTCTGGCTGCTTGTTCCATACACCCACCCTCCTTTGAGTGAAAAACATTCTCCTCAGAGTCCTATCTTGTCCCCTTCACCTTAAATCTCTGCATTTTGTGCCTTTCTTCACAGAATAAAGCAGCATCTGCAGTTCCTTCCTATAATATTTGGTTAATGTTGCCAGACCTCATACTTTCTTAACCTAAAATATTACTTCACAGTGTACTATATAAATCAGCTGCCACACCACTACAGATTTCAACTGTCTGAACATATTTTCCTGCAATCTGCTATTCTTCTCATTGCTTGCAGCCTACTCAAACTTTTACATTCACTAATCTGCTAACTTTGATGATCGCCATATTCAATTGCATACCAATAACATCCATATCCATAAGGGTGGCCTTAATCTGTGGTCTTGGAGCCAATAATGTTTAATGTTTTTCAGCTGTTTTTCCGCTGTGTTGGATAACATTGGCAAAAAAATTCCAAATTGTATGCAGAGTAAAAATCCACCCCATAATTCACAACAGCTGTTACTTTAAGTTCATAACCTGCTAAAATATTTTCTCCTACGCAGTAGAATTGAACACGTTTCATTTTGAATGTGCCATGATAAAAGCTTTTGTTTCTCCACATTTTTACACAGATCCTTGGTTCTTAGAGAACAAACTAAATTTGTTATTATTTAAATGGTGGCCGATTAGGAAAAGGGGAGATGCAGCGAGACCTGGGTGTCATGGTACACCAGTCATTGAAAGTAGGCATGCAGGTGCAGCAGGCAGTGAAAAAAGCGAATGGTATGTTAGCTTTCATAGCAAAAGGATTTGAGTACAGGAGCAGGGAGGTTCTACTTCAGTTTGTACAGGGTCTTGGTGAGACCACACCTGGAGTATTGCGTACAGTTTTGGTCTCCAAATCTGAGGAAGGACATTATTGCCATAGAGGGAGTGCAGAGAAGGTTCACCAGACTGATTCCTGGGATGTCAGGACTGTCTTATGAAGAAAGACTGGATAGACTCGGTTTATACTCTCTGGAATTTAGGAGATTGAGAGGGGATCTTATAGAAACTTACAAAATTCTTAAGGGGTTGGACAGGCTAGATGCAGGAAGATTGTTCCCGATGTTGGGGAAGTCCAGGACAAGGGGAGTGGTGAGTCTCTGGAACTCTCTGCCACAGAGGGTAGTTGAGGCCAGTTCATTGGCTATATTTAAGAGTGAGTTGGATGTGGCCCTTGTGGCTAAGGGGATCAGAGGGTATGGAGAGAAGGCAGGTACGGGATACTGAGTTGGATGATCAGCCATGATCATATTGAATGGCGGTGCAGGCTCGAAGGGCTGAATGGCCTACTCCTGCACCTAATTTCTATGTTTCTATGTTTCTATGTTTCTATGTTTCTATGTTATTTCTCTGGAAATAAAGAGTATTGAAATTAAAACTCACAGTAACTTAAAACCTGAAAGTAACACAGACAGGCAGACTAGTAAAAGCAAAATGAAAGGAAAATATTTTCATTGCGTAGCACCTCTCACACCCCTATCAAGATGTTTCAATTCCTTCACAGCCTATAAAGTACGTTGGAGGTGTTCATTGCTACAGGTACATAGATGGGGACAGGTTTAGAGGTATATGGCCCAGCGCAGACAGGTGGGACTAGTGTAGATGGGATAGTCAGTAGATGGGACAGTTTGTCCGTGTGGGCAAGTTGGGCCAAAGGGCCTGTTTCCATGAAGGATAACTATGACTCTCTCTAAATGTGGTAATTAAAGCCCCTGTCCCACTTACGTGTTCCTTGGCATGCTAATTACGCAAACTCGTGGTCGCGTAATTTCTCCTGCATTTTGGGCAGGAGAAATTAAAATCAAATCTTCAATTTTCTTGGCCCCGCTCTGGGAGTACAAGTGGGGGCGGATCCGGATCCGCAACGGCCGTGAGCCCCAGGCCGAGCTCGGCGATCGTTTGCCTGCTTCTGCTGCTGTTGGAGGTGAGATGTTGGGTGGCGCCAGGATCCTGGGCCGGTCCCACTTTGGCCTGTCGCGTAACAATAAAACACACAATGCTGGAGTAGCTCAGCAGGTCAGGCAGTATCTCTGGGTAACATGGATCGGTGACGTTTTAGGTTGGGACCCTTCTTCAGAATAATTGTGGTGGGCGGTGGGGGGGGGGGCAGAGAAAGATATCAGTAACAGGTTCTGTCCTTTCAGCATGGATTTACGAAGGGGATATCATGCTTGACTAATCTTCTGGAATTTTTTGAGGATGTAACTAGGAAAATGGACAAGGGAGAGCCAGTGGATGTAGTGTACCTGGACTTTCAGAAAGCATTTGATAAGGTCCCACATAGGAGATTAGTGGGCAAAATTACGGCACATGGTATTGGGGGTAGAGTGCTGACATGGATAAAGAAGTGGTTCGCACATAGGAAACAAAGAGTAGGGATTAACGGGTCCCTTTCAGAGTGGCAGGCAGTGACTAGTGGGGTGCCGCAAGGCTCGGTGCTGGGACCGCAGCTATTTACAATATACATCAATGATTTAGATGAAGGGATTCAAAGTAACATTAGCAAATTTCCAGATGACACAAAACTGGGTGGCAGTGTGAACTGTGAGGAGGATGCTATGAGAATGCAGGGTGACTTGGACACATTGGGTGAGTGGGGAGATGCATGACAGATGCAGTTTAATGTGGATAAATGTGAGGTTATCCACTTTGGTAGCAAAAACAGGAAGGCAGATTATTATCTAAATGGTGTCAAGTTTGGAAAAGGGGAAGTACAGCGGGATCTGAGGGTCCTTGTACATCAGACAATGAAAGTAAGCATGCAGGTACAGCAGGCAGTGAAGAAAGCGAATGGTATGTTGGCCTTTATAGCAAGAGGAGTCAAATATAGGAGCAAAGAGTTCTGTAGTTGTACAGACCCCTAGTGAGACCTGGAGTATTGTGTGTAGTTTTGGTCCCCTAATTTGAGGAAGGACATTCTTGCTATTGAGGGAGTGCAGAGTAGGTTTACAAGGTTAATTCCCATTATGGCGGAACTGTCATATGCTGAGAAAATGGAGCGGCTGGGATTGTATACTCTGGAATTTAGAAGAATGAGAGGGGATCTTATTGAAACACATAAGATTATTAAGGGTTTGGACACGCTAGAGTCAGGAACCATGTTCCCGATGTTGGTGGTGTCCAGAACCAGGGGGCACAGTTTAAGAATAAGGGGTAAGCCATTTCGAACAGAGATGAGGAGACACATTTTTTCACACAGAGAGTTGTGAGTCTGTGGAATTCTCTGCCTCAGAGGGCAGTGGAGGCCGGTTCTTGGATACTTTCAAGAGAGATAGGGCTCTTAAAAATAGCGGACTCAGCGGATATGAGGAGAAGGCAGGTACGGGGTACTGATTGGGGATGATCAGCCATGATCACATTGAATGGCGGTGCTGGCTCGAAGGGTCGAATAGCCTACTCCCGCACCTATTGTCTATTCTCTATTGTCTAAAGCTGGAAGAGAGACACAAAATGCTGGAGTAACTCAGCGGGTCAGGCAACATTTCAGGAGAAAAGGAATAGGTGACATTTGGGGTCGAGAGTGCCGCCTTCAGTCTGAGAGTCAGGGGAGAGGGAAATGTGAGTTCTAGCAGAACAAAGCCTTGCAAGTGATATGTGGATACGGGTGATGGGACTTCTTTGATAGGTATATGGATTGGTACACCTTCATCCATCCATGTACTGCAGAGATGCTGCCTGACCCGCTGCGTTACTCCAGCACTGTGTGACTTTTGTTTATGAAATTTAAATGGCTGGTTAGGTCCTGAGGGAGGATGTTATGTGCGATGTTTGGTGCACAACGAATGCATCCGAGCTTCTGGAATTTACACGGAATGAAGACGTGCGTTACAATGAGTAAAATGCGAAGATCAAACATTTATGTTTATGCAGTCAGTGTGCACACTGCAAGTAAGGACTCCTTGATGTTTCAGATAAGAGTGACACAGGCAATATAAAATGCATTCAAACAATTATCATTTTTTATCAAATATTTTATCTGATTTCTAGAAATTCAATCTGACTTCCCTCTGATGGATTTGCCTAGCATTTCCCCAGATTTTGTCTTTGGAGAAGAGAGATTACAAATGGTGACAATGCCAACTATAGTCAGAGAGTGATAGGATGCAATGATGATAAGTACCTGTGGATCTCAGGGAATGGAGGTTATATTTTAAAAGCTAACTATTTATTTACTTCCAATGCCTTTGATTTCTCCTTGCAGTGAGTTATGAATTTTGAACGCTCAATATTCATATTATAACCATGGCAGGCAAAGAAATCAAGATTGGAAAGATTTTTTTTTCGCAGATAATGAAAAATAAACGCAACCATCTAGAGACTTAGAGTCATAGAGTCGTAGAGCTTGCAAACAGGCTCTTCTGCCCAACTTTCCCACACCCTCCAACATGTCCCATCTACTCTAGTGTTTGGTCCATATCCCTCCAAACCTGTCCTATCAATGTACATGTCCAACTGTTTCTTAAATGTTGGGATAGTCCCTGCCTCAACTACCTCTTCCGGCAGCTCGTTCCGTACACCCACCACCCTTTGGGTGAAAAGGTTGCCCCTCAGATTCCTATTAAATCTTTTCCCCTTTACCATAAACCTACATCCTCTGGACCTCAGTTCCACTACTCGGTGCATTTACCCAATCAAATCCTCTCATGATTTTATACACCTCTATAAGATTACCCTCATCTTCCTGTGCTCCGAGGGATAGAATCCCAGCCTACTCAACCTCTCCCTATAACTTAGACCCTCGAGTCTTTGTAGCATCCTCATAAATCTTCTCTGTACCCTTTCCAGCCTGATAACATATTTCATATAACATGGTGCTCAGAACTGAACACAATACTGCAAATGCTGTCTCTGCAATGTCTTATATAAATGCAACATGACCTCCCAACTTCTATAATCAATACTCTGAGTGTTGAAGGCCAATATGACAAAAGCCTTTTTGACCACTCTATCCACCTGCAGCTCCACCTTCAAGGAACAATGCACCTTCACTCTTAGATCCCTCTGCTCTATAACACTCAGCAGAGCCCTCTATTCACTGTGTAGGTCTTTCCCATGTTAGACTTCCCAAAATGCAGCGCCTCACATTTCTCTGTATTAAATTCCATCATCCATTCCTTCTCCCAACTGGCCAAACTGATCAAGATCCTGCTGCAATTTTTTACAACCATCTGCACTATCTGCAAAACCGCCCACTTTTGTATCATCAGAAAACTTGCTAATTTTGCCAAATCATTGATATAGATGACCAACAGCAACAGGGGCACCAAACCCTGAGGCGTACCACTAGTCACAGGATCCCAGCGCAAGAAGCAACCTCCCACCATCACACTCTACTTCCTTCCATGAAGCCAATTTTCTATCCATTCCGCTATCTCTCCTTGGATCTCATGCAATCTAACCTTCCAGAGCAGCCTACCATGTGGCACCTTGTTGAATGCTTTGCTGAAGTCCATATATACAACATCTACAGCCCTGCCCTCATGAATCCTTTTGGTCACATCTTCAAAAAACGTAATCAAATTCATGAGATATGACCTCCCTTGTACAAAACCATGCTGACTATCCCTAATCAGCCCTTGTGTGTCGAAATGCTTGTATATCCTATCTCCCAGAATACTCTCTAGTAACTTTCTGACTTTCTGATGTTAAGATCACTGGCCTATAGTTCCCAGCATTTTCCCCGCTGCCTTTCTTGAATAGACGCACAACATTTACCACCCCCCCCAGTCTTCCGGCACCTCTCCTGTATTTAATTTAAATCACAAATTTCAACCAGGGCTCCCGCAATTTCCTCTCTAGTTTCCTCGGATATATCTGATCTGATCTGATTCAGTGGGAATTTTCCTTATATTCCAAATATAGGAAAAATAAAATACAACAGATTACATATTTCTAAACACTGGGCACAAAATTCAAGCAGATATTGGACTGCAGTTGAGAGGATGCTTTGGATTGTTGCATGTGCAGCCTATATCCCAGAACTAGGGGGTCACAGTTTAAGAATAAGGGGTAGGCCATTTAGGACTGAGATGAGGAAAAACTTTTTTCATCCAGGGAATTGTGAATCTGTGGAATTCTCTGCCACAGAAGGCAGTGAGGCCAATTCACTGGATGTTTTCAAGAGGGAGTTAGATTAATCTCTTACGGCTGAAGGAATCAAGGGATATGAGGAAGAACCAGGAACGGGATACTGATTTTAGATGATCAGCCATGATCATATTGAACGGCGGTGCTTGCTCGAAGGGCCGAATGGCCTACTCCTGCACCTATGTTTCTATATTTCTATAGTTAACTAAACCTCCTCTGCTCTCTAAGGTGAATGTAAAATATCTTATATCATCATTTTAGACAGTTGTCCCCAGAGACATGACATGTATTTTACCCTTAATCAAGATCTTAATCAAAATCATTGAAATCATAAGGTCATAAGTGATAGGAGCAGAAATAGGCCATGCACCCAATCAAATCTACTCCGCCATGCAATCATGGCTGATCTATCTCTCCCTCCTGTAGGAAAGATCTGCAGATGCTGGTTTAAATCGAAGGTAGACACAAAATGTTGGAGCAACTCAGCGGGACAGGCAGCGTCTCTGGAGAGAAGGAATGGATGACGTTTCGGGTCGAGACCCTTCTACAGACACTATCTCTCCCTCCAAACCCCATTCTCCTGGCTTCTCCCCATAGCCCCTGACATATGTACTAATCAAGAATAGTAAGATTAAATGAGAACTTACCAGTTTGAAGTTTGATCTTTATTTTATGAGGAGTTACGATGAGGGATTACGTGAAGACCCCGCCAGCACGCATGCGCGACACTCTTCAAAGCAGTGGTGTGAAATCACAGATACCAGACTAGACTAATATAGTAAGATAAGAGAGAACTTCCATACCAGTTGAACTTTATAATAGAGGGTTTTGGGAGCGGAGGGCACGTAACCCCTCATCGTAACTCCTCATAAAATAAAGATCAAACTTCAAACTGGTAAGTTCTCATTTAATCTTACTATGTTTTACTTTGGGGGTCACGTGAGTGAACTAACGTAAAGATTTCGAAGCTCTGTGATTTCATGCCCTGGAACGAGTCCATGCTCACAACACTGCCATTCTGGGAAGGAGGATGAACGTATTTACACACACGACACTGTGCTGAAAAACAAGAAAAGTATTATTCATACCTAAAAATAATGCCCCACATTGGGTAATTTATTATTTACAGAACTTAAATTTTTCCTGCAAACGTCTCAGGAGCGGCCACGGGTTTAATTATAAAGCGTTGAACATTTGTTTCATTGCTCCAAGCCGCTGTGGCAAGGATGTGGTCCATAGGAACTCCCATCATCCTAGCGTCCGATGTAGATGCAGCCCTGGTGGAGTGAGATTTGAAAACATTAGTATCCATCGCTGCACGTAATGCCACCCTAACCATCTGGATATGGTTTGCACTGTGACCTTTAGGTGAGGGCGTTTATGGCTTATGAGAAAAGCTCTCTCCGTGCCCCTAAGTGTCTTGGTGACTCTATATATTGCAAAATATCTGTCACTATGCAGGGCCGACTATCTGCAGGAATAGGCCAGAACTCTAATATTGGCCAGAGAAACTGGGTCAATCTTGTTTAAGTACCCCTGTATGTAGCAGGTTATCTGCCATTTGTGACATACATGGTGTCCTATACTTAGCCTTGTGTAAGGATTGGACCCGTTGTGCTGATCCAAGTGCCATAATCATTCCCATCTAGGATGTTTGTTTGTCCAGAGTGAGCCCCGATATGGGTGTCCATCCTCATAACATGGTTTATACTATACCTATGTCCCATGTATGGGTGTATCTGGGCCTGGGGGAATAGAGTAAAAATACCCCTCATTAGTTTAGGTACTAGTGGGTGTGATCCTATAGCCAGGTGATCACTCCCTCTGCCCAGATATTAGATGGGGCACTCCTTGCACAATAATGGCACTGTGAATCAATCCTTCATCGAAATGAAGGGTGGCCAGAACTCCAGCACTTCAGTGTTGGTGGCTGAGCCATATGTAGTGTTCGTCCTGGTGCAGAACTCTTCCCATTTCCTGACATATGTCAGGTACTGTCTTCTCGTGTACTCCCTGCTCGACGCTGAGATGACATTGATCGTCCTGTCAGAGAGTCCGTATCCCAGAAATGGCCTGTTCAGAATCTGCAAATCAACAAGTTCATATGGTCATGGCACGGATAACTTTCCCGTCTCGGGGTGTACCAACAAACTCGGCCGTTGTTCATCCGGATGCAGGGTTCTGAGACCATCTTTGTACTGTTGGGAACCATGGTACCCGTTGCGGAGTCTTGTTTAATTTTTGTAAGACCCACCTGATGAGGCAGAAGGGGGGAAATGCATAGCAAAACAAATCCCCCCAATGCAGCGCTGCTGCCCCTGGGTCTGGTTCCCAAGCATCATATGTTGGTAGTTGGTGAATTAGTCTGGATGGAAAAAAGGTCGATATCTGGTGTCCCATACCGTTCTATAATATCTGTAAACACTTTCCGATCCAACATCCATTTAATGTTGTCGTTGAATTTACGTGACCTGGTGTCTACCACTGTATTTAGCTTACCTGGAAGGTAAGTGGTTGAGATCCAAATCTCTCTCCCAGACACCAGTGCCAGATATTATTAGCCAATTCATCACATGATATCGACTTTATTCCACCCATATGATTAATATAGGCCACCACTGTGGTATTATCAATTTGTACCTTACATGCAACTGGTGCATATCTGAGCAGTGGGCCCTGAGTCCATGAAATGCTCCCAGCATTTCTAGATAATTAATCCCTAGTGCTTTAAACAGGGTTAATTTTTGTGCACTTCATCTGCCACCACAACTTGTGGTGGTATTAGTTGCTCCCCAACCTTTAGCACTGGCATCAGTCTGTAATGTAACCTAGTGATGGGGTTAGAACAATGCTGAGCATTTCTATCCACCAGTTTAATTCTGATTTTGCTTTCCTTGGTAGTTGCATAGGCCTATCGAAATGGCCTGCATGATTTTTGAGAGCTAGAATTTTGCTCTCACAGGTTTTAATAATGGAGTGGTCCAAATTGTGCTGCTGGGAACGCAGCCACCAATTTCCCAATCACTCTGGCTCCTTGCAGAATGGATGGTTCCCTGATGCCAGTGAGGCTTTTGCATGCTCCCATCAAGTCTGTCACTTTGTTTGGTGGCAAGGTGATAGACATATGAACAGAGTCAATAGTGAACCCCAAATAATCCATGGTAGTGGAGGGTTCCAATTTTGATCTATCTGGATGTATGTTAAATCCCAGCTTTTTAAAAAGATGTCTTGTGGCTCCATGGATACTGCCAATGTAGCCATCTCCAAATTCTCACCTATAATGAGAATATCATCAAGGTAACTAAAGCTGGTTTTAATAATTTTGTAAACAGCCTGGGTGCTGATGACACCCATTGGGTAAGGCCTTATACTGCCATAGCTGTCCCATCCAGATAAATTTCAGGTATTTATGATGATCCTTGTGTGTGACAAACGTGTCCATTTTGAAATGGGCATACTGAACGGAAGTATTTAGTTCGGTCAAATCCATAATGATGCGGCAACCGCCATCTTTTTTGTTTTTTGTAAATATATTTGATACGAACTCTTGAAATTCTCTGATTGTCTTTTCAATTACCCCTTTTGGTGTTTAGTCTTAAGCTTAGTCTCAGCATGGCCTGCTGTTCTCTCTTTTTGTGAAAGTATGAACTTCTGGCTAGGTGTATGCTGAACTGGGATGGGGAGTTCGTATACAAATTCAATTTTGTAATCCTGAATACTTCCGAGTATGTAAAGGATCAGAAGTAAAAGTGCAGCACACATGATGAAACAAGTGCAACCTTTCACTAACTTTTGATGAATCGGACATGCAATGTTTTTGAGGCAACCAGACCCACCTACCTCCATGGTTACCGCCAGTGTTGTGTGGGTTGTCTCTGCCCTTGTTTCTTCTGGTATTGTGTTGCTGCATTGTGGGGTTGGCGCATTTTCCATGAAGGCCGGGCTGGGCCATGGTCTAAAAGACCGCTGTGCAGGTGGGCCGGCCTTCGAGCTTTCACCACCAGATGGTCTTCCATAGTACCGATGTCTGGTGGGTGTGTAGGGTGCTGCCGCTGCTGATAGTGGGTTTTTAGAGGTGTTTGGCACCTTGATCAGGCCTATAGCCTTGGCTTCCTCATCCAGGTCTTTCACCTGCTTCAGGAGGTGTCTCCAACAGTAATTTTGGCGGCTGTGTGCTACCGGTCTTGCATAATCCTGCACTTCTTGATGATGCTCTTCCTATAACTGTTAATCTCGAACTGAGTATTCCACAGTATGCTAGAGCATCTTGTACCTCTTCAGGCAAATCAACCCCATCAGTTGTCCTGTTACTGCTGTGATTCCAGCAGCCAGCAGTTTAAGGATTCTCTGGAGCTTCACCTCCTGGCTCCTTATAGATGGGCTCATGTTGCCCCAGATGGGGTTGTAGACTGCTGGTACTTTAAGAGAATGCAGTTCTCTGGAGTGAAGTATTTCCCAGCCATAGAGTTAATGGATTGCTCCTGCAGCTGGTTTGTAGCCATGTAATTTGTACTGGCTGCCAGCTTGGGATGTATAGGCAGTCCTTCCTGAGTTGGTACAGCATGTTTTCCCATGCCCCACAATTCTTCTGGCACCCCTACACAGTTGACTGTTCAGCCATTGCCCCTTCTTCAGGGTCAGCCCAGCTCTGACCCCTAATGCTCCCCTGCGAAGAGGGTGAGACATTTGGCAGTCCTTGAAGGATCCTGCCGTGGGTCTGCGAGGAGACCCACTGTGACTCTGCCCCTGCATAAGCAGGTCACGCTGGAGCACTGCTCCCCATCCACTCCTGCGGGAAAGACGCCCGCCGTCGCTATCCGGGAACGGTTGTCTTCAGGTCCGGATCCAGCCGAGTCAACGGTCCTGTCCGACTTCCGGGTGGTTAGCCGCCGGACGCGACGCACCTGCGGTCTGTAGCTGTCGGGAGCTGCTGACAGCACCTGCACAGAAGTCGGGAGCTGCTGGCAGCACCTGCAGCTCTGGAGACACGCACGCTGCTGGCTGCTTCCACAGCAGCGGTTTTAGCCGCTGCTCTCCCTTACGCGACTCCATGGTGCTTCCTCCTCTGAAAAAGAAAAATACACCCAGTCGCCAACCAGAAAAGGTAAGACTTACCTTCAGTAAGTTTAGAAAACTTACGCTGGAGGAGCGGCGCTCCTCCCGACTGTCGCTTCGGCAATGCGTTCGACAATATGTCGCACATGCGTGCTGGCGGGGTCTTCACGTAGTCACTCACGTGCCTCCGAAGTAAAATCTATCTATCTCTGCCTTAAAAATATCCATTGACTGCCTCCACAACCTTCTGTGGCAAAGAATTCTATAGATTCACCACCCTCAATGAGGTCCCCCCTCATCCTTTTAAACTCCAGCGAGAATGGGCTCAGTGCCGTCAAATGCTCATCATATGTTTGTGTACTGACGCAGTGGTCTCCTCCATGATAGGGCAACAAAGTACATATTAGGCCATCATCATGGAGGCACAAGGAACTGCAGATGCTGGTTTACAAAAAAAGACACAAAGTGCTGGAGTAGTTTGACGGGCCCGGCAACATCTCTGGAGCACATGGATCAATGAGGTTTACCATCTACCCTTTTTCAGACTCATGTTCTCCTGATATGCTGCCTGAGCTGGTGTTACTTCAGCACTGTGCTTTTTTGCTCAAGATCCCAGCATCTGCAGTTCCTTGTATGTATTTCCATCATGTAACCTGCACTTTGTTGCTCTAATGTGAAAGAGACAATTGATTCAGTGCAAAGATCCGGACGTGGCAGCGCTGCCCTAGCAGCTGCGGCTCGCCTGCAGTCCATCTGTTTTTTTTCTTTTTTCTTTTCTTTTTGTTTTTTTTGTTGTCCTTGTCCTGTTTAGTCAGTTAATTTGAGTTGTTTGTGTGTGTGTATGTGTGTGTGTGTGTGTGTGCGTGCGTGCGTGTTTGTGTGTGTGTGTGTGTGTGTGTGTGTGTGTGTGTGTGTGTGTGTGTGTGCGTGCGTGTGTGTGTGTGTGTGTGTGTGTGTGTGTGTGTGTGTGTGGGGGGGGGGGGGGGGGGGTGGGGGGAGAAACGTGTTTTAGTCTCTTCCTCCAGGGGGGATGCGAACTCTTTTTTCTCGTATCCCCCTTCTCCGTCTGCGCTGAGGCCCAATGGCGGAGCTGACGGCCTCCAACTGCGACCGACCCGAGACTCCGGAGGCAGAGCCAGCCAGGACTTACCGGCGAGGCTGGCCGACCTCGGGGCTGTGGTGGGCTCCGGCGGCGGTGACGGCCTGACTCGGGGCTGAGGAGGTGTTCCGGCGGCGGCAGCGACTTCGGAGGCCCGGCTGCGGGCCCAGTGGACGACATCGTCGGGAGCACGCAGGTCACAGGTTGTTGACCTGTTTTTCTGGAGCTCCCGCAACAACAGCTGCGTCCGCTGGACTGGAGGGCGGCAGCTTCAACCACCCCGGGCTGCGGAGTTTGAACCGGCCCGTTCGCGGAGCTCGGATTCAGCCGTGGTACTGACTTACCAACACCCGGCGGGGTCACAACATCGGAGGCCTGGATCACCTCAGCGCAGAGGGAGAGCAAGGAGGGAAGACACAAAGACTTAAGACTTTTGCCTTCCACCACAGTGAGCAGGTGCTTGGTGAACTCACTGTGGTGGATGTTAATTTGTGTTTATTGTGTTTTGTTAATTTTTTTAATGTATGACTGCCAGGAACGAAATTTCGTTCAGACTGAAAGGTCTGAATGACAATAAAGGATACTTTACTTTACTTTACTTACTTAAGATAGACACAAAAAGCTGGAGTAACTGAACGGGACAAGCAGCATCTCTGGAGAGAAGGAATGGATGACGTATTGCGTCGAGACCCTTCCTCAGACACTATCTCTCCCTCCTAACCCCATTCTCCTGGCTTCTCTCCATAGCCCCTGACATATGTACTAATCAAGAATCTATCTATCTCTGCCTTAAAAGTATCCATTGACTTTGCCTCCACAACCTTCTGTAGCAAAGAATTCTATGGATTCACCACCCTCTGATTAAAGAAATTCCTCCTCATCTTCTTCCTAGTTTTGGGTCGAGACCCTTCTTCAGACTGATGTTGGGGGTAGGGAGTTAGATAGATTGATAAGGAAGTGTAAGGTGTGAAAATAGGGTTAAGGGGATGGAGATCAAGGAAAATGTGGAATAGATCATTGTTAGTTGGGAGAATGTAACAACAAAGCAAATAGAGATAAAATGTAGTCAGAGACAGTAAGACTGGTGGGAGAACAGGGAAGTGGGTGGGATGGGGAGAGAGGGAAAGCAATGGTTGCTTGAAGTTAGAGAAGTCAATGTTCATACCGCTGGGGTGTAAGCTGCCCAAGCGAAATATGAGGTGTTGTTCCTCCAATTTGCACTGGGCCTCACTCTGACAATGGAGGAGGATAGGTCAGTGTGGGAATGGGAGGGGAAGTTAAAGTGTTTAGCAACCGGGAGATCAGGTAGGTTCAGGAAGACCGAGCGGAGGTGTTCAGCGAAACGAGTGCGGAGCCTGCGCTTGGTCTTTCCGATATACAGGAGTCCACACTTGGAACAGCGGATGCCGTAGACGCGGTGCATGTAAACGTCTGCCTGGGATTCCGCGCACTATATTGGAGAAATGAATAGCCGTGCTGCCTGGAAGGAGCGTTTGGCTCAATAGGTGGCAGAAAGGGAGGAGGAGATTAAATAGCAGGAATTGTACCTTCAGGGAGGTTGCAAGGTCAGGCAGAACCTGTGGAGGGAAATGGATAGATGGATACTCCAGCATTTTGTGTCTATCTTCGATGAATTACTAGTCAGGTTCCTTCTTGAGACTTCAGCTGGTTAATTAAGGCTACGCCAGCATTTGTTTCATACAAGCAGCGTCCCAACGTTCTCTGTCTCAGGGCACCTTCTCCACTTACTGTTTTATTCAGATGCCTTCTGTTGGTTTTTAAAACCTTCTAATCCTAGTTTCCCACTAACCTTCACCCTGTTACATGCCTTCCCTTTTGCTTTTGTTCTGCCTTTGACAGCCATCGTGGCCTCATTCTACCCCTTGGTACTCCATGTTCTCCAGGGATGATGCCCGACCCGCTGAGTTACTCCAGTACTTTGTGTCTTTTTTGTTTGTTGTAAATCAGCATCTACAGTTCCTTGTTTCTACATAATGCATTACCACAATTGCCACCTTCTTTAAGACTGAACTGAGACAATTAATAAACCTCAAGATAATAATTCATATAACTGTCATGAGTTCCAGGCAGGCTGGTTACAATTTATAATGCTGTTGGTGATAATACACTGAAATAGTGAGACGTATAGATTGCTATTTTTTTAAAAGATTTATACAGCATGAATTATTCAAATTAATCTTTCTGGCTGGCAATGGAATACTATGCAAGAAATGTGACTTTCATTTGCATTCATACAGGTGACCATCTATTATTCATTTGAGATTTCAACTCTGGTATCTTCATCTGGGGATCTAAACTATTAAACACACCAGCGTTCAACATGTTCTTTTTATAACAACTGGGCTCCCGTAAGATTCAATTTGAACATAACTCAGTGGAAGTACTGGACAATACAAACATACGACACAGGCAGATCAGACCCACAACATCTCACTGGTGGTGCTAATGTTCTGTGTACCAAAGTTAGCTACTTCCCAAGCCAACCTAATACAGCCCGCCAATGATTTTCCGGCAACTGGTGGACTGGCCCTTCCTTTAATCCGGATAAAATCCTCTCCCGGAGGTCTCTCCGAAAATGTGGTGCCTGGGCCGGATGAGGCGGCCGATCTCGACCTCACGGGGACTTCCACGCCGATCAGCGGCTGAAATTTGCCCCCCGCGGCCGAGGTTCTGGCCTGAGCCGGCAGTTCCATTCCCAAAGCCGACTTCCACGGCCGTTTTTTCACCCCCTGCCCCCCCCCCAGGCCGTGACCTCTGTTGTGTCCTGCAAAATGGTTAATCTAGAAAGGCGCTAGAACTAAGGGTGGCGGAAAATAGGTGGTGAACGTCAAGCAAGACTTGCACCTATTATGAAATTTCAGTCATAGAGCCATACGGCAGAAAAAATTCCTCAACCCAACTCCTCCATGCTGGCCCAGCTAAGCTCGTTCCATTTGCTTGCATTTGGCTCATATCAGTCTGCGCCTTTATAATCCATGCACCTGCCCAAGTGTTTTTTAAATGCTGTTGTAGTAACCTGCCTCAACTACCTCCTAGACTTATAGGGTGGTACAGTCTGGAAACCTTGGCCCAACTTGCCTACACCTCCTCTGGCAGCTCATTCCACCACCCTCTGAGTGAAAATGTTGTCCCTCGGGTTCCCACTATCTCTTACCCATCCCACTTTAAAATTCATATTTGCGACATGGATATTGTTTGAAGCGCCAGCATTTACAACATATGCCTTGTTGCCCGTGAAAAAGTGGGAGCACACCTTTTAAGCACAAGTGCAACTTTAGAGTTGCTGCCTTACAGCGCCAGAGATCCGGTTCAATCCTGACTGCGGGTGCTGTCTGCACGGAGTTTATACGTTCTCCCTGTGACCACGAGGATTTTCTTTAGTGCTCTGATTTCCTCACACATTCCAAAGCCGTACAGGTTTGTAGGTCAATTGGCTTCTGTAAATTGCCCTTAGTATGTATAATAGTGCTAGTGTAAGGGGTGATTGCTGGTCAGTGTGGATTCGGTAGACATTCCTACCGTGGGATAAAGGTTCTGACTGTCTACTCTATCTAAGTCTCTCATATTTTTACATACTGTGCCAGGTCTCCCATCAGCTTCCGATATTCCAGGGAAAACAATCCAAGAACAAAATGCGAGGATTTTGTTTGTTGATTTTAGCTCTGCATTCAATACCATTGTGCCAGAGCTACTACACTGCAAACTTTCTGAGTTGACTGTGCCTGAACCCCTCTGTCGGTGGATCACCAGCTTCCTGAAAGACAGGAAGCAGCATGTGAGGCCAAGAAAGCACATCGCGGACCCGCAAACCGTGAGCATAGCAGCACCGCAAGGCTGCGTACTCTACCCTCTCCTCTACTCTCTCTACACCAACGACTGCACCTCCACTGACTCCTCCGTCAAGCTTCTCAAGTTTGTGGACAACACAACCCTGATTGGACTGATCCAGGATGGGGTGGAATCTGCCTACAGACAGGAAGTGACACGGCTGGCCTGGTGCCATTGCAACAACATGGAGCTGAATGCTCTTAAGACAGTGGAATTGATTGTAGACTTTTGGAGAGCTCCCCCTCCCTTCACCCCACTCACCATCAACAACACCACAGTCACATCTGTGGAGTCTTTTAAGTTCCTGGGAACCATCATCTCCAAGGACCTTAAATGGGGGGGGTACCATCGACTCCAGACAAAAAGGCACAACAGAGGATGTACTTCCTGCGGCAGCTGAGGAAGCACAATCTGCCACAGGCAATGATGGTCCAATTCTACACGGCCATCGTAGAGTCTGTCCTCACCTTCTCCATCATGGTCTGGTTTGGCTCAGCCACCAAGCACGACACCTGGAGGCTGCAGCGAATCGTCCGATCAGCTGAGAAGGTTATTGCCTGTAACCTTCCCTCCATTGACGAACTGTACACTGCAAGGGCCAGGAGGTGAGCGGGTAAGATCATCTCTGACTCCTCTCACCCTGGCCACAAACTCTATGAAACACTTCCCTCTGGAAGGCGACTTCAGACTGTCAAAGCTGCCACAGCCAGACATAAAAACAGCTTTTTTCCACGAGTAGCAGCTCTACTCAATAACCAAAAATCTGTAGCCATCTTTTGCTCTGGTATTTTATTTAATGCACATGTTTAATCAATAATGTTTTATTATTAATGTTTAATGTTTTATGTATCATTCCTACTTGTTACTGTATGTCATGTTGTTACTTGTGGGCGGAGCTCCAAGGCAAATTCCTTGTATGTGAATACTTGGCCAATAAACTTATTCATTCATTCATTCAAACAAGCTGGAAATATTCAACAGTTTAAGCAATATCATTGGAGAAAGATACAAAATTTAACATGTTCCACATTCGATGAGAGGCATATATAGGGATGGCAGTCAGAGCCTTTTTCACAGGATAGAAATGTGAAATATTAGAGGGCACAGTTTTAAGATAACTTTAAAGGTAACGCAGCAGTAGAGCTACTGCCTTACAGCGCCAGAGACCCAGGTTTGATCCTGACTTGGGGTGTTGTCTGTACGGGGTTTGGTATGTTCTCCCCCCACCACTCCAACACCACTCCAAAGAAGTAGGTTAATTGGTTTGGTGTAAATGTAAAATTGTTCCTAGTGTGTGCCGGGTAATGTTAGTGTTCGGGGATCACTGGTCGGTGTGGACTCGGTGGGCCGAAGGGCCTGTTTCCGCGCTGCATCTCTGAACAAGGATACGGAGCGCAGGTTTTTTACATAGAGTTGTGGGTACCTAGAATGGGCTACCAGTGTTGGTGTTGGAAGCAGATTCGATGCTGGATGGGAAATTTAAATACTAGAGGGCAATATTTTTGTAATTTTTTTCCTGTGAACATCCATCCATAAAGGAAAGATTACGTCAAAAATATATCATAATCACATCCTGTATTCCTGCTGCTGTTACAACACATTTGATGCTCCCTTTATAAATCTTTAATTTGGTTACTTTTTATGAATGAATGAATTAATTAATCAATTAATCAACCAATCAATCAATCAATCAATTAATTAATTAATTGATTAATTAATTGATGAGTTTATTGGCCAAGTATGTACACATACAAGGAATTTGCCTTGGTGCTCTGCTCGCAAGTAACAACATGACATACAGTAACAATTAAGAATGACACATAAAACATTAATAATAAAAACATTAAAAGTTTAAACATGTGACTGAAATAAAATATCAGAGCAAAAGGCGGCTACAGACTTTTGGTTATTAAGTAGAGCTACTACTCATGGAAAATAGCTGTGTCTGGTGTCTGGTTGTAGCAGCTTTGACAGTCCGGAGTTGCCTTCCAGAGAGAAGTGCTTCAAAGAGTTTGTGGCCAGGGTGGGGGCCTTCTCTTTAATTTAGTTTAGTTTAATTTAGTCTAGTTTCAGAGATAAAGAGTGGAAACAGACCCTTCGGCCAACCGAATCCACACTGACCATCGATCAACCAATTATCCCAGTTTCACATCCTACACACCAGGGGCAATTTACAGAAGCCAATTAACCTTCGAACCTGCACACCTTTGGAAAGTGGGAGGCAACCAGAAAAAACAGAGAAAGCCCATGCAGCCACAGGGAGAATGTACAAACTCCATACAGACAGCACCCATGGCCAGGATCACACCCAGTTCTCTGGCACTTTAAAGGGGCCTGCCCCACTGTACGAGGTAATTCAAGAATTCTCCCGCGTTTTCTCCTGATTCGAACTCGGAGAATGTCCATAGCGGGTCCGTAGGAGTTTGTGGATGTCTTGTAGCAGCTCGTACAAGTAACGGTAGGTACTCGGGAAATCCGGTTAACTCGTGACGTTTTTTCAACACTGTGAAAAATGTCCACAAGTAAAAAAATACTCGTGATGGAAAAAATTGTTACTTTTTGCTTGTACGAGCCACTACGAGACATCCACGAACTCCTACGGACCCGCTACGGACATTCTCCGAGTTCGAATCAGGGGAAAACTCGGGAGAACTTTTGAATTGCCTCGTACAGTGGGGCAGACCTTAAGGCAGAAACTCTACCGCTGAGCCACTGTGCCACCCCTTGATTTTAACAATATCTAAACTTGTTTTACAATTGTCAGGAGTTCATTCTAACCTGCTAACTTCATTCTTAATATGATACGATAGAACTTTATTTATCCCAGGATGGAAATTGATTTGCCAACAGTAATATAAACACAAAATACATGAAACATTAAAGTGACGAGTGGAAAGGCTTGGGGGATGTGCAAAGATTGGGGATGGCGGGGGGCGAGGGGATTTTGGAGGGGAGTCCGTCTGTCCATCTCAGTCTACCCCATGACATAAGGGGGAGGAGTTATAAAGTTTTATAGCTACAGGGAAGAAGAATCTCCTGTGGCATTCTGTGGCATCATGAATACTTCCTTCATGTACACATTATCATCAACAATTTGGGTCTGCTTTGGGGTTGCTCAGTGGTACATCTGGTAGACCTGCTGCCTCACACTACCAGAGACCCAGGTTCAATCCTGATCTTGGGTACGGTCTGCTTGGGGTTTGCACATTCTCTCTGCGACTGCGTGGGTTTCCTCCGGGTGTTCCGGTTTCCTCCCACATCCCAAATACGATCCAGTTTGTACGTTAATTGGCCTCTGTAAGTTGCCCCTTGTGTGTAGGGAGTGGATGTGAAAGTGGGATAATGTAGAACTAGTGTACAGATGATGTTTGGTGATCGCTGGTCAGCATGGGCTCAGGGAGCTGAAAGTATGAAGAGGTACAATGGAAATCTTACTTGCAGTAAGATGTGGGCAGCAAATTACGTTATTTTTTCTCAATGAGCCAATGAAATTCACCAGTCAGCACCGGCTACAACCTACGAGAACCTTCAACCTCCTGCCGACCACTAGGAACTCCTGGGGACCCCCCTATAAATAGCTCGTTCTAAGCTTCCCCCCAGTCTAGTTTCAGTCAATAAAATACTGAGTCAAGCACGTGCGCATCTAAATTTTATTTTTTGGAAAAATACAATAACTGTTCCCCACTACTATACCTAACCACCGTGGGTTTGATCCTCGTATCTGCCTGGCCAAGCCCTCTTAGCCTTGTTCAAGCAGAGACACTCCAGAAGGTCACGCAGTCCTAAGCGTTCTACCAGAAGATCGACACAGGACCTCGTGGGAGCGGCCTTTTATAGGTCCCTGAACCTAACCCAATAATTAGAAAGTAAGTTCTAGAGGGAAGGAAACAAGAATAAACATTGAAACGTGCCCTGAGATTCAAACAGTTTCTCCAAGGCTCAACAGTTCGACCAATCATCGATTAACAGGATGACCGTCTTGCAACATTATTTATACTATTTGCAATGCCCTTGCAGCGATCCAATCGAAATTATGAATTTAGGGTTCGTTTGCAAAACTGCTATACACTAAAATATTTTTTGAATTTACATCAATCTTATTTACTCATCTTATTTCTGGATAACTGAAGTCTTGCAACAGATGATATTCTCGTAAAATCACAAAAGGACACAAAGTGCTGGAGAATCTCGGCAGCTCCAGTCGAATCTTCGGAGAACATGGACCCAATACGGCATCTATCCATGTTCCCCCGAGATGCCAATTGACCTGCTGAGATTCCGGCAGCACTTTGTGTCCTTTTGTATAATAACCAGCATCTGCCTCTCCTTTTTTGTAGTAAAAGCACCCATTTCCATTTTGCAAATAGCAAAGAGCCTAAAGGCCTTGGTGCAGCATGGTGGCGCAACGGTTGAGTTGCTGCCTTGCAGATTCGGAGACTCTGGTTCGATCCTGACTACGGGTGCTGTCCACATGTAGTTTGTACGTTCTGCTAGTGACCGGCATGGGTTTTCCCTAGCTCTGGTTTCCTTCCACACTCCTAAGACGTATGGTGTAATTGTCAATTAATTGACTTGGTGTAATTGTAAATTATCCCGAGCGTGTAGGATGGTGTTAGTGTGCGGGGGTCGCTGGTCGGCGCGGACTCGGTGAGCCGAGGGGCCTGTCTCTGCTGTGTATCACTAAACTAAACTAAAAACCTCAATGAAGGATCAAATGGCAAGATAAAATCTGTACAGTTTTAATTTCTTCTGCTTAAATATAATCCAGCCACATACGTTGAGGACTTTTGTTCAATGCTGACATGAGAGATTTTTGCAGTGGACAATTGCCATAAAGCTCATCCCAACTCAATATTACTCCTTGTATCATGTGAAGGAAACATTGAGAGGGTAATTGTTTGAGACTGTTCAGCTCGTCGGGAATGATGCCCACTGGCTACACAACGTGAACTATCATAGACTTGCTGTCTGCAATTTGCTGATACATATGGCCAGTGGGCAAAACATCTAGCCAGATTTGCAAATTCAGGATATCGATCTTTTAATGCTATTGTCAACCCCTTCATTATTTTAAAGAACAGTTAACCCATATGTCAGCAGATCATCCTTCCATTAAAAATAGTGGATAATGGAAACATTACAAATTTATCTGCTGTGATTGTCTGCAGTAATTTACAGTATAACCTTTTTTTTTTGGCTTTAGGAATCCAGAAATAATAGTTGGTTAGTGTAGATGATATGTGTATACACCTTTAATTGATAGTAACGACGTCCATGCTAACCACTCCCCCACCAGTTAGTATAATTGTAACCCACATGATAATTCTTCTTTTCTCTCTGCTGATGCAGCTTAATAGGTTAAGTATTTCATGCATTCTATTTTAATTTCTGGTAGTCTGTATCTGAAAAACTCCGCGCTTTTCATAAATGCATTTAAGTTATTTATTTGCTGCCTGCTAACTCTTGACCTTTAACATTCTCTTTCACCCACCCCAAATTGATAAGTTGCATGCCACTTTATTTTACTTTTCTTTGGTATTGCTCCAGTCTTCCTCTCTGTGGGGCCACTCGGTTTTCTGTTCCCTAGACATTCAGACCCAACGCTCGTTAAAATTCTCCAGACCCCTCTGCTTCCTTGAGATTTTTATCTAGTTCTTCTTCCCTAATATTATCGAATGAGCTGCTGCCTCTCAATGCCCTCAGTGAATCTACTTCAGACTCTTTCTCCCCATTAGTTATCTTACTGATGGATCTGTCGCCTCTTACTCCCTGGTGTCATTTCATAAGAGGACCTTTAACTGCAGAATTACATCCTGTCTCGTGATTTTATCATGCTTCCATTGCAGTAGTAGTTAAGAACTCAATAGATTCCAAACATTCCAGGACTAGCATTTAAAGTGCATTATCGAGTTTGTAGAATATTTTTATGTGGGAAGAAACTGCTACCTTTTGTCATGATAACATTTTTTTCATTGGTTTTTACTCTGTTAACTTCCAATCTTTTATTGTCATGTGTACTGACGTACAGTTTGGCAGCTATCCAGACCAGATAATACTATACATAAATACTATCAACTCAATCTCAAGTATAATAGGCAGTGCAAAGAGGAAGATACAGCTTGCAGAATATAGTTCTCTGCATTGCTGTGCATCAGATCCATAGACAAAGTCCAATGTCCACAAAAGGGTAGAAATTAATTGGTCAATACCCTAGCTTATGGAGGGACTATTCAGAAACCTGATCACAAAGGGGAAGAAGCTGTTCCTGAGCATGATGGTGTACACTTTCAAACTTCTGTAAATTTCTGTCAAATGGGAACGAGAATAAGGAATGATTGTGGTAAGACCAGTCTTTGATTATGTATACCCGGTCGTGTTTTAAAAACCTGTGCCGACCAACTGGCTGGAGTCTTTACTGACATTTTCAACCTCTCACTTCTGAGGTCTGAGATTCCCACCTGCTTTAAAAGGGCATCAATAATACCGGTGCCCAAGAAGAGCAAGGTGAAATCCCTCAATGACTATCGACCAGTGGCACTAACGTCTGGGGTGATGAAGTGCTTTGAGAGGTTTATCTTTATCTTTATTTCGAACGATTTAAAAAAAAAGAGAAGAAAAGAAAAGATGAAAATAAATAAATAAAATGAAAATTATATGTATACATATATATATATATATATATATATATATAAATACATACACACATACATACATATACATGTACATATATATATACATACATATACACATATACACACATACATAACATATATGTACATACATAAATTAAAAAATCAAAAGCCAATTTCAACATAATACACATTAGACTCGTTCGAAAAGGGATAGGAAGAAGCCTATGCTTGCCAAGTCCTACCCCCATTCTTCACCATTAACAAATGCAAAATTCAATAAAATAAACTAAACAGACAATTCAAATAAAACTACTCCAATCAAGCTATTAATTAAAAAAAATTAAAAACAAGAAAAGAACAAAAGAACAAGCACCATTAACATCTGTGAGATTTACATTCTCCTTCCTCATTACTGTACTTTTCAAGGATATATCTTTTGTACATTTTTTTAAATTGCATTATATTCATAGTTTGTTTAATCGTTTCATCAAGACCATTCCACAAAACCACCCCACAAATGGAAATACACATACTTTTTAAATGGGTCCGAGCATAATGCTGTTTCAAGTTTAGTTTCCCTCTAAAGTTATAACCCCCTCTCTGTCTTTGAACAGTTTTTGTATGTTTACAGGTAGCAGTTTATTTTTTGCTTTATAAATTATTTGTGCAGTCTTAAATTCTACCAGATCCTTAATCTTTAAGGTGTGTAATTTTAAATACAGTATATTGGTGTGGTCATGATATCCTACATTGTTTACTATACGAATAGCTCTTTTTTGTAGTGTGCTTTGTGATTGTAAGGTGGTTTTGTAGGTGTTGCCCCATACTTCCACACAGTAATCTAAATACGGTAACAGAATATACAGTGCTCTCTCATTCAAAACATGCCTTGCTTTCCCGATCACTCCAATACTCCGTGCTACTTTTGTTGATCATGGCGCATATCAACTCCTACCTTGACAAGAACATGGACCCACTGCAGTTCGTTTACCGCCACAACAGATGAATGGTGGATGCGATCTCACTGCTCTCCACTCCGCTTTGGACCACTTGGACAACAAAAACTCATATGTCAGGCTGTTATTCATTGACTACAGCTCGGCATTTAATACCATCATCCCCTCCAAGCTGGTTACCAAGCTCTCAGATCTGGGTCTCTGCGCATCCCTCTGAAATTGGATCCTCGACTTCCTCATTCATAGACCAGTCTGTCCGTATTGGTGGAAATGTGTCATCCTCAATAACGATCAGCATGGAAGCACCTCAAGGCTGCGTGCTCAGCCCCCTCTATACTCACTCTATACTCATGACTGTGTAGCCGGACAGAGTGAACTCCATCATCATGTTCGCCGACGACACCACTGTTGTAGGACGTATCGCTGATGGGGACGAGTCAGAGTATAGAAGTGAGATCGACCGATTGACCAAATGGTGCCAGCACAATAACCTGGCTCTCAGCACCAGCAAAAGCAGGGAACTGATTGTGGACTTTGGAAGGGGTAGGATAGGAACCCATAATCCCGTTTATATCAATGTGTCGATGGTGGAAAGGGTCTAGAGCTTCAAATTCCTGGGCGTGCATATTTCCGAAGATCTCTCCTGGTCCCAGAACACTGATCCAATTATAAAGAAAGCACATCAGCGCCTCTACTTCCTGAGAAGATTACGGAGAGTCGATATGTCAAGGAGGGCTCTCTCGAACTTCTACAGGTGCACAGTAGAGAGCGTGCTGACCGGTTGCATCGTGGGTTGGTCCGGCAACTTGAGCGTCCAGGAGCAGAAAAGACAGCAAAAAGTTGTAAACACTGCCCAGTCCATCATCGGCTCTGACCTCCCTACCATCGAGGGGATCTATCGCAGTCGCTGCCTCAAAAAGGCTGTCAGCATCATCAAGGAACCACACCATCCTGGCCACACACTCATCTCTCCGCTGCCATCAGGCAGAAGGTACAGAAGCCTGAAATTTGCAATACCCAGGTTCTGGAACAGTTTCTTCCCACAGCCATCAGTCTATTAAACACAACTTCAAACAAACTCTGAACTATAACAGCCGATTGCACTTTATCTGTTTATTTATGTGTATATATATGGCCTATGGTAGACACACTGATCTGTTCTGTATTTATGCCTACAATATTCTGTTGCAAGAATTTCATTGTCCTATCTGGGACACATGACAATAAACTCTCTTGACTTGACTCTTGACTTGACTTGGCAACTTTCCCAGACGGTGTGAAGTATAGATGGAACCTATGGTAGGAATTCTAGTCTGCGTGATGGACTGGGCTACATCAACTACTACCTACAATTTCTTGTGGTTTTGCTCAACATAGGATGCAGATAACTACCATCCATATACTTTGACAGCTCACATCACAGTCCAACACCCCAGCAAACTTCAGGACTGCTCCCTGGTTGCAGTATTCATTAATTGATTGATTCATTCAAACTTACTAACCAACTCGCCTATATTTACATCTAAATCATTTTTATATATTGCAAACAACAGATATATATTGTAATTGATGGTTTATAACCAATCATGTGGAAACAAGGAACTGCAGAAGCTGGTTTACAAAAAAGGACACAAAGTGCTGGAGTAACTCAACAGGCAAGGCAATATCTTTGGAGATGCTGCTTGTCCCACTGAGTTACTCCTGCACTTTGTGTCCTTTTCAATAAATAATCATGATCAGTCATGATCTTATTAATGAATGATGCAAGCTTGAGAGGCCACAAGACCCACCCTGGTTCCTGATTTGTATCTTTATACATATGTTCAGAATTGACTTTGATTTTGTGAATGCACTCGTTCTGTTCTTCAATTAAGTTAAATTGATATGGTTGCTGTTATGAGAACCTCTTGGTTGCTATGAGATTATCTTAACAGCTTTGTGGTCACGCGTCATGTAACTTTACATTTAAAATTTGGCAAAGTAACATTTTTAATAAATAATACCAGGCATAAAAACATAACTCCAATGACGAAACATCGATTTAATTGACATCTTTTAGCATGTGCCTTTTATTGAAGGTGAATTTGCCCGAGGGTTGATCAATAATTCTTTTTCTGCTCAAGATATGAAGTAGAAGTGGGAAAAGCGAAGAAAATCACATCAGGCACATCGTTTATGAGTCATTCATTGCCATAGCAGTACATCGTAAAGGAAATGATTAAGATAATATTTGGTTTCCTGTTGTACAGAAAGAAGAATCCTCTTAGCTAAAATAATGAGAAGTGGCAACACAAATGTCAGACTCCAGATAGTCAGTGAAAATTAGATGATTAGGATACATCCTGTTTTTCCACCCTTCATCATCTAGTTAAACCCTTAAAATGAAGGAGAGGGATTTTTCTTTGAGTTGTCCTTTTTACTGCAGTTAAAGTTCCATTTTCCAACGCCTGGTTTTATTCCTCGGTACAAAATTGTTTCCTTGATCACTTTATTCTATTGGGAAAGAAGGGAACCAAAAAAAATCAAAATTCTTCTTTATCAAACATAACGAGTAACATTTCACCAGTAATACTGCCACATTATTTTACTTAAGTGCACAGGACTACCAGTGGCTTGGAAGTTAATAATTCTAAACTGGTGTTAATAAATCTTCAGCATGATTCTTTATTTAAACTCAGGTTGTGGGCGTCGCAGACAGGTCCGATTGTTACTGCCATACCCAATTCCCCTTAAGAAGGCGGAATGGTGGCGCAGTGGTAGAGTTGCTGCCTTGCTCACCAAAGACCTGGGTTCGATGCTGACTACTGGTGCTGTCTGTTCGGAGATTGTACGTTCTCCCCATGACCTGCTTGGGGTTTCCCCGGGAGCTCCGGTTTCTTTTTTTCCACGAGTAGTAGCTCTACTCAATAACCAAAAATCTGTCGCCTCCTTTTGCTCTGGTATTTTATTTAATGCACACGTTTAACCAGTAATGTTTTATTATTAATGTTTAATGTTTTATGTATCATTCCTAACTATCACTGTCATGTTGTCACTTGTGGGCGGATCACAAAGGCAAATTCCTTGTATGTGAATGCTTGGCCAATAAACGTCTTCATTCATTCATTTATTCATTCCTTCCACGCTCCAAAGATGTTTAGATTTGTTGGTTAATTGGCTTGGTCAAAGCCAATGGGGTGATTCCTGGTCGGCACGAACTCGGTGGCCTGAAGGGCCTGTTTCCGCACTGCATCTCCAAAGTCTAAAGTCTAAAGTTCTGGTTACGAATGGAACCCTGCCTTAACCCAGGAAGGACCTATATATTGCTGGTCCTCAACTTCACAATGTTAAATTAGTTAAGGAAGTACTGCAGATTGGGCAATTGCAAATTATTAGTTTGTTTATATAATACCCCTTTTTTCCATAAGAGAACAGAAAACAGTACAAACAATATAACCTATGATATCTCAGAGAGAATCTATAAATAATAACCGCTCGATAATAGGTCAGGTTTGTTTAGTCGAGCTTAGCACAACATTTACCAGGTGGGATCATCAAATGAGCTTTCATTTATTATTTAGAGCAGACCAGAATAATACAACACTTACATTTTAGCCCATTTGACATCAATTAATTTAATAGAGAACTTGATCTCAACACAGTGGTGAATTTGAACTTTCAATCTTAATTTTTCTCTTCAAATGAAATTAATATCCATTACATTCAGAAACCCTAAAATCAATACCACAGGACTGCTCATCCTCAAATGAAAGAATCTTCCAGACTTCACACATTGCTCGCGCTTTTATCACTTGGATAGAAGATGTGAATTCAATCTTACTGCATAGATCATTGAGGGATGGTACAGTGGCGCAAAGATAGAGTTGCTGCCTTACAGAGCCGGAGACCCGTGTTTGATCCTGATTATGGGCACTGTCTGTACGGAGTTTGTACGTTCTCCCTGTGACAGCGTCGGTTTTCTCTGGGTGTTCCGGTTTCTTCCCACACTCCGAAGACGTATGGGTTTGTAGGTTAATCCGCTTTGGTAAGTTGTATAATTCGCACTAGTGTGTAGGATAGTGCTGAGGTACAGGGTGATCGCTGGACTGCGCGGACTAGGTGGGCCGGAGGGCCTGTTTCCAGGTTGTATCTTCAAAGGTTTGTTTAGTTTAGAGATACAGTGCGGAACAAGGCCCTTCGGCCCACCGAGTCCACACCGACCAGCTGTCACCCCGAACCCCAACATTATCCTACACACACTTGGGACAGTTTCACAATCTTTACCAAGCCAAATAACCTACAAACCTCTATGTCTTTGGAGTGTGGGAGGAAACCGGAGATCCCGGGCAAAACCCACGCAGGTTATGGGGAGAACGTACAAACTCCATACAAACAACACCCGTAGTCAGGATCGAACCCAGGTCTCTAGCGCTGTAAGGCAGCAACTCTACCGCTGTGCCTCCCAAAGTCTAAAGTAAATTTGATCATATATGAAAGACGGAGAATTAAATGCTGTGTAATGAATGAATTAATGAATTAATTAATTAATATGTTTATTTGCCAAGTATTCACATACAAGGAATTTGCCTTGGTGCTCCGCCTGCAAGTGAGAACATGACATACAGTGACAGTTAAGAATGATACATAAAACATTAAACATTAATAATAAAATATTATTGATTAAACATTAGAGAGGTGTTGTCTTTCAGATGTCATGTTAAACCAAGCCCACACATTCTCTTTCTGGTGAACGCACATATAGGTCCCATGGCACGTTTTCAAAGAAGAACAAGGGAGTTTTTCCCAGTTTCCTGCCCAGCACTTATCACACAAGAATATTGTCATTGTTTCATTGCTGCCAGTGGTACCCTGTTATTTGTTAACTGGCTGCTGCACACAGTATTTATTAAGGGGCCCACTTGGGCGACTTAATTGGTGAGTTTAGAAGAGTTTGAAAAAATGACATGTTGAAGACCTCCTTCGACTATGTAGAAGACCTCATACGACCTCCTTTGATTATGTTGAAGAACAGCTTTGACTAGCTACGACTAACTTCGGGAAAATTGGACACCGAATAGTGAAGTCGACCTCCTTCGATCTACTTCGACCTCCCTTCGACTATGATGAAGACTATCTACAACTCCTTTCGACTACCCTCGATTACCTACGACTAACATGCTACCTACTACAACCTACTACGACTAAACCTACGAGTAAAAAAACTATTGATTTTTTCCATGGCGACCTTTTTTTACTTGTGGGCATTTTTTAACATATTGAAAAAAACGCCGCGACTTAGCTGAGGCCATGAGTACGCGGAAACCACTCTCGAGCATGAAGGAGAGTTACGAAGACCTTCTACGACCTTGTGTCGACCATGCTGCGAGTATGAGTCGAGGGCAAACTCGTCAGAACTCGCGGATTAGGTCGCCCAAGTGGGACAGGCCCTTTAGACTTATAAAATAGTTAATTAGCGCTTAGTTCCTGAACTGCTTTGGAACAACAACGATCACGTGGTTAAGGATAGAAATGCAATTCCTTCCTTCACTGCATTCAACTATAGACTCAAAGATCTAGTTCATGGAACAGCATTTTAAATTTAGCTCATTATTCACGAGCAATTGTTTATGATTTGACAATTGAAATAGTATCTCATTAATTAAAGATACCTCAACACATCCATTCCTAACCAATTGTATATCAAGGTAACTTTTCATATTCATAAGTTATAGGAGCAGAATTAGACCATTAGGCCCATCAAGTCAACTCCACCAATCAATCATGCCTGATCTATCTTTCCCTCTCCACCCCATTCTCCTGCATTCTCCCCATAACCCTGATACCCGTACTAAGGAAGAATCTATCAATCTCCACCTTAAAAATATCCATTGACTTGGCCTCCACAGCCATCTGTGTTAGAGCATGTGTTCTTATCGTGACTGAAATGCCTGGGTCAGAGAATTCCTGTGGGAAATATCTCTATCTGAGCGGTTTAGATGTAATGCCAAGCCTCTGTTCTGTTTAAGTTGCACCACAAATGCAGAGGTCCAGATGCAATATAGTTGCAATTGTAATCAAAAGCTGTCAGTTTATGGCTTTCCAAAAATGCCTAACAGAATGGATGAGAATTAGTCACTGGAAAGTTAACCTTTCAATGAATCATGTCAAAAGACCGAATTGAAGCAGAAATTGTAGTTGTAATTAAAGCCCACCAATGGGTCATGTATCTTCCCACCTTATAATAGCACAGAAGGCAGCCATGCAGTCCACTGAGTCCATGCTGGCTGGATGGAGCGGTTACATCAGTCCCATTTCCCTCTATTTACTTCTTTGAACCCCAGCAATTTATGGTCTCTCAAACATCCCCATCATCCTTCCCTTTCATTCTTTTTATCATCTACCTACAGTTAGGGGTAACGTAAGATAGATAATAGATAATTAACTTGTACGTCTTTTAGAATGAAGGAGGAAATTGGAGCAACTCGAGAAAATCTATACGGTCATGGACAGAGCCATGGGTCCTGAAGCATTTGACCGCAGAGCAAGTATTCCCAAGATTTTTAATCGCGAACTTCTTCAATAGGCTCTATTATCAAATTGAGTTTAGCTGAGTTTAGTTTATGGTACCGAGGTACAGAGAAAAGCTTTTGTTGCATGCTATCCAGTCGGCAGAAAGACAATCCATGATTACAATCGAGCCATCCACCGTGTGCAGGTCCACGATAAAGGGAATAACTTGAGTAACGTTTAGTGCAAGATAAAGTCCAGTAAAGTCCGACCATAGTCCGAGTGTCTCCAAGGAGGTAGGTAGTAGCTCAGGACTGCTCTCTAGTTGTTGGTAGGATGGTTCAGTTGGCTGATTGTGCCTTTATGAGCCAACTTCTAAGGAGAAGTGAACCTAAACCACTCTGTTATGAAACTATTAACATATGTTATGAGTAGTTGTGTCATTTTGTGGGAGTCAGCCAGTGGATCTCATCATTTATTTTGTGATTGATTCTTAATGGTAAGCTGCCCTGGCTGGCAAAGGTGCCATCGCGTAAATATAAACTGTGCGTCCTGTTCCTAGCATGTTTGGCATCACTATCCAATATATAACCCAGGATGAGTTTACTCCAAATCAAATGGTGGCCATATCCTTTTGGAAGTATAAATGCGCCAAGACCAAATGATTTAAATAAAAATAATCTTATCATCACCTGGGACTACAAACATCAAGGTCATTGAAAGAAAAATAACTGCCGATGCTGGAAATCTGAAATAGACAGCCCTTAATAGGCTTAATAACCTTAATAGGTCTGTTTCTGGAACATACACTATACCAGGAAAGCGAGATTAATACTACCTGGAATTAATTCTGCAAAGCAAAGTCCCATTTGAATTTCATTTTACACAATACAACCTCTCTCATTAACATTTAAAACCATCAACATTATAAATCTTTAACAATTGACCTGTGCCTGTCTCATTTGTGATCCATAAATCAGTTTGGAGTTGTCTCTTCTCAGAGGTCACAAGCATGCATCATTGAGAAAACCACTTCACTGATTTTGTTTAGTTTGATGAGGAGCTAGGGAAGCAGTGGGGCACCCAATTGTCATTGCATAGGTTTACAATGCAGAAAACAGTTTTGGTGGGCTAATTGAAAGAACAGACAATTATCAAACGTTGTTTGCCCCAAAACATGCTCAGTAATCAGTTGGAAGAAGGGTTCCAACCCGAAACGCCATCTGTTCATTTCCTTCCACAGATGATGCCTGACCCATTGAGTTCGTCCAACAGGGTCTCGACCCGAAACATCACCCATTCCATCTCGCCAGAGATGCTGCCTGATGCTGAGTTACTCCAGCATTTTGTGTTCTATCTCTGGTGTAAACTAGCATCTGCTGTTCTTTCCTACACATACGAGTTCCACTAGCAGTTTGTTTTTTTGCTCAAATAAACAACATCTGCAGTCTCTTAAAATTCCCATGCTCAGTAATTTCTGACTTTGAAATGCAATTTAAAAAAAAAGGCATGATTGTACATACATTTGCAGAGCACTGCATTATAAAGAGAAGACATAAAACAAAAGGTAGACAAAAATGCTGGAGAAACTCAGCGGGAGAGGCAGCATCTATGGAGCGAAGGAATAGGCGACGTTTCGGGTCGATCTTTCAATCATCTGCAGTTCTTTCTTAAACATATATAAACAAAATCTCCTTTTGCAAACAACATAGAATCCTCTCACAGCAATGTTCCATATTAATCTGAAGGGAAGCCCTCTATCGCACTATTTAAAGAAGAGTTATGTTAGATCCAGTATGCATTTCTGCAACAGATGGGAACTGTATCTCACATCCTAGAGATGCAGCCTCATTAACCAAAGAGGATTTAGGCTAAATTTTACAAGACAAGCTTAATTAGATAGGACAAAAAAAAAAATCAATGCCGAGTTAGCCCATCCAAAGGATAGCATTTCTGACTTTGTTATTTAAGTTAATGACCTGAAAATCTGAATTACGTTTTAAGATTGAATGTCCCTATATTCATGCACAATTACCGAATCTGTATCCTGGCTTATTAGAGACCATTTCATTGATCTGACTGTGTAAATTATGCCTTTATATATGTTACACCATTTTTGAAATGTATTTAACATTATTTCTGACAAAAGAGCAGGATATTGATAGGAAGAAATACCCAGTACCTTAAGAGAGAAGCCATTTTTTATATATAAGAAGGAACTGCAGATGCTGGTTTACACTGAAGATAGACACAAAATGCTGGAGTAACTCAACATTTTATGTCTATCTAAGCCATTTTCTATATCAGCTAGCTTTTGCCCTAAATCAATCAGTAATGTTGTCAGCTCGAGACAACTAAATGTGGATCTATGTGCAAGTTATGTTTAGCAATGGCATGAGAGAGAGAGAGCAAAGAAGTTGAAGGTCAAAGCAAGAATCAGAGATAGAACAACGTCTGGAATGTGAGTGAGGTGAAAGGAAGGAAAGAGGACTGTGGGGAAAACAGTAGTGCAGAACTGACACCAGTGTCCATCTTTATTTTATACAATAGTCATATTTTTTGGCAGAAGAAAGTGAGATCTGATAACTATGATGTAGCCCAACAGGAGTTTGATATGGATATCCAAAACAACGGCATGGAAGGTACACATAACATTTTGTTCCTGGAGCTCAGGAACTGAAGGCCAAGACCATACTAAATGGAAAAAGACCATATGTTTTACTGATGACAAGAACAATTAGGGTAGCATGAGAAACTGATTTGGCAATGTCAATATTGAAAAAAAAAATGAATAAGCTACAGATGCTGAAGGTCTGTAATAAATACAAAAAAATATTGGAAATGAAAGGCAACATCTGTGGAAAGAGAAAAAATAGTTGCCATTTCACGTCAAAAGCCCTTCGTCAGCAGAAAGAGAGAATGCAAGTTAATTTTAAGATGCAGACTGGCCGAGGGAGCGATGGATAAAACAAATGGAATATTTCTGATGGTGATATCAAGGTTGTCAGTGGGGATAAACTATTGATGAAGTAACCTGGTTAAGGGACTGTCAAGGGTAGCTAAAAAGCAGATATCAACAAAGAAATATAAGAGCTAAGAAAAGCAGGGAATATTAAGAAGACCAGGCCATAATAATAGAGAGAAACTGTGCTAATATTAGTTTAGTTTAGTTTAGTTTATTGTCACGTGTACCCAACATACAGTGTAAAGCTTTTTGTTGCGTGGTAACCAGTCAGTGGAAAGACTATACATGATTACAAATGAGCTGTCCACAATGTCCAGATACATGATAAAAGGAATAATGTTTAGTGCAAGATAAAGTCCAGTAAACATAGAAACATAGAAATTAGGTGCAGGAGTAGGCCATTCAGCCCTTCGAGCCTGCACCGCCATTCAATATGATCATGGCTGATCATCCAACTCAGTATCCCGTACCTGCCTTCTCTCCATACCCTCTGATCCCCTTAGCCACAAGGGCCACATCCAACTCACTCTTAAATATAGCCAATGAACTGGCCTCAACTACCCTCTGTGGCAGAGAGTTCCAGAGACTCACCGCTCTCTGTGTGAAAAAAGTCTTTCTCATCTCGGTCTTAAAGGATTTCCCCCTAAAACCCCTGTCTCACTGTGCGAGTTGGCCCACGAGTGACCCCGAGTTTTCACTCGTGGTGATCACGTAGCGGGAACGTCGGAACTCGCACGAGCAACTTATCGACTCGTGGCGCTAACGGCAGGTACTCGGGAAACTTGTTAACTCGTGAAAAAAATCAAACATGTTTGATTTTTTCCACGAGTCAAATTAACTGTTCAAGTGTAAAATGGAAACATTTTAACTCGTTGCAATAACGTAGTGGCCCCGTGCGTTTATCTTAGTGTCTCGTGAGTGTACCGTGGGAACTTTAATAATCTGTTCTTTTGCTCGTAAGACTGAACCAAAGATAGACACAAAATGCTGGAGTTTATAACTCAGCGGACCAGGCAGCATCTCTGGAGAGAAGGAATAGAGTCGAGACCCTTCTTCAGACTTTCCTTCGCTCCAGAGATGCAGCCTGTCCCGCAGAGTTACTCCAGCATTTCGTGTCTATCTTCGGCCTTTCTGCCACTTGTCCCCGTGGCTTCACTCTGTCTCAATGAACGCTTAAAGACCTGCCGAAGGGGCAAGTCTGGGGTGGTGGGTGGGATGTGTCCACGTGTGATGCTCCATCCACCCCCCCGGGGCCGAGAGTGTGGGATTGGGAAGGAACTGCAGATGCTGGTTCACACCGGAGATAGACACACACAATGCTGGAGTAACTCGGCGGGACAGGCAGCATCTCTGGAGCGAAGGAATGGGTGGCATTTCGGGTAAGTCTGAAGAAGGGTCTCGACTCTATTCCTTCTCTCCAGAGATGCTGCCATGTCCGCTGAGTTGTGTGTGTGTGTCTCTCTCCCTCTCTGTCTATCTGTGTGTATCTGCGTGTGTGTCTGCTGTCGGGTCCCGGTGGCCGCTCAAAGTCACCCGAGCTGCTTGATTCCTCTGAAGTGGTGGCCAGCTGCTGTCTGTGTGTGTGTGTGTGTGTGTGTGTCTCTCTCTCCCTCTCTGTCTATCTGTGTGTGTGTGTGTGTGTGTGTGTGTGTGTGTGTGTGTCTCTCTCTCCCTCTCTGTCTATCTCTGTGTGTGTGTGTGTGTGTGTGTGTGTGTACTGTCGGGTCCTGGCGGCCGCTCAGTCACCCGCGCTGCTTAATTCCTCTGAAGTGGTGGCCAGCTGCTGTCTGTGTGTATCTCTATCTGTGTGTGTGTGTGTGTGTGTGTCTCTCTCTCTCCCTCTCTGTCTATCTCTGTGTGTGTGTGTGTACTGTCGGGTCCTGGCGGCCGCTCAGTCACCCGCGCTGCTTAATTCCTCTGAAGTGGTGGCCAGCTGCTGTCTGTGTGTATCTCTATCTGTGTGTGTGTGTGTGTGTGTGTGTGTGTGTGTGTGTGTGTCTCTCTCTCTCCCTCTCTGTCTATCTCTGTGTGTGTGTGTGTGTGTGTGTACTGTCGGGTCCTGGCGGCCGCTCAGTCACCCGCGCTGCTTAATTCCTCTGAAGTGGTGGCCAGCTGCTGTCTGTGTGTATCTCTATCTGTGTGTGTGTGTGTCTCTCTCTCTCCCTCTCTGTCTATCTCTGTGTGTGTGTGTGTGTGTGTGTGTGTACTGTCGGGTCCTGGCGGCCGCTCAGTCACCCGCGCTGCTTAATTCCTCTGAAGTGGTGGCCAGCTGCTGTCTGTGTGTATCTCTATCTGTGTGTGTGTGTGTGTGTGTGTGTGTGTGTGTGTGTGTGTGTGTGTGTGTCTCTCTCCCTCTCTGTCTATCTCTGTGTGTGTGTGTGTGTGTGTGTACTGTCGGGTCCTGGCGGCCGCTCAGTCACCCGCGCTGCTTAATTCCTCTGAAGTGGTGGCCAGCTGCTGTCTGTGTGTATCTCTCTCTCTCTGTGTGTGTGTGTGTGTGTGTGTGTGTGTGTGTGTGTGTGTGTGTGCTGTCGGGTCCCAACGGCCGCTCAATGTCAGTCACCCGGGCTGCTTCCTTTTTTAAAATTATTTAAAATAGAGATCCATTGCAAAAAAGTATTTAAAAACATAAAAAACAAGAAATGCTTGGTAGAATGCGCATTTTCCCATTGTAGGTCATATCAATAGATGCGGCCGCGCTGAAATAACTCAAAACCACAGGATGGAGATGTATTTTAACATTGTTGCTTTATTAAACCATACCTTCATTCACGGTTGGCTCAAGAGTAACGGGAGAGGAACTTGCTAACTCGGGAGAGGAACTTGCTAACTCGGGAGAGGAACTTGCAACATCGCAGCAATTACATACCCGTGGGAACTCGGCCACACACTTGATCATACACTTGCAGTCTCGTGGGCAGCCACGAGTCTATCACTCGGGGTACCTCGTGGGTCAACTCGCACAGTGAGACAGGGGCATTATCCTTAAGCTGTGACCCCTTGTCCTGGACTTCCCCAACATCGGGAACAATCTTCCTGCATCTAGCCTGTCCAACCCCTTAAGAATTTTGTAAGTTTCTATAAGATCCCCTCTCAATCTCCTAAATTCCAGAGAGTATAAACCGAGTCTATCCAGTCTTTCTTCATAAGACAGTCCTGACATCCCAGGAATCAGTCTGGTGAACCTGGTAAAGTCCCATTAAAGACAGGCGTGGATCTTCAATGAGGTAGATAGTATGACCCATTGATCAACTCTGATACAAATAATGAGAGTAAGTTGGATTTCCCTCCTGGGATAAATAAAGTTCAATTGTATCGTATGGAGATGTTGCACTCAGTAAGGCAGGCTGCAATATTCCAGGAAAGAAAGTGAAGTGCTGTTTTTCAAGCTCATATTGGCCTTCAAGTAATGGAGGACGCAAGCATGTAGGTCAGAATGGGGGTGGAAGGTAGAATTAAAGTGGCATTTAACTGCAACCTTGAGATTTTACAGTTTACATCCACAATGTCATAACGATATCATTTAGGTCGGGGATCGGCAACCTTGTTCTGAAACTTGACATTTTCTACTTTTATTTCAGTTCTAAAAAAGGTGGGTTAGCCCCAATGTCATAACGATATCATTTAGGTTGGGGATCGGCAACCTTGTTCTGCATAGGGGCCAGGACGCATGTCAGTGAGCGGATGGCGGGCCACAACTATCATGTGTGCACATGGATCCCGCCCCTATCCCGCCCTGGATGGCAGGCATCAAATCACGTGTCCAGAACCAGGGGGCACAGTTCTAGAACCAGGGGCCACAGTTTAAGAATAAGGAGTAAGCCATTTAGAACGGAGACGAGGAAAAACCTTTTCTGACAGAGAGTGGTGAGTCAGTGGAATTCTCTGCCTCAGAGGGCGGTGGAGGCCGGTTCTCTGGATGCTTTCGAGAGAGAGCTAGATAGGGCTCTTAAAAATAACGGAGTCAGGGGATATGGGGAGAAGGCAGGAACGGGGTACTGATTGGGGATGATCAGCCATGATCCCATTTAATGGCCGTGCTGGCTCGAAGGGCCGAATGGCCTACTCCTGCACCTATTGTCTATTGTCTATTCACAGTAGGTAGACAAAAATGCTAGAGAAACTCAGCGGGTCAGGCAGCCTCATGCAATCTTTGTCCAGAATCAATAATCTCCTCCGTTTTCTTCAAAACTCCAATGTCTGTATTTCAAGAATTTTTAATCTGATTGCATTTGACTTGATGAATGGCACCCCCTTATCTAGAATCCTGGCATTAATGTTAGTTGAAGGAATTCTTCAGTCATAAAATTCTGAGAAAACATCTGTTAACCTCACTAGCATTTGCAGAATAAAAAATGAAATGCCCTGATCTCAATCCAGTTCAATAAAAGTAACGCATTGACCTTAAAGCGTTTCCATTGTTTCTCCTTTTCCAGCGAAATATATCTGTTATTGACTTCTTCCTGCAATTAAAAACAAATCTGAATAAAACAAATGTCTTTTTAGATTTTAGACATTAGACTTGGCACCACTGAGTCGCGCTGACCACTGAGCACTATCCTACACACTACGGACAATTAACAATTGACAATTCACAGAAGACCATTAACCTACAATTCCGCATCTGGAGCATGGGAGGAAACCACAGCAACCTGAGGGGGTCCAGGCGGTCACACGGCGAACATGCATACTCCAAACAGACAGCACACATAGTCAGAATCAAACCCAGGTCTCTAGCTCTGTGAGGCAGCAACTCTATCGCTGCACCACTATGCTGCCCTGTAAACATACAATTCAACATTTGCAAACATAGTTTATTTCTTATTTTTGATTGTGAAATGTTAACAATAGCTTGTCCCGATTTAAGAAACCAAATAAACTCACTCCTGAACCGACAGGTGGAAGGACAATATTCTGTGATCAGTAGAGTTCCGCAGAGATTCCGCTGGGATTTTAGGCCATCTTACTCGGAGTCCCCCTCCGCTGCGCAGGACAAGAGGATTTTCCCCCTTTTTTATTTTCCCCCGAAAAATAAAAGTTATTAGTGTTAACAAATGTTGAGATTCTCTCTCCTGAAGGACATGCCCCTTCCTGAGGGACTATAAAACCCGGATTGTGTTGATTGCCACAGTCAGTCTCTGCACGATGGGGGAGCGAGACGGTCACGTCTCTCAGTCTGAGCTGCGAATAACACTGAACACATGTCTACTAAACTGTGAGTGTGGTTTTACTGACCTTGAGTGCCCTTAATGTGGTTTGAAAATGAAAATGTGGTTGGTTTGAAAAAGCACAGCAAATGGTTGGTGGTGGTTGGGTTGAAATAAAGCCCAGCAAATGGTTGGTGGTGGTTGGTTTGCAATAAAGCCCAGCAGCTGTGATTTTTGGCCATCTTACTCAGCCCCCTCCGCTCATCAGGTGCAGAGGATTCTTCCCATCAATTAAAAATAAAAGTGTTATCAGTGTTTAAAAAATGTTGAGAATCTCTCTCCTGTCAATCACATGCCATGAAGGCCACGCCCCTTCCTGTGGGAGGGGGGAGGGATTATAAAACCCGGAAGTGTGGGTGTGGCTCAGTCTCTGCACATTGGGGGAGGGAGAGGTCACGACTCTGCTGAGCTGCGAATCAACTGAACACACTGAATGTCTACTGAACTGTGAGTGTGGTGTTTATGTGGTGTTTTGTGTGGTTTTATGGTGCTTTTATGGCGATTTCGCCCTGCATGAAATGGTATGAAACTGCTTTTGAATGTGGTGGCCTTGCAACCTGCATGAAATTGTATGAAACTGCATTTGAATTTGGTGGCCTTGCGCCCAGCATGAAATGGGATTAAATTGCATTTGAATTTGGTGGCCTTGCACCCTGCTTGAAATGGTATGAAACTGCACTTGAGTTTGGTGGCCTTGCACCCTGCTTGAAGTGGCATGAAACGGCACTTGAATTTGGTGGCCTTGCACCCTGCTTGAAGTGGCATGAAACTGCATTTGAGTTTGGTGGCCTTGCACCCTGCTTGAAGTGGCATGAAACTGCACTTGAATTTGGTGGCCCTGCACCCTGCTTGAAGTGGTAGGAAACTGCACTTGGGTTTGGTGGCCCTGCACCCTGCTTGAAGTGGTAAGAAACTGCACTTGAATTCGGTGGCCTTGCACCTCGCTTGAAGTGGTCGGAAACTGCACTTGAATTCGGTGGCCTTGCACCCTGCTTGAAGTGGTAGGAAACTGTACTTGAATTTGGTGGCCTTGCACCCTGCTTGAAGTGGTAAGAAACTGCACTTGAATTTGTTGGGCTTGCACCCTGCTTGAAATGGTATGAAACTGCACTTGAATTCGGTGGTCTTGCACCCTGCCTGAAGGACATTCCGGAAGTGGCGGCGCTGCGTGGCAGCTGCGGCTCACCTGCAGTCCGTCTGTTTTTTTCTTTTTTTTCGTCTTTTTGTGTCTGTTTTAGAATTTTGGTTTATTAGGCTGTGTTTGTGTGTGGGGGGGGGGGGGGGGGGGGGGGGGGGGGTGGGAGAAACAAGGTTTTAGTCTCTCCCTTCGGGGGGATGCGACCTTTTCTTGTCGTGTCCCCCGTCACCGTCTCCGTCTGTGCTGAGGCCTAATGGCGGAGCTGGTGGCCTCGGAGCTGTGGCGAGCGTTCAGAGCTCCAGTGTTCCAGCGGCGGCAACGGCCCGGCTTCGGGGCTTCGGCGCTCCAGCAGTTGCTCCAGCGGTGCTCCAGCAGCGGCCCGGCTTCGGGGCTTCGGCGCTCCAGCAGTTGCTCCAGCGGTGCTCCAGCGGCGGCCCGGCTTCGGGGCTTCGGCGCTCCAGCGGCTCTCCAGCGGTGCTCCAGCAGCGGCCCGGCTTCGGAGCTCCGGCGGCTCCAGCAGGTGCTCCAGCGGCGGCCCGGCTTCGGGGCTTCGGCGCTCCAGCGGCTCTCCAGCGGTGCTCCAGCAGCGGCCCGGCTTCGGCGCTCCAGCGGCGCTCCAGCAGCAGCCCGGCTTCGGAGCTCCGGCGGCTCCAGCAGTTGCTCCAGCGGTGCTCCAGCGGCGGCCCGGCTTCGGGGCTTCGGCGCTCCAGCGGCTCTCCAGCGGCTCTCCAGCGGCGGCCCGGCTTCAGAGCTCCGGCGGCTCCAGCGTTCCCGTGGTCGATCCTGATTGGGAGCTGTGGTGGTGTTCCGGCATTCCGGCAACGGCGGCGGTGACGGCCTGGCTTCGGAGGCTCGGCCGCGGGCCTAGTGGACGATGACATCGAAGGCCTGGATTGCCTCAGTACAGAGAGGGAACAAGTAGGGAAAAAGACAAAGACTTTAAGACTTTTGCCTTCCACCACAGTGAGGAGGTGCCTGGTGAACTCACTGTGGTGGATGTTAAATATGTGTTTATTGTGTGTTTTGTTTTAATTTATTACATGTTATGACTGCAAGGTAACAAATTTCGTTCAGACCGAAAGGTCTGAATGACAATAAAGGAATCTGAATCTGAATCCGAATCTGCCAGAAGTGGTAGGAAACTGCACTTGAATTTGGTGGCCTTGCACCCTGCTTGAAGTGGTAAGAAACTGCACTTGAATTTGGTGGCCTTGCACCCTGCTTGAAGTGGTAGGAAACTGCACTTGAGTTTGGTGGCCCTGCACCCTGCTTGAAGTGGTAGGAAACTGCACTCGGGTTTGGTGGCCCTGCACCCTGCTTCAAGTGCTAAGAAACTGCACTTGAATTTGTTGGCCTTGCACCCTGCTTGAAATGGAATTTCATGGAATAGCCGTGAGTCAAATGCCAGCCCACCAGCCGTGAGTGTGCTGCCAGCACATCAGGCTTGAGTGACTGAGCTGCCACCCAAAGAATCCATTTGGCCCACAATTTACATACTAGCCCTCTGGAAACCAGTCCCTTCAGCCCACAACACACATACTAGCGCTCCAGAAAGCGCCCCCCCCCCCCCCAACTGGCCACCAATATTGGAATTGGTGGAGAGGTGGAATATTGCGTTGGGGAACTAGCCCTCCCGTGTGAACATGGGACCCAACGGGTCCCACTTAGTCTAGTGTGTATATATAAATATATATATATATATATATATATATATATTATATATATATATATATATATATATATATATATATATATATATATATATATAAATGACCGTTATATGAAACTAAACAGATTGGTCAATAAGTTTGCCACCAGGATTGTTGGTGTCACAGACTGCGAGGAAGACTGTCAATATATACAGCGAGATATAGATCTGTGACAGCAATGTGCAAGTGTGATGTGTTACATTTTGGGAAGTCAAATGTATGGGGAAAATATACAATTAATGGCATGACCCTTAACCGCATTGATGTACAGAGAGATCTTGGGGTCCAAGTCCATAACCCCTTGAAAGTGGCAACACAAGTACATAGAGTGGTAAAGAATGCATACAGTATGTTTGTTTTTATAGGTTTAGACATTGTCAGCTTTATAGGACTTTGGTTTGGTTGCATTTGGAGTATTACATGCAGTTATGCCACTCCAATACAGGAAGGATATGGAGGCTTTGGAAAGGCTGCAGAGGAGGTTTACCAGAATGCTGCCTGGATTCGAGGATTTTACCGACTGGGAGAGGTTGGACAGACTTGGATTGTTTTCTCTGGAACAACAGAGGTTGTAGGAAGACCTGACAGAATTATGTCATTGTATGAGAGGCATGGATAGGATAGACTCAGTACCCTTTTTCAAGGATGGAAAATCAAATATTAGAGGGAGGCAAACTTTAAGGTGAGAGAGGCAAAGTTTAAAGGAAATGAGCGGGGCAAATATTTTTTACATAGGGGAAGTGGCGTGTGCCTGGAACTCGCTGTCATGGGTGGTGGTTGAGGCAGGTACAATAGTGGCACTTAAGAGACTTTTGGATAGGCACATAAATATAATAACATAGAAAATAGTTGCAGGGGTAGGCCATTCGGCCATTCAATATGATCATGGCTGATCATCCAGAATCAGTACCCCGTTCCTGCTTTCTCCCCAAATCACTTGATTCTATTAGCCCTAAGAGCTATATCCAACTCTCTCTTGAAAACCTCTAGTAAATTGGCCTCCACTGCCTTCCGTGGCAGAGAATTCCACATTCACAACTCTCTTGAGTGAAAAGGTTTTTCTCATCTCAGTCCTAAATGGCTTAGCCCTTATTCTTAAACTGTGACCCCTGGTTCGGGATTCCCTCAACATCGGGAACATTTTTCCTGCATCTAGCCTGTGCAATCCCTTAAGAATTGTATATGTTTCTATAAGATTCCCTCTCATCCTTCTAAATTCCAGTGAATAGAAGCCCAGTCGACCCATTCTTTCATCAAATGTCTGTCCCGCCATCCCGGGAATTAACCTGGTAAACCTACGCTGCACTCCCTCAACAGCAAAATGTACTTCCTCAAACTAGACCAAAACTGCACATAATACTCCAGGTGAGGTCTCACCAGGGCCCTGCACAACTGCAGTAGAACCTCCTTGCCCCTATACTCAAATCCTCTCGCTACGTAGGCCACCATTCCATTTGTTTTCTTCACTGCCTGCTGTACCTGCATGCTTACTTTCAGTGACTGATGTACCAGGACACCCACGTCTTGTTGCACTGCCCCTTTTCCTAATATGACACCATTCTGATAATAATCTGCTTTTTGTTCTTGCCACCAAAGTGGATAACCTCACATTGATCCACATTATACTGCATCTGCCCACTGACCCAACCTATCCAAGTCACCCTGCAGCCTCATAGCATCCTCCTCGTAGCTCACACTGCCACCCAGCTTTGTGTCATCCACAAATATTACATATAATTTATTTGTCTAAATCGTTGATATATATTGTAAATAACTGGGGTCCCAGCACCGAGCCTTGTGGACCCCACTAGTCACTGCCTGCCACTCTAAAAAGGACAAGTTAATTCCTACTTTTTGCTTCCTGTCTGCCATCCAGTTCTCTATCCATGTCAATACCCTACCCCCAATACCATGTGCTCTAATTTTGCACACTAATCTCTTGCTTGGACCTTGTCAAAGGGTTTTTGAATGTTCAGATACACCACATCCACTGGCTCTCCCTTATCCATTCTACTTGTTACATCCTCAAAAAATTCCAGAAGATTAGTCAAGCATGATTTCCTCTTCATAAATCCATGCTGACTTTGACTGATCCTGTCACTGCCTTTACAAATGTGCTGCTATTACATCTTTAATAATCGACTCGAGCATCGTCACCACTACCAAAGGTAGACAAAAATGCTGGAGAAACTCAGTGGGTGAGGCAGCATCTATGGAGCGAAGGAATAGGTGACGTTTCGGGTCGAGACCCTTCTTCAGACTGCTTCTTCCCCACTACCGATGTCAGGGTAACTGGTCTATAATTCTGTTTTCTCTCTCCTTCGTTTCTTAAAACGTAGTGTTGCATTAGCTAACCTCCAGTCCCCAGGAACTGATCCAGAGTCTATAGAACATTGGAAAATGATCACCAATGCATCCACGATTTCTAGGGCCACCTTCTTGAGTACTCTGGGACGCAGTCCATCAGGCCCTGGAGATTTAGTCCCAACAGTTTACATAACACCTCTCATCCTTCTAAACTCCAGAGTGTACAAGCCCAGCTGCTCCATTCTCTCAGCATATGACAGTCCCGCCATCCCGGGAATTAACCTTGCAAACTTACGCTGCACTCCCTCAATAGCAAGAATGTCCTTCCTCAAATTAGGGGACCACAACTACACACAATACTCCAGGTGTGGTCTCACTAGGGCTCTGTACAACTGTAGAAGGATCTCTTTGCTCCTATACTCATTAGTTAAGTTTTCTGCTTCCCTAGTTTATGAAGGGAAAAAACAGCTGCTTGTAACTTTATACTGTCACTGAAGAATTGCCAAGATATTCTAGAGATGCATATGGATTCAAAAGATTTCTCAAGATTGCAGCACAGTGCCACAATCGGTAGATCTGCTGCCTCACAGAGTTCAATCCTGACCTCGTGTGATGTCTGTGTGGAGTTTGCAGATTCACCCTGTGACCGTGTGGGTTTATCTGGGTTCTCTGGTTTCCTCCCAAATCCCAAAGTTTGTAGGTTAATTGGGCTATGACAATTGCCCCCAGTGTGTAGTGAAAATGGGATAACATAGAACTAGTGTGAACAGGTCGACACAAAATGCTGGAATAACTCAGCAGGACAGGCAGCATCTCTGGAGAGAAGGAATGGGTGCCGTTTCGGGTCGAGGCCCTTCTTCAGAATGACCAGCATCTGCAGTTCTTTCCTACACATAGTGTGAACAGGTGTTCAAATGTCAGCATGGACTTGGTGGGCTGAAGAGCCTGCTTCCATACTAGAATCTCTAAAACTAAAAATCTATAAAATCTATAAACTAAAAAATAAAAAATACTAGAATTTCTAAACTAAAAAACTAAACAGCGATAGTAAACATGCAAAAATGATTTTTAACTTTTGAGAGGAGCCATTATTATTAAAAAATCCTTTGCAGTTTTGTTAAAATAAAGTTATCGTAATTTATTTTGGTGAAATTATCCTGGGCCTCCTCCACTGTCAGAGTGAGGTCCAAATTGGAGGAACAGACCCGCATTTTCGCTTGGGCAGCTTACATTCCAGCGGTACGAATATTGACTACTGTAATTTCAAGTAACCCTTGCTTTCTGTCTCTCTCAATCCCTCCCCATCCTAGCTCTCCAATCAGTCTAAATGGCCTCCTGATTAAATCTCTGTATGCTTCGTTGTCTTCTTCCCCAATGATCTATTCTACATTTTCCTTGAGCTTTGATGTCTCATTTTCACACTTTCCCCTTCCTTATCTGTGTTTCCCTCTCCCTTGATTCTCAGTCTGAAGAACGGTTCTCGACCAGAAACGTCACCCAATCCTTCTATCCAGAGATGCTGCCTGAGTTGCTCCAGCATTTTGTGCCTATCTAGCATTTTATTTTAGCTTTATATTTTCATTAGATTTTGCAAGTATTTTAAAATACCCTTTGTATCTCTCTTTTATCTTGAGTGGAAATAATATTGTCCAAATTCTAATATAATTTGCAGGCCAGCTCTTAGACAATTCCACCAAGGTTTACATTCACCAATGAAATTTAATAAGGCCTTATAATGTATAACAACTATTTGTTCAAAATGAGTGCATTGCCTCACTCACCTGAGTAAGGTTGACCAATGATTGGTTCTGATGTTTGTTGAATAAGCATTCGATAAACTTCTTCAAGTCCTGTGAAAAAAATAAAATAGAATTATACAGCCATAGAGCAATCTAACACAGAAACGGTCCTTTGGTCCAACTCGTCAATGCCAACCAAGTTGCCTAACCAAGCTAGTCCCACTTGCCTGTACCTGGGCTCATTTCTATCCAAACATTTTCTATCCATGTAGCTGTCAAAGTGTTCTTTAAATGTCAAAACTATACCACTTCCTCTATGTACACACCACCCTCTTATAGGAACAAGTCTGATAATTATTCTCCCTTTCACTTTAATCCTTTACCTTCTAATTTTAGATTACCTAACCCTGGCGAAAGGTCTGTGGCTAGTCACCTAATCTATGTCACTCATAATTGTATATACCTCCATATGGTCACCCATCCAATGCTCCAGGAAAAAAAGTCCCTTGCCCAGGGCGATACGATGGCACAGCAGTGGAGTTGCTGCTTTACACCGCTTGCAGCACCAGAGACCCGGGTTCGATCCCGACTACGGGTACTGTCTGTACGGAGTTTGTACATTCTCCCCTTGATCCGCGTGGGTTTTCTCCGAGAGCTTCAAATTCCTCCCACACTCCAAAGGCGTTCAGGTATGTAGGTAAATTGGTTTGGTAAATGTAAAAAATTGTCCCTAGTGTGCGTAGGATAGTGTTCATATGCGGGAATCGCTGGTCGGCGCAGACTCGGTGGGTCGAAGGGCCTGTTTCCGCGCTATATCTCTAAACTAAACTAAAATCTATTCTTTCCTTAAAACGCAAATCCTCACAAATCTTTCTTGTATCCTTCCCAGTTTAATGACATCCCTCCTTTAGCAGGGCAGCCAGAACTGTACACACAGTACTCCAAATGTCTTTAGCAATGTCTTGGTCAGCTGTAAAAAAATCTTACTTTAGGTAAGAAATTAGAAATATTTCCAGTGCCGTCTTGCCAAACCAATACTCAGTCAATTAAAAATAATTAATTATTTATCGTTACCTAATATATCACGTTCAGAAATAACTCCAAGTTCAACTTCTGTTGCTGTGATAAGCGTGCAGGTGAATGGTTTTCTATGAAGAATGCTGATCTCTCCAAAGGATTGATTTTCACTGAGTTTTCCCATGATAATATGCTTCACTTCACTTTGCTAGGGAAAAAAGTGATGCCCAAGTCAGGTTAAGTAAAAGGCACAAAACAAGTGACATGTCTGGCTCAAAATGAGTGGATAAAACTGGTGAAAAATAAAGTACAAGCCACGTACGGATATAATACACAGCACTGTCCGTCCAGAGTATGCAGAAGCAAGCCTCTATCAGTCCTGTACTAGAAATGAACGTATAATGGAGATCAGGATAAATCCCACATCTCGTTTCCCAACTGGGCTCAACTTCCTTTGGATTGGATGTACTCCTTTCACTTCACTGAGGACAGCACAGTGGCGCAGCTAGTGGAGCTGCTCTGTGTGGAGTTTGCACAACCTCTCTGTGACTGTGTGGGTTTTCTCTGGGTGCACACAAAGATATGCGGGTTTGTAGGTTAATTGGCCTCTGTTAATGGATGAGAAAGTGGGATGCAAGATGGTGGCGCGCACAGTCGCAGCGGCTCGAAGCTCTCCCTTTTTCGGTGCTTTTTCTGTGCGTTTTTGTTTGTATGCCTGTTGGACAATGTTACGTTTTGTCGTGCGTATCTCACCGTCAGCCGACAGGATCTTCGGATTATCGGATTATGGAGTAAACAGGCAGTTACGAGTGTTTTTCTGCACTCACGCAACATACCAGAGGAGATAGCCAGGACACCGGGCTCTCCGTGGATTGGCCCCAGCAAACACCGGAGACGGAGGAGGCACAGGAAGCAAAAGCGTGGTCGCCGGTCCGGACTGCTCGCTAGGCTAAGGCGACAACCACATAAACCACCACTACCCAGCATCATTCTCACCAACGCCAGATCCATCACCAACAAAATGGACGAATTAAGACTACAGGTCGCCACAAACAAATTAATCGCGGACAGTTGCATTCTGCTAATAACAGAGACGTGGCTACACGCACTTTGTACCGGATGGGGCCATTGAGCTAGCAGGTCGCACAGCATTTCGCTGGATAGAAACAAAGACTCCGGTAAGAGCAAAGGAGGGCGGTTATGCATCTACGTTCACAACAACTGGTGCACAAATACCACAATCATAGACAGACACTGTTTGCTGATTTGGAGCACCTGATAGTTAGATGCAGGCCTTTCAACCTTCCACGTGAGTTTACCGTTGTCGTAGTTACAGCTGTGTATATCCCACCGGATGCTAATGCTAGCATAGCCCTAGGCTACCTCCATAGCGCTATCAGCAAACAAGAGAATACCTACCCCAAAGCAGCCCATATCATAGCTGGTGATTTCAATCACGCAGACTTAAAATCAGTTCTCCCCAAGTTTGAACAACACATCAAATGTGCACCCAGGGGAGAAAATACATTAGACAAGGCATAGTCAAACATCAAGAAGGGGTTTAGAGCCACACCACTACCACACTTAGGCCAATCGGATCACCTATCCATTCACTTAGCACCAGCATACACCCCCCTCAGGAGAAAAGTTCAACCCACCACCAGGACTGTTAAAACTTGGCCTGAAGGAGCTTCCTCACAGCTACATGTAGATAGGGTGGTACAGAAAGCCTTTGGTGTGCTGGCCTTTATAAATCAGAGCATTGAATATAGGAGTAGGGAAGTAATGTTAAAATTGTACAAGGCATTGGTAAGACCAATTTTACTTCGGAGTCACGTGAGTGACTACATGAAGAAGCCCCGCCTGGCGCTGGAACGGCATTACGTCGACGCTGACGGCAGAGCATGAGCTGCAGAGGCAGCTCCTCGACAGCGGTAGGTACGGGCCCGCAGGTAAGTACAGTTGAAAAACTTTCAGGGTCTAAAAACTCCGTGGCTGGTATTGAACACCAGGATTTAAAACGAATTTTAAAAGCAAAAAATAAGTAAAAGTTAAAATAAAAAGGAAATACTCTGTATAAAAAACAACGGAGTTTTAAAAGAACGTCCCAGGGGAAGCGATCGGGACGGGAGATTACGGAGCCGGTTCCGATACCGGTGGCCGTCAAAATTACGTTAGGAAGATTTTTAATCGCTCCACAAACTTTTTGGCAGGGGGGGGGGGGGGGGGGAATTTAATAAAGTCAGAAAGGCCATAATTTAAAAAGTTCAATAAAAGGCCTTCAGACTAAAAAAGCTTTATGGCTTAAAAAATAATGGAAAAAGATTCAAAAAAATAAAAATAAAATAAAAAATTCAACCAAAAAGGGTTATAAGGCCCAAAAACATTCCCTAACCTACCCTAAGGGGGTTTCATATATTAATGTATATGATGAAATATTGTGGGAATATCTACCTCAGATATGTTTGGAGGTAGTCTCCTTGAGGGGAAAACTCAGGAGTAACAAGGGCAAGTGAGGCCATGGAAAATAACCATGGAAACCAAAATTAGTTGGTCTCTCACTAAAGCTGTTATGGTTAAAACAGCAGAATAATAATAAAACTTTTATGTTTTATTCAGGTACACCTCAGCACAAAATATATATAGAGGTGTACTAGGTACGATACCCGAATGAATGAGTGAGGCTATGGAAAGTAAACATGGAAACCAAAAATTAATTGGTCTCACCAAAGCTGTTATGGTTGAAACAGCTGAATATGATAAAACTTTTATGTTTTATAAAGATATCAACGGTGAATCCGTTTATGATATCCATGTCTCAATTATATGAGATATAAGGAAATACGATTTCAAAGTATTTCAAATTGGTGCATGGCATCACTATTCAATGGAAAACAAATAAAACATTGTGCAAATAACCAATAAATTCAAAATAAAAATAAATTGCCATCAGTTTGTGGAGCTCAATGGGAAGAAATATATAATATTAATTTTAGTTATATATATGTAATTATATAGGGACCTAATCTGCACTCTAGATTTGCAGATCAATACAAATCAGGTTATGTTAAACTCCTGATTATTATGGAATAAAACCTGCCTTATGATAAATCAAAACATTGATTACAAAAGAACAGACTATTGGTCTTTAAACTTTGGGGGGAAAAAAATTATGATCCAATATAAAGATTTAATAATGGATCAAAACAAAGGCAGAAGTATGATAAATAAATATAGCCTTATCTGAACCCATATAATTGGGAAAAGAAGGCTTGAAGTACGTTGAAGAGGTGCAAACAACTTGTTACAAAATAAGTTGATGAAATCTCCGATTGTGGGGGATTACAGGTGTATTATGATCATTAATTTAATATAACTAAGGACTACAAAAAATTGTAGAAGGAATTGGTTCACCTGTATAAGAAAACCTAAAAAATTGATGTTAGGTTTGCACCCAAAGTAACTCCAATAAAGAAGGGGTACGTACATATATATATTATAAAATTTCCTCAGTGTAAAGATGTGATGGTATAAACCATACAAAACATCATTTTATATACACTTTCACAGTGTAAAAACATTTTATTAAAATGGAAACATCTGCAACATTGATGTTTCCATTTTATTAAAATGGAAATAACTTCATACAGTTGTTATTAACAAATTGTTAATCAAATATTACAGGTGCTTGAAATTAATTAAAATGGGTCAAGCTGTGCAAGTTAAAACAGTGTCTAAAGGAAAAATGTCTCCTGATCACAGCAGAGTAAAACTGAATGATATAGATTTATTGTAAGGGGCTGTAAGGGGGTCCCTTTTCACCAAGTGTGAATGTATTGTCGGAGAGGGAATGACCTGCTGCAGAGAGTGGAGAAGGCAGTGATTGGTCACAGATAGCATTTAAGAAATGTCTAGGGAAGCACTTGCCTTGGCTAGGCATAGAAGGCTACGGGCCAAATGCTCGAAGATGGGATTAGTACAGATGGATGTCCGCTCCTCTACACACTCTACACCCACGATTGTGCCCCTGCCCACTCCACCAACACCATCGTCAAGTTTGCGGACGACACGATTGTGGTTGGACGTATCTCAGGAGGAGATGAGACAGCCTACAGGGAGGAAGTCCAAAGACTGGCAGCGTGGTGTTCAGACAACAACCTCATCCTAAACATCACAAAAACAAAGGAAATTATCATAGACTTCCGTAAGAACAGTACAGCCCTCCAACCCCTATTCATCAATGGGGACTGTGTGGAAAGGGTCTCAGACTTCAAATTCCTGGGCTCACAAATTGCGGAGGATCTCTCCTGGACCACAAACACCACCACAGTGGTCAAGAAGGCCCAGCAGCGACTCTACTTTCCGAGGATCCTCAGGAAAAACAACCTGGAAGAGAAGCTGCTGGTGTCCTTCTACCGCTGCTCTATCGAGAGTGTGCTGGCGTACTGTATAACCACATGGTATGCCAGCTGCTCTGCAGCGGACAGGAGAGCCCTTCAAAGGGTCATCAACACCGCCCAAAAAATCACTGGCTGCCCACTGCCCTCCCTGAAGGACATCTTCAGCTCTCGCTGCCTTGGTAGGGCAGCCAACATCCTGAAGGACCCTTCCCACCCTGGACACAACCTGTTCCACCTGCTGCCCTCTGGCAGACGGTACAGGTCTTTCAAAACTTGCACGAACAGACTCAGAGACAGTTTCTACCCCATAGCCATACGTGAGCTTAACAATGCAAAATAAGAAATAACACTCACATTCAATTGCATTTTTTTTTATATGTATATATTTTTACCCTTCCTTATATTTTAAGATTGTTCTTGTGAATCGCACCGTTGGATTGACTTTTTAAATGTCAATTTCCATTGCACTTGGTGCAATTTCGTTGCAACATGTGCAATGACAATAAAGAGATTCTGATTCTGATTCTGATAACCTAGAATTAGTGTGTTCGGGTGATCGAAAGTCAGACTTTGTGGGCCAAACTTTCAAACAGCAATACCGCTATCCTGGAAGAGGAAAGTCATCTGATATACGACAGGGGCATCTCTAACTAAAGTGATATAAATTCAATTTCTACTTAAAATGGGGCTCAATGAAATTCAGTGCAAAAATCCAGACCCAGTATATACAGGTACAAAACAATGTCCCAGTCTTACACTATCTTAGTAGGCCCATATAATCTTGGTGTGGAATATGAGGCAGTATTAATTTTGGCCCTATTTTTTAATGTAAACCTTTATGAGGTGGGGAAAAACTATTACTATTGACTTTTAATTCAATTTAGAAAGTGAGCAAACAAAACAATGATTCTAGTGTGTTATGTGTTATAGAGTATGATAAACTCACCCTCCAGCCTAAGTGAGCTAACCAGATTACAGTCTTTCTATTTGCTCCAACCCCTTTTTCAGAATTGTCCAGTTCAATATTTCTATCCTAATATTGAGACATTCGTTTAGATTTTCCTTAGATAAAATTGCAGCTGGTTTCAGGTTATCTCGCCTTAGAAAATCACTAGGATTATATCACATAGATAGCGAAAGGGGAAAGCGCTTGAAGAAAGCCAGAGAGGTAAACAGTGTATAATATGGAATAAGGTAATGGTTGTCAACTGCAGAAGAAAAGTTGTGACAGCAGTCAGTACACACACACACAGACTTTTCAGGAAAATTAGTCTAAAATCTCAGGTGTAAAACCTAGGTTGAAATGGACTATTCACCTTCCTAGGCTATCGGTGACTAATCATAAAAAATATGTGAAATCAATCTGGAAGGTAGGCTGGGAATCTTTTTAATTATACAGGGATGTTACTAACTGGAAGCATTAACTCTGTTCTCTGCTCACAGATGCGCTGAGAATATAAGCAGAACATAAGCAGATAAATCATAAGATAAGTGATAGGAGTAGAATTAGGCCATTCGGCCTATCGTCTACTCTGCCATTCAATCATGGCTGATCTATCTCTCTCTCCTACCCCATTCTCCTGCCTTCTCCCCATAACCTCTGACACCCTTACTAATCAATAATCTATCTCTGCCTTAAATATATCCACTGACTTTGCCTCCACAGTCTTCTGTGGCAAAGAATTCGACAGATTCACCACATTCTGACTAAATAAATGCCTCTCATCTCCTTCCTAAGATATATGTAGGTTACATGAGTGGGCAAAGGTCAGGTTAATTGAGAAATTATAAATGATAAATGTTGTAAAATGAGAAATTACCCAATTTAATCAGAAAAAAAAGTATAATATGCAAATAATGAGAGATTGCAGAGCTTTGAGATGTGGAAGGATCTGGTACTCATGCATGATTCGCAAAGGGCTGTAATGCAATTACAGCGAGTAATTAGGAAAACTACAGAAAATTATTGTTTATTATGAGAGAAATTGAACATGAAAATTAGGAGCCAATGCAAGACATTATATTGAGTTCTTTGAAAATAACTATTTGGGGAAGGATGCAAGCATTCAATAAGTGAGTGTGGTGCGAAGAAAGATTGGACAGACTAGGCTTGCAACCGCTGGAATATAGAAGAGGGGACAATAGAAATTTATAAACATTTGAGGGATCTTGACAGAGTAAAATGGGAGGATCTTTCTGCTTATAGAAGAATCTAGATCTAGGAATCACTGTTGAAAAATAAGGCGTGTCAGTTAAGCAGAGATGAGGCAACATTTTCTCCCGCTGAGGGTTAGTGGAATTCCCTTGCTCTAATGGGTGTGGAGACTGAATACCTGAATATTTTTTAAGGCAGAATTAGATCGATGCTTCATAGATGAGGAGGTGAAAGGTTATCTTAGGTCAATGGAAATGCACATTTGAGGTTGCAGTTAGATCACATGTTCAAGAAGGAACTGCAGATGCTGGAAAATCGAAGGTAGACAAAAATGCTGGAGAAACTCAGCAGGTGCGGCAGCATCTATGGAGCGAAGGAAATAAGCAACGTTTCGGACTGAAGAAGGGTTTCAGCATTTTTGTCTACCTACAATCAGATCCTACATGAACTCATCAAATGGTCAATGCGTTGCATAAATGACTGTTGTTTCTAATCCACCCATATCTTCTTAAAATTTTAAGCTACTCTAAGTTAAGGATTTATAAATGTGTCATTTCAATGCGTGCACTATAAAAATTTGGGAAGTTACAAGTTAACGATCTACAGTTTACAGTTTACATTTACAGTTTAATTTATTGTCATGTGTACGGAGGTACAATGATCTATCATTATTTCACTTGAACCAGAAAAGACAAAATCACGAGACTTTGGGGAAGTACATACCTGTGGTCTAGTATGTGTTGGAAGGAACTGCATATGCTGGTTTACGCCGAAGATAGACACAAAAAGCTGGCGTAACTCAACGGCTCACACAGCATCTCTGGAGAGAAGGAATAAGGTGACGTGTCAGGTCGACACCCTTCTTCAGACTGAGATGAGTTATTCCAGTTCTTTGTGTCTATCTTGTGGCCCAGTACATTGGATACATCCGAACAGATATGCTAGCCTGACTAATTTCAACTAAATTCAGATATAATGTTAAATTAAAAATATGAAACTAGGTAAGCCTCCGGGCTCCTGGAAAGCATCAACAGAACATCTAATAGTTGTTGGAGATGCCGTGATTTATTTTTTTATACCATATTTTTGCCTGAGCTTGGGAATTTAAAGTTAAATTCCTAAGTACTATATCATTATGGGATACATTTATGAAGGTGTAAGGGGAAATAAAGCAGTATTGAAAAGTGTAATAGCCTTTAAGACATCAGCCTGCTTGCTATTAGCAGGAAATGAGTTTGCTCTCTTGGTTATGTAACAACTTGTGACTTTACTTCAGAAATCTAAAGCAAAGAAACTTCATTCCTTCAAATTGAGAGCTGAACTGACACTATCACCTTGCATTTAATTACCATAACTTTTCTTTTCATTCCACTTAAGTTCAATTATATACTGCTGTATCTGGTATATATTATCAAAATACTAGGATTTGCATGCTTATGATTATACGATCCCTTTCATATCTGGAAATTGTAAATTAAATAATAATTGATCTTGCCGTATAATCACAAATGTATTGATTGCTAATACAACAATTAAGTATGTCCTTTACATAGAGTGAACAAACAATAATAAAATAAGCTGTAGTTAATATAATTATACTCTACATAACACAAAGTCCAATTGAAATAAAAAGTCTTACCACTTGTCCTAGTGGAAGTTTCTCCAGGCCTTCTATGTCTTTGAAAATGTAGCATTGGCCAGACTTTATGAATCCAACAATTGAACTGATTTCACCTTCCTTTACTAGAACTAAAAGTAAAAAATAATAGATAAATATGAGGCAGTCGAGGAGCATTAAAGGCCGCAGGCAAGATTATTTAAAATATATAGCAGAAATACAGCGCCCTCTGCAAAGTGCACATTATCAGAATTTATTAAAGTGTATCTTTATACATTTTGGTTTCACCAAGTAAAAATTACAGCTGTGTTTATACATAGTCCCCCCATTTCAAGGCACCATAATGTTTGGGGCACATGGCTTCACAGGTATTTGTAATTGCTCAGGTGTGTTTAAATGCTTAATGCAGGTATAAGAGAGCTTGCAGCACCTAGTCGTTCCTCCAGTCTTTCCATCACATTTGGAAACTTTTATTGCTGTTTATCAACATGAGGACCAAAGTTGTGCCAATGAAAGTCAAAGAATCCATAATGAGACTGAGAAACAAGAATAAAACTATTAGACATGCCAGCGAAACTTAGGCTTACCAAAATCAACTGTTTGGAACATCATTAAGAAGAAAGAGAGCACTGGTGAGCTTATTAATTGCAAAGGGACTAGTAGGCCAAGGAAGACAGCTGATGAGATGAATTCTCTCTATAATAAAGAAAAATCCCCAAACACCTGTCCGACAAATCAGAAACACTCTTCAGGAGTAAATTTGTCAATGACCACTGTCCGCAGAAGACTTCATGTACAGAAATGCAGAGGGCAAACTGCAAGATGCAACACACTGGTTAGCCACAAACATAGGATGGTCAGGTTACAGTTTGCCAAGAAGCACTTACAAGAGCAACCGCAGTTCTGGAAAAAGGTCTTGTGGACAGAGAGACGAAGATTAACTTATATCAGAGTGATGGCAAGAGCAAAGTATGAAGAGAAGGAACTGCCCAAGATCCAAAGCATACCACCTCATCTGTGAAACACAGTGGTGGGGGCATTATGGCCTGGGCATGTATGACTGCTGAAGGTACTGGCATACTTATCTTCATTGATGATACAACTGTTGATGGTAGTATTATTTTATATGCTGAAGAGAAAACTGAAGGGGACTAGCCACCAAAACAAGCATAAGCTAAAGATGGCTGCAATAAGCGAGTTCGGTATTCCAACTGCTTCGGACTGCGCATGCCTAGGTCAAAGGTCACTATGCATAACACATATGCGTGGCTGTGGGCCTGGGACCACTGGTGACCCGTCGTTCTGGGGCTGTCAGTTGGTCCGGCGGGACAGGCGTAGTTGAGCTGGGGTTGGCGGTTTTTTTTTTCCACACTGGCTGTGGGCCTGGGGCCACGGGTGTCATTGGTCACAGCCAGTGGGGGAGAAGAAGCAGCAACCCCAGCTCAACTGCCACCGGGCCAACCGACAGGCCCAGACCGACGACAACAGGCCCCAGGCCCACAGCCAGCACAGAGAAGTAGCGCCAACTCCAGCCCAACCCCGCTCCCCGACAGGCCAGGGACCGCCAGCCAACCCCCCCCCCCCCCCCCCCCCCCCCCCCCCCCTTGCCGGCAAACCGTACACACAAAGCGCTGCAGCAACTCAGCGTCTTGCCCACAGGAGCCGTTGGAAGAGGAGGAGGGGGAGGAGCGACACCCGACCGGTAAGCTTCAAAATCTAGCGCGGGGCTTGTTTTTTCAGAGGCCCACAGGAGCCGTTGGAAGAGGAGGAGGGGGAGGAGCGACACCCGACCGGTAAGGTTAAAAATCCAGCGCGGGGCTTGTTTTTTCAGAGGCCCACAGGAGCCGTTGGAAGAGAAGGAGGGGGAGGAGCGACACCCGACCGGTAAGCTTTAAAATCCAGCGCGGGGCTTGTTTTTACCCAAATCCATAACATTCCATTTGGAGAAGTGGGTTTTTTTGAGGAAGCCGCTGATTGGTGGGAAGTGGACTAGGGAAAGCAGCTGATTGGTGGGAAGTGGACTAGGGAAAGCAGCTGATTTACAGTCAGATCCCAGCAGTTTGTAGTGATTTTATATTGTGTTGCTATTGTATCCTGTGTAAGGGGGGGCAGTATGAAGGCCAGGGCAGTGTACTGTTCTGGATGTCAGATGTGGGAGGTCAGGGAATCTGATAGCCCTCCAGACGTACACATCTGCGCCAGGTGTGTCGAGATGGGGCTCCTAAAGGATCGTGTTAGGAACCTGGAGCAGCAGCTCGACGACCTCCGTCTGGTCAGGGAGAGTGAGGAGGTCATAGAGAGGAGCTACAGGGAGGTAGTCACTCCCAAACCACAGGAGGCAGACAAGTGGGTCACGGTTAGGAAGGGCAAGGGGCAGAGGCAGGGGCTAGAGAGTACCCCTGTGACCGTACAACTGGAAAATAGATACTCGGGTTTGAGTACGATTGGAGGGGACAGCCTAGCTGGGGGCAACAACAGCGGCGGGCCTCCGGCACAGAGACCGGCCCTGATGCTCAGAAGGGTAGCAAAAAGAGGAGGGCAATTGTAATAGGGGACTCTATAGTTAGGGGGTCGGATAGGCGATTCTGTGGACGCAGTCGGGAGACCCGGATGGTAGTTTGCCCTCCCTGGTGCCAGGGTCTCGCATGTGTCAGAACGTGTCCAAAAGATTCTGATAAGGGAGGGAGAGGAGCCTGATGTTGTGGTACACATGGGTACCAATGACATAGGCAGAAAAAGTGACGAGGTCCTGAAGGGAGAATTTAGGGAGTTTGGGGGAAAGGTAAAGAGAAGGACCAAAAGGGTAACGATTTCAGGATTACTGCCTGTGCCGCGTGACAGTGAGAGTAGGAATGAAATGAGTTGGAGGCTAAATGCGTGGCTGAGGGACTGGTGCAGTGGGCAGCGATTCAAGTTTCTTGATCACTGGGACCTCTTTTGGGGAAGGCATGATCTGTACGCAGAGGACGGGTTGCACTTGAAACCCGAAGGGGACCAATATCCTGGCAGGGAGATTTGCAAAGGCTACTGGGGAGACTTTAAACTAGAAAGGCTGGGGGGAGGGACTCGGGTAGAGGGGGCTAGGGGACAGGGTGTGGGGCAAGAGACAGAGAAGGGAAGCACTCGGACCCAAAATGTAGGCGAGAAAGATGAAAAAGATAATAGACAGAGAATAAAGGATGGTGGGTTTATAAAATGTGCATATTTTAATGCTAGGAGCATTGTAGGTAAGGTGGATGAACTTTGAGCCTGGATTGACACCTGGAAATATGATGTTGTGGCAATCAGTGAAACATGGTTGCAGGAGGGCTGTGATTGGAAACTAAATATTCCAGGATTTCGTTGCTTCCGGGTGATAGAATTGGAGGACCAGAGGTGGAGGTGTTGCATTGCTTGTCAGAGAGGATATTACAGCAGTGCTTTGGCGGGATAGATTAGAGGGTTCGTCTAGGGAGGCTATTTGGGTGGAACTGAGAAGTGGGAACGGTGTAGCAACACTTTTAGGGGTGTACTATAGACCGCCAAATGGGGAGCGAGAATTGGAAGAGCAAATATGTAAGGAGATAGCAGATATTAGTAGTAAGCACAAGGTAGTGATTGTGGGAGATTTCAATTTCCCAAAAATAGACTGGGAAACACATTCTGTAAATGGGCTGGATGGTTTGGAATTTGTAAAATGTGTGCAGGATAGTTTTTTGCAGCAGTACATAGAGGTACCGACCAGAGAAGGGGCAGTGCTGGACCTCCTGTTAGGAAAATGAGGCAGGACAGGTGACGGAGGTATGCGTTGGTGAGCACTTCGGGACCAGTGATCACAATACCATTAGTTTCAATATAATTATGGAGCGAGTCAGAACAGGACCTAGAGTGGAGATTTTTGATTGGAGAAAGGCTAACTTTGAGGGAATGCGTGAGGATTTTAAAGGAGTGAATTGGGACACTTTGTTTCATGGGAAGGATGTAGAAGAGAAATGGAGGACATTTAAAGGGGAAATTGTAAGAGTACAGAATCTTTATGTCCCTGTTAGGTTGAAAGGAAATAGTAAAAATTGGAAAGAGCCATGGTTTTCAAGGAAATTAGACACTTTTTCGAAAAAAAGAGAGATATCTACAAGAATTATAGGAGGCATGGAGTAAATGAGGTGCTAGAGGAGTATAAAGAATGTAAAAAGAATCTTAAGAAAGAAATTAGGAAGGCTAAAAGAAGATATGAGGTTGCTTTGGCAAGAAAGGTGAAAGTAAATCCAAAGGGTTTCTACAGCTATATTAATAGCAAAAGGATAACGAGGGATAAAATTGGACCATTAGAGAACCAGAATGGACAGCTATCTGCAGAGCCAAAAGAGATGGGGAGATATTGAACAATTTCATTTCTTCGGTATTCACCAAGGAGAAGGATATTGAACTCTGTGAGGTAAGGGAAAAAAGTAGAGTAGCTATGGAAACTATGAGATTCAAAGAGGAGGAAGTACAGACACTTTTGAAAAATATAAAGGTGGATAAGTCTCCAGGTCCTGACAGGATATTCCCTAGGACATTGAGGGAAGTTAGTGTAGAAATAGCAGGAGCTATGACAGAAATATTTCAAATGTCATTAGAAACGGGAATAGTGCCGGAGGATTGGCGTACTGCGCGGTGTTGTTCCATTGTTTTAAAAAGGGTTCAAAGAATAAACCTAGCAATTATAGACCTATTAGTTTGACGTCAGTGGTGGGCAAATTAATGGAAAGGATACTTAGAGATAATATATATAAGCATCTGGATAAACAGGGTCTGATCAGGAACAGTCAACATGGATTTGTGCCTGGAAGGTCATGTTTGACAAACCTTTTTTGAAGCGGTAACTAGGGAAATTGATGAGGGTAAAGCAGTGGATGTTGTCTATATGGATTTCAGTAAGGCCTTTGACAAGGTTCCCCATGGAAGGTTGGTTCAGAAGGTTCAATCTTTGGGTGTTAATGGCGGAGTAGCAAGATGGATTCAACAGCGGCTGAATGGGAGATGTCAGAGAGTAATGGTGGATGGCTGTTTGTCAGGTTGGAAGCCGGTGACCAGTGGGGTGCCTCAGGGATCTGTGTTGGGTCCACTGTTGTTTGTCATGTACATCAATGATCTGGATGATGGGGTGGAAAATTGGATAAGTAAGTATGCAGATGATACTAAGATAGGTGGTATTGTGGATAATGAAGTAGATTCTCAAAGTCTACAGAGAGATTTGGGCCATTTGGAAAAGTGGGCTGAAAGATGGCAGATGGAGTTTAATGCTGATAAGTGTGAAGTGCTACATCTTGGCAGGACAAATCAAAATAGGACGTACATGGTAAATGGTAGGGAATTGAGGAATGCTGTGGAACAGAGGGATCTAGGAATAACTGTGCATAGTTCCCTGAAGGTGGAATCGCATGTAGATAGGGTGGTAAAGAAAGCCTTTGGTGTGCTGGCCTTTATAAATCAGAGCATTGAATATAGGAGTAGGGAAGTAATGTTAAAATTGTACAAGGCATTGGTAAGACCAATTCTGGAGTATGGTGTACAATTTTGGTCGCCTAGTTATAGGAAGGATGTCAACAAAATAGAGAGAGTACAGAGGAGATTTACTAGAATGTTGCCAGGGTTCAAGCAACTATGTTACAGAGAAAGGTTGAACAAGTTAGGTCTTTATTCTTTGGAGCGCAGAAGGTTAAGGGGGGACTTGATTGAGGTCTTTAAAATGATGAAAGGGATAGACAGAGTTGACGTGGATAAGCTTTTCCCATTGAGGGTAGGGAAGATTCAAACAAGAGGGCATGACATGAGAATTAAGGGACAGAAGTTTAGGTGTAACGTGAGGGGGAACTTCTTTACTCAGAGGGTGGTGGCTATGTGGAATGAGCTTCCGGCAGAGGTGGTGGAGGCAGGATCGATTTTAACATTTAAAAGTAAAGTGGATAGGTATATGGACGTGAAGGGAATGGAGGGGTATGGTCTGAGTGCAGGTAGATGGGACTAGGGGAAAACAAATGGTCGGCACGGACTGGAAGGGCCGAGAGGGCCTGTCTCCGTGCTGTAATTGTTGTTATATGGTCTTCCCGGCACCATCTGCAAGCCCGGTCCGACACCTCCTGCCGCCCTAGGACAGGGGCGAGACACCCGGGAGGGGACGGGGTCGGCCCAGGAGCAACTCAACAGACCCGGAACCGACCCTGACCACCCACGACCACGATCTCGCTCACTCACCAAAGCATAGAGCAATAAAAAACAACAAAATATTCTTAGTTTTTAGTAAAGGAACAATAAATACAACTATTTCATAGTTTGAAAGCGGTATTTTCTTACTTAGAATAATCAAAGCTGGAAAAAACGGAAGAAATGAAGGTCCACTGCTTCACTGCTTTCCAGGGCTGTTTATGCATAGTAATGTTTGACATGAGCATTACCAAACTCGCTTATACAGGCCTGGCAGAGCATCACCAGAGAGGAAACCCAGCAACTAGTGATGTCCATGAATTGCAGTCTTCAAGCAGTCATTGCATGCAAAGGATATGCAACAAAATACTAAACAAGACTTACATTTACATGACATTGCTGTGTCCCAAACATTATGGTGCCCTGAAATGTGGGGACTATGTATAAACACTGCTGTAATTTATACATGGTGAAACCAAAATGTATAAAAAATGGCCTTTCTTAAAATCTGACAATGTGCTCTTTAACTAACTACATGTGATTTTTTTTTTTTTCTATTGCAAATCTCAAATTGTGCAGTACAGAGGCAAATAAATAAATGATGGGTCTTTGTCCCAAACATTATGGAGGGCGCTGCACAGTGCAGAATCGTCACATTCAAAACAAAGCAGAAAATATTGGAGATAGTCTATTGATTGGGCAGCATAGGGGAAAAAAGTCAACAGCATGTCAGATCAAAGATCTCTCAACATGGCCTGACTTACCCATTCATGAGTTTTGATACAAAGTCACAGATTTCAAACGTTCATTCTTTCTTTCTCTACAAATGCTGATGATTTGCAGTATTTGCTGTTGTATTTTCTTTAAAATAATCGATTAGCATTTGGCAAAATTAAGTAACTGAATATCATAGCACATAAAATATTGATATTCCAGCTGAATAAAAAAAAGAATTGACTAGTTGTTTAAGAAGGAACTGCAGATGCTGGAAAATTGAAGGTAGACAAAAATGCTGGAGAAACTCAGTGGGTGAGGCAGCATCTATGGAGCGAAGGAAATAGGCAAACCCTTCGGGTTTCGACCCGAAACGTTGCCTATTTCCTTAGTCCATAGACCGCTGAGCTTCTCCAGAATTTTTGTCTACCATTGACTTGAAGTTAATACTTTCCACATGCAAAGTATTTGTCTTTTTTAATCAAACACAACATTGTTCATTGTATATAATTTCAACATTTCTATCTGGAGAGTTTCTATTATTCATCAGAGCTGAAACAAGGAGACCACTCTCTTATGCACTTTATGGAATTACATTTAGGCATATTTATTCAGGGATCTGTAATAAAACACTGAGCCATTTAAACAACCTACTGGAGATGCTGACCAACAACTTTCACACAGTACTTTGTAGTTTAGTTTTATTGTCACGTGTACCGAGATACAGTGAAAAGCTTTTTCATTTGCGTGCTTTCCAGTCAGGGGAAAGACTATCAATCTTTACATTCAGGCCGTCCACAGTGTACAGATACAGGATAAAGGGAATTACGTTTAGTGCAAGTTTAAAGTCCATTCCGATTGAAGATAATCCAAAAGTCTCCAATGAGTACGTGGTAGGTCAGGACCGCTCTATAGTTGGTGATAACAGCTGGGAAGAAACTCGCCCTGAATCTGGAAGTATGCATTTTTACACTTCTGTGCCTCTTGCTTGATGGGAGAGGGCAGTAGAGGCTCAACCAATTTGACTTTTTAGGCTACTGAACCTTACAAAGAAATTGGTGTATCTAAAGTCCATTTTCAGAGTTCTGTGTATAGTGCAGCCAACCTAACAACGCAACGACTGCTTACAATACCATGTAATGATATCTGGAATTGAAATTGATTTGTGAACCTCATGGCCTGGTCTATCTAAGTGGAAAGCTGAAAATAACGGTTCAGTCCAGCAACTCCGATAAAAGCACTGCAACAAATGTCACATCTACCGCCCACTGTCAATCTTTCACTTCCGCTCCCACTACCACCACTTTAATTAGTATATTAAAGTTGTTTAAAATTTAAGAGATGAATATAGTAACTAAGATGTGAGCAATATCAGTGGCCTCAATTATTTGTGTCCCCAACGGGAATCACTAAATGTTTACTTACACCAATGGGCTTGTACAAGGTGACTTTTTAGGCGACTGCAGTCGCCACATGTTCGCGGGTGGTTGCCGGGTAGTCGCATTCATGGTCGTGAGGAGTTCCCGCATTCTGGGAACTAGTCGCGGCCTCATTATGGTTGCCGCGAATTTTTTCAACGTGTTGAAAAATTAGCGGCGACCAGAAATAAGCCGCCATGGAGAGTAGCGAGAATTCCCGTGCCGTAGGTGCAGTGGTAGTGGGTTGCCAGGAGGTAGAAGGTTGTCGTAGGTTCTCATAGGTTGTAGCCGGTGCTGACCGGTGAATATCATTGGCTCATTGGGGGAAAAAAAATGTAAGCAGTAGTTTTCAGAACCAAGGATAACCGACCGGTAATGTTAATGCCCACCGAGCTTCACAGCCGTGTATCTCTGGCTTCTTAAAAGTTGACTCCACTCCTTCTCCCCCTCCTCTTTTAAAGGACTTACGTGACACTTCCCGTACACTGTGCTTTCACCATCTTAATTACAGCGCCCAGGTAGACAGGAAGATAGTGAAAAAGCAAGAAAATAAACTGATTTATATCTTGTCAGTCATTTTTACCCATTAACTTTCCCACCACAAAAATAATCCAACAGAGCTAGCTGAACTAGTTGATAGAAACATAGAAAAACAGTTGCAGGTGTAGGCCATTTGGCTCTTCGAGTCAGCACCGCGATTCAAAATGATCATTGCTGATTAACTAAAATCATTTCCTTGTTACTGCTTTTTCCCCAAATCCCTTAATTCTTTTAGCCTTAAGAGCTAAAGTCCTTGTCCTTGTGCATTGCCATTTTGGTGTGGTCTAGTTTAGCTTAGAGATACAGCGTGGAAACAGGCCCTTCGGCCCAACGAGTCCATGCCGACCAGCGACGTGTACTTGTTCTACCCAACACACTAGGGACAATTTACAGAAGCCAATTAACCTACGAACCAGCACATCTTTGGAATCACAAATTACATTGAAAGCGGGAGAAATTAACGAGAATCTGAGGAACAAACATTTACACAAATTGGGTGCTGATTATCTGCCATGAGTTGCCAGAGGTGTGGTAGAGGTAAACACGATTATAAATGTTTACAGGTAGTTGGATAGCAAAGGAGTATTTGTTCGGATTAACAAGCTCATCAGGAAGGCTGGCTCTGTCCTGGGGGCGGAGATGGATTGATGGGAGGTGGTCTTGGAGGGGAGGATGCTCCTTAAACTGCAGAGCATCTTGGGCAATACAGCTCACCCACTCCATGACACACTGGTCAACCTGAGGAATACGTTCAGCCACAGACTGGTTCCATCAAGATGCAGCACAGAACACCACAGGAGATCCTTCTTCCCTGTGGTTATCAAACTGTACAACTCCTTTGTCATGGGGTAGATTGATTCTATTTCCCCTCCCCAATCTTTGCACATTCCCCAATCCTTTTCACTCGTCACTTTAATTCCATGTTTCATGTATTTAGTGTTTTATGACTGTTGGCAGATCAATTTCCCTCCTGGGATGAATAAAGTTATATTGTATCGTATCATATCATATACAGATACATGCCTAATAGTGGGGAAATGGATTAACATAGGTTGGCATCAAAGTCAGAATGGAAAAGTTGAGTCAGGAGAGCCTGCTTCAGTGCTGTTAATTTTCATGCGCCTATGATTCATTTGAATACTTCATAGCACTTGTTTCAAGTAAATCTATTGAACACGGTGCACTTAGATAAAGATACTAACCGTAATCTTTTGGATATTTCTTCCAGTGGATTAACTGAACCAGTTTACTGAGAGACAGTTTTGGCCAATGCTGATAATTTCGACAGGCTTGGATTACCTTTTCTTTCATTGCAAAATTACGCACTATTATTTCCTTCAATACAAAAAAGAGAAATTTGTGTTTTATTAGCTTGCTTATTCAGATTGCTAATTTTAAAAAGAAGAAATAAATAGTAGTCCAACTAATGACAGCAAAGTGAAATGCTCACCTCTTTTATATTTTCAAATTGTCCAGCGGAAACTTTGACAAGTTTACAATTAGACTCTGTAAGTACTGATAGAACCTTGTGACCGGCGTTATCCATCATGGGTAGCAAAGAACCAAAACTGTCTCCAAAGGACAACTGGAAACACAAATAAGAATGACCTTCTGAAAAGTATAAATTCAAACTTGAATGGAACCACTTCGTCTTCACTATATCACTTGAATAATCATCAGTTTATAAGAAATGGTTGACGTTCCGGGTCGAGACTCTTCTTCAGACTGAGAGTCAGGGGGAGAGGGAGACACCGAGATAAGGAAGGTTAAAGTGTGAAAACGAAACATCAAAAGAGATGTAGGTCAAGGAAAATGTAGACTAGATTATTGTTAGCCAGGGGAAGGAGACAACAAAGCAAACAGAGATAAAATGTAATTGGCAACAGTCAGACTGGTCAGAGAACTGGGAATGGGGAGGGATGCAGAGAGAGGGTAAGCAAGGATTACTTAAAGTTATAGATGTCAATATTCAAACCGCTGATGTATATACATGATGTCCTTATATAGTTATATTAAAAACATGAAAGGCATAGATAAGGTGAAGGGTCAGTCTTTTTTCCAGGATTGGGGAGTCTTAAATTAGAGAACATATATTTAAGGTGAGGGACCTGAGGGGCAACTTCTTCACATAGAGAGTGTTGGGTATACGGAATGCAATGTCAGAGGAAGATTTTGAGGTGGGGACAACTACAACATTTAAAAGACATTTAGACAGGTACATAGATTGGTAAGGTTTATAGGGATGTACTGTAGATTGGTTACTTCACACTAACCAATTGTAGTGTTTATTAGAAGCTCCGCCTACCATGCGGTTTATATTATTAGAATTCAATTAATACTGTTAGTCGAATAGCTGCTACGCGTGCCTTAACAATATGCTGAAGTGTACTGTGAGTAATTTTTAATAACTATGTTGTACCATGTTGTGCGAGTGACTGGCTATTTTACATGGTGTCAGAAATGGGATCTGCCAAAACGAACTTTTGGCATCCAGAACAGAGAACACAGATGCACTGCCTATCTGAGCAGCAACTTTCTCTACTGTGCGCATCGGGTAGTGTGGGCGTTTGATCGCTGTGTTTAGGTCTCTGGGGTTGATGCAGATGCAGATTTCTTCCTTGTTTTTCTTTGTTGCAACCACCATGGTGGAAACCCAGTCAGACGGGTCGGTAACCATAGCAATGACACCCAGGGACACCATCCGCTGGAACTCATTGTACACTCTGTCACGCATAGCAAGTGGAATACAGCGTGGTGCTCGGACCACAGGAATGACATTTGGATCAGTGGCGATATTGTACTTGATGAAATGTTGCCGTTCTCGCGCGGATAGTTCTTTCCCAAGACAAAATCTGCACCTGTTAGAACATGATGCCATTCTAAAAAAAGTACCAGACCGTGTCAAAGCCATTCTTCTTCTTCTTGCATATGACGTGCACAGCCTAAAGTTGTAGGACAACTTGTTCTATTTGATCTCATTTGATTGTGCACGCATTTGATTGCATTCGTCGAAACAGGGCGGACCACGTGAAGGTTGCAATCTCCCACCCCGCCAAAGACATCCACCTCAAGCTCAACCCCCTAAAATGCAGATTTTGGGTCACAGAAGTCAACTATGTTGGGCATGTTTTCACCAGTGCAGGTCTCAGACCAGACCCATCCAAGACCACTGCCAACAACAAGATGCTAGTTCCCACTGATGTTATGAGTTTACAGAGATTCCTGGAAATGGTCAACTACCTGGGGAAATTCATTTCCAACCTCAGCAATATATCTGCATCTTTACGTGAATTGACACACAAAGATACTGCCTGGTCCTGGAACCCACAGCACCAAAGAGCTTTCAAAATCCTCAAGTTGCAACTGGCCAGTGCTCCAACACTCGCCTACTTTGCTTTAAAATTGCCAGTGACACTTACATGTGATGTGTCCGAGTATGGACTTGGCGCTACTTGCCTACAGACCTCCACCGATGGCAACTACAGGCCTGTTTTTTACGCCTCCGCACCCTGACTGAAAATGTACAATGCTACGCCCAAATCGAAAAGGAATTACTTGCCGTAGTTTTTACCTGCACGAAATTCAAAGACTTTATTTTTGGAAAATCTGTGACTGTGGATACAGACACCATCCTGAACAAACCCATCCACGCCGCTCCGGCTCGCCTGCAACGGATGATGATGCAGCTACAGTGTTTCGACTTTACCATAGTCTACAAAAAAGGCAAGGACATGCACATAGCTGACAGGCTATCAAGAGCCCCACGCAAAACCTGCTAACAACAGCCCTCTGAACAGGACCAGTTCTCGGTAATGATAGTGTCATATGTTCCCACTGAATGCCTAAGTAGTCTGGCAGAGCACATGGCTGCTGATGAGACTCTACAATTACTGTCATCAGTCATCCCGCGTGGCTGGCCGGATAAACAACACAGTACCCCACTTGCGATTCGCCCATACTACATAGTTCACGACGAACTGGTACTACTGGAGGGGATTACATTCAAGGTTCACAAAGCAATTATCCCAGCTGTTCTTCGGGACAAGTGCTTTGATGCCGTCCACAGGGGCCACCCCGGTGTGGAAGCAACCTTACAGCAAGTACAGAGCATGTTTTACTGGCCTGGTATATACGCAAAAAATGTCTAAGTCTGCGCTATCTGCAACAGCCTAGCACCACACCAACAGAAACAACCTTTGCTCTCACACCCGGTTCCTCCTCTTCGTGGTCCACGGTCGCCACCGACATATTCGGATGGTGTGGAAAACACTATCTGGTCCTTGTCGACTCGTATTCGGGCTGGTTCGAAATCGACCTACTTCAAACCGTCACGTCTGAAGCAGTCATCCAAAAGTTGTCATGCCACATCTCCGTGCACGGCGCCCCTGCACATCTCCTATCTGACAACGACAGTCAATTCACCAGCCAGTGCTTCAAAAACTTCATTCAACGATGGGATTTTCGCCATGTCACCAGCAGCCCAGAATTTCCAAAGTCCAACAGACTCACAGAACGGGCTGTTCGGAGAGCCAAACAATTTATGGAGCGCTCACACCTTGCTAGATCCGACGTCTACCTGGACCTGCTCAACGTAAGGAGCATCGCCCGCAACCCAATACTGGGATCTCCAGCACAACGCCTGATGTCGTGTCAAACCCGTGCTGCCCTGCCCATGCCCCAGCAGCTGCTGCAGCCATAGGTCCGTTCGCCTCCCGTTGTCCAGAAACAATTCCAGCTGAAACGCAATGCATAGAAACGATCTCTCGACAAGTCCAGCAAACCACTTAAACCTCTCTCCAGTGGGCAAGTTGTTCGTCTTCAGGCTGACAAGAGCTATGGCCATTTGGCCCACATTCACAGCCCTGTCAAAGAACAGTGCTCTTACCTGGTAAGCGCGGACACGGGCCTTTAGGACGTAACCGTCAGCATCGCCTTCCTGTGAAGGAACCACGTCCTGCAGTTCCGTATCCAGAGGTCACACATTTGATGTACCTTCCCACTGCTGGGCCGACTGCTTCCTCGCACCCAGTCACTGCGGAGCAACCGCTGACCGTGCCCCCCTGCGGCTTCTCCACAGCGTTCGGCGCCCCACTCGCCCGCTTCTCCCACTTCGCCCACTTCGCCGCCTCCACTCTACAGGTCTCCAGCACCATCCCCGGTTACTTCCCCGGTGAAAGGAGGAAGCACGGATTTATACCGCACACACGCCGGACGGGTCTGTAGTCCTCCCCTTGGATATGGAGATTTTGTGTAACCATCCATACGACCCTGTATGCATTATTAGCACTTCGGGTACTGTATTATTTAGTCATCATGTATTAATGTGTTTCTGGTTATTGGCTTGCATTTTAGTTGTGCTTTATTTCATTTCTACAAGGAAAGATGTAGATTGCTTACTTCACACTAACCAATTGTAGTGTTTATTAGTAAAAGCTCCGCCTACCATGCGGTTTATATTATCAGAATTCAATTCATACCGTTAGTTGAATAGCTGCTATGTGTGCCTTAACAATATGCTGAAGTGTACTGTGAGTAATCTTTAATAACTATGTTGTACCATGTTGTGCGAGTGACTGGCTATTTTACATATAATGTAGGCTAAATGGGCTTAAATGGTAGTAGCCTTTGTAGGCAACTTGGGTGGTGCCGATACGTTGGGCCAAAGGCCCTGCTTCCGTGCTATATAACTCTATGAATCTAGAGTCATAGAGTCATTGTGGAAACAGGTCCTTTGGCCTAACTAGCCCACACCAGCCAACATGTCCCAGCTACACTAGTCCCACCTTCTAACATTTGGTCCATATCCCTCCAAACCTGTCCTATTCATGTACCTGTCTAACCATTTCTTAAATGTTCGGATAGTCCCAGCCTCAACTAACTCTTCTGGCAGCTTGTTCCGTACACCCACCACCCTTTGTGTGAAAAAGTTACCCCTCAGATTCCTTTTTAATTTTTTCCCCTTCAACTTAAACCTATGTCCTCTGGTCCTCAATCACCTTCTCTGAGCAAGCTACAGCCAAACGTTGATTAGTAGTATAACGAGATGCTTGGGTCACATGTTGACCTAGTTGAAAAACATACATGAAATATCAATGAGAATGTGTGAATCCTGGTTTTAGTTCGAAATGTCCATGCGGAAAACCTGAAACCTACCCTTTGCAACATGAAAGTTGTAGCCAGTCCAAGTTCAACACATGTAGATGTAACTATCAAGCAGCTTATTATATTCACAGTCTCAGGTTCAATTCCAACACAAGCAGAACCAAAAAATGTGAGTTGCTGTAGAAGCTCTGACTTCTGTAGGCTAAGACGTGCTGCCAAGAATAGTTCCATTAATGTTCTGGATACAAATGTTCAAAATTGCTTTAAAAGACTTTTTACAATAAAGCAATCTGTCCTCCAACGGATTATTAAGATTGCTGAAACATTGTTATCAAGAACAAATTGGCTGTCCTTTTTCAGTATAACAACATTCATGATCTCAGCACAACCAAACCATTGCCTTAGAGTATTCTCAGCCAGCTAACTCAAACTGTTGCCATTCACAGCAAGGTGGAGCTATTAAATGCAAGCCAATTTGGCCTACGCTCAAAGTCATTTCTCAGGGTCTCTGCAGCCTTTTCCAATTAAATAAAACAACAGATTGGTGCAGAAATTAGTTCTGCTTCTTCATAGCCCCAGCGGCCGAAGTTTGACCCATGGTGTGGAGTTGCACGTTGGCCTTGAGTGTTCATAAGTTCTAGGAGCCATTCGCCCCATCAAGTCTACTCCACCATTTAATAATGGCTGATCTATCTGTCTCTCTCAACCCCATTCTCCTGCCTTCTCCCCATAACCTCTTACTAATCAAGAATCTGTTAATCTCCAATTTAAAAATATCCATTGACTTGGCCTCCACAGCCGTCTAGGGCAATGAAATCCACAAATTCGTCATCTTCTGACTAAAGAAATTCCTCATCCCTTTTCTAAAGGTACATTCTTTTATTCTGAGGCTATGGCCTCTGGTACTAGACTCTCCCACGAGAGGAAACATCCTCTCTACATTTATTCTATCCAGGCCTGCGTGGATCTCCCTGTTGGTTTCCTCCAACACCTCAAGGGCATACTGGTAGGGAAATTAGCAAATTTAAATTTGCCCAACTTGTTACACAAACAAATCAGAATCATAATCATACTTTATTAGCCAAGTATGTTTTGCAACATACGAGGAATCCTAATATATCTTCCCATTTCTTTCCGTAAACATGACATCACTTTGGATGTTTCTACATTTTCAATAATTCCAGAAGGTTTTAGTAATGTCCGCTCATAGATGTGAAACGCCACATCTTCAATGCGAAACCTTGTTATATGTGCAACTGGTATTTCTTTCTATGATGCTTCGTCATGATACTTCTATTATTTCATTTTCTCAAAATGCTATTTTACTTCATAAAATAGCTGCTGGTTTGACGTTGAGGTTCTGCTGGTAGTTAAATCCTAACTTGATGCAAACTACACCCACCATCTGGCCGCAGTCATAGTTTTGTATCACTAATTGCAGTAATGCAGACCTCATGTTGTCTGTGAAATTGATTGATCTTTGTTCTAAGGATCCCTTTAACTGATTGCCAAGCCATTCAAAGACATGCTGGCATGGTGGCTTAGTGGTAGAGTTGCTGCCTTACAGCGCCAGAGAACCGGGTTCGATCGTGACTACGGGTGCTGTCTGTATGGAGTTTGTACGTTCTTCCCGTGACCTGCGTGGGTTTTCTCCAGCTGCACCTTCCACACTGCAGAGGTACAGGTTTGTAGGTTAATTTGCTTGGTATAATTATAAATTGTGTGTAGGTTACCGTTAGTGTGCGGGGCTCGCTGGTCGGCGCAGACTCAGTGGGCCCTGAAGGGCTGTTTCTGCACTGTATCTCTAAACTAAACTAAACTGAACACAGGATGATTACCCTGTCCGTGTAGATTTGCTGGTGATGCATGTGCCACTGTGAGCATGTTATTATTTTCTTCTAATGCGTATATCAAGAGGCTCCTAAAGAATAAATGAGCACATCATAATATCGTGTTTCTATGCAGGCTTTATGAATGACGTATCTGAAGGTGTAGAGTAGTGATATTTATAACAATTGCATTTTGCTGTATGTACGTACCTTGACACTTATGATGCCAGAGATCTATTTTTCTCATTTATTCCCAGCCCGTCATGCCTGGGAAAATGCAGAGTTCTTTCCATTCAGATAACTTTTTCATCACCAAATAGGATCAACCTTTGATTTGCAAATGTTAACAGTAGAACCCATCATTGGAGATACATGTTTAATGCTGCATTTGTGGCACATTTGCCTTAAATCACTTACAGTTGTAATTAATTCAATTTCAGGAGCATTTAGTATCCCTAAATTTGGCAGATTCAGAAAACTAGGAATGGGATGCTTATTGTAGCATTTGTATTAAATACTCTTCAGTCAAGCAATTTAATTTTATTGTATTAGCAACATGTTTGGGAATTCGGATAGGAAGCAATTTAGGATATTGTATTTTATTTTCTTGACTGCATAGTTTTGAGATTTAGTAGAAACCAATTTAGCTTTATTATGTGTATAAGAGAACTGCAGATGCTGATTGAAATCGAAAGTAGACACAAAATGCTGGAGTAACTCAGCAGGACAGGCAGTATCTCTGGAGAGAAGGAATGGGTGACGTTTCGGGTCGAGATCCTTCTTCGGACTGATGACAGGGGAGTGGGCGAGACAGGTAGAATGTAGTCGGAGACAGTAAGACTGATAGGAGAACTGGGAAGGGTGAGGGGATGGAGAGAAAGGGAATGCAAGGGCTATTTGAAGTTAAAGAAGTCAATGTTCATACCGCTGGGGTGTACGCTACCCAAGCGAAATATGAGGTGTTGTTCTTCCAATTTGCGTTGTTCCTCACTCTGACAATGGAGGAGGCCCATGACAAAAAAGGTCAGATTGGGAATGGGAGGTGGAGTTAAAGTGCTGAGCAATCGGGAGATCAGATAGGTTACGGCGGACTGAGCGGTGGTGTTCAGCGAAACTATCACCAAGCCTGGGCTTGGTCTCAACGGTGTACAGAAGTTGACACCTGGAACAGCGGATACAGTAGATGAGGTTGGAGGAGGTGCAAGTGAACCTCTGCCTCAACTGAAAAGACTGTCCGGATCCTTGGATGGAGTCGAGGGGGGAGGTAAAGGGACAGGTGTTGCATCTCCTCGCTTACACCCCAGTAACTTTGCAGCAATGAATGAGGAAAGTGTGAGGGCAATAACGTTGCTATGTTTGACAGGGATCTTTTGAGAATGGTTCTATTGTAGATCTATTGGTTAACTAGCCTAAGTGGGACCCGTTGGGTCCCATTATCACAGGGGAGGGCTGGTCCCCCAACACGATATATTCCACCTCAAATATTGGCGGCCAGTGGGGGGGGGGGTTTCTGGAGCTCTAGTATGGGTGTTGTGGGCTGGAGGGACTGGTTTCCAGTGGGCTAGTATGGACATAGTGGGCTGAATTGATTCCTGGGCTGGCAGCTCCGTCACGCAGGCTTGGTGGGCTGGCAGCTCAATCACTCACGCCTGGTGGGCTGGCAGCTCAGTCACTCACGCCTGGTGGGCTGGCAGCTCAGTCACTCACGCCTGGTGGGCTGGCAGCTCAGAAACTGCCAGAAATTCTGCCCAAAACAGGTGAGAGACTGTGAGAAAGAAGGGGGTGAGGGTGGGGAATCAATTTTAGACATTTTTCATCTTTTTCTGCAGATCACAGCAATGAAGGAGGAAAGTCTATCCTGGCCTGGATCTCACAGGGAGACAATGAAGGGAGGGAGAAAAATACTGGGATGAGGTTTAATACTTGCTGGTGGAATACTTACTGATGGGACGAAGGGACTCCTCCTGTGATAGTACAGGCCTGATGGGCCAAAGGGGCTCTTAAAAAAAATCTCACTGAATTCTTTGTGAAAAGAACTTTTTCTGGACTTTTCCTGGCCTGGAGCAGGCCTTTTGGGTCAAAATGCTTCTCCTGGGTTAATACGGGCATTTTGGGCAAAAGGGACTGGTTTCTCGGCTAATAGGGACCTTGTGGGCCGAAATGAGTGGATTCAGGCAGGCCAAACAACTAGTTTCATTTCATTTCCATTTCAATTTCAAGCACAGGGCAGGCCAAACAGCTCATTGCATTTTCATTTCATTTCCATGTCCATTGCAGTTTCAAGCACAGGGCAGGCCAAACAGCTCATTGCATTTTCATTTCATTTCCATTGACATTGCAGTTTCAAGCACAGGGCAGGCTATACAGCTTATTGCATTTTTATTTCATTTCCATTGCTATTGCAATTTGAAGCACAGGGCAGGCCAAACAGATCATTGCATTTTCATTTCACTTCCATTGCCACTGCAGTTTCAAGCACAGGGCAGGCCGAACAGCTCATTTCATTTTCATTTCATTTCCATTGCCATTGCAGTTTCAAGTACAGGGCAGGCCAAACAACTCATTTCATTTTCATTAAGGGCTAAGAAATCATATTGCAAGCTCATTGCAGACTCACATTTCAGTTGATTCACAGCTTAGAATGAGTCGTGGCCTCTCCCTCGCGATCTTGCAGAGTGACTGAGTCACGTCCAGGCATCAGGGGTTTTATAGAAACGTGTCCCCCCCCCCCCCCCGGAAGGGGCGTTACCTTCATCACGGTGATTGACAGGCGAGAGGATCTCATGGTTTTTTAAACACTCAAACATATTTTTCATCGATGCGAAAAATCCTCGGGGCCTGCTCAGCAGAGGACTGTGAGTAAAATGGCCAAAAATCAAAGCAATATATTGTAGCATTTTTTTCTAAAAGCAATATACAGCGCAGACAGGAAGTGGTCAAGATGACACTTTTAATTATATAGATGTTAAATTTTCCAAAGGATAATCAAACCAATGCCAGAGCAATCAAAACCAACATCTTTTCCCAAGCCAAAATCACCAGAGTTCTGACCATAGATACAGCAATATTGGGCAGAATACGCCAGGCTATGCTAGTCCTATTTGCCCACGTGGCGCAAATCACTCTAAAGTTTTCATATCCATGTACCTATCAACAAGTCTTTTAAATGGGTTTAAAGTACCTGCTTCAACTACCTCCTCTGGCAGCTCATCCTATATATCCACCACCCTCTGAATGAAAAAGTTGCCCCTCAAGGTCCTATAGAAACATAGAAACATAGAAATTAGGTGCAGGAGCAGGCCATTCGGCCCTTCGAGCCTGCACCGCCATTCAATATGATCATGGCTGATCATCCAACTCAGTATCCTGTACCTGCTTTCTCTCCATACCCCCTGATCCCTTCAGCCACAAGGGCCACATCCAACTCCCTCTTAAATATGGCCAACGAACTGGCCTCAACTACCTTCTGTGGCAGAGAATTCCACTGTTTCACCACTCTCTGTGTGAAAAACGATTTTCTCATCTCGGTCCTAAAAGACTTCCCCCTTATCCTTAAACTGTGACCCCTTGTCCTGGACTTCCCCAACATCGGGAACAATCTTCCTGCATCTAGCCTGTCCAACCCCTTAAGAATTTTGTAAGTCTCTATGAGATCACCCCTCAATCTTCTAAATTCCAGTGAGTACAAGCCGAGTCTATCCAGTCTTTCTTCATATGGATGTCGTGCCATCCCAGGAATCAGTCTGGTGAACCTTCTCTGTACTCCCTCTATGGCAAGAATGTATTTCCTCAGATTAGGAGACCAAAACTGTACGCAATACTCCAGGTGTGGCCTCACCTATCATTCCTCTCTCATCCTAAACTTATGTCCTCTGCTACTTGATTCCCCTACTCTGTGCATTCACCTTATAAATTCCCCCCACTTCCTTCTGCATTGTAAATTTTAGTTTAGTTTAGTTTTAGTTCTTAGTTTAAAGATACCGAGTAGAAACAGGCTATTCGGACCACCGAGTTCGCACTGAACAGCAATCACCTGTATACTCGTTCTATTCTGCACACTAGGGGCAATTTACAGAAGCCAAATAACCTACAAAACCTGCACATCTTTGTGGGAGGAAACCAGAGCACCTGGCAAAAACCCACAAGGTCACAGGCAAACATACAAATGCCGTACAGACACCACCCACTCTTGGTTAGGATCGAACCCAGGTTCCCTGCCGCAACTCTACCCCTGCACCACTGGACCACCTGCCCGCCCTAGTTTTCTTTAATTTGAAATAATGTGGAGCTTTGAATTCCCCCCAAAAATGTTTATTTGGGTCAAAATGGGCATTGTAAGAATAGTGATATCTCTGGGACACGGTTAAGCCTCCTAAAGTGGATTGCAAACTCTAAGTGTGCAAACTAATAATATCATGATTGGCAATATTTTACCTAGAAATTAATGCTTACATGACCTTCTCCATGTAAAAACAAGACTGATCTACGTGGCAGTGAAAAATCAGCAATACATGATCTAATTTCTTGAGCATTTTTAACAGATGTTGCTCGCTCTGAATTTGGGGTCAAATTATGCAGCTTCTGGCCATTGGTTCCTTTTGGAACAGGTGTTCAGCGACTCAAACTGCAATAAGTTGGAGACTTATGCAAATATGTAATGAATCCAAAATTAACTACAGAGTTGGGAGTTGAATCTGTCAGCCTGTTCCACTGCTCAATCGCCCCATGGAGTCTAGTAGCAGGGCCAATCCTGTAAGATTGTGAGGAATTGCCAACTGGATCCTATGTTAAGACCTGACATTGCACCTGAAACTCCATTAATTTAATGGTGATTGTATGCCTGTAAATCAGGCTTAGAAGAAACCATTATTCTAATTTAGTATTTTTAATTACCTTGTAATGTTTCGTGTGCCTTAATCATCTAAATTTAATTTTCATGGTATTTATTTTTATTTATGACGCCTCCCGGCAGGCCGTGGCAACAGACAGCTTCCGGCAGGCCGTGGAGAAGCCAAGGCTGGAGCCTCGCAGATCGGAGACCGCGGCAGGGGCCTGGGTCAGGGCCACGGAGGCGTCTGGAGAGGACCTGATGGCGATAGTGGAGAGTTCGGTGCGGCGGTCGATGAGGGCGCCGACTGACAGACGGGGACGGACCACGTGGGTGTCCATCGACGGCGCCGCTGAGGGAAGAAGCAATGGAGGACCCGGCATGGGGGGACCGCTGTGAGGGAGAGGGAAGAACTACGAAGTACCCAGTGTGGGGGGACCATTGGGAGGGAGGGGGAGGGAGGAGAGCAAAGGGGGACCAGGCACGGGGATACATTGTATCCATGTAAGCGCACTTTATGTGGCGACTATTTGCATACTATATGCATGCAAAGAATTTCACTGTGACTTGTCACATGTGACAATAAAGTATTCAATAAAGCCTGCATTTGGCTCGTATCCCTTCAAACATGTGCTATCCATGTACCTGTCTAATTGTTTCTTAAACGTTTGGATCGCCCCTGCCTCAACTACCTCCTCTGGCAGCTTGTTCCATACACCCACCGTATTTTGTGTGAAAAAGTTACTCCTCCGATTCCAATTAAATCTTTCCTCCTTGACCTTAAACCTATGTCCTCTGTTTCTCGAAATCTATATTACTAAAAGTCTGATCTTGACCACTTCCTGTTGTTCTGCATATTGCTTTTAGAAAAAACACTGCCACTTATGGCTGTGATTTTTGGCCATCTTACTCAGAATCCCCCTTCATTGTGCAGGACAAGAGGATTTTTCCCATCGATGAAAAATAAGAGTTATTAGTGTTTTAAAAATGTTGAGATTCTCTCTCCTGAAGGCAACGTCCCTTCCGGAGGGACTATAAAACCCGGACGTGTTGAGTGCCTCAGTCAGTCTCTGCAAGATGGGGGAGCGAGAGCGTCACGTCTTTCAGTCTGAGCTGTGAATAACACTGAACACATGTGTACTAAATTGTGAGTGTGGTTTTACTGACCTTGAGTGCCCTTAATGTGGTTTGAAAATGAAAATGTGTTTGTTTGAAATAAAGCACAGCAAATGGTTGGTGGTGGTTGGTTTGAAATAAAGCCCAGCAAATGATTAAAAGTCTAAACTTGACAACTTCCTGTTTGCTCTGTATATTGATTTTAGATATAACGGCTATGATTTTTGACCATTTTACTCAGTCCCCCTCCGCTCATCAGGTGCAGAGGATTCTTCCCATCAATGAAAAATAAAAGTGTTATTAGTATTTAAAAAAGGTTGAGAATCTCTCTCCTGTCAATCACGCCATGAAGGCTACGCCCCTTATGCTGGGAGGGGGGAGGGATTATAAAACCCGGAAGTGTGGGTGTGGCTCAGTCTCTGCAAGATGGGGGAGGGAGAGGTCATGACTCTGTCTGAGCTGTGAATCACCTGAACACACTGAATGTCTATTGAACTGTGAGTGTGTTGTTTATGTGGTGTTTTGTGGTGTGTGTGGTTTTGTGGTGATTTCACCCTGCTTGAAATGGTATGAAACTGCATTTGAATGTGGTGGCCTTGCACCCTGCATGAAATGGTATGAAACTGCATTTGAATTTGGTGGCCTTGCACCCTGCTTGAAATGGTATGAAACTGCACCTGAATTTGGTGGCCTTGCACCCTGCTTGAAGTGGTATGAAACTGCACTCGAATTTGGTGGCCTTGCACTCTGCTTGAAGTGGTATGAAACTGCACTTGAATTTGGTAGCCTTGGACCCGGCTTGAAGTGGTATGAAACTGCACTTGAATTTGGTGGCCTTGCACCCTGCTTGAAGTGGTATGAAACTGCACTTGAAATTGGTGGCCTTGCACTCTGCTTGAAGTGGTACAAAACTGCACTTGAAATTGGGAGCCTTGCACCCTGCTTGAAGTGGTACAAAACTGTACTTGAATTTGGTGGCCTTGCACCCTGCTAGAAGTGGTATGAAACTGCACTTGAATTTGGTGGCATCGCACCCTGCTTGAAATGGCATGAAACTGCACTTGAATTTGGTGGCCTTGCACCCTGCCTGAAGTGGTAAGAAACTGCACTTGAATTTGGTGGCCTTACACCCTGCTTGAATGATAGGAAACTGCATTTGAATTTGGTGGCCTTGCACCCTGCTTGAAATGGAATTTCAAGGAATAGCCGTGAGCCAACTGCCAGCCCACCAGCTGTGAGTGAGCTGCCACCACATCAGGCTTGAGTGACTGAGCTGCCACCCCAAGAATCCATTTGGCCCACAATGTCCATACTAGCCCTCTGAAAACCTGTCCCTTCAGCCCACAACACCCATATTAGCGCTCCAGAAAGCCCCCCCCCACTGGCCACCAATATTTGAGGTGGAATATATCGTGTTGGGGGACCAGCCCTCCCCTGTGATAATGGGACCCAATGGGTCCCACTTAGTCTAGTACAATATAGATTTTTCTTACCATACTCAGTGTTGGATCGAGCCAAGGAGGGGGGTGGATAGGCCTTAATGGTTCACCAAGCAACGAATATGGCTTGGCACATCCTCTTAGGATCAAATAGAATGACTCGTATCCATAAACTGTGAAAAATTGAAGTGATTTTGTTTTAAAAGAAAACTAATTTTTTTCTAAACTTGACCAGATGAATTAGCAGAGAAAAGTGAAAAAGAACTCTAATATCTCAAATATAACTTTGGTAAGAGTCTAACAGAATTAACTAGGAAATATTCCATGATGAAAAATTGTAGCAAAATCTTCAGAGCTCAAAATCATGCCTTTGAACCACATCCCTGCTGGGCACTAAGACGTTATGCTTCTTTCTCACTTATCTAATAAAATCCCAGAAGATTCCCATGTTAGTACCAAGAAAATTCACACAAGAAAATGGCCGCTCTTATAACTGTTGTCGATTGGAATATGCAAAGTTCCAACCACAAATTCATATTCATCACTGCACCTCAGGCAACTAATAAAGCCTACGGTTACATTTATGCTCATTGCATTCGAGAGGTCCTGAGGAAGTTCAAGGGTTTCTCTCCTTATTTAGTTATGTTTAGAGAATCAGCATGGAAACAGGCCCTTCAGCCCACTGAGCCACGCCAACCATTGATAACCCCTTCATACTAGTTCTATGTTATTTCACTTTCTCATCCACTCCCTACATATTAGGAGCAATTTGAGAGGCCAATTAATATACAAACTCGCGCATCTTGGGATATGGATGAAACAGGTGCACCTGGAGGAAACCCACACGGTCACAGGGTTAATGTGCAAACTCCACACAGACAGCACATGAGATCAGGATCAAACCCAGGTCTCTGGCTATGTGAGGCAGCAGTTCTAACAGCAGCCCCATTGTGTCGCCTACTTTGTAAAATGATTGCTTAGTAAATGTTATTAGCTTGGAATCTGCCACATTGTTGAAATGCTAATAATAAATTGGTGAATATTTTTGGAAGAAGGTTTTGCTGTACTTTAAACACCAAATCAAATAATACAATCACCAATTCACACAACAGGCTGGTCAAAATAGTACAGTAATCAGTTGTGATGTAGTTCAGCACAACTTAATAGCATACAGAGCATCCATTACTGGAGGAACAGCTTTGAAATGTGTGATAAATGTGTAATTCTCACAAATTATTTACTTTGATGAGAGTGAAGTTCTCGATATAAATGGAGCAAATTTAGAACTCAGAACAGCATGCAGGATCAATGTTATCTGTAGGTCTTGGGATGAATGTATGGCATGTAATCTTTTGATAGATTTGAACAAAATGAGCGCCAGCAACTAATGGGTTTGCTGGTCAGATACTAGCACCAAACATATTTCAGGTGATAGATTAAAGGTGGGGCCTTTAGTTGATGAATTACTGGGCGCAAGTGCAGAAATGCAGGTGTTTGCAATGCTGTAAGTGCTGGCCCGCAATGACAAGGGAATAATCAACACAAGCAATTACTTAAAGTTTCTAAAATATGGGAGAGAAATCTGTCCAATTCTATAGTGCATGCTACTACTGCCATGGAAGGCTCTACTGCAGATGTTCCTGGCTGCCGAAGGCAGAGGGTCATATATCATGAAATGTCAAGTGTACTGGACAGCAAAGCTAAGGTCCCATTCCACTTTATGTCAAAGATTCAAGCAGATTAATGTGGCTGTGTCGACACAAAATGCTGGAGTAGCTCAGTAGGTCAGGCAGCATCTCTGGAGAAAAGGAAATGGTGACATTTCGGGTTGAGACCCTTCTTCAGACAGTGATCAGCTCCAACACTACGTCAATGTCTGCTTTGAAGGAGTGCAATAAGGTCATAAGGTCATAAGGAATAGGAGTAGAATTAGGCCATTCAGCCCATCAAGTCTAAAATGCCATTCAATCATGGCTGCCTATCTCTCCCTCCTAACCCCATTCTCCTGCCTTCTCCCCATAGCCTCTAACACCTGTGCTAATCAAGAATTTATCTATCTCTGCCTTTAAAATATCCACTGACGGCCTCCACAGCCTTCTGTGGCAGATTCCACAGATTCACCACCCTCTGACTAAAGAGATGTCACCACCCTCTGACTAAAATCTCTTTCCTAAAAGAATGTCCTTTAATTCTGAAGTATCGTAGCGTTTGGATGGCTGACATGTGAGGATACCTTCAGCAGATTCTTCAGTGAAATGATAGTGTCTTCCATTTAAAAAAAGAGGGAAAATAATCAATTCCTATATTTATGCATTAGGTTACTGACATTGAATTTGCTCACTTATCCCTGTTTTGAAATTCATGTTATATTATCTGTTGGCTAATGGCATTAGTCATAAAAACAGTAGGTGACTGAAATCTTGAATTATTTAAACCACTTACATTTATACTTACTTCAATATATAACAAAAACTCAACAGATAAAAACGGTCAATACAAAAATAATATATCTTATCAAAATACAAGCAGTGTACAAAAGCAATACCTATGCAACTTTTTTCCCATGATTCCATGAATATCTTTGCACTGAGGTCTTTCAACTCGTCGTCTGCAAACCGTTTATTGATTGCTGGAAGTAGCTTCAGTATTTTATATGTAATCAGACGCTCTGAGCGCGTTCTGTAATAAGGACTAAAAAAAATTGAAAAGCATTTGAGAAGAAAGTAATCTGACGTCTGACATTCCAAATCAATAGCATTCTTGCTTTATCTCCTTTGTTTATTTTCATAGAGTACTACGAGAATCTTAACATGCATTTGTACTCCTGTCACACACATGGCTAAACACATTTTCTTCTATCAATTGTACAAATATCTCTAATAAATTGCAATGAATATAGGATCAGACTTTGTTTCCTTGAGTTTTATCTTTAACCCTTGTTTTCAGAAATCAACAGTTTTTCAGATTTCAATAATAAGCACATGCATTATGGAAAATTTAGAGGCTTAATTGGATAACCCCGCAAAGAAAATGTTGGAATCACAATTTGCTAAAGTAAACAATGCACCAAATTCATCCAACGTGCCACTAACGATGTTTTCAGCATTGAGTTGACAGTAGCTATGGTGTTGATCGTCTTAGCACATCTGTAGGGTCATAGTCATACTGCACAGGTATAGGCCGTTCATCTGATGACCCGAATCATCACCCATTCCTTCTCTCCAGAGACGCTGCCTGGCCCTCTGAGTTACTCCAGCTTTTTCTGTCTATCTTAGGCATGCCAATGTTCTTTCCTGCCAGATTGCTGAAGGCAGCATGGATAGTTGTTGCACACATTACCCATGCGAGTGTGCGTTATATGCAGCAAAGTCAAGATACAAATGGCTAGCAGGTAGCTCCATCATCCAAGAGCCAGCATTTAATTTATCATGTTGTTTCCAATGCAGCTGACATGCCAGAATGCCGCTGATTGAAGGGATATCCAGCACTGGCGGAATTGTTTCCAGTTGAGATACAGTTTTGAGTTTTCATCTAATTGCTTCAAATGGCACAAAAGTGTAAATATTATAAAATGTGGTACTCTGGAGCATGGGGAAGTACGCAATTCCGACAAAGCCTTATCCAATACTAGCTCCATCTGTTGTTCTCTAACATGGGGGAAGGAAATGAATTTAGTTTGTTTTGACCAGCATCTGTTTTGCCCCCTATAAATAATCTGTCAAACTATGATATTTAGAGATACAGCACAAACCATCGATCACCCGTTCATGCTATGTCTAGGTTATACCACTTTTGTCATCTACTCCCTACACACTATGGGCAATTTACAGAGGCCAATGAAGCCTATAAACCCACACATTTTGGGGATATGGGAGGAAACATATAAGATTGTTAAGGGTTTTATACACGCTAGAGACAGGAAACATGTTCCCGAATTTGGGGGAGTCCAGAACCAGGGGCCACAGTTTAAGAATAAGGAGTAAGCCATTTAGAACGGAGACGAGGAAACACTTTTTCTCACAGAGAGCGGTGAGTCTGTGGAATTCTCTGCCTCAGAGGGCGGCGGAGGCAGGTTCTCTGGATGCTTTCAAGAGAGAGCTAGATAGGGCTCTTAAAAATAACGGAGTCAGGGGATATGGGGAGAAAGCAGGAACGGGGTACTGATTGGGGATGATCAGCCATGATCACATTGAATGGCAGTGCTGGATCGAAGGGCTGAATGGCCTACTCCTGCACCTATTCTCTATTGAAACTGGAGCATCAAGAAGAAACACATGGAGTCACAGGGAGAATATGCAAACTCCACACAGAGACCACCCGAAGTCAGCATCGATCCCGGGTCTCTGGTGCTATGAGGTAGCGGTTCCACCACCTGTGCCACTGCGCTGCAGTTTATTGTACTTACCTCCAGCTCCAGCTAGCAACCAACCTAATGGCCAGCTTGCCCTTGCCAGCCACTGCCAAAAGAAACCTCACTCTGTTCCATGTTTGGAATTGTGGATGGACCATGTGGCATATCTCAGTGAAGAGACCTTTATTGAAGTGAAGTGAAGAGACCCTTAAATCTTTGTGGAATTCAACAAGTCTGATGCCGATGTATGTTAAAAACATTTATGTTTCTGTTTATAATTGTCACAAGCACTGAGGTACAGCGAAAAGATCTGTTTTGCATTCTATTCAATCAGATAAAATGATGCATAAATCAAGCAAAAGTCAAGTACAAAAGGCAGAGCAAAGGCAAAGATACAGAGTGCAGAATATAGTGCTCACCATTATAGCACACCAGTTCCAGAGATGGTCTAATGTCTTCAATGAGGTAGAGAGGAATCGGTTATAGATTTTGTCACTGGAAGAGACTTATGGAAGGTTCATTCAGAAGCCTGATCAAGTAAGTAAGTAAGTAAGTAAGTTTATTGGCCACGTATTCACATACAAGGAATTTGGCTTGGTGCTCTGCCCACAAGTAACAACATGACATAGGTACAGGATACTGAGTTGGATGATCAGCCATGATCATATTGAATGGCGGTGCAGGATCGAAGGGCCGAATGGCCTACTCCTGCACCTATTTTCTATGTTTCGATGTTTCTATGACATACAGTTACAGTTAAGAATGACTCAGAAAACACTAAACATTAATAATAATAAAACATTAATAATGAACACCATTGAACCAACAAAATACCAGATCAAGGGGAAGCTACATATTTTTGGCTGTTGAGTAGACTGTTTTTATGTCTTGCTGTGGCAGCTTTGACAGTCTGGAGTCGCCTTCCAGAGGGAAGTGATTCAAAGAGTTTGTGGCCAGGGTGAGAGGAGTCAGAGAAAAATCTTGCCCGCTCGCTTCCTGGCCCTTGCAGTGTACAGTTCACCAATGGAGGAAAGGTTGCAGCCAATATTCTTCTCTGCTGATCGGACGATTCGCTGCAGCCTCCAGGTGTCGTGCTTGGTGGCTGAGCCAAACCAGACCATGATGGAGAAGGTGAGAACAGACTCTACGATGGCCGTGTAGATTTGGACCATCATTGCTTGTGGCAGATTGTGCTTCCTCAGCTGCCGTAGGAAGTACATCCTCTGTCGTGCCTTTTTGACAGGGGAAGAGGCCATTCCTGAGTTAGCGGTGTACGCTTTCAAGCTTTTGTATCTTCTACACGACAGGAACTCGGAAAAAGAGGAATGTCCAGGGTGGGAAAAGTCTTTGATTATGTTGGCTGCATTCCTAGGCAGTGTGAAGAATAGATGGAATCAACCATGGCAAGTCTGATCTGTATAATGAACTGGGCTACATTCACAACTCTCTACAATTTCTTGCAGTCTTGGACAGAGCTGTTCCTAAACCAGGCTTTGATGCAATCTGACAGTCTGCTTTCTGTGGTACATCTGTGGAAGTTTGTAAGTGCCTTTGGAGACATGCCGAATTTCCTCAGTCTCCTCAGGAAGTAGAGGTGTTGATGAGCCTCCTTGGCTGTTGTTTCAATGTGGTTGGTCCACGACAGATCATTGATAATGTTAATGCCGAAAAACCTGAAGCTCTCAACCATTTCCACTTTAGCACTAATGATGCTGATTGGGGCATATACTTCATCATGCTTCCTAATGTCAATAACTAGCTCCTTCATCTTGCTGACTTTAAAGGAGAGATTGTTGTTCTGAGACCATGTTACTTCACTCTCTATCTTCTTTCTGTATTCAGTTTTGAAATTGTTCAAGATCCAGCCCACCACAGTGGTGTCATCTGCAAACTCATATATGGAGTTAGGGCCGAATCTGGCTGTACATTATGGGAGTATAAAAGGGGACTGAAAGCGCATGCTTGCGGGGCACCAGTGTTGAGAATTGTCATGGCGGAGGTGTTATCATCTATCCTCACTGATTGTGGTCTGTGGATTTGAGACTCGAGGGGGTGGTGACTCCCAGGACCAGGAGTTTCGAGGTGAGCTTGGCCAGGGTTATGGCATTGAAGTCAGAGTTATAGTTGATAAATAGGAATCTAACGTAGGTGGCCTAGTTGGTATTATTAAATATGTCCATTCTAAATTAAGCATGTACAAGAATAACACATCCTGTATTACAGATACATATAGAAAATTACACCATTGCTCCATGGTTCAAAGGTTGTTAAAGTGGATCATTTTCCTTGGTTGCCTTGATTTATTTATTTAGGAAAGTTGTTTGTGCTTCTTGCATAGATACTGCTTAAGTCCCTCCATTATTCATCCACATGGAGATTGTCCAGTGCGTTCTTTGTGATAGTCACTACATACATAGAGATTAATTTTTACAAGACAAACATTAATAGTTAAAATGCACCTATCCTATGTGAACCCATGGCTTTCTGCTTTAAGCCTAATAGTAATCAACCACTGCACTGCAATTATTGTTGGCATGAGTGCTTTCTTATAGCCTGTTCTTTCTCACTATTTTCTCGGTGGTTTTATTGTATTTGTAATTTGTTCTACAATACAATACAATACCGTTTATTGTCATTTGAACCTCATATGAAGTTCAAACGAAATTTGGTTTCTGCAGTCATACAACAAGAAAAGAACCAAGACAAACACCAACACAATTTACACAAACATCCATCACAGTGAATCTCCTGTGTACACAAAAGGCTGTAGAAACTCAGTGGCTGCAGCAGCATCTAAGGAGCGAAGGAGAAGGGTCTGAAGAAGGGTCTCGACCCGAAACGTTGCCCATCTCCTTAGATGCTGCTGCACCCGCTGAGTTTCTCCAGCCATTTGTGTACCCTCGATTCTCCAGCATCTGCAGTTCCTTCTTTAACACAGCTCGGAGCCTCCGAGCTCCGGAGTCGGGCCGCAGCAGCACGCCACCACAGCTCTCCACGCTCCGAAGCCGGCCAGCTCCACGATGGTAAGTCCGCAGGCTCCACGACTGGAGACCCCAGGTCGTTCCGGTTGGAGGCCGCTCCACGGTGCTAGGCCCCAACGACAACGGAGACCCAACAGGGAAAAGGTTGGGTCTCCGGCGCAGGGAAGAGATTTAAAAGTTTCCCCCCACCCCGCACACAGTTAAAAACAATTAAAAACCACTACAAACTATAAACTCAACGGGACAAAATATTAAAAAAAGACAGATGCACTGCAGAGGCCGCTGCAACGTCGGTCGCGCCGACGTTCTGTATTTCGATTGTTCTGTATTTAGAATTATATTGTAAGCAATGAACTGGATAATCACCTCTATGCCTTTGAGGTATGTTTCTTGACAGAGGCAGTAGAAGAGATCATACAGAACAATCTCTCACAACCAATGCTCTCGTCAAGTAGAATTTTTTATTTTATGTCTCCAGACTCCAGATCAGTACCAAACAATGGGAAAAATTATCTTCAATCTTAATTCTCAAGCCAGCGATGTCGTTGCAAGCGGAACAAACTTATACCTAGACGTTTTCTCTACACCCTGAGTGATAGCTTTAGAAGTTTAATGGTTGGTACGGTTTGTAGTTGGCAGCATTCATTCACATAGCCTAGTTTTCTAATCATTTTTCACATTACACGCCTCCACTCTGGGTTTCTAGAGTGCCATCCTCATGGAATTTGCCCCATATACCCAACATGTAATCTAAAACACCGGGATGCTCCTGTAAATCATTTTGTATGTTTTTTATAAATTGGAACTTTTCAGTCAATAAATCATGACTGAAGTGAGCCTTCTGCTAAGCTCCCTCGGTTGCCTTCCACAAGTCTGCCATGATGTGAAAAAGTGAAAGAGTTATCAATTGTCTGTGTAACAATATGTATAACAGGCCAATAAAAAGCCACACTGGGATCTTTCAGTGCAGTTCTATGCTGGAACCTTTGCAAATAAAAGAGGATCAAAAACACATTCTCTAGGGAGAAGTGAGTTTAGGTTTGGGTTTGGGTTTATTATTGCCACATATACTGAGATACAGTGAAAAGCTTTATTTTGCATGCTTTCCTATCAGATAATATTCCATACAAATACAATCATGTCAAGCTCAAGTACATCGGTAGAGCAAAAGGGTAGATGTAGTACAGAATATATTTCTCAGCATTGTAGAGCAACAGTTCTAGAGACAAAGTCCAATGTCCGCAATGAGGAAAGCTGAATCGGACAGTACCTTAGGTTATGGAAGGACTGTTCAAAAGCCTGATAACAGAGGGGAGGGAGCATTTTCTGAGTCTGGTGGTGTGCGCTTTCAAGCTTCAGTACCTTTTGCCCAACAATCACAGGGAGGACCAGGGTGGAACAAATCTTTGATTATGATGGCTGCTTTTCCATGGCAGCATAATGTGTACTAATTGTCTTTCCATTTGTTCTAACACATTAGTGAACGCTGAATCATGGACAAGTTCCTGTCTTGTGCTCTCAATTTGCCATTTGTTAAGGTCTCTTTCAATGAATCTCCATTAATTTGGACAGAGAAGTCTTTGCATTCAAATGGTCTGTAACTATTGAGAATTTTCCGGGAATTGGACATATTAATGCTGTGAGCTGTGAACTGTACAAAAACAAGCTAAGAGTGCAAATGCCATTCTTATTTCCTCAGTAGAGGAACTCAGCACTTTGTTCATGCTTAGTAAAATGTTCTTATCTTTATGGCTGTATCTCCTCCTCTCAAATATCTATGTTAGCATGACTGATTATAGTTTAATCACAAATAAAGACAGAAAATGCCAGAAACACTCAGCAGATCAGGCATTACAAGTAAAAAAGTTAATATTTCAATAGAGTTTATTAGCCACCCCTTTATCAAAAACCCTTTAAAATACATATCATATAATGGTTCACTCGTTAACCATTTCAATACGAAAAAATTATTTCAAGTTAGACAAGATATACCTGTAATAGGTTTTTGCAAACATTCATTTATTACCCTGTAAATTTCCAAGAGGCAATTAATTTTGCCTCTTAACATTCGCTTGCCACCGATGTCATGTGTCCAATCAAGTAATTGCCATCATAGTTTCATCAGTAAGTCAGAATGCATACATACATCCCGGCTCCAGTGGCAAAAATACAGTGTTAGTTTTATTGTGAGCTGTCTTATTCTGCAGACAAAGGGGATGGCAAGGTCACCCACAAAATGTCAAATGAATCCTGGTCATTAAAATGTCATGCTTCACACTGTAGAAGCCATGGAATATTGCATGCATGTCTCGCTTCAAGAGCTAAATAGGAAATTATTATAGATCAGTATCAGATCCAGATTTAATACTTTGATTCTAATAATATGCATCACATCTAGTACTATGCATAACATGCATAGTATCCAGATGGGTTTAGTGTAGATGGGGCAAGTTAGTGGGCCGAAGAGCCTGTTTCCATGCTGTACAACTCCACTTCGTTATCAACAACATTTGTGTTCGCATAATGGACAGAATCTTCAGTGGACCCTCCATCCTGTTCATTGGATTTTTCTCACAAAATTCCATCATTAGAAGTTTACATGTACATCATCAACAGTTACATTTTTTCATCAGTCTACACCAAGTTCAAACTCAGATTGCAGCTTTGAAAAACAATATAGAAATCTACAATAATAACAGTCCTCTCATGTAATTTAAAAGTAGTACTGGCTATGGTTGTCTTTGAAATTCAGAGGTTTTGATGCTGGCATCCATGCTGCTTTTTATTTAGGATATTCCCGCTTTTCTTCCCTGATTAGCACGTTCCTATTCATGAATTTGAAGGTATAAGTTCTGATTAATTGGTTAGTTTCAAGGTTTGCGCAGAAGTGATCACTTTTAAATCTAGCACCAATAAGCAAATGTGTAATCTTTGACAAGACTTAACATGATAACATACATGGAACTCACAGGGTTATTAGGTTCTCCACAAAATAAATGGCAACTTTTCTTGAGAATGAATAACACAAGATTCTAACATGGAAATGCACTGATGATCAGAGCTGAATTTTATAGAAGAACCTGAGCATGGCCTAGTATTTTTTAGTAAAGAAAAATAGACCATAGTTAGAGGTTGGGCAGACTAAGACTTTATTCTTTAGGAGCACAGGATACTGAGGGATAAACGGTTTCACAATCTTAAGGAACTGTATACGATCACGAGAATAGATAGCGTGAATGCGCAGTCTTTTACCAAGGGTAGGGCAATCAAAAACCAGAGTTCATGGGTTTAAGGTGAGAGGGGTAATGTTTAATAGGAAACCGAGGGGCAAACTGTTTCACTCGGAATTTGGTGTTTATAAGGAACGAGCTGCCATAGGAGGAAGTTGAAGCAGGTACAATAACAGCATTTAAAAAACACATGGAGAGGTATATGCAATACAATACAATTTATTTGTTGTCATTTGAACCTCATTGAAGTTCAAACAAAATTTGGTTTCTGCAGTCAAACAAACAAGAAAAAAGTACCAAGATACAACACAATTTACACAAACATCCATCACAGCGAATCTCCCCCTCACTGTGATGGAAGGCAAAGTCTTATCTCTCCGCTGCACTCCCCATTCTCCTCCCGATGTCAAAGTCCAAGCCTCCGGCGGGCGATGGTAAATAAGTCCCGCAGCCATTGAGGCAAGGCCGCGCTCCGGGTCTTGATGTTGGAGCCCCCGGCGGGCGCTAGCAAGTCCCGCGGCCATTAAAGCCACGCCGGGCGATATGGAGAGGGCTATGAGCCAAACATGGGCAAATCGGACTACCTTAGATGGGGTATCTTGGTTGGCATGGATGAGTTGGCCGAAGGGCCTGTTTCCATGCTGGATGACTCTAAAAACTGCAGCATTTATTATGATGATGCCCAAAACTGACATCAACGTCAGGATCTCATGTGTTTCTAAGAGTACGGAAGTTGCTCATTGCAATTCATTGCAAGGCAGTCAAATTTTCTGCAGTATTGGTATATAATTGTCACATATACCTAAAATAATAAAAAACTTTGTGTGCGATCCAGTTAAATGACTTCAATCAAGCCATACGTAAGTATACCAGGTGGGGCAAAGAGAAAAATAACTAGAGTTCAGAATGTGGTGTGACAGCTGCTGAGAAAGTGCAGGTAAAAAAAAAGCAAGGTCTGCAGCAAGGTAGGTTTGGAGATCAGGACAACGCCCTTGGGTTAAGAGAGATCTGTCCGCAAGAAATGCAACACTTGTCCCTTCACCTCCCCCCTCCACTCCTTTCAGGGACCCAAGCAGTCCTTCCAGGTCCGACAGAGGTTCACCTGCACCTCCTCCAACCTCATCTACTGCATCCGCTGCTCAAGATGCCAGATGATCTATATCGGTGAGACCAAGCGGAGGCTTGGCGATCGCTTCGCCGAACACCTCCGCTCGGTCCGCAATAACCAACCCGACCTCCCGGTGGCTCAGCACTTCAACTCCCCCTCCCATTCCGCATCCGACCTCTCGGTCCTGGGCCTCCTCCACCGCCAGAGTGAGCAACACCGCAAGCTGGAGGAACAGCACCTCATATTCCGCTTGGGGAGTCTGCATCCTTTGGGCTTGAACATTGAATTTTCTCAATTCTGTTAACCCTTGCTGTCTCCTCCCCTTCCCACCTCTCCCTCAGCCCTCGGGCCCTGGCATTCCCTCTATCTCTATCTCCCTCCCCCACCCCAGTCGCACCAGCTTCTCATTTTCACACCACAAACAGCTTACAATGGCTTGTTCCCTTTATCATCGATACTTTTTTGCATATCTTTTATTCATTGTTCCTTATCTCTCCACATCACCGTCTATATCTCTCGTTTCCCTGATCCCTGACCAGTCTGAAGAAGGGTCTCGACCCGAAACGTCGCCTATCTCCTTTGCTCCTTAGATGCTGCTGCACCCGCTGAGTTTCTCCAGCTTTTTGTGTACCCTGCAGATGTATGATACTCTGGTTAAACAAATGGTTTACTCTAGTTTATTATAGTTAGGCTGCCTTTTATGACAAAATGAGAGCGCAGATAAATTAACTGATGCTCCAAGATGGTGACAACATTGTTATTTATGAAACCAATTACACCGAGAGAATCTAAGGAGCTTCTCAGAATTTATGTCACCTTGCAAACGGCTGTGAACGGAACTAAATGTAACGTCGTATTCCAGCATCTCATTAGCACTCTCAATCGTGGTAAAATATATAACAATGTAATTTGTTTACTGAAGATGCTGCATAGATAATATCAGAGATTACCTCCATAATTAAAGCTGCCATCTTGACAACTTTAATAAATCATCGTATGTTATATAGAACCAATAGGGGGGAGCTGTAATTGGCTTGTATATGTGGTATGGAAACAAGTGCATATACTCTGAGAAAAAGTAATATCTATCACAATCCAGCAAAGACTCCAACCAATGAAAGACACAAAAAGCTGGAGTAACTCAGCAGGACAGGCAGCATCTCTGGAGAGAAGAATGGGTGACGTTGAATGAACGATATGCAAAAAGTAACGATGATAAAGGAAACAGGCCAGCTTCTTGTTTTCACCCAACAAACAGCTAACAATGGCCCGTTTCCTTTATCATCGTTACTGTTTTGCATATCTTTATCCCTCGTCTATATCTCTCGTTTTCCTTATCCCTAACTAGTCGGAAGAAGGGTCTCGACCCGAAACGTCACCCATTCCTTCTATTTTGCGTCTATCTTCATTTGAAACCAGCATCTGCAGTTCCTTCCTGCACAAAGACTCCCACCATCTGTGCCATGATCTCCTCTCACTACCACCTTCTGGAGGAGGTCCAGAGACATGTCCAATACAACCAGGTTCTAGATCAACTACTCTCCTAAAAACCATCAGTTTCTTGAACCAATCTGCTCAATCCTAACATTATCTCAGCAACACAACACTACATACTTTTTCATGCATTACCATGGACTTGTTCTCCTTACTCTCTTGTTTTTGCAGTCCTTTGCTTTTCAATATCTTGTACTTTTCACCATCTTGTATGAATTTTGCATAATTTACCTATAATTAGTTTTTCTGTGATGGCTATGCACATGTGATGCTGCTAATCTTCATTGTATCAGTACCTCACCGTCCTTGTGCATAGGACGATAATTTTGATTTGACTTAATAAGACTAAGATGCAAACTTGGTTGCTTCATTGAGGCACATTTGGCAGCATAAAAAGAAACTGCTTGCTGTAAACATAAGATTATTGTCAGAAGCAGATGAGCAACAACAACATCATTTAAGGTGCCTGGATTTTCCCATAGGGCTTTCACTTTCCTGAAATACAACAATACCACATCAATAAAATACCCAGTTAGGAATGAGGCAAGTTAAAGCTGCGCTTCATAGGAATGGACATTGGATTCCCCACACTTTAGAGCAGCACGGTGGTACAGCGGTAGAGTTGGTGCTTTGCAATGCCAGAGACCCAGGTTCAATCTTGAGTGTGGGTGCTGCATGCACGAAGTTTGCATGTTCTCCCCGTGACCGTGTGGGTTTTCTCCGGGTGCTCTGCTTTCCTCCCACATCACAAAGACATACAGGTTTGTAGGTTAATTGGCTTAGGTTAACGTGCAGGTTTGTAAGTTAATAGGTTTCTGTAAATTGTCCCTAGAGTGTAGGATAGAACTAGTGTACAGGGTGATTGCTGGTCGGCACGGACTCAATGGGCCGAAGGGCCTGCTTCCATCTCTACACTAAACTAAACTTGATGAATCCTCACATCTCTCGGATTGTCAGTAACTTCCCAGCACATTTTTCAGCAGAGTTCTTTTTACAATATAGGGTTTAAGGAACATTTAAGTCTTTCAAACAAACCAGCAGGATGGAGGCCTACCACAATGTTTTTTGGCAGCACATCACGCCAGCAACAGAAGGTGAAATGAAGAAGGCCTGTGGAAAAAGAATGCTATTTAGAAAAAGGGTAGAATACCACAGTGGTTGTGCCATTGAACTAATAGCAGTGGACTGGATTAATGATCCTAGAATAGAACTTAAACCCATCAAAACAAATCGGAAATTTAAATTCTGCAAATTAATCAAATAAATCTGTCACAAACAGCCCATCTCATAATGACAATGAAGCTCAAAAAGTCAAAGTATCCTTTATTGTCATTCAGACTTTTCAGTCCCTTCGGCCGATTGAGTCTGTGCCGACCAGCAATCACCCTGTACACAGCTATCAAACTAAAATAAGAGAATAACAATATGTAAGTAAAATAGGGCAGCAGTGATTAAATGCATGGCCTAAAATTGCTTTCTTTATTCAAACAAATGGGTATTATTTAAAAAAAATGAATTGTAGGTGTAAATTTAAGATGAAAGTTATGACATGGCTACAGGAGGTTGGGTATTTCATGTACTTTCTCAGGGCTGCAGAAAAGATTGTCAAGATATTAGAGTAGTCTTCATGATTAAAGATGAAATTGCTTCAATGTTGAAACAGGATTTAACAAGATGTAAGTGGTGAATGGAGTTCATATGGAGATTTTATGGGAAAATTAATGTTGAAAGGAAAACATTCAAAAGATTAGTGGGAGTTATATTGGTCCCTTGTTGAGACATGTCAAAGTGGATAGACACCAACATTAGACAATTGTGCAGTTAAAACACAGCGGTTTTGAAGAGGAATGTTAAATTTCATATTGAATGTGATAAACTAATTAGATCATATCAGAAAGGTAGGATTGTTTGAGATAATTTGGAATTATTTTTCATATATTCTAAAACTCAACACGAGGAAGCCCAGCTTAAATGTAATATTAGATTTAACTAGCAGTCTTGTACGAACATTCAATTAATAGCAATCATATATATAGAGTTCAATAGGGTATTTAAAATGGAGAAATACAAAACAGTTATGATTTTGTAACAAAGTACATTGGCATGTGTAAACTGCAGTGCATTAGGCTTTTAAAAAATGTGCATAAAACAGAACATTACAACATAGAACAGAACAGAAGCCACAGGAGATCCTCCCCCCCCCCCCCCCCCCTCCCCCAAATCTTGTGCATCCCCAATCCTGGATTTTCCATTCGTCACTTTATGTTTCTTGTTTCATGTATCTTGTTGTGTTTTGTGACAGTTGGCAGACCAATTTCCCTCCTGGGATAAATAAAGTTCTATCGTATAAGTACAGTCCCATCAGCCCACGATACCCACACTGACCATGATTCCGATTGAAACTGTACATCTGCTGCACATGATTAATACCCCTCCATTCCATGCCTGTTCATGTGTCTGTTTAAATGCCTCTTAAATGTTGCTACTATATCTGCTTCTACTACTTCCCCTGACAGCTTGCTCAAGACACTTACCACTGTGTAAAACATTTGTCTTGCAAGTTTCCTTTAAACTGCTTTTCTCACCTTAAACTCATGCTATCTAGTACTTGACATTTGCACTTTGAGAAAAACATTCTGACTGTCTACTCCATTTATGCCTCTCAACATTTTCTATCAGGCCATCCCTCAGCCCACAATGCTCCTGAGAAAGCAATCCAAGTTTACTTTTGGGTATAGCTAATAATCTAATAAAGGCTTCATCTCTGTGAATGAAGAATTAAGTCTGAAGAAGTGTCCCAATCCAAAATGTCACCTATCCACGTTCACCAGAGATGCTACCTGGCCCTCTGAGTTACTCCAGCTCGTTGTGCCTTTTTATGTAAACCGCTTTGGTAGTTCATTGTTTCTACATCCTTGCGAATCTCTTTTGCACCCTCTTCAAAGCCACCACATCGTTCCAGTTAAGTGGCGACTGCACACAATATTCCAAAGGTGACCTAACCAACATGTTATGTACTTCCCAACTATTATACTCAATGTCCTGACCAATGAAGGTAAGCACGCTTTCCCAACGACCGTATCTATTGTGTTGCCGCCTTCAGAGATTATGAACTTGAAACACAAGATCCCTCTGTATATCTGTGCTCCTAAGGGTATTGCCCTTTACATTTCCTCTTACATATGACGTCTCAAAATAACGCTTGTTCATATTAAACTCTACCTACCAATTCTTTCCAATGGTTATTTCCAACTGGTCAAAATCCCACTTTATCCTTTGACAATATTTTTCACTACAACTGTGAATTTTTGAGTCGTCTGCTAACTTACTAATCAGCCCATTTTTTAGCCAAATCATTATGTTACCATAGGAAAAGAGTTTAACATATCAATCATGAACACCTAAAGGTCTACATACAATTAAACGGGTAAAAAAAACATTAAAATGCAAATCAAAAACTAATGTAGCGAACATCAAGAGGTGTGAAATAGCCAACTGCCAACATGGCACATGAAGAGAGATTTCAAGGAAAACAAGTCAACAATAGTTTTTTAATATTGCATTGGTATAACAGGGAGCAATGTGGGTCCCTTGAAAGTTAATAAAATAAAAAATTAGTGGCACGGTAAATAATATGTTTTTCAAGAACAGCTATGGACATTGTTCTAAAAAACAAAATTATAAGTATATAAAGTTTAAATATATAAAGTAAGTAAATATACCACAAATAACACCTTTGTTGCTTGGAAATATATATGTGCACGTCTCCAATTAAATTATACTGGGTTTCTAACAGAGTCTTTATTATCTGCAACATAAAATATATATTTTTCATTTCCTTTTCTCTCTACACCTTAAATACATACTTTTCTCGGTCTATTTCTTAAATTCATTTTCAAGTTATATACCACAAGTGGTGATGATAAGGTATTCAATTTTTTGAAAAATATTTAGAAGGCACTAGAATCCCAATGGTTTTGCATTTGGCAGTTCTGTGAAAGTGGTATAATGGTATAATGCTGTTAAATCCTAATGCCTCTGCACTCATCCCACGACACTCATATTTCAACCTTGACTGATCAATACAAATCTACTTAAGTTTTGACAGGCGGGGGACTGCAACCTTCTGTTTAAAATGATCCTCTAATGCCGGATTGAGATGTCACCTTTTTTGCGCCGTATCTCAAGAGTCAGGAGTGTTTTATTGTCTTATATCCCACAACCAGAACACAACCAGAACCATAATCTCATAGAGACTTACAAAATTCTTAAGGGGTTGGACAGGCTAGATGCAGGAAGATTGTTCCCGATGTTGGGGAAGTCCAGGACAAGGGATCACAGTTTAAGGATAAGGGGGAAGTCTTTTAGGACCGAGATGAGAAAATCGTTTTTCACACAGAGAGTGGTGAATCTGTGGAATTCTCTGCCACAGAAGGTAGTTGAGGCCAGTTCGTTGGCCATATTTGAGGGAGTTGGATGTGGTCCTTGTGGCTGAAGGGATCAGGGGGTATGGAGAGAAGGCAGGTACAGGATATTGAGTTGGATGATCAGCCATGATCATATTGAATGGCGGTGCAGGCTCGAAGGGCCGAATGGCCTGCTCCTGCACCTAATTTCTATGTTTCTATGTTTACATTCTTATTTGCATCAGCACAACAGTACTCATGGAGAGCAACAAAAAGAACAATATACAACACAAATTAAAAAATAGTGCAAAAACAAAAAGCCCCCTGTGCAATCAAGGAAGTTCATAGTTCAGGGTTTAGTTGGAGTTCACATCGCAGTGTTCAATAGCCTCATAGTTGTTGGGAAGAAGCTGTTTTCAGGCTTTAATGCCTTTTCCAGATGGCAGGAGTGAAATGAGAGTGTGGCCAGGGTGGTGTGGGTCCTTGATGATGCTGGCTGCACTTTTGAGGCAGCGCGTCCTGTAGATCCTTTTGATGGTGGGGAGGTCAGTACCCCGATGGACTGGGCAATGTTCACCATATTTTTTTTATAATCCCCATCATCCTTCATTCCTGGGTGTTCGAGTTGCTGAAGCAGGCCATAATGCAACCAATCAATATGCTCTCTACAATACACCTGTGGAAGTTCAAGAGAGTATTTGTCGACTAGCTGAATCACCTCAATCGTCCAGATCTTCAAAGATATGCACGCCCAGAAACTTGAAGTTACTTTAGAGATACAGTGCAGAACCAGGTCCATCGAGTCAGCAGCCAGCAGTGATCACTCCATGCACTAGCACTAGCTTACCAACTAAGAACTTACAATTGTTACCAAAGCTAATTAACCTCCTAACCTGTACATCTTTGGAGGAGACCGGAGTACCCGGAGAAAACCCATGCACTTACAGGGAGAATGTACAAACTCCTTTGCTCCACAGATGCTACCTCACCCGCTGAGTTTCTCCAGCATTTTTGTCAAACTCCACACAGCCATCAGCTGTAGTCAGGATTGAACCCGGGTCTCTGGCGCTGTAAAGGGCCTGTCCCACCAGCATGCGACTCCATGCGGCAAGCACGACCTAACGTGGTCGCTTGAGCCGTACGGCCTCGCGGGGCCGGTCCCATTTCGATCGCCGGAGCCGTATGGAGTTGTACGGAGCTGGTCCCGATATCGTGCGGGGCTCCGAAAAACTGACCGTGTTCAAAAATTCCGCGCGGCAACGGCCTGTCGGCCCGCAGCCGTCTCGACGTCGTACGCACCGCCTCAACGTCGTATGCAGCGTACATCACGCGCGAACTTCCCACGGACTTCGCTCGAACTTCATGTCACTCACTCGACCTCCGCGCGGACCCTGCTTCCTATTTGGTCACGCTCGCCACATGCAGGCGCATGCTGGTGGGACCGGCCCTGTACGGGGATCACTCGACTTCCGTGCGACCCCCATGTGACCCCCGCTTCCGGTTTGGTCTCGCTTGCCGCATGCAGGTCGCATGCTCGTGGGACAGGCCCTTAAGGCAGCAACTCTGGGGAGGTCAAGGGCCAAATGCAAATGAATGCATAGAGACCCAGTTCACAGAGCTTGGTAACATGTTTAGAGGGGATGATGCCGTTGAATGTCGAGCTGTAGTCTATGATCAACAGCCTGATGTATGTTCCTTCCCCGCATGATTAAGCACAAATAATAAACACAAGAAAGAATTTAAATTTTTGTCAATATTGTAAAATTGGTGGCTCCGTCTGTTACAGAACTCCCCCGATTTCCTTCGGATTTGGTGAGCATATGGTTAATAGCTGAGAGATAACAGCCAGCATGATTTTAGTTACTAGACATGATTTAGCTAGCAAGCAGAACATTTCCTGGAAGCACAAGATGGACCACACACAGAAAGCTTTTAATATATTACTTGCCAACGCTCCAGTAGTAAGGGCATTTACTAATTAAACAATGGAATTTAAAGAACATCAAAACTTTCTCCTGGAATCCTTGCCAAGTGGTAGTTTCACAAGGCTCCTGTTGTCTGAAGGAAATAGTAGAAAAAACATACGATTTTGTGGGATTCAATTACTTTTGATCATCATCATCGTCCTGCGATCTTGAACCACGACAAATGTCTTAGATTTCTAGCACCAGGAGGAGGCTATAGGGTTCAGGAACACAGGACAGTTGAGACTTGAGAGTAGAAAGGTTACAAGAGGTTGTGTGATAGACAGCGGTGCCGGCAATCAACATGCAGCCCTTCTCTAAGCTTGCTTTGGCACATTGTGACATAGCATATTGTGGGACAACACAGGAAATGGGTTATGAATAACAAACTAAAGTCTGCACCTGTGCTATTTAAATATTTACTGATTTGATTTGCATCAGAGCACAGAGTAATCGAGAAGGCTAAGCCATTTCAAAGATATGCACAGTTCTTGTGTACCTCTAACCAACTCCAATTGCTTAAACACGAGCCACAGCAGGAGTAATTTCTGGGGTCCTATTGCCAACTGGAATTAGCCAATGCTGACTGAGGTCATGCCACAACTCCTTCTCAGTTGCTGCCCTCAAAATTCTTCCAGAAGAGTCACAGAGTCATAGGGCGTGGAAACAAGCCTGTCGGCCCAACTTGCCCACACCGACCAACACATACCATCTACATTAGCCCCACCTGCCTGCGTTTGGCCCTTATATCCATAAATCTATCATATCCATGCACCTGTCTAAATCTTTCTCAAACATTGTGATAGTTCCTGCTTCAACTGCCTCCTCCGGCAGCTCCTTCCATATACCCACCACCATTTGTGTAAAAAAGAGGCAGGACAAGCTTCATACTGCGTGCTTTTCAAGACAATCACATTTCTACTTCCAAAATAAGACGTCTTCTCATCCCCTCGGATGATCCAGCATGTCCTGGGATTTCAGCTCCTCAACCCTCCCATTTTTACCATCCACAAATAAGATGCCTTTATCCGCTGTTTGACAATTCTTACGATTACCCCGTCTTCAAGTCTTTATTTTGTCAACTCGAAGAAACAAGAATTTCCATAAAGAGTCCATAAAGGTACAAAGATATGCACGACCAGAAACACTTTTTGTATTTCGGTCTGTGGAGTAGGATTGTGGAACAGTTTGAACTCGGAGTCCCGCCGATAGATTCCCACATCTGTATTTATTTATCTGTACTTATCAAAACATTGCTATCACTACGTACTGACACTAAACTGCATTTTGTTGTACCCATACCTGTATCTGTACAATGACATTAAATTTGAATTGAATTGAATTGAATGTGGAGTTAAAGCAATGTCCAAACATGAAGCAGTTCAAAATGACATACAAAAAACTTTTTTTCATAAGGTACAGGGATGAAGGGGATAGTTGACAAACAGGGGTTAATGTTTCTTAATGTTTATTTATTTATTATTTATTTATGTTTTTTGGTTACTTCATATATATTACTTGTATGTGTTTATCAGTTGTATGTATATATATGTCTGTATGCATCTCTAAAAATTGTCTACGGTTAAATTGTATCTCAAATGAATAATTAGCTATTGTAGATTATATATTGTATATTGTGTTACATATTACATTGCTATTGATACATTATCATTATTGTTATTATTATTATAAGCAATGTTATTAATAATGGTGATAATAATTATTATTAATTAATTAATTATTAAATATGGAAGAAGGGTTTAGGGAAAAGGGGTGAGATTAAATAAGTTATTCTTCTTCTCACTCCTTTTCGAGCTTGTAAAGAAAAAGTGTTGGACATTAAAATTTTGCTTTATACTTTTCATTGCTTTACAAATATTGCCGGGAATGTCCAATTGTTTGACTATTTCGATTTTGTTGTTGTTATTTATTCCTATTTATGTCTTTACTTGTTTGGAACAAATAAACAAATAAATAAGTAAATAAATACATAAATAAATAAATGAATAAATAAACAAACAAACAAACAAGCAACAAATATTTCAAACTGTCTTTAATGTCTGATTCTGGATTTTCTTGGGAGCTTCAACAATTATTTCAGGAAATAGTTTTATTCTATCGTCAAGGGCAAGAGTTTCAGTGATTTGCATACATTATACATGATCAGTTGGTGTTTATTTTTAGAATGAAAGAGGATATAACCCAATTTAAATGATTTTATTTGTTCCAATTTGTAATCAAGTAATCATGCGATGCTATGATTTATTGATGCTCATAATACTTCAAAATACTTCTTAAACACAGGTTATAAATCTTCATTTGAGATAGCATATGTGACAAAAATGTACGTTATGAAAATCCAATTAATTACAACCAATGATCCATTCGGTTGCTTGAGTACTGCTATCAGAAAATGCAGATCTAGCAATTGTACATGCTTCCTCTAATATGGAAACAACCAACAGGCTTCTTCCGTTGTTGTTTCAGCGTTTACTGTGTCCATCCTTCAGCCATTGGAATGTTGTTCCAGCACATAGAAATAGGTCACTGACACAAGTCAAACTTCTAGAGGAAATACCTGTTCTGCTTATCTTGAGGAATTACAAATTAGCACATAAACACTGCACCAGCCAGAGCAAAAGAGAAACATGGCAAATAAAGTTACTGTTAATCGACTAGCTAACCAAAAGTCCAACAATCACTTACTCCTCACGCTGATGTCGTAGGACCGACCTGTCACAGAAACAAGTTTGTCTTTAGATAGAATGTCACATGGATCCACGATGCAAAATTTGACGGATTCAAGTAGAGTGTGAAAAAGCTTATAAGATTTTATTTGGTCTACTTGAACAGTTAAATAACACTGAATTGAAAGACAGAAGGCCACACTTGCATGACAGCTGGAAGAGAACATATTGGACCCAGCGTAGTACATGAAGATTAAAGTAAAGCACTTGAAGTAAAACTTAATGTGCGCATCTACTTTTATGATCATCTATGTTTCTGTGGCATTACTCGCAAATAAAATTGGGGAAGGATAGCTTCGGTAATGATTGCAAGGGTGCTATGTGATTTTATTTCTGAATTTGACTATATTGCATTCAATTCTAAAAATAATATTCGCAGGACCAAATCACACAAAGCTCAAAATAGAGAGGTCATAATAATAACTTCTTAGTTTAGTTCAGCTTAGTTTAGAGATACAGCACGGAAACAGGCCCTTTGGTCCACCAGGTCCGTGCCGACCAGCGATCACCATGTACACTAACACTATCCTGCACACACTAGCACCAATTTACATTTTTTTACCAAAGCCAATTAAGTTACAAACCTGTATGTCTATGGAGAGGGGGGACAACTGGAGCAATCCCCGCAGTCACAGGGAGTAGGTACAAACTCCATACAGACAGCATCCGTGGTTAGGATCGAACCTGGATCCCTGGGGCTGTAAGGCAGCAACCCTACCACTGCGCCACCATTCCACCCTACAGTCAGTTCAAGATCATACTACATACTTCAAACTACATACAGAGGCGCCGCCTGTCATCACCATCGACGACTACGAACTTGATGGCGTCCATCAGTTCACGTACCTCGGCTCCACCATCACCGACAACCTCTCCTTGGACACATAGATTGATAAGAGGATCGGGAAAGCAGCTACAACTCTCGCTCGCCTCACAATTCGAGTGTAGACCAACCCAAAGCTGATAGTGAAGACAAAGATAGCAGTCTACAATGCCTGTGTCAACAGCACGCTGCTGTACGTCAGTGAGACATGGACTACATATGCCAGGCAGGAGAGAAACTCAACACCTTCCACCTGAGAAGCATCCGCCGTATCCTGGGCATATCATGGCAAGACAGAGTGTCCAACGCTGAGATCCTGCCTTGTGCTGGCCTTCCCAGTATGTACACTCTACTCAGGCAGCGCAGACTGCAGTGGCTGGGCCATGTCCACCGCATGAAGGATGGCCGTATTCCAAATATGGAGAGCTGACATCTGGGAGGAGAACCAACGGCCGCCCCAGCTACGTTAAAACGATGTCTGCAAGAGAGATATGAAGGCACTCGACAGCGATGTGTGGAGAAGTACCCAACATTTTGAACATGCTCAACATCGATGTGTGGCGATGAACCAACATCTCAAAACAGGGTAGAGAAACTGTTGAACGCAGCAGCAGACAAGCGGGCACGCAGAAAGGAACTCTGCAACTTCAACAGACCAGAGACCACACACAAATGTGATCTTTGCGACAGAGACAGTCACTCCCGCATTGGTCTCTTCAGCCACAAGCGACACTGCTCTAGCCAAGGTTTGGAACAAGCAGCCAACAACAAGGATGCATCACCCATGGTCAGTCATGACCCAGGGGGGGCTACGAACCTCTGTGCACTCTCCTGCATTCAGTTTGATATTTTATTTGTGCAATTGTATAAAGCTGAATTTTCTTCCATTTTTGTTCAGCTTCAAATATGTAATTTCCTTTCTTGTCTCGTCATGAATGATTAATAGTCCGGATATTCAGATCAATAATCAACAATGAATATCCCTCACAGGAAATTCTATGTTCTGCTCCTGCACATCTCAACTTCCTTCCCCCCCACCCCCATCATTCATAAAACTGAGCTAGAAACGACAACCGTCTTCAAGGGTCTTAATCAGCCGGAGTCCTGCCACCAATCAGTAGTCCAAGGACAATCAAAACTCAAGCACTGTCTGGTGCGCTGGCAGGGAAGCCCTCCCATTAACAAAAACTCCGACTGAATGCCTCGCCAGCGGGCACGACCTCCCATGGCCAACTTGGAAGACCCTCAACAGATTACGAGTGGAGCAGGGGAGGTGCAGAGCACTTATTAAAGCATGGAACTACCAGGCAGAAGACACATGCAGCTGTGGAGCAGTACAATGTCCCACCTACTGGAGTGTGACGACGCCCCCCAGTGCAGCCCCCAGGACCTGGCTGAACCGACCCGACCAGCTGTGACCTGCACCAGATACTGGCAGAACGACATCTGAGATTGCAACGGACTCGAAGAAGAAGATTAACAAAAAGACCAGATGATTCCAATCTCCCGGCAGAACACCAACCAAGGAATGGACTTTACCAAGTACACGTATTTGGAAGTAAGTGGTTTGCTAATTGACAAATCCTTCAATTTTTCAACTGGGCAGTGAGTAAACGCGGCTTAGCTGTTTGAACAATCTACCCAAAACACTTGCTTACACAAAATAGGATTGAAATGGGCCTGTCCCACTTACGCAACTACAGGAGACTATCAGGTCGCCACATGGTCGCCACATGTTCGTCAGAGGTTGCCGGGGTGTCGCCTGCATGGTGGTGAGTAGTTCCCGCATTCTCGGAACTAGTCGTGGCTTCATTCTGGACGCCGCTCATTTTTCAACATGTTGAAAAATTAGCGGCGACCAGAATTTTGACGCCATGGAGAGTAGCGCGAATTCTCGTGACGTAGGTGCAGTGGTAGTCGATTGCCAGAAGGTCGTAGGTTGTCATAGGCTGTCGTAGGTTGTCGCCGGTGCTGACCAGTAAATTTCATTGGCTCATTGGGGGAAAAAAAAAGTAAACAGTAATTTTCAAAACCAAGGATAATGGACCAGTAAAGTTAATGCCCGCCGAGCTTCACAGTCATGTATCTCTGGCTTCTGAAAAGTTGTCTCCACTCCTTCTCCCTCCCCTCTTTTAAAGTACTTAAGTGACCCTTCCCGTACACTGTGCTTTCACTGTCTTAATTACAGCGCCAACCTTCCTGTTCATCGTGGTGTGTGTCTGTATCACATTGACTTTGCACCGTGTGAATTTCACTCAGACAGCGCTCGCCCCGCTAGCCCTGTATAACTGGCTGGTGACGGAAGCGATGTGTGTGTGTATGTGTTCCACTCTGACAGTCGCCGGTTTTTCAACGACCTGCCACGACATGACAGTCGCCTGAAAAATCGCCTAAGAGGGACAGGCCCATTAGTCTCCTTTCTTGAGTCATGTCTGCACCAAAACTAACTCTTTAGAACTTGAGCTGTTATCGACATTTTTCTTGTTTCGGTTTTGTTTTCTTTAATATTTTCTGCATTAAAGCAGTGACTATAAAGACAACAAAATTGCTTAAGTGTAAAGCTTTGAGACAACCCAAAATGGTGAGGTCAGATTTACATGCAATTTTTCTTTTTTGTGTTTCACCATAATCATACATGATTAATGAACTGAACCAAAATAGCTTTCATTAGCTTGGCATCAGATTTGTTTCTTTACTCGTTGAAGACCGCAACACCATTGAGCTTTCAACTTTGCGTTTTGATTCCCAATCATACTTACTCGTAAATCAAAGCTAAAGTACCAGCTCCTGAGCAAAAATGTATATCTTATTAATCCATCACCAAACGATTCATTCTTCCTTCAGCAAAAATCTAACTATTTAATTTACGAGAATGTTGCCAGGACTGGAGGGCCTGAGCTACACGGAGAGGTTGGGCAGACTAGGATTTTGGTCGGAGTGCTAGAGGCTGAGGGTTGATCTTATAGAGGTGTACAAGATCATGAGGGGATAGATAGGGTGAATGCACAATCTTTTACCCAAACCAGGGGAATTAAGTACCAGAGAGATGGACTAACTTGAATGGGGCATCATAGTCGGCATGGACAAGTTGCGCCAAAAGGCCCATTTCCGTGCTGTATGACTATAACTTTTTTTTATTGGCGTGCTGATTGCCAATGTACTTCTTTCTAGATTGCCAGCTGGGTGGGAGCGAAAAATCGTGCTTCTTGTGAATACACAGCTAAGCAGACCTAAAGGAGGTCAGTAATTGGAGAGGAAATCACTCGGGATAATACCCAGTACTCTTGGCTGGCCAACAGGTAAAATAAATGTGTAGGAACGATACAATAGGAAGGTTTACATCGAAGATAAACACGAGATGCTGGAGTAACTCAGCGGGACAGGCAGCATCGCTGGAGAGAAGGAATGGGTGACGTTTCGGGTCGAGATCCTTCTTCAGACTGAGAGGCAGGGGAGAGGGAGACTAGAGATATGGAAGGGTAAGGAGTGAAAACGACAGATCAAAGCAGACAACCAGTGCAGAATTGAGGTAGTGGTATTATGTCAAAGGTACTGTACTTCAGATGTGACATTAAATCAAGGCCCAGATTTTTATTCTCTTAGGTGGGCATAAAAGTTTCCGATCTGAAAAGCTTCTGAATTTTGTAGTCGGCAGGGCAGCTCTCTGCATATCACCAACTTGGATAATTTAACATTTTATCAATCCAATTAAGCAAGCCAATTAACCTACAAACCTGTGCGTCTTTGGAGTGTGGGAGGAAACCGAAGTTCTCAGAGAAAACCCACGCAGATCACGGGGAGAACATACAAACTCCGTACAGACAGCACCCGTAGTCGGGATCTAACCCGGGTCTCTGGCGCTGCATTTTGCTGTAAGGCTGCAACTCTACCGCTGTGCCACCGTGACTGCCCTATTTTGAAGTGCAGGGAATTTAGCTCCACTTTCTTTGCAAATATTCAACCCCCACCCCAAATGTGCCCTGACCCACAAAAAAAAAGATTACCTTGAACAATCTCTTAAAATGTATTTGCAACAAAGCTTCAGCTCCAATCTCACATGTCCGTGTGTTCCTAGCATTTCTTCATAGTGTGGGTTTTTTTTTAGGCCGAGCGGAGGGGAGGCTGGTGCAAGAACAAGATCATATGAAAATGCTAAAATAAAATTGTCAGCCTTGCCGCTGGATCATTCAGTATTCAAAATACAATGAATTTCTGACATTCAGAAACACACACCTAGAAAGTGTTAAAGGTTAAAAACACAATAAAATCAAAAAAGCTAAAAAATACTAACAGCAATCTCTACCAGCAAAACTGTTGTAGAAGAACTTTGCCAGAAATGCGTTTTTTGTATTCTGATGACCCCAACTTTCCTTCATGGGCAATTCCCTCATGCAAGTTATAACTTTGTGTCATCAGTCAACTTTGTCAACAAGATATTTGAATCCACTTCAGTGGAACAACTATATTGCAATTGCAGACTTGTTACATTATCTAATCCTAAGGCTGCTGTTCTTCCTTTGTATACTACTGTGCAAACAAGGGGAAACGTCAAACTTGGTGATTGCATGTTCTAATGTTGTGATCATTTCTTAGGAAAGCTTCAGGTTAGGTCCCCAGTTACTTAAAAGAACTCAAAAGCAAAGTAATTCTCCGTCTCAAAATCTTCCCGGCCATTACACAAATGTTTAATTTGTGACGACAACTATTCCAAAACTAAAATATGGAGTTGTGTAGAATTGTGAGGAAATCAGATAGCAAGAGCACAGGCAGAAACAGAATTAACATATCCAGTAGATGGCCTTTTGCCAAGAACCCCACCTCTCTCCAACTGCTCCAAAAGATAATTTGGGTCGATACTAATCAGAAACTAAATGAACATGAACATTCACACTCTGCTAAACTTCAATAGGCAATAGACTATAGACAATAGGTGCAAGAGTAGGCCATTTGGCCCTTCAAGCCAGAAACACCATTCAATGTGATCATGGCTGATCATCTCCAATCAGTACCCCGTTCCTGCCTTCTGCCCATACCCCCTGACTCCGCAATCTTTAAGAGCCCTATCTAGCTCTCTCTTGTTAAACCCCTGTCCCACAGTACGAGTTCATTCCAAGAGTTCTCCCGAGTTTGCCCTGATTCGAACTCGGAGATTTACGGTAAGAGCCACTCGTCGGTACTCGGGGCTCCCATGGACATTTTTCATCATGTTGAAAAATCTTCACGAGTCTTCCCGTGCTTACCTGCCGTTAGTGAGTCTTCCCAAGTACCTGCCATTAGCGCTAAGAGACGTCCCTGTGCTCCGACGTACCCATTACGTTCATTCTCCGTGCTTACCACGAGTTTGATTTTTTTTTAAACTCGGGAGAGCTCTTGGAATGAACTCGCACCGTGGGCTATAAGTTTTCAGAGAACCGGCCTCCACCGCCTTCTGAGGAAGAGAATTCCACAAGACTCACAACTCTGTGTGAAAAAGAGTTTCCTCATCTTTGTTCTAAATGGCTTACCCCTTATTCTTAAACTGTGGCCCCAGGTTCTGGACTCCCCCAACATCGGCAACATGTTTCCTGCCTCTAGCGTGTCCAAACCCTTAATAATGTTATGTTTAAATAAGATCCCCTCTCATCCTTCTAAATTCCAGAGAATACCAGCCCAGCCACTCCATTCTCTCAGCATATGACAGTTCCGCCATCCCGGGAATTAACCTTGTAAACCTACGCTGCACTCCCTCAATAGCAAGAATGTCCTTCCTCAAATTAGGGGACAAAAACTGCACATGATACTCCAGGTGTGGTTTCACTAGGGCCCTGTACAACTGCAGAAGGACCTCTTTGCTCCTATACGCAACTCCCCTTGTTATGAAGGCTAACATGCCATTCGCTTTCTTCACTGCTTGCTGTACCTGCATGCTTACTTTCATTGACTGATGAATAAGGATCCCCAGATCCCGTTGTACTTCCCCTTTTCCCAACTTGACACCATTTAGATAATAATCTGCCTTCCTGTTTTTGCTACCAAAGTGGTTAAACCTCACATTTGTCCACATTGAACTGCATCTGCCATGCATCTGCCTCCTCACAGTTCATACTGCCACCCAGCTTTGTGGCATCTCCAAATTTGTTAATGTTACTTTGAATCCCTTCATCTAAATCGTTGATGTATATTGTAAATAGTTGCGGTCCCAGCACCGAGCCTTCCAGTACCCCACTAGTCACTGCCTGCCATTCTGAAAGGGACCCGTTAATTCCTACCCTTTGTTTCCTGTCTGCCAACCAATTTACTATCCATGTCTGCACTCTACCCCAATATCATGTCCTAATTTTGCCCACTAATCTCCTATGTGGGACCTTATCAAATGTTTTCTCAAAGTCCAGGTACATGACATCCACAGCTCTCCCTTCACAGAGTTCAAGCATTTTCCCCTTCAAAAAGTAGTTTGCGATCCCTGCCATCCAAAAAATGATCGACTCCAGCACACCACCGATGTCAGTCAAGACATCCAACGACCCCTTCATAGAAGGGAGTTTATCAGGCCTGGTGGCACTAGTCACTCAGCAACTCAGTCACTCAGGGTGGGCAGGCAGGAAGCTCAGAAACTGCCAGAAATTCTGCCCAAAACAGGTGAGAGACTCTGTGATAGAGAAGGGGGAGAGAGTGGAGAATCAATTTTGGACATTTTTCATCTTTTTCTGCAGATCACAGCAATGAAGGAGGAAAGTCTATCCTGGCCTGGATTTCACAGGGAGCCAATGAAGGGAGGGAGAAAAATACTGGGGTGTGGTTTAATACTTGCAGGGGGAATACTTACTGATGGGCCGAAGCGACTCCTCCTGGGCTAGTACAGGCCTGATGTGCCGAAGGGACTTAAAAAAAATTAAAAATCTGATTGAAATCTCAGTGAAAGGCACTTTTTATGGACTTTTCCTGGCCTGGCACAGGCCTTTTGAGCCAAAATGCTTCTGGGCTAATATGGGCATTTTGGGCAAAAGGGACTGGTTTCTCAGCTAATTGGAGCCTTGTGAGCCAAAATAGTAAGATTAAATGAGAACTTACCAGTTTGAAGTTTGATCCTTATTTTATGTGGAGTTACGATGAGGGATTTCGTGAAGAACCTGCCAGCACGCATGCGCGACATTCTTCAAAGCAGCGGTGTGAAATCACAGATAGTAACACTGACTGGAGATAGTAAGATTAAGAGGAACTAATATACCAGTTGACCTTATGATAGAGGGTTGGGAGCGGAGGGCACGAAATCCCTCATCGTAACTCCTCATAAAATAAGGATCAAACTTCAAACTGGTAAGTACTCGTTTAATCTAACTATTTTACTTCGGAGTCACGCGAGTGACTTCATGAAGATTTCAAAGCTCTGTGATTTCATGCCCTGGACCATGTCCATGCTCACACACTGCCGTAATAACTGATGGAGGAAGCATGATAAAGTATTTCAGACTTGAAACAAAGCTATAAAACAATAATGTATTTATTAATACAAAACAAAAATCCCTGACTTCGGGGAACGTTTAGGGAACAGTACTTCAAACTGTATCCGCAAACGTTGCGGGAGCGACCACAGGTTTATTATAGGAACGTTGAAATTTTCCTTCATTGGCCCAGCCCGCTGTTGCGAGGACATGATCCATGGGTACCTCCATGATCCTCGCCGCTGATGTGGATGCAGCCCTGGTAGAATGAGATTTGAAAATATCAGTGTCTACCCCTGCAGCACCCAACACCACCCTGAGCCACCTGGAAATAGTCTGCACTGTTACCCTGTGATGTGGGCTTTTATAACTAATGAACAGACCTGTTTCCAATCTCCTGATGTTTTGGGTGACATTAATGTAATGTCGGAGATGGGTGGTTATACAGAGGTGTACATCAATGGGATATGCATGGAATTCCAATTTAAGGCCCGTTGATCCAGGCCTATGGTGTTTAAGTAACTCATCTATAAAAAAGGTTACTTTGGTAGGGGTCGAGACCATCAGATGGTATTAGTCTTGGAACAGAAGGCTTCCCATTTCCTTATGTGGGTAAGGTACTGCTTCCTCGTGGACTCTGCACAACGCCGTGATGATATCCATAGACCTTGTTGACAGCCCGAATTCCAGTAAAGGTCTCTTCAGAACCTGCAAGGCAACAGGTTCAGATGACTATGGCACGGATGACTTTCCCCTGATATAGGATGTGTCAGTAGGTTTGGGCATTTAGGAACCTGCACCCATGTCGAGGACCACCGGGTACCATGGCTATGTGGGCCAGTCGGGTATTATCAGAATCCCTGATGCAGAATCTAGCTGGATTTTCTGCAATACCCGACTGATGAGGCAGAAAGGGGGAAATGCATAGAAGAACAACTTCCTCCAATGTAGCGAGAACGCGTCCATCGCTGCTGCCCCAGGATCTGGTTCCCAAGAGACATATGTTGGTATCTGATGGTTCAACCTGGACGCAAAGAGGTCGATATCTGGTGTTCCATATTTAGCTATAATGTTAGCAAATATTTGGGGGTTCAACATCCACTCGGTGTTGTCATTCAATACCCGTGACCTGGTGTCCGCCACTGTATTAAGCTTACCCGGAAGGTATGTAGCTGAGATCCATATATTTCTGTCAATGCACCAGTGCCAAATTATGTTTGCCAATTCATCGCAAGATATCGACTTGATACCACCCATATGGTTTAAATATGCCACCACTGTGGTATTGTCTATCTGTAGACGGACATGCGTATGATGCATATTCGTGCAATAAGCCCGCAGTCCGTGAAATGCTCCCAGCATTTCTAAATAGTTTATACCTCGTGATTGGAGTAATGTAGATTTGTGAAAATCCCATCTGCCGCCACTACTAAATGTGGTATCGGTAGCTCCCCAGCCCTGGGCGCTTGGGTCGGTTTGTAACACAACTGACGGGTTTGTAACTATGATGGGATTGAAGCAATCTCAAATGTTGCTAATCCACCATCGTAGCTCATCTTTTGCTTTGTTTGGTAGCTGCATAGGTCTGTCAAAATGCCCAGCATTGGTTTTGAGTGCTGAGATTTTTGCTCTTCGCAAATTTTGGTAATGTAATGGTTCAAATCGTGCAGCTGGAAATGTAGCTACAAGTTTTCCAATCACCTTGGCAGCATGTCGAATAGTCGGTTTCCTGGCGCAAGCAAGGCTATTACATGCCTCTATTATGTCTGTTGCTTTGTTCTCTGGTAAAGTGACAATCATACGATTGGTGTTAACTGTGAATCCCAGATCGTCCATAATGACAGAAGGGTTAAACTTTGATTTGTCTGGATGGATGACGAACCCCAGCTTTTCAAATAGTGACTTGGTGGCTGTCACAGCCAATTTAGCTAATTCCAATGTTTTCCCCACAATCAGAATGTCATCAAGGTAGGCCATGACTATGTGGTTTGTCTTCGTAGAGACACCAATACTGGTTTTAATATTTTGGTAAATAAACTGGGGGCTGTTGTATGTCCATTAGGCAATGCTTTATATTGCCATAGCTGCCCCATCCAGACAAATTTTAAGTATTTACGGTGATGTTTACGTATAGGTACTGAATAGTATGCATCTTTTAGGTCGATGCAGGCCATGAAGTACCCTCTGGAAAGCAGTTGCTTGGCAGTTTCAAATGTTTCCATTTTGAAATGGGTATATTGTACAAAAGTATTCAATTGAGTTAAATCAATTATGATACGACATCCACCATCTTTTTTAGTTTTGGTAAAGATGTTAGATACAAACTCAAGAGGTTCATGTATCGTTTTTTCTATGACCCCCCTTGGTATACAACCTTAAGAGTTCTGCATGTCCTTCCATTTTCTCTTTGTGAGAAAGTACAAATTTCCGGCTAGGTACATGTTGAGCTGGGGGAAGTTGTCTGTTGACGAATTCAATTTTGTAACTTGAATACTTTGCAATATAAAAGTGAAGTGGGCGCATGTGCGCATGTGCGGGGTTCTTCTAGAGTGTGCGCATGCGCAGGACATTCCCGGAGTGAAATAGGAATCAGCCATGTTTGCCAGACATTTCTGAGTAATGTATTAAAGAAATAAGTTGCTTAAAGCTTAAATAAAGTTAAATTACAAGTAGTGAAAGTTTCATTTACCTCACAACAATTTAAGCAACTTATCTTACAAGTCAAACAGTCCGACTTGGGATGGAGAAACTATTGAAACCCCAACGCTTGGATCTGGATCCCAACTCACCTGCTGCTGCAAAGAATTGGAAGCACTGGCTTTGTATACTAAATAACTTCTTTGAGGAGTGTGGCAACGATGCACCAGACAGGCTTAAGACATTAATAAGCTTCGTCTCTTCTGATGTATACGAGTACATAGAGGAATGTACAACTTATGATTCTGCTATTGATGTACTAAGCAGACTCTTCGTTAAGACACCCAACGTGATATTCGCTCGACACCTCCTTGCTACTCAGAAACAAAAACCTGGTGAGTCACTTGATGAATTTTTACAAGAACTTCAAAGACTTAGTAAAGACTGTGCCTTCAAAGCAGTTACAGCTGATCAATATCGATAGGAAGTTATTCGAGACTCTTTTATCAATAGTTTGGCATCACCTTTAATACGACAGAGACTATTAGAACACAAAACCTTGGATTTACAGTCAGCTTACAATCAAGCTTACTCTTTGGACTTGGCTCAGAAAAATTCAGATGCTTATGGCTCATCTAATGTGTATTCTGCTGCAACTACTACAAACGAATTTCACCCAAGTACAAATATGGAGAAAACCGAAACAATTTCTACTGATAAAGGGGCTCTTGCTGCTGCATATAATTATTCAAAAAGGAACTGTTACTTTTGCGGAGGTAATATTCATAAGAGAGAGATATGCCCTGCTCGAGAGGCAACTTGTAATAGTTGTGGCAAGAAGGGACATTATTCTAGAGTATGCAAGTCCAAAGCAACTACAAAAATTGTGACTGCTGCCATGTATATGCCTTCTTTCTGTACAATTACAGCTGCATTTCCTCAGAGCTTGTCTCATGCAGCTACAATGGTATCCATTAATGGCCATACACTTAATGTATTACTTGATTCTGGCAGTTCAGAAAGTTTTATAAGTGAACAAGTTGTGTCTCGACTAAATCTAACCATAATTCCTTCAAATAAGGAAAACCCGATGGCTCTGACAACTCTCAACACTCAAATTATAGGATCTCGTATTGTAGACTTTATTCTGAACAAAACTAGCTATACATCTGTATGTCTAGGTATTTTGAAAAATTTGTGTAGCGATATAATTCTAGGTCAGGATTTCCAGAAACTGCACAGATCACTTCAAATAATGTATGAAGGATCTATGCCTGACCTTGTATTGTCAAAGCCACCAGTATTGTATGGTGTTTCTGCTGCATCTGTTGAATGTCCTTCATTATTCACTAATTTATCCTCCAAGTGCAAGCCAAATGTTACAAAATCAAGACACTTTAGTAAAGATGATAGAAACTTTATCAACACAGAAGTAACTAATCTTTTACTAGAAGGTATCATAGAACCCAGCTCTTCCCCTTGGAGGGCACAAGTTGTCGTGGCTAAGGAGCCCTTGGAGCAGGAACGTGCCATCAGGGTAGGCAAGGTAGGCACTGCCTACCCTGACTAAAATTATAACATGGTAATAACTAAATATAAATAGTAAAGGCATGGGAGAATTATGCCTATGTAAGAGATCGATCTCTTAGGTAGGCATAATTCTCCATGCCTTTCATCCGCAGCGCTTGTAACACGGGAAGCTCTGTGCAACCCACGTGCCGTCAGCGCTGCCTGAAGCCGTCAATGATAATCGGGCTGAAGGCAGCAGAAATTCTGCCTTTGCAGCACTGCGCATGCGCATCGGTCTACTGCGCATGCGCAGAGCAAGTTTCTTGGCGGGGTTTTCAAATGTGGTTTGTCAATATTTTTATTTTTTTTTATTTTTTTGTAAAATATTTTTATTAGAAGTAATTACATATTAAGAAGAAATATAAAATCCAATTAAAACAAAAGAAAATATTATCGTCACATACATTCTTAATATTTTTAAAATTTACAATCAATCTTATTTGTACTTCTTTAAAAATCTTATTTTTTATTTTATAACAGTAGGAAATAAAAAAAGAGAAAGAGAAAAAAAAGAGATAAACTAATTGAGTGGAATATTAAACAAGATATTCTTCATTGGAGACATATTCATGATCTATTGTCTATAATTCTTCATCTATTCATACATTCAGGCTTCAGTCATGGATTCGAACCGGACCATCTTGACCCTTTAAATATTCAATAAATATTCCTCTGAATTGGTCCAGCCTGTCCATCAGGGCAAGCCTTAATCGTTCCAGGTGCAGTGTCTCTGACATTTCTGTAATCCACATTTTAGTTGTAGGGGAAGTAGGACCTTTCCAAAATCTTAGTATTAATTTTTTACCAATTATTAAACTATAACCGATAAAAATTATTTGCTGTGTTGTTAATATCTGATTTGTTTCTAGTATTCCCAATATAATTAGTTTTGAGTCTGGAGTTAACTTTGCATTAACTACAATTGAGATTATCTTAAAAATTTCTATCCAAAAATTAGTGATTTTTATACATTTTGTGAATGAATGCGTTAGATTAGCTTCTAATTGTTGACACTTATCACATATTGTCAATATTTGAAATGTATGTTAGGTAACAAAGAGAGAAGAATGGAGCTTGCGTACCAATAATGTGGTAAGTACATTTTGTGTTTATGTTTTTAAATACTGTATTTCCCGGTGTGTGGGGGGGGGGGGGGGGGGGGGGGGGTGGGGGTGGGGTGGGGGTGTGTGGGGGGGGGGGGGGGGGGGGAGGGGGGGAGGAGCTCCTTTCACAGTGTTTGGGGAGTCTGGCCCGGGCAGGTTGCGTGGAGGGCACGAAATGTTATGAATGAGGGGATAGGGCGGCAGCGCGTGGCAATTGAGGGCCGGGAGGCGGGAGTTGGGGGGGGGGGGTGGGGGAGGGGGGGGGGGTTAGAGGGAGAGGGGGGGAGAAGACGGGGCGGTGGGGAAGAGGAAGTAGGGGCGAGAGAGGGCGCTGTCACGTCCGGGAGGGGGGCGGGGGAGAGGGGGGGGGGGGGGGAGGGGGAGAAGTGAAGTAGGATGAAGGAAGAAGTAGAGTAGGAGCAAGTGTGAAGGGGGGGGGGGGCCGCGAGAAGAGAACGAAAGAAGATACAGACTCAGGGAGACGAGACCGATAGTAAGGAAGTAGAGAAAGGAAGAAGGGGGGGGGAGAAAGGGGGGGTAGAAGTGGGGGAGGGGGGGGGGGGGGGGCGCGGGGGGGAGAAGTGACGAAGGCGGGGGGCGTGGAGAAGAATGAAAGATCGGGTGAGAAGACGCGGGGGGGGGTAGCGGTGCGGGCCGGGGGGGGGGAGTAAGTTTAGAAGCTGGTGAACGTGATGGAGAAAGTGGTGTACAGTGTGTGGATCAGTGCAGGAGAAAGCGAAGAGCAGAAGGGGGGAGAAGTAGAAGAGAAGGAGAATGGGGGAGGGGGGAGAGATTGGCGGTGGAACAGCAGAAGTAGAGATCGAGAAGAACAGAAGGTGTGGGGGGGAGACGGAGAGATGGGGAGAAGGAGAAAGGCGGGGGGAGGGGGGAGCAAAGAGGGAGGGGGGGGGAGGTAGGAACCAGGAGGGGGGGGGGAGAAGAGAATGAAGGGGAGAAAGAAACGAGAGGAAAGGGCCGAGACAGGGGGTGGGGGGGGGAGAAGAGAAGAAGTTTTTGAAGTAAGAAGTAGCGGGGGGGGGCGGGGGGCGGTGGGGAGGGGGGAGAGGGGGGGGGCGGTGGGGCGGTCGGGGGGGAGAAAGAAAGAAAGAAGTTGTGGAGAGGGGGGGAGGTGGGGGGGGGGGCGGGTGGGGGGGAGGAGAACGCTCCGTGGGTGAACGCTAGGGGAGGGGAGGGGGCGCGGGGGGGGGGGGAGAGGGGGGGGGGGGGTGGGGAGAACCAGATGGGGAGGGAGAAGAAAACAGAAAACGGGTAGAGCGGGAGAAAGAAGTTGAGCCGGGGGGGGGGGTGAAGAAAGCGGGGGGGGGGGGGAGAGAAGTCAGAATGGGGGAGAGAGGAACAGAAAGTTAGAGAACAGGAAGAGAGAAGAAGGGGGGGGGCCGGGGGGGGGGGGGGGACGAGTAGGGGGGGCAGAAGGAGACGCGGGGGGGGGAAGGGAGAAGTTGTAGGCGGCGGGGGGAGAGAAGCAGGGAGAAAGACAGAGAGAAGGGGGGGGGGGGGGGGGGGGGGGAGAGGGGGGGACCGGGGGCGGGGGCGGGGGCGGGGGGGGGGGGGGGGAGAGAAGAAAGAAGTAGGAAGTGAGGGGGGTGGAGAAAGAGACTGCCATGAAAGAAGGAGAGAGAAGGAGAGGGGGGCCGTGCGGGGGGGGGGTGAGAGAGAAGGGGCGGGGAGCAAGAAGAGAGAAGGGGCGGGTAGAAGTGGGGGGGGGGGGGGGGGGGGAGAAGTAGCTCGGTGTGTTGGCCCTGGAGCTGGCTGAGTGGCCGCCGGGGGGCCCGGACAGCGGGGGGGGGGGAACCAGCCGCCACACTTAGCTCCTTCTGCCGGTCCCCCGCTCACCTCTGGCAGCTCTCGTCTACAAACCACTTATACTCCTGCGCTCGCTGTGGCCTCACTTATGTCCTTAAATTCCGACAGCGCGATCGGAACGAGGTTACTCGGCTGTGGGGAATTTAAGGATTTGCTTGGAAGCCATAGCTGACATGAGCGAAGTCGCGAGTGGGGTGGGGACGGCAGGTGACTAGGTGTTCCGATGGAGAGCACTGCCAGAGGTGAGCGGGAGCGGTCCGGCCAGTCAGAAGGCGCTGAAGTGGGCGCGGCCAGTTCTGCTGTGGGGTACCGGCGGCTGCTCGTAGCTACTGAGCTGCTTCTATCCCCAGCTACAGTGCGAGGGCTTCGTGCCCGGACAGCTGCGGCAGCGGTGAGTGAGTAAGTTTCTGGCATTATCCCCGACACCCTCCTTCTCAACACTCGTGCCCTCCCCACAACTTTACCCGACACAGACTCTCCACACGCTGTGAAAGGAACTGTTCCCCCAATTGGTCTAGGACTAGGAAGCCTTGGGCAAATTGAAATGTCACTGTTTTTATTTATTTATTTATTTAACGGAGCGAACAATCTGCGCATGCACGGGTAATATTTTTTTTAGCGGACTGAGTGCCTACCCTGAGTAATTACTCTCGGCACATGCCTGCCTTGGAGCGACATAGAAAAAGACTCTGCATTGATTACTCTCAAACTATAAACCAGTTCACAGACCTTGATGCATATCCACTACCTCGAATAGAAGAGATTATCAATACATTAGCTAAGTATAAGATATTCTCTACTTTTGACTTAAAAAGTGCTTACTACCAAATTCCTTTGAAGGAATCAGAGAGGAAATACACTGCGTTTGAAGCAAATGGGAAATTATATCACTACTGCAGAGTTCCTTTTGGTGTATCTAATGGCGTGGCTGTTTTTCAGAGAGATGGGAACAAAATTGTTGAACAGAAGGAAACCTTAAAGATACTTTCCCTTATTTGATAATATAACTATTGCAGGAAAAGACCAAGCTGAACATGATAAAAATGTACAACGGTTTTTAGATGTTGTACATTCTAAAAATCTAACATTAATCTTGAGGCTAAGTCAAATAACATCCAGTGTATCAATTAATTCTTGGTTATTGGGGTTGGAAATGATAATAATCAAGGCCTGTTCCAGAAAGACTCCGCCCACTCCAAGAGATACCTGTTCCAGTTACATTAAACTCTCTACGAAGGGTCCTTGGGATGTTTGCATATTATGCAAAATGGATACCAAATGTTTCTGACAAAATTCAGCCTTTGATTAGAGCAAAATCTTTCCCCCTTGACTCTACAGCAATTGGTGCTTTTACTTCTTTAAAGAAACAATTGGAATCTGCGACATTACATGCCATTGACGAGGATCGCCCCTTTGTTGTTGTATGTAATGCCTCTGATTTAGCAGTATCAGCAACATTAAATCAAGGAGGACGACCAGTGGATTTCATGTCTCGTACTCTTTCATGTCTCGTACTCTCCAAGGTAGTGAATTGCACCACCCACCTGTCGAAAAGGAAGCTACAGAAATTATTGAAGCAGTGAGAAAATTGAGTCATTTCCTTGCTCGCCAGCACTTCACTTTGATAACAGATCAGCGTTCAATAGCTTTTATGCTGGATAATCGAAAACGAACGAAGATTAAGAACAGTAAAATTCATGAATGGAGGATTGAATTATCTGCATATAGTTATTCAATTGAGTACTGCCCTAGTATAGATAATGTTGCTCCGGATACATTAACCCGAGCATTTTGTGCCTCTGTTCATTCTTCTGCACTCACTGATCTTCACAATGGGCTGTGTCATCCTGGAGTCACTCGTTTGTTACACTATGTTTCGTTTCCAAAAACTTACCTTTCTCTAGAGAAGATGTGAAGATGACGTGTGCTTCATGTAGAATCTGTGCTGAATTAAAACCAAGGTTCTTCCGGTCCTGAAGAAGGAAGATTGATCAAAGCTACTCAACCTATGGAACGTTTGAAGTATTGACTTCAAAGTGACTTTACCATCCTCCTCTCGAAAATGTTTTATATACTTACCTTAGTTGACGAATATTCGAGGTTCCCATTTGCTTTTTCTTGTCCAAATATGTCAGCTGCTATGGTTATCAAATGCTTAGATCAACTGTTTTCTTTCTGTGGATTTCCAAGTTACATACATTCTGATAGGGGCACCTCATTCATGTCGAAAGATTTAAAGGACTACCTTTTCTAAGAGAGGAATTGCAACAAGTAAAACAAACCACCATTATCATCCTATTGGAAATGGTCAGGTTGAGAGGTATAACGGAATCATTTGGAAAGCAGTGAAACTGGCTTTAAAGTCAAATGACATACCAGATCAGCATTGGGAATGTGTTCTACCAGATGCATTACACTCCATCATATCTCTACTGTCAACTGCTACCAATACTACTCCACATGAGCGGTTCTTTAACTTCAAACGGCGTTCTTCTAGTGGTACTTCTCTGCCATCATGGTTGACTAGCCCTGGGACCGTGTTGCTTCGTCGTTATGTCCGATCAAATAAGAATGAGCCTTTTGTTGATGAAGTTGAACTGACTGATGTCAACCCATCTTATGCAACTATCAAGTATCAGGATGGACGCCAGTCAACTGTCTCACTTCATGACCTTGCACCATGTCCGTCTTCTCCATCAGCTCCATCACTTCTTGATAACAGTAATCGAGAACTTCCTCCAACACTTCCAGCATCCCCTATGGAAACTTCTATAAGAAATTCTAAAATTGTAAATCTAAATAACAATATGAGTGAAGTTGATGACCAAGCAATATATCTACCACCAGCTATTGAAACGCCATTACCTCCTGAAGCTCCAGTTCTGCGACGGTCATCAAGATGTATTAAACCTCCTGACCGTCTCAACTTATAAATAGGAGGGGAAAATGAAGTGGGCGCATGTGCGCATGTGCGGGGTTCTTCTAGAGTGTGCGCATGTGCAGGACATTCCCGGAGTGTGCGCATCTGCAAAGTATTTCGGGTGGGAAAGGCCTGCGGAATCAGCCATGTTTGCCAGACGTTCCTGAGTAATGTATTAAAGAAATAAGTTGCTTAAAGCTTAAATAAAGTTAAGTAAATTACAAGTAGTGAAAATTTCATTTACCTCACAACAAAAAGTGTCAGAAGTTATAGAACTCCATGCATCCCCAAACAGACGCAATCTATCTCCCACTAGTGAGGTTCTGCATGCAGCATTCCCAAGGGAACCAGACCCCCTTACATCCATGGTTACCGGAGGGGCTTGTTCTTCTGTCCTTTGTTCTTGGGTTGCTGTGGTGCTGGTGTGGGGGGTTGGTGCATTTTCCATGCAGGTCGCTGTGGGCCCTGGCCTAAAAAAGGCCTCTGATGATAAGGCACGACCTTAGGGTTTACTCCTGTCACTCTGTCGGGTTGAACCCGGGGCCTGTTCGCTGTTGCGTATGGATGCTGGCGTCGGTACGCCGGTGGTTTGCCACAGGAAGGCGGTTTTATCAACCCAACCGCTTTGGCTTCCTCGTCCAGGTCTTTTACCTGTTTGGGCAAGTCATCACCAAACAACTGTCTTGGTGGTGGCGTAACGTTGGCCTTACACAAACCTGCAAATTTGGGGTTAAGTGTAGGACAGATAGAGCTATTCCGAAAAAAAATGATTTCATAAAGGGTGTTGCATAGCAGAGCTAATGCATCCTGTTGCTCTTCCGTCATGTCCGTACCGTCGACTGACCTGGCAAATGCCGTGATGCCTGAAGTAAGTAGTTTCAGGATTCTTTGGATTTTTAATTCCTGTGCCCTTATCCCAAGGCTGATGTTTCCCCACATGGGGGTGTTTGTGGTAGAGACATTCAGCGACACGCAATTTTCCGGAGCCATGTATTTACTTGTTGTCTCCGAAATTACCTGCTCCTGTAGCTGGTGACTTGTCAGATAATTTATTCTAGCCGCTAGCCTCGGCTGAAGAAGTGGCCCTTTCTGGGATGGTTGAGCGAACTTGGATACCATCCCCAGAAGTTCCTCTTCTTGCATCTCTTGCAACTGTGGGTCTTCAACCAACCCCTCTTCAAAGTCAGCTAATCCCTGACTTCTTGCGCTCCCTACTGAGGAGGGAGAGATGTTGGGCAGTCCTGGTAAAGGGCCTGCCGCGGATCTGCGTGATCCTTGGGATGCCTGCTCCGGCTGGAGTAGGTCCCTCTGGAGCAGCTACTCCATCATTCGCTCCATGCGAGCTATGCGACCGCCGCCGCTGTCTGCGAACGGCAAGTCGTCTTCCCCAGATTCTGATGAACCTATGGGGCCTCTACCACCAGTCCGCACCTCGCCGAGGTGATGTCTATGGGACTGAAGTAGGTAGTCGGTGCCAGTCGCTCCTGCGGGGCTACACGACTCCCGCGCGGATCTGCCGGTTGTCCGCAGTCTTCCGGACTGAAGCGGTGGATAGTCGGTGCCTGCCGCTGCTGCGGGGCTACACGACTTCCTGGTAGATCTGCCGCCTGTCTGTTTCGACTGCGGCGGTGAGGAGTTGGTGCCAGCCGCTCCAGCGGGGCTACACGACATCCGCGCGGGCTTGCCGCCAGTCTGGGGTCTCCGTGACTGATGTGACGCAAAGTCGGTGCCAGCCGCTCCTACGGGGTTACACGACTTGTGTGTTGTTTTTCCAACGGTCCGCAATCTAGCGAACTGAAGCGGTGGAGAATCGGTGCCAGCCGCTCCTGCGGGGCTACATGACTTTTGTGTTGATTTGCCACCGATCCGCAATCTAGCAGACTGAAGCGGTGGAGAGTCAGTGCCAGCCGTTCCAACGGGGCTACGCGACTTTGGTGCGGTTTTCCCACCGGTCCGCCCTCTTGCGGAGTGATACGGTGGAGAGTCAGGGTGTGCCGACAAACCGGGCCCTGTCTTCGCAACTTTTTACCGCTGGTCTGTTCCCGTACAGATTGTGGCGGTAGGGAGTCGGGGTCTTGGCTACCCTGCTCCCGCGCGGACCTACCGCCAGTACGCAGCTCCTTGGACTGCTGCGGTGGAGAGTCGGGTCCTGCCGACTGAGCGGGGCTCCCCGACTTCCGCGCTGTTTTCCCCGCCCGTGGTACGGGTGCTGCCGGTTCTGTGGTCAGCTCCGGGGATGTTGGCTGCCGACTTCGCTCTGAAGTCCCGCGGTACTGAAAGGCATGCTTCAGCACAGCCTTCTTTTTAAATCTTCTCTCCATAGTTTTCCTGTAGGAATAATCAAGTACAGAAAAACTAACCAGCTCAAGGTTAGTGAAAACTTACCTGAGAGCCTTTTTGAAGCTCCCGGCAGAGGAGTGCACTCCCCCCAGCTTGTCGACTGCAAATGCGAGCGATGATATGTCGCGCATGCATGCTGGCGGGGTCTTCACGAAGTCACTCACGTGACTCCGAAGTAAAATTAGTGGTTTCAGGCAGGCCAAACAACTCATTGCATTTTCATTTAATTTCCATTTCCATCGCAGTTTCAAGCACAGGGCAGGCTGAACAGCTCATTGCATTTTCATTTCATTTCCATTGCCATTGCAGTTTCAAGCACAGGGCGGGCCAAACAACTCATTTCATTTTCATTAAGGGCTAACAAATCATTTTTTACTAGTACATTGCAGACTCACAGTTCAGTTGATTCACAGCTTAGAATGAGAGTCATAGCCTCTCCCTCGCGATCTTGCAGAGTGACTGAGTCATGTCCAGGCATCCGCGGTTTTATGGTCCTGCCCTCCCCCCCCTGCCCCCCGGAAGAGGCGTTACCTTCATCATGGTGATTGACAGGAGAAAGGATCTCAAGGTTTTTTTAAACACTCATAACGTTTTTATTTTTCATCGATGGGAAAAATCCTCGGGGCCTGCTCAGCGGAGGACGACTGTGAGTAAGATGGCCAAAAATCATAGTGATATATGGTAGCGTTTTTTCTAAAATCAATATATATAGCGCAGACAGGAAGTTGTCAAGATGAGACTTTTAATTATATAGATGATCCCATCCGAATACAATTAAACAAATGCTAGACGATTGTGGCTGAGACTATCAGGTCCATTGTGGGCCATCAGAGATGATCTCTAGCAATGACATATTTTGTCCCCAAGAAAAATAAAGCGAGCTTTCTCAATGACTACCGCTCAACAGTTCTAACATCAACAATAATGAAGTCCTTTGCAAAAATGATACCGACCCACATCTGCACCAGTCTTCCAGACAATCTAGACCCAGCTTAATTTGCCTACAGAAAAAAATAGGCTTACGGAGGACGTTATTTTTCTTGCACTATATTCATTTCTGGAACACGTCGACCAGAAGAACACCTAGGTCGAGATGCAATTCATAGACTATAGCTCAGCCTTTAACACAATAATACTGAATAAGCTCATTCTTAAACCAAGACATTGTTCTTGGGGTTTCTATCTGCAAATGGCTTCTCAACTTCCTGATCAGCAGATGTTAGTCATAAAGATTCCTCCACCCTGAACCTCATGGTTGTCTACTCAGTCCTCTGTTCTACTCCCTGTATACCCAAAATCTGTATTGATCAAGTGCAAAACCAACTCGACCCCTAAGTTTGGCACTCAACCCCACCACCTCTCTAAACTTATTGTCAAACTGAGGGGACTGGGTATCTGCTCGTCCTTATGTAATTGGATCTTCAACTTGTCTGGTCCATCACAGGTATCGACCTCCCCACCAGTCTTTGCATGTTTTACATGGGTCATTATAACAATTTAATACAACTGCCTTTAATTACTCATTACCTTAAAATCAGAAGTGTTAATCTATTTGTTTTCAAAATAATGATACTTACTGTTTGCTGAGTATTTCACTTAAGGTTTTAACATCTTCTTTGAGATTACGAGGTATATCATCCATGTACCGTTTCTCCAGATGACTCTCAACAACTTTATCTGATCCATTTCTCTTTGGCCTCTTGATCAATCCAATGCTTAAAGCAAAAACATACATTTATAGACAATCGGTGCAGGAGTAAGCCATTCGGCCCTACAAGCCAGCACCGCCATTAATTGTGATTATGTCTGATCATCCACAATCGGTACCCTGTTCCTGCCTTCTCCCCATATCCCTTGACACCGCTATCTTTAAGAGCTCTATCTAACTCTCTCTTGAAAGCATCCAGAGAATTGGCCTCCACTGCTTTCTGAGGCAGAGAATTCCACAGACTCACAACTCTCTGGGTGAAAAAGTTTTTCCTCATCTCATTCTAAATGGTCTACCCCTTATTGTTAAACTGTGGTCCCTGGTTCTGGACTCCCCCAACATCGGGAACATATTCTCTGCCTCTAGCATGTCCAATCCCTTAATAATCTTATACGTTTCAATAAGACACCCCTCATCCTAAAATCCAGAGTATACAAGCCCAGCTACTCCATTCTATCAACATATGATAGTCCCGCCATCCCGGGAATTAACCTTGTGAACCTACGCTGCATTCCCTCAATAGCAAGAATGTCCTTCCTCAAATTTGGAGAGCAAAACTGCACACAATACTCCTGGTGTGGTCTCACTAGGGCCCTGTACAACAGCAGAAGGTCCTCTTTACTCATGTACTCAACTCCTCTTGTTATGAAAGCCAACATGCCATTATCTTTTTTTATGCCTGCTGTACCTGCATGCTTACTTTCAGTGAGTGATGAACAAGGAGCCCCAGATCTCTTTGTACTTCCCCTTTTCCCAACCTGACACCATTCAAATAATAATCTGCTTTCCTGTTTTTGCCACCAAAGTTGATAGTTTCAGCCCTTCGAGCCTGCACCGCCATTCAATATGATCATGGTGATCATTTCCATACCCTCTGATCCCCTTAGCCACAAGGGCCACATTCAACTCACTCTTAAATATAGCCAATGAACTGGCCTCAACTACCCTCTGTGGCAGAGAGTTCCAGAGACTCACCACTCTCTGTGTGAAAAAAGTCTTTCTCATCTCGGTCTTAAAGGATTTCCCCCTTATCCTTAAGCTGTGACCCCTTGTCCTGGACTTCCCCAACATCGGGAACAATCTTCCTGCATCTAGCCTGTCCAACCCCTTAAGAATTTTGTAAGTTTCTATAAGATCCCCTCTCAATCTCCTAAATTCCAGAGAGTATAAACCGAGTCTATCCAGTCTTTCTTCATAAGACAGTCCTGACATCCCAGGAATCAGTCATGGTGCATCTACCATGCGTCCGCCCACTCATCCAACCTGTCCAAGTCACCCTGCATCCTCATAGCATCCTCCTCACAGTTCACACCAGTTTTATGTCATTTGCAAATTTTCTAATGTTACTTTGAATCCCTTCATCTAAATCAGTGAAGTATATTGTAAATGGCTGCAGTCCGAGCACCAAGCCTTGCGGTATCCCTCTAATCACTGCCTACCATTCTGATAGGGACCCGTTAATCCCTACCGTTAATCCCAGACTGTTTCCAGTCTGCCAACCAACTTCCTAGCAATGTCAGTACCCTACCCCAATACCATGTGTTCTAATTTTTCCCACTAATCTCCTATGTGGGACCTTATCAAATGCTTTCTGAAAGTCGAGGTACACTACATCCACTGGCTCCTCCTTGTTCATTTTACTTGCTGCATCCTCTAAAAATTCCAGAAGATTAGTCAAGCATGATTTCTCCTTCGTAAATCCATGCTGACTCGGACCGCTCCTATTACTGCTATCCACATGTGCCATTATTTGATCTTTTATAATTGCTGCCAGCATCTTCCCCACCACCAATGTCAGGCTAACTTGTCTATAATTCCCTGTTTTCTCTCTCCCGCCTTTCTTAAAAAGTGGGATAACATTAGCTAGCCTTGAATCCGCAGAAACTGATCCTGAATCAAGAGAACATTGGAAAATGATCACCAATGCGTCCACGATTTCTAGAGCCACTTCCTTAAGTACCCTGGGGATTTAACCTTGAGTCCCATCTACCCAACACCATTTCCTGCCTAATGTGAATTTCCTTCAGTTGCTCCATCACCCTAGATCAGGGGTCGGCAACCTACTGGCCCTGGGCCGAATGCGGCTCATAAACAGAAATCATCCGGCCTGCAGTCGGATTTTTTCCCCCGTAATCATCTGGCCTGCCACGTGCCCTGAGCAGTGGCCGAACACCCCGAGCAGCAGCACTCCGAGCAGCAGTGCTCCGAGCAGCAGCGCCCGAGCAGCTGCTGGCACCCCGAGCAGCGGCCGAGCTCTGGCTGTACTGCATCCTGCACAAAGCCGCTGGTAAGGCCGCGCACCTTCTGTGAACACGTTTAAGAAAGAACTGCGGGCGCTGGAAAAATCCAAGGTAGGCAAAAATGTTGGAGAAACTCAGTATTGCATGAGGCTGACTCACCCGCTGAGTTTCTCCAACATTTTTGTCTACCTTCTGTGAACATGTGATTTGATGCCTGCCATCCGGGGCGGGATGGGGCTGGGATCCATGTGTACGCGTAATAGATGTGGCCTGCCATGCGCTCACAGACATGTGTCCCGGCCCCTATGTAGCGGCATAGTTCCATGCGTAAACACTTCAGATATCGGTATGAAATTATCTCCATCCAAACTGGATATCTCCATACTCGTAATGCAATGACTCGTGCTCTCTTTATCCTTATTCATTGAACGTAATTGAATCTTAGTCTCTTCTCCTCTGATATTCAGCCTTCCCGTCAGGCTTTCTGTGCAAAAGGTAGTCGAACTTCCATGATCCAGAAAAGCATATGTTTGCAACACTGCATTCGTCTTGCTGTTCCTTACTTGCACTAGTAAGATAGAAAAATTACGAGCTTCACCCCCGGCCCCAATATGAGCAGATACTTGAGGCGAGGTGATAGTATTTCTAGTAGTTGGCTTCTCGCCCTCTTCTGTTTGTTCCGGTTCTTCTTCTTCTATTTGCTCTGGTAACTCATCATCCATTTGTTCCAGTTCTTATTTTTCTTCTTCCTGGTGCTCTGGCAGCTCTTCTTCAATGTGAAGTGCTTCAGGATGATATTGTTTACACTCATAACAAATTATAGGAGTCTTATAGTCTCTTACCAAATGTCCTTTTTTCAAACATCCAAACAAATTCTCTTCTTTCAAGAAATCCATCTTGTCTTCATATTCTTTCATCTTGAATCTTCGACACCATCTTATGGTGTGACCAACTTCATCACATAACAAACAAAATACTATTTGCTTGCTAGTAGACACCTTTCCTTTTCTTTCATCTGTCTTTTCCACAGATACGGTCGTGGTAGCAAAACTACTTCTCTTAGGTTCAGATCTTTCTTCGGTTTTGGAAAAGGTAGAACTTTTGTTACTTGCAATCGGTTTGTAATCTTCAATAGTTCTGTTGTATGAGTCTGACATGTACTGTACTTCTTTGTCCAAGAATTCCACCAGGTCTAGTAGCCTAGCTACTTGGTTCCTCTCATCTCGTATTTTGCCTGCTTCATCTCTCCACTTTTCTCTCATTCTTCTGGGCAACTTGTTAATGATGATTCTCATATTACTTACATGATTCATTTCCTCCATGTAGCTGAGATTTCTTATTGAGCTGCAACATCTCCTCAGAAATATTGCATAATCACTCAATTTTTCCACATCTTCTGGCTTGATTTATTTCCAAGCATGGGCCTTCTCAATGTATGTGTGCGTAATCTTCTGTTCATCACCAAAACGTTCTTTTATTAATCTTCTCGCCTTTTTATAGCCCTGGTCGCCTGGCTCCATCTGATAACTTTCTACAAGTACCTTCACACTTCCACTTGTGTACTTCACCAGAAATCGTATATGTGCTCTTTTTCATCCTTAACTTTTGTCTCTAACCACCTCCTCTAGTGCCCTTACGAAAGTTTCATACTGCAAAGGATCTCCACCATACGTGGGAATTTCTACTGGTGGTAAAATGAGAGAGGTATTTCATCGAGCTATAATCTTGTTGAATTCAGATTGCCTATCCAACAGTGCCAATAATCCATCCTGAAAACTCTGTCTTGGCTCCATCTGTTCATAAACAGGCCTTTGTGCACCAGGCCTCGAAAAAGCATGGTCCGCTATTGGTTTGTCTCGAGCAGCCACAGACGCTCTAATAGTAATTGGTTTTGATCTAGCACTCATTTGCTGAGATAAAGTTTTACCCATCTTCCTTTGTTCCAATGGGTTTTCAAAGCCTAGAAATCCGGTGGACCTCGATTGTGGAATTGATCCAACTGCTGATTCACTTTGAGCAGTTTTTCTTCTTGGTCCAGAGCTCATCGTCCTTGACGAATTAGAGCTGCATCTTGACCCCTCACCTTCCAGTATCTCCTTCTTTGCTTTGGCCACCGCCATCTTTGTATCTAATTCCAGTTGTTCCTGCTGTCGAACCATCTCTTCTTGCTGTCGTGCCATCTCATGTTTTTTCTTCATGGCATCCGCTTCTATTGAGAGCGCAGCTAAATCAGCTTTTGCTCCCAATTGAGCAGAAGCCCTCGAAACCGAACTGGCTGAGCAACCAGATCTATGTCTTGATCCTCGTTGAGATATATTGGAGACATTATCTCATCGTCTAATTTCATCTTCGATTCTGGCACCTTGTTGCTTCGCACTTCCAGCTACTAAGCTCGTAACTTGTGACGTAATTTCAGATAACCACTTCTCTGCCATTTTCTTGAAACCATTGCATATCTTCTTCGTGTCTTCATCCCACTGGGTATGTCTTCTACATTGTTCCCAAGACAGCACTGAACACAGCAATACATTCTGTTTCTTGCCAATCTCCTGGTAGAGGTTCATAGTTGGCTCATATTAGATTTCACCTTGGTCACGTTCTGTTCTGATTCCATTAGTTTCTTCTGTGTATCAATTAATCTAGTCACCTGCAACCATGATTCATTTTTCTCTTTCTCGGTTTCCCTCAAATAGGCAGCATGTGAAATATCTGTTTCTTCAAGTGGTCTGGGTCTTTCTTCACCACCACGTGGTTCTTCTGGTGTAGCTTCATCTTCTAAATTCATGATTTTAAAGAGGTTTTGGCAGATTGCCAAGTCTTTAAATTAATTGAACAAAAATCTCTGCTAGTAGCTGTGGCTCTATTTTGTCAATAATTTCTTTCAAAACCAAAACATACTGATAATGTAGAGAACATCTCTCTAATTCCAGGTGCAAAATGTAGCTCTAATTCAATGGAATGCGCTTATCACAAACGATTCAAAACAATCCAAGGTCGGTCTGCTTTCCCCAGACAAGCTGGAGAAAACACCTTCTGAGTTCTGTTACAGAAGTCTTTTGATAAAGCTGTGATTTTAATTCAAAGAATAATAATCGATTCGTACTCACAAATCCAGTGATACATCTTCAGATGTCTCGATGCTGTCAGTAGACCTCAGGGCCCTTCTCTGGCCGAGATCTTTATCTTCAGTTCCTCCTTCCTCCAGTTTCTTCTGGCTAAAACCTCTCCGAGAATTTTAGCCAATCTTTTGTCCTCTTCTATGGGACTTGTATTTCTTCTTCTTCAGTTCCATGACTGGAACCAGTCTTCTTTGGCTGTGCCTCACCGAGGTCTTAGCCTGGTCGTCCTTCTCGATACTTCGATTCAATCTTCTGTCCTACTATCTGGGACTGGTATTTAACCCCCTCGCCGGAGGTTCCCTTCTACTTAATGTAGCGTATCATAGATTATCATATCTTTCGGGTAATTAGTACCCTAGCCGCTATTTGGACGAGAATGGTTGAAGGGGGTGTCTTCTAAATGCATGCAAGCTCTCTCAGAGACCTTCAAAGCTTCTTCACTGATATGACTTCAAAACACAGTCTTTTGATGAATAAATGTTTTATTGTTGCTAGAAAACAGTAAGAAACATCCAGGTTTCTTCCGACTCGTTACTACAATCTTCTTCGAACTCCAGCTTATTACTTTAGACATTAGAAAACTCCTTGTTTCTCTATAACACTGGCAAGATCCGCGTGATCCCGCATGATCTCACATGATCTCCTTTAGATCTCCCATGGACCCCGCATGGCCCACAAGGTAGAAGGCTCTTCCACATCGGCTCCACATCGGCTCTCCAAACTAATCTAACAACTAAACTTCCAAACACGCCCAAAAACACGTCATAAATCCCACCCACAATATAACGGGCAGTCTTAAATTTAAAGGCACATGCCATCATCAGTGACATGCAAAACAGGCCAAATGGCCACTACACACTATGCAGAACAAGTTTGCCGACCACTGCTCTAGATCCTCTGGCCACTAGTATATCAGGGATATTGTTTGTGTCTTCCTTAATGAAGACGGATCCAAAGTACTTGTTCAACTCATCTGCCATTTCATTGTGCCCCATAATAAACTCACCTGTTTCAGTCTTCAAGGGTCCAACTTTGGTCCTCACTAATTTTCTCCTCTTCCCATACCTAAATAAGCTTTTACTATCCCCCTTTATATTCTTGGCTGGCTTACCTTCGTACTTCATCTTTTTTCCCCATATTGCCTTTTTAATTATCTTCTGCTGCTCTTTAATGCTCCCAATCCTCTGACTTCCAGCTCATCTTTGCTATATTAAAGGGAATATGATGGGAATATCCTGCTCAACTAATCTCTGAATTTTTTTGAGGAGAAAAATGGATGAAGGAGAGTCAGTGGATGTAGTGGATCTGGACTTTCAGAAAGCCTTTGATAATGTCCCACGCAGGAGGTTAGTGGACAAAATTAGAGCACATGGTATTGGGGGCAAGGTGTTGACATGGATAGGGAATTGGTTGGCAGACAGGAAACAAAGCGTAGGAACAAATGGGTCCCTGTCAGAATGGCAGGCAGTGGCGAGTGGAGTGCCTCAAGGCTCGGTGCTGGGTCCGCAACTTTTTACAATATATATTAATGATTTCGATGATAGGATTGAAAGTAACACTAGCAAATTTGCAGATGACACAAAGCTGGGTGGCAGTGTGAACTGCAAAGAGAAGAATGCAGGCAGTGGCGAGTGGAGTGCCTCAAGGCTCGGTGCTGGGTCCGCAACTATTTACAATATATATTAATGATTTTGATGATAGGATTGAAAGTAACACTAGCAAATTTGCAGATGACACAAAGCTGGGTGGCAGTGTGAACTGCAAAGAGAATGCTACGAGGTTGCAGGGTGACTTGGACAGGTTGAGTGAGTGGGCAGATGCATGGCAAACGCAATATAATGTTGATAAATGTGAGGCTATCCACTTTGGCGGCAAGAACAAGGAGGCAGATTATTATCTCAATGGTGTCAAAAGGGAAGTGCACAAGACCTGGGAGTCCCTGTGCACCAGTCATTGAATGTAAACATGCAGGTACAGCAGTTAGGTAAGAAAGCTAATGGCATGTTGACCATCATAATGAGAGGATTTGAGTATAGGAGTAAAGAGGTCCTTCTGCAGTTGTACAGGGCCCTGGTGAGACCACATCTGGAATATTGTGTGGAGTTTTGATCTGCTGATTTGAGGACGGGATGGCAGGACTACCATATGAGGAAAGATTGGGCTTGTAATCACTGTAATTTAGAAGGATGAGAGGGATTCTTATAGAAAAATATAAAATTATAAAAGGACTGGACAAGCTAAATGCAGGAAAAATGTTCCCAATGTTTGGGGGAGTCCAGAACCAGGGGCCACTGTCTAAGAATAAAGGGGAGGCCATTTAAAACTGAGATGAGAAAAACCTTTTCACTCAGAGAGAGTTGTGAATTTGTGGAATTCTTTGCCACAGAAGGCAGTGGAGGCCAATTCACTTGATGAATTTAAGAGAGTTAAATAGAACTATTGGGGCTAGAGGAATCAAGGGATATAGGGAGAAGGCAGACACGGGTTACTGATTGTGGATGATCAGCCATGATCACATGAATGGCGGTGCTGGCTCGAAGGGCCAAATGGCCTCCTCCTGCACCTATTTTCTATTTTTCTAACAGTGACTACAATTAAAGCACAGTGGCTACCAGAGGGCAGGAAGTGCAAATCTTCAAATTTACTACACAGAAATGCAAGTGTTGAAAATGTGACACAGAACCAGATACCCATAGAGAAAACACAAATTAGAATCATAGAGTCATGCAGCACAGAAACAGGCCCTTTGACCCACTTGCCCATGCCGACCGCAATGCCACATCGACCCAAGTTCCACCTGTCTGCATTTGGTCCTTATCTCTCTAAACCTTTCCTATCCATTTGCCTGTCCAAATGTCTTGCAATGTTATTATAGTCCTTGCCTCCATAACCTCCACTGGCAGCTGGTTCCATATAGCAAACACCTTCTCTGTCAAAAAGTTGTCCCTCAGGTTCCAGTTAAATCTTTCCCCTCTCACCTTTAAACCCATTTCCTCTGATTCTTGATTCCCCAACTCTGGTTAAAAGTAACTGTGCATTTACCTTATCTACTCCCCTCATGATTTTATACACCTCAGATCACCCCTCAGCCGACTTCCCTCCAAGGTGTAAAGTCCTAGCCCGTCCAAACTCTTCCTATAGCTCAGGCCTTCAAGTTTTGGTAACATCCACGTAAATCTTCCCTGCATTCTTTCCAGTTTGACGACATACTTCCCATAGCAAGGTGACCACAACTGAACACAATACTCCAAATGCAGTCTCACCAACATCTTGTACAACTGTAACATAACATCCCAATGTCTATACTCAATACCCCGGGTGATGAAGGCCTATGTACCGAAAGCCTTCTTGACCACCCTATCAACCTTGCATCTTAAATAGAATACTTCAACAATTTGCAAGCCCTCAATCTTTTTTGGCTCACACCTTCTGTCTTTTCATCGATGGCCTTTGTCCAACTATCTGCCTATCAAAACACCCCATACCTGTATCAACCTATTACGTGCCAGCTTTATCCTGTCCCTCCTCTCTCCCAGCTTTCTTCTCCCCCACTATCAGTCTGAAGAAGGGTCCCAACCTGTCCCAAATATCACCTGTCTATGTTCTCCAGAGATGCTGCCTGACTCACTGAATTATACCAGCACATTGTGACTTATTGTGTACATCAGCAACTGCACTCCTCGTTTCTACAACCATATATGGACAGTGCCTTGAAATCCCAAAAAAGTGCTGCAAAGCAGCGAGATGGACTGAGTTAAACTGAGAAAATCTCAGTTGGCAAGTTGCAATAAAAATAACAATTTGAGAGTAAAGCCATAAAAGGGTCACACACTGTGATGATCTCATCACTTGCGCAAACTGAGACCACAAATTCTTTCTTATGAAAGACCAGAGTACATAGAAATATCTGTCAAATTTTTATAGCAGATTTATTCTAATATTATTAGCTTTCTTCACACTGCAAGCAACATTTGTATTTGTATCACTTACTTGTGCATGACAAAAACCTAGGCATGACAATTAACAAAATGATAAATCTGTAGTTGTTGTACAATATTTTTGAGCCCGAAAATTACTTTTGACAACATTCATAAATAGGCAAGACACACTACAAATATCTGACATTATTGAGTCATATTTGATATACTTCGTTCATAAGTGAAATTGCAAATGCAAATTGTGCCTTGAGCTATTTTTGCATTTTAGCAGTCCTAATGAATTGGAGAAATAAACCAGGAGACTCCAAGCAATATTCGGGGTTAGGAAGAAACTGCAGCTCCTCTCTTTTTGAAATGATAAAATTGCCTTCCTGGATGACTGCAAAACACATTTAAATTTCTCACCTTGCAAACACAGGGAGCTTGGGTAACACAGGTTTTGGTTGAATGAAAATTTTTCGATATTGTTGTAGGAATTCGCAGTGAGCTTCTGGTGTACTTTGCGGATTATCTCTAAAAAGTCAATTAAACACGGTTATTTGAAACTTTCATTAACTCTGAAATAAATCAAACAAGCCTTCCATTTTTCAAATCAGTAGACAAATACATAATCCAGATAAAGTTCCAGTATGGAAATTAAAGGAAGGCATGCAGAAAACTACCAGAGTGAAACACAACATATTTACAATTAGTATCAAATTAATTTAAATATATACTACACTAAGTGGGACCCGTTGGGTGACTGAGCTGGCAGCTCAGTCACTCAGGGGTGGTGGGCTGGCAGCTCAGTCACTCACGCCTGGTGGGGTGGCAGGTCGGTCACTCAGGGCTGGTGGGCTGGCAGCTCAGTCACTCAGGCCAGGTGGGCTGGAAGCTCAGAAACTGCCAGAAATTCTGCCCAAAACAAGTGAGAGACTCTGTGAGAGAGAAGGGGGAGAGGGTGGAGAATCACCAGGAAAGTCTATCCTGGCCTGGATTTCACAGGGAGCCAATGAAGGGAGGGAAAAATACTGGGGTGAGGTTTAATACTTGCACGGGGAATACTTATTGATGGGCTGAATGGACTCCTCCTGGTCTAGTACAGGCCTGATGGGCCGAAGGGGCTCTTTAAAAAAAATTCTCATTGAAATCTCAGTGAAAGGCATTTTTTAATGGACTTTTTTTGGCCTGGCACTGGCCCTTTGAGCCAAAATGCTCCTCCTGGGTTAATAGGGGCATTTTAGGCAAAAGGGACTGGTTTCGCAGCTAATACGGGCCTTGTGGGCCGAAATTAGTGGTTTCAGGCAGGCCAAACAGCTTATTGCATTTTCATTTAATTTCCATTTCCATCGCAGTTTCTAGCACAGGGCAGGCCAAGCCAAACAGCTGATTGCATTTTCATTTCATTTCTATTGCAGTTTTAAGCACAGGGCAGGCCAAGCCAAACTGCTGATTGCATTTTCATTCCATTTCCATTGCCATTGCAATTTCAAGCACAGGGCAGGCCAAGTCATTCCATTTCCAGCTCATTGCATTTTCATTTCATTTCCATTGACTTTGCAGTTTCAAGCACAGGGCAGGCCAGGGCAATCAGCTCATTGCATTTTCATTTCATTTGAATTGTCATTGCAGTTTCAATCACAGGGCAGGCCAAACAGTTAATTGCATTTTCATTTCATTTCCACTGCAGTTTCAAACACAGGGCGGCCCTCTCCCTCGCGATCTTGCAAAGTGACTGAGTTATGTTCAGGCATCCGGGGTTTTATGTTCCTGCCCCCCCCCCCCCCCCCGGAATGGGCGTTACCTTCATCGCGGTGATTGACAGGCAAGAGGATCTCAAGGTTCTTTTTAAACACTCATAACTTTATTATTTATCATTGATGTGAAAAATCCTCAGGGCCTGCTCAGCGGAGGAGGACTATGAGTAAAATGGCCAAAAATGATAGCTATATTTGGTAGCATTTTTTCTGAAATCAATATACAGCGCAGAGAGGAAGTGGTCAAGATGAGACTTTTAATTATATAGATAATATAATGATCTTTGAATTTGTATTAGACACAAGCAATGCACTGTTGCGAATACATTGTGGGAGATTTTGTGGCAGGCAACAAAGGAAATTAGTTTATTATCTCAGTATTTAGTTCTACTTTCTTGATTAGTACAGGTGTCAGAGTTTATGGGGAGAAGGCAGGAGAAAGGGGTTAGGAGGGAGAGATAGATCGGCCATGATTGAATGACGGAGTAGACTTGTTGGGCCGAATGGCCTAATTCTACTATTCCTTATGACCTTATGAACATGATAATTACGATGAGATTTACTTGCATCTAATGTGACAAGATATCATGTAACATGAAATTTCAATAGATTGAAATAAGTTGTCCTAAAAAGCAGCCATGCTTCAGGCTTAACCCTTTAGTGAGATGACGGGGTGTGGTTACCTGAAATTGTTAAAGTCAATGTTCATACCCACAACTCCTCTGAGCCACCCAAGTTCCCCTCTCCCCACCAGATTCCACCTGACAGTCACCCATGTAGAGCGCTCATCCCCTGACCTACTGGTATCCTCTGCCCACCATCCTTCCCTTATCTGGATCCACTTATTACCTTCCTTGTCAGATTCTAGCATCAGCAGTCTCTCGCAAATCCACTATCTCCTACCAGCTTCTGCTCTACCTTCACCCTGCCCTCGCCTGGCTCCATATGCTTCTGCCTTTTTAATCTGTCAATATCTGTAGCTACCTATCACTGCCTGCAGCTGTTTCCTAAATCCACCCCTTTCCCCTTGCACTTTGCACAACGGATATTGACTTAATGGTGCCTCTTTAAAACAATGGAATCATACAAGTTATCAAACACAATTTAACACAAAATCACACAAGAAAATATTATAACAGCTGGTGCAACACATGGACAGAGTCCGATTTTGAAGAGAGTTAGAAAACAAGTGCAGTTCTTACAATATCTCTTGATGGCAGACAAACTAATATGAGCTTTGCACAAATGCCAAGAAATAGAGGGTTTATACTTTCCCATTGAGATTTTTTAAACAGTTCGCAAAATAGAATCAATTCAATTCTATGTTGAATGGTACCTGCTCTGTAGACCACTGATGTTGCATAATTTCTGCACATTCTCATAGTCAATTCCTAAAAAATAGTTTGTTCCTGGAAGAAACAGAGCAGTATTTAGTTTGAAATCATCCATATTTATGGCCATGGTACGCTTTGTATCCTTACAATTAAATGTTGTACATTTTTTCTAAATATATTTCAAGCAGATCTGCAGAAGCAATAAGACATAATTTACATGAGAGTCGCTGAAGCTATATTTTTAGCTCCATCAAATCTGCTGGGAGTTAATAATGTAGCACATATAATTTTGAACTCGGCAAATAGCAATGGTTTAAGACCTATGATCCCAACACTGTGTGTGCTGTAGAATTTACAAACAGCCATCCCACCATCAAAACTGTTAACTACTAGCAGTGACAATTTAACTCTGCAGAAATTAAGGAACTTGATAATTCTGTTTGTAGAAGGAACATCACCTATTCTTTTTCTTCAGAGATGCTGCCCAACCCACTGAGTTAATCATCTGGATTAGGAACAGTCAACATGGATTTGTGCCTGGTAGGTCATGTTTGACTAATCTTCTTGAATTTTTTGAAGCGGTTACTAGGGAAATTTACGAGGGTAAAGCGGTGGATGTTGTCTATGTGGACTTCAGTAAGGCCTTTGACAAGCTTCCACATGGAAGGTTGGTTAAGAAGGTTCAATTGTTGGGTATTAATAGTGGAGTAGCAAGATGGATTCAACAGTGGCTGAATGGGAGATACCAGATAGTAATGGTGGATAACTGTTTGTCAGGTTGGAGGCCGGTGACTAGTGGGGTGCCTCAGGGATCTGTGTTGGGTCCAGTGTTGTTTGTCATACACATCAATGATTGGATGATGGCGTGGTAAATTGGATTTGTAAGTATGCAGATGATACTAAGATAGGTGGTGTTGTGGATAATGAAGTAGAGTTTCAAAGTCTACAGAGAGATTTAGGCCATTTGGAAGAGTGGGCTGAAAGATGGCAGATAGAATTTAATGCTGATAAGTGTTACATCTTGGTAGGACAAATCAAAATAGGACGTACATGGTAAATGGTAGCGAATTGAGGAATGCAGAGGGATCTAGGAATAACTGTGCATAGTTCCCTGAAGGTGGAATCTCATGTAGATAGGCTGGTAAAGAAAGCTTTTGGTGTGCTGGCCTTTATAAATCAGAGCATTGAGTATAAAAATTGGGATGTATTGGGATGTAATGTTTAAATTGTACAAGGCATTGGTGAGGCCAATTCTGGAATATGGTGTACAATTCTGGTCGCCAAATTATAGGAAAGATGTCAACAAAATAGAGAGTACAGAGGAGATTTACTAGAATGTTGCCTGGGTTTCAGCACCTAAGTTACAGAGAAAGGTTAAACAAGTTAGGTCTTTATTCTTTGGAGCACAGAAGGTTAAGGGGGGACTTGATAGAGGTCTTTAAAATTATGAGAGGGATAGACAGAGTTGACGTGGATAAGCTTTTTCCATTGAGAGTAGGGAAGATTCAAACAAGAGCACATGATTTGAGAATTAAGAGACAAAAGTTTAGGGGTAACATGAGGGGGAACCTCTTTACTCAGAGCGGTAGCTGTGTGGAATGAGCTTCCAGTGTAAGTGGTGGAGGCAGGTTCGATTTTATCATTTAAAAGTAAATTGGATAGGTATATGGACGGGAAAGGAATGGAGGGTTATGGTCTGAGTGCAGGTAGATGGGACTAGGTGAGAGTAAGTGTTCGGCACGGACTAGGAGGGCCGAGATGGCCTGTTTCCGTGCTGTAATTGTTATATATGGTTACTCCAGCACTTTGTGTCTTTTTTTGTAAACCTGCATCTGAAATTCTTTGTTTCTATTTCTTGATAATTCACATAATGTTTGAAGCCAGGCAAGCATTCCCCCGTAGAAACTTTATTTTCCATCAATTTTAAGAGGAAATAATACAAATTTAATCAGCAAAGTTAGCCAGGTCAACATTCAGAATCATTCCAATAACTGTTAGACTTTCCTTTTGGCTTGATGGTCGAATGAGCATGACATGTATGACTCCTGGAAAATATTTCACAAATTCACATATTTTTAAAATATGTTCATTTCAGTTTGATGTGAGTGACCGAAAGTGATCAGACTTTTGCAATGTCTCACAAGCAAGCCATTCCGAACATAGAAACATAGAAAATAGATGCCGGAGTAGGCCATTCGGCCCTTCGAGCCTGCACCGCCATTCAATATGATCATGGCTGATCATCCAACTCAGTATCCTGTACCTGCCTTCTCTCCATACCCCCTGATCCCTTTAGCCACAAGGGCCACATCTAACTCCTTCTTAAATATAGCCAATGGACTGGCCTCAACTACCTTCTGTGGCAGAGAATTCCGCAGATTTAAGAATTTTGTAAGTCACATCATTCCATGCTGATCTGTGGGCTGTCAAAATTGGTGCCCCTCTTTTTGACCTCTGCCCCTCCTCCCTCTGACACCGCCAGCTCCCTCGATCACTGCCCTCCCTCCTTCCACCACTGCTCCTCTCTTGACCCTTGCCTCACATCCTCCCTCAATCTTTACTGCTGCCTGCTCTCACCACCACTGCTTCCGTCGAATGCTGAAACTCTCCACACAGCCATCTCTCTCTTAACCAACCTGTCCCTTCTCCCGCCATCCCTGCTCCCTCCCCCACCACGCTCCCCCACTGTGGACCACCCTTGCCCCTCTTCACCACTGACCATCTTCCCACCCTGCTTCCTCTCTCCCATTGCTGTCCCCTCTCTCTGCCCTTTGCCCCTCAGCTGACCACCCCTCCCCCCACCCCTGCCTGCTCTCCCCCACCCCTGCTCCCTCTCCCCCACATCTGCCTTTCTGTTGACAACCTCTGCCCTCTCCCCCACCCCCTCTTCCCCCCTCATCCCCACACCTGACCCCTCTCCCCCACACCTGCCCCCTCTCCCCCTCATCCCCACACCTGCACCCTCTCCCCCACACCTGTCCCTTCCCGCCCACATCAGCCCCCTCTCCCCCACACCTACCCTTCTGTTGAACTCTGCTCCCTTCTTCCCTACACCTGCCCTCTTCACCCCCAAACCTGCCCCCTCTCCACCACCAGCCCCCTCTCTCCCACAGCTGCCCCCTCTCCCCCACACCTGCCCCCCTCTCCCCCACCTGCCCCCTCTCCCCACACCTGCCCCCTCTCTCCCCCAACACCTGCTCCCCTCTCCCCCACACCTGAACACCTGCCCCCTCTCCCCCACACCTGCCCCCTCTCCCCCACACCTGCCCCTTCTCCCCCACACCTGCCCCCTCTCCATCACACCTGCCCCCTCTCCCCCACACCTGCCCCCTCTCCTCCACACCTGCCCTCTCTCCTCCACACCTGCCCCCTCTCCCCCACACCTGCCCTTCCGTGGACAGCCTCTGTCCCCGTCTCCCCCAATGCTGTCCCTTTCCCCACCCCCCACCGCCTCTCCTCACACCTGCCCCCTCACCCCCACACCTGCCCCCTCTCTCCCATACCTATCCCCTCTCCCCCACACCTGCCCCCTCCTCCCATACCTGCCCCCTCTCCCCCACACCTGCCCCCTCTCCCCCACACCTGCCCCCTCTCCTCCACACCTGCCCCCCTCTCCCCCACACCTGCCCCCCTCTCCCCCACACCTGCCCCTTCTCCCCCACACCTGCCCCCTCTCCATCACACCTGCCCCCTCTCCATCACACCTGCCCCCTCTCCCCCACACCTGCCCCCTCTCCCCCACACCTGCCCCCCTCTCCCCCACACCTGCCCTCTCTCCTCCACACCTGCCCTCTCTCCTCCACACCTGCCCCCTCTCCCCCACACCTGCCCTTCCGTGGACAGCCTCTGTCCCCGTCTCCCCCGATGCTGTCCCTTTCCCCACCCCCACCGCCTCTCCTCACACCTGCCCCCTCTCCCCCACACCTGCCCCCTCTCTCCCATACCTATCCCCTCTCCCCCACACCTGCCCCCTCTCTCCCATACCTGCCCCCTCTCCCCCACACCTGCCCCCTCTCCCCCACACCTGCCCTCTCTCCCTCCACACCTGCCCCCTCTCCATCACACCTGCCCCCTCTCCCCCATACCTGCCCCCTCTCCCCCACACCTGCCCCCTCTCCATCCATCACACCTGCCCCCTCTCCATCACACCTGTCCCCTCCCCCCCACACCTGCCCCCTCTCCCCCACACCTGCCCCCTCTCCCCCACACCTGCCCTCTCTCCTCCACACCTGCCCCCTCTCCATCACACCTGTCCCCTCCCCCCCACACCTGCCCCCTCTCCCCCACACCTGCCCTTCCGTGGACAGCCTCAGTCCCCGTCTCCCCCAATGCCGTCCCTTTCCCCACCCCCACCGCCTCTCCTCTCCTCACACCTGCCTCCTCGGGGGAAGAAGCCTCTGGCGGGCGGGCTGTCACCGCCACAACTACCCCCTCGAACGTCTCTAGCCCTGGTGGGCCCGCCCTTACCGGCGGTGGGCGCCGAGCAGCTCCTGCAGACCAAAGATCCGAGAGGAGCCGCGTCTTTGCTGCAGACGGCCGCGGGCGCCCGGGCCGCCATTTCCCTCCGCCGCCCGTCTCCATGGCAACGGGGCCCGGGCCCGGGGCCTGAGTGAGCATCGAGGGCCCGGCCCGCGACAGACTCGCCGAAAACCGACATCAACAGATTGCAATGAAATCAGGCAGCATCAAAGATATCTTTGGCAGCATCTCTGCAGAACACGGATTAGGTCGGTCGTTCCGGGTGGAGACCCTTCCACGGTGAGTGGGCGAAGGTCGTGCAAGGTGGCGAGGAGATGACTTTCTGCCTCAATTGTCACCTCACCTCACCTCCTCTGGAAATGCTTTGGGCTCGTCTTCTTGCGAACGGCACAGCCTAGAGTTGTAGGTCGACTTGTTCAATTTGATATTTTTTTGTTCGTGCACGTCGGGTTGATTGCATTAGTCGACACAGGGTCGGTCGACCACGTCCACGTGAAGGTTGCAATCTCCCACCCCAATGCTTGGGTGAACGAATCTAATGTCAATAACAGACGCGAAATGCTGGAGAAGCTCAGCGGGACAGGCAGCACCTCTGGAGAGAAGGAATGGGTGACTTTTCGTGTCTGAAGTAGGGTCCTTCTCACCTGAGATTCTGCCTCTCCCGCTGAGTTACTCCAGCATATTGTGTTCATCTTCGATGTAAACCAACATCAGCAGTTGCTTCCTACACTAATATTAATAATGTTTAAGAGGGAACTCAACTGCAGATGCTGGAAAATCGAAGGACGACAAAAATGCTGGAGAAGGTTCTCGACCTGAAACGTTGCCTATTTCTTTGGCTCCATAGATGCTGCCTCACCCGCCAAGTCTCTCCAGCATTTTTGGCTACCTAATGTTAATAATAGTAACTCTTGCTATCCCCCTCTAGTTCTCCTACTAGGTTAATTGTCATCCTGCTTTGATCAGTCGTTTTCACACCCATATCTGCCTCTGTCATTAAAGTCTCACACCTCCTTAGCCACCTTTAAGATTGAGCTTAAAAAGTTTCTCATCATGCCCTCCAGCTTTTTGTAATGCTATTTATGAGCTCAAACTATTTCTGTTGACTCTTATCTCATACTATACCTCATTATTTTATTTATTTTCATATTTTTAAATTAAATTTAAATTTTAAACTGTATTATTATTTATTATTGGCTTTTTTATTTCTCCTACCCCCTGATTTGCCATTAACGCTCATTTTCAGATGGGAGCGGACTTTGTATAAGCCCTCTGGGCTTCCCTTCCCTCACAGCACTGTATGGTATTATAAATTGATCGTTTGTCTTCTTTTAAAACATGGTGCAAATAAATAAACAATAAACAATCTCTCAGTTCCCTCTCCTCTGACTCTCAGTCTGAAGAAGTGTCTTGACCCGAAACGTCACCTATTCATTTTCTCCACAGAGGCTGCCTGACCTGCTAATTGAGCATTTGGTGTATCTTGAGTATCTATAGTCTTTAATAGTGTAGGAAGGAACTGCAGATGCTGGTTTACACCAAAGAGTTTTTAATTGCTGTTTCTACGAACAACAGGATAATGAAACTTTTACATGCAACAATATAACAGGCCTGTAAAGACAATACACGTAGATAATGTAGATGTATGTATACACGCAGTGTTTAAGAAACATTTACACGCACATAGATAAGGCAGGTTTAGAGAGATATGAGCCAAACGCAGGCAGGTGAGACTCGTGTAGATGGGACATGTTGGTCGGCGTGGGCAAGTTGGGCCGAAGGGCCTGTTTCCATGCTGTCTAACTTTATGACTATAAATTTAAAAAAATAATAAATGGGTAACAGTAACACTATAAGTCTTACTACAATCAAATATAGTCCATAGAAGATGCAAGGAACTGTACATGCCTATTTACAAAAATAGTTCATTGTTCAGGTTAGAGTTAGTGGTCAGTAATATTCATAACAGCATCCCAGGAAATATTAAGCATAGTGGTCTGACAGACGTGCAAGAAACAAACCATTTTCCAAACATTAGTGCAGATGAAATTCAGCCCCTAATAACTTGTCCAATGAAAGGAGAGTTCACGTTGTATGCTGAGCTGTCTAAGTAAGTAAGTAAGTAAGTAAGTTTATTGGCCAAGTATTCACATACAAGGAATTTGCCTTGGTGCTACGCCCACAAGTAACAACATGACATACAGTGACAGTTACGAATGACTCAGAAAACACTAAACATTAATAATAATAAAACATTAATGATAAAATATCATTGATCAAGCATGTGAACCAACAAAAAACCAATATGAGCAGTGAAGATGCCATTGCATCTCGTAGTTCACCAAGGGAGAGAACTGTTCCATTTTATAAAGCTGTCAAATGAGCATCTAGAGGATAGAAATAATTATTAGATTATTACAGTTATTAGATATATATCACTATTAGACTATTACAGCTGCTGCACTCTGCAGTTCTGATCACCATACTGTAGGAAGGACTTGAATGCATTGGAGAGGGTGTAGAGGAGATTTAAAGGACAAAGGACATTTATTGTCACATATGCCAATTGGTGCATTGAAATTTGAGTTGCCATGCAGCATACAAATAAGATAAACACAACACCATAGAATCTAACATAAAACATAAACCATACCCCACAGCAGAATCAACGTTTCCCACTGTGAGGGGCCTATTTGAAGCCTCCGCAATTGCCGCTACGGACGGCCCAATGTTTCAGGCCCTCTTGCCGGATGATGGTACTCCAAGCGTCGGAAGAACACTCTCAGCGGCTTGGAGTTCCAAATCGGCCACTTCCTCTCGGAGACCGCGGCTCCTGAAGTCCACAGGCCATGCTGGGCGGAGCTCCAACACTTGCGACCTCAGCGAAAGACCCCAGGCCTCCGTGAAGTTAAAGTCAGCGCCGCCCGCGGCTGGAGGCTCCGCAGACCACAGCTCCACGGTGTCAAAGTCGGCAGTCCCAGCACTCCGGAGCTTCCAACACGGCGACCCTAGTAAGGCATCGGCCGCTCCGCGATGGTACCTCAGTGCTGCGCCGCCACCGAAGCTTTAGCCGGTTTCCGGCAGAAAAGCCACGCCAATCCAGATAGTACGCCGCAAGGAGGGGACGAAGATGCGGCTCGGAGGAAAGACGCATCCTTGACCCAGGTAGCGACTGTGATAAACAGTTTCCCCCTCCCCCCCCCCCCCCCCACATAAAACGACCAAAAGACCTCCACAACAAAACTTTTTGATGGACTAAACAATTTTTAAAGGATGAAAGTACGAACAGCTGCAGGCGAGGCTGCCGCACTCGATGGCGGCACCACGTGGGAATACCGGGAATTTGCCTGGGATGGATCAATGGGTAAGTTGGGTTTGTTTTGCTTGGAGCAGAGAAGGCAACATATATGGAAGCAAACTCCAAGTGATAAAGAATTAAATTAATTAATTAAATACAATTAAAGAAAAAAATGGGAAAGTACAGATAAACTTGAATGGAAGTTCATTTCAGCAAATTGGATGCAATGATGAGGATATGGTATGGGCAAATGATTCATCCAGGGCCAGGTGTAACATATAATTTTAATCTAATGAGATACCCCAGTTGTTGGTTTGAATTAATTATTTTACAAACCTTATACATTTTTTTAAATTTCTAATTTTTTTTAATGAAAAATAATTGAGACATTAAGGATCGCATTTCAAAATGAAAAGGTGGTAGAGACAATAGACAATAGGTGCAGGAGTAGGCCATTTGGCCCTTCGAGCCAGCACCGCCATTCAATGTGATCATGGCTGATCATCCCCAATCAGGACCCCGTTCCTGCCTTCTTCCCATATCCTCTGATTATCTCCGCTATTTTTAAGAACCCTATCTAGCTCTCTCTTGAAAGCATCCAGAGAACCTGCCTCCACCGCCCTCTGAGGCAGCGAATTCCACAGACTCACCACTCTCTGTGAGAAAAAGTGTTTCCTCGTCTCAGTTCTAAAGAGATTTGATATTTGATATTTAGAGATTTGATATTCTATAAGATATATGATCTGCAACTAATTCATGCCTGCCTGTGGCTGTGATTCTGACTATAATTGCTGATATTTTTGGATATTTGTGACTCACTGACTGAGATTTGTTTCTTCTCTCTGTACGCATCTTTGGTTCTGTATCTAGTATATGGCATGAAACATACAGTGGCTTGTAAAAGTTTTCATACCCCTTGAACCTTTCCACATTTTGTCACATTACAACCACAAACGTAATTTTATTTTATTGGGATTTTATGTGATAGACCAACACAAGGTGGTGCATAATTGTGAAGTGGAAGGAAAATTATACATAGTTTCCAAATTTTATTACAAATAAAAAACTGAAAAGTGTGGCGTGCAAAAGTATTCTGCCCCCCTGAGTCAATACTTTGTAGAACCACCTTTCGCTGCAAATTACAGCTGCAAGTCTTTTGGGGTTTGTCTCTACCAGCTTTGCACATCTAGAGACTGAAATTTTTGCCCATTCTTCTTTGCAAAATAGCTCAAGCTCAGTCAGATTGGATGGAGAGCGTCTGTGAACAGCAATTTTCAAGTCTTGCCAGAGATTCGCAATTGGATTTAGGTCTGGACTTTGACTGGGCCATTCTAACACATGAATATGCTTTGATTGAAACCATTCCATTGTAGCTCTGGCTGTATGTTTAGGGTCGTTGTCCTGCAGGAAGGTGAATCTCCGCCCCAGTCTCAAGTCTTTTGCAGACTCTAACAGGTTTTCTTCCAAGATTGCCCTGTATTTGGCTCCATCCATCTTCCCATCAATTCTGACCAGCTTCCCTGTTCCTGCTGAAGAAAAGCATCCCCACAACATGATGCTGCCACCACCATGTTTCACAGTGGGGATGGTGTGTTCAGGGTGATGTGCAGTGTTAGTTTTCCACCACACATAGCGTTTTGCATTTAGGCCAAAAACTTCAATTTTGGTCTCATCAGACCAGAGCACCTTTCTCCACATGTTTGCTGTGTCCCCCACATGGCTTGTGGCAAACGGAACTTCTTATGGCTTTGTTTCAACAATGGCTTTCTTCTTGCCACTCTTCCATAAAGGCCCGATTTGTGGAGTGCACGACTAATAGTTGTCCTGTGGACAGATTCTCCCACTTGAGCTGTGGATCTCTGCAGCTCCTCCAGAGTTACCATGGGCCTCTTGGCTGCTTATCTGATCAATGCTCTGCTTGCCCAGCCAACAGTTTAGGTGGACAGCCATGTCTTGGTAGGTTTGTAGTTGTGCCATACTCTTTCCATTTTCAGATGATGGATTGAACAGTGCTCCGTGAGATGTTCAAAGCTTGGGAATTTTTTTTATAACCTAACCCTGCTTTAAGCTTCTCCACAACTTTATCCCTGACCTGTCTGGTGTTTTCCTTGGGCTTCATGATGCTGTTTGTTCACTAATGTTCTCTAACAAACCTCTGAGGCCTTCACAGAACAGCTGTATTCATACTGAGATTAGATTACACACAAGTGGACTCTATTTACTAATTAGGTGACTTCTGAAGGAAATTGGTTGTACTGGATTTTATTTAAGGTTATCAGAGTAAAGGGGGCTGAATACTTTTGCACGCCACACTTTTCAATTTTTTATTTGTAAAAAAATCTGGAAACAATGTATCATTTTCCTTCCACTTCATAATTATGCATCACTTTGTGTTGGTCTATCACATAAAATCCCAATAAAATACATTTACGTTTGTGGTTGTAACGTGACAAAATGTGGAAAAGTTCAAGGGGTATGAAAACTTTTGCAAGCCACTGTAGCTTCACACATTTTGTAATCTCTAGATGTGACTTTTCCAGCTCCCTCCTGTCAATGTTCATTTATTGCTCTCTCCATAACCTCATCCAAAACTCTGCCGTCCTTGTTCTAACACACTTCATCTCATTACTCCTTCGCTCCCATGCTCGTGAATCTACTTGGGTACCCAGTTAGGCAGCCTCTTGATTTTAAGTCTTTCATATTTGTTAGCAAATCTCTGTCAACTCCTCGTTCACTATAACACTTCTCTAATTTTGATTTCCAAATCATCCTTGAATTTAAGCTCTTCAGTGTGAGTGGCTGTGCCTTCAGCTGCCTTGGTTTATTGTACAAACATGATGCTGGATTACAAAAGAAAAAGGCACAAAGTGCTGGAGTAACTCAGCGGGTCAGACAGAATCCCTGGAGAACATGGATCGGTAAAGTTTCAGATTGGGACCGTTCTTCAAACTATTTTTATTCGTCCTTTAACTGCTTCTCAATACTCTCCTTTTTGACCTTTTACTGTAGTTTAAACTTTGGCTCAACATCTCCTTTGTGCCTAAGCACCGTTTTTATTTATTGATATGCTAATATGAACTGCTATGAGATATTTTACTCCATTAAACCTGCCAGACAAATGCAAGTTAGTATTGTGGTGTAGTATTAATAAAACATTTTTGCACTTAAGATTTGATTTACATCGATCATTTTACTTTGTTTTTGCACTATTTGAGTCCTCAGAAAACTGTTACTATGATGATTATCTTGCATCTCCTGCTATACCTTTACTTAAAATGATGTTCCATTTTTCCATTGCAATGTTCTCAGAAATAAAATGTTGTTATGCAAAATATAATGCACTATTATTTTCACAATTGAAATGCCTGACTTTTCATGCCTTCGCCTCTCCTTCAGAGTAAAATTCTCTATCATTCTGAAGACAATCTTACAACAGGTCAAATTTAATTTCAGTATACTCAGGTACCATAATTTACACCACAGATTGAAATGGTGGCTTTAGTTTAATTTGAAAATTCAAGCGGCATAAAATGTTTTTTCTTCAACCTAGAAAAACAGTAGAAGAATTTCCATTTTACCTTCCTTTAAGCACTTATCCTTGTCCATTGGCATACATAAATTGACACCCTACACCACTACATCAGCGAGATTTGGAGGGTTTTTAATTATTCTGTGCTTTGTAATATCAGTGGTCATTTAAAAGGAAAACAAATCAGATATTATTCACATTTAGTTAGGATACTAATTAACCATAACTTATTTGAATGCATTCACTCATCAATTTACTCCCTCAGTTCCTTAGACAAAAACAACTCTGAAATTGAAGAGATAATACAAAGAGAAAAGCTGACTAATATCTAACAGTGCCTGGAAATTGATTTCACTCTTCAATGCGTCAATGTGTATTGTGTTTACAGGCCTGTTATGCTGTTGCTAGTAAGAATTTAATTGTTCCATTTTTGATTGAAAAATACAGCATGGAAATGGACCCTTCATCCCTCCAAGTTCACGTCAACCATCGATCACCCATTCACACTGTTCTACGTAATCCCACTCTTGCATCCCCCACACACTAGCTGCAGTTTTACAGGGGCCAATTAACCTACAGCCCTGGACATTTTTGCGACATGGGAGGAAACCGGATAACCCGGACGAATCCTACATGGTCACAGGGCGAACGTGCAAACTCCATACAGACAGCACCCGAGGAACTTTCCACCTTTTCTGGAACTGCTCATAAATGCATTTTTTTAATTCTCTCCTTGACTATAATTCAGACTAAAACCTAAGTTTTAGTTTTGAAAGGATATTGTATTCTCGGAGAATTTGTACCTCACAAGCACTATCAAAGGAAATAGGAAATGAATCAAAGCTCTGGAGCAGTAAGGCTTCTTCTTAATCCCACTTTTCACTCTTCCCACCCAGTTGCCATCAGTACATTCATTCTAAGTGATTCCCTCTTCTCCCCTCTCCCATCGGGCAGAAGATTCAAAACCTTGAAAGCACATACCACCAGATTCAAGATCAGCTTCTTCCCTGTTACTGAATGTTCCTCACATAAGCTATGCGGGTAGTACCAATCATCCATCCTATCTCATTGTGGATCTTGCACTTTTACTCTGCAATTGTAATGCTCTAATAGCTTTAATGTTCTATACAGGCACCTGCCGTTTTTTGCACTAGTGTTATGGTTATTCATTTATTGTTTTTTTTTGTTTATTATATATTTGCTTATTCTCATAGTCATACAGCGTGGAAACGTGCCCTTCTGCCCAACTTGCCCACACCGACCAACATGTCCCAACTACACTAGCCCCATCTGCCTATACTTGGCCCATTTTCCTCGAAACCTGCCCTATCCATGTATCTGTCTAAATGTTTTTAAAACATTGCAATATGTATCTATGTGATACACATGTTTTTTTGAATAATGTAATTCTCTACATACTACTAAAATTTAATTTACGCACTCCTATTTTTGGAATAACGTGCACAAATTTATGCCTAGCACCTTATGGCAGAGTAGTCGCATGCGGCGCTTGGCATATGTTTGATTTATATCTTAAAACACGAGGAGCACGAATTCTGCATGCTGGAATTTTTCCCTTTGCTCCATCTATTGTACTCGTTCGTGTATGGCTTGATGGCTTGATTGCGGTCATGAATTACAGTGCAATTCGACTGGATAGCATGCAAACAAAGTTTTTCACCATAACTCGGTACAGATGACAATAATAATAATAAACCAAGTCAAACATCCTCTTTCCCAGAACTTGCCCTTACGCAGATACAAGAGTACATTGGGTATTTATGTCCCGTGACAATGTAAACTTAACAACTTCCCTTTGTGCCGCAAATAATGCTGCTATTCTCCTTCATTAATTGATCTTACAATTAAAGTCAAGAACAAATTCCTAGCTATTTTCCAGCAGTGGATTTTTACTAAAAAAATGTGATTAACATCCAATTAAACATACGGTTGATAGGACATAAAATGTAAATGTTAATGCTAAGAATAGAAATAATTCTTTCACATAAAATTATTGCACAGATAATGCTATTAGATTCAATTGAATGTTGATTTCCATTTATGAAGTTTGTTATTGTGCAGCAAGAGTCACAGCTGAAAAGCAATTTACTGAATCAATCAGAATCTCAATGTAAAAACTGGTCTACATATTGAGTAATCAAATATTTATCAATTGGTACCACTTACAAAGGAGGTCTCCATCTGCCTTAAAATGAAATCCATAATACCGGTGCCCAAGAAGGCCTAGGTGACTTGCCTCAATGACTACTGATCGTTGGACTCGCGTCTTTGGTGATTAAGTACCCTGACTTCGCTACTACCATATTGACAGGAACTTGAGAACAATTGCCTCCAAATTCAAGAACAGCTTCTTCTCATCAACCATCAGGCTATTGAAGCACCATGCCCAACCCTAACCGCGACACCCAACTACTATAGACTTTGCACTATACACTTTGGCTTGCACTCCCCAGTTAGTATAACTTGATTTAGTGCATATTTATTTGTTTAAAGATGCAGTTTAGAAATACTGCATGGTAAAGACCCTTCCACCCATCAAGTCCATGCCGACCATTGATCACTGCTATACTGGTTCTATGTTAACCCATTTTCGCATCCTACAGACGAGTGATTATCTACAGAAGCCAATTGACCTACAAACCCTTATATCTTTGGGATGTGGCAGGAAACCAGAGCATCCAGAGAAAACACATGCAATAATACAGAGAAGGTACAGTGCCCTCCATAATGTTTGGGACAAAGACCCATCATTTATTTATTTGCCTCTGTACTCCACAATTTGAGATTTGTAAGAGAAAAAAATCACATATGGTTAAAGTGCACATTGTCAGACTTTATTAAAGGCCATTTTTATACATTTTGGTTTCATCATGTAGAAATTGCAGCTGTGTTTATACTTAGTCCCCCCATTTCAGGGCGCCAGAATGTTTGGGACACATGGCTTCACAGGTGTTTGTTATTGCCTCCTTTACAGGTGTTTAATTGCCTCCTTAACACAGGTATAAGAGAGCTCTCAGCACCTCATCTTTCCTCCAATCTTTCCATCACCTTTGGAAACTTTTATTGCTGTTTATCAACATGAGGACCAAAGTTGTGCCAATGAAAGTCAAAGATGCCATTATGAGACTGAGAAACAAGAATAAAACTGTTAAAGGGCCTGTCCCACATGCGTTTTTTTTTGGCGACTACAGGGGACCAGGCTGTCCCCACATGATTGCAGGGTGACGCCTGTATGGTTGAGAGTAGTCACCCAAAGAGCCGCCGCTTTCTGGTCGCTGTTGGATTTTCAACATAATGAAAATTTTCGGCGACCTGCTACGACTATGACGGATGCCGGCAGTCGCCGAAAAAAATCAGGTAAGTGGGACAAGCCCTTTAGTGACATCAGCCAAACCTTAAGCTTACCAAAATCAACTGTTTGGAACATCATTAAGAAGAAAGAGAGCACTGGTGAGCTTACTCATCGCAAAAGGCCTGGCAGGCCAAGGAAGACCTCCACAGCTGATGTCAAAAGAATTCTCTCTATAAGAAAGAAAACCCCCCCAAACACCTGTCCCACTGATCAGAAACACTCTTCAGGAGTCAGGTGTGGAATTGTCAATGACCACTGTCCACAGAAATTCTTCATGAACAGAAATACAGAGGCTACACTGCAAGATGCAAACCACTGGTTAGCCACAAAAATAGGATGACCATATTACAGTTTGCCAAGAAGTACTTAAAAGAGCAACCACAATTCTGGAATAAGGTCTTGTGGACAGATGAGACGAAGAATAACTTATATCAGAGTGATGGCAAGAGCAAAGTATGGAGGAGAGAAGGAACTCCAAAGCATACCACCTCATCTGTGAAACACGGTGGTGGGGGTGTTATGGCCTGGGCATGTATGGCTGCTGAAGGTACTGACTCACTTATCTTCAATGAGGATACAACAGCTGATGGTAGTAACATAATGAATTCTGAAGTGTATAGACAGATCCTATCTGTTCAAGTTCAAACAAATGCCTCAAAAACATTGGACGGCGGTTCTTTCTACAGCAAGACAATGACTCCAAACATACTGTTAAAGCAACAAAGGAGTTTTTCAAAGCTAAAAAATGGTCAATTCTTGAGTGGCCAATCACCCGATCGGAACCCAATTGAGCATGCATTTTATATTCTGAAGAGAAAACTGAAGGGGACTAGCCCTTGAAACAAGCATATGGTAAAGATAGCTGCAATAATAGGCCTGGCAGAGCATGACGAGAGAAGACACCCAGCAACTGGTGATGTCCATGAATCGCAGAGTTCAAGCAGTCATATGCAGCAAAATACTAAACATGACTACTTTCATTTACATTACATTGCTGCGCCCTGAAATGGGGGGACTATGTATAAACACTGCTGTAATTTCTACATGGTGAAACCAAAATGTATAGAAATGTCCTTTATTAAAATCTGACAATGTGCTCTTTAACCACATGTGTTTTTTTTCTATTACAAATCTCAAATAGTGGAGTACAGAGGCAAATAAATAAATGATGGGTCATTGTCCCAAGCATTATGGAGGGCACTGAATAAACCCCATAGAGAGAGCAACAGTAGTCAGGATCGAAGCTGAGTCTCTGGTGGTGTGAGGCAGCAGCTTTACCACTACTCTACTGTGCCTCCCCAATTATTGGCAGCCAAATTGTTTTGTCGTTGTGTTTATTATAATTGTTTAATATTCTTGTAAAGCTGCTGCAAATATGAATTTCATTGTTCCATTCCCAGTGCAGATGATAATTAAACATTCTTGACTCTTAATAAAAAGCTTTCTCTTTTTAAATATGGTTAACTCAATTTAATTGTCCTAATTGATAGGAATTGCACAGTCTTCTTTGATTTGCGTAGGTTTCAGTGATGCTGGATCTTCTGTTAATTTATCATTATATTAATTACACAGGTTCTTAGGCTCACCGAGTCCGTACCGACCAGCTATCTCCGCACATTAACACCTTTTTACACACACTAGGGACAATTTACATTTGTATCAAACTAATTAACCTATAAACCTGTACGTCTTTGGAGTGTGGGTGGAAACTGAAGATCTCTGAGAAAATCCACGCGGGTCACAGGGAGAATTACAAACTCTGTATAGACAGAATCGAACCTGGTTGTACTGTGCCGCCCTGAACCCTAATGTGAGAAATCTTTCTGTGCAGTTCCTATTCTGCAGTAATTTCAAATAAACATCCATGAAGAACATAGAACATCTTCCAATATTGACATAGAATAAATCGCTATCTATTGAAAACAATTGTTGATACCTTTGGTGATATTTCATAGAAACAGGATATGCTTTTACAAAGTAATTGCAATTTTTAAATAATGCTCTCATAGAAACGTGAACAAGAACACTCAGCTTTCCCGCTAAAATATATTAAAAATGAATGTACATATTCTCATGTCTACTTTCATATTTTTCCAGAGGACATAACAAAATGCTTTATGGTCAACATTGTACTATTGACAAATGTAATGGCCAATTGTAAAGCACAAACATAATAAATGAACAGTTAATCCCTTTTATTTGATGTTGGTGGATTACAATTAACTCTGAGACTAGGAGAGTCTCCATACTCTATTTCAAATACAGTTAAGAGATTTGTTTTACCTCCCCAGGCAGATAGAACATAAATTTATGAATACTTGAACAGAAATGTGTTCTGCAGCTCCTTGTTCCCGTTTCACCACTAGCTAGATGACGGTTAATCTATAACCCAATTTAAGACTTTACTTTCGATTTTAGAGATACTGATGCAAACAGGGCTTTCGGCCCACAACGTCCATGCCAACCAACAATCACCCCGCACGCTAATTCTAACTTACGCTCTAGGGACAATTTACAACTTACAGAAGCCAATTAACTTACAAATCTCCATATCTTTGAACTGTGGGAGGAAACCGGAGCACCCGGAGAAAACCCACAGTCGTAGAGAGAACGTACAAACACCATATAGGCAGCACCCATTGCCAGGATCGAACCTGGGTCTCTGGCGCTGTAAGGCAGCAACCCTACCACTATGCCACCCAATTTTCTCTACTTTAAATTAAATTCTCTACTTTTGTTCCACATTCTTCAAATTTCTTACTTAAGGTGCATCTACCACACAAAACATGAACATTTTATTTTACTGATTATCCATTATCACTGATTAATGGTTTAATTGAAACTTTTACCTGCTCTGATATTGTCCAAATTGCACTACGAAAGCCCCTGTCCCACTTTCACGACCTAATTCGTGACCTCTGACGACCTTAAACAACCTAAAAATAAAAATCAAGGTCGCGGTAACCTACGACCTTCCATGACTATGTGTAAGACCTCCTACGACTATGTTGAAGACCTCCCATGACTATGTTGAAGACCTCCTTCGACTATGTTGAAGACTGGCTTTGACCATGTACGTTTTACTGCTGTTTGCAGTAGCCTTTTGCTTCAGCAGCCTTTTAAGAAAGGCAGAAGGGGAAAAACAAGGGTGAAGAGGAAACACAAGAAGAGGTCTCAATGGTTGAATGGAGATGATGTGATGTACTGTCCCAGTACATCAGATGACTGGAAGAGAGTGGCGCTGGGCTTTGACAAAAGATGGAACTTTAAGCACACATGTGGGGCAGTGGATGGCAAGCATGTCATTCTTGTCCCTGTCCCTGTACACCTCATTTTCATTTTTGTACAGGATGGCATTCTGCTGGAACTATTCCTCAAGGTCCCCCTCCTGCTGCCGGGTGAAGGTGTAGGGCATAACCTTCCTCCAGCCCTCCCTCACCACCAATGGGGCATCTGCCTCTGATGCTGTGTCAGACACAGGAGAAAGGGCTGCTTTACTGCCTTCAAATGAGGCACTGAAGGATGGGTGGTGGTGGGGACATATACTACCATCGTGGTCTCCTCCTCCAGGGGTCTCTCATGCAGGGCTACCTCCTCCCGCACTATCGCCTCCTGTGGCATCACCTCTTGCCACTCCTCCTCTTGGGTGGGCAACACCTGCATGGCCGTTTTTTTTTTTAGGGTTGTGCCCTCGCCCTGCTGCTGCCTGTTTGGTGCCATCTCTAAAACACAAGTCTCCTCTCCAAACAACTCTCCAGCTATGAATGAACATGCCTTGGAGTGACAGAGGTGACGTTCTGCTGTTTAAATAACCTTTTTTTTCTACTGACCTTTTTTTCACCCCGGAGCTATTACCTTCAACTGCCTCCGACCACCTACGACTACCTATGACTAGAATCACGACCTACCTACGAGTAAAAAGTATTGATTTTTTCCATGCCTACCTTTTTTTTACTTGTGGACATATTTTATCAGGCTAGAGAAAACGCCGCGACCTACTTGATGCCACGAGTACCTACGACTAGCATCACAACCTGCTGCGACCTACCTACGGCTCGTGGCGACCATGCTGCGAGTATGAGTCAAGGACCAACTCGGCCCTTGACTCATACTCGGTCGAAGGAGGTCGTGAATTAGGTCGTGAAAGTGGGACAGGGGCTTTACTCTCCCAGCTCTAAATTATGCCTATGCTCTATCATTTTGGATTCCTCCCATCACAAGAACTGTGTTGCATTAGAAAATGTTACGCAGTGAATTTTTAAATCATTTTATTTCTTTATTGAATGCTTGCAAAGCAAAATTCTCACAATTTTAACACGTTTAAACTGTGGTAAAATGGTCATCCAAAATTCAGTATTTTCTGTCACACAGGATTAAGTATTGCACAGATATTTCCTGCTATCCTGGAGCAGAGCCAGAATTGGTGCCTGACTGCCAGAGACAGTAACTCAATGGGTCAGACAGCGTCTCTGGAGATCATTTGGTGACATTTCTAGTCAGGACCCTTCTTCTCACTGATTATGGGGGAGGTGGGACAAAAGCTGGGAGAAAAGTGGTGCAGACCAAAGCATAGGTGGACACCGGAAAGGACCTTTTATGATAGGCAGATGCCATGACAAGAGCTGAAAAACAAGGTGTGAGACAAAAGGATTGGAGTTGCGAATTGTGACGCCATGCAAGTAATGTAGACAGAGGGGAAGGGGAGAAATAGGTGTGAGTCCAGGTTGGTGGGGGGAGAAAGGGGGTTGTTAGAGATTACCTAAAACTGGAGAATTCATTGTTCATACTGTTAGGTTGTAAGCTACCCAAGTGGAATATGAAATGTTGTTCCTCCAGTTTGCATGTGGCTTCACTCTGGCAATGGAGGAGGCCCAGAACGGTAAGGTCAGCATGGGAATGGGAAGGGGATTTAAACTGGAAAACTCAGTCGGCCTTGGCGGATGGAGCGTAAGTGTTCGGCAAAACAGTCGCCGAGTCTACGCTTTGTCTCGTCGATGTGCAGGAAGCCACATTGGGAACATCAGATGCACGGGAACCTCTGTTTCGCCGACTTTGTTTCTACATTTTTACTAGAATTGAAACAAGGCTGGTCATTTGTGTATTATTATTGCATTTTCTAGCTAAACCAGTCATGGCTTAAGTTTTGAAACAGATGTTCTTTCACTCAATTGGAGCTAGATTTTGAATTGTAATTGGATTTCTTAAGGAACTTTATCATCTTCAAACTGAATTTATCACACCTCAGTAGATGCCAATGACCGTGATAATTTTTCATCGGAGTGCCACTATATTGCATGGCATCAAAAAACAACTGCATTCTTCAAATGTCTGTCCTACGAATAAAATCAAATGCTTAACGAACCATTGCTATTTGATGTCTCTTCATCTGGAAACTGAATGATACTGATTTTGTTTTAGCGGCTTACTGATCGCCTGCAAGTGAACACAAATAATACTGCTTCTGTCTTGGAATGATTGTTTCTCAAACACTTTTGATTCTATTTCGCTCATCAAAGATAAACTTCAAGTATAAACCATCAGTTGTTGCATATTTACATTTGCAATGTTTGCAAGGTTGCAAAATGGGAGGCAATAATATAATATGATCCCAAGATGTCAATATGTGGTAATAGATGGATTTTACAGATAGCTGCACATTAATACATCTTTCAGCTTTAAATCGCCGTATTGCTTGGAAGGCCCCATTTAATCAACAACAGTGTTAATGCGACAGAAATCCAAAAAATAAAAACATGTTTATCCAATTTTCTTTATCTTTACACATGATTTGGGGATCTATATGGCTCTTCAGTATGCGGTAGCGATGAGATACCTGCGTTGCTACAGGATTTGGGGACAGTTCTGTAAAGTGGACTGTCAGGATTTTATTCTAGTAGGAATGAAGATATAGTGTAATGTTTCCAAATTAGGATGGTGTACAATTCAGAGGGGAATTTGTAGACAGTTGTGTTGATATTTGTTTGCATATGTTATTCAGTGGTACATGGATACATTGACAATAGGTGCTGGAGTAGGCCATTCGGCACTTTGGGCCAGCACTGCCATTCAATGTGATCATGACCAATCATCCACAATCAGTACCCTGTTCCTGCCTTCTCCCCATACCCTTTGATTCCGCTAGCCCTAAGCTCTATCTGACTCTTTTCTGAATGCATCCAGTGCATTGGCTTCCACTGCCTTCTGAGGCAGAGAATTTCACAAATCCACAACTCTCTGTGTGAAAACGTTTTTCCTCATCTCAGTTCTAAATGGCCTACCCCTTATTCTTAAACTGTGGCCCCTGGTTCGGGACTCCCGCAACATTGGGAACATGTTTCCTGCATCTAGCATGTCCAATCCTTAATAATTTTATATGTTTCTATAAGATAACCTCTCATCCTTCTAAATTCCAGTGAATTCGAGTACATACAAGCCCAGTCGCTCCATTCTTTCATCATACGACAGTCCACCTTCTCAGGAATTAACCTCGTGAACCTACGCTGCACTCCCTCAATAGCAAGAATGTCCTTTCTCAAATTTGGAGACCAAAACTGCACACAATACTCCAGGTGTGGTCTCACCAGGGCCCTGTACAACTGCAGAAGGACCTCTTTGCTCCTATACTCAACTCCTCTCTTTAGGAAGGCCAACATCCCATTAGCTTTCTTCACTGTGTGCTGTACCTGTATGCTTACTTTCAGTGACTGATGAACTAGGGCACCCAGGTCTCGTTGTACTTCCCCTTTTCCTAACCTGACACCATTCAGATGACTTGGAATGATTAAACTTGAACATTAACACAAATCAAAACGCTAGAGCCCGGTGGGGGGGGGGGGTTCTAAAACCTACCCCTGCGAGGAGCTGCTCTGGCAAGAGCCACTGGGTTGGTTGTCGGAGTGAGGGCTGCAGTGGAGGACCTTGCCTTAAACATGGAGATGGCAACTACAACGGATAGTCCCAGTGGTTTAACGTTGCCAGACTCTCCAAAGTGGAGTCATGTTGTGAAAAAGGGTCGACGTCATGCTCCAGAGAACACTGATGGTAAGCCAAAATTGCGCACTATTACCACCAGGCAGAGAAAGAAATCCAGTAACGCTATACCTATTATTGGTACCGGAGCTGCGGGTAACATTAAAATGATCAAGACTAAGCTGGTGAGTGTTTTTGCTTCCAGGTTTTCACCGGACCTAGACGCCGAAACTTTAGCTGTATATCTTAAAGAAAAACTTGGCCGTGAGGTTACCTGTCAAAAGATTGACACTGTACACAGTAGATATTGTTCATTTAAAGTATCTGCGGAATCTAATGAGGATGGCGAAATGTACAATCTGGAGCTCTGGCCATAAGGGGCATTTGTCCGAGCTATTACGAGCGGCGCGGGGTTGGAGTCATCGGATCAAGCACTGTGCCTGCTGCGGGGGGAATGAGTGTGCCTGTTGGAGAACTGTGACATACTATGTATGCAAGAGACATTCTTAGCGAAGCAAGACTTGGACAAACTCAGCTCTCTCAATGACAACTTTCATGGGGCTGGGGAGTCTACAACTGACCTTGGCATGGGAATAGTCAGAGGTAGGATACCAGGGGGTGTGGCTATTCTATGGAACAAGAAGCTTGACTCGTCAATAAATGTGGTTTGGCTTGATGCTGACTGGTGTATTGCAATACACTTTGCTCACAACGACAAGGAATGTGTTATCCTGAATGTGTATACACCCTATGAGGTTATACACCCTATACCATCAGAACGAGGATGAATATTTAAATAGGCTTGCTTTCATCTATTCCTTTATTCCAAACAATAATTATTGTAGTGTATATGTCATTGGGGATATGAATGCAGATATCTCAGATAGAAACTCATTATTTGCCAATCAAATGGCTCAATTCTGTCAAGATAATAATTTAATATTGTCAAGCAAAGTGCTTTTACCGACAGATAGTTATACTTATATTAATGAGGCCTGGCACACTACATCATGGCTGGACCACTGTATTAGTACAGCTGATGCACATGCCTCATTGTGGTGTATGAGCATTTCATATGGAGCAGCAATGACTGATCATATACATGTTGCTATGACAATAAATGTTGAACACCTACCTGTGGTATCCAGAGAAATAAATAGCTTTACACAGAAAAACTGGACTGGTCAACCCTCACAAAGGAAGCCATCTTAGCCTATTATGCCCATACAGATAAATCCTTAAGCATTATTCATCTACCTAAAGATGCAATAATGTGTAGTAATGTTAATTGTAAGGATATGAAGCACAGGAGAGATATCTGCTCCATGTATAATGATATAGTAAGCGCTTTATATGTAGGCAGTAAGCCCTACTGCAAGCATAAAAATAAGACACATAACATCAGGCCTGGCTGGGATAAGAATGTAGCTGAGTATCATGCTGAAGCCCATGAAGCCACAAATTCATGGGCTATGGCAGGTAGACCCAGATAGGGGCCTGTGTTTGAGTACAATAAGTTCACTAATGCAAGATATAAATGCTGTTCGCTTCATCTGTAAAAATGAGCAAGCTATGAGGGGTGATTACATGGCTAAGAAGCTGCTAAGTAACAATGCTACTGATTTTTGGAAAGAAGTGAAAGCACTTAAGATTTGCAAAACATCTGTACCGTGCACTGTAGATGGAATCTCCGGAACAGCTAATATCGCGGAGTTATGGGGACAACATTATAGTACTTTATTCAACTGTGTCCAAGGTGATTTGTGTAGGGTGGACAATATTGACAGTAATGACTCAATCATGATTATGTCACATGAGGTGTATCATGCCATGAACAAGCTGTCCAACAACAAAGCAAGTGACTTGGATCATATTTCTGCTGAACATCTTAAGTATGTGAGTATGAGGATAGCTCCTCTCCTTGCTATTTGTTTTACTGGCTTTATGATTCATGGCTTGTTACCAGAATCAATGTTGTCTGTTCTGTTAGTGCCAGTCATTAAGCACAAAGCTGGTAAAGTAGGCAGCCTAAATCATTACAGGCACATAGCTTTAGCCAGCATATTGTCAAAAGTATTAAACCCCTGTCTCACGGTGCGAGTTGGCCCACGAGTGACCCCAAGTTTTCACTCGTGGTGATCACGTAGCGGGAACGTCGGAACTCGCACGAGCAACTTATCGACTCGTGGCGCTAACGGCAGGTACTCGGGAAACTTGTTAACTCGTGAAAAAAATCAAACATGTTTGATTTTTGCTACGAGTCAAATTAACTGTTCAAGTTAAAAATGGAAACATTTAAACTCGTTGTAATAATGTAGTGGCCCGTGCGTTTACCCTAGTGACTCGTGAGTCTACCATGGGAACTTTCTTATAATCTGTTCGTTCGCTCGAGTAAAGACTGAACCAAAGATAGACACAAAATGCTGGAGTAACTTAGCGGACCAGGCAGCATCTCTGGAGAGAAGGAATGGAGTCGAGACCCTTCTTCAGACTTACCCGAAACGCCACCCATTCCTTCTCTCCAGAGATGCGGCCTGTCCCGCCAAGTTACTCCAGCATTTTGTGTCTATCTTCGGCCTTTCTGCGATGATCTGCCACTTGTTCTTTATTACTGAGGCGCCTGCCCCGTGGCTTCGTATTCGTCACTCTGTCTCAATGAACAGCTTTAGGACGCGGTTAAAGACCTGTCGGAGGGGCAAGTCTGGGGCGTGTCCACGTGTGATGCTCCATCCACCCCCCGGGGCCAAGAGTGTGGGATTGGGAAGGAACTGCAGATGCTGGTTTACACCGAAGATAGACACACACAATGCTGGAGTAACTCCGAGGGACAGGCAGCATCTCTGGAGAGATGGGATGGGTGAGATTTCGGGTCGAGACCCTACTTCAGACCACCAGAGATCCCGCTGAGTTTACTCCAGTAGTTGGTGTCTATCCCGGTGGCGGGGGGGCCCGGCTTTGCCAACCCGCCGCCTCTACTTGCCGGTCAGTCCGGTGATCATCGCCCTCCGCCCGGGATGCAGGGGAGGTTTGCACCCGGTGAGTTGTCCAGCGTTCACGGTGGACGAGGGAGGACAGCAATAGGCCAGGTGAATGAATAGCAGCACATAAATGAGTCAACCTTTAAGATTTCTTGATTTTATGTTTTAATTTACAAGCCGCTTCACGCGAGGCAAGTTTTATTTTCAGTCCAAAGAAGGGTCTCGACCCGAAACGTCACCCATTCAACGATAGACACAAAAAAGCAGGAGTAACTCAGCAGGTCAGGCAGCAAATCTGGAGAGAAGGAATAGGTGACTTTTTGGGTCGAGATCCTTCTTCAGAAGACGAGCCCTTATCCGAAACGTCACCTATCCACATTCTCCAGAGATGTTACCTGGCCCGCGTTGTTACTCCAGCTTGTTGCGTCTGCCTTCCATCTAAAGCCTTGGGATCGTCGCCGACGTGACGACGGTGCAAAGCCCCCGCGCCCGGTGCAATGGGCTGGGAGCTGGAGAGGGGAGGGAAGGGGTCACACACATGGCCGGGAAGCAGAGGGGTGGGGGTGGGGTTGGTGACAGACAGGGCCAACAATGAGATGGAGAAATACAGAAACACCGACGTGCAAAGGAGGCCTACAATAGCGCATGATATCTCTCGCGTTATGGCGGGTGATTGTCGCCTGCCTGCTGTTTCTGCCTCTAAAGCCTTGGGATCGTTGCCCTTTGTGTTGGCGTGGAGGGTGAGGGGGCTATTGTGCTGCTTGATTGCCCCCTGCTATCATAGGGACAGGGAGACACAGCGGCTTTTGAGACTGGTGGGCAATCACTACCAAAGTGTCTGCCTGCAGTCAGCACACCTCTCTTACACATGTCTCCCGCACTAAGACCATCCCGCAGAGAATGATCCCAGCACCCAAGAGCCTTGTCTGTCACCCCCCACCCCCAACCACCCTCCACCTCAACTTACACCTGGGCACCAAAGCAGCTCAGGAGGCGAACCCTGAGCTCCGTCTCCCAACAATCTGATGTGCAACTGATGTGAAAGAACAGCGGCTGCAGCCGGCACCCGGCATGGACTTCTCACACCCTCACACACTTACCTTCATTCACGGTTGGCTCAAGACTAACGGGAGAGGAACTTGGTAACTCGGGAGAGGAAGTTGGAATATCGCAGCGATGACATACCCGTGGGAACTCGGTTAAAGACTTGAACATAAACTTGAAATCTCGTACACAATCATCACTCATGGGATGACTCGCACCGTGAGACAGGGCCATTAGAAAGAGTTCTGCTGAATAGAGTAAATGAGTTTGTTAACTCCACAGATAACCAGTTTGGTTTTAAAGCTAAACATGGCACTGACTTGTGCATATATGCCCTAAAGGAGATTGTAAAAAAATATAGAGGCAAAAACTCTTCAATTCTTATGTGCTTTATTGATGCTTCCAAAGCCTTTGATCGTGTTAATCACAGAAAGCTGTTAAAATGAGTCAAAGAGGGGTGCCTAAATACATTGTAGGAATTCTGGCTTACTGATATGTCCACCTGACTATGCAAATAAAATGGGGCAATAGGGTCTCAGCCCTATTTGGGGTTAGAAATGGGGCAATTTTGTCTCCAGTTCTTTTTCATCTTTATATTGATGACCTGTCCAAACAACTGAAAGCCTGTAATACAGGGTGCATGATTGGTAATATTTTAGTGAACCATATTATGGATGCAGATGATCTTGTGGTCTTTAGTCCACCTAGCGCTGGTCTCCAGCGGCTCCTTAATATATGTTCTGTGTATGGTGTGGAACACGATATTAAATATAATGCTTGTAAGAGTGCTGCTATGATCTGCAGAACCAAAGAGGATAAATGTCTAAAATTTCCTGATTTTAAATTGTCTGACAATAATCTTAGTGTCTGTAGTAGAAACATAGAAACTTAGAAAATAGGTGCAGGAGGAGGCCATTCGGCCCTTCGAGCCAGCACCGCCATTCATTGTGATCATGACTGTTCATCCCCTATCAATAACCCATGCCTGCCTTCTCCCCATATCCCTTGACTCCACTAGCCCCTAGAGCTCTATCTAACTCTCTCTTAAATCCATCCAGTGATTTGGCCTCCACTGCCCTCTGTGACAGGGAATTCCATAAATTCACAACTCTGGGTGAAAAAGTTTTTTCTCACCTCAGTCTTAAATGACCTCCCCTTTATTCTAAGACTGTGGCCCCTGGTTCTGGACTCGCCCAACATTGGGAAAAATTTTCCTGCATCTAGCTTGTCCAGTCCTTTTATAATTTTATATGTTTCTGTAAGATTCCCCCTCATCCTTCTAAACTCCAGTGAATACAAGCCTAGTCTTTTCTAATAAGGTAATATATCTTGGGCATTTTATTACAGAACAAATGACTGATGATGAGAATATTTATAGGCAACGACGTATGCTGTATGTACATGCGAATATTCTCTTGCGTAAGTTTGGTGCGTGTACAGATGTGTACAGATGTGAACATGTCGCTGATTAGAGCATATTGCACACCACTCTGTACTGCGCACCTGTGGTTGAACCATGGAAAGACAAGTTTGCAGAGACTAAAGGTCCTATAATTATGCCATGAGAACACTGCTAAGTAAACCTAGATGGTGTAGTGCTAATAACATGTTTGTGGCTGCAGGAGTCAGTACTTTAGAAGCTATCCTAAGGAGTCACATGTATAAATTAATTTGCAGGATAAATGACTCTAAAAATGTAATTTTAGATGTTGCACACCGAGTTCAGAGAGCATACTCGAGGCCAGGAGCCCCACCAAGACAGACGATAGTGAAACTTCAGGACATAGCAGCTCTTGAAGACATTATGAAAAAAATTCCATTCACAAAAAATCTGATGTTTGAAGGCGAAATTGTATGATTCTTCAGAGACTACCCAGCAGAAGTGGCAAAGAAACGTGCCCTTTTTACAAAGACACGACTGATCCTTAAAGGAATCCTGAACTTAAGATATGGGATAACCTATCCTGCAAAAATGAGGATCACATATAATGACTCGGAGCGTTTCTTTACTGATCCAGAAGAAGCGTTTAAACACGCGCAAGATCTAACAAAGGACATTAAAGGATAAGTAAAATGTCACAGTTATCGAGAGGTTTACCTTTTATATATATTTAGAGGGGAAAACTGAGAAAATATGACTTTTTAAATAAATACAATGCTGCCGATAAGATGGCCGCCAAATTCACATGCGCTCATGTCTAGACACCTTATCAGCATTGGAATGCAACCTCAAGGACAAGATAGTCTTGAACGAAAGATGTAATAAAATGGAACTACGCAGCATAGAAAACAAATTAAATGGAGAAGAACGTAATAATTCCCTAACAAAAAGATATAAATAACTATATACTAACACATAAATAATTGGACTAACTTATGTATTCTAATCTAAAATGGACTATCATAACCGAATGATGATTCACTCTTTTTTAAAGTCAAAGTAGACTCGCTATAATCGATTAATATACTAGTGAAACAGCTAAGTCTGTTGTCATAGCAAATATATTCTAACTAATCACAATACATGTTCGGTGGTTTTCTCTCTTTGAAATATATGGAACTGTTTCTTTCTTTTTTTACAATACTTGTTTGTGATCTATGGAAGGTTTCATTAATTCCACCATTAGGGTTTTTTTGGTATTTTTTTTTTAAATACTGTTTTTTCACAATCTTTGTTATTTTGCACTTTTTTTGATTTTTTCTTCAAGGGCACATTTTCAAGGGATATACCAACAGAGTTTAGCAGCTGGGAGCACCCACCCAACGCCCAGAAGCTTGATGCATTGTGTTGCACCATCTGAAATAATGGAACCAATGTAACTTATAATGCAAGATGACACTCAAAAGAAAATTGGAGGAATTACGTTTTGTAGCTGGAACATAAGGGGCGCTAACGAGCCAATTAAAAGGGGTAAGATTCTTGCCCAATTCCAATGCTGATATATTTCTACAGGATACACATCTGAAAGTTCAAGCTGAAGGCAAATTGGATCAGTCAAACATATAATTCCTCCTATCTCGCTAAATCTACGGGTACCGCAATTATAATTCGTAAAGGCATACCATTTAAACATAAGAATACCATTGCAGATAAAGAGGTGATATATGTCATAATTACTGGAGAGATACATTCTACTCCACTCACCATAGTAAATATTTATGCTCCTAATTTTGATAATCCGCAATTCTTTAATAAAATCCTGAATATAATCTCTGAGTATAACTACCAAAACGTGATAATTGGGGGAGATTTCAATTGCGTTCCAGATCAATATCTGGATAAATCTGCCAACAAATGAGACTTAATATAACATCAAAATCCAGTGAACTTTTAAATACATACATAAAAACACAAATATAACAGATGTATGGAGGATGGCAAACCCGGCAAACCCTAGCAATATCGAAATTTAAACTAAACCGAATTTTATCTGCAAGAGTTATTAGATTATTTCAAATTACATAACAGGAAAATTTTGAATTTGGTGATAAGCCACACTAACTTTTGGCACGTCAGCTGAAAAAAGTTGAAAAGGATCACACTATTCTAAAAATCAAATCAGATAAAGGCGAATTGCTAATGCTGCCTAAAGACATTAACAAAAGATTTGCACAATTTTATCAAAATTTATATACATCCAAAACAGACAGCAATAAAATTATAAACTTTCTGGACAACTGTAATCTCCCAACACTTAATCCGTTGGAACAAAAAGAATTAGGAGCTCAGGTATCAATCAAATAAATAGAAGAGACAATAAACTCACTGAAGAATGGTCAAATACCAGGACCAGATGGGTTCAGTAATGAATTTTATAACAGATTTCACAAGGTAATTTCACCACGTTTACATAAGCTTTATACATATGCATTTAAAGAACAGACATTACCAGAAACACTAGCGGAATCAATTTACACATTTATACCCAAAAAAGATAAAGATCTAGAAGATAAAGATATAGAGCAATTGCATTATTAAATACAGATCAGAAAATATTAGCGAAAACTCTGGCAAGAAGATTAAGTAAATATGTTAGTACATTAATACATGCGGATCAAATGGTGTTCATACTGAAAGATGGCAGATGGAGTTTAATGCTGATAAGTGTACAAAATTGAAGTGCAATTATTTCATCTTGGCAGGACAAATCAAAATAGGACGTACATGGTAAATGGTAGGGAATTGAGGAATGCTGTGGAACAGAGGGATCTAGGAATAACTGTGCATAGTTCCCTGAAGGTGGAATCGCATGTAGATAGGGTGGTAAAGAAAGCCTTTGGTGTGCTGGCCTTTATTACAAAATCAGAGCATTGAATATAGGAGTAGGGAAGTCATGTTAAAATTGTACAAGGCATTGGTAAGACCTTTTAAAATTCATTTTGGAGTATGGTGTACAGAAAATTTTGGTCGCCTAGTTATATGAAGGATGTCAACAAAATAGAGAGAGTACAGAGGAGATTTACTAGAATGTTGCCAGGGTTCCAGCAACTATGTTACAGAGAAAGGTTGAACAAGTTAGGTCTTTATTCTTTGGAGCGCAGAAGGTTAAGGGGGGACTTGATTGAGGTCTTTAAAATGATGAAAGGGATAGACAGAGTTGACGTGGATAAGCTTTTTCCCATTGAGGGTAGGGAAGATTCAACAAGAGGGCATGACATGAGAATTAAGGGACAGAAGTTTAGGGGTAACGTGAGGGGGAACTTCTTTACTCAGAGGGTGGTGGCTGTGTGGAATGAGCTTCCAGAGCAGAGGTGGTGGAGGCAGGATCGATTTTAACATTTAAAAGTAAAGTGGATAGGTATATGGACGTGAAGGGAATGGAGGGGTATGGTCTGAGTGCAGGTAGATGGGACTAGGGGAAAACAAATGGTCGGCACGGACTGAAGGGCCGAGATATACCCAAGAGACATTCATTTAATAATTTGAGATGTATAATTTGAGACAATATAATGTATTCGTACAAAATTGAAGATCAATTATTTCATTAGATGCAGAAAAAGCATTCGACCAAGTAGATTGGGAATACCTCTTCACAGTATTGCAAAATTTTCAGATGGGAGAGAATTTTATTTCATGAATAAAATTATTATATGACAGGCCGCACGCTAGAATATTGAGAAATTTCACTTATCCAGGGGCAATAGGGTTGCGCATTATCACCCTTGCTATTTTCCCTTGCGATAGAGCCCTTAGCGGAAAGTATAAGAATACATCCGAATATTCACGGCTATAATAATAAACATTCCAATAATAAAATATCATTATATGCAGATGATGTATTATTATATATTACAAAATCTCAAGTTAGTATACCAAATATATTAAATCTAATAGCGGAATTTGGTTCTTTCTCAGGATATAGAATAAATTGGAATAAAAGTGAAATCATGGCGATAAAACCCCAAGAGTCGACACACCTTTTAAAATTTCATTTTAGAATTGCTACAGAAAAATTTAAATATCTGGGTATCCAAGTAACCAGAAAATATAATTCTTTATTTGATGCAAACCTCCTGCCCTTAACTACTAAATTAAACGCTCTTATGCAATTCTGGAAAACACTTCCGATGTCTCTAATAGGCAGAATAAATGCCATAACAATGATTTTCCCACCACAAACTCTATTTATTTCAATCAATACCGATATATTTACCTAAAAGCTTTTTTAAAAAACTTGATTCCCAGATTACAAATTTTATTTGGGATTATAAATCACACAGACGACATTTATGTAAACCCAAAGAAATCGGTGGACTGGCCCTCCCCAATTTCTTGCACTATTATTGGGCAGCGAATATTAAAAATGTAATTCATTGGCTGGATAATTCATGTCAACGGGTAGATTGGTTAGTAATGGAGAGAGAGGATTGTTCGTTTATTTATTGGGAAAAGACTAGGAATTAAAAAGGTTGGAGATTTGTTCAAAATGGGAAGCCTTTTATCATTCCAGAAATTACAATCAAAACACAGTCTGAAAGGTAATCAATATTTTAGATATCTTCAAATTCTAGATTGTTTGAAAACATATACCCTAAATACCAAACTCTGTTGCCAGATATATTAGATGAAGGTATGAATAGAAACACAGTCAAATAATTTAATATCCTACTTGTACAATATCATTCTAAATATAGAAATTCCATCGTCAGATGTAATTAGAAGAGAGTTGGAACAGGAATTAAGCCTAAAAATCCCCAAAGACAGATGGGAAAAATATCTCCTATATATACATAATTGTTCGATTAATGTAAGACATATTCAAATCCAATTTAAAATACTACACAGGCTATATTACTCAAAAACTAAACTGAACAAAATGTTTCCAAATGTATCCCCTATCTGCGACAAATGTCTTTCTCAAGAAGCAACTATAACACACTCCTTTGCCTCTTGCATAAAAATCCATAAATTTTGGAAAGGAATCTTTGAAATCTTCTCAAAATTATTAAAAACAAAACTGGACCCCCATACAGAATTGATTATTTTTGGAACAACAGGAGCCTGCTCTAAGCTAATATTTCAGACATTTCCTCAATTATGGCCTGATAATGGCAAAAAAACATACTTAAATTTTGGAAAAATGCATCGACCCCAACTCTTAAAATGTGGATCACAAGCATGTCTGAGATGCTACATCTCGAAGATATGAGACTCGTCTTAGCAGGAAAATCAGAGCAATTTTTAAAGATATGGTCTCCTTTCATTTATTAATTACAAGCATAGTATGGTGCAACACAACTTCGAATTAAACCGATTTACGGACAGGGTGATGGGTGTGGTAAGAAACGTAGTAGGTATATCAACACGTTTTGGTCTTTTTTTAAATTTATTTTTCGTTTTTGTCTTTTTATTTTTTTGTAAGTTTTTACTTATTCACACTGCGACTACACTTTGGTAGTTTAGGGGTTTACACATTCACTAGCTCTTTCACTCTCTCTCTTTCTTGCTCTTTTTCTCTATTTCTATTTCATTTTTGTCAAAATTAAAATGGAAGATGTACAATAAATGTATTTTGTCATAGGCCGTGGTTTATACTATACACTGCTTCGAATAAAAATATTTAAATATTTAATTTTTAAAAATGTAATTATTGTGGCCTTGTCAAACAAGGTTTAGCACTCCACGCTACGAATCCCAGTTGTGGAGACACTGGTATCGTTGTCTCGTTGTAGCACATTGATCATTCTTTTTATATTCTGGATTTTAATTCATGTATTGTGTGTTTTTATTAATATATAATTTATGATGTTTTATGTGATATACTAAGATTTTATATGTATTTTATGATGTTTTTATATGCAATGTATTTTTATGTAATGTTGTCCCTTGACTGGACCTTGAGTCTGAAATAAAGTTTATTATTATTAACATTATAATCTGCCTTCCCATTCTTGCCTCCAAAGTGGATAACCTCACATTTATCCACATACTGCATCTGCCATGCATCTGCCCACTCCCCCAATCTGTCGAAGTTACTGCATCCTCATAGCATCCTCTTCAAAGTTCACACTGCCACCCAATCTGCAAATTTGCTAATGTTATTTTCCTTCATCTAAATCATAAATGTATATTGTAAATAGCTGCGGTCCCAGCACCGAGCCTTGCAGCACCCCACTTGTCACTGCCTGCCATTTTGAAAGTGACCCATTAATCCCAATTCTTTGTTTCCTGTCTGCCAATCAATTTTCTATCCATGTCAATACCCTACCCCCAATACAATGTGATCTAATTTTGTTCACTAATCTCCTGTGTAGGACCTTATCAAAGGCTTTCTGGAAGTCCAGGTACACTACATCCACTGGCTCTCCCCTGTCCATTTTACTTGTTACGTCCTCAAAAAATTCCAGAAGATTTCTCAAGCATGATTCCCCCTTCGTAAATCCATGCTGACTTGGACCGATCCTGTTATTGCTATCCCAATGCCCTGCTATTACATCTTTGATAATCGACTCCAGCATTTTCCCCACCACTGATGTCAGGTTAACTGGTGTATAATTCCCTGCTTTCCCTTTCCCTCCTTTCGTGAAAAGTGGGATAACATTAGCAACCCTCCAATCCACACGAACTGATCCAGAATCTATAGAACATTGGAAAATCATCACCAATGCGTCCACAATTTCTAGAGTCACCTCCTTGAGTACCATCAGGCCCTGGGGATTTTTCAGCCTTCGGTCCCATCAGTCTACCCAACACCATTTCCTTACTAATGTGAATTTCCTTCAGTTCTTCCGTCATCCTAGGTCCTCTATCACCTAGTACACCTGGGAGGTTGTTTGTGTCTTCCTTAATGAAGACAGAACCAAAGTACCTGTTCAACTCCTCTGCCATTTCCTTGTTCCCCATAATAAATTCAACTGTTTCTTTCTTCAAGGGACCCACAATTGTTTTAGCTATTTTTTTTCTCTTCACCTACCTAAAGAAGCTTTTACTATCCACCCGTATTTTCTTGGCTAGCTTACCTTCATACTTCATCTTTTCTCCCCGTATTGCCTTTTTCGTTACCTTCTGTTGATCTTTAAAAGTTGCCCAATCCTCCTGCTCATGAGCTTCCTGCTCATCTTCGCTATGTTATATGCCTTCTCTTTTACTTTTATACTGTCCTTGACTTCCCTTGTCAGCCACGGTCGCCTCTTACTCCCCTTAGAATCTTTATTCCTCTTTGGAATTAAATGATCTGGATTATTCCCAGAAACACCTGCCATTGCTGTTCCACTGTCATCCCTTTCCAGTCAACTTTGGCCAGCTCCTCCCTGATGCCAACATAGTCCCGTTTTAATGAATGAATGAATAAGTTTATTGGCCAAGTATTCACATACAAGAAATTTGCCTTGGTTATCCGCCCGCAAGTGACAACATGACATATAGTGACAGTTAGGAATGATACATAAAACATTTAACATCATTAATAAAACATTATCAATTAAACATGCGAATTAAATAAAATACCAGAGCAAAAGGAGGCTACAGATATTTGGTTATTGTGTAGATCTACTACTCGTGGAAAAAAATCTGTTTTTATGTCTGGCTGTGGCAGCTTTGACAGTCCGGAGTCGCCTTCCAGAGGGAAGTGATTCAAAGAGTTTGTGGCCAGGGTGAGAGGAGTCAGAGATGATCCTACCCGCTCGCTTCCTGGCCCTTGCAGTGTACAGTTCGTCAATGGAGGGAAGGATGCAGCCAATAACCTCAGCTGATCGGACGATTCGCTGCAGCCTCAGGATGTCGTGCTTGGTGACTGAGCCAAACCAGACCATGTTGGAGAAGGTGAGGACAGACTCTACGATGGCTGTGTAGAATTGGACCATCATTGCCTGTGGCAGATTGTGTTTCCTCAGCTGCCGCTGGAAGTACATCCTCTGTTGTGTCTTTTTGACTGTGGAATCGATGGTGCCCCCCCCCCCCAATATTGTGGCACCAGGACGCCAGCTTGATATTTTTCAGCAAATTTGAGAAGCTTGATAGAGGAGTCAGTGGAGGTGCAGTCATTGGTGTAGAGAGAGTAGAGGAGAAGGGAGATTATGCAGCCTAGTGGTGCTCCTATGCTGAGGGTCTGTGGGTCTGAGATGTGCTTTCCCAGCCTCACATGCTGCTTCCTGTCTGTCAGGATGCTGGTGATCCACCGACAGAGGGGTCCAGGCACAGTCAACTTGGAAAGTTTGGAGTGTAGTAGCTCTGGCACAATGGTGTTGAATGCAGAGCTAAAATCAACAAACATAATCCTCGCATTGGTCCCCTGGCGGTCTACGTCCTGGAGGATGAAGTGCAGGCCCAGGTTGACTGCATCATCCACAGATCTTTTGGCCCAGTATGCAAACTGCAGAGGGTCCAGCAGGGGGTTTGTTGATATTTTGCAGCTTGGCCAGCACAAGCCTTTCAAGAGTCTTCATGACTACAGAGGGCAGTGCGACAGGCCTGTAGTCATTAAGACCAGTAATTTGGGTACAGGGACAATAGTGGAGACTTTGAAGCAGGCAGGGACAGTACAAGTTTGTAGGGACTGGTTGAAAATGTCTGTGTAGACCGGTGCCAGTTGTTTGGCACAGAGCTTCAGAGTAGAGGGGGAAACATTGTCAGGTCATGGAGATTTCTGGCTTTTCTGTCTTCTGAACAGCCTCTCCACCTCCTCTATTTTTATTGTTGATGATGGAGAAGTGATGTTGTGCAGCACGGCGGGGGTGGGTAGTGGAAGAGGCCGCAGTCTTTTGCAGTCAGGCTGTAATTGGGTGTTAAATGGTGATTGGAGAAGGATGGGTGGGAAAGGGTCCAGTCTTTTCAGACTGGAGTCTTGTTTTAAGTCGTGTGAAGTGGTGATTGGGGAAGAGTTGGTGTAGAAGGGTCCAGTCTTTGCAGACTGGGGTCACGCTGTGAGTTGGGGGTGAAGTGTTGGTTGGGGTTGGGAAAGGTGTCCAGTCTTTTCAGACTGGAGTCATGCTTTAAGTATGTGTGAAGTGGTGATTGGGGAGGAGTGGGTGTAGAAGGGTCCAGTCTTTGCGGACTGGGATCTGGCTGTTGGTTGGGGAGGGGGAGGGGGTACCAGGATTATGTTTCTGCTTGTCAAATCTACAGTAGAACTTTTAAACACATATATAAAAAAACACAAATATAACAGATGTCTGGAGGATTGCAAATACGACCTGCAGGGATTACTCGTTCTATTCAATGGTACATAAGACATATTCACGTATAGATTATTTCCTGCTGGATACAAAATCAATTCCCCACACTTCTAAACCAAAATACCACACAAATGCGATTTCAGATCACTCCCCACTAACTTTCTTTTTTAAATTGGAAGGAATGACTAAGAATAAACCGTTTTGGAGCTATAACCCTCAAATTTTAAAAGACCCGCAAGGGAGTATATATTTAAAACAGCAAATGGATCTTTTTTTTGAAATAAATGATACGCCAGACATATCACCTACATTATTATGGGAATCTTTTAAAGCATTTATTCGAGGTGTTATAATCTCATACCAAGCTTTTCAAAATAAGAAAAATAAGAACGAACAAAGACAGTTAGAAGAACAAATTAGACAACTGGACATAGAAAACGCTAAAGACCCAACTACGGATAAACATAATAAAATAATAATACTGAAATTTAAATTAAATAAATTATTACCAGAGAAAGTCATAAGATTATTCCAAATTACAAGACAGGAACATTTTGAATTTGGGGATAAGCCCCATAAACTTCTGGCACGTCAGTTTAAAAAACGAGAAAAGGAACACACGATTTCAAAGATCAAATCAGATAGAGGGAAAGTATTGACTTTGCCGAGTGATATTAAAAGATTTGCGCAATTTTATGAGAATTTGTATACATCTAAAACGACAACGGACACCAATAAAGTTACAGAGTTCTTGGATAATTGTAACCTTCCCAAACTAGAGTTGCAGGAACAGGATAATTGGGAGCACAAATCTCAAATAAGGAAATAGAAGAAACAATAATCTCATTAAAAAATGGAAAAACACCAGGTCCCGATGGATTTAGTAATGATTTCTATAAATGTTTTTATGACATATTTACACCAAGCCTACAGAAAATGTATACATATGCCTATAAAGAACAGATACTACCTGAAACACTAGCAGAATCAACGATTACATTAATACTTAAGAAAGATAAAGATGTGGAAGAACCCGGATCATATAGATCTATTGCATTGTTAAACACAGATAAAAAAATATTAGCTAGAAGACTATAAGCAAATATGCTAGTAAATTAATACATCCGGATCAAACGGGGTTTATCCCCAAGAGACAATCATTTAATAATTTGAGATGTCTGCTCAACATAATGCATTCACACCAAATTGAAGATCAAAAACTATCAATTATTTTGTTGAACAGAGAAAGGATTCAATCAGGTTGCATGGGATTATATGGTCAGGGTATTGCAAACATTTCAACTGGGAGAGAATTTCATTCAACGGATTAAATTATTATATAATAAGCCAACGGCCAGAATATTAACTAATAATATCTTATCTATGAAATTTCAATTGTCAAGGGGTAATAGACAAGGATGTTCATTATCACCGCTGTTATTTGCCCTTATAATTGAACCCCTAGCGGAAAGAATTAGAACTCATCCGAATATTCATGGCTATAATACAAAATATTCAAACAATAAAATATCATTATATGCTGATGATATACTATTGTACATCACAAAACGTCATATCACTATACCAAATATTTTAAACTTAATCGAGGATTTCGGATCAATTTTAGGATATAGAATTAATTGGAATAAAAGTGAAATCATGTCAATAAAACCAAAAGATTCTACACATCTCTTACAGTTTCCTTTTAAAATAGCTATGGAAAATTTTAAATACTTGGGTATTGAAATCACTAGAAGATATCAAGACATGTTTAACGCAAATTATAAACCTTTACTTAAGAAACTATATAACTTAATTAAATTTTGGAAAACGCTTCCGATGTCCTTAATAGGCCGAATAAACGCCATAAAAATGATTTTTCTACCACAAATTTTATACCTGTTCCAATCAATCTCAATATACCTACCCAAAAAGTTTTTTTTAAACTGGACTCAGATATTACTAATTTTATTTGGGATTATAAGTCCCATAGAATACAAAGATCACACTTGAATAAACCCAAAGCAGTAGGGGGCTTAGCACTCCCTAATTTCATGTATTACTATTGGTCTGTAAATATTAGAAATATGATTAATTTGCTGGATAATTCTCCCCAGCAACCGGATTGGATTATTATGGAGAAAGAGGACTGCTCCCCTTGCAATACTGGAGCGATCCTTCTTTCACCAATGACGTTGAATAATACAAATTACAACAAAAATCCAATTATACATAGTACAATTAGAATTTGGAAACAAATAAAATACAACTTAAAATTAAGAAATTTATCTCTCCTATCTCCTATCGGTAAAAACCCTTCATTTAAACCTTCAATTACAGATAAAGCATTTATACAATGGGAAAGAGCAGGAATTAAAACCTTGGGAAATTTGTATGAAACGGGAAAAATATTACCATTTAAACAATTACAACTAAAATACAATTTGGGAAACAATCAGTATTTTAAATATTTCCAAATATGTGACTATCTGAAAAAATATCTGACTATCTGCACAAGAATATCACAATATGCCATCAGATTTACTGGATGAAGTAATGAATACAAAGGCTGAATCAGCAAACCTAATATCATATATATATAATATTATTCTAAATGCAGAAATACCAACAACTGAAGGCATCAGAAGAGACTGGGGAAATGAATTAAGTATAATAATTTCCAAAGAAAGGTGGGAAGAACACTTATTAAATGTGCATAAATAGTAAGATTAAACGAGAACTTACCAGTTTGAAGTTTGATCTTTATTTTATGAGGAGTCGAGTTGAGGGACTACGTGAATAGAAGCCCGTACAGCCGTTGGTGCGTCAATCTTCAAATCAGCGGAATGAATTCACAGCTAACAATGACCGAAGTATAACGGTAAGATGATAAAACTAGAACTACCAGATGAGATCTATGAGGGTGGGAGCGGAGGGCACGTAGTCCCTCAACTCGACTCCTCATAAAATAAAGATCAAACTTCAAACTGGTAAGTTCTCGTTTAATCTTACTATTTTACTTCGGAGTCACGTGAGTGACTACGTGAAGACTTCAAAGCACTGTGAATTCACGCCGCAGACTCAAATCCGACGTTCACACTGCCTGGATTGACTCAAAAGTCGTTAACAATCAATCATGCATCAGTAATACATTTGTTAAATGGAATAACAGTTTATTTACAAACAGATCATAACAAACCCCTCTAACTCAGGGAAAAATGTAACAGTACTGACACCAGAATCAGCAAACACCCCGAGCCTTGAAATCGGCTTGTGACAAAACCTCTGAAAATTAACTCACTGGACCATCCTGCGGCCGCGAGGACCTTGCAATCGTTTGCACCGACACCTTACTGTGTGGTTTTTTTGTGACTAATAAACAAAGCCAACTCTGTTCCTCTCAGAGGTTTAGTAATCTCAATGTAAAGAGATAAATGTGAGACTATACAGAAGCGATCATCTGCGGGGTATGCTGAAAACACCATCTTACATCCTGTCATGCCTCTTTTATTATGTTTAAGCAAATCATAGATATAAAATATAATGGCATCAGCCGACACATGCATTCTATCTAGCCTGTAGCTTTTGCAATGTTTGTACACGTTGGGCTGAAACCAACACCAGAAGCATGACCACCTTCATAGTTACTTTGGCTATAGATAGGCTTGTAACCGGAGCCCACTGGCGAAGAAGCATAAAAACCTCACTCACATTGCAAATACCGGCATACCTGAGTTTAGGAGGATTAGAATTGAAACTCCCTTCATGAATCGTGAACTAACGGATGTGTCCCTACTGTATGCAATTCTGCATTCATAGGTAAATAAGAAGACAGAGCACTTCTGGCTGAATTAATTGCACTGTAACTTAATTTTTTGGTCAAAATAAAGAGTTGACAAACTCCAATACACACGTGATCCCTGACGTGTGGTATACAATATCCTGCTGTAGGCAGAATTGCTCCCACTTCCTTATATAGGTGATATATTGCTGCTGTGTACTATCCCTGCAGGCCGACGTGAGAACATCCACCATCCGATGAGACAGTCCTCTCCCCAGGTATGGCCTCCTTATAATCTGCAAATTAACAGATCAATACGATCCTATAAAGGATGTTGATCCCCAGTGAGTGGATTTACCAGTAGATTTTTATTCTTGGGCATAAGCATGTAAGGCTCCCTAGCCATTTGTAATACAACGGGAAACCATGCTCGTGTAGGCCAATCTGGCACTACCAATACCCCTGAAGCGGAGTCCTCCTTGATCTTTTGCAAACATCTGCTGATGAGACAGAATGAAGGAAATACATACACAAACATTCCTTCCCCCAATGCAGCGAAAATGCATCCACTGCTACTGCCCCAGTATCTGGTTACCATGAAACATATCTAGGTAACTGATGATTTAATCGAGATGCAAACAAGTCAATATCTGGCAATGCATACTGATCAATCATTTGGTTAAACACATCCTGATTTAACATCCATTCAATGTTGTCATTAACTGACGTGACCTCTTCCTGGCAAATAAAGTGCTGAAAGCCAGATATTTTGGTCAATACACCAGCTCCAAATCTGGTTAGCCAGTCTATCACAAGACTGTGACTTAACTCCACCCATGTGGTTTACATATGCCACTGCTGTGGTGTTGTGAATCTGAGCTGCACATGCAGATCCCTCCTTGTAGAACAATAAGCTTTGAGCCCATACCAGGTGCCCAACAACTCTAAATAATCAGTCCCTCTTAATTGAGGAAGCGATGTCTCATCCACATTCCATCTGCCTCCACAACTAGAAGACATATCTGTTGCACCCCAACCCAGTGCACTCACATCAGTCTGTAATATCAGTGATGGTGATTCCACGAAACCTTCCTTAAATTTTTTGAAACATGTACTATCCACCATTGTATGTCAGCAATCGCCCCAGCTGACAACTGCATAGGCCTATCAAAAATAGCCCCTTTGTATTCTCAGTGCCTGTTCCTTTGATGGTTGTAATTGTTGATAATGCAGAGGACAATACTGCACAGCTGGAAAAGCTGCAACAACTTCCCAATAAAACTGGCTACTTGTCTAATCAAAGGCCGTTGTTCTCCAACGAGATTAACACAGTCCTCAATTAACTGATTCAATTTATCCCTGGGCAAAGTTACCAACATGTGATTGGAATTAATGGTAAATCCCAGATAACCAATAATTTGGACTGGTGATAATTTAGATTTACCTGGGTGAATAACAAATCCCATTTGTTCAAAAATGATTTTAACAACTGAAACTGATGATTGAGTTTCAGCATGAGTCTTTCCAACAATCAGAAATCATCTAAATAGGCCATTACCACATGCCCCTGAGCTCTAAGCAATGCTAACACAGGTTTTACCAATTTAGTAAATAATCTAGGAGCTGAAGTTAATCCATTCGGCAATGTCCTGAATTGCCACAGCTCAGTCATCCAAATAAATTTCAAATATCTTCTATCATCACCATGAATAGACACTGCGTAATATGCATTCTTTAAATCATGGTTGCCATATAATACCCTTTGGACACTAGATGTTTGCCCGTGGTAAAGTTCTCCATTTTGAAATGCCTATAACAAACAAATTTGGTCAAATTCGATAAATCCAGAATAATTCTACATCCCCCAGTCTTTTTAGATCTGGGAAATATACTTGACAGAAATTGTTGACTTTGATAGACAGAAGGCTCAATTACCCCTTCTCATGTAACGACTGAATCTCTGCTTGAATAAGCACATTTTCCTCATCTGAAAATAAGTTTACTACTAGGAAAATGTTGACTAGGTAGACTGTCCTTATAGTAAAATCCAATTTTTTCACCCCTTCAATACACTAAGTATGAACAAATCTGATGTCAACTGCTGCCATTGTTTGAGAAACAATTTTTACCTTCCCCAATTTGAACAGGAACATCAGTTAATTCATTGTCTGTCAATGGTATATTCCTTACCAGCATCTTTCCTTGCGGCCTTGTTGTCCTCGACTTCTTGTAGAGAACCTTTTTTGCCTTGCTTCCAGCTGGCTTAATGAGAGCCATGGTTATAACAACCTCATAACAGTCTTTGACCCTTTTTGCAAAATTACCACCAAACAACAGATTTCGTGGTGGTACACTGGTTTCAAAATGCATTACAAAGGAGTTCCAGTTCATCCTGCTGTGCTTCAACCATATCATTTGTATCAATAACTTTCACCACAGCTGTAATACCTGCTGACAACAGTTTAAGCACTTTTTAAAACTTCATCTCCTGGGCCCTAGCAGGTAAACCCATCTATGACCAAATTTGGTGACTAACCACCGGTACCTTCAGGAGATCTCAATTAACAGGAGCTTTATAGTTTTTTGCTACTTCATCCATAGCTAGCTCCTGTAACTGGTGGGAGAGCATATACTGAATGGCTTCAGCCAATTCTACATCAATCGCCTTTCGTGCCTCTCTACACTCAGCAAACTTCCCAGCAATGTTCGGAATTACCTCCCACCGAACACCTTTACTGCTCTCCCCCAGCAAACTGCCCTGATAGAACATCCTCCTCACAGGCAGGATAGTTCTGCAGCCCTGAAACAGGTGCTGCTAGCACAAGCTCTCCATCAGCCTGGCTTGGGCATCACTCCTCCTCACGGAGCTGGAACATCCTCCTCACAGGCAGGATAGTTCTGCAGCCCTGAAACAGGTGCTGCTAGCACAAGCTCTCCATCAGCCTGGCTTGGGCACCACTCCTCCTCACGGAGCTGGAACATCCTCCTCACAGGCAGGATAGTTCTGCAGCCCTGAAACAGGTGCTGCTAGCACAAGCTCTCCATCAGCCTGGCTTGGGCACCACTCCTCCCCACGGAGCTGGTCCCTGTCGCGCATTCTTTTGAAATAGAATCTCGACGTGGGAGAGCCGTGAGCAAACGGACTCTCCTATGGAGGGTATAACCTCCAGGCCCGACTCATTTACGGGCCACAGAGACTTGCCAGCGGCCCCCTACTGACAAGCCTCCACTGCCCCCCGGCAGTGGGTCCGCAACCACTGGCTGTGTAGCCAGCACCGGACCAGGTGTACCAGACGGGCCTCCATCCTCAGCACTCTCCTGCCACTTTACCTTTCTACCCCCGGAGCGCCTCGCCGACACCTTCTTCCCTTTCTGCAACATATCTACAAAAACTCCCAACCGTTGCAGAAAAAGACCTGTGGTAAAGTATTTCAACAAACCTTACCTCGTTTCAACTTGTTAACGAAAACTGCTGGAGAATGGAGAATGGAGGGTGAAGTCTGAAGAAGGGTCTCGACCCGAAACGTCGCCCATCTCCTTCGCTCCTTAGATGCCGCTGCACCCGCTAAATTCTCCAGCTTTCCATGTAACCCGCGGTTTAAACTTACCGCTCGGAGGAGCGCTGCTACTCCCCCCGCCCGACTGCACCAGCGTCTGACGTCATGACGCACCAACGGCTGTACGGGCTTCTATTCACGTAGTCACTCACGTGACTCCGAAGTAAAATGTTCAATTAACGTAAGACACACTTTAATACAGTTTAAAGTCTTACACAGATTATACTATTCAAAAACTAAAATAAGTAAACTTTTTCCCAATGTCTCACCTATTTGTGAAAAATGTCAATGTCAAGAAGCTACTATAGCGCATTCATTTGTCTTTTGTACAAAAATTCAAAAAATTTGGACTGAAATTTTTGAAATCTTCACAAAATTATTTAAAATAAAACTGACTCCAAAGGCAGATTGGAATATCTTTGGAACAACGGAAGGTAGCCCTGAATTAAATGTGTTTCAAAATAATCTATTTGAACACGGCTTAATAACAGGAAAAAAGCTAATCTTAAAATTCTGGAAAAATGCTCCTATACCAACAGTTAATATGTGGATTTCAACTATGTTTGAAGCTACATCTGGAAGATATGAGATATGAGGCAGGAAAATCAGACCGTTTCTATAAGACGTGGTCTGCATTTATAAATCTACTACAAGGATAAGGTGCAAGAGTACCTCAAAAAGGTACTGGCGTCGGGTCTTGGTAAAGGGGGACGAAAAACTGTTGAGTTGGTAGATTCCTTTTGTGTGATGTTTATAATAAAGTAACTGGCTTTTCCTTTTTCCTTCTCTCTCTCTCCTTTTTTTTTGTTTTCTCTCTCTCTAGGGTCTATCTCTTAATCTCCTTTCTCTAACTCTTCGACCAAGGGTTCCCTTTTCCTTTGGCACGTTTCTTCACTTTCACAACTTTTTTTCACTTTCTCTACTTTGTCGGTTTCTATTTTTTTTTTCTAAAGCGTCAAAAAATTAAGGGGTACAATGATTGTAATAATATACATGGGATGTACACTGATGTAACTTACTGTACCTCTAATAAATAAAAAAATTAAAATTAAAATTAAAAAAATCTACAGAACTCATTCAGGTCGTTGGTCAGCTGGCGATTGTCCAAAGAGCGGGGGGCTTTCCTCTTGCAGCTGGTGATTTCTTGCAAGTCCTTCCAAACTGAAGAAGTCACTCGCTGAAAACTTGCTCCTCAACTTCTCTGAGTACCTTTCCTTGGCAGCTCTGATTCCTCTTCTCAGCTTGTACTTTGTCTGCCTGTAGGGGTCTGCATCCCCGCTCCTGCAGGCTTCCTCTTTCGACTGTCAGAGCTGTCTGAGTTCTGCAGTAAACCAGGGCTTGTCATTGTTGAACTCGGGTTCGGGTTCGGGTCCTAGTTGGAATGCAACTGTTTTCACAGAAGCAGACATATGATGATACAGTGTCTGTATACTCATCAAGGCTTGCAATACTGACACTTCAACTGCAGTACTGACACATCTGATTTTACCTTCTCCCTCTCAAATTGCAGATTAAAAATTATCATATTGTGATCACAACCTCCTAATGGTTCCTTTACCTTGAGTTCCCTTATCAAATCTGGTTCATTGCACAACACTAAATCCAGAATTGCCTTCTCCCTGATTGGCTTCAGTACAAGCTGCTCTAAGAATCCATCTCCGAGGCACTCTACAAACTCCCTTTCTTGGGGTAAAGGCCATAGTTTTGGCTGGTGCAACTGAGGAAGTCTTGGCAACTTGCACAGTACATCCAGTGGATGGTACTCATTGGAGCTGTGATGCACTAGGGTGGAGGGAATATGTATTTAATGTAACACAATGTACTGGATGTGACCAACTCTTAATGGAATGTGACTCTTGCTGGCAAGTAACAATTATTTCATCACACACTTCACTTGAGCGTTGTAAGTGTTTTGTTTAGTTTAGTTTATTCTCACACAACTCGAGATACAGTGAAAAGGTTTATGTTGAGTGCTATCCTGTCAGCGGAAAGCCAATCGAGCTTACAATCGAGCAGCCGACAGTACAGATACAGGATAAACGGAATAACGTTTAGTGCAAGATTAAGTCCAGTGAAGTCCGATTAAAGATAGTCCAAGGGTCTCCATTGAGGTAGATGATAGCTCGGGGCTGCTCTCTTGGAAAACAGAGACAAAAGAGACTGCAGATGCTGAAATCTGGAGCAAAAAACTACTGGATGAACACAGCAGCTCAGGCAGCATCTGCGGAGGAAATGAGCAATTGATGTTTCAGGTTAAGACACTTAATCTCAACGGATAGGCTGGGATCTCAGTCCAGATAAAGGATCTCAATCCATAACATTGTCTGTCCCTTTCCCTACACAAATGCTGCCTGGCCCACTGAGTTCTTCTGGCAGTTTATCTTTGCAGGTGGTGGAAAACGTTCAGGTAGTCAGGAGATTGAATCAATCAGCATTAAATGTATAGTTTCTAACTGCTTGATGCTTATCTGTGACCAACGGTGTCTCTCAAATAGTTGATAGTGGAAAATTGAGATATCAAAGGTGGCCAATAACAGATGGTTAGAATAGCTCTCGATAGGGATGGTCGTTGATCAGCACAAGGCATGACACTGGAAGGGAGTTTTTCCTCTAGATTTTACTTTTTTCGCAGGCTTCTTTGCACTATATTTGGCCTAATGTCAAGAGCAGTCAATATAATCGCATCACTGTAATTAGGCTGTTTTGTTCATATTTAGTCTAGTCTATTATTGTCACGTGTACTGAGTGGAAATCTTTTGTTTGAGTGCCATCCAGTCAAAGAGAAGACGATACATGAATACAATCAAGCCGTGCACAGTGCACAGGTAAAGGATGAAGGATATTTGGGCTAAAGCTGCCATGGAGACCACGGAGGAGCTAGTATTAGGAGACCACATGGGTCGCTCCAACGTGGAGACAACAGGGTAGCTCCGACGCGGAGACCAAGTGGAAGCTCCGACACAGAGACACAGAGGGCGGCACGGTGGCACAGCGGCAGAGTTGCTGCCTTACAGCGCTTGCAGCGCCAGACACCTGGTGCGGGTGCTGCCTGTATGGAGTTTGTACGTTCTCCCCGTGACCGTGTGGTGTTTTCTCCGAGATCTTTGGTTTCCTCCCACACTCCAAACACTTATAGGTTTGTGGGTTAATTGGTTTGGTATAAATGTAAAAATTGGCCCTAGAGTGATGTTAATGTGCGGGGACCGCTGGTCGGTGCGGAATCGGTGTGCCGAAGGACCTGTTTCCGAGCTGTATCTCTAAAACTAAACTAAACTAAACACGGGAGCTCCAATGAAGAGACCACATGGGCATCAGTGGGATGAATGAATTGCCGTGGTAAGTGTAAGTTTATGTGACTCATGAAATAAGTAAGTCGGGGAGTGCCTGTACATCCTTTTGCAGGAGTTGCTTTTCCAATGCAACATGAAGTGTAGATGGAATCAATGAGGGGTGGGGGGGGGGGGGGGGGAGACCTGTTTGTGTGATGGACTGGGCTGCATCCACAGCTCTCTGCAATTTCTTGCTATCTTGAGCAGGGCAGTTGCCAAACCAAGTTGTGATGCATCATGATAGGATGCTTTCTCTGGTGCATCTATAGAAATTAGTAAGAGTCATTGGAGACATGGAATTGCATTTCAGACATTGCTTTTCAGGGAATTAGTCCACAGTATTTGAACATATTTCAATTAGGGACCAGCATGTACAAACAAAGAAGGGTCTGAACCCAAAATGTCACCATTTTGGAGAATGCTGTCTGACCCGCTGAGTTACTCCAGCTTTTGTGTCTTTCTTCATGTACAAAGTTTTGTGGGAAGGGAATTTAAAGTGTAGAAAATGTTTCCTAATTTAATTGACCAAGATATAGTTGGCCACCGTTTGGGAATACCATGCATCCCTGATGTAGCCTTAGGACAATCTCATCTTCTATGAAAAACAAGATAATAGATTAATTGAAGTGTTCAAATAAATTCTCTCACTAGTCTGATTTAAAATCTAATCTTCAGATAATACATCACGTTGAAAATTAATTTAGATTTTACCTTTACACAAGATATGTGCAATGTCAGTGTTATAAAGATTTGCTTAAAGATTTAAGTAAATTGTCTTGTTTCATGCTCTGAAGTAAACAGTTTACTGAGTACTTAATAAGATAATAAATAGACTGCCTTCCACTTAATCTTCTTACTTAACTAAAAATCGCAGTGCATAATTAAGCAGATTGCTTTGAGTATTTGTCCTGGTTCTTTCTATTATCTATACCTAAGATTACAATAAAAAATAACATACTAACTGAAATATTAACATAATTAATATATTCACCACATCAGATATTAATTTGCACATAAAATAACTCCCTTCTCCACGATGATGTTTCTATTGTGAAGGCTGAGATAATTCTTTTTTGTTATAGAACATAGAACAGTACTTGGCGGCACGGTGGCGCAGCGGTAGAGTTGCTGCCTCACAGCGCCAGAGATCTGGGTTCAATCCTGACTGTGGATGCTTGTCTATAAGGAGTTTGTACGTTCGCCTCATGACCTGCATGGGTTTTCTCCGGGATTTCCGGTTTCCCCCCACACTCCAAAGACATACAGGTTTGCATCTTTATGATTGAGAAAAGGAAAAATGTATTTTATTAGAGGCTTATGAATCTTTGGAACTCCTTGGCTCAGAGAGTTGTCACGCACATGGAGGGAGGAAATGAGGAAATGATGATCAGTGGAGGAAATAAAAAAAGGAAGAAAGAAAGCAACATTGTGTAAGAAGGAACTGCAGATGCTGGTTTATACTGAAGATGGACACCAAACGGCAACAGGTGACGTTTCCAGTTGGTACCCTTCATCAAACTTCTTTAGTCTGAAGAAGGGTTCCGACCTGAAATGCCACCTATTCCTTTTCTCCAGAGTTGCTGCCTAACCCGCTGAGTTAAAGAAAGGATACATTGTTCGGTTTAATTCTACAGATACTCTATACACAGTCAGACACCCAAAATATCTGTGTTAGGAACAAGTGATGTTACTTGTATTCTTAAGGGGCTGTCCTACTTGGGCGACCTAATCCGCGAGTTCTGGCGAGTTTGCCCTCGACTCATACTCGCAGCATGGTCGACATGAGGTTGTAAGAGGTTTTTGTAACTCTCCTTCATGCTCGAGAGTAGTCCCCGTGTACTCGAGGCCTCAGCTAGGTCGCTGCGTATTTTTCAACATGTGGAAAAATGCCCGCGAGTAAAACAAGGTCGCCATGGAAAAAATCCATACTATTTTTACTCGTAGGTTTAGTCGTAGTAGGTCGTAGTAGGTCGGCATGTTAGTCGTAGATAATCGAGGGTAGTCGAATGTAATCGAACGTACTTGAAGGTAGTCGTAGATAGTCTTCAATATAGTCGAAGGGAGGTCGAAGGAGATCGTCTTCACTCTCCAATATTCAGTGTCCAATTTTCCCAAAGTTAGTCGTAGCGAGTCGTAGCTAGTCGAAGCTAGTCTTCAACATAGTCGAAGGAGGTCTTCAACATGACATTTTTTCAAACGCTCCTAAAGTCTTCTAAACTCGCCAATTAGGTCGCCAAAGTGGGACAGCCCCTTTAGTTATAGAGTCATTGCTTTATACAGCAAAAGGAAGAAAGGAAACAGGCCCTTCGGCCCAACTTTGTCATGCCGACCAGCATGCCCCATCTACACTAGTCCCACCTGACCCCGTTTGGCCCATATCCTTCTTAACCGTTCCTATTCATGTACCTATCCAAGTGACTTTTAAATGTTGTTAGAGTACCTGCTTCAACTATGGCAGCTCCCACCATCCTCTGTGTGAAAATAATTCCTAGATGAATCTATTTTAACAAGGTTTGTTCTAGCAATTTCTTCAGCTCGTGGCCTGCTTTTTAAAAATATTGCTTTTAATAGTCAGCCTGGTCTCTCAAACCATGCTGAGTAGGTTTTAGGTCAATATACATCATTGTTGGACAACCAGGAGTTAAACACTGTAGAAACAAAGAACAAAGTTAAATACCGTATGTCTTCCCAATATAGTACGCTGCATTGGCACAGATATCCTTGGAAGATGCCTAACAACAACTCACAATGGAATGATCCCAAGGATGATTGAGTTAAGGTTTGAGGAACATTTGATGGTTCTGGGTCTGTACTCGCTGGATTTTAGAAGGATGAGGGGTGATCTCATTGAAACAACAAATAATGAAAGGCCTGGATAGATTGGATGTGCAAAGTTTATTTCCGCTAATGGGAGAGTCTAGCACCAGAGAGCACAGCCTAAGAATAAAAGGATGTACCTTTTGAATGGAGGTGAGGGATTTCTTTAGCCAGAGAGTGGTGAATCTGTAGAATTCATTGCCACAGAAGGCTAAGGAGGCCAAGTAATTCGGTATTCTTAAAATGCTGATTTATAGGTTCTTGATTGGTAAGGGTGTCAAAGGTTACAGGGGAAAGGTAGGAAAATAGGGTTGAGAAGGAAAGATAGATCAGCATGTAAAGATATGACCCGAACACACATTAAGATACAACACATATTTATTAAATCACTTAACAGCATAGGATCTGCAGTACGTTACAGCTCCGAGTTTACGAAGCGTTGCAGAGGCCTTATCAATATGTTCAGCATTGCGAAATTTTTTGAACTCCCTTAATGATATGACGTTCACTTTTGCGCCAGTGTCCACCTTGGCAAGAAGAGGCCTGTTATTCACGAACATAGTTACTTCAGGGTCAAGTAGCTCGTTAGACGAAGGGAGAAGGGAGTGGATGGCAGAACTATTATCAACACTGTCTGAGAGCGAAGCAGGGGACGACAACTCAGGCACTTGGTAGTCCGTATCAGTGAACGCCTGCTCAATGGTTCATTTTCTTACAGAAATTGCGTAAGCTATGCAAAACTGACGACCCTTCACATCAAAATAGTTACAATTCTGACAGCAAGCAGTAGACCCAGTAGGGTGTTTGAGGGAGGAGAAGTCTGTACGATTAATGCTATGTTGCTGGCAGGGACTGAAAGGCACTGGGTCAGAGTGGGGAGACGTTATCTCGGAAATACGGCAAGCATGTTCTGCTTGGTCAGGGGTCAATTCAGTGTTTTGGAGAAGCTCAGCTCTCAGCTTACTATCAAGCATTCCACCTACCAGTTTATCTCGTACTAGCTCATCCCTTAAATCACAAAATCGACAGCGTGCTGCCATGTGCCTCAGGCTGCTGATAAATTGTTCAATAGTCTCATCGACCTACTGTAAACGAGCATAGAACTTGGTTCTTTCATTAATATGGTTTGAAGGCATATCACACAGTTCTCTGAACTTTCTTAGTAAAACCACAGGGTCGTCAATAGTTTATGCCGGCACACGGACCTGGCCGTTGTCATCCAAAACAGCAGGAGCAAAAGTGAAGTTGTTGGCACGATTCATTGCCTCAGGTCCCGCAAGATTGAGCAAAACAAATGCATGCACTTCTGGGGGGTCATTCCGATGAACGATGCGAGCATAATGAGTGTAGTCACATTCGAAAAGACGCCATCGCACAGCAATGTCTGAATCAAAGATCAAAGGGCTCGGGCGGCGACACGAATTAGGCATAACGTAGATAGTAAAGACACAAATTAATCGAAAGAAAATAAAACCTGATAAACTTAAACGCAGTGGGTTAAACTCACTGTCTGACACCATGTAATGATGTGAGCCGAACACACATTAAGATACAACACATTTTTCTTAAATCACTTACAGCATAGGATCTGCAGTACATTACAGCTCCGAGCTGCTACATCTACTGACTGGCATATGCGAGCTCTTGATATTATAAAGCACGTACTAGGCGGAGCTACTACTAACAAACACTATGATTGTCTAGCATGCAATAGCCAATCTACAAGACATGATTGATTGATGGAGTAGACTCGAAGGGGCAAATGGCCGAATTTTACTTCGGACTCAAGTGAGTGATACGTGAAGAAGCCCCACCAGGCGCATGCGCGTCATTACGTCCGACGCATGGCGCACCGATGGGCTGGAGAGCGCAGCTCCACCAACGGTAAGTAAGAAACCGGCAGGTAAGTGTTTTAAACAACTTTCTGCGGGTACTTAAACTCTGTAAGGCTGGTTTCAGGAGCCAGCAGTACTCTCAAAATGGAGAGAGTAGTGAAAAAGAGTGCTGCCATTCGCAGCAGAAAAATTACTCGCGGGACCGCGGTTAGTGAACGTGGGTCGGCCAGGGAAATACCGGCTGCGGTAACGCCGGTTCCGAGGACGCCGACTGCTGAACCGCCGGCAGCTCAACTGCCTCTATCAACTCCGGTGCCTCAGGGCGCTGTGGCCACTCCAGTCAGGAGGAAGGCAAAAAGGAAGTCAGTCAGGCCTGTTTATTCAGACGACTCTGACCAAGAAGACTCCCCTCCCTCAAACAAGAAGGTCTGGGGATGTCTTGACAAAATGGAAAAAATGATAGAGAAAATGTTGAACCACGAAGTGTCCCAGTCGGGGTCGCACACCCCCAGGATTCTCCAACATCTTTCTGGGACAGCCTCAGGCAGAGGGCCGTATGGCGAGGACTACCAGCACGCCTACCAGTTCCAGTGGGAATCCCCATCACCAGCACCTTGTTTAGGGCTGGTTGACACCTCCCTAGAGCAAGGCTCGGGAGAGCCAGGGCAGGTGGATTCTCACCCTGAAGTTGGTGTCACTGCTTTTGAGCAAACACCAAAGCACATGAGCCATGCTCCAGGTGTCCCGGTTGTGGCCAGAAATTTTGTCATACCGGAGGGGACTGGTGAAGCCATGGAGGAAAATCTGGCAAGTAACATAAATGATATGGCCTCTCACCAGCTCCAGGACTCTATCATGGAAGAAACATCAACGTGTTACCAGACACCTGTTAACTGTGCGTCGCTCAAGGTGCCCACTGTGAACTCGATCATCTGGGCACAAATGAGTGCATCTATGAGGGGGCAGGAGCTCCGGTTTCAGAGAGTCCTCAAGTTGGAGGGGGCGGGGATCATAGCATTTGGGCGAATGATCCAAGGAACGCCTATGTCCGGAACACAGCAGGATATGTTGGCCCTGCTGTGTAATGCTCATTTTGAGATAAATTGCATCCAGAAGATCGCCATCAAACCGACATTAAATCCACGCTTCGCAGCTCTCTGTAAGTCCTCCAACATCCAGGCGCCAAATTTTATATTTGGAGAAGACCTGGCAAAACAGGTTAAAGACCTAGAGGAAGAGGCCAAAACCATCGGCCTCATTAAGACCTACATACCCTCGGCTAGGATACCGCCTCGCAGACCTTATCCCTTCAGACGGGCTTCGGATGCTGGAGCAGGTCCAAGCAGAGCGTTGCCAGTCACACGCCGCTCATATGCACCTGTCCACAACCCCAACATGGCCAGAAGGTTGAGAAATCCGTGGTCAGCAATGGAGGTATGGGTAACTGATTCGGGGCAGGATATATCCTCTGGGGAACAACCTCCGGTTGGGGGTATGTTGCAATTGCTTTATGATGAATGGTGCTGCATAACATCAGATCTATTTATACTGGACAGTGTACGGGGGTCTCAAATTGAGTTTATGTCAGGAATACATCCACCTGCACAAAATATGCCTAGTCGGGTATTGGTTTTTTCAGGACCAGAAGCTCTACAGGTGAATGATGAAATTGAGGTTTTATTCCAAAAAGGGGTAATTGAAAGGACAGTATATCATCCTCAACAATTTGCGTCCAATATTTTCCCCAGGCAGAAAAAGGATCGTGGGTGTCGAGTCATTCTGGACCTAACCCAACTAAATTCTTATGTCCAGTATAGGCATTTTAAAATGGATACTTTCAGTACTGCTAAGCAGTTGTTATCAAAAGGTTGTGATATGGCAACGATAGATCTGAAAGATGCATATTATTCATCTGGGTGCATTCTATGGTCTAAAAGCATATTGTTCAACAATGAATGATTTACATGTTCAGCTCCAGATTGACAATACCACGGCTGTTGCTTATATCAATCACATGGGAGGAATTAGATCAGTATCATGTGACAATCTGGCTAACCACATTTGGGACTGGTGCATTCCCAGAAATATCTGGGTCTCAGCTATCTACCTACCAGGTAGAGATAATGTGGTGGCGGACACCAGGTCACGGAAATTTAATGACAACATTGAATGGATGCTAAATCCAAACATTTTAAAATGATTGTCAGCCGGTATGGTTTGCCAGACATAGATCTGTTTGCATCCAGGCTAAATCACCAGTTACCCAGATACGTTTCATGGGAACCAGATCCAGGAGCAGTAGCGGTGGATGCATTCTCAATACATTGGCGATGTACATTCTTTTATGCTTTTCCCCCATTCTGCCTCATCAGGCAATAACTCACCAAAATAGAGCAGGACTCCGCCTCAGGTGTTTTGGTGGTTCCTGACTGGCCTACAAAGCCATGGTTCCCATTGATCCTAAGAATGACTCAGCCATTCATGACTGTCCCCAAATGCAGTAGTTTATTGGTCCATCCAGTAACGGGAGAAAGTCATCCTTTACATGATCGTATTAATCTGTTAATCTGCAGATTCTAACCAGACCGTTCCAAGGGCTTGGACTGTCAAGTAGGACCATTGATGTGATTACTGCGGCCTGGACAGATAGCACTAGAAAACAATATGTCTCATATTAAGAAATGGGAGATGTTTTGTTTCCAGTCAGATATATCTTATCATACTGCAAGCATACCGGATGTATTGGAGTTCCTTGCTTCATTGCATTTCGATGAACAGTTGAGCTATAGTGCCATTAATAGTGCTCAGAGTGCTATTCCGCCTATTTAGGGCAATTTTCGGGACAACAATCTATTGGGTCTCATCCTCTAGTGTCCAGATTTAATAATTGGGAAAAAACTAATATTAAAATTTTGGAAAGGCCCTACATCGCCAACAATCAAAATGTGGAACACAGAAATGTCGGAGACACTTCATCTGGAGAGATTGAGGCTTGTCCTAATGGACAGGTTAGATCTCTTCAGAGAGATTTGGTCTCCATTTATTAAATATTTACAGGGTCATAATGGCTCGGCACGAGGGCTTGACTGAGACCTGAATATTAGAATGGATGAAGAAACATATATAATAAATCATGACTATATCTCCAAGGACGGATTAATGATTAATACTCCATTCACCATCATACTTCTTACACTCTTTTTCTCTATCTTTTCCTAACTTTAAAAAAAAAATTTAGAAAAATGTATAGAAACATATAATCTTAAATTTTTAATACTAATAAGAATATAAACAGTACTAATATCATGAAGGTATTATTAATATCATGTATTTTCAAATATATAAAATATATAGTCTTAAATTTTAAAATCAGTGATAATACAAATATTATTAATAGTAAGAATATATCATTAATATCATGAAGGTATTATTAGTATTATGTATTTCAATTGTATAAAATATATAGTCTTAAATTTTAAAATTAACGATAATACAAATATTACTAACAGTATGAATTTATCATTAATATTATTTTCAATTATATAAAATATATACTTAAATTTTAAAATCAATGATAATACAAATATTATTAAGAGTATGAATATATCATTAATATCATGTATTTTCAGCAATGCAAAATAATGTACTTTGTTATTATTATGTTTCTATAATAAAAATACTTAACAAAAATAGTGCTCGGAGTGCTTTTCCGCCTATTTAGGGCAATTTTCGGGACAACAATCTATTGGGTCTCATCCTCTAGTGTCCAGATTCATGAGAGGTATTTTTAACAAAAACCCTCCTAAGCCTAGATATATGTAAATCTGGGATGTGAGCATAGTTGTCATACTGCTTCGGCAATGGGCTACATCGCTATCTTTTCAGAAATTAACACTTAAAGTGGTTATGCTCATGGCGCTAGTATCAGCGCAACGGTTTCAGACATTGCAACAGCTAGGACTGAATAGCACGTATTCTTCTGTGGATAATATGACGTTTTATGTCTATGATTTAATCAAACAAAGCAGGCCAGGTATGGCCGGAACCAAAGTAACCTTGAAAGCATACCTCATTGACCGAAGGCTATGTGTAGTTACGCACCTGAGTCAATATATCGAGGGAACTAAGAGTCTCAGAGGTTCTGAAACAGCAATGCTCATGTCACAAAAAATCTCATAAAAAGGTATCAGTACAAAATATTTCTAGGTGGTTGAAACAGGTTTTGGATTGTGCTGGAGTAGACACTCGTGTTTAAATCTCACTCCTCCAGGGCGGCATCAACATCCGCAGCGAAGGCACAGGACGCCCCTCTAGATCAAATCCTCGAGGCCGCAGGATGGTCCAGGGAATCGACATTCTCCAGGTTTTATGACAAACCTGTCCTGGTAGTGCAAGGTTTTGGGCATGCTGTTTTGGGTTCTGTTTGATTTCTTTTGTAATTTCATTTGTAATTTCCCCCTGGGATAGAGGGGTTATTACTGTTTTGTTTATTATTAAAATGTTTATTGAATAATTTAAGCAATGTTCAATACGTTATTTGTTCAATCCTGTGTCAACTGAAGCAGTGTGTCGTATGGAACTGGATCTACGGCATGAAATCACAGAGCTTTGAAATCTTCACGTAGTCTCTCACGTGACTCCGAAGTAAAATAGTAAGATTAAACGAGAACTTACCAGTTTTATGAGGAGTTACGATGAGGGATTACGTGCCCTCCGCTCCCGACCCTCATAATCGCAAAGATCATCTAGTATTTCTAGTCTTCTGAGTCTTACTATATCACTTCGACTGTAATTACTGTGATTTCACGCCGCTGGTTTGAAGTATGACGCGCATGCGCCTGGCAGGGCTTCTTCACGTAATCCCTCATCGTAACTCCTCATAAAATCAAGATCAAACATCAAACTGGTAAGTTCTTGTTTAATCTTACTATTCTACACCTATATCTTATGGTCTTACGTAATGCATACCGTGGAGTCCACTGAGTTGTTTGGGAATGTTTCTTTGCCATTGAATAGAAAATATGGATGAGAATTTATTTAAACTTCCAGTTATAAATTATCAAAATTCATTAAAACCAAGTTATAAATATCTTTGATGTTCTCTCAAAATCAGTCATCTATCTTTGCGTGTTCAGGAACCTGGTTGTTTTGCATAATATTCGATGATATGACAGCATTAAACTAGATTTTTGACAATACCTGGTTGAGATTTAAATATTTGTGCCTTCAAAGGGATGTGGATGAAATCTGGGGTAGAAAAGTAGCTTATATTAGAAGCCAAGACTAATCTTTTATACTGGAATCTCACTGTGAGAATTGAGTCTGGTAGAGTTTAATCCAGAATAAGCTATGATTAGAGTGACAATCTCATTTGATTTCTTCACACCGACTCGGAAAAGTACATTTATATTGTTGCTGCTGCAAGCACGTTACCACAAAATGTCTCTTGGACTATGGTTTAGATTTAGAAAAGTGACACCAAAGCAGGCAGAACCAAACAACATTCAAAATGCTGGAACCCAGGAGAATGGCCAACCTTCCATGGGACAGGTTAGTGCACAGCAGTTTGTTTTTCCACTGACTGATCTTTACGAGAAATCTGGTGCATAGTTTTTATTTTATTTTCTTTTACAGCTTATTTTCTTATTCATAGGAAACTAAAACAATTGGAAATGAATTCAGGAAGACAGAAGACAAGGTTTCTGAGTTCAAAACAGTTCCTCGAATGATTGAGCACAAACAAGGTTTGGACTGAGAAATAATTATTGTATTTTTTAAAGGATAAATTAATCAATACCATTTACCAGGCGGCACGGGAACCGGGTTCGATCCTGATTACGAGTGCCGTCTGTATGGAGTTTGTACGTTCTCCCCTTGACCTGCGTTGGTTTTCACCGGGAGCTCCAGTTTCCTCCCACATTCTAAAGGCATACATGTTTGTAGGTTAATTAACTTTGTAAAATTGTAAATTGTCCCTAGTGTGTGTAGGATAGTGTTAGCGTGCGGGGATCGCTGGTCAGCATGGACTTGGTGGACCGAAGGGCCTGTTTCCGCGCTGTATCCCCAAACTAAACTAAATCACTGTGTTTAGGAACAATATTCAGTTAGAATGCAAAGAATTCCTTTGTAAAGACTTGCATTTAAATACCACTTTCGATGTAATTCACCGAATGTTGAATATAAATATATGGGATGGGAAAATCCATTGGCTATTTAAAAAGAGATATAGGCATGATATTAACCAAGAAATTCATAACAGAATCCGTTTGAATGCAGGATATCATTGAGCAAGGTTGCATAATTGCCCCAACAGTCTATTTGTTAATATTCTGTATTTCAACAGTAAAAACTTCCTGTCATAAAATCATTTTATCACAGAGAGATCCATTATTAAATGTATGCTTAATATTTCAATTTCTCCTTCTACAGCCATTGTCCAATGGTGCATTACCCCCATCATTATGGGGAGAGTAATGATGCTCTAAGAATATTCACTCAATGCAGATACAAACAATTAAATGAACTCAAGCTTTACATTGCAGAGGCTTTTTAATGAGGGAGATAGCTGGGTGAACTGGTTTTGGAAGAGATTATTAAAGATTGGACACAGTAACCGAAGGATCACATACCTGCAGTGAAACATCTGGAGTCTTTAAAAGTACAGAGATATGCACTTGCAGGTGCCCAACATGCAGAGTGAGTGATACAACCAGAGAAGGGAAGGCCTGTAGAGTAAACCCGTCACAATAATGGACCGCGGGGAAATGGTGTCCGTATTGCCAGTGGCCCGCTAGAACCAAGTGAAGGGAGTAAACATAGAAACATAGAAAATAGGTGCAGCAGTAGGCCATTCTTTGAGCCAGCACCGCCATTCAATATGATCATGGCTGATCATCCAGAATCAGTACCCCGTTCCTGCTTTCTCCCCATCTATCTATATAGTACTAAAACTCTCGTCTTGTTTCTATTTATCTATTTATAGGTGCCCACATATAGGTTGCTCATGTGATCCTGGAACTACGCCAAAACAGTACAGGATAGCACTAAGAATTTTGCATCACCTTACTCAACATTGCCCTGTGGTTGTTTGTGTCAAGTTTCATTCAGATTGATGTTATATTTCACAAGTTATTGACATTTAAAAAATTACAAATTCAAGTATAAGAAAACTTTAGCAGCAGGTATTGGGATCCAAATCCTTGCTGGCCCAGCTTGCAACAAAGTTGCAATCGAGGAACACTCAGCCCTTCCAGCAACGTTTTAGCTGAACAGGAGGGGGAGGAGGCAATTGCATTATTTTTTGAAGTCCTCAATGTAAGAGGAGGGGGAGGCAGTGCTGGGGGATACACCCCTGCACCATTGGGGGCTATGGGTGAGTGCTGGAATATTGCGTTAGGGAACGGATTGCGTTGGGGGACCAGGCCTCCCATAGGAGCTATGGGTGAGTGGTCGAATATTGCATTGGGGGAACGCCTTACGTTGGGAGACCAGGCCTCCCATGTGACAGGGACCCACTTGGTCTAGTATATATCTATATTACTAAAAGTAAGATCTTGACCACTTCCTGATTTTCTGTTTCATGATTTTGGAATCATGCGCAGGACAAGAGGATTTTTCCCATCGGTTAAAAATAAAAGAGTTATTAATGTTTTAAAAATGTTGACATTCTCTCAGCCGCCCCTGCTGGTGGGAGGGGGGAGGGACTATAAAACCCGGAAGTGTTGTGCCTCACACAGTCTCTGCAAGATGGGGGGTCACGTCTCTCTGAGCTGTGAATAATTGAACACATGTCTACTCAACTGTGAGTGCCTTTAATGTGGTTTGAAAATGAAAATGTGGTAACTGCTTTGAAATGCTGCGCTGCAAATGGTTGTTGGTGGTGGTAATTATTTTGAAATGCATTTGAATGGGATGAAACTGCACTTCAGTTTGGTTGTCTTGCACCTTGCTTGAAGTGGTATGAAACTGCACTTGAATTTGGTGGCCTTGCACCCTGCTTGAAATGGCATTAAACAGCACTAGCAATTGATGACCTTGCACCCTGCTTGAAGTGGCATGAAACTGCACTTGGGTTTGGTGGCCCTGCACCCTGCTTGAAGTGGTAGGAAACTGCACTTGAGTTTGGTGGCCCTGCAACCTGCTTGAAGTGGTAGGAAACTGCACTTGAGTTTGGTGGCCCTGCACCCTGCTTGAAGTGGTATGAAACTGCACTTGAATTTGGTGGCCTTGCATCCTGCTTGAAGTGGTAAGAAACTGCCCTTGAATTTGGTGGCCTTGCATGCTGCTTGAAATGGTAGGAAACTGCATTTGAATTTGGTGGCCTTGCACCCTGCTTGAAATGGAATTTCAAGGAATAGCCATGAGTCAACTGCTCACCCACCAGCCGTGAGCCCCCAGCCTGACATGGTATGCGAGGGACGGGCCCAGTACTCACACCACCTTTGTGCTACTCATTCTCTCTGCTCCAGCAACCAGTAGTACATCACCTGGCAACAGTTCATTGGGTAACTGGCGGAAGTGGGTGTGTGGGGGGGTAACGGCGCAACGGGAATGCGCTATAACCAAAATCTGCTATATCGGCGAAATATGTAGAAAGGAACTGCAGATGCTGGTTTAAACCGAAGATAAACACAAAAAGGTGGAGTAACTCAACAGGACAGGCAGCATCTCTGGAGAGAACGAATGGGTGACGTTTCGGGTCGAGACCCTTCTTCAGACAGTCTGAAGAAGGGTTTCGACCGGAAATGTCATCCATTCCTTCTCTCTAGAGATACTGCCTGTCCCGCTGAGTTACTCCAGCGTTTTGTGGCTGTCTCCACTGAATAGAGGTCCATTATCGCAAATGTTTACTGTACTACTATTTATTAAATTATTAGCCTAAGAATTCAACTGACACAGAAACAAAAGCTAGGAGATTTTTCTTTTCAGAAGCCCTAAGTATTCCTGAGCCAATTCATTTATATTAAGACTTAAATCTTCAAACTTCTCTGATTTTATTATGTGTATATTACTGCACGACTACTAAAGGAATGGATTGTTTATCACTGTCCACAGCTGATCACTTTTATTTTAAATTTCTATTTGCTACCAATGGTCTTTTGCCAATTTCAGAAAAAGTTGAGTCTGTCATGAGTTTCAATTAACACACCAAATTTCGAGAAGCAAGGAATAGCAGATGCCGGGTTACATAAGAAGATGCTGGGTTACTCAGTGGTCAGGCAGCATCTCTGGAGAACTTGATGTTCTCAGAACAGTCTGACAAATGATGAAAGAAGGGGTCGACTCGCAGGGGGATGGAAATCCTGGGGGGGACAGGGGGGCATGTCCCCCTGTTTTGATAGGTGGGGGACGATTCCCCCTCCCCCCATGTTTTGTAATCCGTATTTTAAAACTCGGTAAAAAAAAGCTATTAAAAAATCTCCGCTTTCCGGGAGACAGTGGGGGTGGGACTGATGATCAAGGGTGCCAATTGGACAAGAGAGACGTTGGTCAGCAGGCATTGGGGGGGGGGGGGGGGGGGGGGGGGGGGGGGGAGAGGGGGGGGGACCATGATGATTCACCACGATCATTGGAGGAGGGAGGTGTCGATCAGAGACGGAAGTAGGGGGGTGGGACTGAGGATAGAAAGCGGTGATTGGAGGAGGGAGACGTCCTGGTGGAGCAAAGATCATAGAGCGGAGCTTGAATCGGCCCATTCACGGGGCCTTTCATTGCCCGGCACGGCCAGCCGCAGGATCTTCCACTGCCCCGCGGTCAAATTGCTGCTCAAGGCAATCGAGGCTCCCGATGTTGAAGCCCCCCGCGAACGGGCCGATTGAAGCCCCACGATTCAGGGCGGACACAGCTGCTGTTGCTAGAGTTCGGAGTCGGACACCACCAGGTCAGCTCCCGATGTTACCGTCCACAGGGCCCATGGCCGTAACCCTCATGTGTGTGCGCATGCGCGCGCGGCCGCCAAGAAATTGTGTCCCCCCCCCCCCCCCCCATGTTTTTATAATGATTTCCGTGTCTGGTCGACTGGGCTTAAGAGGGGATCTACTTGAAACATATAAAATTCTTAAAGGATTGGACAGGCTAGATGCAGAAAAAATGTTCCCCATGTTGAGGGAGTCCAGAACCAGGGGTCAGAGTTTAAGAATAAGGGGTAGGACATTTAGGGCTGAGTTGAGGACAAACCTTTTTCACCCAGAGAGTTGTGAATCTGTGGAATTCTCTGCCACAGAAGGGAGTTAATTCACTGGATGTTTTCAAGAGAGAGTTAGAAATTAGAAATAGAAATTAGTTAGAGTTAGAAATTTAGCTCTTCAGGCTAAAGGAATCAAGGGATATGGGGGGAAATCAGGAATGGGATACTGATACTGATACCGGAGCAAAGCGCCCTTTGTAGGATGTCGAACCGGATGGCATCACCCTACTGCAGCTGAATGCGGAAGGCCTCACCACTTATGCTGCCTCAAATGCAAGAGGAAGAAGCCATGATCATATTGAATGGTGGTGCTGGCTCAAAGGGCCAAATGACCTATTCCTGCACCTATTGTCTATGTTTCTATGGGCATATTCCATATGCGTAGATTTACATGTTAACATTTAAATCCTTTAATACAAAACTCTAGAAAGACCCATAACCAATGTGATAAAATCACAAACCAATTTTTGCAGTAAGTATGGGTACATTTGATTGCAAATACATCTGTTTATGAGACATTTTTAGCATTGTGTTCATTTAATCAAACAAAATTATATCACTAATGCTAATAAGGAACATGAGTTTCACATTTTTGTCCACTCCAAATGGTCGCATTCTACCAAAACAATGCTCAAATGTCATTACTCCTTAAAAGGAATCCATTAACAATTCTCAGAGATGCACTTTATTGCTCTAAAGCAATCAATAATTTCTCTGTAGTGCTGATGTGCTGAATGGTTAATTTCTAACCACAGTTGAAAGCATAAAATGATATATTGAACCAAGGCAAGGCAATTTTAAAGTATTACATAATAAGTTCTAACAAAACTATGAGTTCCAGGTATGTGGGTACATTTTCTTTAACTCAAAAAATATATATATTTTTTAACAGCAGCTACTTCCCAACTTTCTCTTCCTTGGAAAAATAGAACAAGGTCAACATCATCCTTTGAACAATAAAAGTCCCATGCAGGAAGTGAAGTTACCCCAGAGCAGCAATTTCAGGGGCATGCATCAAGTATACACATCGATCCAGCACCAAAGGACGATGAAACTGAATTTAAGTAAGATTATTAATGTTACCATTCAGTTAACATTCATTATCTCCCTTATATATATTGATGTTTGGGTTGATGTTAGACGACTTCACATTTTAACTTTTTGTTATCAACTACATAATTAGACCATTTGAAAATAAAGTGTTAAAACTTTGTTTTAGTTTTTAGTTTTAGAGGTACAGCGCGGAGAGAGGCCCTTCGGCTCACCGAGTCTGCATCGACCTGCGATCCCCGCACATTAACGCTATTCTACATTAGGGACAAATTTTTCACTTATGCTAAGCCAATTAACCTATACATGTACCTCCTGTACAGCTTTGGAGTGTGAGAGGAATCTGAAGTTCTCACAGTAAACCCATGCAGGTCACGGGGAAAACGTACAAACTCCGTACAGACAGGTACCCATAGCCAGGATCGAACCCGTGTGTCTGGCGCTGTAAGGCAATTCTCCGTTGCACCACCATTCCTTACCTTGATCACAAAAGTAAAAATAAATTTGATATTATTATGGAACAAACATCTTAAATCGCCTTTATGATGAATTTCAGATTGGTAAAGTTGTATCAGAAAATAACATTTTAACAGTTTAAATATTCCAGGTCTTTAACATATGCGGTTAATGCTTCAAGTTTATCCTTGTCCTTGGGGATAACATTAAAGGATGATCTGATTTTAAAAAGCCAGCTGAATTTAAAATAAAATGTGGATTGTGATATTTATTTTCTACATATCCAGTTTGGGGTTTGAATGAATGAATGAATGAATGAATGAATAAGTTTATTCACTGGAAAAATTTAGGAATTATAAGGATAGAACACCTTTACAGGAAAGGAAAATTTCTATCATTTCAAGAATTAAAAGATATCTATGGATTACACCCAAATAACTTGTTTAGGTATTTACAAATTAGAGACTATATCAAGTCAAACATGCAAGACTATAAGAATAGAGAGCCAGGATTATTGGATGAGTGGCTTAACAAGCACCCAAATACAGAAAAATGAATAGCGTGCATATATAATACTCTTTTGGATAGGGAAGTCCCAACAACAGAATCATACCAACAGATATGGGAAAATGAAATAGGTCTATCTATAATGAAAGACACTTGGGAAGAAAGTTTACAACGTATACACCGATGCTCATTAAATGCCAGACATACTTTGGTACAATTTTAAAGTAATACATAGATTACACTACTCAAAAACGAAATTAAATAGAATTTTTCCTAACATTTCTTCTATTTGCGATAAATGTCAGAATTTAGAAGCCAACTTAACGCATAGTTTTGTAACATGCATAAAACTTAATAGTTATTGGGCTGATATTTTTGGAATCATCTCTGAGGTTCTTAAAACTAAATTGGACCCTGATCTAAAGTTAATAATATTAGGAGTCCCTGACTCAAGCTTAATATTAACAGTAAGTCAAAGAAATGTTCTTGATTACTGTTTGATAATTGGAAAAAAAATTAATATTAAAATTCTGGAAGGGAACATTATCCCCCACAATCATAATGTGGACTGTAGAAATGTCGGAGACGTTGCATTTGGGAGAGAATTAGGTTTGTCCTAATGGACAAATATGAACTTTTTGAACAAATATGGTCTCCATTCATTGATTACTTAAAGGGGTAGCTGAGCTCAGCACCGTAACTCAATAAGTACCCTGGTGTAGGATTAGATGAAAAAAAGTATCGGGATCTGTATACATGCCTCAATAGATATTGTTATATGAAATTGTTCCATTCAATGTAAAGATGTATTCCTTTTTTTATTTTTTTATTATATAATAATTGTTTTTTTTATAATTTTTCTTGTTTATCTTTATTCTTTTTTATTTTTTATTTTTTATTATATAATCATTATTATTTAATCACAACGTCTTGATTATTGATTTATACTTTTACTTTTATTTTCACTCCCTTACCTTCCCAAAAAAAATCAAAAACAGTAGCATATATAAATTATCCCGTAATATCTGTACGTTTGTGATAAGTCTGATTTGTATTTGAAGTTCTGTTGTACCTTAGATAATATGCAATGCTTCTAATAAAAATATTAAAAAATAAAAATTAAAAAAAAGAATAAGTTTATTGTCCAAGTATTCACATATAAAAAATTTACCTTGGTGCTCTGCCCGCAAGTGACAACATGACATACAGTGACGGTTAGGAATGACACTTAAAACATTAATAATAAAACATTAATAATAAAACATTATCGATTAAACATGTGAATTAAATAAAATACCAGAGCAAAAGGAGGCTACAGATTTTTGGTTATTGAGCAGAGCTGCTACACATGGAAAAAATCTGTTTTCATGTCTGACTGTGGCAGATTTGACAGTCCAGAGTCGCCTTCCAGAGGGAAGTGATTCAAAGAGTTTGTGGCCTGGGTGAGAGGGGTCAGAGATTATCTTACCCACTCGCTTCCTGGCCCTTGTAGTGTACAGTTCATCAATGGAGGGAAGGTTGCAGCCAATAACCTTCTCAGCTGATCGGACGATTCGCTTTAGCTTCCGGATGTCATGCTTGGTGGCTGAGCCAAACCAGACCACGATGGAGAAGGTGAGGACACACTCTACGATGGCCATATAGAATTGGACCATCATTGCCTGTGGCAGATTCTGTTTCCTCAGCTGCCGCAGGAAGTACATCCTCTATTGTGCCTTTTTGACTGTGGAGTCGATGGTGGCCCCCCATTTAAGGTCCTTGGAGATGATGGTTCCCGGGAACTTAAAAGACTCCACAGATGTGACTGTGGTGTTGTTGATGGTGATGGAGTGAGGGGAGGGGGAGCTCTCTAAAGTATACAATCAATTCCACTGTCTTTAAGAGCTTTGAGCTCCAGGTTGATGCGATGGCACCAGTACGCCAGCTGTGTCACTTCCTGTCTGTCGGCAGATTCCTCCCCATCCTGGATCAGTCCCAATCAGGGTTGTGTTGTCCGCAAACTTGAGAAGCTTGACAGAGGAGTCATTGGAGGTGCAGTCGTTGGTGTCGAGAGAGTAGAGGAGAGTCATTGGTGCAGTCAATGGTGTAGAGAGTGTGGAGAGGTTTTTTCTTTGCATTGTCATGAATTTCACTGAATGCTTTTAATGTTGTTTATACAATATCTCTCTTTACACTTGAGTACCAAATGAAGATCAAATAATCATAACAGGGGAAAGATAGATGACCAAAGCAGTATTTTCACATTTGGTGGTATCACAGTCAATGATTTACTTTGGTTATTGCGATCAGCTGGGAAAGTGGGCTGTAGGAAGGGTAATGAAGTTCAATGCAGGAAGTGTGGAGTTTGTTGCATTTTGGTAAGTCAAACCAGGGCACGGTCTTCATAGTGAATGGTGGGGCCCTGGGGAGTGTCGTAGAATAGAGAGATCTAGGATATGTAGGTGCACAATTCCCTAAAACTGGTGACACGGGTAGATACAGTGGTAAGGAAGGCTTTGGTACATTGGCTTTCATCAGTGATGCTACTGGGCATAGAAGTTGAGACATCATGTTACAGTTGCACATGACGTTGGGTGAGGCCACATTTGGGCAGAACATTATGTTCAGTTTTTGGTCACCCTACTGCAGGAAGGATGCCATGAAGCTGAAGAGAATGCAAAGAAGTTTTACAAAGCTATTGCCAGAATTCGAGGGCCTGAGCTATTGGGAGAGATTGGATAGTTAGGAGATTATTCATTGGGGCATAGCAAGCTGAGTGGCTCTTATAGAGGTGTTTAAAATCATGAGGGGAATTGATAGGGTGAATACACGTAGGGGAATTAAAAAACAGGGGACATAGATTTAAGTTGAGAGGGGCACTATTTAATTGGAACCCGAGGGACATCTATTTCACCCAGAGGATTGTGGTTATTGGGAATGAGTTGCCAGAGGAGATAGTTGAGGCAGGTCGTATAGCAACATTTAAAATGCATTTGAAGGCAAGGTAAAGGTTTAGAGGGATAGAGACTCAATTTGAGCAAATGGAACTGGCTGAGATGGGGCATCTTAGTTGGCAAAGTGGGCTGAAGGACCCGTTTCTGTGCTCTATGACTATGCTGCTTGACCCAAGTTCCTCAAGCAGTTTAGTTTTTTGTAGGTACACAAAATGCTGGAGAAACTCAGCGGGTACAGCAGCATCTATGGAGCGAAGGAGATAGGCAACGTTTCCGGCCGAAACCCTTCTTCAGACTCTTGCCGAAACCCTTCTTCAGACTGCCTAAGTGCAAGCTTGCCTCCTTAAAGAATGCAGTTTGTCATCTGTGGCAGTTTGAAGATTCTATGTACTGATACTCGTGCACACATTCACCAAATTCAATCTCATTGGTGTGATTTGCACTTTTAATGTCTGGACTGCTAAGTCCATTATATAACCAACTGGCTTTTCTGGAAGTTTCAACATTTTGCATCCTGTGTAGTTTAACAGAATTTCCACCAACTGTGAGTTGGTGTGAATTATCCTGAGGTGCCAGGAATTATTGCCACATCAAGAAATTCATCCTGAAAGAGATCATCGTTTCGCTATCCCTGATTGGCATCCAAAGAAGACAAAAGATGTCTTCCAAAGAAGACAAAGATGTGTTACATTTAACTTTCCTGACTCAGCTAAAATCTGGCTCGAGCCTTTTATTCTTCCCATTTATGGCAGAGTCTTCAATTAGCCTCTATAAAATGCTCTCTTATTCATATTCATATCTCTTCCTTTTCTCTTTCCTCTCTCCCATGCTCTAAAAACCTCACAAACCCATTATGTTTTTAATTTGTTTCTCAAGCTCAGCATTAGCATTTGCCTTTTTTTAAATTTCTGAAACGCAGCAAATTTTAGTTAGATTAGTTTAGTTTTAGTTTATTGTTACTGTATCTGTACCAAGATACAGTGAAAGCAAAATAATTTTCATTTCAGAAAAATACACAAAGTCCTGGAGTAACTCAACAGGTCAGGCATGGATAGCTGACATTTCACACCGGGATACTTCTTCAATGGGACCCCAACACGATTTGTCTCCTGTCCGTGTTCTCCAGACACACTGCCTGACCAGCTGAGTTCTGACAGCATGTTGTGTCTTTTTTTTGTAACCCAGCATCTGCAGTTCCTTGTATCCACAATTTTCATGTCCTCTTTTTCTGCCAATCAACATAGATCGGAATCTTTTGGTTAGCAATCCTTCTGCCGGGGTGGTGGTGGAGGCAGACACAATAGTGGCGTTTCAGAGGCTTTCAGATAAGCACGGATAAACAGGGAATGGAGAGATATGGATCACAATCAGGGCGAGGAGATTTTAGTTGAATCTGACCGTGTTCAGCAACGGACGTTGTGACCTAAGGGCCCGTTTCCAGTGCTGCACTGTTCTGCATTCTATTACTCTATCTCTATTATATCAGGTACATGTTCAAATTTCACATTTACAATCTTCTCAACCATTTTGGCCACATTCAAAGATTTGTGAACATGCAGCCAAGTTGTTGGTATCTCTTTAAAATATGACCATTTAATTTACATAATCTCTCCTCTCATTCCTACCAAAATATGTAATTTCTCATTTAACTGCATTCAGTTTTACACTGTTCAAAATGTTTATGCCATCTGTCCTCCAGACTCAACTCCAGGTCATAAATACATGGCAAAAAGAGCAGTGATCCTAAAACTGAATGCTGTGAAGACCATGGGTACACAAAAGGCTTGAGAAACTCAGCGGGTGCAGCAGCATCTAAGGAGCGAAAGGAGATAGGCGACGTTTCGGGTCGAGACCCTTCTTCAGACTGGTCAGGGATCAGGGAAACGAGAGATATAGACGGTGATGTGGAGAGATAAAGAAACAATGAAATGAAAGATATGCAAAAAAGTATCAATGATAAAGGGAAACAAGCCATTGTAAGCTGTTTGTGGTGTGAAAATGAGAAGCTGGTGCGACTAGGGTGGGGGTGGGAGATAGAGAGAGAGGGAATGCCAGGCCCGAAGACCATGTTATCTCCAGTAAATTTCAATGGCCAATCCAATTTATTTCAGTCTAGTTTAGTTGAGAGATACAAATCCGCGCCGACAAGCGATCCCCGTACACTACCTCTATTCCACACACTAGGGACAATTTGCTATTTTTATTGAAGCCAAATTAACCTACAAACCTGTATGTCTTGGAGTGTCGGAGGAAAGCAAAGCGCCCAGGGAATACTCATGTGGTCACGGGGAGAACATACAAACTCCGTACAGACAGCATCCGTAGTAGGATCGAACCCAGGTCTCTGCTGCTATAAGGCAGCAACCGCTGTGCCACCGTGCCGCCCCCAATTGTTGGAACTGGGGAGGCTGTTCAGTTCCTGTCCCACCTCCCTGAAACAAGTTCAATTCCGAATCAAAATACTTAATATATATTTAAATGATTGCACCACACCTCCCTTAACCCACTTAATTTGTGGATTAATAATTATCCCCTCCCCATCTTTAATTTTACTTTCCACTTTAAATCTGACATAATGGCATTTTGTGTTTTTACATGACACTACTTATCTTGTCAAGGACCAGAGGTTTATTGTTTGCGCACAAATGAGATTTAGATTTGCTTAAAGTTACAACTTAATTTAAATTTTGTTTTGCAGTCAACAGAAGTCAGATTGCATACAGCAAAAAAAAAAACCTTGGGGTACTTATATTAAAAGGATCAAAATCCAATTTACATGCTGACATACATATTTTTAAAACTCATTAGTATCTCCATAAACATAAGAAACCTTGCATGCCCCCATACTTTTTGAACAAGTATTAAAACTGAGATTCGGAATTTGCATGGTTGTTTCTTTGATTAGATATTAGCCATTTAAAAATGAATAATTCTAAATGTATCTAAAACATTGCCTTTGCTTGAAGGCATGTGTAAATTTAATTAAAATATCACAATTAAAAAAACTTTAAAAAGAAAAATAATCCAAGCACTTTTTTTCCTTGTGATTAGCCATTTTGATAGGTTTTGTAACATTTTTGTTATAAAAAAATGTCACGTATCATCTGACATAAAATCTCAATAATTATTCCAAACATTAATCCACTACAACAGTCAATCACGTGAAGTTATTAGCAATGCAATATGTGTCTGGAGATGACATTATATATTAACATGATCCATGTTCAGAGATCATAATATTGTTGTCTTTTGTTACGGGGGCCTCTTTTCGTCACACAAATCGTGGTTACAGGTATTCCATTATGATGTAAGGTATCGTTGACAATGCTTACAAGTGGAGGGAAGAGATCCACTGACTAGGCATATTGATAGACCCATGAATGGCGTTGCTCCATGTCTTACCTCTCTCTTTGCTCCAGCGACACAGCTGGTAGAGCCGTTGCATCACAGCGCCGGAAGCCCAGGTTCGATACTGACCTCGGGTGTTGTCTGTGTGGAATTTAACTTTTTTGCATATCTTTCATTCATTGTTCTTTATCTCTCCACATCACCGTCTATATCTCTCGTTTCCCTGATCCCTGACCAGTCTGAAGAAGGGTCTCGACCCGAAACGTCACCTATCTCCTTCGCTCCTTAGATGCTGCTGCACCCGCTGACTCCCCCTGAGTTTCTTCTCCAGCTTTGTTTTTTTGTGTAACCCTCCCCGTGACATCGTTGGTTTCCACCGAGTGCTCCTGTTTCCTCCCATCTCACAAAGACACACGGGTTTGTAGGTAAGTTGGCCTCTGTAAAATTTCCCTTGATACATATTCAGTTTCAGTTGAATTTACGTTTATTGTCACGTGTACCGAGGTACAGTGAAAAAGCATTTTTGTTGTGTCTTGCAAACCAGCAGCGGAAAGACAATACATGATTACAATCGAGCCATTCTGCAGTGTACAGATACATAATAAGGGAATAACATTTAGTGCCATGTAAAGCCAATAAGGTCCAATCAAAGATAGTCCAAGGGTCACCAATGAGATAAAGAAATAGTTCAGGACTTTCTTCAGTGAATATGTTGGGAGTGAACGAGAAAGTGGGGATAACATAGAACTAATGTGAATGGATAATCGTTGATTGACATGTACTGAAGGGCAAGTTTCCATGCTGTAACTCTAAACTAACCTGAACAAAACTGCTTTAAATGCGTGGAAGCACCACGATTGATTTTATGCAATTGCAGGTTCATTAACAAAAGTTACATGTGTTCGTTGCTAAGGTATATGTAAGGCTTAAGTAGATGAAATCAGACAGGGTCCTTGAAGAATATAAAGTGAACAGAAAATAATTCAAGCAGGCAATTAGAAGGGCCAAAAAGAGAACATGAAATGCCATTGGCAAGTTAGATTATAGAACATTCCATGGCATTTTATGATCACTCCCAACAGTCAGCATGAATTGGAGGAGCATATATTGCTGGGAGATGCTGTAAAAAATAATAGTACAGTAACAGTGGAGTTTTTAACATTAGTTGTAGTTTATTGTCACTTGTGCCAAGGTACAAGTGAAAACCTTTAATTGTGTACTAACCAGTCCAGCAGAAAGACAATACATGATTAACAATCGAGCCATCCACAGTATATCGATACGCGATAAAGGGAGTAACGTTTGGTGCAAGATAAAGTCCAGTAAAGTCAATGAAGATAGTGCAAGGGTCTCCAAAAGAGGTAGATGGTTGCTCAGGACCTCTCTCTAGTTGTTGGTAGCATGGTTCAGTTCCTGATAACAGTTGGGGGGAAAAACTGTCCGTGAATCAGGTGGTGTAGGTTTCTATGTTTCAACTGTGTCTCTCACAGTTTATGGGGAGAAGGCAGGCACGGGTTATTGATTGGGGACGATCAGCCATGATCACAATGAATGGCGGTGCTGGCTCGAAGGGCCGAATGGCCTCCTCCTGCACCTATTTTCTATGTTTACCAAGTGAGTGGGTTCATGGAACATTCTGCCTGAAGAAAACAGGTATAATAGTGGCATTTAAGAGGCTTTTAGATAGGCACATGGTTGGTTATGCAGGGAATGAGGGTATATGGATTATGTGCAGGCAGGCGGTGATTAGTTTAACTTGACATATTCGGCGCAGATATTGTGGGCCGAAGGGCCTGTTCCTGTGCTGTACTACTCTCTGCATGCTTAACTACTTCCTCAACCTTTTGCCATGTTTTAAACAAAAAGATAATGCCTGCAGTACATCTCAGGGCATCTCCGGAGGTATGCAATTGTTTAGCAAAACCTACCCCTTCATTGAATAATAGCTGGTTAATCAAAACATACAATAATTGGAGTCCATCAATGTAACTAAAGACAGAGCAACAGGAGATAGAAACTTGAATGAAAGGTTTCTCCCAAGAATGGATTGGAAAGGCTTAGAGGGATATGGACCAGGACCGGGCAAATGGAATAAGCTTGGACAGGGCATCTTGGTCGCCATGGATGGTTTGGGCTGAAGGACCTGTTTCCATGCTGTATGATTCTAACAACCAAGATAAAATAATTTATTATGAACAAAACAACATAATTTTTAACCTCTGGATCAGTCGATAGTAAGTACTCTGTCGTTTTCGTGCACAATTACGTAAAATTAATCATCATTGAAAAGTAGGATCCCCTTTCAAAACAAAACACCATTGCTAACAAGACTCTGTAATTGCATCCTGAAAGAATCACAAATTAGCACCAAGTGTCTATTCCTAAAAAGGGTTAACATAGATGGAACCTACAGTTTGGAATAGATATAGTCATAGTCACCAATACTGCATAGAAACAGGCCCAACGGTCCAACTTGCCCACATTGACCACTATGTTCCATCTACACTAGTTCCACCTACCTGTGTTTGCGCCTCATCCCTCTAAACCTGTCCTATGTACCTTTCTAAATGTTGCTTAAATCTCTGGAATTCTCTGCCACAGAAGGTAGTTTAGGCCTCTTCACTGGCTATATTTAAGAGGGAGTTAGATGTGGCCCTAGTGGCTAAAGGGATCAGGGGGTATGGAGAGAAGGCAGGTACAGGATACTGAGTTGGATGATCAGCTATGACCATATTGAATGGTGGTGCAGGTTTGAAGGACCGTAAATGGCCTAACTCCTGCACCTATTTTCTATGTTTCTATGTTGCAACAGTACCTGAAGAATGAAAGAAGTAGAATGAAGATCATAAACCTGAACTCTTGTTTTTTCCGTTTCTTTCTATACAGAACCTGCTAGAAAATGTTGAGTAATTCAAGATTTTATTTTATTTTTGAGTTCCAACATCCACAGTATTGTACTAATATGCTAAAAGAGGCAGTTTTTCAAGTTGTCTGTTGTCAGGCATCCTTCTTCCTCAGTTGCATGATAGTTTTAAGTAGCCTGCAAAGAACGTCTGTCGAGGTAATTCACCGAGTGATACTCTGATGGGCCTGTGCCACTTAGGCGATTTTTCACCGGACTGCCAGCGACTGTCAAGTTGCCGGCAGTCGCCTGAAAAACCGGCAACTGGAACAGTGACTGTCAGAGTGAAAAACAGAAAATAGGTGCAGGAGGAGGCCATTCGGACCTTTGAGCCAGTACCGCCATTCATTGTGATCATGGCTGATCATCTACAATCAGTAACCAGTGCCTGCCTTCTCCCCATACCCCTTGATTCCATTAGCCCCAATAGATCTTTCTAACTCTCTATTTTAAATTCATCCGGTGAATTGACCTCCACTGCCTTCCGTGGCAGAGAATTTCACAAATTCACAACTCTCTGGGTGAAAATGTTTCTTCTCATCTCAGTTTTAAATGGCCTCCCCTTTATTCTTAGGCTGTGGCCCCTGGTTCTGGACTCCCCCAAAATTGGGAATATTTTTCCTGCATCTAGCCTGTCCAGTCCTTCTATAATTTTATATGTTTCTATACAATCCCCCCTCATCCTTCTAAATTCCAGTGAATACAAGCCCAGTCTTTCCAACCTTTCCTCATATGACAGTCCCGCCATCCTGGGGATTAACCTCATGATCCTACACTGCACTCCCTCAATAGCAAGAATGTCCTTCCTCAAATTTGGAGACCAAAACTACACACAATACTCCAGATGTGGTCTCACCAGGGCCCTGTACAACTGCAGAAGGACTTTTTTACTCCTACACTCAAATCCTCTCATTATGAAGGCCAACATGCCATTAGCTTTCTTCACTGCCTGCTGTACCCACATGTTTACTTTCAGTGACTGGTGTACAAAGACAAGGACACCCAGGTCTCGTTGCACTTCCCTTGTTCCTAATCTGACACCATTCAAATAATAATCTGCCTCCTTGTTTTTGCCGTCAAAGTGGATAACCTCACATTTATCTACAGTACATTATACTGCACCTGCCCACTCATTCAGCCAGGCCCAAGTCACCCTGCAACCTCCTAGCATCCTCTTCACAGTTCACACAGTTCCAAGACATTTTTAATCTGTAGATTGAATGACATTTTCTCTCCGAGGCACTGGGACCTCTTCGTGCTCAGGAGGTGTTCCCAGCAACAAGTGGAATTGGCACTCAAAGAGGTTGTTAGCGTTATGCATAGACTATGATAACAAGCTTACACCATGGAGGAATCGCTGGGCTGTGCTGCCAAACGGGATGCAGCACTTCTATTGTATCCAACAGGATGTGAAAAGAGACTGTGGGATGCGGAGTGTCTTTCAACATGTGGAGGCCATGCTGCAACATCTCTGGCAGAAGGTTGGGATTCACATCAAATTTATGGCAAGTATCCTGCCGAGGGAGGGAATGCTTTGTTAAGAGCACAGCGGGTTACATACCTATTAGTGTTGAGCTTCCAGGAGAAAGGGCACAGAAACTGATCAGTACTCTGCGGGGAAGCAGGTTATCAGTGTAGCTAAAGAAGTGAATTAAATCTAAAACTTACACAATGATCAAACTACAGAGTACTACCTAAACACTGCTTTGTTCAGAAATACAGGTGACGCAATACCTCATTAACTGGTTGACAATTTTTAAAATAAACATTAACTGTTCCTGGTGGGTAAGAAAATTGAATACACAAAGCAGCAATCTCACAAGAGCAAATCGGACACACTTGCACGTTTGATTCATAGATTCAAAAAGTGGTGAATACGGTCATACCCAGTCTATCACAAGTACTGACCCCACCATCGAAGGGATTTACATTCGTACATATACGCACACACACATATTTATTTATTTAATTGTGTGTGTGTGTGTGTGTGTGTGTGTGTGTGTGTGTGTGTGTGTGTGTGTGTGTGTGTGTGTGTGTGTGTGTGTGTGTGTGTGTGTGCGTTTGATATATATATATATATATATTTGAAAACTCTCTTGATTACTTACAAACTAGTATATTCATCTCCAAATTATGTGATTATGGTTGTGTCTGTAACAAAGGTACCACCTGCAGGCTAATTTGGGAATTGCATTGGGAATTGCAGTGCAAAAGCTCGTATAAAAAGACACAAAGTGCTGGAGTAACTCAACAGGGTCGGGCAGCATCTCTGGAGAATATGGATAAGTCATGTTTCAGGTTGGGAACCTTCTTCTGGTCCAAATTCAGGTCTTGACCGGAAACGTCACCTATCCATGTTCTCCAGAGATGTTGCCCTGTCCATGCTGAGTTACTCCAGCACTTTGTATCTTTTGTTTTGTAAACTGGTATCTGCAGTTCCTTGTTTCTACAAGTGTTTATAAATATGCCGTGCTGAAGTTAAACGTTACAAAAGTCAAGGAGTTTAAGGAGTGTCCACAGAACGGTTGGTGGAGAGTGCAAATCCCAGAAAACAGTAAATTGTTGCAGCGGGGTTGTTTTCTATTTATTTTTAACCTGGGGACCTCCATTAACATTTTATTTCCCAAAATATATGATGCTAACAATGCACAATTCATTACAGAGCTTATAGAAGTATTACAAGCATGTTGTTTAATAGATTTTGGAATTGGGCTGTACAACACCATATAGAGAAAACCAAGGTTATACCCAGACTCAGTAATCCTATATTGAAAGCTATTCACGTAATTGCAGCCTTGCTTTATTATTGTCACGTTGTTGAGATACAGCGAAACACGTTATTTTGGGTTAATATGGGAAAATGATGTCATACATGAATACATCAGGTGTGCAAAAGTGAAAGAAAAGGAGTGCAGAATATAATGTGGCACAGTGGTAGAGTTAGTGACTTACCGTACCAGAGACCTGGGTTAGATCCTGACCATGGGTGATGTCTATGGGTATGGAGTTTGTATGTTCTTTCTGTGACCGCATGGGGTACGGACAGGTTTGTGGGTTAATTGCCTTTGGTTACATTGTAAATTCTCCCTGGGGTGTAGGATAGTGCTAGTGTATGAGAGTGTAAAAGATTTACAGTTGTTGCCAGGACTCAAGGGACTGAGTTTACAAGGAGAGGTTCTGCAGGATGTGACTTTATTCCGTGACGTGTAGGATGATCTTATAGAGGTGTGCAGAATCATGGTCATAGAAATGGTGAATGCACAGTCTTTTCCCAAGGGTTAGAGAATCATGAACTAGAGAGCAAAATTCCTGCAGAGCAGTCCTCAAATACTATTTACATCATTGGTGACACATGGGCTATCTTTGATGGGACTTTTCTAGCTTTACCTTGCACTAAACGTTATTCCCTTATCATGTATCTATATACTGGAAATGGCTCAAATGTAATCATGTATTGTCTTTCCGCTGACTGGTTAGCACGCAGTAAAAAGCTTTTCACTGTACTTCGGTACACGTGACATTAAACTAAACTGAACTGAAAGGTTTAAGGTGAGAGGGGTAAGATTTAGCAGGAAGCTGAAAGGATATTTTTTCATACAGAGCTTGGTTCATACATGAAACAAGCTGCCAAAGGAAGTGGTTGAGACAGGTGCAATAACACCATTCAAGGCACATATGGACAGTTATATGAAGAAGAAAGGTTCTAAGGGATATTGGTCAAATGTGGGCAAATGGGAATAGCGAAGATGGGCATCTCGGTCGCATCGAGTTGGGCCGAAGGGCTTTATACAGCATCTACGAGTACATGAAAGCATTGATACATACATAGTACCCAAGAGTACTCTATGAGTACGACTATGAAAATAACGTCTGCTGATGCTTCTCAGAGTCCTATTCCCAAACCTAAGCAATAGAATCTTAAGCAGCATCCATGTAGCCATCAAAAAAAGTGTAGTTCATGGTTTGTACCTCCTGAGTTTGGAAACTAGCTGTACATATAGTTCCAGTATCTACTGAACCTCCTCCATAATGTTTGAAATATCCTCTTACTACAAGTTCTTAACAAAAACTTTTTTACATAATAACTCAATAAAGTAACTGTTGAAGATGTAGTAGTTATAGGCAGAAGATAGACAAAAAGTTGGAGGAACTAAGCGGGTCAGACAGCATCTCTGGAGAAAAGGAATAGGTGACATTTTAAGGTCAAGACCCTTCTTCAGACTGTAGAAGGGTCTCCATCTGAAAAGTCACCTATTCCTTTTCTCCAGTGATGCTGTCTGACCCGCTAAGTCTGAAGAAGGGTCTCGACCCGAAACGTCGCCTATCTCCTTCGCTCCTTAGATGCTGCTGCACCCGCTGAGTTTCTCCAGCTTTTTGTGTACCCTCGATTCTCCAGCATCTGTAGTTCCTTCTTTAACATGCTGTCTAACTCGATGAGTTACTCCAGCTTTTTTTTTTTTTAATATTTTTTTATTTTATTTATTAGAAGCAAATGTACAAGAGCAGAACAATCGGCATATAAAATTATACAGTTAATGTACAGCTTCAATTTTAACTTTTTAGCTTTAAAATAAAGGAAAAGAAAAGAGAAAGAACAAGAGCGAGAAAAAGTGAGAGGTGCAAAGATAGGACCCCTAGACTACCAAAGTAGTGTAGCCAAAGAGTGGGTAAAAGAAAGAAAGAAAAGAAAAAAAAAGAACAAAAAAAAGAGAGAGAAAAGTGGTGATATACCTGCCTCTCATCCCTCCCCACCCACCTCACCCAACCCATAGTTGAATTTAAATCCAAAGTTGTGTTGCACCATACTGTCCTTGTAAGAATTCAGTGGTGTCCATGTCTTGGAAAAATGATCTGGTTTTTGTGCCAAGACAAGTCTAATATTTTCAAGATGTAGTGTCTCGGACATGTTTATAATCCACATCTTAACAGTAGGGACTGATGTGTGTTTCCAAAATGTAAGTATTAGTTTTTTCACCATTATCAGGCCATAATTAAGGAAACGTCTTTGAAATAGTGTTCGCTCAGAACAGGCTTATGGTTACCAAGAGTGATCAATCAGCGCTCCTCAAGTCGTCGGGTTCCAATTTTCCAATTTTTTTTAAGTGTTTTAGAAAAAAATTCAAAAATTCCACTCCAGAAATTATGTAACTTTATACAAGAGGCAAAGGAATGGGTTATAGACGCTTCCTGAAGGATACATTTATCACAAATAGGAGAAACATTTGGGAAGATCTTATTCAGTTTAGACTTTGAATAATACAGTCTGTGCAGTATTTTGAATTGTATTAGCGAATGCCTAACGTTAAGAGAACAGTTGTGTATGTATAGAAGGCTTTCTTCCTATCTGCTTTTAAAATTGGTTAGGCCGCGATGTCACTCCTTCCCAAGCTCTTCTAATTATTTCTGTCGATGGGGTTTGTATATTTAAAAGGGTATTATAAAGGTATGATATTAATGTGTTTGAATCCAAGTTTCTATTCATACTTTCGTCTCTTGTGTGTCTGGAACCATATATTGATAGTCTTGGGTATATGATTTCAGATAGTCTCGTATTTGAAGATATCTAAAGTATTGGCTACCTTTCAGATGATATTTCAACTGTAATTCTTGAAATGAGAGAAGAGTTCCCATCTCATAAAGATCTCCCAGTTTTTTAATTCCTAATCTTTCCCAGTGTGTGAACGTCTTGTCTAAGATAGACGGCTTGAACAAGGGGTTGTTGGCAATTGGTGAGAGAAGAGATACATTTCTCAGTTTAAGGGTTGACCACTTGTTTCCAGATTCGTAGGGTACTATGGATAATCGGATTTTTCTCATATAGTATTTTCTTCAAATTTTGTGGAGAGAGAAGAATTGCGCCTATATTAAAAGGAGAACAATCTTCTCTCTCCATTATTAACCATTTTACCTGTTGGCATGTGTTGTCCATCCAATAGATTATGTTTTTGATATTCGTTGCCCAATAATAATACAAAAAATTGGGGAGAGCCCATTTCTTTGGGTTTGCATATATGTCATTTATGGATTCTATGTGTTTTATAATCCCAAATAAAGTTTGTGATCAGAGAATCGAGTTTAAAAAAAAAAAATTTAGGGAGATAAATCGGTATTGATTGAAAGAAGTACAGGATGTGTGGAAGGAAGATCATCTTTATGGCATTTATTCTGCCTATGAGAGACATCGGAAGCGTTTTCCAAAATTGAATAAGGGCATTTAGCTTGGTAATTAATGGAGGAAAGTTTACTTGAAATAGAGAAGTGTATTTTCTAGTTACGTGAACTCCAAGATATTTAAATTTTTCCATAGCAATTCTAAAAGGGAATTTTAGAAGGTGTGTCGGATCTTGAGGCTTTATGGACATAATTTCGCTTTTGTTCCAGTTTATTCTATATCCTGAAAAGGAACCGAATTCCTCTATAAGATTTAGTATGTTTGGAATGCTTACTTTGGAATTGGTGATATATAGTAATACATCATGTGCATATAATGATATTGTATTATTAGAATATTTAGGATTATAGCCGTGAATATTCGGATGTACTCTTATACTTTCTGCTAAAAGTTCAATCGCAAGGGCAAATAACAGGGGTGATAATGCACACCCTTGTCTATTGCCCTGGGATAGCTGGAATTTAGGTGAGAGTACTTGATTAGTCAGTATTCTGGCAGTTGGCTTGTCATATTGCAACTTTATCCATGAAATAAAATTTTCTCCTAACTGGAATTTTTGCAATACTGTAAAAAGATATTTCCAATTTACTTGGTCAAATGCTTTTTCTGCATCTAATGAAATAATTGATGTCTTCCTTTATCGTTCTATGTGAGTACATTATATTAAACAGACGTCTCAAAATTGTTAAACAAGTGTATCTCTTGGGTATAAACCAGATCAGAATGTATTAATTTATTAACGTATTTACTTAGTCTTTTGCCAGGGTTTTAGCTAATATTTTCTGATCTGTATTTAACAGGGCAATTGTCTGTATGATCCGGCTATTCAGATCTTTATCTTTTTTGGGTATCAGTGTATTTTTTTAGTTGATTCGGCTAAGGTTTGTGGTAGCGTCTGTTCTTTAAATGCGTGTATATAAAGGTTATGTAAACGCGGGGAGATTACGTCATAAATGTTTTAATAAAATTCATTACTAAACCCATCTGGGCCTGGGGTTTTGCCATTCTTCAATGAATTAATAGTCTCTTCCATTTTTTAAATTGTAATCTGGGCTCCTAATTCTTCACGTTCCGCCACGTTAAGTGACAGAAGATTACAGTTATCAAGGAAGTTTTTAATTTTTATCGTTTCTGCTGATGTTTTGGATGTATATACATTTTGATAGAATTGGACAAATCTTTTGTTAATATCTTTTGGAAGTGTGAACAGTTCACCTTTTTCTGATTTCATTTCCACTTTTCTCAACTGACGTGCGAGAAGTTTATGCGGTTTGTCACGGAATTCAAAATTTTCCTCTTTAGTAATTTGAAATAGCCTGATAATTATTGCGGAGAGAATTCGATTTAGCTTGTATTTTAATATTGCTATCTTAATATGTTTATCCATAGAAGGATCTATCGCATTTTCTGAATCCAGCTGTCTGATCTGTTCTTCTAATTCCAATTGCTCCATCCTGTTATTTTTGTTTTGATATGCTTGATATGAAATGATGGAGCCTCCAATAAAGGCCTTAAAAGATTCCCATAATAATGAAGCCAAAATACCTGGAGTACCATTTGTCTCAAAAAAGAATTCCATCTGTTGTTTTAAATATTCACAGCGAACTCCAGCTTTTTGTGTCTGTCTTCGGGTTAAACAGCATCTATCTGCAGTTCCTTCCTAATTGTAGGTAGATTTGTCTTTCATTTCTTCGGCCTCTATAGTACTGCATTCACTGACATCTTCAAAGCTTTGGAATCCTGTGTTTACTGACTAAGCCCATTTTGGTTAATATTGCTTTTATGCAAAATTAGCAAACCGTCTCTCTCCCTAGAAGCCTAACACGATAAACCAATGGATTGGAAATGGTTTCCTGACACACAGCCACTTCCAATCCATTTAAACTCCTGAGTGCTCACAAACCTGACCTCTTCAATAACTTAAAGTCTCGACCATTGTGGCTGAAATGTATAATACTTTAACACGAGCAACTGCACCATGCTGGCTTTAAAATAATTGAAAAGAAGGCAAATTCGAAATATTTGTCCTGATTTGAAATACCTTTGTTCTGATTATTAAATAATGTAGGACGTCCATTTTGAAAGTGTAGATTGGTACCAATGTAGTGCTTTATTATTATTATAAGCTCCGCCTACCACCACAACATTAATATTGCAACATCTCCAAGTTTGCGGATGACACGAAACTGGGGGGCAGTGTTAGCTGTGAGGAGGATGCTAGGAGGCTGCAAGGTGACTTGGATAGGTTGGGTGAGTGGGCAAATGCATGGCAGATGGAGTATAATGTGGATAAATGTGAGGTTATTCACTCTAGTGGCAAGAACAGGAAAGTAGACTATTATCTGAATGGTGGCCGATTAGGAAAAGGGGAGATGCCACGAGACCTGGGTGTCATGGTACACCAGTCATTGAAAGTAGGCATTGTAGGTGCAGCAGGCAGTGAAGAAAGCGAGTGGTATTTTAGCATTCATAGCAAAAGGATTTGAGTATAGGAGCAGGGAGGTTCTGCTGCAGTTGTACAGGGCCTTGGTGAGACCACACCTGGAGTATTGCATACAGTTTTGGTCTCCTAATCTGAGGAAAGACATTCTTGTCATAGCGGGAGTACAGAGAAGGTTTACCAGACAGATTCCTGGAATGGCAGGACTTTCACGTGAAGAAAGACTGGATAGACTCGGCTTGTACTCGCTAGAATTTAGAAGATTGAGGGGGGATCTTATAGAAACTTGCAAAATTCTTAAGGGGTTGGACAGGCTAGATGCAAGAAGATTGTTCCCGATGTTGGGGAAATCCAGAACAAGGGGTCACAGTTTAAGGATAAGGGGGAAGTCTTTTAGGACTGAGATGAGAAAAACTAAATTCACACAGAGAGTGGTGAATCTGTGGAATTCTCTGCCACAGTTGAGGCCAGTTCATTAGCTATATTTAAGAGGGAGTTAGATGTGGCCCTTGTGGCTAAAGGGATCAGGGGGTATGGAGAGAAGGCAGGTACAGGATACTGAGTTGCATGATCAGCCATGATCACATTGAATGGCGGTGCAGGCTCGAAGGGCCGAATGGCCTACTCCTGCACCTATTTTCTATGTTTCTATGTAAGTGGGATCTGCCAGAACGAGCTTTTGGCATCCAGAACAGAAAACACAGAGGCACTGCCCAGCTGAGCAGCAACTTCCTCCACCGTGTGCATCGGGTAGTGCGGGCATTTGATCGCTGTGTTCAGATCTCGGGGGTTGATCCAAATTTGGATTTGTTCTTTGTTTTTCTTTGTTGCAACCACCATGGTGGAAACCCAGTCGGATGGTTCGGTAACCGTGGCAATGACACCCAGGGACACCATCCGCTGAAGCTCATTGTGTACTCTGTCACGCATAGCATGTGGAGTGAGGTGTGGTGCTCGTACAACAGGTAAGACATTTGCATCGGTGACGATGTTGTATTTGATGGGTAGCTTTCCAAGCTTGCCGTCAAAAAGTTCCTTATACTGGGAAAGTATTGGGCAGTGAATATTAAAAATATAATCTACTGGTTGGACAGTTCTGCCCACCAGTAGAAAGAGGATTGTTCCTCTTATAATATAGGAGCGATCCTTCTTTCCCCGATAAAACTGAACAATATAATATATAAGAAGAATCCAATTATTCATAGTATAATACGAATTTGGAAAAAAATAATACTAACTTTAAAATTAAGAAAATTATCGCTTCTTTCTCCAATAGCTAATAATCCCTCATTCAAACCATCCATTATTGATAAAAATGTTTATCCATTGGGAAAGAAAGGAATTAAAACGATGGGAGATTTGTATGAAATGGGAAAATTTTTATCATTTCCTAACAATTACAAACTAAAATATAATTTGAAAAGTAATCAATATTTCAAATACCTTTCAAATTCAAGATTATTTGAAAAAGTATATACAAGGATATCAAACTTTAACCCCAGATTTATTGGAGAAAGGAATGAATAGAAAGGCAGAATCAAGCAATTTAATATCCTACTTATATAATATAATTCTAAATATAGAAAACCACCAACGACAGAGGCAATTAGAAGGGACTGGGAACAAGAGTTATTGATAAAAATTCCGAACGATAGATTGGATAAAAAAATTATTATATGTAAAACAAATGTTTCAATGAATGTAAGACATAACCTAATTCAATTTAAAAATTTACATAGATTATATTATTCGAAAACTGGACTGAAATAAAATATTTTCAAATGTTTCCCCCCCATCTGTGACAAATGTCTAACTCAAAATGCTAATATAGTACATTCCTTTGTCTCTTGTACAAAATTGGATAAAATTTGGAATGAAATTTTTGGAATTTTTACAAAACTATTTAACACAAAATTGAACCCCAATACAGAACTGATTATCTTTGGATCAATGGAAGAGGGAAGTAAACTAACTTATATTCCAAGAAGATTTTCTTCATTACGATCCAATAACAGCAAAAAAATTATACTCAAATTTTGGAAAAACGTACCTACGCCAAAATTCAAAATGTGGATTTCAAAGCATGTCTGAAATGCTACATCTTGAGAAATGAGATTCCTCCCACTAGGCAAAGTAGACATATTCTTAAAGATTTGGTCTCCTTTTATCAACTTTTTACAAGCATATGGTGCAACATAACATAACCTTAGAAATTAAATGGTTTAGTACCAGGTGATGGATGGGCAAAAATACGAGATAGGTAGATCTCTCCTAATCTTTCTTTTCTTTACTTTCTCCTTTTCTTTCAATCTTTTAACTTCTGATCTCTGTCCTTTATTTCTTTTGCTTTCTGTTTCTACTCGCTTGACTATCTATTCCGACACTCTTTATTTCTTTTTTCTCTCACTGTTCTTTTATTATTAAATCAAAAGTATGAAGTTGTACAAGAATGGAAATATGTATGTATGTATTAGGTACTCAAGTACCACACTATTGTACTTACTTCTAACAAAAATAAACAAAAACAAAAACAAAAAATACTGGGAAAGTATTTGCTGGGTGGAGCCCTCGGCAGGAGATATTTGATGGACAGCAGGCCCGAAAGTTACCAGTCCTAGGTCCTGGCATGCGTTACAAGGGGGGAGCGGGGGAGAGGTGCACCCACTTGGTACAGCTGAGCTTACAACGAAGAAATCTGAATTTGCCATCAACGAGATGCCAGTTCCCACTGACGTGACAAGTTTGCAACAAAAAATAAATCCAAATTTGTATCAACCCCAGAGATCAAACGCCCGCACTACCCGATGCGCATGGTTGAGGAAGTTGCTGCTCAGCTAGGCAGTGCCTCTGTGTTTTCTGTTCTGGATGCCAAAAGCTCGTTCTGGCAGATCCCATTTCTTGTTGAGTAAATCACACATACTCACAAATCTGGAATAACAGTATTTATTGAGTAGCGTATACAACACACCACAGCATGTTAATTCCTACCATGCAGCAGTACCAACTAACAGCACATGTCGGGTTGTGATAATATGAATGGTGTGGTGGTAGGCGGAGCTTATAATAATAAAGCACTACATTGGGTAGTAAGTAAAGTAACCAATCTACAGAAAGGAGATGAGAACTTTCTTAGGCATGCGGTGGGGAATCTGTGGGATTCAATGCCACAGACGGCTGTGGAGGCCAAGTCAATGGATATTTTTAAGGCAAGAGTTAGGTATGTTACAAAACTTACCTTTAGCAGCGCTGCAGTTCTGTCACTCTTGGCCGTTTGTGCGTGACTTTGGCGCCTTTGGGGGGGGGGGCGGGGTTAAAGTGCGGATGTCCTCAGCGGCCTGGACCCCGGGTCGGCCCCCTCCTACCGGAGCATCAGCGGCTCTCAAAGTCCACCGGCCGTGCCCGGGTGGAGTTGCAACGCTGGAGGCCCTTGGCAAAGGGCCCCAGGAACTCCAGGAGTGTTCAGCGCCGCCCACGTTGGGGAGCTCTCTAAACTGGAGCTCCACGATGTTGGAGCAGCGGCCCAATGCTCCGAAGCTCCAACAGCGACCCAGGTAGGCCAATCGCCAGCTCCGCGTGACTCCAGCAGCCGCGCCACTGTTGCAGCTCTGGTCTGGTCTCGTCGTTCTCCGGCAGGAAGAGGCCACTCCGATCCCGGAGGTAGGCCCAGCGAGGTGGGGTGAAGGACGCGACTCGGAGAAATAGTCGCATCCCCGCCAGGAAGCGACTGGGAGTTAGTTTCCCCCTTACCCTGCCGCCCTCCCCCACATAGAAAAGTTAAGACTCCCCCAAAAACAAACTTTAAACTGACTAAAATTTTTTTTAAAAGATGGAAAAACAAACGGGCTGCAGGCAGAGGCTGCTGGCAGTCCGGCGCCCCAGCATCCCAAAGACGCAGGAGTGTGCGGTATTAGGGGGAGGGGGGCAGGAGCCAGTGAGGGGGACCAGAGGGGAAGCGGTTGGGGGTGCGATGGGGACTCACAGCGGGAGCTCGTCGCTTCACTGACCACGGTTCCGCTTTACATTCCTCCTTCCTCCTCACGGCTCACAGTTCCTCAATCAGCACGGCTTACTAACTCAATCAGCACGGCTTGTGGACTCAGTGCCGCCTCCGGGATTTTATTCTCCTCGCCCAGCCCGGTGATTAACAGCGGGTGCCGGAAGGAGCGTAACCTTCATGGTGACAGACAGGTGAGAAGACCAATCTGCTGATCTCACGATTTTTTAGAAAACCTTCATAGGCTTTTGTAATATTCCACTCCACCGATCGGAACAAAACTTGGTGCGCTGAAGAGCAGAAGGAGGAACGTGAGTAAGATAGAAAAAATATCCTAGTGATATAGGGTACTGTTTTTGTGCAAATCTTTAAAAAACGCAAACCGGAAGAGGACAAGATGAGTTTTAGTAATAGTATAGATATTGTCAAGCTTGAAAGGGTTCAGAAAAGATTTACGAGGATGTTGCCAGGACTAGAGGGTGTGAGCTATAGGGTGAGGTTGAGTAGGCTTGGTCTCTATTCCATGGCGCGCAGGAGGATGAGGGGAGATCTTAGAGAGGTATACAAAATCATGAGAGGAATAGATCGGATAGATAGTCTCTTGCCTCGAGTAGGGGAATCGAGGACCAGACGACAAAGGCTCAAGGTGAAGGGGAAAAGATATAATAGGAAACTAAAGGCTGGGACTATCCCATCGTTTAAGAAACAGTTCGACAGGTTTGGAGGGATATGAACCAAGCGCAGGCAAGTGGGACTAGTGTATCTGAGATATTGTTGGCCGGTGTGGGCAGGTTGGGCCGAAGGTCCTGTTTCCACACTGTATCACTCTGTAACACTGTAGATTTAGAACTTCAGGTCATTAAAGTTCATCAGAGTTGCAGAGTTTTCTATTTGTGTTTGGAATTAAGGGTCAAACTGCCTGTGTTATTTATCCCGTGTCTTGAGCTAATGAAGCCTGCCATACATTTACTGGGACCAAATACATTAAGGTAAATTTAAACTATTTTTAAATAGCCTGTATTTTTCATAAAAGGCTTACATGAATAGCTCTGATTTTTATATAATTATTTCCCATTTACATGGCAGCACTTCTGAAACAATCATTCCTGCTTTATTTCCTCTGTTACAGTACATTAATCTTTTTCCTCATTATCTTTTTGTATAAGTTATTTGAAAATATTGAAAAAAATTCCCCTCCAGGGACTTACAAATAGGAAATTAAGCCACTAACAATTCAGTATGCTGTTACAAAAGGAACTATGCCACTGTTGTCATGGCAACCAGCTTGCTAATGATTTCTGCTTATTCAAAGTGTCCAATTTGTCAACTATTGTAAAGTTCTCCCAGGTTTATTTTGCTATCTTAAAACATGTAAAGGAAACAAAAATTACATGAATATAGCGCACATCGAGATCTTCCAAGGCACTTTAAGCCGAGGTAGTTCTTTCTTTTAATCTATCATAATGGCATTTGGACAGGTACATGGATAGGACAGGTTTAGAAGGATACAGGCCAAATAGTAATATATAGCAACTTGCATCTAGCAGAGTTCATTGATAGCCATGTGAAAGAGAGTGGTTATGAAACTTGGAATTTCCAAATCTAAAGAGCTGTGGATCTTGGGTCATTGTATATAGAAGGCATGAAAGTGGGATTGAGGCCAGAGATCAGATAGAGCCATAGTCATACCGGGTGGAAACAGGCCCTTCGGCCCAACCACCGCATGCCATCAACATGCCCCGTCTACAGTACACTAGTCCCACCTGCCCGTGTTTGGCCTGTATCCTTCTAAACCAGTCCTATCCATGTACCTGTCCAAATGTCATTATGATAGTACCTGCCTCAACTACCTTCTGCAGTAGTTTGGTCCATATACCCACCAACCATTGTGTAAAGAAGTTACCCATCGGGTTCCTTTTAAATCTTAACCTCCTGGAACAGGTTCAAGGAGCTATATGTTTTACCTATGTTATTATTTCTCATCCAAAATATGGTCCTTCTACCAGTGAAGAACCCATTCAGTACAGAAGAGAAATGTCAGCTTCAATTTCCTTCTCAAGTCTCTGGAGAGGGACTTGGATACACATTTTTTTGACTTAGTGTTGACAGTGTTACTATTCAATCTATGCTATCCCAGTAGCTGGAATGCTTAACACAATCACATATACAGTACATTCACAATCACATATGAACTAATAATTCTTGTCCAAATCATTTAATTGATGGAATTTTCACTTATGGCTCTCAGCTGAGTGTGACTATGATGAAGTACCTTCATCACAGTAGAAAGCATTATTATATATTCTTAATTAATCCCCTCCCCTTTCCTCTCTCTCCCCGGTCTCCCTCCTTCCCCCCCATACTCTCCCCCTCTTTCTCTCCCCCTCTCCCCCTTCTCCCCCTCCTCCCCCCCTCCCCCCCTCCCCCCATCCTCTCCCCTCCCCCTCTCTCCCCCTCCTCTCTCCCCCCTCTTCTCCTCCCCCTCTCTCTCCCCCTACCACCTCTCTCTCTCCCCCTCTCTCCCCCTCTCAACCCCCCTCTCTCTCCCCACCCCCTCACTCTCTCTCCTCCCCCTCCTCCTCTCTCCCCCTCTCTCCCTCTCCTCTTCCCCTCCTTCTCCCCCTCTTCTTCCTCCTCCCCCTCTCCCTCCTCGCACTCTCCCCTCTCCTCCCCTCCCCCTCCCCTCTCCCCCCCCCTCTCTCCCCCCCTCTCCCCTCACCCCCCCCCCTCCCCCCCCCTCCCCCTCTCCCCCCTCCCCCCCCCCCTCTCCCCCTCCCCTCCCCCCCCCCTCCCCCTCACCCCCTCCCCTCGCCCTCACCCCTCCACCCCGCTCTCCCCCCCCTCCCCTCCCCCTCCCCACCCCCCCCTCCCCCTCTCCCTCCCCCTCCTCTCTCTCTCCCCACCACTCTATCTCTCATCTCTCCGCTCCCCCTTCTCTCTCCCCGCCCCCAGCTCTCTCTCCCCCCATATTCTCTCCCCCCCCCATCCTCCCCACCTCACTTCTCTCTCACTCCCGCTCCTCCTCTCCCTGCCATAGTCCCCCCTTCCTCTCTCTCCCTCCCCTCACCCCACACCCCCCCTCTCCACCCCACTCACCTCTCTCTCCCTCCCCCATCCTCCCTCCCCCCCCACTTCCCCTCCCCCATCCTAACCCCCCCCCCCCTCCTCCCACCACGGACTCCCCCCCTCTCATCAGTTACCCCTCTACCTCTCTCTCTCCACCCGCCCCCTCTATCCACCAGGGAGATGAGAAGTCCCCCTCTGAGGGGCCCTCCCCCCTCCCCCTCCCCCTATCCCCCTCTCTCCACCCCTCCCTCTCCCCCTCCTGGGGAGCGGAACTCATTCTCAGTCATCCCCCTCACTCCCCCTCGCCCACTTCCTCCATCTCTCTCTGGGTTCGCGTTAGTCTCCTGCCCTCCTCTCTTCTCTCTACTTCTCGCTGCGGGTGGTCTCTCCTCTATAAAATCTATGCACTCATGAAAGTACCATTCATCATAGTCTCACTCATCCGTTGGACTCTCCCCTTTCAGAGACTCTTAGTATTTGAATTAAACACTCTCCCCTTAGTCTTCCCCCCCCTCTCTCTCTATCCCCCCTCTCTCTCCATGGGGGTTGGTTGTTGGTTTTGGTTTAAAGTGGGGTTCCTCTTACCTCTCTCTCTCCTCCCCCCCTCCCGGGTGGGGGGGAAGAGAGGGGGGGTGGTTCGGGTGGGAAGGGACGAATTGACCAGGAATTTACTCCATTCAAGGACCCAAGCAGTCCTTCCAGGTGCAGCAGAGGTTCACCTGCACCTCCTCCAACCTCATCTATTGCATCCGCTGCTCTAGATGTCAGCTGCTCTACATCGGTGAGACCAAGCGTAGGCTTGCCGATCGCTTCACCGAACACCTCCGCTCGGTTCGCAATAACCAACCTGATCTCCCAGTGGCTCAGCACTTCAACTCCCCCTCCTATTCTGAATCCAACCTTTCTGTCCTGGGCCTCCTCCATGACCAGAGTGAGGAGCACTGCAAATTGGAGGAGCAGCACCTGATATTTCGCTTGGGCAGTCTGCACCCCAGCGATATGAACATTGACCTCTAATTTCAGATAGTCCCTACTCTCTCCTCCCCTTCTCAGCTCTCCCTCAGCCCACTGGCTCCTCCGCTTCCTTTCTTCTTACCCCCCCTCCTCCCCCCCCCCCACCCTCACATCAGTCTGAAGAAGGGTTTCGACCCAAAACATTGCCTATTTCCTTCGCTCCATAGATGCTGCCTCACCCGATGAGTTTCTCCAGCATTTTTGTCTACTTTCGATTTTCCAGCATCTGCAGTTCCTTCTTAAACTAAACAATGGATGATTTTACAGTAAGTTAAGTAACCTGGAATAGAGTGACATATAGGGTCAGAAACTCATTTCAGAGCTAATAAGGACTGTAGGCTTATGAATAATCTGGTTTATCTTTAGCAGTTATCTAGGCTTACATATTACTCGACTAAGTGGGACCCGTTGGGTGGGCTGGTCCCCCAATGCAATATTCCACCTCTACACCATTTCCAATATTGGTGGCCAGTGGGTGGGGGGGTGGGTTTCTGGCCATAAATCACAGCCGTAAGTGGTAACAATTTATCGAAAATCATTATACAGTGCAAACAGGATGTTGTCAAGTTTAGATTTTTAATCATTTGCCATTTCAAACCAACCACCACCAACCATTTGCTGTGCTTTGTTTCAAACCAACCACCAACCATTTGCTGTGCTTTTTCAAATCAACCACATTTTCATTTTCAATCCACATTAAGGGCACGCAAGGTCAGTAAAACCACACTCACAGTTTAGTACTCATGTGTTGAGTGTTATTCACACCTCAGACTGAGAGACATGACTCTCTCGCTCCCCCCTCTTTCAGAGACTGACTGAGGCACTCAACACTTCTGGGTTTTATATTCTCTCCAGAAGGGGCGTGGCCTTCAGGCGAGAGAATCTCAACATTTCTTAAACACTAATAACTCTTTTATTTTTCATCAATGGGAAAAAAACCCTTGTCCTGCACAGCGGAGGAGGACTCTGAGTAAGATGGCCAAAAACCACAGCCATAAGTGGCAGCGCTTTTTCTAAAATCAATATACAGAACAACAGGAAGTGGTCAAGATCAGAATTTTGGTATATAGATATAGAAGGCAAGACAACTTTAATTAGGCAAGGCAGCTTTAATTAGGCAAGGCAGCTTTAATTAGGCAAGGCAGCTTTAATTATGCAAGGCAGCTTTAATTAGGCAAGGCAGCTTTAGCACTTTCAAACCAAAGGCAACGCAGCTTTAGCACTTTCAAACCAAAGGCAACACAGGAAGTGGCGGTGCTGCCCAAGCAGCTGCGGCTCACCTGCAGTCCATCTGTCTTTTTTTTGTTTTTGTTATCTTTTGTTCTGTTGTTTGGTTTATTTCGTTTATTTTGGTTGTGTATGTGTGGGGCGGTGGGAGAAACTGTTTTTAGTCTCTTCCTTCGGGGGTGATGCGACCTTTTCTTGTTGTATCCCCCGTCTCCGTCTGCGCTGAGGCCTATCGTGGAGCTGGCGGCCTCCAACTGGGACCGACCTCGAGGCTCCAAGATAAATCGGAGCCAGGACTTACCAGCTGGCCGACTTCGGGCTGTGGTGGCGTTGCGGCGGCGGCGACCTGACTTTGGAGCCTCGGAGGCTCGGCCGCGGGCCTAGTGGATGACAGCGTCGGGAGCTCGCAGGTCCCAGGTTGGATGGTTTCTGGAGCTCCCGCAATGACAGCTTCGTCCGCTGGACTGAAGGGTGGCAACTTCGGCAGCTTCGACCATCCCGGGCCGCGGTGTTTGAACCAGCCCATTCGCGGAGCTCGGATGCAGCCGCTGGACTTACCATCACCCAGCGGGATCCCTACATCAAAAGCTGGATCGCCTCAACGCAGAGGGAGATGAGGAGGGAAAAGACAAGGACTTTAAGACTTTTGTATTCCATCACAGTGAAGAGGTGCCTGGTAGACTCACTGTTGTGGATGTTAAACTTTGTTAAGTGTGGGTTTTGTTATTTTATTCTATATTATGACTGCAAGGTATACAATTTCGTTCAGACTGAGATGTCTGAATGACAATAACGGATACTTTACTTTTTTACTTTATTTTACTTTACTTTACATGAGAATTAAGGGACAGAAGTTTAGGGGTAACGTGAGGGGGAACTTCTTTACTCAGAGGGTGGTGGCTGTGTGGAATGAGCTTCCAGCAGAGGTGGTGGAGGCAGGATCGATTTTAACATTTAAAAGTAAAGTGGATAGGTATATGGACGTGAAGGGAATGGAGGGGTATGGTCTGAGTGCAGGTAGATGGGACTAGGGGAAAACAAATGGTCGGCACGGACTGGAAGGGCCGAGAGGGCCTGTCTCCGTGCTGTAATTGTTATATGGTTATATGGTTATATGGTTTACTTTAGCACTTTCAAACCAAAGGCAACACAGCTTTAGCACTTTCAAACCAAAGGCTATAACAGCTTTAGTACCTTCAAACCAAAGGCAACACAGCATTAGCACTTTCAAACCAAAGGCAACACAGCTTCAGCACTTTCAATGTACATTTTTAAACCACATTAAGGGCACTGTCCGGTCAGTAAAACCACTCACAACTTAATAGACATGTGTTCAGTGTTATTCACAGCTGAGATGGAGAATTGCAACCTCTCGCTCCCCCATCTTGCAGAGAACCGACGCACCTCCACACTTCCGGTTTTTATAGTCCCTCCGGAAGGAGCGTGGCATTCAGGAGAGAGAATCTCAACATTTTTTAAACACTAATAACTCTTTTATTTTTAATTGATGGGAAAAATCCTCTTATCCTGCGCAGCGGAGTGGGACTCTGAGTAAGATGGCCAAAAATCACAGCCATTAGTGGCAGCGTTTTTTCCAAAATCAATATACAGAACAACAGAAAGTGGTCAAGATGAGACTTTTAGTAATATAAGATGCTGAGAACTACTGTATATTCTGCACTCTGTATTTTCCCCTTCACTCTATCTATTGTACTTGAGTTTGACTTAATTATATAGTATCATCAGATCTAAGTGGATAGCATGCAAAACAAAGGTTTTCACTGTACCTCAGGACACGTGACAGTAATAAACTAGACCTAAATAAGCAATCAAAGGCACAGAGTTCCCTGATTTTGACCTCTCCTTTCTCCTATAGTAAGTTTCTTCCAATCTACTGGGTATGATTTAGATCTAGGAATTCTGAAAGTTCAAAACAAGTAAAATTACTATCTCTGCAGACAACTTATTTTAAAACTTTAACATATTCGCCAACACATTGGGTAATTGCTTTTAGTCTTACAAATATTTTCATGTTCATAAGTTCTAGGAGCAGACTTAGGCCATTCAGCCCATCACGTCTACGCCGCCATTGAATCATGGCTGATTTATCATTCCCTCTCAACCCTATTCTCCTGTCTTCTCCCCATAATCCCTGACACCCTTACTAATCAAGAATCTGTCAATCCCCACCTTAAAAATATCCATTAACTTCTCCTCCACAGCCATCCGTGGCAATGAATTCCACAGATTCCTCCTCATTTCCTCTCTAAAGGTACGCCCTTTTATCATGAGGCTATGGTATCTAGTCCTAGACACTCCCATGAGAGGAAATATCCTCTCCACATCTCTCCAGGTCTTTCACTATTTGGTAAGTTTCAATGAGGTCCCCCTTGATCCAGCAAGTACAGGACCAGTGCCATTTATTTTTTTTTTACTAATATGGAATTGTTTTTTGTTCCTCATTTTTGTTCTAAATGTTTTTGTTTTTCACTATTTCTGCTACAGTTTTCCGACGATATGCAGGTGCAGCATATAAATAGGAATATGAGATATCATTATATATAGAGTAGTGATGTTGAATGTGATAAATAATGGTTTTATTAGACTTATTCTCTTGTATATTTGCATCCACGCAGGTTTCCTCCGCCTGACAAGACATAACATGGCATATTCCGGGGAAATTTTACCGTTCCCTTGGTTTGAAAGCTAATTTTAAGAATTGCCTCCTGCCTATAGGCAGTAGTAACAAGCAGAAAAATACTGTAATCATCCGATTTCACTGACTCCAGATTTTTATGCAAGGTTATAATAGTTAATTGCATCGCAATCTAAATATATTGTGCATAGAAAAACATTGCTGCATGCTGCTATGTTGTGACAGACCATTATCTACCACAATATTAAAGGTAGTAGCACTAGTCTAAGTCGGAATGTTCCTGTCTTCAGCTCCTTGCTTCTGGTAATGTTATGGAACTGATGCATTCAACAAAGCATAACTCTTATGGCAGCAGCACCATCTGCAATGCCAGCCTTCATTTGATTGATGAATGCAATTCTGACCCACGGCAAGCAAAATGTGCCATACGCCATGCTAAAGATAGCCACATCTATGGTACTTTTCTGCCTGTGCAGGAACGTCAGTACAGTCTTTTCATTGCATTAATTACGTTTCCGCTAACCCTTATTGTCTACATAATTTGCTTCTGGCAACCTATTCAATGAGCATTATGGAAATAGAGGGCCTGTGGCAACATTGCTGTAAAAGCCACATATATAAAGTCAGTCCTTTTATAGAAACATAGAAACACAGAAAATAGGTGCAGGAGGAGGCCATTTGGCCCTGCGAGCCTGCACCGCCATTCATTGTGATCATGGCTGATCATCCACAATTAGTAACCCATGCCTGCCTTCTCCCCTTATCCCTTGATTCCGCTAGCCCCTAGAGCTCTATCTAACTCTATTTTAAATCCATCCAGTGATTTGTCCTCTACTGCCTTCCGTGGCAGGGAATTCCACAAATTCACAACTCTCCGGGTGAAAAAGTGTTTTCTCATCTCAGTTTTAAATGGCCTCCCCTTTATTCTTAGACTGTGGCCCCTGGTTCTGGACTCGCCCAACATTGGGAAGATTTTTTTTTCTGCATGTGATATGCCATGCACAATGAATGGCATATCACAGAAACGTTATCTTCTGTGATATCTGCCTCCAATAATTTCCTTTCAAGAAGGAGCATAAAACTGTGGCTATTGCACCATTTTACTTGAAACCATAGTTTATGCTTTTGGATTTGGAGAAAGGGCAGTCACATTGCACACATACATATTAATTTAATTTATCAAAGGCCTTGTGGAAAATTGTATTGATGAAAATAGGAAGCTTGCTAACGTGTGGATTTATTCAACTGGAAATAATCCTTACTGTCTTGGTACTCGCCGCCAAATCATTAAACATCCTGCTGAGCTCTTTGTCTGAGAGAACAGTAAACAGTCATTGCATACTTTCTGCCTATGATGTGGCCACTCTCAATCAAACAGAGCTGTCCTTCTATTCACGGTTAAAGCCATTAGCTCCTCTGTGACACCAGCCCGGAATTACAGTATATTAAAAGGCTGTTAAGCCATCTCTACTCATTATTTCAACCAAGTGTAGCCGCCTGAAAGCACCATGACGCTATTCAGACCATTGTACATTTGTTAACGTTGATGAAATACGAAATAGCCATTCGCTCCACCAATACTACATCCCCGACACTAACAAATGGAGTGGAAGTTCTGATGTGTGTATCAAAACATTTGTATGACCCCATCCTCAAAGTAAATGGATCTGAGGACGTAACTGGGACTAGAAGGCTTAGGTGAGGGTGGATCGTCTAAGACTTTTCTCCCTGGAGCGTAGGATTTGGTCGGTATAGATGAGTTGGATTGTGAGGGCTTGTTTTTGTTCTAAATTAAAAAGAAAAAATAATTGAAGGAAGCAACCAGCAGAAGAGCCAGAGATTACATTTTTTTTTAAATCTACACCTAAAAAATTGATATAATTTCCATTATACTGGCTGACACAGTAATGAATGTTGATTCAGTGGTAACTTTTAAAAAGGAATAGGTTAATTGCACAAAAGTTACAGAGTTAACTGTGAAGATTAAGGACATGGAACTAATTGGAAAGCGCTTTCAAAGGGGCAGCACAGGCAGAATGCAACAAATGACTCAATTTCATGCTCCATGCATCTAAGATTCAAACATAAATTCATTCAGAGCGGGAAAACACAGGAAAAAAAGAGAGAAGATTTGCCTGAATGTTGGGAGGTTGCGGGGAAGGGAGCGAGGAATAGTGCACTTCATCAGAACTGCAGCAGAAACAGATCTAGCCGAAAGAGCAGTTCAAACTGTCTAATATCATTAAATTTGAAGCCACTGCAACGCATAAGCTTTGAAGCCTGTGGCTGCAAAGCCATAGGCAGAAAGTGCAATAAGCGTTTATGAAGCAAAGTATCGGTGTACATCAAATATTTCTTCCAACAGTACCAAATTTCCGTATTATTGTGCCCAATGATAATTTTTTTGTTTGTTTGTTTGTTTATTTTTGTTAGAAGTAAGTACAGTAGTCTGGTACTTAAGTACCTAATACATAAATACATATTTTCATTCTTGTACAACTTCATACTTTTGGTTCAATAATAAAAGAACAGTGAAAGAAAAAAGAAATAAAGAGTGTCGGAATAGATAGACAAGCGAGTAGAAACAGAAAACAAAAGAAATAAAGGACAGAGATGTTAAAAGATTGAAAGAAAAGGAAAAAGTAAAAAAAAGAGAGATTAGGAGAGATCTACCTATCTCGTATTTTTGCCCATCCGTCACCCAGTTCTAAACCATTTAATTTCTAAGGTTATGTTATGTTGCACCATATGCTTGTAAAAAGTTGATAATCTTTAAGAGTTGGTCTACTTTGCCTAGTAAGAGGAATCTTATTTCTTCAAGTAGCGTTTCAGACATGTTTGAGATCCACATTTTGAATGTTGGCGTAGGTGCGTTTTTCCAAAATTTAAGTATGTTTTTTTGCTGTTATTAGACCATAATTAAGAAAAGGCTTCTTGGAATATAGTTAGTTTACTTCCCTCTTCCATTGATCCAAAGATAATCAATTAGGTATTGGGGTTCAATTTTGTGTTAAATAGTTTTTTAAAAATTCCAAAAATTTAATTCCAAAATGTATACAGTTTTGTACAAGAGACAAAGGAATGTTGTATAGTGGCATTTTGAGTTAGACATTTGTCGCAGATGGGGGAAACATTTGAAAATATTTTATTCAGTCTTGTTTTCGAATAATATAATCTATGTAAAATTTTTAATTGAATTAGGTTATGTCTTACATTCATTGAACATTTGTTTACATATAATAAATTTTTATCCAATCTATCGTTCAGAATTTTTATCAATAACTCTTGTTCCCAGTCTCTTCTAATTGCCTGTGTCGTTGGTGTTTCTATATTTAGAATTATATTATATAAGTAAGATATTAAATTGCTTGATTCTGCCTTTATATTCATTCCTTACTCCAATAGATCTGGGGTTAAAGTTTGATATCCTTGTATATACTTTTTCAAATAATCTTGAATTTGAAGGTATTTGAAATATTGATTACTTTTCAAATTATATTTTAGTTGTAGTTGTTGGAATGATAAAAAAATTTCCCATTTCATACATATCTCCCATCGTTTTAATTCCTATTCTTTCCCAATGGATAAACGTTTTATCAATAATGGATGGTTTGAATGAGGGATTATTAGCTATTGGAGAAAGAAGCGATAATTTTCTTAATTTTAAAGTTAATTTTATTTGTTTCCGCCCAATGATAATTTTAATGTTATTTTTCATTCATATTGCTAATGACAGAAGTAGTGGGCTTTAAAACATACTTACAGAGAATGGAAAGTACACACAGCTCGTAGGATAGACTGGAAGATATTTTATTCTGCACCTGTTGAAAACACAATTGACCTGAGGATATTCACTTCTGATTATAAGGTGGCAAAATGAAAAATATATGTGATTCTCCTGTATTAGATTCCCTCACATTCTTAAGTATTAAAGATAAAACTCCAAAAATATGATTCTATAATATTGATTTTCTAATCTATGCATTTTCTTGGCTGTATTGGACTGATAAACTAGAAATGAGAAAACACTATTCAAAATCAATAAGGTAAGCCTGTATTTCGCTAGAAGCATGCAAACAATTACCAAATATACTTTTCAGCTGAGTTGCTATTTAATGTTAAAGTATGCTTTCTGACTTAAAATCTGTTTCTACAGCTTGATCTCATGTCAATAATCCCGTCTGATTTATTATACTTGCTGTTTGATTATAATCCCCTGTTTCGACTAAACCGTTTACCTAAGTTAAATTCACCCTGTTTATTGGTTTATTGCTGGAGCTTTTTTTTATTGACAGTGTTAAATTCAACCTGCATGTTGATGTAAATCTCATCTTTGTTATAATGGACTTTTAGAATGTGTCTGAATTGCCAAAATGTGACAAGATCTATAAATCATACTTAGATTGCTTAAAATAAAATGGGATACATGGTATTGCTTCATTAGGCAGTTATAGTCAAGTGAAATGATTCGGGAAAATATTACACATGGGAGTGATACGCTGTAACCATTTGCTTCAATTAATTATTCATGTAAAATCTCGATCCTGAGCCTATAAAATACAATTCGATTCTGTTAACAGTTTTTGAGGCCCTGCTTTTTAATGCCTTCTCATGATGTTAATCCTAATACATGGAAATAAAATGAAAGATTTTCTTTGTTATCCCTTTCTCTAGTTTCGCACCAGAGCTTGGGATTGTGGTAAACAAATCTGGATTGATTCTGTCATGGCTGACTTGGGACTAACTGGGAAAAGATTTGGGAACAATTTTGCTAATTTCTCCCCCTGCATTAATTGAAATCTTTAGAAAAGCTTTTGACTTGTGGATGTAGCGGGGAAATGGAGTTGGTTCATCCGAGGCTTGCCTCAACTAATCAAAACAGTAGTTTGATAGTAAATGCAAGAAGTACAACTCGTGTTTGCCGAATTGCTGAAAATTACCAACAAACATGAGGAGCCAGCCAATCTTGGTCAAATAAAGTACAATTGCCAGGTGCACATGCGTGTACTTTGGTACATGTGACAATAACAAACCAAAACCTTGTGTACATGGCAATGCATATTGAGAAGGATAGATATACAACATAGAAAAGTACAGCACAGGGTCGTGCCCTTCAGACCACAATGTTTATGCTAAGATATAGTCTCCAACTTTCTGTTTTAAAGGCTCTAGTACCAAACATATAAATTTAATGCAAATTCAAACATAATTTCTTCCTGACTCCCCATCCATCTCCAGGTCTTTTTTTTTTTGATTGCACAAAAGATCGCAATCCATTAGGGAGTGGTCCATTCTCTCTTGGCAGCTGACATTTAACCATTTAAAACTTCTGCCTGGTAATAGACCACAGGGAACTTCCTTCACTTCTCTAAACAGTCTGTATCTGTATCAAGTTGATAACATAATAATTATTTTTATACTTCAAAAGTATCTAATTGGGATATGTAATATTTGGGATCTACTGATGTTACAATGAGGTAGTTTAAGATTGCAAATTCTTTCTCAATAACCCAAAACAACAACATACAGGTCCACCACCGATTTTCCGGCAACTGGTAGTCCACCAGCAGATCCGTTCCTATAGCCAACTACCGCGGCTCACTATGCATGTCGGCCCACCAAGGCCATGTCCTCTGTTGGTCCGGCAAAATGGATAATCCCGAAAGGTTCTCGAACCCAGGGTGCCAGAAAATTGGTGGTGGACCTGTATCGTCATAATGAAGCATTGACGCTATATAGTAATTACTAATTAAATATTTTATTTGCCTTCCTCTTGGGTTTTTTTTTCTCCAGTATTCAACCTTCTTTGAATTCAACGATCATCTGGAGTCTACAATGAAAAAAGCTTACATTTACAGGTTGGCAACTTTTTTAAAAAAAGTCAATAACTTATGTGTAATATCCATAAAAAGTTAAGTTTATTGAACTCAGGTACGAAAATGCAGTTGAATTCTATTTGCAATACAGCGTCGATTTTTTTGATCAAAATAGATGATTTAATTAAGTTGCTTGCTGATATTAGAAACAATCTCAATAATCCAATGGATAAATGCTTTCAAAGCTGCTGACACAATTGCCATTTTTATAATTAAGTAGCTGAGAGCTTATACTTAGCCCCAGTCTTGCTTGGCAGTGTTAAGAATGATTAGCCTCAATTAATTTATGTTGGCTCTTCTCAATTTGTTTATTCAGTATATTCCTCGCTGTGAAACATCATAAATTGTCTTTGAAAGCTCAGCATCGACCCAACGCACAGGAATATCTGTATTTTAGTTTAGTTTAGAGATACAGCACGGAAACAGGCCCTTCGGCCGACCGAGTCCACACCGACCAGCGATCCCCGCACACTTACTCTATCCTACACACAGTGGGGACAATTTATTGTTGTACCAAGCCAATTAACCTACAAACCTGTGTGTCGTTGGAGCGTGGGAGGAAACCAAAGATCCCTGAGGAAACCCACGCAGGTCACGGGGAGAACGTACAAACTCCGTATAGACAGCACCCACAGTCAGGATCGAACCCGGGTCTCTGGCACTGTATGGCAGCAACTCTACCGCTGCGCAACTGTGCCATCCAAAAGACTGTGGCTCAGTAACTAAAGTACAAGCGACCCTCACATTACTGCAGCACAGGTAACTGACATTCATCCTTAAAGAATTCACAATCACTTCCAAAAGGTTTGGATACGGAATAAAAATTTGATGGTATGAAAGTAATGAAGCAAACCCTTTTTTTCAATTTTCATTCTGTGATACTCATTCAGATGATGCAGCTGTGTGTTACAGAAAATAATGATACAGATCTTTTTCTAGCAACATAACCCCCGTAATGTGGAGCTTATCGGTGTAGCGCAATATTTTGCATGCTGTGTGAATGAAGTTTGTCAAAACACAAATAAGGTACTTAGTAGCACATTCCCAGAAATCTATTAAAAGCACCAAAAGGTGGAGTAACTCAGCGAGTCAGACAGCATCTCTGGAGAAATAGAATAGGTGATGTTTTGGGTTGAGACCCAGAAATCTATTTATGCCTCCTCCATTTGTATGGCCGAGAGATTCATTAAGAGTTCTCAGCTTGCGCAGTATTGTGAAATAGCCTAAAACACGTTTGGCTAAGGTTTATTATTGTCATGTCTATTGAGGTACAGTAAAAAGCTTTACTTTGCATGCTATCCAATACAATAAAATATTACCATACATAAATACAATGGAAGTCATACTCAAGGGCAATAAGTGGAGCAAAGAAAAGGATACAGAAAATAGTTCTCAGCATTATAGGGTCATAAGGGATAGGAGTAGAATTAGGCCATTCAGCCCATCAAGTCTACTCCTTCATTCAATCATGGCTGATCTAATTCTCCCTCCTAACCCCATTCTCCTTCCTTCTCCCCCATAGCTTCTGTACTAAGCAAAAATCTATCTATCTCTGCCTTAAATATATCCACTGGCTTGGCCTCCACAGCCTTCTGTGGCAAAGAATTCCACAGATTCACCATCCTTTGACTAACAAAATTCCTCCTCATCTCCTTCTTAAAAGAACGTCTTAGGCTATGACCTCTAGTCCTATACTCTCCCACTAGTGGCCACAACCTCTCCACATCCACTCTATCCAAGAATTGTTGCACAACAGTTCCAGAGACAGTCCAATTCCTACAATGAGGTGGAGGGGAATCAGACTGTACCTGAGCTTATGGATGGACAGTTCAGTCTCATCATGTTTGGAGTTTAGAGATACAGACCCTTCAGCCCACCGAGTCAAAACTGACTATCGATCACCCATACACTAGTTGTATGTTATCCCACATGGTCACCAGTAGAACGTACAAACTCCACACAGACAGCACCCAAGGTCAGGATCAAACCCAGGTCACTGGCGCTCTGAGGCAGTAACTCTACTGCTGCACCACTGCCACCGTGCCACTGAGTAAAATTCTTTTGCACATAATGAGACTTGGGGCTTACTTTCTCTTCTTTTAGTTTCCCCTATTTCCCCTCAGATCTAACATCCCCACACACATTTGTATTGCAAAGCCCCACTGCATTCCTCCATTAGCAGAGTAAAGGTATTTGTGTGCACATAGTCAGTAAGGCCTGCATAAGTGACTTGAGCCTAGATACAATAGAGCTTTCACACTTTGGGGGTGGTGGATTGGCAGAGGAGCATTGCCTGCGACTGTAATTTATGTTACTTTATTTTTGCTGAGATTGACACTGAGAGATAATATCAACATTTTACATTTACTTCTATTTTTTGTTCTTGCGTTCAACTTTTGAGAGAAGGTGAATAGATTTCTGACGAAAACATACGTTTAATGTCTGCATTTGTTAGTAATCTATATTACTGAAAGTCTGATATTTGGCCCACTGTGCTGCAATTTCCAAGAGAACGCCGCCACCTACGGCCGTCATTTTTGGCCACCTCGCTCAGAGCCCCCCTCCGCCTTCCGGGACCAGAGGATTTTTCCCGTCGATGAAAAATGAGAGAGATATTAATGTTTTTTTTTTAATTCCCCATTCTCTCTGGTCTCTCTGCTGCCCCCGCTGGCGGCAGAGGGGAGGGGGGAGGGACTATAAAACCCGGAAGTGTCGCGCCTCACTCAGACTCTGCCAGATCCAGGAAGTGAGAGGGTCACAGCTCTCTGAGGTGTGAATAACACTGAACGTACGTCTACTCCATGGTGAGTCCCCTTGATGTGGCAGCTGCCAAATTTTTTACCTTCTTTTTTTAAAGTTTGTGTTCACAAAATGAATTTTGGTTGTTGGGTTGCTGCAGCCCAATTGTTTGCTTCGCCTTTTTAAAGAGTTTGTGTTCACAAAATGGATTTTGGTTGTCGGGTGGCTGCAGCCCAATTGTTTTTCCTTGGCTTGGCTTTTAAAATCATTGTAACAGTTGGCTGCCAGCCCAAGAATCCATTCGGCCCACAATGTCTATACTAGCCCTCTGGAAACCAGTACCTTCTGCCCGCAACACCCATACTAGCGCTACAGAAAGTGCCTCCCCCCCCCCCCCACTGGCGAGCAATATTGGAATTGGTGGCGAGGTGGAATATTGTGCTGGTGACCAGCCCTCCTGTGTGATGCTGGGACTCAACGGGTCCCACTTAGTCTAGTAATAGAAATAAAATCACCAATAGAGAAGAACACATGTCGTAACTTAGCGGGTCTGAGTAAGCATGCAGGTACAGCAGGCAGTGAATAAAGTGAATGGCATGTTGGCCTTCATAACAAGAGGAGTTGAGTATAGGAGCAAAGAGGTCCTTCTGCAGTTGTACAGGGCCCTAGGGAGACCACACCTGGAGTATTGTGTGCAGTTTTGGTCTCCAAATTTGGGGAAGGACATTCTTGCTATTGAGGGAGTGCAGCGTGGGTTCACGAGGTTTATTCCCGGGATGGCGGTACTTTCGTATGCTGAGCAAATGGAGCAACTGGACTTGTATACTCTGAAATTTAGAAGGATGAGAGTGGATCTTATTGAAACATATAATATTATTAAGGGTTCGAACACGCTAGAGGCAGGAAACATCTTCCCGATGTTGGGGGAGTCCAGGATCAGGGGCCACAGTTTAAGAATTAGGGGTAAGACATTTTTCACACAGAGGGTTGTGAATCTGTGGAATTCTCTGCATCACAAGGCAGGGGAAGCCAATTCTCTGGGTGCTTTCAAGAGAGAGTTAGATAGATCTCTTAAAGATAGCGTAGTCAGGGGATATGGGGAGAAGGCAAGAACGGGGTACTGATTGTGGAAGATCAGCCATGATCACAGTGAATGGTGGTGCTGGCTCGAAGGGTCGAATGTCCTACTCCTGCAGCTATTGTCTATAGTCTGGCAGAATCGCTAGAGAATATGAATAACCGCCGTTACAGATCAGGACCTTTCTTTAATCCCAACCTGAACCATGTTCTCCAGAGATGCTGCCTGACCCACTGAGTTACTCCAGCACTTTGTGTCTTTTCTCGTCAACCAGCATCTACAGTTCCTTGTATCTGCATTAGTCATTTTGGATTTAGATCTAACACGGTTTGTTTCCCCACTGTTGGTGAGTTTTCTGTGCTTCGGTGAGAGAAAGGAGTTACTGAGTTACTCCAGCTCTTTGTGCTTTATGCTAGATTCCAGCACCTGCAGTTCCTTGCATCACGAAATAGAGAGGTTTTTTTGGCTACTGGAATTTGATTTGCAACTTTAAATCACCTCAGATCTTGTTATAGTGTTATTTTTTAATAGATCGAGGGATGCCGTTAATGTGCGGAGATCGCTGGTTGGCGCGGACTCTTTAAGCCGAAGGGCCTGTTTCCGTGCTGTATCTCTAGACTAAAACTAATCTGCTTTTTATGGATGTAGAACACATCCTTGCAATAAAGAAAACTCCACCCATGAGAGAGATGGGACTCTTTGGTCACGGCTGAATTTCTAGCTTTAGACGATTGAAGTGATGTGATTGACTCGGGTGCCTGGAAGGCTGTGAGCTGCATCGAATGACTGGTGACGTCTTCTCTGTCAGCTAATTGCAGAGACTTTGCAGATTTTTAAATATAAATTCCCACAGGAATGGGAGTTTGAGATGAGGGTAATCATGAAATTCTGTCATCTGTCTAAAATTTATAGTACGTCTATATCCAGACACTGGTGGGTGTTTTCTATTGTTCGCTCAAGCAGGAGATAGCACGATATTGAATTGGATAAGCACCTCCCTTTTCTACTGCAGTTTATTCCAATTATACCAAATGCAAAGTGGAATGCAAAGAACAGATCACAAATCCCTCTCCAATATCGAGCAACATATCTGATGACCTTTCATCAGATGCTACCCCAAGTCATAGCTTTGGCAGTCAATGGTGATTAACAGGTGTCACCAACGTGGGTGGCATAGTGGCGCAGTGGTAGAGTAGCTGCCTTACAGCGCCAGAGACCCGGGTTCAATCCTGACTACCGGTGCTGTCTGTACGGAGTTTGTACATTCTCCCCGTGAACACATGGGTTTTCTCTGGGTGCTCCGGTTTCCTCCCACACTAGAAAGACGTACAGGTTTGTAAGTTAATTGGATTCGATAAAATTATAAATTTTCCTAGTAGGAATAATGCTAGTGCAGACAGATCGCTGGTCAGCGCAGGCTCGGTGGGCCGAAGGGTGTATTTCCACACAGTATCTCTAAACTAAACATCAAGGTGTCAATATTCAAATGGCTGCATCTGAATCGTTCAAGATCAAATGATAATTCCAAGTAGCCAAGAATTAACATAAAATCTACTCTTACAATATCAACAGAGGTTATTCAGAAGTCTTGCAATACCCTGAAGAAATCAAATACTGTAAATGATGGAGAAATTAAATCACAAAATCAGTAAATAAAATAAATCAGTAACTAGGGCGGCACAATGGCTCAACTATTGGGGCTGCTGCCTCACAGCGACCAGCACCCAGGTTCAATCCTGACCTCGGGTGCTGTGTGTTTGTTCTGTCTTCCTGTGAGTGTGGGTTTCCTCCAAGTGTTCCAATCTCCTCCCTCATCCCAAAGATGTGCGGGTTTGTGTTGCGGGTTAATTGGCCTTTGTAAAATTGCCCCTAGCGTGTAAAGAGTGGAAGCAAAAGTGGGAAAACATACAGTAATACTAATGTGAAGGAGTGATCAGTGGTTGGCGTGGTCTCAGTGGCCGTCAACGACACAACGTGCTGGAGTAACTCAGCGGGTCAGGCAACATTCCGGGTCAGGAATCAATTAATGAATGATAACATGATAGGTGATGTAGTAAGATAGGTTTCCATGCAGTATCACTAAACTAAATGAAGGAAATCTGGATGTTTGATATCTAGTGGTGAGGCTGAAGCTGTTGGATATGAATGAATGAATGAATGAATGAATATCCAAGCATTTTAATTGCTTTTATGACCAGAATCGTAGCTTTCACTCAGATCCTGCTCAGTTTAACAAGGATTTGATTATCATTTTTGGAATCTATTTCCTACATGTAATACTACAGACAGTGAGTCTGTTATACAGTGAGACGGACCAGACAAGCAGCAGCAGTTAGTGGCCTTGGAGCATATAGTATGAATGAAGAGACAGACCAGAAATAGCAAAGGGGGAGGGGGATAAAGCAAGATAAATCATGGACCTCTCTTCGGAGAGGCAACAGGTCACAGGCAAAGGTAAGTTTCTGACTACGGGTCATCCAATTGCTGTTAACATGTTCACTCGAATGACTGGGAAGCATCCACTTCACTGGCCCACCCGTGGTCTACAGTCCAGTCGACCATTTCTTATGGAGACCACGTCCATTTGTACTGGAGGCACGAGTCGCACTCTTTCACACCAGTTCGATGTTATCCCACTTTCTCATACGCTTTCTGCACACTAAGCACAATTTTGTAGAGGCCAATCAACCTACAAACCCTATCCTCTTAAGGATGTGGAGGGGAGGAATCTGGAGGTCTACATTTACCCTGCTAAATCCTCTACCAACGCTGGAATAGAGAAAAATGTCAGCATGCTGCTAGATTAAAATAGTTAAATAAAGAACCTGTCTTCTGTGAATGGATTATTCACCAACTCTAACCCCCCCCCCCCCCCACCCCCTCCACCCCATTTCACCTCTTTCGAAATCTGCAGCAGGAAGGTTCATGATTGGCTGGAACAGATTAGACTGGTTTAATTTTTAATGTGTTACCTGACCTTAAAATGTTTGGAGAGTTTTGCAGACTACAAGCCTGCAAGCTGTCATAAGCTACCATCTACCTCATTGGAGACCCTCAGACTATCTTTAATTGAACTTTACTGGACTTTCTCGTGCACTAAACGTTATTATCTTTATCATGCACAGTGTCTGAACACTGTGGACGGCTGGATAGGTAGTCATGTATAGTTTTTCTGCTGACTGGATAGCGAGCAACAAAAGCTTCTCACTGTACCTCAGTACACGTGACAATAAACTAAACTAAATTAAACTTTATTATAGCTTCGTGCGGATGGTGCTTCCAGTTGCTCAGTGGTTCTGTATTTCCAAATACGTCGCAACTTGATAAAACACAGAACAATCCCGACAATTAGACAAATCATTAAATTAAATGCTAAAAGTCAATATACCGCTACAAAGCAAGCAGATCACTTTTAACTAACAAGGTAATCTATTTCAATCTGTTTCCACAATTGCCCGGACCAGAGGATATCTGCTTTTCCTCTTGCACTTAAATGCCTGTCTATATTACTGGGCTTCAGATTTAGAAGGTATAGGCAGCAACAAATGGGTCTACAGTGGTAAAGCAAACAGGTCATTATTGATCTGATACCATTTAAGAAAGTTACTGCAAAAATCAGAAAGAGGCGAATTAGCACTGTGGCAGAACAGTACTTGCTTCTCCCAGCCAATTATTGTATTTTTATCCTAACAGACGTTACGTTCAGCTTCTAACATATCTATGCACTTCAAACTTCTGCATTTTCTCCCTACCCTCTCTTACAATGACTCATTGACCCATTGCCCACTGTTCTGGGGTAAAAGGACAGGGTGTGGGGTAAATAAAGTAATAGAGTGTGCAAACAGACCACTCACCAACTTGCCCATGGCAACCAACATGTCCCATCCACACTACTTTAACCTACCTGCATCTAGCCCACATCCCTCTCAACCTTTCTTATGCATGTACCTGTCCAAATATTTCTTAAACCTTGTGATAGTACCAGCCTCAACTATCTCCTCCGGCAGCTCGTTCCATACACCCGCCACCCTTTGTGTAAATATATCAAAAGTGGTTGAATCTTACTGCTTACATCAGTAGAACAATCAATCTGAAGAAGAGCCCTGACCCGAAATGTCACCTATCCATGTTCTCCAGAGATGCTGCCTGACCCGCTGAGATACTCCAGCACTTTGTGCCTATCTTGGAGTCTAGTTTGCAGAGAGCTGCTGAACACGAAACAACTAATTGGTCTTCACCAATTTGTTTACAATATCCCTTGATTCATTCATAGAGTCAAAGAGACATTCAACATGGAAACAGGCTCTTCGGCCTAACTTGCCCATGGCGACCAACATGCCCCATTTACACTGGTACCGGCTGCTTGAGTTTGGCATATCCTTCTAAATGTTTCCTATCCATATGCCTGTCCAAATGTATTTTAAATGTTGTTATAGAACTTGCCTCAACTATCTTCTCTGCCATTTTGTTCAATATACCCAACACTCTCCATGTGAAAAAGTTAATCCTCAGGTTCCTGTTCAATCTTTCCCCTTTCACCTTCAACCTATGTCCTCTGGTTCTTGATTTCACTACTCTGGGTACATTTGTTAAATTCTGGAGTTTATTTCTTCAATATCACATTAGGTTGTCTTCTGTTTTAAAAGAATGTAAACTATTTATGTAATTATCCTGTTCCCTAGAATTAATAAGGCAGTTATCTCATCTCAGCATCCAGATAAGAGATGAACTCTAGTTCAGCTCTGTATATATAGCTGGGAAATCCTATTCATTAGGTTGTCTTAAAATCGCAACTAGGTGACGACAGAATGTGGACCATTTCATCAAACTTAAACTAAGCAATTAACTGTACAATTTGAAGGTAGACTGCAAAGTGCTGGGGATCTCAGCGGGTCAGGCAGCATCTCTGGAGAAAAAAGAATAAGGTGACGTTTTGAGTCGGAACCCTTCTTCAGGCTGAAAGTAGAGGTGGGGTGTTGGGGGAGGGGGTGGGTTGGGACTAGAAGAGAGAAAAGGCCAGAACAATTCATGTAACTGTATAATTTGTTGTTTTTATTTCCGAAGCTCAGACCATGTAACATAAGGCTGTCAGTTTTGTTTTTTTCTTGAGTGCTGTACGAGCTGAAAAAGATTATATAGCATTATATCTTCCCTTTGATGGAGTACAGAACCCGAATTGTTCTCAATTTATATTGAACTGTTTGTTAAATCAAAAGATAATTTTATTGATAAATCATTATTTTTTGCCATGTGCAGCAGTTTAATCTTAATGACGAATATTTTCTATATTTCCTTTCTTACTTTGTGATAATTTATAGTTGTATCAGCTGTTTCCATTATGCAGAGAAATCCCCTCTGATGATCACTGGGCTTCCATCCCTCCCCAATGAATTTGAGAATGTACAGTATTTCAGATATGCAACTATTTATTCGGAGATATTTTAATTTGGTTCAAAGACGCAGCATGGAAACAGGCCCTTCGGCCCAGTGACCCCATGCCGCCCATGGATCACCCATTCAGGCTCGTTCCATGTTGTCCCATTTTGTCGTTCACCAAATAACACTAGGGACAATTTTACAGAGGCCGATTAACCTACATAATCGTAGCTACCTGTTGAATTCCACTTCTAAAATTTAGTTTCATTAGTGTTAATATTGATATGATAGTGATAAGAGTGGGTTGCCGGAGAGAAATATAGGATTGGTGTGAGAGCTAGCATTGGCTTGATGTATTGAATGGCCTCTAATATTCTGAAAAAATATGAAATATGAAAATATAAGTAATGAAAAATTATCTCAGTTTTCATCTTATTCAGCTGTTTTTGTGTTATTTCCAAGTTGATAAATGTTTTAGAAACTCATCAAAACATCATCACTAACACTAATGGAACAGAATCTTAGAAGTAGAATTCAACATGCAGCTATGATCATATATGCACAAATACCTCAACCAAGCAAGATAGCAATGTTCTTCCCTAGTTATTATTAAGTGGACAAAAATAGGAGTGCAAAGACAATTTTTCAACTTCATCTTCCAGTGAGCTGCCAGAAGAGATAATATTTTATGTTCGAGCTTATGCTGAAAATTGTTTACCTTCTATCCCAGCCTTTGTCTGGAAAGAAATGAGACTGTCCTAATCTATTTGATTTACAAACTAATCTTCCAACTTCCATACCCTCTTTCTCACAGAGGATGGCAATTTCCCTTGTATAATAATTCTGTGCACACCTGTCTCTGATCGCACCTGCTATGTAAAACATCAGCCATTCTTTTATTAACTCATGCCTTGCACCTTCCATCCCCAAAAAAACATATACGACGTTGGTGAGGCCGCATTTAGAGTATTGTGTTCAGTTCTGGGCACCATGTTATAGGTGAGATGTTGTCAAGCTGGAGAGGGCACAGAGAAGATTTACAAGGACGTTGCCAGGACTAGAGGGTCTGAGCTATAGGAAGAGTTTGAGTCGGCTGGGACTCTATTCCATGGAGCACAAGAGGTTGAGGGGTGATCTTATAGAGGTGGATAAAATCATGAGAGGAATAGATCGGGTAGATGCACAGTCTCTTGCCCAGAGTAGGTGAATTGAGGACCAGAGGACATACTAGGTTAAAGTGAAGGGGAAAAGATTTAATAGGAATCTGAGGGTTAACCTTTTCACACAAACGGTGGTGGGGGTATGGAACATGCTGCCAGAGGAGGCAAGGACTATCCCAACATTTAAGAAACAGTTAAGCAGGTACATGGATAGGACAGATTTGGAGGGATATGGGCCATATGCGGGCAGGTGGGACTAGTGTAGCTTGGCCGGTGTGGGCAAATTGGGCCAAAGGGCCTGTTTCCATGCTGTATCACTCTATAACTATCAGCTCAGCTGCCTGCTTCCTATGCACATCATTCAAATGTTTAAATTCCTCCAGGCCTTCAGTATTTGATTCAATGGTTCCTTCAACATAGAACAGTACAGCATAAGAATAGGCCCTTCGATATGCAAAGTCTGTGCCGAAATGATGCCAAGATGAACTCTTCTCTGCACAGAGTTGGATAGAGCTCTAGGGGCTAGTGGAGTCAAGGGATATGGGGAGAAGGCAGGCACGGGTTATTGATAGCGGACAATCAGCCATGATCATATTGAATGGCGGTGCTGGCTCGAAGGGCCGAATGGTCTCCTCCTGCACCTATTTTCAATGTTTCTATAACCACTATCCCTCCATTCCCTGCATATATATGTGCCTGTCCAAAAGTCTCTTAAATGCCACTATTGTATCTGCCCCCATCACCCCTGGCAGTGCATTCCAGACACTCAACACCCTCTGAATAAAGAACTTGCCCTGGGCATCTCTTTTAAACTTTGCTCCTCTCACTTAAAAGCTGTGCCATCCAATGTTTGTTTGTTCCATCTCGGGAAAGAAGTTCCAGTTATGTGTAATAAGACAGTGAAATGCTTGTTCTGCATGTTATCACTTAAATCATACCATTTGTGATAACGATAGAGGCACTTGTGGAACAGCACACAGAGAGTCGACATGTTTCAACGCCATTTTGTAACCTCCAGGTCTCTGAAATGTCCAATCTAGACCTATGGAGATGAGCAATTCTTATATTTCTCACTTTAAGGCCCTATGTCCTGGCAGCACTGGGTCGGCAGAGTAGGTGCTGGTCTGGCCCAGCGAGATACTGTCGGCTCCTTCCATCACCGCTCGTGCACCACCGCACAACCTCAGGATTGGCTAGTTCGCGGATCCTTCACAGCCGCCAACTTTCCCCTTCACCTTCCACCACTGTCAGGATGTAGGATTTGTCTGGTTAAACTATGGAGGATAGGTTACTCAAAATAAAGCGCATTCCCTGCTCCCCAGTTGCCCGCACACCGTAGCAACGAACTACGTCAATCCTCAATGCCTTCCCGGTCCCCTGCAGGTCAGGAAGACATGCCCTTCACACATTCTCAGAATCCGTTCACCTTGTGACTGCGTGAGTTTTCTCCGGGAGCTCCAGTTTCCCCCCACATTCGAAAGACGGGCTGATTTGTAGGTTAATTGCCTTCTGTACATTGTCCTTAGTATGTAGGGTAGGACTAGTGTTGAGAATTGGATCATTTAGAATGGATCATTGTTAGCTGAGGGGAAGGTGACATGAGGCATGCAATCAATAAAATTAATCAGGCAGACAGTGAAACTAATCAGAAAACTAGGTTGGGTTACCCCAGCATTTTGCGTCTATTTTACTGCTGAATCAAATACTTCCAAGTGAAGTATTCTCATGTCTTTATTACATTAATCTGGAAAACATTTTTTTCCAAGTTTAATATGTCGGGATTGGATTGCAGGAGATTATTTTTCCTTTAAAGGTGCATAAACATTGTAATAGCCAAACCTCTTGTTGATATTGTCATTATTACAGAACAAATGACAGATGATGAGGATATTTATAGGCAACGACGCATGCTGTATTTAGAGGCGAATATCCTCTTGCGTAAATTTGGTGCGTGTGCAGATGTGGTGAAGATGTCTCTATTTAGAGCATACTGCACGCCCCTGTAGTAGAAGATAGAGGACTGTCTGCACCAGAAGGCAATACCCCACTTCTCACCAACGCAGACCATAACTCCAACTTTATAGCCTCTTTCTTCAAATGCTTATCAATAGGCACCTTATAGGTCTCTGCCAGCATACACAAATGCTCCTTGGTACATTTATCAAACAACTCCTGACTAGGAGCCTCAGTAAGTTCCTGTACTTTAAACTCCATTTCAAATGTAGGACCAAACCACCAGCCAAACCCTGGGCACCAATGTCACCACAAATGGACGAGAAAAAAAAATCTCCTCACAACACAGAATTCCTCAGTCACCAGAAGCCTACAAAAAGAAACCCAAAACTGTCTAGTGTCCTCAAAGCTTAGGACGAGCCCCCATTTTGTTACGACTCCTGAATGCAGGTACTTCAGAGCCGTGTAACATAGTCAAAAACCAGGCTCAAGTTCAAGAAAATAGTATTTTATTTAGTTAAAACCCAAACCTGATTCAAACAACCCAGTCAAGGACAAGAATAAACTAATAAACAAAGATAACAGTGCTCCAGCCAGCCTCTCAATGGGCCGTCGAACTGGAGTCTCTAACCTGCCTAAATGGAAATAACCTTTAAACAAAATACACGAAAACCCTCAGGTCAGCCCTTATCCGTCCCAATTCAATATTAATTGACAAATGTAGGTAATAATACACAAGGTTCTATGCCATGTGGCCAGGCCTCCTGCAGTTCACACCAGCAACCTGCTCACGAGTCAGGGTCGACGAAGAGAGAGAGTTCTGGGAGACTCCTGGTATTTAAGCTTCCGATGAGTCACTTGTCACCTGACGCAGCTTGGCCAATCGGGTACAGGAGCCCTTAACCCCTTGATTCCTGACTCCCAGCCACGGGGCCTGCACTCAGGAGAGAAACAGAAGAGTTAAGTACATAGCATTCACCGGGGGGGAAAGTACCTAACAGCAACGTTTCAGGCCAAAACCCTTCTTCAGACTGATGGTGTCAGACTGACGGGAGCTTGGGGGGGGGGGGGGGGGGGGAGGAGGAGGAGGAGCCCGAGGGCTGAGGGAGAGGTGGGAAGGGGAGGAGACAGCAAGGGTTAACAGAATTGAGAAAATTCAATGTTCAAGCCCAGAGGATGCAGACTCCCCAAGCGGAATATGAGGTGCTGTTCCTCCAACTTGCGATGTTGCTCACTGTAGATGATATGTATGTACACCTTTAATAGTAGTGACGAAGCCCTTGCTAACCACTCCCCACCAGCCAGTATAATTGTGACCTCCCCACCTCTAGCTCTCTCTCTAGTGTCCGTGACAGACCACGTACAGCTAGGGCAGTGATGTGTGTGTACGTTTAATAAAGTAGAAGTAAAGATTCATCTGTGTATGCCTGTACTCTTTACACTCACTCTGGCCGTGGAGGAGGCCCAGGACCGAGAGGTCGGATACGGAGTGGGAGGGGGAGTTGAAGTGCTGAGCCACCGGGAGGTCGGGTTGGTTATTGCGGACCGAGCGGAGGTGTTCGGCGAAGCGATCGCCAAGCCTCCGCTTGGTCTCACCGATATAGATCATCTGGCATCTGGAGCAGCGGATGCAGTAGATGATGTTGGAGGAGGTGCAGGTGAACCTCTGTCGGACCTGGAAGGACTGCTTGGGTCCCTGAAAGGAGTGGAGGGGGGAGGTAAAGGGACAAGTGTAGCATCTCTTGCGGGGAAAAAAAAAACACTTTTATATGTAGATCAAGCTCTGATAACATCATTAAAATTTAAAGAGTGCATTCATGAGGTTTGTGTAGGGGAATAAAGAAGGCTTCCCTTCCAGCCCAACTCTATCTGAACACACGTCTATACAGGGATAAGCACCATTATGGAAAAGTATTTATAATGATAATTTTTAAATTGCAGATGCTGAAAATCTGAAATGAAAATAGAAAATTTTACATACCCACAGGAGAAGCCGCATCTGTGGAAACAGAAACAAAGTTAATGTTTTAATTCAAAGACTATCAAAAATGGGAAAGTGAGTAACCAAGATAAATTTCAGTTCTGGAGAGGCTGAGGGAGGGTTGAGGTAGGTTTCTGATCACGGATGCTGCTGTACTGTGTCCACTGGATCTTCCCCATCCCCCCCCTACCATGTAACCCCTGCTCTTCCCCACCCACACGACAGCCCACATACCCCCCCCCCATCCCCTGACCACCCTCCACCCCCCCACCACACAACGCTCCGTCCTCAGTGCACTCAACTGCCTTCCTCCGGCCACAACCCCCATCCTTGCCGCGTGTTCACCATCCCCCCCGGACCTCCCCCTCTCCGACACCGAACGGTCTGTCCTCAGCAGAGGTCTCACCTTTGCCCCCTCCGTCCCCACCTCAATGAGTTCCGCGCCCACCACGACTTGGAGCTCTTCTACCGTCGCCTCCGCCTCACAGCGTTCTTCCACGGGAAGAAGTCCTCGCCCCCCACTGATGATCCCTTTTCCTGTCTCCCACGTACCGCCTCCACTTGGACCCCCCCTCGTAGCCTTCCGGCTCTAGAACTATTTATCCAGAACTGCCGTCGGGACATCAACCGCCTCGACTTCTCCACTCCCCTGTCTCACTCCAATCTCTCCAGCCCCGAACGTACTGCCATTGACTCACTCCGTAACAACCCAGACTGGGTTATCAAACCCGCCGACAAGGGAGGTGCCGTGGTAGTCTGGCGCGTCGATCTCTACAAAGCGGAGGCCGCGCGCCAACTCTCGGACACCTCCTCCTACTTACCCCTGGACCATGACCCCACTGACGAACACCAGGCCACCATCTCGAGCACCATAACCGACTTCATCAGCTCTGGCTCCCTACCCACCCCCCCCGAGCCTCAAACCTCATCGTTTCCCAGCCCCGCACGGCCCGATTTTACCTTCTCCCCAAAATCCACAAACCCGACTGCCCTGGCAGACCCATTGTCTCTGCCTGTTCGTGCCCCACCTAACACATTTCTACATACCTTGACGCCATCCTATCCCCCTTTGTTAAATCCCTCCCCACCTATGTTCAAGACACCTCAGACACTCTCCGTCGGCTCCGTGCATTCCATTCTCCAGGCCCCCATCCTCTCATCTTTACCATGGATGTCCAGTCACTCTACACCTCCATCCCCCACCAGGACGGTCTCAAAGACCTCCGGTTCTTCCTCGACCAGAGGAGCAACCCATACCCGTCCACTGACACCCTCCTCCGCCTAGTTGGAGTTGGTCCTTACCCTCAATAACTTCTCTTTTGATTCCTCCCATTTCCTCCAAACACAAGGCGTAGCTATGGGCACACGCATGGGCCCCAGCTACGCTTGCCTCTTTGTTGGGTACGTCGAACAATCCTTGTTCTCGGCGTACCAGGGCCCCATCCCCGACCTCTACCTCCGTTACATCGACGACTGCTTTGGTGTCACCTCCTGCACCCACACACAACTGACTGACTTCATTCATTTCACCACCAACTTCCATCCGGCACTCAAATACACTTGGATCATTTCCGACATTTCCCTACCATTCCTTGACCTCACCATCTCTATTGCAGGTGATACGCTCCTGACCGACATCCACTACAAACCAACTGACTCCCACAGCTACCTGGACTACTCTTCCTCCCACCCTGCTTCCTGTAAGGACTCCATCCCCTATTCCCAATTCCTCCGTCTACGCCGCATCTGCTCCCAGGATGAGGTGTTCCACACCAGGTCATCACAAATGGCCTCATTCTTCAGAGAACTGGGATTCCCCTCCCCCACTATTGATGAGGCTCGCACCAGGGTCTCCTCCATACCCCGCAACACTGCCAGTCCCCCTGGTCCTCACCTTTCACCCTACCATCCGGCAAATACAACACATAGTCCTCCGCCAGTTTCGCCACCTCCAACGTGACCCCTCCACTCGCCACATCTTCCCCCCCCCCCCCCCCCCGTCTGCCTTCCGCAAAGACCACTTCCTGCGCAACTCCCTTGTCAATTCTTCCCTTCCCTCCCGCTCTACCCTGGGATGTCAGGACTGTCTTATGAAGAAAGACTGGATAGACTTGGTTTATACTCTCTGGAATTTAGGAGATTAAGAGGGGATCTTATAGAAACTTACAAAATTCTTAAGGGTTGGACAGGCTAGATGCAGGAAGATTGTTCCCGATGTTGGGGAAGTCCAGGACAAGGGGTCACAGCTTAAGGATAAGGGGGAAATCCTTTAAGACCGAGATGAGAAAGACTTTCTTCACACAGAGAGTGGTGAGTCTCTGGAACTCTCTGCCACAGAGGGTAGTTGAGGCCAGTTCATTGGCTATATTTAAGAGTGAGTTGGATGTGGCCCTTGTGGCTAAGGGGATCAGAGGGTATGGAGAGAAGGCAGGTACGGGATACTGAGTTGGATGATCAGCCATGATCATATTGAATGGCGGTGCAGGCTCGAAGGGCTGAATGGCCTACTCCTGCACCTAATTTCTATGTTTCTATGTTTCTACCCCTTCCCCGGGCACTTTCCCTTGCAACCGCAAGAAATGCTACACTTGTCCCTTCACCTCCCCCCTCCACTCCTTTCAGGGACCCAAGCAGTCCTTCCAGGTCCGACAGAGGTTCACCTGCACCTCCTCCAACCTCATCTACTGCATCCGCTGCTCCAGATGCCAGATGATCTATATCGGTGAGACCAAGCGGAGGCTTGGCGATCGTTTTTTCCGAACACCTCCGCTCGGTCCGCAATAACCAAGCCGACCTCCCGGTGGCTCAGCACTTCAACTCCCCCTCCCATTCCGTATCCGACCTCTCGGTCCTGGGCCTCCTCCACAGCCAGAGTGAGCAACACCGCAAATTGGAGGAACAGCACCTCATATTCCGCTTGGGGAGTCTGCATCCTCTGGGCTTGAACATTGAATTTTCTCAATTCTGTTAACCCTTGCTGTCTCCTCCCCTTCCTACCTCTCCCTCAGCCCTTGGGCCCTGGCATTCCCTCTATCTCTATCTCCCTCCCCCACCCTAGTCGCACTAACTTCTCATTTTCACACCACAAACAGCTTACAATGGCTTGTTCCCTTTATCATCGATACTTTTTTGCATATCTTTCATTCATTGTTCTTTATCTCTCCACATCACCGTCTATATCTCTCGTTTCCCTGATCGCTGACCCGTCTGAAGAAGGGTCTCAACCCGAAACGTCGCCTATCTCCTTCGCTCCTTAGATGCTGCTGCACCCGCTGAGTTTCTCCAGCCTTTTGTGTACCCTGTGTTTGTATGTTCTCCTCGTGACCTGCGTGGGTTTTCTCCGGTTTCCTCCCACACTCCAAAGACGTACAGGTTTGCAGGTTAATTGGTTTCAGTAAAATTATAATTTGTCCTGAAGAGTGTGGGCCGAATGGCCTGTTTCCACACTGTATCTCTAAACTAAAACTAAACTAAACTCTGACTTGCATTTCACAGCTTTAAAGCCCTGTCCCACGGTACGAGTTCATTCCAAGAGCTCTCCCGAGTTTGCCCTGATTCGAACTCAGAGATTTACGGTAATGGCCACTCGGGGCTCTTGTGGACATTTTTCAACATGTTGAAAAATCTTCACGCGTCTTCCCGTGCTTACCTGCCGTTAGTGAGTCTTCCCGAGTACCTGCAGTCAGTGTTACGAGCCGCTAAGAGACGTCCCCGAGCTCCGACGTACCAGCTACGTTCATTCTCCGTGCTTACCACGAGTTTGATTTGTTTTAAACTCGGGGAGAGCACTTGGAATGAACTCGTACCGTGGGACAGGGCTATTAAATGTCCTCTTGTCTGTTTTCTTTGACTATGACTGCCCATGTTACGCTATAGATATATTGCACTATGCAGGTTTGTAGGTTAATTGGCTTCTGTAAATTGTCCCAAATTGTACAGATCCGTAGCGATCGCTGGTCAGTGCAGACTTGGAGGGTCGCAGGGCCTGTTTACACATTTTTTCTCTTTAAAAAAAAGAGCCACTAAGTGGGTCAGGCAGCATCTCTGGACAAAAAGGATGGGTGATGTTTCGGGTTGAGTTCCTTCTTCAGACTTCCTTCAGAAAAACAATAATGTTGAAACTCTTCAAATTGATTCACTTAATCACACATTCTGTGCACAGTAAATTCTCTATCAATTGCACTAGCATAATTATGATCTGTAACAGTACTCATGTTATGGCCAGAAAATTGCATTGAAAGGTTTGTGGTAATCCTTATTATTTGCATATATATAAAAATGTACTTCTAACCCAGCACCCACCCTTTTTCAAGTCTATTGTGATCTTTGAACTGGCGCACAACCGCATCATGAATTATGTGGCAGAGTTGGTTAACATCATATCCACAGATTGTGATTTGTCCGCACGGCTGTGTACAAAGATGCCTATTATAATAATCATATATAAAAGTTCATCTGGGCAAACTTAATTCAATGTTTATGTGTGGCTGGATTCTCAGCTACTGTTATGTGCTTTCAAATGATCTAACAGAATTTGATTGTAGTTATTCTGTGACAAAGACTAGAACCACATATGCTCAGTGAGGGTTGTTCTTTGGAGGTTAGCCCCAGGGCATATTACTGTGATATGTTTCAGCAAACTTGACTTTACCTCTAATACTACGTAACACTGACAGGCATGAAAAATATTCTGTTTCCAGCACTGACATTTATTACATGGGAATAACTCAATAAAAATATAAACATACGTTTTTGTTTGCAACCCAAACATGATTTACTGTTAATATTGAAAAAATGCCGCATTCTTCAGAGAACCTTGGTGAGTCTATGCAATGAAATGATAAAATGTGTCAACCTTTGGTGAAATATGCAACAGCTCCCAGCACTAAATTGTAGCTTTTCGGAGCTGGTAAAATTGGAACTGATAGTACCTGCAACATTCAAATAAATTGGCAATAATTTTTCGTCTTTTCAGTGTCTAAACACTCTACTTTCCACAAAGAGAATGCACCACATCTAGTGTTGCTAATTTTAATGTATTTTATTTCATGGGTAAAATTATGAAAGGCGATTTGGTTGCTCGTTTTAGATAAAAGACAGCGTCAGCAGTCTCGGGCAGTACTTTTGCAAGGTGGAGAACATACAATGCCCTCAATCCAACTAAACAAAAATCAATAGTTTACATATCAATGTTAATTCTTAGAATAAAGGGGAGGTCATTTAAGACTGAGGTGAGAAAAAACTTTTTTACCCAGAGAGTTGTGAATTTATGGAATTCCCTGCCACAGAGGGCAGTGGAGGCCAAATCACTGGATGGATTTAAGAGAGAGTTGGATAGAGCTCTAGGGGCTAGTGGAGTCAAGGGATATGGGGAGAAGGCAGGCACGGGTTATTAATAGCAGACGATCAGCCATGATCACAATGAATGGCGGTGCTGGCTCGAAGGGCTGAATGGCCTCCTCCTGCACCTATTTTCTATGTTTCTATGTTTCTAATGTGGCTTCAGTAAATGGCAAGCAGTACTAATGGTAGTTGCTGGAATGTAGATACAAGGAAATGCTGGTTTACAAAAATATACACAAAGTGCTGGAGTAATTCAACGAGTCAGTCAACATCCCTGGAGAACATGGGTATGTGGTGTTAGGGTGGGGGCCTTTCTTCAGGTTCTTGGGTCCCGACCCAAAACCTCACTTCTACATGTTCTCCATGGATGCTGCCAGACCTGCTGAGTTACATCAGCACTTTGTGTCTTTTTTTGGTAGCTGCTGGATATATGGCTGCAGCATATAATGTGTATATTAGTATAGAGGTGGCGGGAGAATACATTGGAGTCCTCAGTATTGACTCTCAACACATGACGTCATGGAGTCATAGAGTGTTACAGCATGGACAAAGTTTTGCTCTCCAAATTTGTGGGCGGACATTCTTGCTATTGAGGGAGTGCTGCGTAGGTTCACCAGGTTAATTCCCGGGACGGCGGGACTGTCATGAATGGAATGACTGGGCTTGTATACTTTGGAATTTAGAAGGATGAGAGGGAATCTCATTGAAAGATGTAAGATTATTAAGTGATTGGACACGTCAGAGGCAGGAAACATGTTCCCGATGTTGGGGGTGTCCAGAACCAGGGGCCACAGTTTAAGAATAAGGGGTAGACCATTTAGAACGGAGATGAGGAAAAACTTTTTCACCCAGAGAGTTGTGAATCTGAAATTCTCTGCCTCAGAAGGCAGTGGAGGCCAATTCTGTGGATGCTTTTAAGAGAGAGTTAAGGGCCTGTCCCACTTACGTGTCCTTGGCACGCAAATTACGCAACCTCGTGGTCGCGTTGAGGAACACAGGCATCATATGGCCGCGCGGGGCCGGTCCCACTGAGAAGCGCGGAGGGGTATGTAGTTGTGCGCGACATTGTGCGGGGCTCCGAAATTTTTGTAGCGAACGAAATCTTCGCGCGCCAACGGCCTGTCGTGTAACTGATGGCCAAAGTGGGACAGGCCCAAGACCCTGGCGCGATGCAACATCTCACCTCCAACAGCAGCAGAAGCAGGCGAACGATCGCCGAGCTCGGCCTGGGGCTCACGGCCATTGTGGTCCGGTTCCGCCCCCACTTCTACTCCCAGAGCGGGGCCAAGAGAATTGAAGATGGACACAAAATGCAGGAGTAACTCAGCGGGACCGGCAGCATCTCTGTTGAGAAGCAATGGGTGACGTTTCGGGTCAAGACCCTTCTTTTCAGACTGAAGAAGAGTCTCGACACGAAACGTCACCCATTGCTTCTCTCCAGAGATGCTGCCGGTCCCGCTGAGTTACTCCAGCATTGTGTCCATCTTCAAATGACGTCTGTGCGTACGCATGAAATCACGTGCGACCTTCGCGGGACCGTCGCGGCTCAACGCGTAATTTGCGTGCAAGGACACGTAAGTGGGACACACCCTTTAGATGGAGCTCTTAAAGCTAGCAGAGTCAAGGGATATGGGGAGAAGGCAGGAGCAGGGTACTGATTGCGGAAGATCACCCATGATCACAGTGAATGGCAGTACTGGCTCGAATGCCTACTCCTGCAACTATTGTTTATTGTCTATTAACACAGATCCTTCGGCCCAACCTGCCCACACCAACCAACCAACATGCCCCATCTACTCTAGTGCTATCGGCCTGCACTTGTCCCATATTCCTCTAAACCTGTCCTATCCCTGTACCTGTCTAAATGTTTCTTAAACGTTGGGATAGTATCTGCCCCATCTACCTCTTCCAGCAGTTCATTCCATGCACCCACAACCCTTTGTGTGAAAAAGTTACCCCTCAGGTTCCTATTAAATCTTTTCCCCATCACCTTAAACCTTTATTCAGTAAGTTTCAATGAGATTTCTCCTCATCCTTCTACTTTCCAGTGAGTACAGGCCCAGAGCCATCAAACGCTCATGATATGTGTAGATGCATGAAAGGTGTAAATATTTTTTGGTATTTGTAGATACAGTGCCAACTATAAAACGCTTCCTTCATTAGACTTTAATCAATGTTTCAATCTTATGTACTTCAGGATTGTGACCAGAAGATGATATACAGTGGCTTGCAAAAGTATACATACCCCTTGAACTTTTCCACATGTTGTCACGTTACAACCACAAACGTAAATGTATTTTATTGGGATTTTATGTGATAGACCAACACAAAGTGGTGCATAATTGTGAAGTGGAAGGAAAATTATACATGGTTTCCGAATTTTATTACAAATAAAAAACTGAAAATTGTGGCGTGCAAAAGTATTCAGCCCCCCTGAGTCAATATTTTGTAGAACCACCTTTCGCTGCAATTACAGCTGCATGTCTTTTGGGGTATGTCTCTACCAGCTTTGCACATCTAGAGACTGAAATGTTTTCCCATTCTTCTTTGCAAAATAGCTCATGCTCAGTCAGATTGGATGGAGAGCATCTGTGAACAGCAATTTTCAAGTCTTGCCAGAGATTCTCAATTGGAATTAAGTCTGGGCTTTGACTGGGCCATTCTAACACATGAATATGCTTTGATCTAAAACATTCCATTGTAGCTCTGGCTGTATGTTTAGGGTCATTGTCCTGCTGGAAGGTGAACCTCTGCCCCAGTCTCAAGTCTTTTGCAGACTCTAACAGGATTTCTTCCAAGATTGCCCTGTATGTGGCTCCATCCATCTTCCCATCAACTCTAACCAGCTTCCCTGTCCCTGCTGAAGAAAAGCATCCCAACAGCATGATGCTGCCACCACCATGTTTCACTGTGGGGATGGTGTGTTCAGGGTGATGTGCAGTGTTCGTTTTCCGCCACACATAGCGTTTTGCATTTAGGCTAAAATCTTCAATTTTGGTCTCATCAGACAAGAACACCTTCCTCCACAGGTTTGCTGTCCCCCCCAAATGGCTTGTGGCAAATTGCAAATGGGACTTCTTATGGCTTTGTTTCAACAATGGCTTTCTTCTTGCCACTCTTTTGCCATAAAGAGCCGATTTGTGGAGTGCACGACAAATAGTTGTCCTGTGGACAGATTCTCCCACCTGAGCTGTGGATCTCTGCAGCTCCTCCAGAGTTACCATGGGCTTCTTGGCTGCTTCTCTGATCAATGCTCTCTTTGCCTGGCCTGTCAGTTTAGGTGGACGGCCATGTCTTGGTAGGTTTGCAGTTGTGTCATAATCTTTCCATTTTCAGATGATGGATTGAACAGTGCTCCGTGAGATGTTCAAAGCTTGGGATATTTTTTTATAACCTAATCCTGCTTTAAACTTCTCCACACCTTTATTCCTAACCTGTCTGGTGTGTTCCTTGGGTTTCATGATGCTGTTTGTTCACTAATGTTCTCTAACAAACCTCTGAGGCTTTCACAGAACAGCTATATTTATACTGAGATTAGATTACACACAAGTGGACTTTATTTACTAATTAGGTGCCTTCTGAAGGCAATTGGTTGCACTGGATTTTATTTAGGGGTATCAGAGTAAAGGGGGCTGAATACTTTTGCACGCCACACTTTTCAGTTTTTTATTTGTAAAAAAATTTGGAAACCATGTATCATTTTCCTTCCACTTAACAATTATGCGCCACTTTGTGTTGGTCTATCACATAAAATCTCAATAAAATACATTTACGTTTGTGGTTGTAACGTGACAAAATATGGAAAAGTTCAAGGGGTATGAATACTTTTGCAAGCCACTGTATGATATGCTCATCAAGCTGAAATCAGCTGTCTATTTGCCTGGTGATTTTGTATGCAATAAGGTAATCTTTTTTTTTCTCCTGCTCATGTAATAAATTGTATATATTTAGTCAGTTATATTCAATTAGAAAAGGTTTGCCGATCCTTATCGTTAAATTCAGAATTCACAATTAACCTAAAACTAAAAATATTTTGACGAAATGCCTTTCAACTGGACGGCACGGTGGTGCAATGGTAGAGTTGCCACCTTACAGTGCCAGCGACCCAGGTGCTATCCGTACGGCGTTTGTACTTCTCCCCGTATCCGAGATCTCCGGTTTCCTTCCATACTCCAAAGGCATGCAGATTTGTGGGTTAATTGGCTTCGGTAAAGATTGTAAATTATCCCTAGGGTAGTGTTAGTGCGTGGGGATCGCTGGTCGGCGTGGACTCGGTGGGCCGAAGGGCCTGTTTTCGCGCTGTATCTCTAAACTAAACTAAACAGTTTGCATTAGCATTCATTATAAATTCGGGACACCAACATGAAAGATCGGGAAATACTATATTTATGACAAGATCAAATCAGTGTGAACCTGCTATTGTGCATTTCAGGGAGATATTCACAAAGAAATGTTCATCATCAAGTCAGGTCAGGTGCAAGTGCTTGGTGGACCAGATGGTAAAAAAGGTTCTGGTGACCTTGAAGGCTGGATCCGTATTTGGGGAAATCTGGTAATGTACTGGCTGCTTAGACAGTGAATTGATTAACAATAATAAATTACTACGTTAATATGCTTAGTGAGAGAATTTTTTTTTAAATCTTGCCTCAAAGTAATTGATGTTTCCAATGATATTAAAAGAAAGGGGAGGGGGTGGGTGTGAGTTTAGTACAGTGTTGAAGTTAAGCATTGTTAAATTAGGAACAATATTTTAATTGGAACAATAGTTCAAAACACTGATCACATCACATCTAGATTTCACATAGAGATATGTCAAAGACACATGCTTCTTCAATCTTGCCATTGAAAGGCAAAATTGGAAAATAACAGAAAGGGCTGACTAAATCTCATGCAAATATTGCAATGAACTAGGGAAAGGGGTTTATTGGAAGTACTGTGGACGAGACTTTAATTTCGATACTTCCACCATCACCCTCTGCTTCCTTCCATGAAGCCAATTTTCTATACATTCAGCTATAGTTTATCTCCATGGATCCCATGCAATCTAACCTTCCAGAGCAGCCAACTGTGCAGAACCTAGTCGAATGCCTTACTGAAATCCATATACACGATGTCTACAGCTCTGCCTTCATCAACATCTTCAAAAATCTAGTTTGTGAGACACGACCCCCATGTACACAACCATGCTGACCTAATCAGCCCTTGTCCATCTAATTGCATTTATATGCGTTGACCACCAGGTGGCGCCTGTAATGGCCGCCTCGCCAGCAGCCTATCGAGTCCCTTCTCTGTTTTTATTATTTTAAGTATGTCTCAAATGTATGTTTCAATGTTTCTTGGTTAGTTTATGTGGGGGGGGGCAGATAGGGGGAAACTTTTTTTCAGATGCGATTTTCTCTGTTTCACATCTCCGCCCCCGCCGCCTAACACAGAGCCTAATACACTTAGGCTGTATGGTAACTCAAATTTCACTCTACCTGAGTTGGTTAAGTGACAATAAACGCAAACTTGAACTTGAACTTATCCCTCAGAATACTCTGTAGCAACTTTCCAACCACAGATGTTATGGTCACTGGCCAGAAGTTCCTAGGTTTTTTCCCCTGCAGCCCTTCTTGGACACCAGGAATGACAGTAACCTGCTATTAATTTCAGCAGGGCATCATCAAATAACAGCTGCTGAGAAATCTGTGCTGGACTGTAAATGAATGCAACAGCAGAGAGATGCAGCTTACATGAGACAATCTTTGCAACTGGATATACAGAGGCTGCGTTCTCTAAGCAACTGCTGGCAAGGCCTTCCTTTTGCCACTGGATTCTTCAGTGTTCTGCCAGAGCCACATTAAAGATCTCCCATTTGGCAGCACACTGGCGCAAAAGCATATGTGCAAGCTGAGTTTTGCCAATGGTGATGGTCATATCATTCAGCAGCTGTTTGGCAGGGACGAGTATGTGTTAAACTGGCCAGCACATGTGGTGATCTGTAAATCCACAATTAACCTGATGTATTAGAGAAGGCCTCCATTGCAGAAGAGCTTAGTTTAGTTTATAGATACAGCGTGTATACGGACAACAGAGTCCGCGCTGTCCAACAATCACCTGATACACTAGTTCTATCCTACACTTTACAATTTACAGAAGGCAATTAACCAACAAACCCGCACGTCTTTGGAGTGTGGAATGGAAACCGGAGCACCCGGAGAAAATCCACACGGTCACAGGGAGAATGTGTAAACTCCACCCAGACAGCACCCAGGGTCAGGATCGAACTCGGGTCTCTGGCGCTGTAAGGCAGAAACTCTACCAGCTGCGCAACTGTGGCTATTGAGCTCTCATAGAAAGACATTCAAGCAAGCATGCAAACTATTTCTGTGGACCTTCTAGGCATTTTCAAGCTGTATTAGTCCAAGCTGGCCGACATCTGTTAGACATGCAGGCAGAAAAGGTATGGCTGGCTGATGATGCCCAAATGCACTGAAGCTGACCTTCAGTTGCCCAGGCAGAAGTGGGTGTAGCATTCAGTACTCATCAGACATTGTTCCTGGAGTGATCATAGTGTGATGTCCTTTGCACAACATTGTACAGCAACAAGGTTTAGATGAGCATAGAACATAGAACAGTCTAGCCCATCGGCCCACAATATGTGCGCCAAATATGATGCCAAGTTAAACTGACCTCCTCTCCACATACACGATCCATATCCCTAAATTCCTCGCACTTCCAAGTGCCTCTGCAAATGCCTCTTAAACGCCACTATTGCACCTGCATCCCTGGTAGTGCGTTCCAGGCCCCCACCGCTCACGGTGTAAAATAACTTGCCCTGCGCATCTCCATTAAACTTTACACCTCTCACCTTGTAGCTATGCCCTCTAGTGTTGCACATTTCCACCCTGGGGAAAAGGTTCTGACTATCTACCCCATCTATGCATCTCAACGTTTCATATACTTCTATAAAGTCTCATCCCCCAACATTTTAGATAAAACAATCCAAGTTTATCCAACCTCTCCCTCCAGTTAAAACCCTCTGACGAAGGCAGCATTCTGATAAACCTCTTCTGCACCCTCTCCAAAGCCCCAACTTCTTTTCTGTAATGGTTGCAACCAGTATTGCACGCAATACTCCAAAAGAGGCCTAACCAAAGTCCCATAGAGCTGCATCATGACATAGTTTAGTTTAGTTTATAGTTAGTTTACAGTTTAGTTTATAGTTTAGTTTAGTGATACAGTGTAGACATGGGCCTTTGTTATCTGAATGGTAGCCGATTAGGAAAAGGAGAGATGCAACGAGACCTGGGTGTCATGGTACACCAGTCATTGAAAGTAGGCATGCAGGTGCAGCAGGCAGTGAAGAAAGCAAATGGTATGTTAGCATTCATGTCTCGTGTCTAGTTATCTTGCTCGACTGAGGTAGTTCAGGTTGTGAAGCATTACCAATGGATGGCAGCATTTCACGTATAGTGCCCCTTGGTTATATTGGGTGCAGTAAAAGCTGAGGAAACATCTGCTTCTATAACATATTAATCTGGTTGAGAAGGGTCAGCTGAAGAAGGGTCTCGACCCGAAATGTCACCTATTCCTTCGCTCCATAGATGCTGCCTCACCCGCTGAGTTTCTCCAGCATATTTGTCCACCTTCGATTTTTTTTCAGCATCTGCAGTTCTTTCTTAAACATCTAGTTGAGATAATGACTGTGGTGTTCAATGTAACAAGTGGTCCCAAAAGTGCTTCAACGTGGAACAAGCTTCAATAAGATAGGTCCAGTGCAATCAACAATGTAATGTGATGTCCAGATTCCCTGCACAAGGTATAATACAATGTATGCCATGTCGTTTGGTGTCCACCTATTTAAAATATACCAGTGCCACTAAGTTCTGGTTTCAGCAATCCAAGTGTGCTCTGATATGAGTTGAGTTGAGTTGACTTTATTGTCACGTGTACCGAGGTTCATTGAGAAGCTTTTGTTGAATGCTAATCAGTCAGCAGAAAGACAATACATGATTACAATTGAGCCATCCACAATGTACAGATACATGGTAAAGGGAACAACGTGAATAACGTTTAGTGCAAGATAAAGTCCAGTAAAAGTCCGATCAAAAGTACGAGGGTCTCCAATGAGGTAGATAGTAGCTTTGGACTGCTCTCTGGTTGTGGGTAGGATCATTCAGTTGCCTGATTACAGCTGGGAAGAAACTGTCCCCGAATCTGGAGGTAGGAATGCCCATAAGAAGCACTGTAGGTGTCTTTCCTGTGGAAAATGCTGTGCTCCAGTAGTCGGATGTGAAGTATGCAGCTCTTGCCTTAATTTCACCTCTTCAATCTACCTTTCAGTCTGAACTGCCAAGCAACTCGATGCTGAGTGATATGGCACTGTGCCCATATGTTTCATTCCTGCTGAGCAACTAAGCAAATTCAGCACCAGTGAAATTGCTTCCATTGCAACACTGGGAGATTATCTTTTGCAAAGCACATTCTCAGCGTTTAAAACATTGCTTGATATATGGAGGCATCGACAGGAACTGCTTCTACCCAGTTTGAATGTGCATCTATTGCAATCATGGATTTTTTTCCTCATAAATAGAACTACAAAATTCACATGCATCCCATGACTTGTTTGCATAGGTGCAGGGTTTGAGATAAGCAACTAGTTTAGTTTAATGATACAGCGTGGAAACAGGCCCTTCGGCCTACCGTGTCCACGCCGACCAAACAAACACCTGTACACCAGCTCCATCTTACACACCAGAGACAATTTACAGAAGCCAATTTACCTACAAAACTGCACGACTTTGGAACGTGGGATGAAACCGGAGCACCTGGAGAAACCCCACGCGGTCACAGCGAGAATGTACAAATTGGGTACAGGCATCACCCGAGGTCAGGACCAAACCCGGGTCTCTGGCGCTGTAAGGTAGCAACTCTACCACTGCACCCACTGTGCCACCACTTACAAAATGTAGAATTTGGTGGATTTTGTAACGATCTTAACAGTGTTGATTTTATTCTAGCATGGCCAAGCCACCAAAAATGAACATTTTGGCAACTTACTTGATGAAGGATCTGCCTGGATTTCCTAGATTGTCAAAGAATCACATCATTATTGATGTGTAGTTCACATCTCTTCCCTGACATGATAGAAGTGTGTCACCTTCATATTCTTCTTCTGGATATATTTGTGATTCCACTGATGGGGTCTCTTCTCATTTTGGGAGCAAGCTGTCGAATTGTGACCAGAGTATGATCCAATTGTCTTGCAGTGCACAATCTCATCCACTAATGGAGTCTCACGTAGAAACGCACTAACTGGCTGCCAGCTCTCCATATCCACATTCTGAGTGTACAATGCACTCTTGACATTGGTATTGGTATTTTATTGCAACATGTACCGACATACAGTGAAAAGTTTTGTTTGCATACTTTCCAGTCAAATGATGCTAGTCAGGATTGAACCCGGGTCTCTGGCACGGCAAGGCAGCAACTTTACTGCTGTGCCACCATTTTTAATATTCTTATTCTTCCCCCTATCTCCCTCCTCTAGCATGATTACCACGAGGGCATCTGTAGAAGTTGGTAAGAATCATTGGAGACATGCCAAACTTCCTGCTGAGGAAGTTGAACTCTCGACCCGAATCGTCACCTATTCCTTTTCTCCAGAGGTGCGGCATGACCTGCTGAGTTACTCCAGCATTTTGTGTCTATCTTCGGTTTAAACCAGCATCTGCAGTTCCTCCCTACACATTTCTAGGCTGGTTTTGGTTTGGTCTGAAGCTTTGTATGCATTTTCCGAGAAGGAACATTTGTCTCATATAATTGCCATTCCTCGGAGTTTGCTTCCATATATGTTTCCTTCTCTGCTCCGAGCAAAACAAACCCAAACCGGTATATCTCCTCTACACCCTCTCCAATGCAGTCAAGTCCTTCCTACATTATGGTGATCTGAACTGCACAGAGTACCGCAGCTGTAGCCTAAATTATTATTTATATTCTCTAAATGATCATTTTTCAGCTTTATAGAATGGAAACCAGCATTCCATTCTATAAACCAGCATCTGCAGTTCCTCCTTACACATCTTGATATCTTTTTTCCTGGCCACAACTTCGGTTTAGGACAAATAGTCAGAGATATTTACAATTAGGTATTTAAAATTCTCCACCATCTTCACTTGGGTGTCGTCACTGCTGCATTCCACGTCTCTACTTTTCAGCTTGGACTGCGGCTCCCTGTCACCACGTTAGCACGTTCCACATCCATAGTTATTAGCCCTCACTATTCCTTCCCCTACAACAGAGACTGATCTCGGAACCATTGCCCCGACTCCCAGCATGAAGCAATCCAGCAAAACAACCCACTCCATGTCCTCCAGATTCACAGAACATAACTGCATATTCATATTTCCAACTTGTTATCAGAGACTAATGCCTTACTCCCAACCTGCATCCATATTAATATCAGGTCTAATGTGATCTGATTTTAATGTTGCCTTCTAAACTAACTAATTCATTTTTGGAAATTGTGATGTGGAAGAAGCTAATGACTAATGATCCGGCTTTTGATTGCTCGGAAAAATCTTAGCCACAGGAGAGCGTTCCTGCACTAATCTAAACCTGCCACTTACCTTTGATTTCACCACCTCCCACCATGGCCCCAGTATATTTCCCTGGGAGTTGGACAATATTCCGCTTTCTCCATAAGAGTCAGGTGCAGCCTTCCATCCGCCCACGGTTTGTAATTGTCCCTGATTAAATTTGAACTTTTCCTTTCAAGCTCCAGTGAAATATCGAGAGGAAATAATTAATCACATTTTTAATTTAACTGCACTGTCTACTGTGATAATGCTTTCAGGTGCAAGGTTTGCAAATAATCAGTTTATTTTACTTCTGAGTCACGTGAGTGACTACGTGAAGAAGCCCCGCCAGGCGCATGCGCGTCATTATTACGTCCAACGCATGGCACACCGACGGGCTGGAGAGCGCAGCTCCACCAGCGGTAAGTAGTAAACCGGCAGGTAAGTGATTTTAAAACTTTTCCTGCGGGTATTTAAACTCCGTGAGTCTGGCTCGCAGATCGGGTCGGGAGGTACCGGCTGCAGTAATGCCGGCTCCGACACCGGCTGCTGATCTACCGGCAGCTCAATTACCTCCGTTAATTCCAGTGCTTCAGGGCACTGAGGCTACTCCACCAGGGAGGAAGCCCAATAGAAAATCTCTCAGGCCCGTCTTATCCGACGAGTCTGACGAGGAAGACTCCCCTCCTTCTAATAAAAAGGTCTGGGGACGGCTCGATCAGATGGAAAAAATGCTGCAAACTTTAATGAGCCACGAAATATTTCAATCGGGGTCGAATGCCCCTAGGATTCCCCAAACAGCCTCACGTAGAGGCCCATATGGCGAAGAAGACTATACCGCCTAGGAATATCAGCGGGAATCACCCTCTCCAGCACCTTGTTTAAGGCTGGAAGAGACCTTCCTGGAGCAAGACTCGGGAGAGCCAGGGCAGGAGGAGTCTGACCCTGAAGTTGGTGTCACTGCTTTTGGGCACACACCAAAGCACATGCTCCAGGTGTCCCGGATGTAGCAAGAAAATTTGCCATTCCGGAAGGTACTGTTGAAGCCACGGAGGAAAACCTGGCTTCTAACATCAACTACATGGCCTCTCACCAGCTACAGGATTCCATTATGGAACAAACAGCCACCTGATATGTAACACTTGTGAATTGTGCGTCGCTCAAAGTGCCCACTGTGAACTCTGCTATCTGGGCACAAATGAGTGCAACGATGCGTGGACAAGAGATCCGATTCCAGCGAGTCCTCAAATTGGTGGGGGCAGGGATTACGGCTTTCGGCAAAATGGTCCGAGGGGCACCGATGTCCGGCACACAGCAGGATATGTTGGCCCTGCTGTGCAATGCATACTTTGAAGTAAATTGCATCCGGAAGATAGCTATAAAGCCAACACTCAACCCACAATTTCCAGTTCTATGCAGGTTGTCCAACATTCAAGCACCAAATTATTTATTTGGCGAGGACCCGCTCAAACAAGTCAAAGACCTGGAAGAAGATGCCGAAACGATTGGCCTCATGAAGACTTGCGTCCCTTCGGCCAGGATGCCACGTCGCAGGTCTTTTTCGACACGACGGGGGTCAGATCCTGGGGCAGGCCCAAGCAGAGTGGGACGGCGTTATTACCCACCTGTGTACGCCAACTACAACCCTAGCATGGCAAGAAGAACAAGAACTTCAACGTCGGGGCTCTGTCTGCGGCCCGACTCCGGGGCTCCGGCTCCAGCTCCAGCTCCACATGCGGCCCGACTCCGGAGCTCCGGCTCCAGCTCCAGCTGCGGCCCGACTCCGGGGCTCCAGCTCCAGCTCCAGCCCGACTCCGGAGCTCCGGCTGCGGCCCGACTCCGGAGCTCCAGCTCCAGCTCCAGCTCCAGCTGCGGCCCGACTCCGGAGCTGCAGCTGCGGATTACTACCGGTGGACTATCGGGATATCGGGAGCTCGCGGCTCTGGGTGAGAGACCGCTCTTCGGAGCTCCCGCAACGCGGCTTCTCCAGCCCGTGTCGTGGGGTTGGAACGACCTGGAGCGGGGCCGTACATCGCCCGGCGCGGCCTCAATGGCCGTGGGACTTAACATCGCCCGCCTGGGGCTTCGACATCGGGGGAGAAATGGTGCGGGGGAGAGAGAAGAACTTTGCCTTCCATCACAGTGAGGGGGAGACTCACTGTGATGGATGTTTGTGTGAATTGAATTGTTTGTGTGTGTTTTTTTATGAATTGCTCTGTATGGTTTGTAGAAACAGAATTTTGTTCGAGCCTCTCTGAGGTGCGAATGACAAGTAATAAAATCTAATCTAATCTAATCTAAGGTCGACTTTGGAGGTACGGGTGATTCATTCAGTTCAGGATAAATCCTCTGGGGAACAACCTTCGGTTGGGGGTAGGTTACAGTTATTTTATGATGAATGGTGCTGCATAACATCTGATCTGTTTATACTGTACACTGTCTCAGGGTCTCGAATAGAGTTTATGTCAGGAATTCATCCACCTGCACAAAATATGCCTAATCGGGTATTGTTTTTTTCTGGACCAGAAAATCTGCAGGTAAATAAAGAAATTGGGATTTTGTTCCAAAAAGGGGTAATTGAGAGGACGACATACCATCCTGAACAATTTGTGTCCAACATATTCCCCAGACAGAAAAAAGATGCTGGGTGTCGAGTCATTCACGGGTATCTAACGCAGTTAAATTCCTATGTCCAGTGTAGGCATTTTAAAATGGACACCTTCAATACTGCTAAACAGCTGTTATCAGAAGGTTGTTATATGGAAACCATAGATCTGAAAGATGCATATTATTCAGTACCAATTCATCATCAGTACCAAAGATACTTGAAATTTAGTTGGATGAGACAGCTGTGGCAATTTAAAGCATTGCCCAATGGGTTAACCTCAGCTCCTAGGTGTTCACAAAATTGTTAAAACCAGTTCTGGCGCTACTTCGTGCCCAGAATCACATTGTGATGGCTTATCTAGATGATATTTTAATTATAAGCAACACTCAGGAAACTAGCTAAGGAGTCGGTTTCAGCAACCAAACACCTGTTTGAGAGGTTAGGGTTTCTTGTCCATCCAACAAAATCCAAGCTAGAGCCATCCCAAAAAATTGATTATTTGGGGTTGATTCAGTTGATATGTCAGTGACTTTGCCTATGGCCAAGGCTGTTGAAATCAGGGAGGTCTGTACCAGTCTCGCTGAAAAACCAACAACCCTCCATCCAGGAAGTAGCCAGTGTTATTGGTAAATTGGTGGAGGCCTTCCTTGCAGTGGAGTTTGGATTCCTGCACTATCAAAGTCTGCAACGAGCTAGAGAACAAGCACTTAAAGAACATGCAGTTGTCAGCCAAAGCCATCGCCGAATTACAATGGTGGATCATCAATATTGCACAAACTACCAAAAACATTTTGGTTCAACAACCTTCAGTGGTTTTACAAACAGATGTCAGTGCTTTGGGATGGGGAGCCACGGACAGCGAGTCTAGCTGTGGTGGTAGATGGAGTGTGCAAGAGATTTTAATCCTTCACAGGCATGGTATAAATTACTTAGAATTGCTGGGTGCATTCTATGGATTAAAAGCTTATTGTTCAGCAATGAATAAATTACATGTTCAGCTCCAGATTGACAATACCACGGCTGTTGCCTATATCAATCACATGGGAGGAATAAGGTCAGTATCATGTGATAATCTGGCTAACTTCATTTGGGACTGGTGTATTTCCAGGAATATCTGGGTCTCAGCTACCTACCTATCAGGTAGAGATAATGTAGTGGCAGACAACAGATCACGGAAATTTAATGACAACATAGAATGGATGCTAAATCCTGATGTTTTTTAAATGATTGTCAGCCGCTATGGTTTGCCAAATGTAGATCTGTTTGCATCCAGGCTAAATCACCAGTTACCTAAATACATTTTGTGCGAACCAGATCCAGGAGCAGTAGCGGTGGATGCATTCTTGCTACATTGGGGACGTACGTTCTTTTACGCTTTTCCCCCATTCAGCCTCATTAGGCAATGCCTCACCAAAATAGAGCAGGACTCCGCCTCAGGCGTTTTGGTGGTTCCGGACTGGCCTACACAGCCATGGTTCCCATTGGTGCTGAGAATGATGACTCAGCCATTCATGGCTGTCCCCAACTTCAGCAATTTATTGGTGCATCCAGTAACAGGAGAAAGTCATCCGTTACATGGTCGTATTAATTTGTTAATCTGCAGGTTCAGACCAGACCATTCCAAGGGCTTGGACTGTCGATTAGGACCATGGATGTGATAACTACAGCTTGGAGAGATAGCACTAAAAAAACAATATGTGTCTCATATTAAGAAATGGGAGATGTTTTGCTTGCAGTCATATATATATTATCATACTGCAAGCATACCGGATAGAAACATAGAAACATAGAAATTAGGTGCAGGAGTAGGCCATTCAGCCCTTCGAGCCGGCACCGCCATTCAATATGATCATGGCTGATCATCCAACTCAGTATCCCGTACCTGCCTTCTCTCCATACCCTCTGATCCCCTTAGCCACAAGGGCCACATCCAACTCACTCTTAAATATAGCCAATGAACTGGCCTCAACTACCCTCTGTGGCAGAGAGTTCCAGAGACTCACCACTCTCTGTGTGAAAAAAGTCTTTTCTCATCTCGGTCTTAAAGGATTTCCCCCTTATCCTTAAGCTGTGACCCCTTGTCCTGGACTTCCCCAACATCGGGAACAATCCTCCTGCATCTAGCCTGTCCAACCCCTTAAGAATTTTGTAAGTTTCTATAAGATCCCCTCTCAATCTCCTAAATTCCAGAGAGTATAAACCGAGTCTATCCAGTCTTTCTTCATAAGACAGTCCTGACATCCCAGGAATCAGTCTGGTGAACCTTCTCTGCACTCCCTCTATGGCAATAATGTCCTTCCTCAGATTTGGAGACCACAACTGTATGCAATACTCCAGGTGTGGTCTCACCAAGACCCTGTACAACTGAAGTAGAACCTCCCTGCTCCTGTACTCAAATCCTTTTGCTATGAAAGCTAACGTACCATTTGCTTTTTTCACTGCCTGCTGCACCTGCATGCCTACTTTCAATGACTGGTGTACCATGACACCCAGGTCTCGCTGCATCTCCCCTTTTCCTAATCGGCCACCATTTAAATAATAGTCTGCTTTCCTGTTTTTGCCACCAAAGTGGATAACCTCACATTTATCCACATTATACTGCATCTGCCAAACATTTGCCCACTCACCCAGCCTATCCAAGTCACCTTGCAGTCTCCTAGCATCCTCCTCACAGCGAACACTGCCCCCCAGCTTAGTGTCATCCGCAAACTTGGAGATATTGCCTTCAATTCCCTCATCCAGATCATTAATATATATTGTAAATAGCTGGGGTCCCAGCACTGAGCCCTGCGGTACCCCACTAGTTACTGCCTGCCATTGTGAAAAGGACCCGTTTACTCCTACTCTTTGCTTCCTGTTTGCCAGCCAGTTCTCTATCCACATCAATACTGAACCCCTAATACCGTATGCTTTAAGTTTGTATACTAATCTCTTATGTGGGACCTTGTCGAAAGCCTTCTGGAAGTCCAGATATACCACATCCACTGGTTCTCCCTTATCCACGCTACTAGTTACATCCTCGAAAAATTCCACAAGATTCGTCAGACATGATTTACCTTTCGTAAATCCATGCTGACTTTGTCCAATGATTTCACCACTTTCCAAATGTGCTGCTATCCCATCTTTAATAACTGACTCTAGCAGTTTCCCCACTACCGATGTTAGACTAACTGGTCTGTAATTCCCCGTTTTCTCTCTCCCTCCCTTCTTAAAAAGAGGGGTTACATTTGCTACCCGCCAATCCTCAGGAACTACTCCAGAATCTAAAGAGTTTTGAAAGATTATCACTAATGCATCCACTATTTCCTGAGCTACTTCCTTAAGTACTCTGGGATGCAGCCTATCTGGCCCTGGGGATTTATCGGCCTTTAATCTATTCAATTTACCCAACACCACTTCCCGACTGACCTGGATTTCACTCAATTCCTCCTTTGACCCGCAGTCCCCTGCTATTTCAGGCAGATTATTTATGTCTTCCTTAGTGAAGACGGAACCAAAGTAGTTATTCAATTGGTCCGCCATATCCTTGTTCCCCATGATCAACTCACCTGTTTTCTGACTGCAAGGGACCTACATTTGTTTTAACTAACCTCTTTCTCTTCACATATCTATAAAAAACTTTTGCAGTCAGATTTTATGTTCCCTGCCAGTTTCCTTTCATAATCTATTTTTCCTTTCCTAATTAAGCCCTTTGTCCTCCTCTGCTGGTCTCTGAATTTCTCCCAGTCCTCTGGTATGCTGCTTTTTCTGGCTACTTTGTACGCATCATCCTTTGCTTTGATACTATCCCTGATTTCCCTTGTTATCCACGGATGCACTACCTTCCCCGATTTATTCTTTTGCCAAACTGGGATGAACATTTTTTGTAGTTCATCCATGCAGTCTTTAAATGTCTTCCATTGTATATCCACCGTCAACCCTTTCAGAATTAATTGCCAGTCAATCTTGGCCAATTCACGTCTCATACCCTCAAAGTTACCTTTCTTTAAGTTCAGGACCCGTGTTTCTGAATTAACAATGTCACTCTCCATCCTAATGAAGAACTCAACCATATTATGGTCACTCTTGCCCAAGGGGCCACGTACAACAAGGCTGCTAACTAACCCTTCCTCATTACTCAATATCCAGTCTAGAATAGCCTGCTCTCTCGTTGGTTCCTCTACATGTTGATTTAGATAACTATCCCGCATACATTCCAAAAAATCCTCTTCCTCAGCACCCCTGCCAATTTGATTAACCCAATCTATATGTAGATTGAAGTCACCCATTATAACTGTTTTGCCTTTGTCGCACGCTTTTCTAATTTCCTGTTTGATACCATCCCCAACTTCTCTGCTACTGTTAGGTGGCTTGTACACAACACCCACCAGCGTTTTCTGCCCCTTAGTGTTTTGTAGCTCTACCCATACCGATTCCACATCCTCCAAGCTAATGTCCTTCCTTTCCATTGCGTTAATCTCCTCTCTAACCAGCAACGCCACCCCACCTCCTTTTCCTTTCTCTCTATCCCTCCTGAATATTGAATATCCCTGGATGTTCAGCTCCCAGCCTACGTCACCCTGGAGCCATGTCTCCGTGATCCCAACTATATCATAATCATTAATATCTATCTGCACGTTCAACTCGTCCACCTTATTACGAATACTCCTTGCATTGAGACACAAAGCCTTCAGGCTTGTCTTTACAACGCACTTACCCCTTATACAATTTTGCTGAAAAGTGGCCCTTTTTGATTTTTGCCCTGGTTTTGTCTGCCTGCCACTTTTACTTTTCACCTTGCTACCTAATGCTTCTACCCTAATGCTTCTACCCTCATTTTACACCCACCTGCCTCTCTGCTCCAGCATCGGATGTATTGGAGTTCCTTGCTACATTGCATTTTGATGAACACTTGAGCTATAGTGCCATTAATAGTGCTCGGAGTGCTTTGTCCTCCTATTTAGGGCAGTTTTCAGAACAATAAACTATCGGGTCTCATCCATTAGTGTCCCTATTCATGAGAGGAATCTTTAACAAGAACCCTCCTAAGCCTAGATATACAGAAATCTGGGATGTCAGTATAGTTCTCACACTGCTTCGGCAATGGGCTCCAATTACATCACTGTCTTTTCAGAAGTTAACACTTAAAGTGGTTATGCTCATGGCGCTAATATCAGCGCAACAAGTTCAAACATTGCAAAAGTTACGACTAGATAGCATGTACTCTTCTGCAGATAACATTACGTTTTATGTGTATGATTTAATCAAACAAAGCAGGCCAGGAATGGCCGGAACCAAAGTAAGCTTTAAAGCATACGCCGTTGACCAAACGTTATGTGTAGTCAAGCACCTGAGTCAATATATCGAGGTAACTAAGAGTCTCAGAGGCTCTGAGACAGCAATGCTTATCAGCCACAAAAAAACTCATAAAAAAGTGTCAGTACAAACTATTTCTAGATGGTTAAAACAGGTTTTGGATTGTGCTGGAGTAGACACTCATGTGTTTAAATCTCACTCCACCAGGGCGGCATCAACATCCGCAGCGAAGGCACAGGACGTGCCTCTAGACCAAATCCTCGAGGCTGCAGTATGGTCTAAGGAGGCGACTTTCTCCAAATTATATGATAAACCTGTAATGACAGTGCAAGGTTTTGGGCATGCTGTTTTGGGTTCGGTTTGATTTCCTGCCTTTCTAAATTTCATTTGTAATTTCCCCCTGGGACAGAGGGGTTATTACTGTTTTGTTTGTTATTATTAAAAATGATTATTGGATAATTCGAAGCAATGTTCAATACATTATTTATTCACTACTGTTGTCAACTGAAGCAGTGTGTCGTATGGAATGGATCCACGGCATGAAATCACAGAGCTTTGAAATCTTCACGTAGTCACTCACGTGACTCTGAAGTAAAATAGTAAGATTAAATGAGAATTTACCAGTTTGAAGTTTGATCTTTATTTTATGATGAGTTACGATGAGGGATTACGTGCACTCCGCTCCCGGCCCTCATAATCGCAAAGATCCTCTGGTAGTTCTGGTCTTCTGAGTCTTACTATATCACTTCGACTAAAGTTTCTGTGTTTTCACGCCGCTGCTTTGAAGTATATCGCGCATGCGCCTGGCGGGCTTCTTCACGTAATCCCTCAACGCAACTCCTCATAAAATAAAGATCAAACTTCAAACTGGTAAGTTCTCATTTAATCTTACTATTTTTTGCCCATGTGTACTTGAGTTTGACCTGATTGTATTTATGGAGTATCATCTGATCTGATTCGATAGCATGCAAAACAAAACTTTGCACCACACCTTGGTACACATGACAATAATAAACCTAAACCTAAACATTTCTTGGTCTTGGAAAGACAGGTAATGTAGGGGTTTTTGTGCCTCCAGAATGATGGAGTTATGGAGTCCACACTGTGGTTTAGGGAATATTTCTTCAGTGGATAGATACAAAATGCTGGAGTAACTCGGCGGGTCAGGCAGCATCTCTTGAGAAAAGGAATAGGGGACATCTTGGGTCGAGTCCCTTCTTCGGATGCCTCGACCCTGACTAAATCTCAGCTATGTCTATAAAGGGGCTGTCCCATTGCAGCGACCTAATCTGCGAGTTTAGAAGAGTTTGCCCTCGAGTCAAACTCGCAGCATGGTCGACACGTGGCCGTAGGAGGTCCTATGAGGTCACTGGAACTCTCCTTCATGCTCGAGGGAAGTTCCCGCATACTCGCGGCCTCAGCTAGGTCACGGAAACATTTTCAGCATGTTGAAAATTCTTCCGCAAGTAAAAATTGGTCGGCATGGTTCTTTTGAACTCCTGGTGCAGTGGAGTGGGGTCGCTATTTAGTTACAGGCAGTCGAATGCAGCCATAGGCAATCTCCTTCGCTGACCGGGCATTGGCTCATTTGAGTTTTCAGGACCAAGGAAAACCCGACCGGTAGGTTAAATGCCCGCTAAACTTTATTATATTTCTGAAAAGTGTCGCCACTCCTTCTCTCCCCCCCCCCCCTCCCCCCTCCATTTCCCCTCTTCTCTCCCCTTCTCTCCATCTCCCCCCCCCCCCCCATGCTCTCTAAAGGACTTACCGTTACTGTGCAGCCATCTTTTACCTTCCTCTTCATCAGCGTTTCAGACAGAATTTCAGACAGCTCTCCCCTGCTTTCCCTGGCCCCCGCCTTTGCTGTGTGTGTGTGTGTGTGTGTGTGTGTGTGTGTGTGTGTGTGTGTGTGTGTGTGTGTGTGTGTGTGTGTGTGTGTGTGTGTGTGTGTGTGTGTGTGTGTGTGTGTGTGTGTGTGTGTGTGTGTGTGTGTGTGTGTGTGTGTGTGTGTGTGTGTGTGTGTGTGGTCGGTCGATCCAGCTCGACGTTTTTCAGGCGAGTGCCCTCGAGCTTGAAGGTCGAAGACACTCTTCGGATTAGGTTGCCGCAGTGGGACAGCCCCTTAACTATGACAATGTCTTGACTAAATGAAGTAGTTATTTTAGGAGGCAACATTAAAATCATTTCACATTAATTCTGATATTAATATGGATGAACTTTGGCAGTGAGCTTCAGGCCTTTAGTGTCCGATAACAAGTTGAATAGGCTTGGATAGAGTGGATGTGGAGAGGATGTTTTCCACTAGTGGGAGATTCTAGGACTAGAGGTAATAGCCTCAGAATTAAAGGATGTTCTTTTAGGAAGGCAATGAGGAGAAATTTATTTCGTCAGATGGTGGTGAATCTGTGGAATTCTTGGCCACAGGCTATGGAGGCCAAGTCAGTGGATATATTTAAGGCAGAGATAGATTGATTTTTAATTAGTAGGTTATGGGGAGAAGGCAGGAGACTAGTGTTGGGAGGGAGAGATAGATCAGCCATGATTGAATGGCGGAGTTGATGTGATAGGCCAAATGACCTAATTCTACTCCTATCACTTATGACCTAATGACCTTATGATACGAAACGTCACCTATTCCTTTTCTCTAAAGATGCAGCCTGACCCGCTGAGTTACTCCTGAAGAACTGGCACGTAGGAAGGAATTGTAGATTTTGATTACACCAAAAAGCGACACAACATACTGGTGGTTGAGGAAGATGCTGCCAATTACTTTCCTGTGGCAGATGACAGGGAGATCTCATTCTTTACTGCAGTCAGATTGTTTCTCCTTATTAAAGCTGAAATGTCATATTATTCCGTTTTAATAAAATAAGCTTGTTTAAAAGTAATTATGATACAAGCCTGCATGGCTATCACATTAGTATTAAATGTAGCAGTTACGGTAATTAGATACAATAGAGCAATTATTTAATGTATTCACACTCTTTGCCGAATCTCCTTCAAAATGGATTCCATTTAAGTGTTATTTTGGGCCATAACTAATTGACAAAATATTGTTTCAAAGCAATAAATAGTTGATAATCACCTTGAACGAGTCCAATTTTCAGCAGAGAAGCTTTACTTCAACTGACAGTGAGTAATTTAGTTGTTATTTGACGATTCTTAGAACTTGAATGACATTTTATGGTGATAATATGATGGCATATAGAGTCAAAAAGCACAGAAGCAGGCCCTTCAGTCCAAATTATCCATGCTGACCAAGATGCCCCATCTGCACTAGTTCATTATTAGTACGGGTGTCAGGGGTTATGGGGAGAAGGTCAGGGAGACATAGATCAGCCATGATTGAATGGCGGAGTAGACTTGATGGGTCGAATGGCCTAATTCTGCTCCCATTACTTATGACCTTCCTGCCAAAACAGATGGGTACCTTCTCTAGCCAACATTCAGTGTACCAGGGCACACCCTGCATGTTAGGTCCTGGTCTTTTCTTGCCTCCAGCTCTTCACCACCTTTTTCTCCAGAGATGCTGAATTACTCCACCACTGTGTCTATCTTTGGTATAAACCAGCATCTGCAGTTCGTTGTTTCGACATAAAAGTGTACGTTGGCGCAGTGGTAGAGTTGCTGTCTTACAGCGCCCAGACACCGGGTTCAATCGTGACCACGGGTGCTGTCTGTTCTCCCCGTGACCTGCATGGATGTTCTCCGAGTGCTCCGGTTCCCTCCCACACTCCGAAGAAGGTTTGTCGGTTAATTGCCTTAGGCAAAATAGTCCCTAGTCCCAAAATTGTCCCTAGCGTGTGTAGGATAATGTTAGTGTGTGGGGATCACTGGTCAGCCCGGACTCTGGGCCTAAGTGCCTGTTTCCGCGCTGTATCTCAAAACTAATAAAAATAAACCAAGTGGAATAGGCTGGGTTTTGTGTTCAGTAAGTTCGCACAAGCGAATTTCACGTTATCTGAACTACCATCAGCCCCATCACCTCACACACAATTATGCTGGCCCATTATTATTCTGATCCATTGCGGCCACGTAACCCGATTACACTCGTCATTTCTTGTGCTTGTGCCTACATCACAGATCAATTATCTTCTAGTCTCTGTTGCTATCAAGAACTGATCAGCTTTTACATTAGTATGTCAATTGATTGCATGTACATTGACGATTTGTCAATGCACTGATATGCATTATTAACGTCGAGACAGTCGGCTACCACCTTGTAATGTGTTTGGCTGCATGTCTGACGATAGGAACAACAAAACGCAAGACAATAATATTGCAGAGAATTTAGATGAATAAAATATTAGAACAATCTGTACGGTGAATGAAGACACAAGACGGTGAATGAAGCACAAGCTGTAATTGACCCGCTTCCCCTTTTGTGGCAGTCTTTTAGCCGCTGGCGGAGGCAATCGACGGACGGCCAACGTGGTCGCCAGTGGATTCACAAACTTGTTTACTTTAGACAAAAAGACTCTGATTGAAATTCTGCTGTATTATCCAGATTTTCAGAAGATCCTTAAAAGACTGGGTAGACTCGGCTTGTACTCGCTAGAATTTAGAAGATTGAAGGGGGATCTTATAGAAACTTACAAAATTCTTTAGGGGTTGGACAGGCTAGATGCAGAAAGATTGTTCCCGATGTTGGGGAAGTCCAAACAAGGGGTCACAGTTTAAGGATAAACTGTGACCCCTTTTAGGACCGAGATGAGAAAAACATTGGTGAATCTGTGGAATTCTCTGCCACAGAAGGAAGTTGAGGCCAGTTCATTGGCTATATTTAAGAGGGAGTTAGATGTGGCCCTTGTGGCTAAAGGGATCAGGGGGTATGGAGAGAAGGCAGGTACAGGATACTGAGTTGGATGATCAGCCATGATCATATTGAATGTCGGTGCAGGCTCGAAGGGCCGAATGGCCTACTCCTGCACCTATTTTCTATGTTTCTAAGAAAGGCCAAATAAAAATTACAACTTAAAATTACAAATAAAACACAAAGTGTACACTTGTGCTATAACACCAGGATAAGCGCTCAACCACGAAAACCAAGCCCTCAAGCCAAAGAACTGATTATACAAACTTACGCTGGGGACAATATCTAACTTAATATGCAATAGTCAGCTACCTGCATGTTAACAAGCACATAAAAATTCATCCTGCAGATGCAAGTATAACTTTGGGTTGTCAAGTGGGCACCTCGCTTCACTGGTATTTCATTGCATTAGACCCATGACACCTCGGGAAGGCTCAACAATTATTTCTGCCATTCACAGAAGCAATCCCCCCCCCCCCCTCTCAATACCTGCTCTCACCATCTATGCTACCGGTATCTACTAAATAAAGGACACTACCGACGATTAATTCACTCAAACAAATGCTAAACACTCGCATCCTGTCTTTCACTTATCCTAACCCACCATTAAACAGTTGCAGTGCCACAAATATCAACCTTGCATAAAACCAGGATATGCTTTCACAGTATACACTTACAAAGATATACACATGCACATACATTTCCCTTTCTGCCCCCAACTGACACTATTTCTTCTCCACAAAATTCACCAACTGTCTTGCTCTGCTGCCTCTAACTTTTCTTTTAAGGACTGACGCAAACTCTGATCACAAATTCCTACGTGAATCAAATGTGCTAAATTATTACCACCGGGAGGACAAATCATTCCACATCTAAATCCATGCACGTATTCATCATTCAATTTTGGAGCCTTTTGAGTTGAGTTTGAGTCTCGTTTATTGTCACATGTACCGAGGTATAGTGAAAAACTTTTGTCGCATGCTATCCAGTCAGCGGAAAGGCAATACATGGTTGCAATCGAGCTATCCACAGTGTACAAATGCATGATAAAGGGAATGATGTTTGGTGCAAGATAAAGCCCAGTAAAGTCCAATCAAAGGTAATCCGAGGGTCTCTGATGAGATAGACAGTAGCTCAGGACCGCACTCTAGTTGTTGGTGGGATGGTTCAGGTGCCTGATAAGAGCTGGGAAAAACTGTCCCTGAATCTGGACGTGTGATCCTTGTCACTATTCTGTGGAGATTAGAGGATCTTAAGAGGAGAGGGGCAAAATTTAAATGGAGATGTTTGCGGCAGATTTTTTGTTTACACTGGGAATTATGAGTACGTGGAAGGTATTGCCAAGGGTTGTGGTGGTGAAGGCAGATACAACAGTGGCATTTTAGAAGCTTTTAGATAGGCACATGGTTATGGAGGGTTGTAGATCACGTGCAGGTAGAGGAGCTTCATTTATCTTGGCATCATGTTTGGCATGAACATTGTGGGCCGAAGGGCATGTTCCTATCCTGTACTGTTTTCTCGATAATAAAGATCATCTTCCACAAGATTACACAAAACGCTAGACACAAAAAGCTCAGCGGGACAGGCAGCATCTCTGGATAAGGGTCGAGACCCTTCTTCAGACTGAGAGTCAGGGGAGAGGAAAACAGATATGGAAAGGTAAGGTGTGAAAACGAGAGAAATCTTCCACAATCCTACTTCTCTGCCATGTTTAGACAGAACCCAAAAAACACAATTTAATTCACATGTACAAGTAATTACCCAACACATTTGGGTTGTGGCATGTTGTAATCAAGTACATAAGCTGCACATTATCTTGTGCCTCAGTGATTTAATATTCTCCGTGTAGCAGGTCCATCTTTACAATTCTATATTGTTGTTCATGTCATTCATTTTATTACATCAAGGCTTAAACTCATATTTAGCTACTTTTAAAGCTGCAAAACAAGTTGATGAATGTGATAAAGCAAGCTTCAGGTTTTATAGAAAAGGTCATGGAATTAAAAAAATAGACAATAGACAATAGACAGTAGGTGCAGGAGTAGGCCATTCGGCCCTCCGAGCCAGCATCGCCATTCAATGTGATCATGGCTGATCATCCCCAATCAGTACCCCATTCCTGCCTTCTCCCCATATCCCCTGACTCCGCTATTTTTAAGAGTGCCATCTAGCTCTCTCTTGAAAGCATCCAGGGAACCTGCCTCCACCGTCCTCTGAGGCAGAGAATTCCACCGACTCACCACTCTGTGGAAAAAAAAAAGTACTAAATACTTGGTTACACTCCCATTGGAACAAGGGTGAAGACAAGTGTTAAGAGACGAGTTCAACAAGTTAAATGTGTAAGTATGTACGTAAATTGTAAAGGAATAATCTCACTGATCAATATGCAAAAAGTATACTTCACTGTACCTTGGTTCACATGAACAATAAAAGAACCATTGAACCATTCAGTAAAATGTTTCCATTTACCATAAATGCATTAGGGGGGAAAGGGCAACTAGAGAGAGAGTGGGACCTCTCAGGAATAAAAGCAGTCACCTCTGTGTGGAGCCTAAATGAGTATTTCTCCTCTCTTCGCCGAGGTGAAAGACAGTATGACGGAGGAAATTGGAGCAATCACTGGAAATGTCATGAGAGCAGTCAGGGTTATCGTCGAGGAAGTACTGAAGGTACTGCGTGTTTGAAGGTAGACAAATCTCCGGGGCCTGATCAGATATCCGAGGACATTGCGAGAAACTAGAGAAGAAATTGCGGGAGCCCTGGTTGAAATTTATGAGTCGTCCTTAAATACAGGAGAGGTGCCAGAGGATTGGAGGGTGGCAAATGTTACATAGAAACATAGAACATAGATGCAGGAGGAGGCTATTCGGCCCTTCGGGCCAGCACTGCCATTCATTGTGATCATGGCTGATCGTCCCCAATCAATAACCCGTGCCTGCCCTCTCCCCATATCCCTTGATTCCACTAGCCCCTAGAGCTCTATCTAACGCTTTCTTAAATCCATCCAGTGATTTTGCATCTACTGCCCTCTGTGGCAGGGAATTCCACAAATTCACAACTCTCTGGGTGAAAAAGTGTTTTCTCACCTCAGTCTTAAATGGCCTCCCCTTTATTCTAAGACTGTGGCCCCTGGTTCTGGACTCGCCCAACATTGGGAACATTTTTCCTGCATCTAGCTTGTCCAGTCCTCTTGTCTATCTCAGTCCTGTTGTGCCTCTTTTCAAGAAAGGCTGCAGGGAAAATGCTGGGAACTATAGGCTGGTGAGCTTAACATCTGCAGTTGGTAAGTTACTGGAGAGTATTCTGAGGGATAGGATATTCAGGCATTTGGATTGGCAAGGGCTGATTAGGGACAGTCAGCATGGTTTTGTACGTGGGAGGTCGTGTCTCACAAATCTGATTGATTTTTTTGAGCAAACAATTTGATGAAGGCAGAGCTGTAGATGTTGAATACATGGACTTTAGTAAGGCGTTCAACAAGGTGCCACATGGTAGGCTGGTCTGGAAGGTTAGATCTCATGGGATCCAAGGAGAGATAGCTGAATGGATTTTAAAAAAATGGCTCCATGGAAGGAAGCAGAGGGCAATGGTGGAAGGTTGCTTCTCAGGCTGGAGGCCTGTGACGAGTGGTGTGCCTCAGGGTTCGGTGCTGGGCCCGTTACTGTTTGTCATCTACATCAATGATTTGGATGAGAACATACAGGGCAAGATTAGCAAGTTTGCTGTTGGTACTAAAGTTAGTGGTTTTGCAGATCATGGAGATGGTTGTGAACGATTGCAGCAGGATCTGGATCGACTGGTGAGCAGAGGAATGGTTGATGGAATTTAATACAGAGAAGTGTGAGGTGTTGCATTTTGGGACGTCGGACAAGGGCAGGACCTACACAGTAAATGGTAGGCCTCTGGGTAGTGTTGTAGAGCAGAGGGATCTCGGAGTACAGATGCATGGTTCCTTGAAGGTCGAGTCGCAAGTAGATAAGGTAGTCGAAAAGGCTTTTGGTACTTTGGCCTTCATCGGTCAGAGTATTGAGTATAGAAGTTGGGAGGTCATGTTGCAGTTGTATAAGACGTTGGTGAGACAGCATTTAGAATATTGTGTTCAGTTCTGGGCACCATGTTATAGGAAAGATATTGTCAAACTTGAAAGGGTTTAGAAAAGATTTACGAGGATGTTGCCAGGACTAGAGGGTGTGAGCTATAGGGAGAGGTTGAGTAGGCTGGGTATCTATTCCATGGAGTGTAGGAGGATGACAGGGAATCTTGTGGAGCTGTACAAAATCATGGGAGGAATAGATCGGCAAGAGAAGGGGAATCGAGGACCAGAGGACATAGGTTCAAGATGAAGGGGAAAAGATTTAATAGGAATCCAAGGGGTCACTTTTTCCACATAGGGTGTATGGAACAAGCTGCCAGAGGAGGTAGTTGATGCTGGTATTATCCCATTGTTTAAAAAACAGTTGGACAGGTACATGGATAGGACAGGTTTGGAGGGTTACGGACCAAGTGCAGGCAAGTGGGACTAGGGTAGCTGGGACATTGTTGGTCGGTGTGAGCGAGTTGGGCCAAATGGCCCGTTTCCACACTGTATGACTGTATTTAGATAGGAACTTATCAACATACAGTAGGGTTTTTTTATTTGTACCTATTGATAAGTCCCTAACTAAGGGCAGGGCAAACTTCAAAATAAATTACAGCAGAGTTGTGGGAAACAGACAAAATTGCAGAAAACTAACATTTATTTTCCACTAATTGTGGTACTTTTGCAAAGTCAGGAGAAAGGAAGGATAATGACCCCCAGAGAAGCCAGGATGGAGATGAGAAACTTGAGAAAAGAAAAGCAAGAGATACCAGGAGATCAGACAATTGTAATAGAGGTTTGATATCACAGTATTAACAATTTTAACACTAGAATAACCTATATTGGCTGAAATGTGTTTAGAACTTTATCAGATAGGATCAAGTAATTCCAGACACTCAATAAAGGAACGTATTAAATAATTTATAACAAGCGTTACCATTCATTGCTTCGATCATGAAATAAGCTTTACAGTTACTGTATATTCTCTGAAGAGAGAGTAGTCTCTCTTCAGACTTTAGACATTAGAGATACAATGCAGAGACATTGTATCCCACCGAGTTCAGCGTGACCATCTATCACCCCATGCACGAACACTATTCTACACACTCAGGACAATTTACAATTTTACTGAAGCCAATTTACTTACAAACCTTTACGTCTTTGGAGTGTGGGAGGAAACCTGAGGAGCCAGACAAAACCCATAGACAATAATTATTTTAAATTATTTTATTGTGGACCTCAAATATTATCATAGGTTGTAAATATTGTTTTACACAGCTAATGATTATTATATTACAAGCAATGTGATTGCTATGTGTGGTTATTTCATCAGTAAATAACTTATGTGTACTGTATATAATGTGTTTACTTCATTTGTAAGTGCATTATAACGATGCATCAGGCAACATGGTGAGGAGTTAATGAATTTACTGCAGACCTTAAATACACCCTCTTCCATCTATGAATTTCTATAGGATGTAATGATTCTTCCATCAGTTGGGAAGTCTCCGTAGAAACAGACTGACCCTCATCATATCATTCATCAGTTGCGTTGAAAGTAATCATAAGCAGAAGCCAGAGCGTATCTTTTGCAGATTTATCTACATATATGGGTGTGTGTGTGTATATATGTTGGGGGGCTTTCTGGAGCGCTGGTATGGGTGTTGTTGGCTGCAGGGTCAACTGGTCTCCAGAGGGCTAGTATGGACATTGTGGGCCAAATGAATTCTTGGGGTGGCAGCTCAGTCCCTCAAGCCTGATGTGCTGGCAGGTCAGTCACGGCTGGTGGGCTGGCAGTTGACTCACTGCTATTCCTTGAAATTGTAGCAGTGCCTTTTCACTTCAAGCCAAAGCACCCAACAAACATTTGCAGGTATTGCCTTTTCACTTTTAGAACCAATAGAGACACTCTTTCAGCAAGCATTTTAGAACCAATAGACACCCTTTCAGCAAGCATTTGAGAACCAATAGAAACACGCTTTCAGTAAACATTTGAGAACCAATAGAGACTCTTTCAGCAAGCATTTTACACCCAATAGAGACACGCTGTTTTCAGCAAGCATTTTAGACCCAATAGACACACTTTCTGCAACCATTTAAGACCCAATAGACACTTTCTGCAACCATTTTAGACCCAAAAGACAGTTTCTGTAACCATGTTGGACCCAATAGACACTTTTTGCAACCATTTAGACACAATAGAAACTTTCTGCAACCATTTAGACCCAATAGACACATTCTGCAACCTTTTAGAACCACTTTAAGGACACTCACAGTTGAGTAGACATGTGCTCAGTGCTAATCAGAGCTCAGAGAGACTGAGTGAGGCTCACCACTGGCTTCCTCCATCTTGCAGAGACTGAGTGAGGCACACCACTTCCTAGTTTTATAGTCCCTACCCCTCCCTCCAGCAGGGGCAGCAGAGAGAATGGCGAATATTTTAAAAACAGTAATATCTCTCTGATTTTTCATCGATGGGAAAAATCCTCTGGTCCTGGAAGACAGAGGAGGGCTCTGAGCAAGGTGGCCAAAATGACGGCCGTAGGTGGTGGCGTTCTCTCGGAAATCACAGCGAGCCAAAAGCGGTCAAGATCAGACTTTTAGTAATATAAGATGGATAAGATAGATAGATAGAAGATAAATAGAGGCACTTTCAGCAAGTATTTTAGAACCAATGGAGGCACTCTTTCAGCAAGCATTTGAGACCCAATAGAGACACTCTTTCAGCAAGCATTTGAGACCCAATAGAGACACTCTTTCAGCAAGCATTTGAGACCCAATAGAGACAGTCTTTAAGCAACCATTTTAGATCCAATAGACACCCTTTCTGCAACCATTTTAGACCCAATAGATACTTTCTGCAACCATTTAGACCAGATAGACACTTTCTGCAACGTTTTAGAACCAATAGACACTATTTGCAACCTTTTGAGAACCACATCAAAGGCTTTAAAAGGCTGCACTGCAAAAAAATGGCTGTTGGTGGTGGTGGTGGAAACTGCTTTTAAAATGATGCACTGCAAACAAAAAAATGGCTGTTGTTGGTGGTGGTAACTGCTTTGAAAGGCTGCATTGCAAAAAAAAGGCTGTTGGTGGTGGTAACTGTTTTGAAAGGCTACACTGCAAAAAAAATGGCTGTTGTTGGTGGTAACTGCTTTGAAAGGCTGCACTGCAAAAAACATGGCTGTTGGTGGTGGTAACTGCTTTGAAAGACTGCACTGCAACAAAAAAATGGCTGTTGTTGGTGGTGGTAACTGCTTTTAAAAGGCTGCACTGCAAAAAAATGGCTGTTGTTGGTGGTGGTAACTGCTTTTAAATGGCTGCACTACAAAAAAAATGGCTGTTGTTGTTGGTGGTAACTGCTTTGAAAGGCTGCACTGCAAAAAAAATGGCTGTTGTTGGTGGTGGTAACTGCTTTGAAAGGCTGCTGCACTGCATAAAAAAAATGACTGTTGTTGGTGGTGGTAACTGCTTTGAAAGGCTTCACTGAAAAAAAATGGCTGTTATTGGTGGTGGTAACTGCTTTGAAAGGCTGCACTGCAAAAGAAAAATGGCTGTTGTTGGTGGAAACTTGACAACTTCCTGTTTGCACTGAATATTGATTTTAGATAAAATGCTACCACTTACGGCTGTGATTTTTGGCCATCTTACTCAGTTCCTCGCCACTCATCAGGTGCAGAGGATTATTCCCGTCAATGAAAAATAAAAGTGTTACTAGTGTTTAAAAAAATGTTGAGAATCTCTCTCCTGTGAATCACGCCATGCAGGCCACACCCCTTCCAGTTGGAGGGGGAGGGGTTATAAAACCCGTAAGTGTGGGTGTGGCTCAGTCTCTGCAAGATGGGGGAGAGAGCAATCACGACTTTGTCTGAGCTGTGAATCAACTGAACACACTGAATGTCCACTGAACTGTGTGTGGTGTTTATGTGGTGTTTTGTGTGGTTTTATGGTGGTTTTACCCTGCTTGAAATGGCATGAAACAGCACTAGCATTTGGTGGCCTTGTACTCTGCTTGAAATGGTATGAAACCACACTTCAATTTGATTGTCTTGCACCCTGCTTGAAATGGCATGAAAGTGCACTTGAATTTGGTGGCCTTGCACCCTGCTTGAAATGGCAGGATTTGAATTTGGTTGCCTTACACACTGCTTGAAATGGAATTTCAAGGAGTAGCCATGAGTCAACTGCTAGCCCATCAGCCATTAGTGAGCTGCCAGCACATCAGGCTTGAGTGACTGAGCTGCCACCCCAAGAATCCATTTGGCCCACAATGTCCATACTAACCAGTCCCTTCAGCCCACAGTGCCCATACTAGTGTTCCAGAAAGTCTCTCCCCCCCCCCCCCCCCCTCACTGGCCACCAATATTGGAATAGGCGGAGAGGTGGAATATTGCGTTGGCGGACCAGCCCTCCCATGTGAACATGGGACCCAACGGGTCCCACTTATATATATATTATATGTGTAGTGTGTGTGTGTGTGTGTGTATATATATATATATAGATATAGATATAGATATATTATATATATATATATGTGTGTGTGTACATATGTGGAAGAATCTGCAAATGATAAGCTCTGGCTTATGCTTATGATTACTTTCAACATCACTGATGAATGACCTCAGTTGACCTCAGGTCGATTGTTTCACTTTCCTTGACATATTTTTACAATATATACACACCTTTTTTTCCCTTTCTATTCATTTAATCTTGAATCTAAATCTAACACTTTTGAAAATATGAAAGTTATGTTAAATATGCAATAAAAATTAATCTCTTTTGAAGATCATCGTAGATCTGTAATTCTCTGTCTAGTGCACACTTTGATATGGTCTGAAATAAATTATGGCTTACAGTATGTGTGGACCTGATACGAGCTGTCATATTTCACATATGCTTATGAATTAAATTCATTGATATGTCAGTGTCAAATTACATGTCAATCACAATTATAGATGCATTCTAACCTGAATAACATAATTTAGTTACTCCATCAACGATTATTCACACACTCATAATGCATATTTGTGCAGCTCAAAGGTTAGTGTTATGACATGAACAACAGCTAATGTTTTAATTCCACTTTTCACATTACAAAACCTCCTCAAATCCTTCACACCTTCACAGGAATATTATCAAACAAAGATGATCCTTGTAACACCCCACCCCATCTACCTATTCCACTTCTTCTGGCTTCATATCTCCCTCTTGTTCTCCTTATCTTACTCTTTTTTTTGTCTCCGTTTGATCTCTGACTTTTATCCACCCATCTGCCTATCCCCGCACCCCCCGCCCCCTCGCCTGTAACCACCTACCACTTGCCTGGCTTGGTCCCACCCTACCTCTCTCTTCCAGTTTTCTCTCCCCCTACTACAATCAGTCTGAAGCAGGGTCTTGACCTGAAACGTCACCATGTCCTCTGCGATGCTGCCTGGCCCTCTGACTTACTCCAGCACTTTGTGTATGTGTTTTTTTTTGTAAACCAGCATCTGTAGTTCCTTGTGTCCACAATAAATGGTCACTGATAAATAGTTTCCAGAAACGGAGAGGTTGCAAATTATCCTGTTTAATCTTGAATGTTTATTTATTTAGGACACCTTTGAATTTTAAAGATAACAAGTATTCTTACAATCTACATGCGTAAACAAGCAACTTTGCATATTTATAATGCTATGTATTTTATTTTTGTTTATCTTTTTCATTAGAAAATTATTAGGAAAAGACAAAGAAAAGAAGGCTGAAGTCCAGTAAGGGGTTGTTGTTTCTAATTCCACACAGACCAGATACCCCAAAACCTTTCCATATTATGTTGGCTACATTAAGACAAAGGATTAGGTCTTCTAAGGAAATTTAGGGAAACTGAAACTGAGGTAATGTCACTGCTTCTTAATTGTTTTTATATTATTAATGGATCATACACAGAAAGGAACGTCAAAGTACAAAAAACATTAAGAATATTAAGCCATTAAGCAGCAAAGGTAGCATTAGAATCACACAACAAGAATTTCTCATCATCATTAGATATACTGTAAGTGTGATTAAATTTCCTGGACAATAAATAGCATTGATCTAAACTAAAGATGCCCAGATGGCCAGACAATGCGGCATTAAGAAAGTGATGTTAATCAAATATAAAAGTAAAATTAGGCCATTCAGCCCATCAAGTCTACTCCGTCATTCAATCATGGCTGATCTATCTTTCCCACTCAACCCCATTCTCCTGCCTTCTCCCCATAACCCGTCACCCATACTAATCAAGAAGATGTCAATCTCTGCCTTAAAAATATTCATTGACTTGGCCTCCACAGCCGTCTGTGGCAAAGAATTCCACAAATGCACCATCCTCTGACTAAAGAAATTATGTGATGTGGATATTCTTATAAAATAGCAACAAAGGCTAAATATGAACAGCTAGAGATGTATTTATCTGTACTGAGGGAAAACTAACAAGGTTGGAGCTCTCTTAACATTTTAAAATAGTAAAACTGTATAAACGACCTCAATAGCAAAGAAAAGTGTATTGAAGCAAGTACTAATGATGACCAATGTAATCAGTCTCAATGAGATTGTATTTATGTTTAAAGGCAGGTGACCCAATGATGCTGGATGCAACAGCTAAAAGGACTGGAAACATGAAACAAATTACTCCCATTGATATGGAGGGGATGGAAAGCAATGAGTGTTCAAAAATTGGAGATAAGCCTGGGACGTGTGGTGAGTATTGTTAATCACTTGTTTGCTGGACAGTCTGGTTAGATAGAGCATAGAACATGGAACAGTACAAGAACATCCCCTTCCATCCACGATGTCTGTGCTGAACATGATGTCAAGCCCATCACTTACCTACCTGCACATAACCCCACATCCCTCCATTTCCCACATTTCCATTTGCCTATCCAAAGTCTTTCAAATGCCATTAACGTATCAGCTTCACCCATCAACCCCGGCAATATGTGCATAAAACCTGATCCACACGTCTCCATTGAACTTTGCCCCTTAAAGCTATCTCCTCTAGTATTTGAAGTTTCCATCTTGGGGAAAAAGGTTCTGACTGTCTACCCCATCGATGCCTCTCATCATTTTATATACTTCCATCAGGTCTCCCCACAACTTCCGGTGATCTGGAATAAACAACCCAAGTCAGATGTTATGGTGTTTAACATAAAGCTGGAATTATATTGCTGCTTTTATATTGTCAACCAAAGCAAAATCGGACCCTCAGTTTGTCCATGCATGGTCTCCATTTAATAACATCTAGTATCCATGTGGTAAATCCATAGGGTGGCACAACGGTGCAATGGTAGAGTTGCTGCCTTACAGCACCAGAGACCCAGGTTCAATCCTGACTGCAGGTGCTGTTTGTACGGAGTTTGTACGTCTCCCTGTGTCCGCGTGGTTGTTCTCCGGGTGCTCCGCTTTCCTCCCACATTCCAAAGACGTGCGGGTATGTAGGTTAATTGGCTTCTGTAAATTGCCCCTGGAGTGTAGGATAGAACTAGCGTACAGGTTGTTTGTTGGTTGGTGCAGACTTGGTGGGCCGAAGGGCCTGTTTCCACGCTGTATCTCTAAACTAAGCTAAATAAGCTCTGTACTCAAATGGTGGCACTTGTCCTCTCCGTAGAGCGAGGGGAATCCAGTATTGGTACAAACAACTTCAAGCAAACTGCGCTGCAAATCTCGCAGACTAGGGGTATCGTAGATCGTGAAAGTAGTTATCAAAAATTACTGCAGGATCTTGGTCAACGAGGCAAGTGAGTTGATGAATGGTTGAAGGTAAACACAAAATGCTGGAGTAACTCAGCGGGCCAGGCAGCATCTCTGGAGAGAAGGAATGGGTGACATTCTGGGCCGAGTCCCTTATTCGGACCATCTGCAGTTCTTTCCTACACACGATGAATTGTTGATGCAGTTTAATGCAGATAAGTGCATGATGTTGCATTTTGGGACGTCAAACCAAAGCAGGACGTCCACAGTGAATAGCAGGGCCTGGGGAGTGTTGTAGAGCAGAGGGATCTATGATCTTTGTTCCCTGAAAGTGGCATCACAGGTGGATGAGGTGGTCAAGAAGGCGTTTGGCACATTGACCTTCATCAATCCTTACTCGGTATTGAGTATGGAGTTGGACGTCGTGTTGCAGTTGTACCAGACATTGTTGAGGCCACTCTTGGGGTGCTGTGTTCAGTGTGGTCACCCTCCTAATAGGAGGGATGTCAATAATGCACAGAAACCTTTACCCAGGGTAGGGGAGTGAAAAACAAGAGACATGTTTAATGTGAGAGGGACAAGATTTAATACAAACCTGTGGGGCATTTCTTTCACTGAGGGTGGTGGGAATATGGAATGCACTGTCAGAGGAGGTAGTTGAGGCATAATTTAAAAGACACGTACAGGTAAATGGATAGATAGGAAAGGTTTAGAAGGATATGGGCCAAACATGGGCAAATGGGACTAGCTTAGATGGGGCATCTTGGTTAGCACGGTCAAGTTGGGCCAAAGGGCCTGGCTCCGTGTTGTATGACTATATGACTAGGAAGGAACAAACTGACCATAATACAGAGATAACTAAAGGAACAAAGACCTGTCCTCAGGACTGAGTTAATCTGATTGACCAAATGGAAAGGAAGGCCATGTACAAATTCCATAATGAATCAGATAATCAACAAATGGATGTAGAATATTCATATAAACTTTTATAATTTTATGATTACAAATGAATTATTGCCGACACTGTTAATCAGTTAATGGGCAATTTTATAATTGATTCAAGGTTGTAAAAGCATATTACTTTAATGATTTTGCTTTCAACAGAGCTGTAAAGCACTTCACCCTGTTTCATCTCCCAAAGTAAAAGAAAAAACTAAAAGCATGTGCAAAGCAAGTACTTTATTAAGTGGACCAGCATGTGATTATCAGTCAAGCCATGAGCAAGGGCAAACTACTTCAGCAGATTGCATGGGCAACTGACTTCTCAGAAAAATGTTGACAAGATGTTGAGAAAAATAGCTCGTAACTTCCCTCGACATTTGAGCGATGGCTTCCCTCGATATAAAAGGAGAACAATTTCTTGTGAGAGTCAAACCTAAAATCCTTTGAACTTTGTGAAGTCCAAAAAAATTGGGTACTCTGTTATCTACATTTACTCGCATTTCATCTGCCGGGTTTGACACTTTCAGACTTGTGTCACTGATATAGCTAAGAAATTGTAACATAGTTAGACACAAAATGCTGGAGTAACTCAGCAGGACAGGCAGCGTCTCTTGAGAGAAGGAATGGGTGACATTTCGAGTCTCGGCCCGAAACGCCACCCATTCCTTCTCACCAGAGAAGCTGCCTGTCCCGCTGAGTTACGCCAGTATTGTGTGTCTATCTTCGGTGCAAACCAGCATCTGCAGATCTTTCCTATACAATGATAACTTCATTCTGTGCTCCCAGAGAGAAGTTGGATTTGAGGACAAAGATTGAGCCATAACATTGTAACATTGTCTATGAGACAGTGAATATGATACTATTTTTGAACCTTGATCAAATCTTGTAATTGTGTGGTCACTTCCAGTATTTCAATATTTTTATTTTCATGTCATACCTGGTGTCGATGAACATGTCTGTAAATGTCCGTAAGGTCCCCATAAGGAACGCCAACATTACTTCCATTTAGGAAGTCGTTCCATGTATGAAAGATAAATCCAAAGTCTAATTCTGCTCTGGAGGAAGGGAAGAGAAGATTTCTATATTTAAGAGACTTTTATTGTCAGAGTGCAATTGTGTTTTATGTCCTAATTTCAGTACAAGTTTTGATTTCTCAATCGCCATTGAAGATGTTCCACTGAGTTCATATCATGATTCGAGAGCAGTCAACGATAGAAAATGTAAAGCTTCAGTATAGACCTTCATTGTACCTCAAGACAGACTCGTAGCAATTGTATGCCCAGATGTAACATGTCCTTAACATCGCAATTAACATCTGGAAAATGATCAACAGCATTGACCAAAAATAACATCTATTTCTTGAATGTGAATAAGGTCCGTTTTGCATCTTTTGTGACTGTCTACACAAATGAAGATGATTCTGATGTTTGTGGTAGGGTCCTTGAACTTAATCAAGGGTGTTTTATTTTCATGTGTCCCGAATGGAACAATGAAATTCTTACTTGCAGCAGCACAGCAGATGTTTTGGATTTGTTTAGAGTAGAGATACAGTGCAGAAACAGGCCCCTCGGCCCATCGAGTCCACTCCGACCAATGATCACTAGAACTAACCAACAGACTAGGGCCAATTTACAGAAGCCAATTAACCTACAAAAACCTGTAGGTCTTTCGAATGTGGGAGGAAACCGGAGCACCAAGCCATCACAGGGAGAACGTACAAACACTATACAGACAGCGTCTGTGGTCAGGATCGAACCCGGGCCTCTGGTGCTGTAAGGCAGCAACTCTATCGCTGCACCACCATGCCACCCAATAAATTATTTTTCAATCATTCAAAAAAGGGCTCTCTGCAAAACTTGGCCATTGGTCTGTTTTCTGAAAAAAAAATGCTGAAGGAATGTTAACTTAGACCATAATACATAAAATAATCATTTGGCCCATCTAGTCTGCTAGCTTGCAACTTACTAGCATTGTTTGTGTGGACTCACTTCAGCTGATTTACAATGTAAAGTGGATGCCAGGATCAATTGCATAAATGTACATATTTAGGTTAGCTTATTTCGGAGTCACGTGAGTGACTACGTGAATAGAAGCCCGTACAGCCGTTGGTGCGTCATGACGTCAGACGCTGGTGCAGTCGGGAACGGTTGGAGCAGCAGCGCTTCTCCGAGCGGTAAGTTTAAACAGGTTACACGAAAAGCTGGAGAATTCAGCGGGTGCAGCAGCATCTAAGGAGCGAAGGAGATGGGCGACGTTTCGGGTCGAGACCCTTCTTCAGACTTTACCCTCCATTCTCCAGCATCTGCAGTTTCGTTAACAATTTTAAACGGAGGTAAGGTTTGTTGAAATACTTTACCGCAGGTCATTTTCTGCGACGGTTGGGAGTAGATATGTTGCAGAAAGGGAAGAAGGTGTCGGCGAGGCGCTCCGGGGGTAGAAAGAAGAGTGACCAGATGAGTGTTGAGGATGGAGGCCCGTCTGGTACACCTGGTCCGGTGCTGGCTACACAGCCAGTGGTTGCGGACCCACTGCCGGGGGGCAGTGGAGGCTTGCACAGTAGGGCGGAAGGCCACTGGCAAGTCTCTGTGGCCCGTAGATGAGTCGGGCCTGGAGGTTATACCCTCCATAGGAGAGTCCGTTTGTTCACGGCTCTCCCACGTCGAGATTCTATTACAAAAGAATGCTCGACAGGGACCAGCTCCGTGGGGAGGAGTGGTGCCCAAGCCAGGCTGATGGAGAGCTTGTGCTAGCAGCACCTGTTTCAGGGCTGCAGAACTATCCTGCCTGTGAGGAGGATGTTCCAGCTCCTTGAGGAGGAGTGGTGCCCAAGCCAGGCTGATGGAGAGCTTGTGCTAGCAGCACCTGTTTCAGGGCTGCAGAACTATCCTGCCTGTGAGGAGGATGTTCTATCAGGGCCGTTTGCTGACACTGTTTCTATGCTGGGGGAGAGCACGGTGTTCGGTTGGAGGTAATTCCGAACATTGCTGGGAAGTTTGCTGAGTGTAGAGAGGCAGGAAAGGCGATTGATGTAGAATTGGCCGAAGCCATTCAGTATATGCTCTCCCACCAGTTACAGGAGCTAGCTATGGATGAAGTAGCAAAAAACTATAAAGCTCCTGTTAATTGTGATCTCCTGAAGGTACCGGTGGTTAATCACCAAATTTGCATAGATGGGTTTGCCTGCTAGGGCCCAGGAGATGAAGTTTTAAAAAGTGCATAAACTGTTTGTAAGCAGGTATTACAGCTGTGGTGAAAGTTATTGATACAAATGATATGGTTGAAGCACACCAGGATGAACTGGGACTCCTTTGTAATGCATTTTGAAATTAATAATGTCGGGAGGGCCGCTATTAGGCCAGTGCTAACCCGAATTTGGCGAGTTGTGCAAACTGACCAGTGTACCACCACGAAATCTGTTGTTTGGTGGTAACCTTGCAAAAATGGTCAAAGACTGTTATGAGGTCGTTAACCATGGCCCTCATTAAGCCAGCTGGAAGCAAGGCAAAAAAGGTTCTCTACAAGAAGTCGAGGACAACAAGGCCGCAAGGAAAGATGCTGGTAAGGAATATAACATTTGACAGACGATGAATTAACTGATGTTCCTGTTCAAATTGGGGAAGGTTAAAATTGTTCTCAAACAATGGCAGCAGTTGACATCAGATTTGTTCATACTTAGTGTATTGAAGGGGTGAAAAATTGGATTTTACTATGACAGTCTACCTAATCAACATTTTCCTAGTCGTAAACTTATTTTTCAGATGAGGAAAATGTGCTTATTCAAGCAGAGATTCAGTCGTTACATAAGAAGGGGTAATTGAGCCTTCTGTCTATCAAAGTCAACAATTTCTGTCAAGTATATTTCCCGGATCTAAAAAGACTGGGGATGTAGAATTATTCTGGGTTTATCGAATTTGAACAAATTTGTTTGTTATAGGCATTTCAAAATGGATAACTTTACCACGGGCAAACATCTAGTGTCCAAAGGGTATTATATGGCAACCATTGATTTGAAGAATGCGTATTACGCAGTGTCTATTCATGGTGATGATAGAAGATATTTGAAATTTATTTGGATGACTGAGCTGTGGCAATTCAGGACATTGCCGAATGGATTAACTTCAGCTCCTAGATTATTTACTAATTGGTTTAAAACCTGTGTTAGCATTGCTTAGAGCTCAGGGGCATGTGGTAATGGCCTATTTAGATGATATTCTGATTGTTGGAAAGACTCATGCTGAAACTCAATCATCAGTTCAGTTGTTAAAATCACTTTTGAACAAATGGGATTTGTTATTCACCCAGATAAATCTAAATTATCACCAGTCCAAATTATTGATTATCTGGATTTACCATTAATTCCAATCACATGTTGGTAACTTTGCACAGGGATAAATTGAATCAGTTAATTGAGGACTGTGTTTAATCTCGTTGGAGAACAACGGCTTTTGATTAGACAAGTAGCCAGTTTTATTGGGAAGTTGTTGCAGCCTTTCCAGCTGTGCAGTATTGTCCTCTGCATTATCAACAATTACAACCATCAAAGGAACAGGCACTGAGAATACAAAGGGGCTATTTTTGATAGGCCTATGCAGTTGTCAGCTGGGGCGATTGCTGACATACAATGGTGGATAGTACATGTTTCAAAAAATTTAAGGAAGGTTTCGTGGAATCACCGTCACTGATATTACAGACTGATGTCAGTGCACTGGGTTGGGGTGCAACAGATATGTCTTCTAGTTGTGGAGGCAGATGGAATGTGGATGAGACATCGCTTCCTCAATTAAGAGGGATTGATTATTTAGAGTTGTTGGGCACCTGGTATGGGCTCAAAGCTTATTGTTCTACAAGGAGGGATCTGCATGTGCAGCTCAGATTCACAACACCACAGCAGTGGCATATGTAAACCACATGGGTGGAGTTAAGTCACAGTCTTGTGATAGACTGGCTAACCAGATTTGGAGCTGGTGTATTGACCAAAATATCTGGCTTTCAGCACTTTATTTGCCAGGAAAGGTCACGTCAGTTTAATGACAACATTGAATGGATGTTAAATCAGGATGTGTTTAACCAAATGATGATCAGTATGCATTGCCAGATATTGACTTGTTTGCATCTCGATTAAATCATCAGTTACCTAGATATGTTTCATGGTAACCAGATACTGGGCAGTAGCAGTGGATGCATTTTCGCTGCATTGGGGAGGAATGTTTGTGTATGTATTTCCTTCATTCTGTCTCATCAGCAGATGTTTGCAAAGATCAAGGAGGACTCCGCTTCAGGGGTATTGGTAGTGCCAGATTGGCCTACACGAGCATGGTTTCCCGTTGTATTACAAATGGCTAGGGAGCCTTACATGCTTATGCCCAAGAATAAAAAATCTACTGGTAAATCCAGTCACTGGGGATCAACATCCTTTACATGATCGTATTGATCTGTTAATTTGCAGATTTTAAGGAAGCCATACCTGGGGGAGAGGACTGTCTCATCGGATGGTGGATGTTCTCATGTCGGCCTGCAGGGATAGTACACAGCAGCAATATATCACCTATATAAGGAAAGTGGGAGCAATTCTGCCTACAGCAGGATATTGTATATCACACGGCAGGGATCACGGATGTATTGGAGTTTGTCAACTCTTTATTTTGACCAAAAAATTAAGTTATAGTGCAATTAATTCAGCCAGAAGTGCTCTGGCTTCTTATTTACCTATGAATGCAGAATTGCATACAGTAGGGACACATCCGTTAGTTCACGATTCATGAAGGGAGTTTTCAATTCTAATCCTCCTAAACTCAGGTATGCCGGTATTTGGAATGTGAGTGAGGTTTTTATGCTTCTTCGCCAGTGGGCTCCGGTTACAAGCCTATCTATAGCCACATTAACTATGAAGGTGGTCATGCTTCTGGTGTTGGTTTCAGCCCAACGTGTACAAACATTGCAAAAGCTACGGCTAGATAGAATGCATGTGTCGGCTGATGCCATTATATTTTATGTCTATGATTTGCTTAAACATAATAAACGAGGCATGACAGGATGTAAGATTGTGTTTTCAGCATACCCCGCAGATGATCGCTTCTGTATAGTCTCACATTTATCTCGTTACATTGAGATTACTAAACCTCTGAGAGGAACAGAGTTGGCTTTGTTTATTAGTCACAAAAAACCACACAGTAAGGTGTCGGTGCAAACGATTTCAAGGTCCTCCCGGCGCAGGATGGTCCAGTGAGCTAACTTTTCAGAGGTTTTGTCACAAGCCGTTTTCAAGGCTCGGGGTGTTTGCTGATTCTGGTGTCAGTACTGTTACATTTTTCCCCTGAGTTAGAGGGGTTTGTTATGATTTGTTTGGAAATAAACTGTTATTTCATTTAACAAATGTATTACTGATGCATGATTGATTGTTAACAACTTTTGAGTCAATCCAGGCAGTGTGAACGTCGGATTTGAGTCTGCGGCGTGAATTCACAGTGCTTTGAAGTCTTCACGTAGTCACTCACGTGACTCCGAAGTAAAATAGTAAGATTAAACGAGAACTTACCAGTTTGAAGTTTGATCTTTATTTTATGAGGAGTCGAGTTGAGGGACTACGTGCCCTCCGCTCCCACCCTCATAGATCTCATCTGGTAGTTCTAGTTTTATCATCTTACCGTTATACTTCGGTCATTGTTAGCTGTGAATTCATTCCGCTGCTTTGAAGATTGACGCACCAACGGCTGTACGGGCTTCTATTCACGTAGTCCCTCAACTCGACTCCTCATAAAATAAAGATCAAACTTCAAACTGGTAAGTTCTCGTTTAATCTTACTATTTAGGTTAGCTTATTTTTGAGTCAACCCTGATGCAGACAATTGTTATTCCTTTATTGTTGATGAATAAGAATCTTGAATGATTTTTGTTTAGTGGGTAAACTGGCATAAGGAGCTGACAGTTGAATCTTGTATTCATCATTGTTGCCAATAATGTGTCCACCTGACCTATTCGACACTTAAAGCAGAGTTTTCAGTAAATTCACTTTGTACTACCCATCAGCCTGTATGAATTGCAAAAGTACAAGAAATGCATACAGCTGCCTTCACTTAGGCAGCAAAACTTGGTCAACCGCGCTAGTGAAACCCCAAAACGTATTAAAACAAAAGATTAAGCTGGAGATACTGTAGAGAAGATTTACAAGGATGTTGCCAGGATCTGGGGGCCTGAACTATAGGGAGAGATTAAGTAGGCTAGGAGGCTGAAGGATGATCTTATAAGATCAGGAGGGGAATGTATAGGGTAGTCTTTTACCCATAGTAGGGGAATGAAGAATCAGATCATGTAGGTTTAAGGTGAGTGGAAAAGATTTAAAAGGAACTTGAGGGACAGCTTTTTCACAGAAAGAGTGGTGTGTATATGGAACGAGTTGCCGTAAGAGGTAGTTGAAGCAGGTACTATAACAGAATTTAAAAGACACTTAGACAGGTGCAAGGATTGAACAGGTTTAGAGGTTTAGATATGGGCCAAATGTAGGGTGGTGGGACTAGTGTAGATGGGACATGGTAGTCGGCCTGAGCAAGTTGGGCCAAAGGGCCTGTTTCCACGCTGTATACCTATGGCTCAACTATAAAAACTGATAGGTTGGGCTGGAGGGCGAAATAATTTCTACTGATAATACAAAAGGAAAAAAAATCTATAGGCATGTGGAAGTAATACAGTAACCGATCGGCACCAAGTTGTTCGGAGAATGTACTGGTGATGTGGTCAGGGAACGTCATGCTATTAATGTCTGATAAAAAAAGATGATCACGGAGCTGTGTAACAAGTTGAAACAGTTTGTAAATGACAGACAGGATTTATGTATTTATAACCCACGTAATAAAATGGTGGCATTGAATGCGGAGAGTGGTGAACTGTAAGTGTGTTCAGTATAATTGCTAATATTAACTTTGAGAATTCTCTTTCCATTATTTGTTTTCTTCGTACTTTGGGTTGAAGGTTAGTTCAATGGCATTGCCTTGATTATATCAATCATTTAGAATCACCAAGTCATACAGTACGGAAACAGGCTCTTTGGCCTGTCTGGCCCATGGCAACCAACATGCCCTCAATTACCTCCTCCGGCAGCTCATCCCATACACCTACCACCCTTTGTGTAAAAATGGAATAAAGCCTTTCAACCTCTCCCTATAGCCCAGGCCCTCGAGTCCTGGCAACGTCCTTGTAAATCCACCAACATCTTGTCCCATTTAGAAACATAGAAAATAGGTGCAGGAGTAGGCCATTTGGCCCTTCGAGCCTGCACCGCCATTCAATATGATCATGGCTGATCATCCAACTCAGTATCCCGTACCTGCCTTCTCTCCATACCCCCTTATCCCTTTAGCCACAAGGGCCACATCTAACTCCCTCTTAAATATAGCTCTTAAACATTTGCCTGTGTTTAGCCCAAATCCCTCTAAATATTTCCTGTTCATGTTCCGGGCTAAATTTATTTTAAACATCGCCACTTCTACAGCTTCCTGTGACAGTTCGTTTCATATATGCTACCCTCTGCATGAAGAAATTGCCCCTAAGACCAGAGGGCACAGCCTCAGAATAAAAGGACGTGCCTTCAGAATGGAGATGAGGAGAATTCCTTCCAGAGGGTGGTGAATTTGTGGAATTCTTTGCCGCAGATGGCTGCGGAGGCCAAGTCAATAGATATTTTTAAAACTGAGATTGATAGGTTTGTGATTAGTACGGGGAGAAGGCAGGAGAATGGGGTTGAAAGAGAAAAATAGATCAGCCATGATCGAATGGCAGAGCAGACTCGATGGGCCGAAAGGCCTAATTCTGCTCCTATGTCTTCCAATCTTCTGAAAAACTAATTAAAATTAGATCAGAATGAAGCATGCAATAAAATATTGTATGTTATTAAATACTTCCAATTTTATTATTTAATAATGGACCCATAAATAAATTGCCATTTAGATAAAGTGGCAATAATGGATAAAATTTGAGATATTTTTGTCCATGGATCAAGAAGTTAATCTTGGAACTGCACAACACCAATTTGTGCGTGTGATAATTTGAACCATTAATTATTGTAGCTTTTTCTGCAATATTTACATTAGTAATGCAATGTTTGAATAGATTCTGTCGAACAGTTTTGATATTCCCATTTTTGGATACCTCTTGGACATGGAACAAAAAACTAATAACCATATAACAATCACAGCACGGAAACAGGCCCTCTCGGCCCTTCCAGTCCGTGCCGACCATTTGTTTTCCCCTAGTCCCATCTACCTGCACTCAGACCATACCCCATATAACCATATAACACATAACTGCTTTATTTCACAGCAGATTTGTTGGCTGTGCAGATTTACTCCTAGCCTTCCAATGTCCTGGTATCAGTCTGATTTCAACAAGCGTGCAGGAAGGAACTGCAGATGCTGGTTTAAACCGCAGATACACCAAATGTACACCGGAGTTACAGTCTGAAGTAGGATCTCGACCCGAAACATCACCTATTCCTTTTCTCCAGAGATGCTGCCTGCCCCACTGAGTTACTCCAGCATTTTGGGGGCTGATTTCAGCAAGCTCCTGTTTGAAGTCACATAGGTAATACAATGGCAGCTGTTACAATGGCCGCCGTCACGGTGCTGATCGGGACTGGGCCCGGCCCCCAGGAGAGGGAGCTAGAGGGCCGTCAGGCCCAAGCGAGTCTAAGTACAAGTGACAATAAAGAATCAATCAAGAATGCTTACTATGGCGGGTCCAGAGAGTAGATACCTATTTCATCTGAAGAGGTCAGACAGCCTTGGATTTTAAAGTAATGCTGCCTCGGTGAATTACATTGATGTGGAATTGTCTAACCATTGTCACACATTACATCTATTAATCATTGCTGGTATAGAATCCTTTTAATAATGCTGGACAACCGATGCATGTTGATGTTTTTTTGTGTTGCTAAGGTGTTAAAGATGAAAAATGTGCTGTATTGTGTTAATCCATCATTATTGCCTGATTTGAATGCAACATCTGCCAGTACATCTGGTGGGAGATGTATCAGCATTGCAGAACCCCACCCCAGGGCACCCCCTGGGAAATCTTCCAAAATTCATTCTAAATTGAGAGGAAATGTGATATAACTATGTCAGGCTGAGCTATTGAGCTAGTGCCAGAGGACACCGCACACCTCTCATTATCTTCCACGTTACAGAAAATTACAGCACATTTATCCTGATTTGTTTCAATAACTGGGATAGAAACTGGTTGGCGTTGCGACGCTGGGATAAACCCAATTGGTAGCGGTAGAGTTGCTGCCTTACGGCGCCAGAGACCCCGGGTTCGATCCTGACGACGGGTGCTGTCTGTGTGGAATTTCTACGTTCTCCCTGTGACCTGGTGCGTTTTCTCAGGGTGCACCAGTTTCCTCCCACACTCCAAAGATGTACAGATTTGTGGGTTAATTAGCTTTGGTAAAAGTGTAAATTGCCCTGAGCGTGTGTAGGATACTGATAGTGTACGGGGATGGCCAGTCGGTGTGGACTCAGTGGGCCGAAGGGCCTGTTTCCACACTGAATCTCTAAAGTCTAAAATAAACAACGACGTGACTGTGTTTCTGGGTACATCAAAAGTGCTTTGATAGGCAGCCCATTCTTATGAAGATGGAGATAGGCAACTGGCCCAGACTAAGTTGACTTGGGAGTGGGATGTTCAGCAGAGTGTGGTAGGGGAGAAGAGGAGAAAGAATAGAGGCAACCACCTACACCAGTTGGTCAAAATCCCAATCGATCCCTTTAAGAACAAAATAACACAAGAAAATAGGTCAAGAAGGGTCTCGACCTGAAACATCACCCATTCCTTTGCTCCAGAGATACTGCCTGTCCCGTTTAGTTACTCCAGCTTTTTGTGTCTATCACAAGAAAATAAGAGCTGGAAACGGTGCAGGGATGATTTACGAGGATGTTGCCAGGATTCGAGGGCCTAAGCTACAGGGAGAGGTTCAGCAGGCTAGGACTCTATTTTACTTCGGAGTCACGTGAGTGACTACGTGAAGAAGCCCCGCCAATCGCATGCACGACATTATCTCTGATGCATGGCGCACCGACGGGCTGGAGAGCGCAGCTCTACCGGTGGTAAGTAATAAACCGGCAGGTAAGTGATTTTTAAAACTTTTCTGCGGGTACTTAAACTACTTGAGTCTGGCTCGGGAGCCAGCGGGAGTTGTTAGCAATGGAGCAAGTTCGGAAAAAGTCTGTCCGTAGTAGGAGCTTAACGCGTGGGCCCGCGGTTAGTGCTCGCAGATCAGGTAGGGAGATACCGGCTGTGGTAACACTGGCTCTTACACCAACTGCTGATCTACCGGCAGCCTAACTGCCTCCGTTAACTCCAGTGCTTCAGGGCACTGAGTCCACTGCACCAGGGAGGAAGGCCGAAAGGAAATCTCTCAGGCCCGTCTTATCCGACGAGTCTGATGAGGAAGACTCCCCTCCTTCTAACAAAAAGGTCTGGGGACGGCTCGATCAGATGGAAAAAATGCTGCAAACTATAATGAGCCACGAAATATTCCAATTGGGGTCGAATGCCCCAGGATTCCCCAAACAGCCTCACGTAGAGGCCCATATGGCGAAGAGGACTTTACCGCCTACGAATATCAGCGGGAATCACCCTCGCCAGCACCTTGTTTAAGGCTGGTAGAGACCTTCCTGGAGCAAGACTCGGGAGAGCCAGGCCAGGAGGAGTCTGACCCTGAAGTTGGTGTCACTGCGTTTGGGCACACACCAAGGCACATGAGCCATGCTCCAGGTGTCCCGGATGTAGCAAGAAAATTTGCCATTCCGGAAGGTACTGGTGAAGCCACGGAGGAAAACCTGGCGGCCAACATCAACTACATGGCCTCTCACCAGCTACAGGATTCCATTATGGAACAAACAGCCACCCGATATGTAACACCTGTGAATTGTGCGTCGCTCAAGGTGCCCACTGTGAACTCTGCTATCTGGGCACAAATGAGTGTAACGATGCATGGACAAGATATTCGGTTCCAGCGAGTCCTGAAATTGGTGGGGGCAGGGATCACGGCTTTCGGCAAAATGGTCCGAGGGGCACCGATGTCTGGGACACAGCAGGATATGTTGGCCCTGCTGTGCAATGCATACTTTGAAATAAACTGCGTCCTGAAAATTGCTATTTAGCCGACACTAAACCCACGATTTGCAGGTCATCCAACATTCAAGCGCCAAATTATCTATTTGGCGAGGACCTGCTCAAACAGGTCAAAGACCTGGAAGAAGAGGCCAAAACGATTGGCCTCATGAAGACTTACTTCCCTTCGGCCAGGATGCCACCTCGCAGGTCTTTTTCGACACAACGGGGGTCAGATCCTGGGGCAGGGCCAAACAGAGTGGGACCAGTGGGACGGCGCTATTACCCACCTGTATACGCCAACTACAACCCTAGCATGGCGAGAAGAACAAAAACTTCAAGGTCGACTATGGAGGTACAGGTGATTCATTCTGTTCAGGATAAATCCTCTGGGGAACAACCTCCGTTGGGGGTAGGTTACAGTTATTTTATGATGAATGGTGCTGCATAATATCTGATCTGTTTATACTGGACACTGTCTCAGGGTCTCGAATAGAGTTTATGTCAGGAATTCATTCACCTGCACAAAATATGCCTAGTCGGGTATTGTTTTTTTCTGGACCAGAAACTCTGCAGGTAAATAAAGAAATTGGGGGATTGTTCCAAAAAGGGGTAATTGAGAGGACGACATACTCAACAATTTGTGTCCAATATATTTCCCAGACAGAAAAAAGATGGTGGGTGTCAAGTCATTCCGGATCTAACCCAGTTAAATTCCAATGTCCAGTATAGGCATTTTAAAATGGACACCTTCAATACTGCTAAACAACTGTTATCAGAAGGTTGTATATGGCAACCATAGATCTGAAAGATGCATATTATTCAGTACCAATTCATCATCAGTACCAAAGATACTTGAAATTTATTTGGATGAGACAGCTGTGACAATTTAAAGCATTGCCCAATGGGTTAACCTCAGCTCCTAGGTGTTCACAAAATTGTTAAAACCAGTTCTGGCGCTACTTCGTGCCCAGAATCACATTGTGATGGCTTATCTAGATGATATTTTAATTATAAGCAACACTCAGGAAACAGCTGAGGAGTCGGTTTCAGCAACCAAACACCTGTTTGAGAGGTTAGGTTTCTTGTCCATCCAACACAATCCAAGCTAGAACCATCCCAAAAAATTGATTATTTGGTGTTTGTCATTGACTCAGTTGATATGTCAATGACTTTGCCTACGGCCAAGGCTGTTGAAATCACGGAGATCTGTACCAGTCTCGCTGAAAAGCAACAAACCTCCATCCGGCAAGTAGCCAGTGTTATTGGTAAATTGGTGGCGGCTTTCCCTGCAGTGGAGTTTGGACCCCTGCACTATCAAAGTTTGCAACGAGCTAGAGAACAAGCACTTAAAGAACATGCAGGTCATTTTGATAGACCTATGCAGTTGCCAGCCAAAGCCATCACCGAATTACAATGGTGGATAATTAATATTGCACAAAGTACCAAAAACATTTTGGCTCAACAACCTTCAATGGTTTTACAAACAGATGTTTTGGGATGGGGAGCCACGGACAGTGAGTCTAGCTGTGGTGGTAGATGGGGTGTGCAAGAGGATTTAATCCTGCAAAGGCATGGTATAAATTACTTAGAATTGCTGGCTGCATTCTATGGATTTGGGACTGGTGTATTTCCAGGAATATCTGGGTCTCAGCTGTCTACCTACCAGGTAGATATAATGTGGTGGCAGACAACAGGTCACGGAAATTTAATGACAACATAGAATGGATGCAAAATCCTGATGTTTTTAAAATTATTGTCAGCCGCTATGATCTATATCTATTTGCCAGATATTGATCTGTTTGCATCCAGGCTAAATCACCAGCTGCCTAAATACGTTTCGTGGGAACCAGAACTAGGAGCAGTAGCGGTGAATGCATTCTCGCTACATTGGGGACGTACGTTCTTTTACGCTTTTCCCCCATTCTGTCTCACTAGGCAATGCCTCACCAAAATAGAGCAGGACTCCGCCTCTGGTGTTTTGGTAGTTCCGGACGGGCCCACACAGCCATGGTTCCCATTGGTGCTGAGAATGATGACTCGGCCATTCATGGCTGTCCCCAACTGCAGTAATTTATTGGTGCATCCAGTAACAGGAGAAAGTCATCCGTTACATGATTATATTAATCTGTTAATCTGCAGGTTCTGACCAGACCATTCCAAGGACCATGGATGAGATAACTGCAGCTTGGAGAGATAGCACTAAAAAACAATATGTGTCTCATATTAAGAAATGGGAGATGTTTTGCTTGCAGTCAGATATATCTTATCATACTGCAAGCATACCAGATTTATTGGAGTTCCTTGCTACATTGCATTTTGATGAACACTTGAGCTATAGTGCCATTAATAGTGCTCGCTTTGTCCTCCTATTTAGAGTAGTTTTCAGAACAACAATCTATCGGGTCCCATCCGTTTGTGTCCCGATTCATGAGAGGAATCTTTAACAACTAAGCCTAGATATACAGAAATCTGGGAAGTCAGTATAGTTCTCACACTGCTTCGGCAATGGGCTCCAATTACGTTACTGTCTTTTCAGAAGTTAACACTTAAAGTGGTTATGCTCATGGCGCTAGTATCAGCGCAACGAGTTCAAACATTGCAAAAGCTACGAATAAATAGCATGTACTCTTCTGTAGATAACATTACGTTTTATGTGTATGATTTAATCAAACAAAGCCGGCCAGGAATGGCCGGAACCAAAGTAAGCTTTAAAGCATACCCAATTGACCAAACGTCATCTGTAGTCAAGCACCTGAGTCAATATATCAAGGTAACTAAGAGTCTCAGAGGCTCTGAGACAGCAATGCTCATCAGCCACAAAAACCTCATAAAAAGGTGTCAGTACAAACTATTTCTAGATGGTTAAACCAGGTTTTGGATTGTGCTGGAGTAGACACTCATGTGTTTAAATCTCACTCCACCAGGGCGGCATCAACATCTGCAGCGAAGGCGCAGGACGTGCCTCTAGACCAAATCCTCGGGGCCGCAGGATGGTCTAGAGAGGCGACCTTCTCAAAATTCTATGATAAACCTGTCCTGACAGTGCAAGGTTTTGGGCATGCTGTTTTGGGTTCGGTTTGATTTTCTTTTCTTTCTAAATTTCATTTGTAATTTCCCCCTGGGACAAGAGGGGTTATTACTGTTTTGTTTGTTATTATTAAAAATGTTTATTGGATAATTCGAAGCAATGTTCAATACATTATTTATTCACTACTGTGTCAACTGAAGCAGTGTGTCGTATGGAATGGATCTACAGCATGAAATCACAGAGCTTTGAAATCTTCACGTAGTCACTCACGTGACTCCGAAGTAAAATAGTAAGATTAAATGAGAATTTACCAGTTTGAAGTTTGATCTTTATTTTATGAGGAGATACGATGAGGGATTACGTGCCCTCCGCTCCCGGCCCTCATAATCGCAAAGATCATCTGGTAGTTCTAGTCTTCTGAGTCTTACTATATCACTTTGACTATAGTTTCTGTGTTTTCACGCCGCTGCTTTGAAGTATGACGCGCATGCACCTGGCGGGGCTTCTTCACATAATCCCTCATCGTAACTCCTCATAAAATAAAGATCAAACTTCAAACTGGTAAGTTCTCATTTAATCTTACTATTTTAGTTTAGTTTAGAGATACAACGCGGAAACAGGCCTTTCGGCCCACCGGGTCCGCACCGACCAGCGATCCCCGCATATTAACACTATCCTACACACACTAGGGACAATTTTTACATTTACCAAACCAATTAACCTACCAAACGTGTACGTCTTTGGAGTGTGGGAGGAAACCGAAGATCTCGGCGAAAACCCACGCAGGTCATGGGGAGAAGGTACAAACTCGTTACAGACAGCACCCGCAGTCGGGATCGAACCTAGGTGTCCTGGTGCTGCATTCGCTGTAAGGCTGCAACTCTACCGCTGCGCCACCGTGCCACCCAATAGGACTCTATTCCTTGGAGCGCAGGAGGGTGAGGGGTGGTCTTATAGATGTGGACAAAATCATGAGAGGATTAGAAAGGGTAAATGCACAGTCGTTGACCCAGAGTTGTGGAATCAAGAAATGAAGAGCATAGGTTTAACGTGAGGGGGGTAGATATTTAATAGGAATCTGAGGGGTCACTTTTTCACACAAAGGGTGGTAGGTGTATGGAATGAGCTACCGCAGGAGGTAGTTGAGACTGGTACTACCGCAACGTTTAAAGAACATTTAGACAGGTACATGGATAGGACAGGTTGAGAGGGATACAGGCCAAACGTAGGCAGGTGGAACTAGTGTAGATGGGGCATTGTTGGTCAGCATGGGCCAAAGGGCCTGTTTCTATGCTGTATGACCAAGGTACAGTGAAAAGCCTTTGTTACATGCTAACCAGTCAGCAGAAAGACAATACATGATCCATTTACAGTATACAGATACATGATAAGGGAATAACGTTTAGTGCAAGGTAAAGCCAGTAAAGTCCGATAGTAGTTCAGCACTACTCTCTAGTTGTGGTATGACTCTATGAATTGGCGAGCTGCTCCATCAAGCCTGCTCCGCCATTTAATATAATCATGGCTGATCTATGCTCGTTGCACCTCTTGTGTATCATTCCTCCAAATCCCTCAGTTCCTCAATCTATTAAATATTTTCCCACCTCCACTTTAATTACTTCTAATGATCTATCTTCCACCACCCAGAGCAGAGAAGATCTCCCCCACACAATGTTTTGATCCACAAATTTACCTCTCTAATTCTATTAACTTTTTGCACATGGCTCAGGTAATAATAGCTCAAGGAATAATGCGGTGCAACTTTTCAATTTTATCCCAGGCTCTTCACAATCCTTCAGCAGAATCCTTGCTCAGTTTAGTTAATTGCCGTGTGCACCGAGGTACAGTGAAAAGCCTTTGTTGTGTTTTAACCAGCCAGCAGAAAGATAATACATGATTACAATCGAATTTCTTCAACATAATGGTTGAACACAAACTCAAAACCGACGCTAGGGTCGGGTGAGGGGGCGTATGGAAGGGTAGTGGGATATATCTCTGCTTCTTTCACTTCTTCGTTAGTTCTGGGGTTTTTCTTTTTTTCTTTTTCGTGTCTTTCTCAAAATTCTTTATTTTCTTTTTTCTTCTTTCTTTCCCTTTTTTCCTTTTTCCTTTTTTCCGATTTAGTTATTAGTTTATAAAATGATAAAGTTAAAGCAGTACGAAAATTGTGTATTTGTTATGTCGATTACTTTCTCATTGTACAATTGCTTCTAATAAAAACATATTTATTTTTTTAAAACAATCGATCCATTTACGGTGTACAGATACATGATAAGGGAATAACGCTTTGCGCAAGGTAAAGCCAGCAAAGTCCCAACAAGGATAGTCCTAGGGTCACCAAAGAGGTAGATAGCAGTTCAGCACTGCCTTCTGGTTGTGGTTGGATGATTCCGTTCCTCCTAGTGTGTTATTATTGTCTACATCTTCTCCCCCCTATTTCAATTCTGCCCGAGTCCAGAAGAGACCATCAGGCAGGCACATAGTTTTAGTTCAGTTTTAGTTTTAGAGTTACAGCATGGAAACAGCCTACCGAGTCCACACTGACCAGCGATCACCTGTCCATCAGTTCTATTCTAGACACTAGGGACAATTTACAGAAGCCAATTAATCTACAAACTTGCATGTCTTTGGATTGTGGGAGTAATTAGTACGGGTGTCTGGCCTTATGGGGAGAAGGCAGGAGTTCAAGTTCACATTTATTGTCACATGCACCAATTGGTACAGTGAAATTTGAGTTACCATACAGCCATACAAATAAAAAGAACACAATAACCATATAACAATTACAGCACAGAAACAGGCCCTCTCGGCCCTTCCAGTCCGTGCCGACCATTTGTTTTCCCCTAGTCCCATCTACCTGCACTCAGACCATACCCCTCCATTCCCTTCCCGTCCATATACCTATCCACTTTACTTTTAAATGTTAAAATCGATCCTGCCTCCACTACTTCTGCTGGAAGCTCATTCCACACAGCCACCACCCTCTGAGTAAAGAAGTTACCCCTAAACTTCCGTCCCTTAATTCGCATGTCATGCCCTCTTGTTTCAATCTTCCCTACCCTTAATGGGAAAAGCTTATCCGTCAACTCTGTCTATCCCTTTCATCATTTTAAATACCTCAATCAAGTCCCCCCTTAACCTTCTGCGCTCCAAAGAATAAAGACCTAACTTGTTCAACCTTTCTCTGTAACATTGTTGCTGGATCCCAGGCAACATTCTAGTAAATCTCCTCTGTACTCTCTCTATTTTGTTGACATCCTTCCTATAATTAGGCGACCAAAATTGTACACCATACTCCAGAATTGGTCTCACCAATGCCTTGTACAATTTTAACATTACTTCCCTGCTCCTATATTCAATGCTCTGATTTATAAAGGCCAGCACACCAAAGGCTTTCTTTACCACCCCATCTACATGCGATTCCACCTTCAGGGAACTATGCACAGTTATTCCTAGATCTCTCTGTTCCACAACATTCCTCAATTCCCTACCATTAACCATGTACGTCCTATTTTGATTTGTCCTGCCAAGATTTAGCACTTCACACTTATCACATTAAACTCCATCTGCCATCTTTCAGCTCACTTTTCCATATGGCCCAAATCTCTCTGTAGACTTTGAAAATCTACTTCATTATCCACAACACCACCTATCTTAGTATCATCTGCATACTTACTTATCCAATTTTTCCACCCCGTCATCCAGATCATTGATGTACATGACAAACAACAGTGGACCCAACACAGATCCCTGAGGCAACCCACTGGTCACCGGCTTCCAACCTGACAAACAGCCATCCACCATTACTCTCTGACATCTCCCATTCAGCCACTGTTGAATCCATCTTGCTACTCCGCCATTAACACCCAAAGATTGAACCTTCTTAACCAACCTTCCATGGGGAACCTTGTCAAAGGCCTTACTAAAATCCATATAGACAACATCCACTGCTTTACCCTCATCAATTTCCCTAGTAACCGCTTCAAAAAATTCAAGAAGGTTTGTCAAACATGACCTTCCTGGCACAAATCCATGTTGACTGTTCCTGATCAGACCCTGTTTATCCAGATGCTTATATATATTATCTCTAAGTATCCTTTCCATTAATTTACCCACCACTGACGTCAAACTAACAGGTCTATAATTGCTAGGTTTATTCTTTGAACCCTTTTTAAATAATGGAACAACATGCGCAGTACGCCAATCCTCCGGCACTATTCCCGTTTCTAATACACAATAGATTTTAACATAAACATCCACCACAGCAGAATCCACGTTTCACACTGTGATGGAAGGTAATAAAGTTCAGTCATCTTCCTCTTTGTTCATCCGTGGTCGGGGCCTTTGAACCCTCCGCAGTTTCCGCTACAGACGGCCAGATGTGCAGGACCTCACGCCGGGATGATTGAAATTCCGGCATTGGAATGGATCGGAACACACTGTGGCTTGGAGTTTCCGAATCAGCCGCTTCTTACCGGAGACCGCGGCTTCCGAAGTCCACAGGCCGAGCTGGATGGAGCTCCAACACTGGCGACCCCCGGCAAGGGATCGCCTCGCTCCGCGACGTTAAAATCAGCGCTGCGCCCGCAGCTAGAAGCTCTGCAAACCGCAGCGCCACACTGTTAAAGTCAGCAGGTCCCGCGATCGGAGCTCCAACACTGGCGATCCCCAGCAAGGGACCGCCCCGCTCCTCGAAGGTAATTCAGCGCTGCGCCTGCTGCTGAAGCTCTGGGTCAGTCTCAGGTAGGAAAGGCCGCGCCAATCCAGTTGGTAGGCTGCGAGGGGGGAGCAAAGATGCGACGCAGAGAAAAGACGCATCTCCGTCCAGGTAAGTGACTGAGAAGCGGTTTCCCCCTATTCCCTCCCACCACCTCCCACATAAGACATACCAAAAAACATTAATAGACAATAGACAATAGACAATAGGTGCAGGAGTAGGCCATTTGGCCATTCAAGCCAGCACCGCCATTCAACGTGATCATGGCTGATCATCCCCAATCACTACCCCGTTCCTGCCTTCTCCCCATATCCCCTGACTCCGCTGTTTTTAAGAGCCCTATCTAGCTCTCTCGTGAAAGCATCCAGAGAACTCACCTCCACTGCCCTCTGAGGCAGAGAATTCCAGACTCACCACTCTCTGTAAGAAAAAGTGTTTCCTCGTCTCCGTTCTAAATGGGTTACTCCTTATTCTTAAATTGTGGCCCCTGGTTCTGGACTCCCCCAACATCGGGAGGCTGTTTCCTGCCTCTAGTGTGTCCAAGCCCTTAACAATCTTATATGTTTCAATTAGATCTCCTCTCTTAAAACATACATTTAGGCACACTAAAAATAACAATATGGGTGAAAGGACTAATGAGGTGCCACCCGAGGGCAGAGAATGGAGTTGAGCGGGAAAAATGGATCAGCCATGATTGAATGTTGGAGTAGACTTGATGGGCTGAAAGGCCTAATTCTGCTCCTGTAACCTATGAACGGGCCAAAGGACCTGATTTCCTGTTGAATCTCTAAAATTAAAAGAAAACAAAATTCTGTGAGTCGTTTTGTAATCCCATGATGTATACTTGGAATCTTAGAACTTTATGTATTTGAATACCCCATTCTTTCTTTCTTTCTTTCTTCAATGACTTTCACTCGCCTTTTATTTTCTCTCAGAAGTGGTTACCTCACAATTCCAGTGGGTGCACTGTTTGCTCAGAGGCCAAAGGTACACTCCCTCTCAGATAATGAAAAGCCCATCAGGAGCCTGCAATATGCATTCAATAAGCTTTGACTAATGTAGCTGGATCAGCACTGGATCAAAGCCAGCTGAGTGAATGGAAGTTTCTGAACTGCCAGAGACTCAACCTGGAGAGGATAACATGTTAAGTGGAAACAGCTGCTTTGTGTGCTGTGTATTTAAAGTGTGCTGTAAATGCATCTTTAATATTCTCCCGGGGAACTGTGCCTTCAGATGTCTCCTTGGATGCCGTGAAACCGAGAAATTTTCTGACAGTGTTGAATGACCCTATTTATTTTACAGGGCCTCTCAGGTGAGTTCTTGGTCAAATTAAGTATTGGAGGTACCACCAATTCAATCTCTTGTCAGGATTTATGTCCGTCTTCCACCCGTTTGCACAGTGGACCATTTATCTTTCCTGTACCCTTAAACATCTTCCATTATCTGTGTGATAAGGTTAGCTTTCTCAGTTGGTGCTGAGATAGCTATTAAGGCTATTTCTTTCCGCATCGCCATCTCTTTGTTTTAGTTTAAAACAGATCTTAAGATAAACATTTTGTGAAAATGAAATAGATCTGATCGTTCGCATATCGCAGGATGTCCACTGGCCTCTGTCTTTTTCCTCTGCCGATAATGAATTCTTTGTCTGACCATGAGTATAGGCAGCATACAACCCAGCTGTATGAATATTTACTTCCCTAACTTAGAAACATAGAAAATAGGTGCAGGAGTAGGCCATTCGGCCCTTCGAGCCTGCACTGCCATTCAATATGATCATGGCTGATCATCCAACTCAATATCCTGTACCTGCCTTCTCTCCATACCCCCTGATCCCTTTAGCCACAAGGGCCACATCTAACTCCCTCTTAAATATAGCCAATGATCTGGCCTCAACTACCTTCTGTGGCAGAGAATTCCACAGATTCACCACTCTCTGTGTGAAAAACGATTTTCTCATCTCGGTCCTAAAAGACTTCCCCCTTATCCTTAAACTGTGACCCCTTGTTCTGGACTTCCCCAACATCGGGAACAATCTTCCTGCATCTAGCCTGTCCAACCCCTTAAGAATTTTGTAAGTCTCTATGAGATCACCCCTCAATCTCCTAAATTCCAGCGAGTACAAGCCGAGTCTATCCAGTCTTTCTTCATATGGAAGTCCTGCCATCCCAGGAATCAGTCTGGTGTCCTAACTTTCCCTCTCCCTCCATCCCTCCCCCATCCTAGTTCTCCGACTAGTTTGACTGTCCTCCTGATTAAAGTTTACTCCGTCTGTTCCGTTGTTACCTCCCCCTAGCTAACAATGACTTGATCTACATTTACCTTTGTCCCCTTTTTGTTTTCACACCTTACCCTTCCATATCACTCGTTTCCCTCTCCCCTTGCTCTCAGTCGGAAGGGTCTTGACCCAAAACGTCACCCATTCTTTCTGTCCAGAGTTGATGCCTGCCCCACTGAGTTACTCCAGCATTTTGTGTCTATCTTCCATCAAAACTATTTGATTTACTGGTCTAGGAATTTATTGTCGCTGTAATACTCCTTCCTAAAATAATTGAGGCTCTATTATGAAAGAGTAAAGTTAAAGCAAAAAATAGATAAATGTATCAGCATTCATTTAAGGTCATATAAGGTCATAAGGGATGGGAGTAGAATTAGGCCATTCGGCCCATCAAATCTACTCCGCAACTCAATCACAGCTGATCTATATCTCCCTTCGCAACCCATTATCCTGCCTTCTCCCCATAACCTCTGACACCTGTACTAATCAAGAATCGATCTATCTCTACCTAAAAATATCCACCTACTTGGCCTCCACCGCATTCTGTGGCAAAGAATTCCACAGATTCACCACGCGTTGACTTAAAGACATTTCTCATTTGTGGTGTTCAGCAAATAGGCTTCGGGACTTTACTTTCCGAATGGAAGTGAAGCAGAAATGGGGTGATCGGAACGGGGCACAGTGCCATAGATAGTGCCCCACGCAGCTGAGCTGAGTTCATCTGGCTTCACCATCTGGAATAGCCACTCTCCCTCACCCATAGTTACTTAATATTGACATACTGTATGGGCTAACTCTTGCTCAGCTTGTGAATACATGAAGGCAGGGACAAGGTGTGGTGAAACCTTGGAACTTCTAGGTGTAGGTTTATTATTGTCACAGGTACAGTGAAACAAGTACAGGTAGAATAAAAAGTGTTAGTCATACAATCATACAGCATGGAAATGGGCCCATCAGCCCAACTTGCCAACCAAGGTGTCCCTTCTGCACTGGCCCCACCTGCCTGCATCTGGCTCGTATCCCTCTAAACCTTTTCTACCCATGTGCTTGTCCAAATGTGTTAAATATTGTTTAGTCCCTGCCTCGGCTATCTCCCCCGGCAGCTCGTTCCATACACCCACCTGCCCTTTTATGGACATGTTGCCCCTCTGGTTCCTATTAAATCTTCCCCCCCCCCCCCCCCCTCACCTTAAACCCATGTCCTCTGGTTCTTGATTCCCCTACTCTGGGTAAACGTTTCAGTGCATTTACCCTATCTATTCCTCTCATGAGTTGCATGCGATCTAAATCCACATTTTCCCAGTCTCCGAGGGAAGTGGAAGCGTTGGTGCACTTTCTTGGCTTTCACTTCAATGCGGAGAATTCATGACTGGTGGTTGATAATGTTAACGCCAAGAAGATCTCGACCATTAACAGTTCGGCCCCATTGCTGCTGATTGGCGTTATCAGGTCTCACCGCCTTCTGCAGCACCCCTCCCCTCACCCTGTAATTGCTTAATATGGATACATGGGTCGACCCTTGCTAGGCCTTTAAGAACATAGAATAAATAGTACATCACAAGAACGGGCCCTTTGAGGCCAGATTCAACTGATCTCATCTGCCAGCATCCATCTATCCCCTACACTACCACGTGCCTTTCTAAAAGCCTCCTAAATGCCTCTATCGTATCTGCCTCCATCACCACCCCTGGCAATGCGTTCCAGGCCCCCGGCCCCTCGGACTCAATCAAAACAATAGCAGGCAGCCTTGGAAGCTTTACCCCATTACTCAAACCTCACATCAAAAACCTTGGCGTGATAATTGACTCAGCATTGAAATTTGACAAACAAGTCAATGCCGTGGTAAAAGCTAGCTTCTTCCAGCTTCGGACGATAGCTAAATTAAAAACAATTTCCTCCAGTTTGACGACCTCGAAAAGATCATCCACACATTTATCTCCTCCCGCCTCGATTACTGCAACTCCCTTTACACTGGCATCAGCCAATCTTCCCTGACCCGCCTGCAACTGGTCCAAAACGCCGCAGCGAGACTACTGACGGGCACCCGAAAATGGGACCACGTCACCCCGATCCTGGCCTCCCTGTGCGGTTCCGAATAAATTTCAAGATCCTTCTTTATGTTTACAAAGCCCTTAACGGGCTTGCCTCCACCTACATCAAATGTCTGCTTACCCAACACACCACCTCCAGGTCCCTCAGATCGGCCGACTTGGGGTTACTGACCATCCCGCGGTCTAGGCATTAGCTCAGGGGCGACCGCACCTTTGGTGGTTGCAGCTCCTAGACTGTGGAACAGCATCCCTCTTCCCATCAGAACTGCCCTTCCATCGACTCCTTTAAGTCGAGACTTAAAACTCACCTTTACTCTCAAGCCTTTCTTGACGTCCTCTGAGGGAGGGCTATATGTATATATTTATGTATGTATTAAATCTATGAACCAATGTTGTATAACATTAGTACCTCCACCAATGTGAGGCACTTTGGCCAACGATAGTTGTTTTTTTAAACGTGCTATAGAAATAAAAGTGACTTGACTTGACTTGACTGTAAACAAAAACCTTGCTACGAACATTCCCCCTCTTGCCCTCTAGTGTTGGACATTTGTATTGCTTTGAATACTGAAGGCAGTGAGATGCGGTCTTCAAACCCTGACTTGCGATACCATTAACCCACCCTCCTAGAACATCATTGACCAGATCTTGCCACCATTTCTTATTTTTATTATTCTTAAACAGATCCACCTGCCATTGGAAGTCCTGCAGTACACGCCAGTACCTCTGGAGCCCTCTGATCCACTGCCTTCCGTCCAACGTGAATAGCAACTGAACCTCAGATTTAGTTTGGTTTAGTTTAAGGATACTGCGTGGAAACAGGCCCTTCGGCCCACGGAGTCCGCGCCGACCAGCGATCCCCCACACACACACACACACTAGGGACAATTTACAATCATCGCTGAAGCCCGTTAACCTACAAACCTGTGCATCTTTGGAGTGTGGGAGGAAACTGGAGCGCCCGGAGAAAATCCACGCCGGTCACTGGGAGAACGTACAAACTCCGTACAGGCAAGCACCTTTGATCAGGATCGAACCCGTGTCTCTGGCGCAGCAAGGCAGCAACTCTACATCCCATGAGGGAGTCAGACAAGTCTATCCAAACACCACACTATCTTTGAATATCACAGACATTTAAAAACAGTTTGAGTAGATCCAAACCAGTTCAAATATAAATACAATTGAACGTTTCCTCTTGTGTGAGTGTGGTTGCTGCACTCAGTGGAGAGTCTGACTATACAACAGGTGGTCAAATGCCCTGGCATCTGATTTGTAGCACATGTCCAACTTCCATATCGCACATGCAGGCACAACCTGACTTGCACAATCGGTGCTTGATGATAATAATAATAATAATAATAATAATAATAATAATAATTATTACGGACTCAAGGACCAGACAAGGGGCAACATTACATTAAAAATGCATTGCATATCAAATATCATAAATATATATAAAATCATGGTAACTCGCATAAAAACATCATAATTTATATATTTTAAAAACCCACAATACTTAAGTTAAAAACCCAGAGTAAAAGATGATCAATGTCGTACAACGAGACAATGATACCAGTGTCTCCACAGCTGGGATTCGTAGCGTGTAGTGCTAACCCTTATGTTTGTCAAGGCCACAATAAGCACATTTTTAGAATCATTTATCCTGCAAATGAATTTATACATGTGGTGTCTTAGGATAGCTTCTAGAGTACTGACTCCTGCAGCCACAAACATATTACTGGCACTACACCATCTTGGTTGCCTTAGCAGTGTTCTCATGGCATCGTTATATGCCACTTTACTCTCTGCATACTTGTCTTTAAATAGTTCGACCACAGGTGCGCAGTGTAGAGGGGTGTGCAGTATGCTCTAAATGGCGACATCTTCACCACATCTGCACACGCACCAAATTTACGCACGAGGATATTCGCCTGTATATACAGCATGCGTCGTTGTCTATAAATATCCTCATCATCTGTCATTTGTTCTGTAATAATATGCCCTAGATATTTTATCTTATTACAGACACTAAGATTGTTGTCAGACAATTTAAAATCAGGATATTTTAGACGTTTATCCTCTTTGGTTCTACAGACCATAACAGCACTCTTACTAGCATTATATTTAATGTCATGTTCCACACCATACACGGAACATGTAGTAAGGAGCTGCTGGAGACCAGCGCTAGATGGACTAAAGACCACAAGATCATCTGCACACATAATATGGTTCACTAAAATATTACCAATCACGCACCCAGTGTTACAGGCTTCCAATTGTTTAGACAGATCATCAATATATAGATTAAAAACGGCTGGGGACAAAATTCCCCCTTGTCTAACACCATTGCTAACCCCACGCTTGAAATAACCTCACTCTTATGTAAACAATTCTATGCTCAGTCCTTGGTGCAATCAATGCAGTTTGTATTTTCCTCAACACTACACAATATAACACAATCAAGTGTACATCGGAAACAGGCCAGCAATGGCGGCGGTGCTTACCCTAAAGGCCGCGCACTCCAGAAAGTGCCCTGGACCCAGCTGGACGCCGCTGAGACAGTTAATGCTCTCAAGGCAGTGTCATACAGTGTGCAAACAGGCGCTTGGGCCCAACTTGCCCACACTAGCCAACATGTCCCAGTTACCCGAGTCCCACCTGTCCGCACTAGGTCCATATCCCTCCAAACCTGTCCTATCCATGTACCTGTCTCACTGTTTCCTAAACGTTGGGATAGTACCAGCCTCAACTACCTCCTCTGACAGCTTGTGCCATACACCCACCACCCTTTCTGTGAAAAAGCTATCCCTCAGTTTCCTATTATATCTTTTCCCCTTCACCTTGAACCTTTGTCGTCTGGTCCTCGATTCCCCTACTCGAGGCAAGAGACTCTGTGCATCTATCCGATCTATTCCTCTCATGATTTTGTATACCTCTCTAAGATCACCCCTCATCCTCCTGCGCTCCATGGAATAGAGACCCAGCCGACTCAACCTCTCCCCATTGCTCAGACCCGATAGTCCTGGCAACATCCTCATAAATCTTCACTAAACCCTTACAAGCTTGACGATATCTTTCCTATAATGACCCAGCTGCACTTGTCCCACTTGCCTGGGTTTGGCCCATATCCCTCTGATCCTGTCCTATTTATCTACTTGTCCAATTGATTCTTAAACGTTGCGATAGTACCAGCCTCAACTACCTCCTCTGACTGTTCATTCCTTGCACCCACCACCCTTGGTGTGAAAAAGTTACCCCTCAGATTTCCTATTAAATCTTTTCCTCTCACTTGAGTTATTTCGAACAGGGGATGGGGATGATGGATCCGACATATAAAATCTAACTTGTGTAAGGGTTCACGGAACGTAACCCTTGCGAAAGGCAGGGAGTGCCTCTATGCAGAAGTCAGAGACACTGAACATTGATCTAACCCAGAGAGGTCAGACTGATCAGTCAATGATGATTCTAATCATGCAACTCAAAATTAACCCAAATGGCTCCAAACTTTATCATTTCTATGTGACATATCTATGAGACATATGGAAAAATAGCAGAGTCAGGGGATATGGGGAGAAGGCAGGAACGGGGTACTGATTGGGGATGATCAGCCATGATCACATTGAATGGCGGTGCTGGCTCGAAGGGCCGAATGGCCTACTCGTGCACCTATAGACCTATTGTCTATATCGGTCTTCACTTTCTTATGAACAAACGAGTAATGCAGCAGTTAATAAAAACAGTGCATTTCATATTAATCTTTCATGGTGCACAGATGAAAAAGATTGTGCCTGTTCTATTAAGTATTTCTTATTGATTTAGGTAATATTACCTTATCAATCAGATTTCCAAGAAAGGACTTTTCATTTTTATTTAGAAATCGCATCCAGGGATGACAGGTTATTTGCAAATTCCATGCATGGAATTCAATAGTGCTTTACTTGTCCCACATGCAACTGGACAGGGAAATTCAGTTTGCATTTCTCTCACACACAGGCGCCGATATATTTGGTACCATTATTCAAAGTCCAAAGTCCGGTCGGCCGCGCGCGCTCGATGTACTGGAGCAGTTCCAGCGAGCCGACATACCTCTCCTCTCCTGGCCATCTCTATGTCCCAGGGGTGCCTCCTGCAGCCGACCTTGAAGTCTGCAGCTCGAGGCATTATTCGAGGTTCACCCTCTTATTGGCCCTTGTTCCTTCGCATCCGACTTTTCCTGCTCCCTGCCGGTTACGCCGACTGACGAGCCTTCAGGCAATATAGGAAGGAACTGCAGATGCTGGTTTAAATCGGAGATAGACACAAATGCTGGAGTAACTCAGCGGGACAGGCAGCATCTTTGAAGAGAAGCAGTGGGTGACATTTCGGGGTCGAGACCCTTCTTCAGAGCTTTCGTGCAGGTTCCCGGTCCTGTCAGAGACAACGGCAAGCGAGCCGGGCCTACCGGGCGGGTTGTCCGAGGTCAGTCCACGGTGGGCAAGTCAGGACTGCTGGCCAGGATCATCCCAGCACACTGCTTGCCGGGAGCATCTGGGTTGTTGCTGTGTTTCTCAATGGTCTATATTCTATGTACTTAAATTCTTCTCAAAGCTATGAATTGCTCATTACAAGTGGCAGATAGGATGCAGGAGTTTAGCATTTGTTGGGGTGAGTTAATCATCTTCCTGCACTTTCCTGCCTGCAGTGACCTCCATAATGTTTGGGACAAAGACCCATCATTTATTTATTTGCCTCTGTACTGCACAATTTGAGATTTGTAATAGAAAAAAATCACATGTGGTTAATGTGCACATTGTCAGATTTTAATAAAGGGTATTTTTATACATGTTGGTTTCACCATCTATTGCAAATCTCAAATTGTGGAGTATAAATAAATAAATGATGGGTCCTTGTCCCAAACATTATGGAGGGCACTGTACATAGACAATGGGTGCAGGAGTAGGCCATTCCATATGATCACGGCTGTTCATCCACAATCAGCACTCCTTTCTCCACATATCCCTTGATTCCGCTAGCATTAAGTGCCCAATCTAAATCTCTATTAAATGCATCCAGTGAATCGCCTCCACTGGCTTCTGTGACAGAGAATTCCACAAATTCACAACTCTCTGTGTGAAAAAGTTTTAAGAAAGGACTGCACCATACAAAATATGCATCTTGATGAAAAGGCAGCATGAAAATTAATGCGCACATCTTTAAGTCAATTAACCTATAGTGGGGGTGATTTAATATGCTTGTCAGAAAACTCATAATTAGCTGATCTAAATATGTAGCTTCGAAATCTTGCTCTGTAATAAGGAACCACTGCTATAATGAAATGTTCTAAATTAATTAGTTTCCTTTTCAGTCCATAGTATATAACGTTCTACTCTTCTGCTTAGATTGGTGCTGGAAGGCAAATGGCTGATTGATTAAAAAATATCTTTTGTTAATAACATGCGCTTATAAGATTCCATCATGCAAGAAGCAGGAGACTTCTACTATGCATTCTTTTCAGTCAAAGCTATAATTTAAAAAGTAGTCCATTGTAGAAGTTTAACTAAGCTAAACTTTAAAATGATTCATTATTCTTCAATGAAAGGATTGAAACAATTATTCATATTTTCATAAACGTGAGAAGTTCTGAAGCTTTTTCTAATTCTTCTGAAGTACAGAGGTGTAAAATCTATCAGCAATTGATAAAGCACAGTAGGCCAAGGTGCTCCCGGAGATCTAGGAATGAAAACCCACGCAGCTCACGGGGAGAACGTACAAACTCCGTCCAGACAGCACCCACGTCTCTGGCACTTCTGTAATGCCCCTGTCCCACTTAGGAAACCTGAACGGAAACCTCTGGAGACTTTGCGCCCCACCCAAGGTTCCCGTGCGGTTCCCGGAAGTTTTTATCAGTCTCCTTAATGGTCGAAGGTGGTTTCCGCTTCTTCTATGTTCCAGCGATTATTTCAAAAAATTCAAAACCGGCCGCGACTAATAATAGGTTGCCGTTTTAATAATCGGTAATTTTTTAGTCAAAGCCAGTTGCAATGCTAGTTGAAGGTGGTTGCCGGAGATTGCAGGTAGTGGAAGGTAAGACCTCCCTGGTGGAATAAAACTGGGTGAAAAAAAGGTCTTGTATAAGGCTCTGGTGAGACCACATCTGGAGTATTGCGTACAGTTTTGGTCTCCTAATTTGAGGAAGGACATCCTTGTGATTGAGGCAGTGCAGCGTAGGTTCACGAGATTGATCCCTGGGATGGCGGGACTGTCATATGAGGAAAGATTGAAAGGACTAAGCTTGTATTCACTGGAGTTTAGAAGGATGAGGGTGGATCTTATAGAAATATATAAAATTATAAAAGGACTGGACAAGCTAGATGCAGGAAAAATGTTCCCAATGTTGGGCGAGTCCAGAACCAGGGGCCACAGTCTTAGACTGTGGCCCCTGGTGGCCATTTGGGTGGCCATTTAAGACCGAGGTGAGAAAAAACCTTTTCACCCAGAGAGTTGTGAATTTGTGGAATTCCCTGCCACAGAGGGCAGTGGAGGCCAAATCTCTGGATGGATTTAAGAGAGAGTTAGATAGAGCTCTAGGGGCTAGTGGAATCAAGGGATATGGAGAGAAGGCAGGCACGGGTTATTGATTGGGGAGGATCAGCCATGATCACTATGAATGGCGGTGCTGGCTCGAAGGGCCGAATGGCCTCCTCCTGCACCTATTTTCTCTGTTTCTATGTATCTCTGTCTTACATTCTAAAGCAGAAATAAATTAAATCTCTCCAATTTAATCCAGATATTGTACCAAAATAAATACTAACATCGCTGAACACTATCGCTCAGTCCACCTCCCAACCTAGTCATCGTACTAGTTTCACTGTCGTCCTGTTGAGGTTCCCTGTCTGTATGACTGGTTACCACCTAACCTACTCCCAACAATGGACCATTGTGGGCTCCACCTTTCCTTGATCATCGTTACTTTTTGCATATCTTTCATTCATTTGTTCTCTATCTCGCTATATCGCTGTCTATATCTCTCGTTTCCCTTTCCCCTGACTCTGAGTCTGAGGAAGGGTCTCCACCCGAAACGTCGCCTGTTCCTTTCACTCCACGGATGCTGCCCGACCCGCTGAGTGACTCCAGCTTTCAGTGTCTATCTTGGGTTTAAACCAGCATCTGCAGTTCCTTCCTACACATGTTATTGCTGCAGCTTTCTAAGCATGAAGTGATGTGGCTCGTTGCTTGTATCCAGTCTCTGTTTTGACTAAACCTTGGGAAGATGGATGTTGGTCTTGGAGGACAGTAATGATACGGCAGATCCACTTTCCATCACTTTGTGTTTTGTTGTCAGATGCTGGGACCAACCAGCAAGTTTCTGTAAACGCAGGCACAGGCGAGAAAGATTGTATTGATCTGGTGTCAGCAAATACCTTCTTTTTCAGGAGCAGTTGAATCATCTCTTGTTTATTTTTTTCATCTGCTTTCAAAAATGCCTGTCAATTTGTCTTAAAGCTCCATGATGGCATCATGTCCTTTGCTCGCTTCCAAAGCACTGCTCGGAATAAACACAACCTGAAAATTATCCTTCAATTATACCAAAAGCATGTTTTTGTCTAACATAAGGGCTGTCACTCAATTTTGTGAATATAATTACGAGCTGCCAAGCTATGTTACAAACCCATTACCTAAATAATGATGTTTGACTGACACTCTGCCAAAACTGAGCAAAAATGCAAAAATCGTAAAAACAGAGTCTTTGGTCTTTCGAGATACAGTGCGGAAACAGGCCGCCCGGCCCACCGAGTCCACACCGACCAGCGATCACCCCGTCCGCTAACACTATCCTACACACAATTTACCTGGGATAATTTACAATTTATGGAATCCAATTAACCTGCAAACCTGTACGTCTTTGGAATGTGGGAGGAAACCGGAGCACCTGGAGAAAACCCATGTGGTCATAAGGAATAGGAGTAGAATTAGGCCATTCTGCCCATCAAGTAAGTAAGTAAGTTTGTTGGCCAAGTATTCACATACAAGGAATTTGCCTTGGTGCTCCGCCCACAAGTAACAACATGACATACAGTGACAGTTACGAATGACTCAGAAAACACTAAACATTAATAATAATAAGACATTAATGATAAAACACCATTGATCAAGCATGTGAACCAACAAAATACCAGATCAAATACCAGTATACTCCGCCATTCAATCATGGCTGATCTCTCTCTCGCTCCCTCCTAACCCCATTCTCCTGCCTTCTCCCCATAACCTTTGACACCTGTACTAATGAAGACGCTTAATCACAGGGAGAATGTACGAAACCTGTGCAGACTGCACTCGTAGTCAGAATTGAACCCGGGTCTCGGGCGCTGGGAGGCAGCAACTCTTCTGCTGCGCCATTATGCCGCCGTGAAACATGTAGAAACGAGGAACAGCTGGTGTAACAAAAACGACACAAAATGCTGGAACTCTGCGGGCCAGGCAGCATCTCTGGAGATCAATAGTAATGCTGTTTTCCATATCTCAGCAAGGACGTTGGAACAATTACCCTTAAGATTATGTTGCCTAGCAAAACAATCACACAACAAAATGGTAGCATCAACTTTAAACGCACTGTTTTGCTTTCTGTGCCATTAACACAAGAGGACATGGATAGATCAACTATTAGTCTCCAAATGATGTAGGGTCTCGACCCGAAACGTCGCCTATCTCCTTCGCTCCTTAGATGCTGCTGCACCCGCTGAGTTTCTCCAGCTTTTTGTGTAACCCCAGTCTCCAAATGAATGTTGGTGTTGACACGTTGGTATTGTGTGAGGATGAAAAGAAAAATTGAGAACTTGCTCATCTTTCTGCAGAAATGTTTATATTGTGGCAGACAAATACTGGTAAAGTTGAACGTTTGGAAATAGTTTGTCTGCATTTTTGATCACTTTTACCAATAATCCCAAATGTTAAATGAGTCACTCATCTCTTACAGTGCTTGGGACAGACTGAGGATTCTGTTCATACTTATTTCACACTGGTTAAAAGACACACAGTTTGTTCCAGCGTGTTCCAGGCACCCACCACCCTCTGTGTAAAAAAAAACCTGTCCCGCACATCTCCTTTAAACCTTGCCCCTCTCACCTTAAAGCTGGGCCCTCTAGTCTTTGACATTTCAACCCTGGGGGGGGGGGGAAGGTTCTGACTGTCTACCCTATCTACGCCTTTCGCAATTTTCTACTGTTTCTGTTTGCTTATCTCGGCCTTCCTCTGCAGAAGATCGTGGAGTTTGCAAATGTGTAGGATAGAACTGCAGATGCTGGCGTACACCAAAGATAGACACAAAAATGCTGGAATAACTCAGCCGGACAGGCTGAATCTCTGAATAGAAGGAATGGGTGATGTTTCAGGTGGAGACTGGTCTTCAGACCGAGAAGGGTCTCAACCCTGAAAGGTCACCCATTCCTTCTCTCCAGCACTTTGTGTCTCTCAGTTTGATGAAGGGTCCCGACCTGAAAGACCGCCCATCCTTTTTCTCCAGAGATGCTGCCTGACACGTTGAGTTACTCCAGCACTTTGTGTCTATCAGTCTGAAAAAGTGTCCCGACCCAAAACGCCACCCACCCTTTTTCTCCAGCCAAAACTATTCAAGTTGAATTGTTAATTTGCTCTGATTTCACACATCAATGCAGCCTGTAAGATTATAATTTAAAGTTTGCCTTTGAGGCCTCTTCTGCTGCGTTGCCTCTAAAGCTGATTTAATTGGCACTTTGCAAATGTTCACTCAATTTATTACAGTACATTTAGGGCGCCAATAAAGCTTGACTTCCACAGTAAATGTCCTAACCACTTGAAGCAGTGCAGTGTGTGTGACCTTTTAGTCTTCCAGCACTAGCCACCCTGGAAAAATAAAGGCACATGAATAATCAGTGCTGTTGGAGCATTGGTTTAGTTTCATTTTCACTGAGGTACAGCGAAAAGCATGTGTTGCCGGACAACCAGTCAGAGGAAAGACAATACATGATAACAATCAGTGCAAGATAAAGCCAGTGAGGCCCGATCATAGATAGCCTGGGGTGGGAGATTGCAACCTTCACGTGGTCTGCCCTGTTTCGACGAATGCAATCAACCTGGCGTGCACAAACAAATAAGATCAAATAGAACAAGTTCTCCTGCAACTTTAGGCTGTGCGCGCCATACGCCAGAAGATAGATAGCCCGAGGATCAACAGTGAGGTAGATAGTAGTTCGCGACTCTTCTCCAGTTGCAGTTGCATCACGGTCCGGTTCAGCAACAAAACACTCAGGAACAAAGGAGATTACAGAGAATGAACAAAAACAGTGTTAAAACCACTTATAACCATAGAAAGCATTTTATCGGGATGCATCACAGTTTGGCGTGGGAACCGCTCCATCCAAGACCACAAGAAATTGCTGCAAATTGTGGACGCTGCCCAGACCATCACACAGACCAACCACCGTTCTATTGACTCCATTTATACCTCGTGCTGCGTCGGCAAGGCCAGCAGCATAATCAAGGATTAGTTGCACTCCCTGGCCACTCCCTCTTCTCCCCTCTCCCATCAGGCAAAAGGTACAGAAGTATGAAAACACACACCTTCAGTTTCAAGGCAGTTTCTTCCCAGCTGTTATCGGGCAATTGAATCATCCTATCACAACCAGAGGGCAGTCCCGAACTACTATCTACCTCACTGGTGACCCTCGGACTAACCTTGATCAGACTTTGCTGGCTTTATCTTGAACTAAACATTGCTCCCTTATCATGTTTCTACACCCTGTAAATGGCTCAATGGTATATGTATTGTCTTTCTGCTGACTGGTTAGCACGCAACAAGCTTTTCACTGTACCTCGGTACACGTGACAATGAACTAAACTGTTGTTAGCCTACAAACCTGTACGTCTTTGGAGTGTGGGAGGAAACTGGAGCACCCGGGGAAAACCCACGCAGTCACGGGGAGAACGTACAAACTCCGTACGGAGCGTACCCGTAGTCAGGATCAAACCCAGGAAACTCTACCGCTGCGCCACCAAGTCACCCGGCGCTGTAAGGAACAATCCCAGAAACTCTAAACATTTTTTCATGAGATCAGTGCTACTTTTAATCAGCTTGTGAATTTGTTAAAGACCGACAACATTTAAGATTTGACTTGCATAAATCATGAAGAACATGTCTGAAGAAGGGTTTTGGCCCTAAACATTGCCTATTTCCTTTGCTCCATAGATGCTGCTCCACCCGCTGAGTTTCTCCAGCACTATAGTCTACCTAAGAACATGTACTCGATAGGTTGTCTGTCCATTGCTGCCACCTAGTGGGCAAGGAAGCCACTTGTAATATAAATGTTTGACCGAGTTTGCCCTTTTATCAGTTTTCTCAAGGGATGTAGAATCATAGAAACATAGAAAATAGGTGCAGGAGTAGTCCATTCGGCCCTTCAAACATAGAAACATAGTTCTCTCCATAATCCCCTTAGGTCAGCAAGGGCTACATCGGCCCTAACTCCCTCATTCAATATGATCATGGCTGATCAACTCCTTTTTTTTTAAAGAAGGAACTGCAGTATGCTGGAGAATCGTACACCTGCCTTGCAGCAGCTCTAAGGAGCGAAGGAGATAGGCGACGTTTCGGGTCCCTTCTTCAGTCTGAACAAGGGTCTACACGTCTATCTCCTTCGCTCCTTAAGATGCTGCTGCAACCCGCTGAGTTTCTCCAATGGCCTCAACTACCTTCTGTGGCAGAGAGTTCCAGAGACTCACCACTCTCTGTGTCAAAAAGTCTTCCTCATCTCGGTCTTAAAGGATTTCCCCCTTATCCTTAAGCTGTGACCCCTTGTCCTGGACTTCCCCAACATCGGGAACAATCTTCCTGCATCTAGCCTGTCCAACCCCTTAAGAATTTTGTAAGTTTCTATAAGATCCCCACTCAATCTCCTAAATTCTAGAGAGTATAAACCGAGACTATCCAGTCTTTCTTCATAAGACAGTCCTGACATCCCAGGAATCAGTCTGGTGAACCTTCTCTGCACTCCCTCTATGGCAATAATGTCCTTCCTCAGATTTGGAGACCAAAACTGTACGCAATACTCCAGGTGTGGTCTCACCAAGACCCTGTACAACTGAAGTAGAACCTCCCTGCTCCTGTACTCAAATCCTTTTGCTATGAACGCTAACATACCATTTGCTTTTTTCACAGCCTGCTGCACCTGCATGCCTACTTTCAATGACTGGTGTACCATGACACCCAGGTCTCACTGCATCTCCCCTTTTCCTAATCGGCCACCATTTAGATAATAGTCTGCTTTCCTGTTTTTCCCACCAAAGTGGATAACCTCACATTTATCCACATTATACTGCATTTGCCAAACATTTGCCCACTCACCCAGCCTATCCAAGTCACCTTGCAGTCTCCTAGCATCCTCCTGACAGCTAACACTGCCCCCCAGCTTCGTGTCATCCGCAAACTTGGAGATATTGCTTTCAATTCCCTCATCCAGATCATTAATATATATTGTAAATAGCTGGGGTCCCAGCACTGAGCCCTGCGGTACCCCACTAGTCACTGCCTGCCATTGTGAAAAGGACCTGTTTACTCCTACTCTTTGCTTTCTGTTTGCCAGCCAGTTCTCTATCCACATCAATACTGAACCCCTAACGCCGTATGCTTTAGGTTTTTATACTAATCTCTTATGTGGGACCTTGTCGAAAGCCTTCTGGAAGTCCAGATATACCACATCCACTGGTTCTCCCTTATCCACGCTACTAGTTACATTCTCGAAAAATTCCACAAGATTCGTCAGACATGATTTAGCTTTCGTAAATTCATGTTGACTTTGTCCAATGATTTCACCACTTTCCAAATGCGCTGCTATCCCATCTTTAATAACTGATTCTAGCAGTTTCAAGCCAGCATTCAAATGATCATGGCTGACTATTCATGTTATTTCCCCATATCCCTTAATTCCGTTACCCCTAAGAGCTAAATCTAACTCTCTCTTGAAAACATCCAGTTAATTGGCCTCCACTGCCTTCTGTGGCAGAGAATTCCACAGATTCACAACTCTCTGGCTGAAAATGTTTTTCCTCATCTCAGTCCTAAGTGGCCTACCCCTTATTCTTAAACTGTGACCCCTGGTTCTTGAATTCTGGGTTTTGTACATGAATGAATGAATGAATAGGTTTATGAATGAATTAATACGTTTATTGGCCAAGTATTCACATACAAGGAATTTACCTTGGTGCTCCGCTCACAAGTAACAACACGACATACAGTAATAATTAACAATGACACATAAAACATTAAAAATTAATAATAAAACATTATCGATTAAACCTGTAAATTAAATAAAATGCCAGAGCAAAAGGAGGCTACAGGCTTTTGGTTTTTGAGTAGAGCTACTACTCGAGGAAAAAAGCTGTTTTTATGTCTGGCTGTGGTGGCTTTGACAGTCCGGAGTCACCTGCCAGAGGGAAGTGATTCAAAGAGTTTGTGGCCAGGGTGAGAGGGGTCAGAGATGATCTTGCCCGCTCACTTCCTGGCCCTTGCAGTGTACAGTTTGTCAATGGAGGGAACGTTGCAGCCAATAACCTTCTCAGCTGGGTACATTCAAAAAGCTGGAGAACTCCAGCGGGTGCAGCAGCATCTAAGGAGCGAAGGAGATAGGTGACGTTTCGGGTCGAGACCCTTCTGTCAGGATCGCTGCCGCAGGAAGTACATCCTCTGCTCCCCATTTAAGGTCCATTGGGATGATTCCAAGGTTCCAATTCATTCATTCCAAGACTCAACAGATGTGTGTGGTGTTGTTGATGGTGAGTGGGGGGAGGGGTGGGGGAGCTCTTCTAAAGTCTACTATCAGTTCCACTGTCTTAAGAGCATTGAGCTCCAGGTTGTTACAAAGGCACCAGGACGCCAGCTGTGTCACTTCCTGTCTATAAGCAGATTCCTCCCCTTCCTGGATCAATCCAATCAGGGTTGTGTCGTCCGCAAACTTGAGAAGCTTGACAGAGGAGTCAGTGGAGGTGCCATCATTGGTGTAGAGAGAGTAGAGGAGAGGAGAGCACCTTGCGGTGCTCCTATGCTGAGGGTCTGCGGGTCCGAGGTGTGCTTTCCCAGCCTCACATGCTGCTTCCTGTTTGTAATCCACTGACGTTGGTGATCCACTGACAGAGGTGTTCAGGCACAGTCAACTTGGAGAGTTTGGAGTGTAGTAGCTCTGGCACAATGGTGTTGAATGCAGAGCTAAAATCAACAAACAGGATCATCGCATAGGTCCCCTGGCGGTCTAGGTGCTGTAGGATGAAGTGCAGGCCCAGGTTGACTGCGTCATCCACTGATCTATTGGCCCGATATGCAAACTGCATAGGATCCAACAGGGGGATTGTGATATTTTTCAGCTTGGCCAGCACAAGTCTTTCAAGGGTCTTCATGACTACAGAGGTTAATGCGACAGGCCTGTAGTCATTAAGACCAGTAATCCTCGTCTTTTTGGGTACAGGGACAATAGTGAAGACTTTGAAGCAGGCAGGGACAGTATAGGTTTGCAGGAACTGGTTGAAAATGTCTGTGTAGACTGGTGCCAGTTGTTTGGCACAGAGCTTGAGGGTAGAGGGGGAAATGTTGTCCAGTCCTGGAGATTGTAGTCACAATGAAAACTACAGCTCTGAAGAACTGAATATGATTGACATGGTGGCGCAGCGCCAGAGATCCGGGTTCGATCCTGACCATGGGCGTTGTCTGTACGGAGTTTGTACGTTCTCCCCGTGATCCTTGCCGGTTTTCTCCGGGATCACCGGTTTCCTCCCACACTCCAAAGAGGTACAGGTTTGTAGGTTATGTGTAGGAAGGAACTGCATGCAGATGCTGGTTTAAATCGAAGGTTGACACAAAATGCTGGAGTAACTCAGCGGGACAGGCAGCATATGTGGCGAGAAGGAATGGGTGACGATTCGGGTTGAGACCCTTCTTCAGACTGATCTTAGATTGTAGGTTAATCGACTTGGTATAAATATAAACGTTCTCCAGAGGAGGCCAGTTCATTGGTTATATTTAAAAGGGAGTTAGATGTGGCCCTTGTGTATTGTATTATATATCTTTATTATCATTTTTCCTGAGTACTTACATACCCAGAGGAAATGAAAAAAACGTTGCTCAACCAGTGTCCATTCAGTGTGCGGTAAAAAATAAATAGAAATAAAAATAAAAATACATATATCATGAGTTCCAATCGGCAGCGGCACGACAATGGCTCTGCTTCAGTGTGTCCAGGTTGGTGTTTGGTGCGCGATAATTTGGCAGGGGGCAAAGTCCGTTTATCAGTCTTATAGCCTGCGGGAAGAAACTGAGGAGCATCCTGCTGGTTTTGCAGCTGATGCTCCTGTACCTCTTCCCAGATGGCAGGATGGAGAATATGTGATGCGATGGGTGGTAGGGGTCTTTGATGATGGAGATGGCTCTGCTGATACATCTCTTCCTGTATATGTCCAGCAATAAAGGGAGTGGAGCACCAATGATCCTGCTGGCGGTCTTCACAATCCGTCCAGTTGGTGCCGTTCGTACGCCTTGCAGCTCCCGAACCAGGAAGTGATGCCGTAGGTTAATGTGCTCTCGATTGTCCCCCTATAAAAAGTTTGTAGGTGTGCAGTGGGGAGACCTGCTTTCCGTAGTCTACGGAGAGGGTGTATTCGCTGCTGGGCTCTCTTGACCAGTGCTGTGGTGTTGGTCGTGGACGTCAGGTCATCTGACAGGTGGAGTCCTAGGAACTTCACACTGCTGACCCTTTCCACATCAGTTCCATCGATGTGCTGAAGGGATCAGGGGGTATGGAGAGAAGGCAGGTTCAGGATACTGAGTTGGATGATCAGCCAGGATCATATTGAATGGCGGTGCAGGCTCGAAGGGCCGAATGGCCTACTCCTGCACCTATTTTCTACGTTTCTATGTCCCTAGTGTGTGTAGGACAGTGTTGGTGTGCGGGGATCACGGGTCTGCCTGGATTCGGTGGGCCGAATGGCCTGTTTCCGCGCTGTATCTCTGAAACTAAGAAACCTTACAAATGCTTCATTGAGGCAGACAGATGCAATTTTCAGAGAATGCAACTACAAGATTCTTTGAGGCAATTTTATTATCAAGCAGACATTTTAATGCTTATTCAGCCTTTAAAATAGTTATGATGAACATCAATTTTCATTACACAAACAGATGCAGATCATTCATTTTATCTGTTTTTTGTCTTCATTGTATAAATTCAGAAAGGCATGACTCAATTGGATTTGAAGATAGACACAAAATGCTACAGTAACTCTGTGGGTCAGACAGCATCTCTGAAGAAATGGAATAGGTGATGTTTGGGGTCAGAACCCTTCTTCAAACTCGGATGGGTCCCGACCCGAAATGCCACCCATCCATCCATGTTCTCCGGAGATGCTACCTATCCCGCTGAGTTACTCTATCGTCAGTGTATCTTCGGCATCTGCAGTTCCTTCCTATTCAATGGGGCTTGTGGCTCCACATCTGTCTAGAGTCCAAAAAGTAGAAAAGATTTTATAACAGTGACATATACTGTGTTACGAGATAAATGGGAAATTATCGCCAAGATGGAATGCAATACATCTTACTCCTGCACACTGGATGGCAGCCGATGATTTTCTGAACGCCCTCATTAATCTCCCTTCCAAAGCACGGAAATTCTACCCAACGTAAGGGTGATTCATTGGCCAGTCAATTCCCGCAGAAATACATCATTGCTGTTCAACTTTCACAAAGCAGTGGATGATGATTTCACTAGTTTCCACCTGCGGGAGAGTCTAGCACCAGCTGGAAAAAAAGGACGTGCTTTTAGAAAGGAGGCGAGGAATTTATTTGGTCAGTCAGTGGCGAATCTGAGGAATTCATTGCCACAGACAGTGGAGGAAGCTAAGTGATTGGGTATTTTTAAGGTGGAGATTTGAGATTCTTTGATGAGTAAGGGTGTCAAGGGTTATAGGGAGAAGGCAGGAGAATGAGGTTGAGATGGAAAGATAGATCAGCCATGATTGAATTTGATGAATCAGAGTGGACTTGATGAGCCAAATGGCCTAATTCTGCTCCCAGTACCTAAGTTATGACGTTGCACCCTACCCTTATGTGGAAAATACATAATCTTCCTTCCTTGTAAACCTAGAAATCCCTAAATGATTGGATTCGATTTAAGGCATAGTTATCAACTTTCATTAAGTTTAGCAGTCAATCCGCAAATGAAACTACTTCTAGAAAACTTAAAAAATGCCTTGCTTTCATCCCTTACAAAAACACAAAAATGTGACTCCAATTTTTCGTCAACTCTCCAAATATCTTTTCTATTGGGCAGTGTCGATTTTTTTCTAATATTTTTCCACAGTTTGCTACATTCAAGTTTGTGAAATTGTGCGTTACCTAATCTTGACTTCTAGGGGAAAGAATAAACACAAATCTGTAGTAAAGAAAGCAAACTCAAGAGGGCATATACAAAAACAGGGATGTAATGCTGAGGCTACATAAGGCGCTGGTAAGGCCGCATTTGGAATATTGGGAGCAATTTTGGGCACCATATCTGAGGAAGGATGTGCTGGCTCTGGATAGAGTCCAGAGTTTTACAAGAATGATCCCAGGAATGAGTAGGTTAACCTATGATGAGCGTTTGTCGGCACTGGGCATGTACTCGCTGAAGTTTAGAAGAATGAGCGGGGGTGGGGGGGACCTCACTGAAACATACAGAATAGTGAAAGGCTTAGATAGAGTGGATGTGGAGAGGATGTTTCCACTGGTGGGAGAGTCTAGGACTGGAGGTCATAGCCTCAGAATTAAAGGACATTCTGTTAAGAATGAGATGAGGGGAAATGTAATTTAGTCAGAGTGTGGTGAATCTGTGGAATTATATGCCACAGAAGGCCGTGGAGGCCGTGGATATTTTTAAGGCAGAGATAGATTTTTGATTAGTACAGGGGTTATGGGGAGAAGACAGGAGAATGGGTTTAGGAGGGAAGAGATAGATCAGCCAGTCTTGATGGGCCAAATGGCCTAATTCTACTCCTTTTCCTTATGGCCTAAAATCTTTAATCCAAATATAGAAAGCAACACTGCAGCATCCAAAAAGCTGAGAACTATTTATCTCCCCCTTTCCCGCCATTACCAAGATGACCGATATTACTAGATCAACCACATTAAAGTCAACCTTTCATAGAAGGGTCTCGACCCGAAACGTCGCCTATCTCCTTCGCTCCTTAGATGCTGCTGCACCCGCTGAGTTTCTCCAGCTTTTTGTGTACCCTGAGTTTAATGCATACCTGGTTCTACACATGTTGGACTGCGTGTTCCAAGTTTTGAGCATTCACAGCCAAATATATTCAATTAGCTCAGACACATTTGATGCAGGTCAGTATAAGTTGAGTATTTTATAAAATAGATCTAAATGGTTTAGAACAAACCTAAACAAATCCATAATAGCTGAAAATCATATTAAATTGAATGGATTGAAAGATACAGTTTGGAAAAGGGCTCCTTGGTCCACAGAGTCCGCGCCAACCATCGATCTCCCATTCACGCTAGTTCTGTGTTATTCCACTTTCTCACCCAGGGGCAATTGATAGAGACTAACCTACAAGTTCACACATCTTTGGGATGTGGGAGGAAACCCACATGGTCACAGGGAGAACATGCAAACTCCACGCGGACAGCATCTGAGCTCAGGATAGAACCTGGGTCTCAGGCACTATGAGACATCAGCTCTACCATATTAATACAGTTTACAGATTGCAAGGAACAAAATTGGAGAGTGACTTGATACTGAATGAACAGGCATATGTTTATTGAAGATAGATTCATAAATTGTTTAACAATTCTTAATGTTTCAAGTCGAGAAGAAAATGACTAAATTATAATCTTTTCTATAAAACAATGCACATGATATATTATCAGAGTGTTTCAAGTAGAGGCAGTATGAGATGACAAGGATAAACTCCAGCAATTCTGATAAGCAATACTAATGGAATCATTGAAATATACAGCGTGGAAACTTGCCCTTCAGCCCACTGACCCTCGATCACACTAGTTCTATGTTATCCCACTATCTCGTCCATTCCAGATCAACCTACAAACCCGCACGTCTTTTTGGGATGTGGGTAGACACCGGAGCACAGGGAGAATGCGCAAACTCCAAGCTGTCAGCACCGGAGCGTAAGATCGAACCCAGCTCTCTGGCACTGTGGCAACAGCTGCGTCACTGTGCCGCACTAAATGGGTGCTTCAGATGAAATAATGAATGGGCAAAATTCGTATTTAAAAAAACACAATTCTTGAAATAAAAATTTCAAATGCTGGAAATTGGCACCAATTAAGTTGGCATCTAGTAATATAAAAGGATAATAGTCTCCCTCCAGACAGAAGAGCAACAGGCAGTGAGTTGCAATTTCAAGTACTTGAAGCCTCCATCAAACTAATTGTATTCCCAGATGCCATAATATTAAAACAATATTTACTGGACTACAGCAATTCTACAAGCATTACCTTTAGTTTAGTTTAGAGATACAGTGTGGAAACAGGCCCTTCCATCCACCGAGTCCGCACCGACCAGCGATCCCCGCACACTAGCAATATCCTACACACTAATGGGATAATTTACAATTTTACAAAGCCAATTAACTTACAAGCCTGTACGTCTTTGGAGTGTGGGAGGAAACCGGAGCACCCGGTGAAAACCCACGCAGGTCACGGGGAGAACGTACAAACTCCATACAGACAACACCCGTAGTCGGGATCGAACCCGGGTCTCTGGCGCCGTAAAGCAGCAACTCTACCGCTGCGCCACCGTGCCACCCCTTTATTGAAGACTCTGTGATAGCACCAGTATAACAGTAAAATATTATCGCGTTAGGTGGACTTTCACTGCAACCATGGCTAGAAAAAAACTCACGACTTCAAAGCATCCTTGAGTCTCCCAGTCTTTTTCAAATTCCCACTCTTAAAACTGTTAATTTTCTGGGTTATGGGACATGTAATTATTGACTCTCTCTTGCTGTGAAATTAATGAGCAGGCTCGACCGTCCAGTATCATTACGCTTTAAAAAAAATGTTTGATAGTTTCTTTGAAGTTCAGAAGTTATCCAGCATTTTGACATCACAGACAAAACCTAAATGATAAAATTAGGAAAAATAAATATTGCATAAAGTAAATCAATATGGTAAAAAGCTAAACTCTTCTAATTAGTACATAATCACTGTTTAAAAATTGCATTATACATAGAACATCTTGGATTGGATAATATAGCCTACAGTATAATTACTAAGTTTTTAAAATGTTAATGCTCAAATTATTATTTCCTTAGTTACACTTAGTACAATGTACTCATGCACTGTTAGATATGTAAATCATTCTCAAATACATGATTAAGCAATTACAATTGTTTACATTGGTGCCAGATACAGGCATATAATCCTAAAATTCAAAAGCTGAATTATAACAGTATAAAAACTGTAGAATATATTAAGAGATTAACAAAAGATTGCTTCTTTAAGCATTTCCAAAAATGGTATCCGTGGCGAATTAACAATTTTACAGATAGTAAATGATGATTATGATACAATGATTTGACTTCATCCATTCGTTAAAAAAGTCACTTTTTTAGCTCTCATATAAAATATTTATAATGCAACAAACTATTTTAAATAATTCTAAAACTTTGAAAAAATACAGACAGATGTAACATAAATACATTGAATGTTAACACATGCCTTTCTGGTGTTACTTTAGAGAAAACTATCTTTTGTGGCATCATGCATTATAAACATTTAGCTATGAATTTAGAGGGCTTCAGGGTCGGGCTCATTTGGAGGACGTAGCTTGCGTGAATTGAAGTAGCAAACCACTTGCTGAGGCAGCTCGGCCAGTACACTTTGCGCAAGAGCTTCTTTTGTGGCCTACAGGGCGAGAAACATCAATCAGGTTTAATTCATATATGCTAGTCAAAATTTAGCCTAAAGTACAAATTAATAATTCTGATAATCTAAAAACAAATCAACCCCAGACAAACCGGAATTATATGCACAAAGATAAAGCCTTCAAATACATCCAGCGCAGTATAATTATCTAGGTGTAAATGTCTATATTATTCATCTTTCGTCATCAGTTATGAGTCATTAGTCTTCATGGATAGGATAGCCTTATTCGTTCATTCAGAGAAGAAAAAGTACAATTTTAATAGATAGTCCTTGCAAAAACAATCAGGGAATAAAGTAAAATTACAATAATTACTCCAATAGAGAATAAAAATAAAATAACAATAGTTCTTGGAATGTTGCATGAACTAAAATTGAACTTAAAACCTCCCAGTTGACAAACACTTTAACTCCCCGTCCCATTCTTACCTTTCTGTCCTGGGCCTCCTCAGAGTGAGGTCAAACATAAAATGGAGGAACAGCATCTCATATTTTGCTTGGGCAGCTTACAACCCAACGGTTGGAATATTGATTTCTCTCACTTCAAGTAACCCTTGCACCCCATCTATCTCAGTCCCTCCCCCAGCCCTAGTCGTGGTGCTATTTTAACTGTGATCCTGTTGAGTTGCTCAAGTTTGTATGCTCGTTATCACCTATCCCACATCCACCAATGGCCTCGTGTGTGTCCTACATTTCCTTGATTATCGTTGCTTTTTGCATTTCTTCTATTCATTTCTCCTAAGCACATTCTATATATCTTGTTCCTCTTTCCTTTGACTCTCAGTCTAAAGGAGGGTCAGGACTTGAAATGCCACCTAATCCTTTTCTCCAGAGATGCTGCCTGACTCGCTGAGCTACTCCAGCTTTTATTTCAGTCCAAAAATTACCCCACTTACCTTTCCTACCATTATAAATCTGTCACTTAACTCAGCATTTTATAATTTCCTATATCCTTTTAATATATTTGGTTAACTTCAAGCTACTATCTCAGACTTAAAAATAGTTGATCTGGCCTATGTTGACAAGCAGTCTAATTTTCTACCACATCTGCATGTTCAAGTTCATGTTCGTTCACATTTATTGTCACTTGTACCAATTAAGGTACAGTGATATTCGATTTCAAGGATTTACAAGAATGATCCCAGGAATAAATAGGTAGACAAAAATGCTGGAGAAACTCAGCGGGTGAGGCAGCATCTATGAAGTGAAGGAATAGGTGACGTTTCGGCTCGAGACTGAGGAAGGATCTCGACCTGAAATGTTACCTATTTCCTTCGCTCCATAGCTGCTGCCTCACCCGCTGAGTTTCTCCAGCATTTTTGTCTACCTATTTATTCCTGGGATCATTCTTGTAAATCCTTTGAAATCGAATATCACTGTACCTTAATTGGTACAAGTGACAATAAAAGTGACAATAAGGGGTGCTGAGGAAGAGGATTTCTTGGAATGTACGCGGGATAGTTTTCTAAACCAACATGTGGAGGAACCAACGAGAGAGCAGGCTATTCTAGACTGGATATTGAGTAATGAGGAAGGGTTAGTTAGCAGCCTTGTTGTACGTGGCCGCTTGGGCAAGAGTGACCATAATATGGTTGAGTTCTTCATTAGGATGGAGAGTGACATTGTTAATTCAGAAACACGGGTCCTGAACTTAAAGAAAGGTAACTTTGAGGGTATGAGACGTGAATTGGCCAAGATGAACTGGCAATTGATTCTTGAAGGGTTGACGGTGGATATGCAATGGAAGGCATTTAAAGACTGCATGGATGAACTACAACAATTGTTCATCCCAGTATGGCAAAAGAATAAATCAGGGAAGGTGGCGCGTCCGTGGATAACGAGGGAAATCAGGGATAGTATCAAAGAAAAAGATGAAGCGTACAAATTAGCCAGAAAAAGCAGCCTACCAGAGGACTGGGAGAAATTCAGAGACCAACAGAGGAGGACAAAGGGCTTAATAAAGGGAAAATGGAGTATGAAAGAAAACTGGCAGGAAACATAAAAACTGACTGCAAAAGTTTTTATCGATATGTGAAGCGCAAAAGATTAGTTAAAACAAATGTAGGTCCCTTGCAGTCAGAAACGGGTGAAATGATCATGGGGAACACGGACATGGCAGACCAATTGAATAACTACTTTGGTTCTGTCTTCACTAAGGAAGACATAAATAATTTGCCGGAAATAGCAGGGGATCGCGGGTCAAATGAGATGGAGGAAATGAGTGAAATCCAGGTTAGCCGGAAAGTGGTGTTGGGTAAATTGAATGGATTAAAGACCGATAAATCCCCAGGGCCAGATAGGCTGCATCCCAGGGTACTTAAGGAAGTAGCCCCAGAAATAGCAGATGCCTTAGTGATAATTTTTTAAAACTCTTTAGATTCTGGAGTAGTTCCTGAGGATTGGAGGGTAGCTAATGTAACCCCACTTTTTAAAAAGGGAGGGAGAGAGAAAACGGGGAATTACAGACCAGTGAGTCTAACATCGGTAGTGGGGAAACTGCTAGTCAATTATTAAAGATGGGATAGCAGCGCATTTGGAAAGTGGTGAAATCATTGGACAAAGTCAGCATGGATTTACGAAGGGTAAATCATGTCTGACGAATCTTATTGAATTTTTTGAGGATGTAACTAGTAGAGTGGATAAGAGAGAAGCAGTGGATGTGTTGTATCTGGACTTTCAGAAGGCTTTCGACAAGGTCCCACACAAGAGATTGGTATACAAACTTAAAGCACACGGTATTGGTGGTTCAGTATTGATGTGGATAGAGAACTGGCTGGCAGACAGGAAGCAAAGAGTAGGAGTGAACGGGTCCTTTTCAGAATGGCAGGCAGTGACTAGTGGGGTACCGCAAGGCTCAGTGCTGGGACCCCAGCTATTTACAATATACATTAATGATTTGGACGAGGGAATTAAATGCAACATCTCGAAGTTTGCGGATGACACGAAGCTGGGGGGCAGTGTTAGCTGTGAGGAGGATGCTAGGAGGCTGCAGGATGACTTGGATAGACTGGGTGAGTGGGCAAATGCATGGCAGATGCAGTATAATGTGGATAAATGTGAGGTTATCCACTTTGGTGGCAAAAAACAGGAAGGTAGACTATTATTTGAATGGTGAACGATTAGGAAAAGGGGAGATGCAGCGAGACCTGGGTGTCATGGTACACCAGTCATTGAAAGTAGGCATGCAGGTGCAGCAGGCTGTGAAGAAAGCGAATGGTATGTTGGCATTCATAGCAAAAGGATTTGAGTACAAGAGCAGGGAGGTTCTATTGCAGTTGTAGAGGGTCTTGGTGAGGCCACACCTGGAGTATTGCGTACAGTTTTGGTCTCCTAATCTGAGGAAAGACATTCTTGCCATAGAGGGAGTACAGAGAAGGTTCACCAGACTGATTCCTGGGATGGCACGACTTCCATATGAAGAAAGACTGGATAGACTTGGCTTGTAGTTGCTGGAATTTAGAAGATTGAGGGGTGATCTCATAGAGACTTACAAAATTCTTAAGGGGTTGGACAGGCTAGATGCAGGAAGATTGTTCCCGATGTTGGGGAAGTCCAGGACAAGGGGTCACAGTTTAAGGATAAGGGGGAAGTCTTTTAGGACCGAGATGAGAAAATCGTTTTTCACACAGAGAGTGGTGAATCTGTGGAATTCTCTGCCACAGAAGGTAGTTGAGGCCAGTTTGTTGGCCATATTTAAGAGGGAGTTGGATGTGGCCCTTGTGGCTGAAAGGATCAGGGGGTATGGAGAGAAGGCAGGTACAGGATACTGAATTGGATGATCAGCCATGATCATATTGAATGGCGGTGCAGGCTCGAAGGGCCGAATGGCCTGCTCCTACACCTAATTTCTATGTTTCTATGTTTCACCCGCTGAGTTTCTCCAGCACTTTTGTCTACCTTCAATATTCCAGCTTCTGCAGTTCTTTCTTAAACAACCAGGCATAAGTAGGTTAACATATGATGTGCGTTTGATGGCACTGGACCTGTACTCGCGGGAGTGTAGAAGAATGATCGTGGACCTCATTGAAACGTACAGAAATGAGAGGCTTAGAGTGGATGTGGAGAGGATGTTTCCTCTTGTGGGAGAGTCAAGGACCAGAGGTCATAGCCTCAGAATTAAAGGACATTCTTTTAGGAAGGAGATGAGGAGGAATTTCTTTAGTCAGAGGGTGGTGAATCTGTGGAATTCTTTGCCACAAAAGGCTGTGAAGGCCAAGTCAGTGGATAGTTTTAGGGCAGAGATAGATAGATTCTTGATTAGTACGGGTGTCAGAGGTTATAAGGGAGAAGACAGCAGAATGGGGTTAGGAGGGAGAGAGAGATCAACTATGATTGAATGGATATAGTAGACTTGATGGGCTGAATGGCCTAATTCTGCTCCTATCATTTATGATCTTACAAGTGTTTTCTAACCCAAATCCAACCTCGACAATGGAACATTACATCCACCTCTTATTTGAAAGTAATGAGACCACATAAAACTTACGTTATGGAACTTTCTGAAAGGCACAAACTGGACAATATCTCGGATGGCGGTTTCTCCCGTCGGTGACTTCAGGACACATTCATCGCCGTCCAGGAACTCCATGGCACTGAAATCTGCTCCACCAACACCAACAATGATGATGGACATTGGCAACTTGGCAGCATTAACAATGGCCTGTCGTGTATCATCGAGATCAGTTATCACACCATCTGTGATGATCAGCAGGATGAAGTATTGCTATTCGGGAAAAAAACAAAATCATCTCACCAAGTGCAATTTAGATTGCACTAATTAATCAGCTGCAGTAACTACGTTTAATAGAGGTGGAATTTAATATGTACATTGAAGCTTCACGAATTTTACACACTTCAAGATGGTTTTTGATTCATAAAGCTGATGGCTTCCATTATGAGTTATAATTGTGGTTAACTCATAAGTAATGGAGATACAATCTGTACACTGATACTAGATGTGTGCAGTGTACTGATCTGTATACACTGAGAATACCACATTGGGATAACGACTATTAGAACACATTTACAATCATATAACTATTTCAAGATACTATACCTGTACACTGTGGATGGTTCAATTGTAATCATGCATTGTCTTTCCCCTGACTGGTTGTCACTCGACAAAAACTTTTCAGTGTACCTCGGTACGCGTGACAAACTAAACTAACAAAACGATCTGGATGTAGCATATGCTCGGGGCCTTTGGGGTAAAAATGCTTCCACAACGTTTCCAACTTTAAGCACACTATCCAAGAAATTACTTCAAGGGCCAGAGAGGACAGGTAAGGTTTCCTGAAATCATGTCCAGGATAAGGGACAGAAGGGAAATTACAACGAGAATTATTTCGTACAAATTTTAAAGGGTAAAAGGACAAAGATTAACAATGGGACTAAGTTTGGGGGGAAGCGCAGTGGCGCAGTTGGTAGAGCGGCTGCCTAATTGTGCCAGCGATCCGCCTTGGATCTTGACCTCGGGTGTTATCTGTGTGGAACTCGCATGCTCTCCCTGTGACCAGATGGGTTTCCTCTGGGTGCTCCGGTTTATTTCCATAACCCAAACATGTGCAGATGTGTAGGGTAATAAGTCTCTGTAAATTGCCCCAAGTGTGTAGGGCGTGGATGAGTAAAAGGAAAAGTATAGAACTAGTATGAATGGTCGGTGTTGCCTTGGTGGGCTAAAGAGCCTGTTTCCACGTTGCATCTCCAGACTCTAAATGGATAGTTTTCTCAGAGCTAGCATAAGCTCTCTGCACTGAATGGCCGCCTTTAGTGCTGCAAGAATGCTCATACTACAGGTCCACCACCAACTTTCCAGCAACAGGTGATCGACCCATCTTTAATCTGGACAAACCCCCCATCCTCACTGTACGTCCCCCCCCCCCCGAAAATGTGGTGACTAGACTGGGTGATACGGCCGATCTCAACCTCATCGGGACTTCCGTGCCAATTGGCAAGTTAAATTTGCCCTCTGTGGCCATGGCTCTGGAATTCCGGCCCAGCCGGAGCCAACAGATCCGTTCCCATGGCCGACATCAGAGGCTGACTTTGCATGCCCGTATCTCGGCTCCCCCAAAACCTCGGTTGTTCCGGCAAAACGGATAATCCAGAAAGACTCTGGAACCAAGGGGGCCGGAAAAGAAAAAGAAATTGGTGGTGGACCGGTGAATAAAATCTCAATTCTCAAAAAGTTGTACTCCGCATGGTTAAATTTCATCGGAATTTAAAAAAAAAAAAGAAATGAATGCCTTCACAGCTTTGAAGTTTTGTCCTTCACTAAAGGAGAGGAGCCCCAAACAGAGAGGGAAATACTCACTGATGCTGTTGGCTGCTGGGCTGCTGCAGCTGCAAACCTTGCCACATGGTTTATTATGGGAGAGAAGTTTGTTGGTCCATGCAACTTCACCCGAGGCAGGCAGTTTTGGTAGGCTTCAACAATCCCTTGCACTCCTAATGACAAACCAAACTTCATGGGAGACAGAGAATATACTACCATTCTCATTTTAAGTTTCACGACAACTTCACCCATTTTGCAGAACTGCAGATGCAGCACGCGCGCAAAATGCATTCCTATTCTAAATTTGTACATGTTACACATAAATGTGTCATCTGAAGAGCAGCAGAAGATACATTTTCAACTCCTTTGACAATCTCACCAATGTCCCAAAGCATTCTGTGTATGAAAGAACTGCAGATGCTGGTTTAAATCAAAGGTAGATAGATACACAATGCTGGAGTAACTCAGCGCGGCATCTCTGGAGAGAAGGAATGGGTGACTTTTCGGGTCGTGACTCTTCTTCAGACCACTATTGAATTTAAGTCAGAGAGTCTTAGAGCCATACAGTTTTGTGTGTGCCTTAATAGAATATGACATGGAAATCTTCCTGAAAAGTGGGAAGGAATGCGAGTCAACCTCTCCCTATCGCTCAGATTCTCGAGTCCTGGCAATATGTTGTAAATCTTCTCTGCACCCTTTCCACTTAACATCTTTCCTACAACATCGTGCTCAGAACTGAACACAATAAGGCCTCAAGAACGTCTTATAGAACTGCAACATGAGCTCCCAACTTCTATACTCAATACCCTGACTGATGAAGGCCAATGTGCCAAATACCTTTTTAACCAAAGCCTGGTTGACATGAATTTCTGAAAGCGAAGTCATGTTTTAACCAATCTACTGGGAGTTTGAACTAGTAGAGTAGATTATAAGTGTGAGCCACTTCATGTGGTATTATTTGCACTTCCAGATGGCCTTCAAGTGAAGTTCACACCAAAGTCCACACTTTATTCTTAGAATAAAGGGGAGGTCATTTAAGACTGTGAGAAAAAACTTTTTTAGCCAGAGAGTTGTGAATTTATGGAATTCCCTGCCACAGAGGGCAGTGGAGGCCAAATCACTGGGTGGATTTTAGAGACAGTTGGATAGAGCTCTAGGGGCTAGTGGAGTCAAGGGATATGGGGAGAAGGCAGGCACGGGTTATTGATAGCGGACGATCAGCCATGATCACAATAAATGGCGGTGCTGGCTCGAAGGGCTGAATGGCCTCCTCCTGCACCTATTTTCTATGTTTCTAATGAGGAAACGAAATTAGAGAGCATGATAATTTGTGTGATATGGTGGTCTCGATTGAGATTTTACAGACAAAGCAAAGTGAAGGAACAAAATGGATCACTTCCAGTTTCAAAGGCTATGTATGGGTGGTTTAGTGATACAGGGATGGGTTCTGGAAGAAAGGTTTTGGAGAAGTGGAACAAATGCAATATATCTGAGATTGTCAATAAAACTAGGTAGGTGGGTGTGTGATGTAAAGAGAACGCTGTACGGCAAATTAGTGTACAAACAGGCACATGGGTGGCATGGTGGTAGAGTTGCAGCCTTATAGTGCCAGAGACCCGGGTTCCATCCTGACTTTGTGGGTCGGCTTCCACACTATCTATAAACTAAACTAAACAGGTGAGACAAGGATTTTGCAGAGGGAACATAAGATAAAAAGCCATGAGGTTATGCACTTTTGAGTGAATAAATGAAGAGGCAATTTTGTTTTAACTGATGGGAGTCTGAAAGAAGTTGGTGTTCATGCAGACCACGGTGATTTCATGCACAAATCACTGATTTGTGAACAAAAAAATAAATAAAGAGCTAGAGGCACGCTGCAGGTCCAGCAGCATATGAGAAGGGATTGACAATTTGCTCGGCAAGCAAATAGGAAGGCAAATTGGATGTTTAAGTAGTTGTAAGATCCTGCTCCAATTATCTAGCGGTCATCTCAAATATCATGCACGTTATGTATCATGAGGGGAATTGATAGGGTACATGAGTATTTTACCCAGCGTAGAGGATTAAAGAGGACATAGGTTCAAGGTGAGAGGTGAAAGATTTTATAGAAACCCGAGGGGCAACTTTTTCAGACAGAGGAGCTACCAGAGGAGATAGTTGAGGCAGGTACTATAACAACATTTCCGTCTGGATGGGTACAGGCAGGTTGGACTAGTGTAGATGGGGCATCTTGCTTGACATGAGCCAGTTGGGCCAAAGAGCCCGTTTGCACGCTGTATGACATGTCGCTGCAGGCCTGGTTTCTCTACCCAGTTACAATTGTGGGAGTGCATCGGTCTTGGGATGATGAGTTTGTTGTATGAGTGGGGATTAAGCAGTCGAGGTCTGAATTTAGACGAAAATTGAACTAATTCAAATGTACACAATTCTTGCAGGATTTGACAGGGTCGCAGTGGAATTGATGTTTCCCGTCTAAATGATGTCTAAGCGCCAAGGTCACAGTCTCAAGATAAGTGGAGAAGGGTCTCGACCTGAAACGTCACCTATTCCTTCGCTCCATAAATGCTGCCTCACCCGCTGAGTTTCTCCAGAATTTTTGTCTACCCAAGATAAGTGGATGGTCAGTCAGAACTGAGACGATCATGAATCTTTTTTTGGGAGGTGCTTTAGAGGGTTAATCGCGGCGCACATTCAAGATAACGATGGATAGATCTTTTGATATATTAAGTGTATGGAGTTAGCATAGGAAAGTGGTCCTGAGGTGAAAGAATAGCCATGATATTACTGAATGGCAGGGCAGGGCAGGACTGATGGGAGAGCAAATGACCCACACCTACTTTCTTAGATTAACAAGAGATTGATATATCGTTGGCATGTCCTTCAAGAATATTGCTCAAAGCTTAAATGTAGTGCCTTGGTATTAATGTTTTGAATAGATAATCACCAAATGTTAGCACTAGATGGAACCATTATAGAAACATAGAAACATAGAAATTAGGTGCAGGAGTAGGCCATTCAGCCCTTCGAACCTGCACCGCCATTCAATATGATCATGGCTGATCATCCAACTCAGTATCCCGTACCTGCCTTCTCTCCATACCCTCTGATCCCCTTAGCCACAAGGGCATTATCACTTTGCTAGTCCAACAAGCACAATATTTCAGCTTTTATATTAGGTTATCCTTGCAACACATCTGTTCAAATAACTCTTATTTCATTAAGAAATATTTTGTTTTTAAAAGCCATGGAATGCAACACAGAAAATGAATTTTCTGAAATGTTCATCATTTTGTCTAGTGTAATTAATGTATTCCTAATTTGTTCAATTAGGAATACATTTACAGCACTTTAAGTTATCCCAGCCTTTTTAACAAAATAATGTTTAGCACTATTGTGAAAGATTACACAGGGTAGTAAGTATTGGCAGTAAGTATTGATTACTGATGTAGAAACGAGTAACTGCTGATGCCGGTTAATACTCAAAAGGACACAAAGTGCTCGAGTGTGAAGATTGAATTCTCCAATTTTTACATAATCTCTCACATCCCCTGCGCCCCACCTGGACTCCCAGCTATTTAGAAACACAGACAATAGGTGCAGTAGGCCATTCGACCATTTGAGCCAGCACCGCCATTCAATATGATCATGGCTGATCATCCAGAATCAGTACCCTGGTCCTGCTTTCCATGCATATAACCATACAACAATTACAGCAAGTAAACAGTCCATCTCGGCCCTTCTAGTCCATGCTGAACACTTACTCTCACCTAGTTCCACCTACCTGCACTCAGACCATAACCCTCCATTCCCTTCCCGTCCATATACCTATCCAATTTATTTTTAAATTATAAAAACAAACCTGCCTTCACCACTTCCACTGGAAGCTCATTCCACACAGCTAACACTCTCTGAGTAAAGAAGTTCCCCCTCATGTTGCCCCTAAACTTTTATCCCTTAATTCTCAAATCATGCTATAGTTGGGATCACGGAGACATGGCTCCAGGGGGATCAAGGCTGGGAGCTGGACATCCAGGGATATTCAATATTCAGGAGGGATAGACAGAAAGGAAAAGGAGGTGGGGTTGCGTTGCTGTTGAGAGGAGATTAATGCAATAGAAAGGAAGGACATTAGCTTGGAGGATGTGGAAACGATATGGGTAGAGCTGCGAAACTCTAAGGGGCAGAAAACGCTTGTGGGAGTTGTGTACAGGCCACCTAACAGTAGTAGTGGAGTTGGGGATGGCATCAAACAGAAAATTAGAAATGCTTGCAACAAGGGTAAAACAGTTATAATGGGTGAATTCAATCTACCATGGGTGAATCAAATGGGCAGGGGTGCTGAGTAAGAGGATTTCTTGGAATGTATGCGGGATAGTTTTCTAAACCAACATGTAGAGGAACAAACGAGAGAGCAGGCTATTCTAGACTGGGTATTGAGTAATGAGGAAGGGTTAGTTAGCAGTCTTGTTGTGCAGGGCCCCTTGGGCAAGAGTGACCATAATATGGTTGAGTTCTTCATTAGGATGGAAAGTGACATAATCAGAAACAAGGGTCTGAACTTAAACAAAGGTAACTTTGAAGGTATGAGACGCGAATTGGCCAAGATAAACTGGCAAGTGATTCTTAAATGGATGTGCAATGGAAGGTATTTAAAGACTGCATGGATGAACTACAACAATTGTTCATCCCAGTTTGCAAAAGAATAAATCAGGGAAGGTAATGCATCCATGGATAACAAGGGAAATCAGGGATAGTATAAAAACAAAAGATGAAGCATACAAATTAGCCAGAAAAAGCAGCCGACCACAGGACTGGGATAAATTCAGAGTCCAGCAGACGAGGACAAAGGGCTTAATTAGGAAAGGGAAAATAGATTGTGAAAGAAAACTGGCAGGGAACATAAAAACTGACTGCAAAAGTTTTTATAGATATGTGAAGAGAAAGAGATTAGTTAAAACGAATGTAGGTCCCTTGCAGTCAGAAACAGGTGAATTGATCATGGGGAACAAGGACATGGCAGACCAATTGAATAACTACTTTGGTTCTGTCTTCACTAAGGAAGACATAAATAATCTGCCGGAAATAGCAGGGGACCGGGGGTCAAATAAGATGAAGGAACTGAGTGAAATCCAGATTAGCTGGGAAATGGCGTTGGGTAAATTGAACGGATTAAAGGCCAATAAATCCCCAGGGTCAGATAGTCTGCATCCCAGAGTACTCAAGGAAGTAGCCACAGAAATAGTGGATGCATTAGTGATAATTTTTCAAAACTCTTTGGATTCTGGAGTAGTTCCTGAGGATTGGAGGGTAGCTAATGTAACCCCACTTTTTAAAAGAGGAGGGAGAGAGAAAACGGGGAATTACAGACCAGTTAGTCTAACATCGGTAGTGGGGAAAATGCTAGAGTCAGTTATTAAAGATGGGATAGCAGCACATTTGGAAAGTGGTGAAATCATTGGACAAAGTCAGCATGGATTTATGAAAGGTACATCATGTCTGATGAATCTTATAGAATCTTTCGAGGATGTAAGTAGTAAAGTGGATAAGGGAGAACCAGTGGATGTGTATATGTAGACTTTCAGAAGGCTTTCGACAAGGTCACACATAGGAGATTAGTATACAAACTTAAAACACACGGTATTGGGGGTTCAGTGTTGATGTGGATAGAGAACTGGCTGGCAGACAGGAAGCAAAGGGTAGGAGTAAACGGGTCCTTTTCAGAATGGCAGGCAGTGACTAGTTGGGTACCGCAAGGCTCAGTGCTGGGACCCCAGCTATTTACAATATATATTAATGATTTGGACGAGGGAATTGAATGCAACATCTCCAAGTTTGCAGATGATACTAAGCTGGGGGGTAGTGTTAGGTGTGAGGAGGTTGCTAGGAGGCTGCAAGGTGACTTGGATAGGCTGGGTGAGTGGGCAAATGCATGGCAGATGAAGTATAACGTGGATAAATGTGAGGTTATCCACTTTGGTGGCAAAAACAGGAGGGTAGACTATTATCTTAATGGCGGCAAATTAGGAAAAGGGGAGATGGAACGAGACCTGGGTGTCATGGTACACCAATCATTGAAAGTAGGCATGCAGGTGCAGCAGGCAGTGAAGAAAGCAAATGGTATGTTAGCATTCATAGCAAAAGGATTTGAGTATAGGAGCAGGGAGGTTCTACTGCAGTTGTACAGGGTTTTGGTGAGACCACACCTGGAGTATTGCGTACAGTTTTGGCCTCCAAATCTGAGAAAAGACATTCTTGCCATAGAGAGGGCACAGAAAAGGTTCACCAGACTGAATCCTGGGATGTCAGGACTTTCACATGAGGAAAGACTGGATAGACTCGGCTAGATTCGCTAGAATTTAGAAGACTGAGGGGGATCTTATAGGAACTTACAAAATTCTTAAGGGGTTGGACAGGCTAGATGCAGGAAAATTGTTCCCGATGTTGGGGAGGTCCAGAACAAGGGGTCACTGTCCAAGGATAAGGGGAAATTCCTTTAGGACCGAGATGAGGAAAACATTTTTCACACAAAGAGTGGTGAGTCTCTGGAATTCTCTGCCACAGAAGGTAGTTGAGGCCAGTTCATTGGCTATATTTAAGAGGGAGTTAGATGTGGCCTTTGTGGCTAAAGGGATCAGGGGGTATGGAGAGAAGGCAGGTAGAGGATACTGAGTTGGATGATCAGCCATGATCATATTGAATGGCGGTGCAGGCTCGAAGGGCCGAACGGCCTACTCCTGCATCTATTTTCTATGTTTCTATGTTTCTATGTCCTCTTGTTTGAATCTTCCCTACTCTCAATGGAACGATATGGCTAACGATATCCCTTGATTCCATTAGCCCTAAGAGTTATATCTAACTCTCTCTCGAATACATCCAGTGAATTAGGCTCCACTGTCTTCTGTGGCAGAGAATTCGACAGATTCACAACTCTCTGGCTGAAAACGTTTTTACTCATCTCAGTCCTAAATGGCCTAAAAACAAATTATTGTTTATACACAGTGGGCGCGTGGAATACACTGCCAGAGATGGTGATGGAGGCAGATACGATTGTGGCATTAAGAGACTTTTGGTTTGGCAGATGGATATGTAGGGAATGGAGGGAGAGGAATCACATGCAGGCAGCTAAGAGCTGGTCTTGGTATCATGTTTGCACAGATAATGTGGGCCAAAACTGTACTGTTTTATGTTCTCTTTTCTCATTGAGATACCAGGGCATCTGATGCAAAGCGTCATACAGAGTGGAAACAGCCCTTAGGCACAACTTGCCCACACCGACCAACATGTCCTATCTACAGTAGTTCCACCTGCCTACTGGCCCATATCCCACCAAACCTGTCCTATCCATGTACCTGTTTAATTGTATCTAAACTTTTGCAATGGCCCGTCTCAACTTCCTCCTCTGGCAGCTCGCTCCATATACCCATTCTTCCATACAGAGAAACATAAAAAATAGGTGGGAGAAGGCCATTCGACCCTCAGCACTGCCATTCAATAAGAGCATGGCTGATCATCCAAAATCAGTACTCTGCTTTTTCCCCATATCCCTTGATTCCGTTAGCCCCCAAGAGCAACATTTAACTCTCCCTTGAAAATATCCAGTGAATTTTCCCTCACTCCCTTCTGTGGCAGAGAATGCCACAGATTCACAACTCTCTGGGTGAAAAGGTTTTTCCTCATCTCAGTCCAAAATGGCCTACCCCATGTTCATAAAACTGTGACTCCTGGTTCTGGACTTCCCACAAGATGGGGAACATTTTTCCTGCATCTAGCCTGTCCAATCCGTTAAGAATTTTATTTGTTGCTATAAGATCCCTGAAGGATACAGTCATCACGGTAAAGTCATCATCCTGCGAGGATAGATCCTCACAGGTCTTCCGAGGTGCACGTGAAAGAGCGTCTGCCAGGTGCATATCCATCCCACTTCTGACACCATGTTGATTTGTGGCCCTTATAATAACAGTGGCCTCACACCAGGTCAGGTTATAAAGAGTTTATTAGGAACCAGCAATACAACTTCTCACTTGAGAGTTCACGGAATGCAGCAAACAACTTCTCACTTTAAGACTAACGGATTGCAGCAAACAAGCTATTGGGTGTAACTACAAATGCATGACTCATAGCATGAGCCACTAATCTACAATCCCCACGCATCCTTCTAAATTCCAGTGAATCTAAGCCCAGTCGACCCATTCTTTCATCATATGTCAGTCTCACCATCCGGGAATGAACTTGGTGAACCTACGCTGCACTCCCTCAATAACAAGAATGTCCTTCCTCAAATTAGGAGACCAAAACTTCTCCAGGTGCAGTCTCACCAGGGCCCTGTACAACTGCTGTAGGACCTCCTTGCTCCTATACTCAAATCCTCTCGTTACGAAGGCCAACATGCAATTAAATGTTTTCACTGCCTGCTGTACCTGCATGCTTACTTTCAGTGACTGATGTACAAGCACACCCAGGTCTCACTGCACCTGCCCTTTTCCTAATCTGACACCATTCAGAAAATAATCTGCCTTCTTGTTCTTGCCATCAAAGTGGATAACCTCACATTTATCCATATAATACTGCATCTGCCCACTCATCCAAGCTATTCAAGTCACCCTGCAGCCTCATAGCATCCTCATAGCAGCGCACACCGTCACCCAGCTTTAAGTCATCCACAAACTTGGAGATGTTACATTTAATTCCTTCGTCTAAATCGATTCTCTCATCCATCACCCCACCCCCTGCTCCCCCCCATGTAATTTTTCGTCCTCTGTCTTCACAATTCGTAATTCATCAAACCTGTCTCAAAGCTAGATAGGGCTCTTAAAAATGCAGAGTCAGAGAATATGGGGAGAAGGCAGGAACGGGGTACTGATTGGGGATGATCAGCCATGATCACATTGAATGGCGATGCTGGCTTGAAGGGCCGAATGGCCTACTCCTGCACCTATTGTCTATTGTCTCACACCTTCAAAGACGTACAGGTATGTAGGTTAATAGGCTTGGTGTATGTGTAAATCATCCTTAGTTAGAGCTCTAATGGTTAGTGGAATCAGGGAATATGGGGAAAAGGCAGGCACGGGTTATTGATTGGGGACGATCAGCCATGATCACAATGAATGGCGATGCTGGCTCGAAGGACCGAATGGCCTCCTCCTGCACCTATTTTCTATGTGTCTATGTGTGTAGAATAGTGTTAATGTGCGGGGATCGCTGGTCGGCGCGGACCCAGTGGGCCGACGGGCCTGGCTCCACGCTGTATCTCTAAACGAAACCTTGCTTTCTTATCTCTGGCCTTTCTTCCAACCATCTGTCTGTCAACCCCCACTCACCCACCCCGTCTATGTCAACCTATTACTTGCCTCACACCATCTCGCCTCTCCCCTTGTGCAACTTCCTTCTCCCTACCACGATCAGTCTGAAGAAGGTTCCCGACACAAAACATCACCTATCCATGTTCTCCAGGGATGCCAGCTGAACTGCTGAGTTACTCCAACACTTTGTGACCTTTTATTGATTACAGATTGCAGTTCCAAAAGGTATAAAATGCAAAGAAAATGGCCTACCTGCACAGAATGGATTTGTCGGGTTAAAATTGAGCGGAAATTCATGTGATACCTAGAGGTAAATGGCCATTGAAAAGTTATGACTATTAAACCAAACACAGTATCAAATTTTTCATTTCTTTCATTAATCATTCCACAATTACCTGCCAGTTAGGAGGTATCTGTGCACCAAATCCAAATGCTGGGAACAATTTGTCTCTGTATTAAAATAATCATAATCAAAAATATGCAAATAAATAAAGAAAGCCAAGATGGCAAATGGCAGTGAATTTCAACAGGTATTCTACATAATAAAGAATTTTAGTTTACTGATACAGCGCGGAAACAGGCCCTTCGGCCCACTGAGTCCGTACCGACCAGTGATCCCCGCATATTAACAAATCCAAACTCCGTACAGACAGCACCCTTGGTCAGGATCGAGCGTGGGCCTCTGGCGCTGTAAGGCAGCAAATCTACCACTGGGCCACCACGCTGCCCCGCAAATGTTCTCAAATTCTAAGTTGTCATTGTTTTGCATTGGAAATACCGCAGAATATTCAATCCCCACGATCAGACAGAAACATGTACATAAAATCATTAGGCCAAAATGTTCTAACTATTAAATAGCTCTGCACACGAGCTCATGGACAGAGCTACCCTTTGGCAAAATCCACAAAGGGAAGGATCCATCGGAAGTCAAGCATGATATTCCCGACCTCAAAGTGAATTTTAAAACATCCGAGTATCCAGTCCTAAAAGGTTTTCAATTGAGACGGGCTACATAGTAAGAGCGTGCGTTTACAAGATTATTATAGACAATTATCTGAGGGCAACACAGTTTGCACAGTGGTAGAGTTGTTGCCTTGCAGCGCCAGAGACCCGGGTTCGATCCTGACTATAGGACATGTCTGTACGGAGTTTGTACGGTGTTCCCATGACTTGCGTGATCTTCGGGATCTCGTTTTCTCCCACACTCCAAATATATAATTTTACAATTATACCATGCCAATTAACCTACAAACCCGTTTGTGTACAGGTTTGTAGGTTAATTGGTGTGGTATATTTGTAAAATTGTCGCTAATGTGTGTAGATTAGTTTTAATGTGCGGGGATCACTGGTCGGTGCGAACCTGATGGGCCGAAGAACCTCGGGCGTGATAGTTTTGGCATGGTAGCTCCAAATTAAATTAAACTATATGGAAGAGATGTTAAGATGATAAACAATAAAGACAATTTCTCATTCATTCATCATCTCAATAAAATTATTATTGCTGTCTGTAATAAAAGATGACATTAATGTCCAAGGCAATTATTATTAGAAGAGACATAATCATGTAGATTTATATGGCAAAAAATATTTCCTTTTAAAAATTACTGGGCAGTGACCAATTCTAAACGCAACATCACAAGATGGAGTCAAAAGTGTCTTTATAGAACATGGCCACAGAAGCAGTGGTAAGCTGTTTTACTTTGAGTTGCAAATAAAAATCAAACAAAGATGGTAAGATAAACAGGAATTCTAAGCAAACTCTGGAACATTCATCAGTGGAAGCAGTTCTGGCAAAATAATTAATCTAATTTCCACTGAAGTGGTAAAAAGATAACATAAGAAACTGCAGATGCTGGTACCTAGGGTAGAACTAGGGTTGCCAACTATCCCGTATTAGCCGGGACTTCCTGTATATTAGGCTAAATTGGTTTGTCCCATGCGGGACCTCCCTTGTCCCGTATTTGACTGCTGCTACTCGGGTCGAGGGGACTGTCAGGTTGGAGCGCCGCGTCCGGCCCCACCTCACCCGTCCCGACGTAGTGCAGCCCACGGAGTGCAGCAGCAGCGCCTCGCCCGTGGCCCCGTCGGTCGGCAGCCCGGCCAGCTGCCCGACCTTCGGACCTTTGCTTACCGCCGACACCACCACCCCTCCTTCTCATGGCCGATCACCGGTTCATGAGTTGGATGGGATGCCGGACTTTGCGAGCGACGTCGCGCGGGGCAAAACTCTTCAGCTGGCCCGCCAGCTGGGCTTTGTGTGCAATCCAGCACCCGGGCCAACTCATCATTCACCCAGCCACGGCCGAGTCGGTCAACGAATTGCCGTCGGGAATTTGTCCCTTATTTTGACCTTTGTCCCTTATTTGTGAGTGAGAAAGTTGGCAATCCGAGGTAGAACACAAAGCGCTGGAGTAACTCAGCGGGTCGAGCAGCATCTCTGAAGAACATGGGCAGCGTAACATTTTGGGTCGAGACCCTTCTTCAAACATGGCGAACCTGTTTTAAATCACTGGTACTTTTATTCTGAGCTCTTAATCTCAGTTTCCATGAGAAATTACATGTGTTAAAAGAGGAAATTATATAGTATTCTGTCAGATGCCAATTAAATATTTGTTTGTTCTCTTTGTTTTCAGACATTTAATATTTAGTATGTGATCAAGCTGCAATGCTGATAACACCAGCAACCAGACACGCAGTGGGAAGGCAAACAAACGCAGATACACCACCAGAGGGCAGTCTATTAGACTCCTGATTTGGCATCTGCACTGATTTCACTTTGGGTGCAGGAGAAGTTTGACTGTTCCAACATGACTAAATATGTTTAGTTTTAGTTTAGTTTAGAGATACAGCGTGGGAACAGGCCCGCTGGGTTCTCACCGACCAGCGATCCCCCACATATTAACGCTATCCTACACCCACTAGGGACAATTTTTACATTTCCCAATTAACCTACAAACCTGTACGTCTTTGTAGTGTGGGAGGAATCCGAAGATCTCGGAGAAAACCCACGGGCAGAACGTACAAACTCTGTACAGACAACACCCGTAGTCGGGATCGAACCCGGGTCTCCGGCGCTACATTCGCTGTAAGGCAGCAACTCTACCGCTGCGCCACTGTGCCGCCCTTCTTCATCCACGCGCTTAAGCAGGGAAAATGGTGCATTGACAAGGCCAATATTCAATTAATAAGATTTTAAACTCTTACATAACTTTTAACAAATCCATTTCAACATCCCATCCCAAATGTCAAAATTTAACAAGTGAATCATGGAGTTCATAACGAAATGTGCAACAAAATGCCTCAAAATTAAGACATATAAATATCGTCACATTTTCTTCATGCAGATTCCTAATTACTTTTCATGCTACATTTAAACGTCTTATTAAATCATCGTCACAGAAGATAAAATGAGTAATTAATAGAGATTTAAAAGGAAGGTAGAAAGCACTTAAGATAAAATGGAATAAACACTGTATTCACACTTGCCACTTTAGGCTTCAAAGTATACAATAAAATAACGTATTTATGACAATTTCTCCAAGATGTCTCAGAGCTTCATCAAATATGGACACAGAAATCCAATTCCTTTTCACTGAAGACAAATTTGTGACTGAGTCTCTGGCAACAGCTTCTCAATCACTATGCTCTCCACAAGTTTGGAAAAGCTGCAAATCGAGATTATGCTCTGTGATTATAAGATAAGATTGTTTTAGTTTCAATATCTGCCCTATTTGGAACCTTGGCCCTAATGCACTACCACAACTCCCTGCTTTCTCACTGAAAGAAGCCTGTATGAATTCCTGTAGAACTGCAGATGCTGGTTTAAACCAAAGATAGACACAAAATGCTAAACTACGGGTCAGGCAGCATCTCTGGAGGAAAAGGTTAGGTGACGTTTCGGGTTTGATGAAGGTTCCCGACCTGAAACATCACCCATCCTTTTCCTGCAGAGGTGCTGCGTGAGACACTGAGTTACCCAGCGCTTTGTGTCTAACTTTCTGTTTGTATTCCTGTTAACTTCATCTAGTGGTGATTACGTGCTAATCCGGGAATCTCTATTCAAGTCTGCCTCACCATTAACTATGATCATGCCACATCTGCCCCAAGCCTCAACATTATTCAAACTACAGTCGAGTATAATTAGAGAAGGATTCCTGCTCAAAAATAAAAAAAACTTTTGTTGCACTTATTTTGGTGGCAAAAACCAACTCCACTTTGGTGGCAAAAACAAGAAGGCAGATTATTAAGTCATGTGAGGAAAAGGGGAAGTACAAACGAGATCTGGGTGTCCTAGTTGGTCACTGAAGGTAAGCATGCAGGTAGTGAAGAAAGCGAATGGCACGTTGGCCTTCATAACAAGAGGAGTTGAGTATAGGAGCAAAGAGGTCCTTCTGCAGTTGTACAGGGCCCTAGTGAGACCACACCTGGAGTATTGTGTGCAGTTTTGGTCTCCAAATCTGAAGAAGGACATTCTTGCTATGATGGAGAGCAGCGTAGGTTCACGAGGTTAATTCCCAGAATGGCGGGACTGTCATATGTTGAAAGAATGGAGCGAATGGGCTTGTATACACTGGAATTTAGAAGGATGATAGGAGATCTTATTGAAACATATAACATTATTAAGGGATTGGACACACTAGAGGCGGTAAACACGTTTCCGATGTTGGGGGAGTCCAAAACCAGGGGTCACAGTTTAAGGATAAGAGGTAAGCCAATTAGAACGGAGATGAGGAAAAGAATCTGTGGAAGTCTCTGCCTCAGAAGGTGGTGGAGGCCAATTCTCTGGATGCTTTCAAGAGAGAGTTAGATGGAGCTATTAAAGATAGCGGAGACAAGGGATATGGGGAGAAGGCAGGAACGGGGTACTGATTGTGGATGATCATAATGATCACAATGAATGGCGGTGCTGGCTCGAGGCGCCGAATAGCCTCCTCCTTTTGCACCTATTGTCTACTGAGACTTTATAGAAGTCAGTGCTGACCCGCGATCCCTGCACACTAGCACTATCCTACACACTAGGGCCAATTTTACAACTTGCCAAAGCCAATTAAACTTCAAACTACGAACCTACACCCGGAGAAAACCCACGTGCCCACATGGAGAATGTACAAACACCGTACGGACAGCATCCGCAGTCACGGTCTGAGGCGCTGTAAGGCAGCAACTCTACCGCTGCGCCACCATGCCGTCCAAATTGGTTTCGTACCACAAGAATTTTCAACTGAAAGAACAGCTAGCTGCACTTACATTAATTGAAGCAAACACCAGTCAGAAAGTCTAGTGTGTAAAATACTTTTAAAATCTATGACAATAAATAAGATGAACAAAACTATTTGCGCATAATTTCCAATTGATTTCCAATTCAGTGCTTCAACATCGAAACAAGTAATTGCATTCAGATGCAGCTCTGGAAAGCTTGTTAAGCAGCAAGGAAGTTCCTTTCCAGGGGGAGCCTAAACAGTCTCAGTCTGATCCTGCACATTTTAACCCTGTGGTTGCATTTAAAAAAAATCTTCAAATCAGGTCATTTCTTCCCCTTCAAGGCAAAGGTATGTGTATAACCCAAACAAGCCATGAATGGCATCACATAACGCAACCAGGCCTGACTGATAAAATAAACAAACAGGAATGCATTACGTATCATAGTCTTGAATGATCATTCCAACAGACCAGATTGCCATCAGGTATTCATTAAATCCATTAGGACTAATGTAATGTAGGGAGTCAGGTTTACGAGGGTCTCCATTAGAACCTGTGAAATCAATGCCGACCTGCAAAGAAGAAGAAAGCATATGCTAGAAATTAAAAAGCATAGGGCAATGCAAATATCATTCAAATTCACACGTTGGCCATTCGGCCCATCAAATCTACTCCAGCATTCAATCATATATAACATATAACATATAACAATTACAGCACGGAAACAGGCCCTCTCGGCCCTTCCAGTCCGTGCCGAACATTTATTTTCCCCTAGTCCCATCTACCTGCACTCAGACCATACCCCTCCATTCCCTTCCCGTCCATATACCTATCCACTTTACCTTTAAATGTTAAAATCGATGCTGCCTCCACCACTTCTGCTGGAAGCTTATTCCACACAGCCACCACTCTCTGAGTAAAGAAGTTCCCCCTCATGTTACCCCTAAACTTCTGTCCCTTAATTCTCATGTCATGCCCTCTTGTTTGAATCTTCCCTACCCTCAATGGGAAAAGCTTATCCACGTCAACTCTGTCTATCCCTTTCATCATTTTAAAGACCTCAATCAAGTCCCCCCTTAACCTTCTGCGCTCCAAAGAATAAAGACCTAACTTGTTCAACCATTCTCTGTAACTTAGTTGCTGGAACCCTGGCAACATTCTAGTAAATCTCCTCTGTACTCTCTCTATTTTGTTGACATCCTTCCTATAATTAGGCGACCAAAATTGTACACCATACTCCAGAATTGGTCTTACCAATGCCTTGTACAATTTTAACATTACTTCCCTACTCCTATATTCAATGCTCTGATTTATAAAGGCCAGCACAATCGTGGCTGATCTCTGCCAAATACCACTTTTGGAAGGGCCTGTTTCCATGCTGTAAGACTACAAGTAGATAAGTGAGTTAATTAAAAAAATTGTGGCTATGTGATCAACAGCTAATTTTTCATATCAACATGATTTTTAAAGCTTGGCATAGTCGGGGCAGCAAAGCACAGGGCAAACACAAAACAGCAGCTCTGGTGTATGTAGCTTCTTTAACAGTGAAGCATCCCAAGGCCTTCAAAGGAGAATAACCAAAAGAAAATATAATTGAATCGGATATAGAAATCACAGGACACGGGAACATTTTCTAAAAAAAGGGGGGGGGAGGGGGGGTTAATGACACTTAGGAAGGAAATTCCTAATGACAACCCAAGTTCATTTCCATCTGGGTTCATCTCTGGTGTTGTCGCTTGATTCCCGCAGATTGTTGGTTTCCTGTTTTAAGCTTGGCCCGACATGCTGAGGCGATATGGCCTTTCTTCTGGCCGTTATAGCACTTGGCCATTTTGAACTGACAAAATTGGGATGAGTGATTACCGTTGCAACGATAACAACTGGATGAACTCGGCTACCCACCATTCTTTGGTTTTGGTTTAGCGCCTCTTGCTTTGGCCATAGGCACTGCCTTGTGACTGTAAACGGCCACTGCAGTCCGTGGTGGATGAAACTCGCGAGCATTCTTTGATGCTATCTCCATTGTGGTAGCAATCTTGCATGCTTTCTCGAATGTAAGATCTGGAGTGTTCATGAGTTTGGACTGAATTCGTTCATCCACTGGACTACAAACAAATCTGTTGCGTAGTGCGCGTCCGAGAAAGGTTCCAAAGTTACAGTGTACAGTTACGTTTTTCAAGGCAACAATGTACTTATTGATTGTCTCATTCTGCTTCTGGTTTCTAGTGCCAAATATATAGCTTTCTACAATTTCCAGAGGCTTTGAGTTGAAATGCTCCTCCAACTTCTTCATAATGTCATTGAATGGCACGTCCTTTGCCTTTATGGGCACAAGGAGATTCACGAATGTGCCGTACACTTCAGGACCGATGTCCTTGTGCAGAATCGCTTTCATGCGTTCGCAAACGGCTTTATTTGTTTCAGTCACTATCTCCCTTTCACCACTAATCTCCATTATGTTGTTTGCCAATGAAAACATGTTTGCTCTCTCCATATAGGAGCTGAACGGCTCTCTACTCTTGTCAAAAGTGCCAAGGTTTCCGATGTAGCCCGTGGACGCTGCCGTCATGTCGTTCTTTTTTTTTTAAAGTCCGTTCAAAACCCCGATTTCATGTCTGTTCTGGTGTAACAATTCACCTAAAACTTAGCTGTACAACGGCTATTCAGCTTGAGGAACTGGACAAAAAAAAAAACGTATACAATCCCAAGGCCGGCGATCTTGCCACGTAGACACAACATAGAGATAGCCTTTTTCTCTCACCGATTTGTCCAGCTGCTGTTTTAAACTACAGTTCCATGCATAGAAGGATCTGCGGCCTATCATGTCCAGCTCGCAAACAACTGCGACACAACTCCGTATTAACTGTTTAAAATATTGCATATGCTGCGTTGCAAAACAGTCCTGCACTGTATTTAAAGGATGAGTTCACAAACACTATCCCATCCTCATCGCCAATTTTGTGATATTCCAGAGGGCAGAATGAATAACAACTTACACGCAGGTTGCCTGGATCTCGAGAGAGAGCTTTATTACCCAACATTCCCTGCTTATATTGAACACCAACTCATTAACATATACATGAATATGTATGAATACATTACAGCAGCCAACCTGAAAAAAATGTATTTTATTGCAACTCTGTGACTTCTGCCATCCAGCCAATTCCCTATCCATGCTAGTATCTTCCCTATAATACCATGGGCTCCCATCTTCCCTAGCAGCCTGACATGTGGCACCTTATCGAAGGAAAATGTAGGTAAACAACATCTACAGCCGCCCCCTCTGTCTGTCCTGCTATTAACTTCCTCAAAGAAGTTCAGCAGACTCGTCAAGCAAGATCTTCCCTTCACAAAACCATGCTGACTTCGGCCTATTTTATCGTGAACTTCTAAGAACGGTGTAACCTCATCCTTTATAATTGACTAAAATCTTACCAACTACCGAAATCAGGCTAACCGCCGTATAGTTTCAGCTCTTCTGCTTTGCTCACTTCTCGTGCAGCGGGGTGATAGTCGCAATTTTCCAATCTTCAGGAACAACTCCTAACTCTCGCGATTCTTGAAATACAACTAAACAGAACTCCTTCAGAGCCGAGGGGTGCAGTCCATCCATTCTAGGAGATTAATCCACCCTCAGACCTTTCTGTTTTCCTAGCACCTTCTCCTCAGTAATCACCACTCCACTAACTCCCACCCCCTGACTCTCAAGGATTGCAGGCACACTGCTGGTATCTTCCACTGTGAAGACTGATGCAAAAAAATTATTCAATTCCTCTGCCATTTCTTGATTTTTTGTTATCACTTCTCCTGCATCTTTCTCCAGCGGCCTAATGTTCACTCTTGCCTCTTTTTTACTCTTTATATATCAGTAGATACTCTTGCTATACTCTTTTATATTATTGGCTAGCTTACAGTCGTACTTCATCTTTTCTCTCTGTATTGTCCTTTCAGGTACCTTTTGTGTCCTTTAAAAAAAATATCCCAATCCTCTGGCTTCCCACTAATCTTTGCAATGTTATATGCCTTCTCTTTTGCTTTTATGTTGTCCATGACCTCCTTTGTCATGTGACAATAAACTCAACGTTTATTAATACAAACGCATTAAAGAATAACAGTGCTGATAATCAAATAAGCTCTAATTCAAATAGGAACAATAATCTTCAATGTTTTTGATCAGTTTTACAGCCTGAACAATTTAGAGGTTCAAAGGTATTTTATCGTCACGTCTACCAATTAAGGTACGATGAAATTCGATTTACCGTACCGCCATAAAGCAACAAGGTACACAACTACAGAAAAGGTTAAGATAAACATTCACCACAGCGGATTCCACGTTCCTTGCTGCGATGGAAGGCAATACATCTTCCTTCTTCCCTCTTCCCTCTCCCGCAGTCGGGGCAGTCGAACCATCTGCAGTCGGGCCGATCGAAGCTCCCGCAGCCAGCTATCGAGGCTCCCGCTATCAAAGGTGGAGCTCCCAAAATCGGTCCCTAACCAAGGGACCGCGAGCTCCACGATATTAAGTCCACAGGCTCCGAGCTCGATCCCCGACAAAGGGACCACAATGTCAGGCCGCAGTGCAGACGGGGATACCATATAACCATATAACAATTACAGCACGGAAACAGGCCCTCTCGGCCCTTCCAGTCCGTGCCAACCTAGTCCCATCTATCTGCTTCATTCCCTCCATACCCCTCCATTCCCTTCACGTCCATATACCTATCCACTTTACTTTTAAATGTTAAAATCGATCCTGCCTCCACCACTTCTGCTGGAAGCTCATTCCACACAGCCACCACCCTCTGAGTAAAGAAGTTCCCCCTCACGTTACCCCTAAACTTCTGTCCCTTAATTCTCATGTCATGTCATATGATACGATACGGAAAAAAAAAATAATTGTATCTCCGTCAAGGGAAGAGATTTTAAAATGTTTCCCCCAACTCCCCCCCCTCATAAAACAAAGCCAAATAAAACTAATACGTACATTTAACACATACTAAAAACAAAGAAGAAAAGGTTCGAGACAGACTGTTGGCGAGGCAGCCACTGCGGCGCCACCCAGTGGTCAAACTTACAATGAAGTTCATCTGACAGCCACCCATGATATAATCCAGGAAAGAATATTCTTTCACAATCTGCAAATTTAATAATTATATTGTTAACGTTAGCACGTCAAAAATTGCTGTAATTCATTGATTTATAACTCAATTAGTTTCTTATCTTGTGAGTAATATAATTCAAAGCATTTAATAGTTTTATACAATTATGTGTATCATAATTTTTTTAAATAATAATGGAAATTATTATTTGCCAAACTTTGCCAAATTGGGTATAATCGCAAAATACAGTAAAATGAAAAACACTAATTTAGAGTCTTGGAGTAATAGACCAGGAAACAGGTCCTTCAATGACACCCACCTGACACAATTTGAAGCTCACTATTCCGGAGTTTTTGTAACTTCTCTTTTTCTGTTTTTTCTTTGGATTAATACACTCAAATTCAGCCTGTGAGAGAAACACCAAGAGAAATATATACACCGTCATGAGTGTTTAATTGTCATATGCACCGAAACGGAACAATTAAATTCTTATTTGCAGCCGCACTAGATTTGTAAACACAGCACTTAATAGGTAACATAATGGGCAAACAAAATAAAACTTCAATGAATTTTTTTAAAAATCCCACGTCACTGACACTACACTAATTCAATTTGAACATTGAAACCTATTCTACAACTAAAAATGAAAGGAATCCAATTAGCATGTTTTTTCCTGCAGATTATTTGGAGTTACTCCAGTTTTAAGTGCTTCAAAGCTCCTTAGGAACAGCGAACATGATCACGTGCAGATTGCCGTGGTCAAAAAGCAAAATAGGCAGAAGTTCAGTCTCAGTTGTTACTGAGGGTAAAGTCCAGTCACAGCAGCAGACCGTTACAGAGTGCTTTAATCAGACTGTCTCTCTCTCTTTGCTCATTTACAAGAGAACAAATACTATGGGGGAAAAAAGTGCCAGGAAATTTTACATTTTGATTAAATACATCTGTAAAAATTCCTATAGAGCGGGATTGGGCTTTGTTTCTATACAATATTCTCCTTCCAACAGAACGCTCAGCACAGTGGCGCAGTGGTAGAGTTGCTGCCTTAAGGGGCTGTCCCTCAGCGGCGACCTAATACGCGACTTTAGAAGAGTTTGGCCTCGACTCAAACTCGCAGCATGGTCGACACGTGGTCCTGGGAGGCCCTGTGAGGCCACTGGAACTCTCCTTCATGCTCAAGGGAAGTTCCCGCATACTCGCGGCCTCAGTTTGGTCGAGGAACATTTTTCAGCATGTTGAAAATTTTTTTCGCAAGTAAAGATAGGTCGGCATGGTTCTTTTGAACTCGTAGTGCAGTGGAGTGGGGTGGCTATGTAGTTATAGGCAGTCGAGGGCAGCCGTAGGCAATTTCCTTCGCTGACCGGGCATTTTGATTGGCTCATTGGAGTTTTCAGCACCAAGGAAAACCAACCGGTAATGTAAATTGCCCGCTAAACTTTATAAGTTGTCTGGTTTCTGAAAAGTGTCTCCACTCCTTCCCCCTCCCCTGTGCAGCCGTCTTTTACCTTCCTGTTCATAGCGGGTGTGAATTTCAGACAGTGCTCCCCCGCTTTCCCTGGCCCCCACCTTTGGGGGGGGGGGGGGGTGGTGGTGGTGGTGGTGTGAAGGTTGAAGACAGTCGCTCAAAGGTCGCGTCAGTGGGACAGGTCCTTTACAGCACCAGAGACCAGGTTCGATACTGACTACGGGTGCTGTATGTACAGAGTTTGTACATTCGCCCTGTGACCTGCTTGGGATTTCCCCGGGAGCTCCGGTTTCCTCCCACACTCCAAAGACATGCAGGTTTGTAGGTTAATTGGTTTCGGTAAAAATTCAAAATTGTCCCTAGTGTGCGTCTACGATAGTGCAAGTGTACGGGGATCACGGGTTGGCGCAGACTCTGTGAGCCGAAGGGCCAGTTTTCACGCTGTATCTCCCAACTAAACAAAGAACAACTGTGCACAGCCAATTTTAGCATTTCTAAACCCCAAGTGTCTTACTTTAAAATTATTTTTGTGACAGGCAATGATATCGCGTAAAGATTTCAAAATAATTTAAGGATTTTTAAAATAAATTCTAATTCATTCTGGAATAACATTGAAAAAAGTTATCAAAACATTTTAAATGACGTTGATAAACTGTGTAACACACTGGAGTCTAGAGTTTCCGTCAAGTCAGTTTAGTTTAGTTTATTGTCACGTGTACCGAGGTACTGTGTTGCGTGCTAACCAGTCAGCAGAAAGACAATACATGATTACAATTGAGCCATTTACAGTGTATAGATACATGATAAGGGAATAACATGTTGAAAATTTAGCGCGACTGAGGAGACTACTCCCGGCGACCATGTGGCAACAATGTTGCCTGTAGTTGCCTAAAAAAATCGCCGAAGTGGGACAGGCCCATAAGGGTGTCACAGGTTATGGGGCGAAGGTTGAGAGGAAATCATAGAGCAGCCATGATTGTATGGCAGAGTAGACTTGATGGACCGAATGGCCTAATTCTGCTCCTAGAACGTATTCCAAAAGATAACATTATAGATTCATTTTCCTCTTTTTTACAAAGAGTAGAATAAAACAACATATTTCTTCTGTATTATTAGATAATAACTTACTGGTGAGATATGTGATGCTACTTGTAACGTCTCCATATTTGTCTCGAACGTCCCGATCAGATCGTGTGATCCGTCGTTGTCATAGTCGTAGCAGGTTACCTGAAAAGAAATCTTGCATCAGTAAGTTGTCGTGTATAAGTTCAGTTGAGTTTTGTTTCAGCGCAGAAACAGGCCCCTCGGCCCACCGAGCCCACACCGACTTGCGATCCCCGCACACCTGCGATTAACACTACCCTGCACACTCCAGTGACAATTTTACATTTATACCAAACTAATTAACCTACAGACCTGTACGTCTTTGGAGCGTGGGAGGAAACAGAAGATCTCGGAGAAAACCTTCACAGGTCACGGGGAGAACGTGCAAACTCCGTACAGACAAGTTCAGGGTCGAACCCGGCTGTCAGACAGCAACTCTCCCGCTGCACCACTGTGCTGCCCAGTGTAACTGCCAATTTAACAAAGGGCTTATGTTGGCATGGCACTTTGCTCCCTCGTGACAATAATGCCATGGATTCTGGTTAACTCAAATACAAAAACACTAAGGTAGACAAAAATGCTTGAGAAACTCAGCGGGTGAGGCAGCATCTATGGAGCGAAGGAAATAGGCAACGTTTTGGGCCGAAACCCTTCTACAGACCTTGAAACCCTTGACGAAGGGTTTGGACACGAAACGTTGCCTATTTCCTTCGCTCCATAGATGCTGCCTCACTCGCTGAGTTTCTCCAGCATTTTTGTCTACCTTTGATTTTCCAGCATCTGCAGTTCCTTCTTAAACATCTTATACAAAAACACTAAAGGGCCTGTCACACTTACGTGTCCTTGGCACGTAAATTGCGCAACCTCGTGGTCGCGTTGAGCTGCGACGGTTCTGCGAAGATTGTGTGAGATTTCGTGCGTACGCACAGCCGTCTGGAGTGCGTGACGTCATTTGAAGATGGACACAAAGCTGAAATAACTCAGCGGGACCAGCAGCATTTCTGGAGAGAAGGAATGGGTGACGTTTCATGTTGAGACTCTTCTTCAGTCTGAAAAGAAGGGTGTTGACCCGAAACGTCACCCATTGCTTCTCTCCAGAGATGCTGCCGGTCCCGCTGAGTTACTCCAGCATTTTGTGTCCATCTTCAATTTTCTTGGCCCCGCTCTGGGCGTAGAAGTGGAGGCGGATCCCGACCGCAACGGCCGTGAGCCCCAGGCCGAGCTCGGCCATCGTTTGCCTGCATCTGCTGCTGTTTGAGGTGAGACGTTGCGTCGTGCCAGGGTCTTGGGCCTGTCCCACTTTGGCCGTCAGTTCCGCGACAGGCCGTTGGTGCGCGAAGATTTTGTTCGCTACAAATATCTCGGTGCCCCGCGCGATGTCGCGCACAACTACATACCCCTCCGCGATTCTCAGTGGGACCGGCTCCGCACGGCAATATATGATGCCCGTGCGCCTCAACGCGACCACGCGGTCGCGTAATTTGTGTGCCAAGGACACGTAAGTGGGACAGGCCCATAAATTTGATACACGTAGGCAAGTTTGGCAGCTTTTAGAAAGAGAAACAGAGTTAAGATATTTCAAGTTAATGGCCCTTTAATGGAAGCTTCCTGATGAAGTAGAGATCACTGACTTGAAAAATTAACTGCATCTCTCTCCAGAATTGCAACCCAATTTGCTGACACTTCAAGCTTTTATTCCAGAAGTTTGCTTTAAAGAGCACTTTAAAATGCTCTCCGCCTGCTGGGATTTGGACAAAATTTCAATGCATTATTTGAATACATTATGGAAAAAGATGCTGTGCAATGTATTCCGACAAATCTGCTGTGCAAGATGTGTGTGCATTAACTAAACCAACCATCAGGAATAGATGTTTATTGCTAACAACACAGCTCATGTCTCACTGCAGAGATTATATTCTAATGGATGATATTTTCAACCACTTAACTGGAGTAAATAAATTCAATATTATATGGTACTTGTGAACACAAGGAACACGTTGATTAATAAAGGCAGCATTAGATGAGAATGGGAACTGGGTAGTAGCTGGTGAGGACCGGGGAGATGGATAAAGGACCTCCTGGTGGGTATGAAGCACCATGACAGTATGTGGTGCAAGACCCTGGAAGCCAAGCGACGATGCCACACAATGGTCAACGGCAACAGCAGCACGCTCCCCAATTCAACGGCCAAAGACAACTTCACCTGCGGAAACGGTGGGTCCGTCTGTCAAGGACAGGTCTAGTCAGCCACGGCAGGAAATGCAACCACAGATGAAACATTCCCCTCTCCAAGCAGGACAACGTCGAAACCAGTCTGAAGAAGGGTCACAACACGAAACGTCACCCATTCATTCTCTCCAGAGATGCTGCCCGCCTCCCCGAGTTACTCTACCTTCGAGGGCAACGTCACAGCCGCACCAACATCTCTCGTTAAGGGTCAGCTCTTCCTTTCCTCCAGAGGTGCTGCCTGATACAATAGATACAGGAGTAGGCCATTTGGCTCTTCGAGCCAGCACCGCCATTCAATGTGATCATGGCTGATCATCCCCAATCAGTACCCCGTTCCTGCCTTCTCCCCATATACCCTGACTCCGATATTTTTAAGAGCCTATCTAGCTCTCTCTTGAAAGCATCCAGAGAACCAGCCTCCACCACCCTCCGAGGCAGAGAATTTCCACAGACTCACCACTCTCTGTGAGAAAATGTGTTTCCTTGTCTCCGTTCTAAATGGCTTACTCTCCTTATTCTTAAAATGTGGCCCCTGGTTCTGGACTCCCCCAACATCGGGAACATGTTTCCTGCCTCTAGCATGTCCAAGCCTTTAACAATCTTATATGTTTCGCTGACATGCTGAGTAACACGCTGAGAAAGCTAATGGAATGTTGGCCTTCATAACAAGAGGATTTCAATACAGGAGTAAAGAGGTTCTTCTGCAGTTGTACAGGGCTCTGGTAAGACCACATCTGGAGTATTGTGTACAGTTTTGGTCTCCTAATTTGAGGCAGGACATCCTTGTGATTGAGGCAGTGCAGCGTAGGTTCACGAGATTGATCCCTGGGATGGGGGGACTGTCATACGAGGATAGATTGAAAAGACTAGGCTTATATTCACTGGAGTTTAGAAGGATGAGGGGGGATCTTATAGAAACATATAAATTTATAAAAGGACTGGACAAGCTAGATGCAGGAAAAATGTTCCCAATGTTGAGTGAGTCCAGAACCAGGGGTCACAGGCTTAGAATAAAGGGGAGGTCATTTAAGACTGAGGTGAGAAAAAACTTTTTTACCCAAAGAGTTGTGAATTTATGGAATTCCCTGCCACAGAGGGCAGTGGAGGCCAAATCACTGGATGGATTTAAGAGAGAGTTGGATAGAGCTCTAGGGCCTAGTGGAGTCAAGGGATATGGGGAGAAGGCAGGCACGGGTTATTGATAGCGGACGATCAGCCATGATCATAATGAATGGTGGTGCTGGCTCGAAGGGCCGAATGGCCTCCTCCTGCACCTATTTTCTATGTTTCTATGTAACTCCAGCTTTTTGTGTCTACGGTTTAAGTCAGTATCTGCAGTTCCTTCCTGCACTCTGAAGAAGGGTCGCGACTCGACACGTCACCCATTCCTTCTCTCCAGAGATGCTTCCTGTCCTGCTGAGTTACTCCAGCATTTTGTGTCCATGTTCCTTCCTGCACCATCATCTCCCACAGATGTACAGATGAGAATGATTGAATGATTGATTGAAAAATACAGCACGGAATGAGGCCCTTGGCTCCACCAAGTCCACCCAAATAATCGATCACCTGTTCACACTAGTTCCAAGTTATCCCGCTTTCACGTCCACTCCCTACACATCAGCGGAAATTTACAATGCCCAATTAACCTACAAACCCGCACTTCTTTGGGATGTGGGACGAAACCGGAGCACCTGGAGAAAACCCACGAGGTCGCAGAGCAAACATGCAAACTCCCCGCAGACAGCACCCGAGGTCAGGATCGAACCCAGGTCTCTGGTGTTATGAGGCACCAGCTGCGCCACTGTGCCGAAAGGTGTGATGCCAAAGGTTTCAAGACTTATCAAGTTGATTGCCAATATCTACATGCTATGTGTAGGAAGGAACTGTAGATGCTGGTTTACACTGAAGATGGACACAAATGCAGAAGGAAGTCGACAGGACAGGCAACATCTCTGGGGGAAAGGAAGGGTGATGTTTCAGGTGCATATTTGCTCAAGTCCAGTCTTCGGAGTCATGTGAGTGATTCCGTGAAGAAGACCTGCCAGGCCGCATGCGCACCAGTACGTCAGCCGCATTGACGCACGGAGGCTGTGAGGATCAGAGCTCCTCCAGCGGTAAGTATTCAGACTCCAGGTAAGTGACAAAACTTTCACTGGAGTTCGAGTCCGTGCTGGCCGGTATGCTTATCTGCCAATCGCTAACATGGACAAAACAGGGAAGGGAAAGCGGCGAGTCGCAACCAGCAGAGGCAGCTCAGGCATGGAAGCGCTGTCTCATACCCCTGTACAGTCGCTAGCTAGAGTTAGCGACTGCAGACTTAGTGCTACACAGCACGGAGCCAACGCCATTAGGGCGCAAGGCACCTGAAAAGTCTGCTTGTTTTGACACTTCAAAATGGAAACGTTGGTTACCGCCAAGCAACTGATTTCCAGAGGTTGTTATATGGAAACCATAGATCTGAAAGACGCTTACTACTCGGTGCCTGTTCATTGCGAGCATAGAAAGTATTTTAAATTCATTTGGATGAATCAATTATGGAAGTTTAAGGCACTGCCGGATGGGTTAACCTCAGCCCCTAGAGCATTCACTAAATTGTTAAAACCAATTTTTGGGGCTAATTAGAGGTCAGGGCCAACTAATTATGGGCTATCTGGATGATATTTTAATTATCAGACAAACAAAAGTGAAACACTTGAAAAACTGGGGTTTGTCATGCATTTGAAAAAAATCTAGATTAACACCAATTACCACAATTGATTATTTGGGGTTCACAATTGACTCATTTAAAATGGTAATTACCTTGCCCAGGGAGAAAAGTGTAGAGCTAATCGAGGATTGTATAAAACTTTTAAACAAACAACAACCTTCAATTAGACAAGTGGCAAGGCTGCTTGGGAAATTGGTAGCAGCTTTTTCCAGCAGTCCAATTTGGGCCTTTGCATTATCAGCAATTACAAAGAGCAAAGGAACAGGCACTCAGGGTACAATTGGATCATTATGATAGGCCCATGCAATTATCAGCAGATGCAGTTACTGATCTTCAATGGTGGATCCAACATGTCTCCAGTAGTTTCAGCACAGTGGTGCTAGAACAACCTTCCATGGTCTTACAGACTGATGTCAGTGTACTTGGGTGGGGTGCCACGGATACAACTTCAAGTTGTGGAGGAAGATGGAGTATGTAAGAAGCTTTGCTTCTGGTGACATGGTGAATTAACCATTTAAAGCTTTTAGGAGCGTTTCATGGGTTCAAGGCTTATTGTTCTAACAAAAGCAGTCTGCATGTTCAGCTCCAAATTGATAACACTACGACAGTTGCATATGTTAATCACATGGGTGGTATCAAGTCAGTATCTTGTGACAGACTGGCAAACCAAATCTGGATCTGGTGTATTGACAAACACATTTGGCTCTCAGCTATATATCTACCAGGGAGATTCAATACTGTGCCAGACACCAGGTCACGAAAGTTCCATGACAACATAGAGTGGATGTTGAATCGGGATGTGTTCAATGAGATCATTGTCAAATACGGAACACCAGATGTCGACTTGTTTGCATCTAGACTAAACCACCAGCTTCCCAAATATGTGTCATGGGAACCAGATCCTCGGGCAGTAGCGATTGACGCTTTCTCGCTGAATTGGGGTGGTATGTGTATATATATGTATTTCCACCTTTCTGTCTCATAAATCGATGTCTGCTTAAAATCAAGCAGGATGATGCTTCATGGGTTCTAGTGATACCCTTCTGGCCTACCCAGCCATGGTACCCTTTGATCCTGCAGCTGATGACACAACCCCTGATGGCTGTTCCCATACGAAGGGATTTATTGGTGCATCCGGTAACTGGCAAATGCCATCCGTAGCATAACCGTATTAATTTGTTAATTTGAAGATTTTAAGAAGGCCATATCTGGGGCATGGATTGTCAGGTCGAACTGTGGACATGCTTACTGCATCTTGGAGATCGAGTACTCAAAAGCAGTATATTTATTATATTTGTTATATATTGCGTACAGTTTTGGTCTCCTAATCTGAGGAAAGACATTCTTACCATAGAGGGAGTACAGAGAAGGTTCACCAGACTGATTCCTGGGATGGCACGACTTCCATATGAAGAAAGATTGGATAGACTTGGTTTGTACTCGCTGGAATTTAGAAGATTGAGGGGTGATCTCATAGAGACTTACAAAATTCTTAAGGGGTTGGACAGGCTAGATGCAGGAAGATTGTTCCCAATGTTGGGGAAGTCCAGGACAAGCGGTCACAGTTTAAGGATAAGGGGGAAGTCTTTTAGGACCAAGATGAGAAAATCATTTTTCACACAGAGAGTGGTGAATCTGTGGAATTCTCTGCCACAGAAGGTAGTTGAGGCCAGTTTGTTGGCCATATTTAAGAGGGAGTTGGATGTGGTCCTTGTGGCTGAAGGGATAAGGGGGTATGGAGAGAAGGCAGGTACAGGATACTGAGTTGGATGATCAGCCATGATCATATTGAATGGCGGTGCAGGCTCGAAGGGCCGAATGGCCTGCTGCTGCACCTAATTTCTATGTAAAAAAATGGGAAGTTTACTGTATACAAAATAATATTGACTATTGTACAGCACGTGTTTCACATGTTCTAGAGTTTCTGTCAACCCTCTACTATGATGAAGGACTAAGTTATAGTGCAATCAATACAGCAAGAAGTGCTTTATCATCATATTTAGTGATGAAGTCAGACAAACATTATATTAGATCTCACCCTCTAGTTGTTCGATTAATGAAAGGGATGTTCAATTCCAGACCTCACAAACCTAGATATATGGCAATTTGGGATGTGAGTATGGGCCTCAGAATAATGCGTGAGTGGTTTTCTGTCTCATTTTGTCTTTGACCAAAATCACCATGAAGGTGGCCATGCTCATGGCGTTGGTTTCAGCACAAAGGGTACAGACATTACAAAAACTACAGTTAGATAGAATGGAAACTGCTGCAGACAATGTTACATTTTACATTTATGACCTCCTCAAACAAAGCAGGGCAGGTGTCACAGGGATCAAAATAGTATTTTCAGCATATCCCACGGATCTATCCTTGTGCGTAAAAACACATTTGATGCAATACATTGCAGCAACAGAGAGTTTACGAAACATGGAGGCAGGATTGTTTATCAGTTATAAAAAACCACATATGAGAGTCAGTTAATACTATTTCGAGATGGCTGAAATAAGTCTTGATTGATGCAGGTATTAACACTGATGTTTTTACATCTCATTCCACTAGGGCAGCAGCTACGCTGGCGGCCAAAGCTAGGGACGTGCCCGTCGACCATATTTTGGCGGCCGCCGGATGGGCAAATAAGCTGATGTTTCAGAATTTCTATCATCGGCCGATTGTCGATCCAAGGCTGTTTGCCAATGCCATTTTAAATTCTGCTTAAGTGCCCTGGGATTAAGGGGTACTGTTGTTTTTTTATATTTTTAAATAAACTTTATTACTGCCTTAAATGCAATGTTACTACTAATGCATTAATTTCTCATTCGAGTCAATCAATGCAGTGGGATGCCGAGATTTGTAATCTGCGGCATGAAATCACAAAGCTTTGAACTCTTCACGGAATCACTCACGTGACTCCGAAGTAAAATAGTTGGTGATTACGTGCCCGCCACGCCCAACCCTCTCTCATAAAGGATCATCTGGTAGTTCTCGAGTCACGCATCTTACTATGTCACTTCGGTGTTGTTATTTGTGGGTCTTCTTCACGTAATCACCAACGTAACTCCTCATAAAATCAAGATCAAACTTCAAACTGGTAAGTTCTCATTTAATCTTACTATTATTGGCCACTGATGCTGATCCAATGTCTCAATAAGTAAATGGTACTATAACTGCATTTAAAAGGCACGGATAGGTGTATTGTTAGGAAATGTTTAGAGGGATATGGGCCAACGGCAGGCAGGTGGGACTATCTTAGGTAGGGCAACTTGGTCAGCATGGACGAGTTGGGCCAAAGGGCCTGCTTCTGTGCTATATGACTCTATGTGACTTTTAACAACCTCAATTACTATAAAAACCTATTTTGTTCACTTATGCCTTGCAGAAAGAATGGTTAATCTGGTCTGGCCCAAAGTGGTTGACTCTAATGTGGCATCTAAAATCATCTAGCAGTATCATCTAGCATTCAGTTCAGACAATAAATGCTAACCTTGTCAGCAAAGCATAAGTGATAGGAGCAGAATTAGGCCATTCAGCCCTTCACGTCTACTCTGCCATTCAATCACGGCTGGTCTATCTTTCCCTGTTAACCCCATTCTCCTGCCTTCTCCCCATAACCCCTGACACTCGTACTAATCATGGATCACAAAACAAAAGAACAAATATTAAAATAATATGCAAAGTATATTAGGGGCGGCACAGTGATGCAGCGGCAGGGTTGTTGCCTTACAGCAGGGGTCGGCAACCTGCGACACGCAACCCAAAATCATCCGACCCGCAGGCAGATTTTTTTTTTCCCCGTAATCATCCTGGCCACCGGGCCCCCCAAGCGCAGCCGAGCTCTGGCTGTACCGCAGCCTACGCAAAGCTGCCGGCACGGCCGCGCAACTTCCGTAAACACTTTTAAGAAAGAACTGCAAATGCTGGAACAATCGAAGGTAGACAAAAATGCTGGAGAAACCCAGCGGGTGAGACATGCAAGGATTGCATGAGGCTGCCTCACCCGCTGAGTTTCTCCAGCATTTTTGTCTACTTTCTGTGAGCACGTGATTTGATGCCTGCCATCTGGGGCGGGATCCATGTGTACACGTGTTAGATTTGGCCCGCCATCCGCTCAGAGACATGTCTCCCCGCCCCTATGCAGAACAAGGTTGCCGACCCCTGCCTTATGGAGACCCGCGTTCAATCCTGACATCGGGTGCTGTCTGGTATTGGTGGTTCAGTATTGATGTGGATAGAGAACTGGCTGGCAGACAGGAAGCAAAGAGTAGGAGTGAACGGGTCCTTTTCAGGATGGCAGACAGTGACTAGTGGGGTGCCGCAAGGCTCAATGCTGGGACCCCAGCTATTTACAATATACATTAATGATTTGGACGAGGGAATTAAATGCAACATCTCGAAGTTTGCGGATGACACGAAGCTGGGGGGCAGTGTTAGCTGTGAGGAGGATGCTAGGAGGCTGCAGGATGACTTGGATAGACTGGGTGAGTGGGCAAATGCATGGCAGATGCAGTATAATGTGGATAAATGTGAGGTTATCCACTTTGGTGGCAAAAACAGGAAGGTAGACTATTATTTGAATGGTGACCGATTAGGAAAAGGGAGATACAGCGAGACCTGGGTGTCATGGTACACCAGTCATTGAAAGTAGGCATGCAGGTGCAGCAGGCTGTGAAGAGAGCGAATGGTATGTTGGCATTCATAGCAAAAGGATTTGAGTACAAGAGCAGGGAGGTTCTACTGCAGTTGTACAGGGTCTTGGTGAGGCCACACCTGGAGTATTGCGTGCAGTTTTGGTCTTCTAATCTGAGGAAAGACATTCTTGCCATAGAGGGAGTACAGAGAAGGTTCACCAGACTGATTCCTGGGATGGCACGACTTCCATATGAAGAAAGACTGGATAGACTTGGCTTGTACTCGCTGGAAATTTAGAAGATTGAGGGGTGATCTCATAGAGACTTACAAAATTCTTAAGGGGTTGGACAGGCTAGATGCAGGAAGATTGTTCCCGATGTTGGGGGTGTCCAGGACAAGGGGTCACAGTTTAAGGATAAGGGGGAAGTCTTTTAGGACCAAGATGAGAAAATCGTTTTTCACACAGAGAGTGGTGAATCTGTGGAATTCTCTGCCACAGAAGGTAGTTGAGGCCAGTTCGTTGGCCATATTTAAGAGGGAGTTGGATGTGGCCCTTGTGGCTGAAGGGATCAGGGGGCATGGAGAGAAGGCAGGTACAGGATGCTGAGTTGGATGATCAGCCATGATCATATTGAATGGCGGTGCAGGCTCGAAGGACCGAATGGCCTGCTCCTGCACCTAATTTCTATGTTTCTATGTTTCTATGGTACAGAGTTTGTCCGTTCTCCCTGTGACTGTAGATTTTTTCTGAGTGCTTCGGTTTCCTCCCACACTCCAAAGAGGTTAATTGGCTTCGGTAAAAAAGCATAAATTGTCCCCAGTATGTAGGATATCGCTAGTGTACAAGGTGATCGCTGTTCAGTGAGGACTCGGTAGGCCTAAGGGCCTGATTCTGCTCTGCATCCCTAAAGTCTAAAGTATCGTTATACTGTTCAATGAAGAAAATAAAGTTAATCTTTTAAAAGCATACATGCATTGGTAGGTATGTGAAAAATACCTTGATTGGCTTCCTCAAATCACTATTACAAAGTGTCTGCAAGGGAATTTTATACGGTTTCCAAGTGGGATTTAAATTTCTTTTCACGACCTGCAAATGATAAAAACAAAAGTTAATTAAATTGTAGAAGATCACAAAAAAAAATATTTGCATTGTATCTTGTCTCTAATATTAATGTTTTAATATTTAATTACCCAATTAGAAAGTGCAAGGCATAACTTTAAGGTAATATAGCTTTCGTTTAGCCCCAGAAATGTTTTCAGTGGGGATTGAATGCAATATTTATACTCTTTCAAATTTACAGAATAAACATTGAAGAATACTTTATTTCTTTACTCGGAAGGACTGTTTTACAAAAAAGGCCAATTCAAATAATAAAATGTTCTAGTTCACAAACTCTATATTTACTAGGTAGACAAAAATGCCCTGTGATGCTCTCTTGGTCAATCTGCTTACCTCTATAAATTACATATTTTCCCAAGTTTTTCTGCCATTTTCTATTTCAAATATTCATCCATCTTTAGTCACAGGCCCCATTGCCTCTTGTTAAAATGTTCATCCACCTAAACCCAAACATCCTATCTGTATAACCACTTCAAGCTTAACATTCTTTGAAGTTTTTATGTTCACCGCATCAGTGATCACGATTCTCCACACTCCGTTCATTCAACATCAACATTAATCTCTTTTTTTAATTTTTTTTAAAATATTTTATTTATTAGAGGTAAATACATCAATGTACATCACATATCTTATTACAATCATTGTACCCCATAATTTTATGGATTTTAAAGAAAAAGAATAGAAAGAAAGAGAGTGAAATAGGTGAAAAGAGTTGTGATAGTGAAAGAGCGTGCCAAAAGGGAGAAGAAACCCTTGGTCAAAGAATTAGAGAAAGGGGGTTAAGAGATAGACCCTAAAAAAAAAAGGAAAAGGAAAAAAAAGTCAGTTACTCTGTTATATATATCACGCAAAAGGAATCCACCAACTCCATAGTTTTTCATCTACCCCTACCAAGGCCCGAGGTACTCCTGCACCCTATCTTTGTAGCAGTTCTATAAATGCAGACCACGTTTGAAAGACGCATTCTGATTTTCCTTCCAGGTGGAGTCTCATATCTTCCAGATGTAATGTTTCAAACATAGTTGAAATCCACATATGTAATGTTGGTTTAGGAGCATTTTTCCAGAATTTTAAGATTAGTTTTTTGCCTATTATTAAGCCGTAATCAAATAAATTCTTTTGATACGCATTTAATTCCGGACTACCTTCTGTCATTCCGAAAATAATCCATTCTGGCTTTGGTGTCATTTTTATTTTAAACACTTTTGTGAAAATATCAAAAGATTTCAATCCAAAACCTTTGAATTTTTGTACAAAAGATAAATGAGTGCGCTATTGTCGCTTCTTGACAGTGGCATTTATCACAAATTGGTGAAACATTAGGGAAAAATGTATTTAATTCAGTTTTTGAGTAGTATAATCTATGTATAATTTTAAATTGTATTAAAGTGTGCCTTGCGTTAATTAAGCATTGTGCACATTTAATAAGTATTCTTTCCACCTTTCATTGGAAATTTTTATGCTTAGTTCGTTCTCCCACTCAACATCAATCTCTTCAGAAGATTTGGTTCCACCTGCTTGAATTCCACTCAAAGCAATCGTTAAAAATCGATATACGAGCTGTTGTTTACTCCTGCGAACATCATCATTGACTCAATATCTCCCTTCGTCTCACGAAACCACTATAAGGCTCCAGTGGATACATCGCCAGCCCGAGATGTCTTTGACTGATGCTACCCATCTGTGGGTTTGAATATCACTGTACCTTAATTGGTATCCGTGACAATAAAAGACCTTTTGAACCAAGTATTCAAATGTATTTATGTTGATACTCCAATGCAAGGAGATATCATGTTTGAGTCATAGAGTGATACAGTTTGGAAACAGGCCCTTCGGCCCAATTGGCACACAATGGCCAGCATGTCCCAGCTACACTAGTCCCACCTGCCTGCGCTTGGTCCATATTCCTCCAAACCTATCCTACCCACGTACCCGTTTAACTGCTACTTAAATGTTGGAATATATATCTGCCTCAACTACTGGAAGTGGAATCAGCTTGTGGAATCAAGGGATATGGGGAGAAGGTAGGCATGGGTTATTGATTGGGGATGATCACAATGAATGGCGGTGCTGGCTCGAAGGGTCGAATGGCCTCCTCTTGCACCTATTTTCTATGTTTCTACCTCCTCTGGCAGCTTGTTCCATACATCCCCCACCCTTTGTGAGAAAAAGTCACCCTTCAGATTCCTATTAAATCTTTTCCCCTTCACCCTAAACCTTGGGCAAGAGACTCTGTACTCTGGGCAAGAGACTGTGCATCTACCCGATCTATTCCAGTCTTGATCTTATGTTGCTTCAAATTCACAATAAGAATTTAAAAGCTTACTCCTCTTCGGAGGTAAACAATACCATTTAGGTCCATTGCGTTCACAGGAACATTACTAATGATAAAATAAGGAATTTAGGTCGGAAACTTTTCTTTTCCAGGAAAGAAAAATAGAGAACACCAAAATAGAAGTTTAGATTTTTATCCCCAAATGCAACCGAACACCTGATGGCTGCTTATGAAAGCACGTATTTGCACCTCTCCATTGATCTCTTTCCCCAAGTTTGAACACATCCTTTTGGAAGGGTGTCAGGGATTATGGGGAGAAGGCAGGAGAATAGGGTTAGGAGGGAGAGATAGATCAGCCATGATTGAATGGTGGAGTAGACTTGATGGGCCAAATGGCCTAATCTGCTCTTACCACATCATAATCATACTTTATTAGCCAAGTATGTTTTGCAACATGAATTCAATTTGCCATAAGTCATACTAATAAAAAGCAACAGAACACACGAAAAACATTTTAACATAAACATCCACCACAGTGACTCCTCAATATTCCCCACTGTGATGGAAGGTAAAAAAAGTTCAATCTCTTCCCTTCTTTGGCCTCCAATGGTCAGGGGCCTCTAATCTCCCGTTGACGGGATGATCTTACTCCCGTAGCCGGCGGCGGGCCTCGTCGTCAGGGCGATCAAGCTCCTGCATCGGGGGAATGTCAGCTCCCCGCGCTGGGCGATCTGACCCCGCGTCGGGGCTTGTCGAACGCCGTGCGGCTTTTGGAGCTCCCGACATCGGTCTCTACCCGAGACTGAGAGCTCCTGATGTTAAAGTCCGCAGGCACGTTTGGAGCTTCGATCCCAGGCAAGGGATCGGCTCCGATGTTAAGTCCATGCCCCCCGGTGGGGCTAAAAGTCAGTCCCGAGCAAGGCCTCCCGCTCCACGATGTTAGGCCGCAGAGCAACCGGAGATACGATCCCGAAAACCATCGCATCTCCGGCAAGGTAAGACATTGAAAAAAAGTTTCCCCCAACCCCCTCCCCACCCCCAACATAAAACAAACCAGAGAACATTAACACATACTTTTTAAACACACTAAAAATAACAAAAAAAAGACAAACAGACAGACTGTAGGCGAGGCTGCTATCGAGGCACCATCCCGTTCCCCATGTACTAATGGATCCAGATCATGTACATGTCCCTCGCTATCCTCTGAAGTTTTTTATAAATTCATGTTCATAAGTGATCAAGCTCTGCTCTGTCAAGGGTGGGAGGTTGAGGAGGGCATAGAGAGGGTGACAGAGCCATCTTACGGCAGCAATTAGCAATCTCTCACACGCCAGACACCGATGTTTCAGCAACTGATGGTCCGCCTACCCCTGTAATCGGGACAAAATTACGAGAGCTTAATTGAAATTGCCTGAGCGGGCGCAGGTTCCACATTGCAAGTGGCAAGTGGTCTTTCCGGTCTCGTCAATGAACAGGAGGCCACATGGGGAACACCGGATGCAGTAGATGAGGTTAGAGGAGGTGTGAAGGAAGAAACTGCAGATGCTGGTTTAAACCGAATATAGACACAAAATGCTGGAGTAACTCAGCGGGTCAGAAGGGTCCCGACCCAAAACGTCACCTATCCCTTTTCTCCAGAGATGCTGTCTGTTATTTCATTGCTGGTACATGTTACAATTAATGTTAACTCTTGATAGACACAAAGTGCTGTGGTAACTTAGCGGGTCAGGCAGAAATAGGTGACTTTTGGTTCTTCAGAGGTGGTGTTCTCCAGGCATGCTGCCAATGTTATTCTGGTACTTAAGTAAGTAAGTAAGTTTGTTGGCCAAGTATTCACATACAAGGAATTTGCCTTGGTGCCCCGCCCACAAGTAACAACATGACATACAGTGACAGTTACGAATGACTCAGAAAACACTAAACATTAATAATAATAAAACATTAATGATAAAACACCATTGATCAAGCATGTGAACCAACAAAATACCAGATCAAAGGGAGGCTACAGATGTTTGGCTGTTGAGTAGAGCAACTACTCGTGGATAAAAACAGTTTTTATGTCTGGCTGTGGCAGCTTTGACAATCCGGAGTCGCCTTCCAGAGGGAAGTGATTCAAAGAGTTTGTGGCCAGGGTGAGAGGGGTCAGAGATGATCTTACCCACTCGTTTCCTGGCCCTTGCAGTGTACAGTTCATCAATGGAGGGAAGGTTGCAGCCAATAACCTTCTCTGCTGATCGGACGATTCGCTGCAGCCTCCAGGTGTCGTGCTTGGTGGCTGAGCCAAACCAGACCATGATGGAGAAGGTGAGGACAGACTCTACCATGGCCGTGTAGATTTGGACCATCATTGCCTGTGGCAGATTGTGCTTCCTCAGCTGCCGCAGGAAGTACATCCTCTGTTGTGCCATTTTGACTGTGGAGTCGATGGTGGCCCCCCCCCACTTAAGGTCCTTGGAGATGATGGTTCCCAGGAAATTAAAAAACTCCACAGATGTGACTGTGGTGTTGTTGATGGTGAGTGGGGTGAGGGGAGGGGGAGCTCTCCTAAAGTCTACAAACAATTCCACTGTCTTAAGAGCATTGAGCTCCAGGTGGTTGCGATGGCACCAGGACGCCAGCTGTGTCACTTCCTGTCTGTAGGCAGATTCCTCCCCATCCTGGATCAGTCCAATCGGGGTTATGTTGTCCACAAACTTAAGAAGCTTGACAGAGGTGTCTATGGAGGTGCAGACGTTGGTGCAGAGAGAGTACAGGAGAGGAGAGGAGGGAGTACGCAGCCTTGTGGTGCTCCTATGCTAAGCGTTTGCACGTCCGAGATGTGCTTTCCCAGCCTCACATGCTGCATCCTGTCTGTCAGGAAACTGGTGATCCACCGACAGAGGGGTTCAGGCACAGTCAACTCGGAAAGTTTGGAGTGTAGTAGCTCTGGCACAATGGTTTTGAATGCAGAGCTAAAATCAACAAACAGGATCCTCGCATAGGTCCCCTGGCGTTCTAGGTGCTGGAGGATGAAGTGCAGGCCTTTTTGTCCTTTTCAATAGACAATAGACAATAGGTGTAGGAGTAGGCCATTCGGCCCTTCGAGCCAGCACCGCCATCCAATATGATCATGGCTGATCATCCCCATTCAGTACCCCTTCCTGCCTTCTCCCCATATCCTCTGACTCAGCTATTTTTAAGAGCCCTATCTAGCTCTCTTGAAAGCATCCAGAGAACCTGCCTCTACCACCCTCTGAGGCAGAGAATTCCACAGACTCGCCACTCTCTGTGAGAAAAAGTGTTTCCTCGTCTCCGTTCTAAATGGCTTACTCCTTATTCTTAAACTGTGGCCCCTGGTTCTGGTCTCCCCCAACATCGGGAACTTGTTTCCTGCCTCTAACGTGTCCAAGCCCTTAACAAGCCCTTAACAATTTTCGCCAGCATCTGCATTTTTTTGTTTCTAAATATTTTGCGTTTATGTTTATCTGATATAATAACCAAATTTATTCCAGGCATTAGAAAGGCGTACTTTGACATAAACTTTCAAAACCTAATAAATTGATCAGGATTAAGTGTTTTGAGAAAACACACCCACCTACAATAGATTTATATAGTCAGAACATTATAACCATATAACCATATAACCATATAACAATTACAGCACGGAAACAGGCCCTCTCCCTCTTCTTATGGAAACATTCCATAAAGAGGGAGCATAAATATTGCCATGGATTGTCTAGAGTCATGAAGTCCTTCAGGAAGCAGCTCTCACCTCAGTCCTATGTACCATTTGCCATTTTCCATCAGGAGACTGCTTACAAAATTCCAGATAAGGATCAGATTTTCCCCAAAAATCCTAGAACCACAAAATAAAAGCAAAACGAGGCATTTTAATTCCAGCTCTAAAAATTAACACTGTAAATTATATATTTTGAATATTCTAACATTATCTAATGTTTAAATCATCTAACATCATTTAAAAGGTGAATATTACCTTTTTATCTAGCTTGCGAGCTTGAACTTCAAAGTTAACCACTCGATTATCTTTTACTTCTTCTGCAAAAATCTACAGTAGACAGACAAGAACATTTACTGAAAAGTTACATTTATCTTTCAATCCATCTGCTTCAGCAAAATCCAGCCTTGGTGCCAGGGTGACTGCATTTGAGTGAATTTGTGAAATCCACTGCTAGGCAAACATCTATGCTACCCATTAATTGATTACATGGGAGACAAATACAGGCGTGACCCTCATATTGCTCTCCTAGCCCCCAGAAAAATCACTTTTATTCAGCTCTTCCTTAATACAAGTCTATACATTTCTGTCCGTGTAATGTCCCTCTTACGAGTGGCACTGTGGCGCAGCGGTAGAGTTGCTGCCTTACAGCACCAGAGACCTATGTTCGATCCCGACAATGGGTACTGTCTGTTCAGAGTTTGTACGTTCTCCCTGTGACCACGTGGGTTGCTCCGGTTTTCTTCCACATCGCAAAGACGTGCGGGTTTGTGGGTCAATTGGCTTCTCAAAATCGTCCCTAAGGTGTAGGGTACAAACTAGGTGGGCTCAAGGGCCTGTTTCCACACTGTATCATCTGAATAAGGGACTTGACCCGAAACATCACCTGTTCCTTATCTCCAGAGATGCTGCCTGACCCGCTGAGTTACTCCAGCGGTTTGGGTCTATCTTCGGTGTAAACCAGCATCTGCCATTCCTTCCTATTCATCATTGAATAATTTGTTGTTGGCTTTTGTTGTTGCCGTCTAACATGTTGACAGAACGTGTCGTCGTTTCCAGGGATCGCCACGAGGAGGCTTGATGGATCTCGGACTAGATGGTAGCGAATTTAATTACTGATGCTTGCCGTTGTTGAGAGATGTCTCTTGAGATATGTAACATGTTCCACATTTTAAAGTGTTTTGCAATGGGAATTAAGTTTTTTTAGCATGTTAAGCGCGTGGTCCATTTTCAGTCAAGTGCTTCAGCGAACAAGTAGACAACAACCTGGAGCTCAGCTTCCAAAGGCACACATGAACACATATGCTTGATGACCCTAGGGTGTAGGGTATAAACTAGGTGGGCTCAAGGGCCTGTTTCCACACTGTATCATCGGAATAAGGGACTTGACCCGAAACATCACCCGTTCCTTATCTCCAGAGATGCAGCCTGACCCACTGAGTTACTCCAGCATTTTGGATCTAGGTGTACTTGATGACTTAAGTTAGTTTTTAAGTGTCTAATAGATTAGCAGATCAGCAGGAAACCTGAAGGAAATAAAAAGCTCCTCAATAAAAAAAAGACTGAGAAGATTAAGAAGGGTTTGGGCGGCGTGGTGACACAACGATAGAGTTGCAGCCTTACAGCGCCAGAGACCTGGACTCCAGGTGCTGTCTGCACGGGATTTGAACGTTCTCCTCGTGACCTGCATGGGTTTTCTCCGGGAGCTCCGGTTTCTTCCCACATTCCAAAGGCGTGCAGGCTAATTGGCTTGGCAAAATTGTAAATTGTCCCTAGCGTGTGTAGGATAGTGGTAGTGCGCGGGGATAGTTGGTCGGCGCAGACTCGGTGGGCCGAAGGGCCTGTTTCTGTATGGTATCTCTAAAGTATTGGGGCAATAATGGTCTGGCAACAGCCTGCATGGAGGACGAGTCTGCTGTGAACTTATAGGTTAAGATCACAGATTGTACATGAGGATGATAAATTTCTTTGAGCAGCCACCCTTAGAGGTGCTTCATGGAGCCTCACATTTGAAGACATTGATGGTTTGAACAAGATTTTAAAAAGGCCAGCTACGGCCAGACAGATTGGTGGGCAAATGAACCCCAAAATTAATGATGCCCGGTTCAAAGGCCATGGATAGGGCAGGTTTGGAGGGATATGGACCAAACACAGGCAGATGGGACTTAGTTCGCTCGTGTGTCAGACGACGTTCTGCCATCGCTTTGCAACAGCCAGTGCCACATCTGTGCCTCTGCGGAGATCGTCCGCAGTGCGTGCCTCTCCGCCGCATGTCAGTAGGTGGGCCATTGCCTGCACCTCTCCACAGTTGCACGTCAGAGTTCGAGAGGCCCCACTTCATCAGGTTGAGTCCGCAACGTCCCACTCCAGTGCGGAGGCGGTTTAGGGCTTCCCAAGTAGTACAAGGCAGGTGGTGTCCTGGTGCCATCTGTTGTTTGGTTTTGGTGCCTGGTACGGTTGGCTCTCGTTCCATCAAGCCGATCCGACTCTTCTGGCGTTTCTTGGCATGTTGGCGATTGTGCAAGGGGTGGCGGGGGTCTGTGTCCGCACTGAAGCGTTCTACTGCAGCTGCCCGATCACATCTTCGAGAAGGTTCGTCCATGCCTGCCAGCTCGTACAGGTGTTCAACCTTTGTGGCCTTCTGGCATCCTGTAGTTTTCCTGCTGGCACTGTTCAATGCAGAGTCCACTTTGCGTGCATGTTTAGAGCGGCTCCAGACGGGGCTTGCATATGCTGCCACTGAGAAACAGAGCGGCAGGGCTACAGTGCGGATTGTTGTGGGTCACTTCCAAATGAGCTGCTTGCCAATTTTTCGATGACATTGTTCCGGGTGTTCACCTTTGCCTTGGTTTTCTCAACATGTTGGCGATATGATAACGTGCGATCGAGGGCCACACCTAGGTACTTTGGGGCTTTGCAGTGTTCCCACAGGACATCATTCCATCGTACCTGCAGTTGATTCCATCGTACCTGCAGCTTAAAGCACACGGTATTGGTGGTTCAGTATTGATGTGGATAGAGAACTGGCTGGCAGACAGGAAGCAAAGAGTAGGAGTGAACTGGTCCCTTTCAGGATGGCAGACAGTGACTGGTGGGGTGCCGCAAGGCTCAGTGCTGGGACCCCAGCTATTTACAATATACATTAATGATTTGGACAAGGGAATTAAATGCAACATCTCAAAGTTTGCGGATGACACGAAGCTGGGGGGCAGTGTTAGCTGTGAGGAGGGCCACTTTTCAGCAAAAAGGGCCACTTTTCAGCAAAAAGGGCCACTTTTCAGCAAAATTGTATAAGGGGTAAGTGCGTTGTAAAGACAAGCCTGAAGGCTTTGTGTCTCAATGCAAGGAGTATTCGTAATAAGGTGGACGAGTTGAACGTGCAGATAGATATTAATGATTATGATATAGTTGGGATCACGGAGACATGGCTCCAGGGTGACGTAGGCTGGGAGCTGAACATCCAGGGATATTCAATATTCAGGAGGGATAGAGAGAAAGGAAAAGGAGGTGGGGTAGCGTTGCTGGTTAGAGAGGAGATTAACGCAATGGAAAGGAAGGACATTAGCTTGGAGGATGTGGAATCGGTATGGGTAGAGCTACAAAACACTAAGGGGCAGAAAACGCTGGTGGGTGTTGTGTACAGGCCACCTAACAGTAGCAGAGAAGTTGGGGATGGTATCAAACAGGAATTAGAAATGCGTGCGACAAAGGCAAAACAGTTATAATGGGTGACTTCAATCTACATATAGATTGGGTTAATCAATTGGCAGGGGTGCTGAGGAAGAGGATTTTTTGGAATGTATGCGGGATAGTTATCTAAATCAACATGTAGAGGAACCAACGAGAGAGCAGGCTATTTTAGACTGGGTTTTGAGTAATGAGGAAGGGGTAATTAGCCGTCTTGTTGTACGTGCCCCTTGGGCAAGAGTGACCATAATATGGTTGAGTTCTTCATTAGGATGGAGAGTGACATTGTTAATTCAGAAACAATGGTTTCTGAACTTAAAGAAAGGTAACTTTGAGGGTATGAGACGTGAATTGGCCAAGATTGACTGGCAATTAATTCTAAAAGGGTTGACGGTGGATATACAATGGAAGACATTTAAAGACTGCATGGATGAACTACAAAAATTGTTCATCCCAGTTTGGCAAAAGAATAAATCGGGGAAGGTAGTGCATCCGTGGATAACAAGGGGAAATCAGGGATAGTATCAAAGCAAAGGATGATGCGTACAAAGTAGCCAGAAAAAAGCAGCATACCAGAGGACTGGGAGAAATTCAGAGACCAGCAGAGGAGGACAAAGGGCTTAATTAGGAAAGGAAAAATAGTTTATATGAAAGAAAACTGGCAGGGAACATAAAAACTGACTGCAAAAGTTTTTATAGATATGTGAAGAGAAAGAGGTTAGTTAAAACAAATGTAGGTCCCTTGCAGTCAGAAACAGGTGAGTTGATCATGGGGAACAAGGATATGGCGGACCAATTGAATAACTACTTTGGTTCCGTCTTCACTAAGGAAGACATAAAATAATCTGCCTGAAATAGCAGGGGACTGTGGGTCAAAGGAGGAATTGAGTGAAATCCAGGTCAGTCGGGAAGTGGTGTTGGGTAAATTGAATAGATTAAAGGCCGATAAATCCCCAGGGCCAGATAGGCTGCATCCCAGAGTACTTAAGGAAGTAGCTCAGGAAATAGTGGATGCATTAGTGATAATCTTTCAAAACTCTTTAGATTCTGGAGTAGTTCCTGAGGATTGGCGGGTAGCAAATGTAACCCCTCTTTTTAAGAAGGGAGGGAGAGAGAAAACGGGGAATTACAGACCAGTTAGTCTAACATCGGTAGTGGGGAAACTGCTAGAGTCAGTTATTAAAGATGGGATAGCAGCACATTTGGAAAGTGGAAAAATCATTGGACAAAGTCAGCATGGATTTACAAAAGGTAAATCATGTCTGACGAATCTTGTGGAATTTTACGAGGATGTAACTAGTAGCGTGGATAAGGGAGAACCAGTGGATGTGGTATATCTGGACTTCCAGAAGGCTTTCGACAAGGTCCCACATAATAGATTAGTATACAAACTTAAAGCATACGGTATTAGGGGTTCAGTATTGATGTGGATAGAGAAACTGGCTGGCAAACAGGAAGCAAAGAGTAGGAGTAAACGGGTCCTTTTCACAATGGCAGGCAGTGACTAGTGGGGTACCGCAGGGCTCAGTGCTGGGACCCCAGCTATTTACAATATATATTAATGATCTGGATGAGGGAATTGAAGGCAATATCTCCAAGTTTGCGGATGACACTAAGCTGGGGGGCAGTGTTCGCTGTGAGGAGGATGCTAGGAGACTGCAAGGTGACTTGGATAGGCTGGGTGAGTGGGCAAATGTTTGGCAGATTCAGTATAATGTGGATAAATGTGAGGTTATCCACTTTGGTGGCAAAAAACAGGAAAGCAGACTATTATTTAAATGGTGGCCGATTAGGAAAAGGGGAGATGCAGCGAGACCTGGGTGTCATGGTACACCAGTCATTGAAAGTAGGCATGCAGGTGCAGCAGGCAGTGAAAAAAGCGAATGGTATGTTAGCTTTCATAGCAAAAGGATTTGAGTACAGGAGCAGGGAGGTTCTACTTCAGTTGTACAGGGTCTTGGTGAGACCACACCTGGAGTATTGCGTACAGTTTTGGTCTCCAAATCTGAGGAAGGACATTATTGCCATAGAGGGAGTGCAGAGAAGGTTCACCAGACTGATTCCTGGGATGTCAGGACTGTCTTATGAAGAAAGACTGGATAGACTCGGTTTATACTCTCTGGAATTTAGGAGATTGAGAGGGGATCTTATAGAAACTTACAAAATTCTTAAGGGGTTGGACAGGCTAGATGCAGGAAGATTGTTCCCGATGTTGGGGAAGTCCAGGACAAGGGGTCACAGCTTAAGGATAAGGGGGAAATCCTTTAAGACCGAGATGAGAAAGACTTTTTTCACACACAGAGTGGTGCGTCTCTGGAACTCTCTGCCACAGAGGGTAGTTGAGGCCAGTTCATTGGCTATATTTAAGTGAGTTGGATGTGGCCCTTGTGGCTAAGGGGATCAGAGGGTATGGAGAGAAGGCAGGTACGGGATACTGAGTTGGATGATCAGCCATGATCATATTGAATGGCGGTGCAGGCTCGAAGGGCTGAATGGCCTACTCCTGCACCTAATTTCTATGTTTCTATGTTTCTAGGAGGATGCTAGGAGGCTGCAGGATGACTTGGATAGACTGGGTGAGTGGGCAAATGCATGGCAGATGCAGTATAATGTGGATAAATGTGAGGTTATCCACTTTGGTGGCAAAAACAGGAAGGTAGACTATTATTTGAATGGTGACCGATTAGGAAAAGGGGAGATGCAACGAGACCTGGGTGTCATGGTACATCAGTCATTGAAAGTAGGCATGCAGGTGCAGCAGGCTGTGAAGAAAGCGAATGGTATGTTGGCATTCATAGCAAAAGGATTTGAGTACAAGAGCAGGGAGGTTCTACTGCAGTTGTACAGGGTCTTGGTGAGGCCACACCTGGAGTATTGCGTACAGTTTTGGTCTCCTAATCTGAGGAAAGACATTCTTGCCGTAGAGGGAGTACAGAGAAGGTTCACCAGACTGATTCCTGGGATGGCACGACTTCCCTATGAAGAAAGACTGGATAGACTTGGCTTGTACTCGCTGGAATTTAGAAGATTGAGGGGTGATCTCATAGAGACTTACAAAATTCTTAAGGGGTTGGACAGGCTAGATGCAGGAAGATTGTTCCCGATGTTGGGGAAGTCCAGGACAAGGGTCACAGTTTAAGGATAAGGGGGAAGTCTTTTAGGACCGAGATGAGAAAATCGTTTTTTCACACAGAGAGTGGTGAATCTGTGGAATTCTCTGCCACAGAAGGTAGTTGAGGCCAGTTTGTTGGCCATATTTAAGAGTGAGTTGGATGTGGCCCTTGTGGCTAAGGGGATCAGAGGGTATGGAGAGAAGGCAGGTACGGGATACTGAGTTGGATGATCAGCCATGATCATATTGAATGGCGGTGCAGGCTCGAAGGGCTGAATGGCCTACTCCTGCACCTAATTTCTATGTTTCTATGTTTCTAGGAGGATGCTAGGAGGCTGCAGGATGACTTGGATAGACTGGGTGAGTGGGCAAATGCATGGCAGATGCAGTATAATGTGGATAAATGTGAGGTTATCCACTTTGGTGGCAAAAACAGGAAGGTAGACTATTATTTGAATGGTGACCGATTAGGAAAAGGGGAGATGCAACGAGACCTGGGTGTCATGGTACACCAGTCATTGAAAGTAGGCATGCAGGTGCAGCAGGCAGTGAAAAAAGCGAATGGTTTGTTAGCTTTCATAGCAAAAGATTTGAGTACAGGAGCAGGGAGGTTCTACTTCAGTTGTACAGGGTCTTGGTGAGACCACACCTGGAGTATTGCGTACAGTTTTGGTCTCCAAATCTGAGGAAGGACATTATTGCCATAGAGGGAGTGCAGAGAAGGTTCACCAGACTGATTCCTGGGATGTCAGGACTGTCTTATGAAGAAAGACTGGATAGACTCGGTTTATACTCTCTGGAATTTAGGAGATTGAGAGGGGATCTTATAGAAACTTACAAAATTCTTAAGGGGTTGGACAGGCTAGATGCAGGAAGATTGTTCCCGATGTTGGGGAAGTCCAGGACAAGGGGTCACAGCTTAAGGATAAGGGGAAATCCTTTAAGACCGAGATGAGAAAGACTTTTTTCACACACAGAGTGGTGAGTCTCTGGAACTCTCTGCCACAGAGGGTAGTTGAGGCCAGTTCATTGGCTATATTTAAGTGAGTTGGATGTGGCCCTTGTGGCTAAGGGGATCAGAGGGTATGGAGAGAAGGCAGGTACGGGATACTGAGTTGGATGATCAGCCATGATCATATTGAATGGCGGTGCAGGCTCGAAGGGCTGAATGGCCTACTCCTGCACCTAATTTCTATGTTTCTATGTTTCTAGGAGGATGCTAGGAGGCTGCAGGATGACTTGGATAGACTGGGTGAGTGGGCAAATGCATGGCAGATGCAGTATAATGTGGATAAATGTGAGGTTATCCACTTTGGTGGCAAAAACAGGAAGGTAGACTATTATTTGAATGGTGACCGATTAGGAAAAGGGGAGATGCAACGAGACCTGGGTGTCATGGTACATCAGTCATTGAAAGTAGGCATGCAGGTGCAGCAGGCTGTGAAGAAAGCGAATGGTATGTTGGCATTCATAGCAAAAGGATTTGAGTACAAGAGCAGGGAGGTTCTACTGCAGTTGTACAGGGTCTTGGTGAGGCCACACCTGGAGTATTGCGTACAGTTTTGGTCTCCTAATCTGAGGAAAGACATTCTTGCCGTAGAGGGAGTACAGAGAAGGTTCACCAGACTGATTCCTGGGATGGCACGACTTCCATATGAAGAAAGACTGGATAGACTTGGCTTGTACTCGCTGGAATTTAGAAGATTGAGGGGTGATCTCATAGAGACTTACAAAATTCTTAAGGGGTTGGACAGGCTAGATGCAGGAAGATTGTTCCCGATGTTGGGGAAGTCCAGGACAAGGGGTCACAGTTTAAGGATAAGGGGGAAGTCTTTTAGGACCGAGATGAGAAAATCGTTTTCACACAGAGAGTGGTGAATCTGTGGAATTCTCTGCCACAGAAGGTAGTTGAGGCCAGTTTGTTGGCCATATTTAAGAGTGAGTTGGATGTGGCCCTTGTGGCTAAGGGGATCAGAGGGTATGGAGAGAAGGCAGGTACGGGATACTGAGTTGGATGATCAGCCATGATCATATTGAATGGCGGTGCAGGCTCGAAGGGCTGAATGGCCTACTCCTGCACCTAATTTCTATGTTTCTATGTTTCTAGGAGGATGCTAGGAGGCTGCAGGATGACTTGGATAGACTGGGTGAGTGGGCAAATGCATGGCAGATGCAGTATAATGTGGATAAATGTGAGGTTATCCACTTTGGTGGCAAAAACAGGAAGGTAGACTATTATTTGAATGGTGACCGATTAGGAAAAGGGGAGATGCAACGAGACCTGGGTGTCATGGTACATCAGTCATTGAAAGTAGGCATGCAGGTGCAGCAGGCTGTGAAGAAAGCGAATGGTATGTTGGCATTCATAGCAAAAGGATTTGAGTACAAGAGCAGGGAGGTTCTACTGCAGTTGTACAGGGTCTTGGTGAGGCCACACCTGGAGTATTGCGTACAGTTTTGGTCTCCTAATCTGAGGAAAGACATTCTTGCCGTAGAGGGAGTACAGAGAAGGTTCACCAGACTGATTCCTGGGATGGCACGACTTCCATATGAAGAAAGACTGGATAGACTTGGCTTGTACTCGCTGGAATTTAGAAGATTGAGGGGTGATCTCATAGAGACTTACAAAATTCTTAAGGGGTTGGACAGGCTAGATGCAGGAAGATTGTTCCCGATGTTGGGGAAGTCCAGGACAAGGGGTCACAGTTTAAGGATAAGGGGGAAGTCTTTTAGGACCGAGATGAGAAAATCGTTTTTCACACAGAGAGTGGTGAATCTGTGGAATTCTCTGCCACAGAAGGTAGTTGAGGCCAGTTCGTTGGCCATATTTAAGAGGGAGTTGGATGTGGCCCTTGTGGCTGAAGGGATCAGGGGGTATGGAGAGAAGGCAGGTACAGGATACTGAGTTGGATGATCAGCCATGATCATATTGAATGAAGGGCCATATGGCCTGCTCCTGCACCTAATTTCTATGTTTCTATGTTTCTATTCTGCAGAGCAGCCTCGAGTACGGTCTCAATCTGGCTGAAGTCTGAGGATTGTGTTGTGATGCATAAATCATCAGCATACAGAATTGACCTAGTTTTCGGGGTGATGGGTTGGTCATTGGTGTATATATTGATCAACATTGGGGCAAGGACACTGCCCCGTGGTAGACCATTCTTTTGACAACGGCGACGACAAAAGCCAACATCGAGCTACAACAAAAAGAAAGGAAGACGGACGGCGGAGGAGACCCCATATCCCCAGGTTGACCACTGTCACGGATGGGCCTTTGGCAAGGCCGGCCCTCCCCTTCCAGTCATGCAACTGTGAAGGCATGTCCAGTGCCAAGGCTACACTGATAGTGAAGATAGTTTCTGAAGGAAAGTGCGATGTTCTGTCTACAGGAAACCCACCGAGGACCGAAACACAGACAACCAATAATAACAGGTATGCTACTTGTTGCAGAACGCAAACATCACCATACAGAGCACTCTGAACAACAACCGGCTCCTCTCCCTGCCCTGTAGAACGGAGCGGTTCCGGAGATCCTTCACCCCTGCAGCCATTAGATTTTATAATTCGGCTGGAGGGGGATGCATTTTTGCATTTTTTTAATTTTTAATTGTTAATTATTGGTCTTTTTAAGTATTTATTGCTCTCAGGTAGTATCCACATTGTATTTTATGTATTTTCTGTCTGCGTTTGTTTTGAATGTGTGGGTTTGTTGGTTGGGGGCTTCTGGACATCTGAATTTCCCTGATGGGATCAATAAAGTATTTATTATTATTATCATTATTACATAGCAAACATGGAAGTGACGTCTACATTAGACCAGATGGGACTAATGTAGCTGTGACATGTAGGCAGGTGTGGGCAAGTTGGGCCAAAGGGCCTGTTTCCGCACTGTATCAATCTATGACTCTATGGTGGTGACTGCTGTTCCCTCCACATTTCCTGGACATGACATGCAGAAAAAATATACAGTGGACTTTAGAGACAAATAATTCTGAAAATCATATAATTAATGCCGCTGATCCTTCCATGGGACATTCCACTCTTCCTCAGATTTAATATTGTAACTAAATTGGACGCTGTTCAAAATCTTTGAGTTCTCCTCACTTGAATTATCTTTTATAGGTAGCTCTGCCAGAATGCGTGTTTCCATAACATGAATTGGATATAACACTATTTGATGAATTAGGGAGCACTATTTGTATTATGTGGGCAGAATTGGTTAAAACACAATTACAATCAGTCAGTCAGTTTAGTTTATTATCACATGTACCAAGGTACAGTGAAAAGCTTTGTTGCATGCTAACCAGTCAGCAGAAAGACAATTCATGATTACAATCGAGCCATTTACAGTGTATAGATGCATAAGGTAATAACGTTTAGAGCAAGGTAAAAGCCAGCAATTCCGATCAAGGATAATCAGAGGTAGACAAAAATGCTGGAGAAACTCAGCGGTTGAAGCAAAGGAATAGGTGACGTTTCGGGTCGAGACCCTTCTTCAGGCTGAGGAGGGTCACGACACGAAATGTCACCTATTCTTTTGTTCTGTAGATGCTGCCTCACCCGCTGAATTTCTCCAGCATTTGTGTCTACCTTCGATTTTTCCAGCATCTGCAGTTTGTTCTTAAACAAGGATAATCTGAGGGTCACCAAAGAGGTTGATAATAGTTCAGCACTGCTCTCTGGTTGTGGTAGGGTGATTCAGTAACACTGGGAGGGTGATTCAGTAACACTGGGAGGAAACAGTCCATGAATCTGGAGGTGTGTGTTTCCACACTTCTATACCTTCTGTCTGATGGGAGAGGGGTGAAGAGGGAGTGGCCAGGGAACAATTAAAAAATTACTTTGAAATTGACATCCCAAAAATACAAACGCCATGGGGGGGAAAAAGAACAGTGTCGGGGATGAAAAACGTTTCCCTGTAACCTCCCTGCAGTAATCAGACACCACTGCCTCTTAAGAACACACTGTCAATTTCGCCGCTGGTGGCCATTAAGATTGACAATTACTTCTCTTCACACTTGTGCAGACAATTACTTCTCTTCACACTATATAACATGCAGCCCTGAGTATTTTTAGCTTGCAGAAGTGCAAATAAATATATAGCTATTAAAAGACCTTTATCTTTGAAAATCCCGTGAGTCTAAAACTCTTTAGCCGCTGATCCCCTTTTCCCCATTGATGCTATTGCTTTTTAAAATTTGATTTTCAAGAAAGCGAGGTTTCTTGGGAACTTAACAATCATGTTATGGCATAACTACCTGCATTGGATGAGTTTTTCTTGAACATACAAATTTTGTTAGCAAAAAAAACTGAATTAATAAGATTGCACACGGTTCATATATCTAACCTTCACCGGCTGGCACAGACACCCCAGGCGTCCTGTAACAACGTGGATATCTTCTCAAATATGATAAGCAACCTGACCCTGAAATTTTTCAAGGAACCTGCATCAAGGCCGATTTGAATGAAGAACACCAGCGGTACAACAGACCATCATTAATTTTGGGGTTCATTTGCCCACCAGTCTCCAGCATCTAAAAGATTTGGGTCTTACCGTGATTGTACCCTTCCCAGCCGGCTTTCCATTGTGCAACACGAGGGGTCTGGTCAATTTCTTGCCGGAAACAATCTGTATTCAAAAACAGTTTTCAAATATGTATTAATGCATTGATTAAAGCATAGAATCCAAGCAAATCAACGGCGGCGCAGTGGTGGAGACCCGCGTTCGACTCCAACAACGGGCGCTGTCTGTACAGAGTTTGTACGTTCTCCCCATGACCTGCGTGGGTTTTCTCCGGGAGCTCATGTTTCCTCGCACGCTCTTAAGACGTACAGGTTTGTAGGTTAATTCTCTTCAGTAAATTTGTAAAATTATAGACAATAGGTGCAGGAGTAGGCCATTCGCCCCTTCGAGCCAGCATCGCCATTCAATGCGATCATGGTTGATCATCCCCAATCAGTACCCCGTTCCTGCCTTCTCCCCATATCCCCTGACTCCGCTATCTTTAAGAGCCCTATCTAGTTCTCTCTTGAAAGTATCCAGAGAACTGGCCTCTACCACCCTCTGAGGGTGAGAATTCCACATACTCACAACTCCCTGTGTGAAAAAGTGTTTCCTGATCTCCATTCTAAATGGCTTACCCTTTATTCTTAAACTGTGGCCCCTAGTTCTGGACACCCCCAACATCAGGAACATGTTTCCTGCCTCTAGCGTGTCCAATCCCTTAATCTTATATGTTTCAATAAGATCCCCTCTCATCCTTCTAAATTCCAGAGTATACAAGTCCAGCCGCTCCATTCTCTCAGCATACGACAGTCCCGCCATCCCGGGAATTAACCTTGTGAACCTACGCTGCACTCCCTCAATCGCAAGAATGTCCTTCCTCAAATTTGGAGACCAAATCTGCACACAATATTCCAGGTGTGGTCTCACTAGGGCACTGTACAACTGCAGAAGGACCTCTTTGCTCCTATACTCAACTCCTCTTGTTATGAAGGCCAACATACCATTCACTTTCTTCACTGCCTGCTGTACCTGCATGCTTACTTTCATTGACTGATGAACAAGGACCTGTTGTACTTCCCTAAAATTGTCCCTCATGTGTGTAGAATAGTGTTAGTGTGCAGGGATCACTGGTAGGGACAGACTCGGTGGTCTGAAGGGCCTGTTTCGGCGCTGTATCTCCAAACTAAACTAACATATGAGCCAATATTCCTCAAAAGTGGATTTTCCTCAAATATCCATGCACATGTATTGCAAGGAAGCTGGCTGACCCATTGAGTTACTCCAGCACTTTGTATCTTTTTTTTGGAAACCAGCATTGACAGTTCCTTGTTTCTAAATGCACATGGATGTACTTGAAATTCAGCCAATGCAAGACGCTGGATGCTCCTCTGGAGTAGTTTCAACGCATCATACATCATCTATAAAATGCTGTTTCAACATAAGAGGCAGATACATTGTCCCAGAACAGTATGTATAGTGCTACCGACAGCAAATGAGCTTTTTGAAATTCAAATTTCATGATAATTTCAACGGTCATTGACCTTGAAGATGTCAAAAGCAGAATCATATTCTTTTTGGGGCATCCGTTCAGGTTACCAAATACTTTATAATAGTTCCTCTAAAAACATCACATATTCTGCACCATATGTTCACACGTCTGACTTATTTTCTTGTCAACGTCTTTTGAGGTTCTAACTTGATTACATTAACTTGCGAGGATAAATAGAACAAAATTCTTTATGAAGGGCACATTGGAAGAATAACACAATAGCAGCTATGCCACTTTCAATGAGCAGAAAAGGAACTTGCAGTAAAAACCCCAAAATATTAGCACATCTTGAAACTTCAGTACAAAAGTGATTTTCATGTTCTCATGTAAGGCTAGTACATAATTGTAGCATGGCTTACTTTAATCCAAATGAAAATTAATAAAAGCAAACTTCAGATGCTGCAAACCTGAAATAAGAAGAGAGAAAACTAGAAACACCTAGCAGGTCAGGCAGCATCTGAGGAGGAAGAACCAGAATTTAGGTTTCTGGTCCAAGGCCCTTCATCAACACGCAATGTAATTTAATGCACTTGGTTAGTCAGTAGTTTATGGGGAAAAAAAATCTAAATAATTGTATTTACCTGGCCCAGAGTACATTCAATTTCTCCCAGGAAGTCATCATCACCCAGATCAAATGTTTCATTATCAATATCATAGACGCCAAATTTCAGCTTCTGGACTTGTTCAAAGTAATAATCTATCAGAAATTTCTTCGAAAATTTTGGATCAAGGCAGTTCTTAACCATTTCTGTGCGACCAATCTAAGAAAGAATAAAGTCAATGAACTTCCAGTGCAACAAAGTATTTGATCATTACTTACTATACACATTCAGAACAAAGGGTCTGAAATCAGACAGGGAGGAAATAAAGCAGAAATTCTAAACCGCTTTAGACTTCTTTAAAAGGAAAATGCACCTAAGCAACCCTAATGGGCCTGTCCCACAGGCGACTTTTTAGGTGACTGCAGGAGACTATGCAGTCGCCACATGTTCGCGGGTGGTTGCTGGGGAGTCGCCATGGAACTTGGAAAACTTTATTGTCATTCAGACCTTGCGGTCTGAACAAAATTTCATTGCCTGCAGTCATACATATAGTAAATAACAAAAACACACAATAAACACATATTTAACATCCACCACAGTGAGTTCACCAGACACCTCCTCACTGTGGTGGAAGGCAAAAATCTTGTCTTTGTCTCTTCCCTTCTTCCTCTTCCTCTTCCTTTGCGCTGAGGCGACCCGGGCCTCCGATGTTGTGACCGCACCGGGTGATGTAAATAAGTCCCACGGGTGAACCACGCGCCGCGAGCGGGCCGGTTCAACTCCGCGGCCCGGGGCGGTTGAAGCTGCCGAAGCTGCCGCCCTCCAGTCCAGCGGACGCAGCTGTTGCCTCGGGAGCTCCGAAAAAACAGTTCACCAACCTGTGACCTGTGAGCTCCCGACGATGTCGTCCACTGGGCCCGCGGCCGGGCCTCCAAAGTCGCTGCCGCCGCCGCCACCGGAAAGCCGCCACAGCTCCGAGTCGGGCCGCCGGAACGCCCGAACCCGCCGCAGCCCCGAAGTCGGCCAGCCCCGCGCTGGTAAGTCCTGGCTGGCTCTACCTCCGGAACCTCGGGTCGGTCGCAGTTAAAGTTGGAGGCCGCCAGCTCCGCGATAGGCCTCAGCGCAGACGGAGACGGAGACGGGGGATACGACAAGAAAAGTCGCGTCCCCCCAAAAGGAAGAGACTAAGAACGTTTCTCCCACCCCTCCCACACACATACACTACATAATAACTCAAACTAACGCTAAAAACAAGACAAGAAAACAACAAATAAAAAGAAAAACAGACGGACTGCAGGCGAGCCGCAGCGTCGCCACGCCACGCCACGCCTTCACGGTCGTGAGGAGTTGCCGCATTCTAGGAACTAGTCGCGGCCTCATTATGGTGGTCGCGAGCATGCGCATGCGAGTGCGTGTGTGTGTGTGTGTTCCACTCTAACAGTCGCCGTTTCAGTTGCCAGTTTTTAGGCCGGAAAAATCGCCTTAGTGGGGCAGACCCATTAGTAACTCAAAATTTTCTTCCCCCACAATGGAAATGTCAAAGATCAGAGGGTACATTTTTAAGGTGAGAGGCGCAATGATTAAAGATGTGCTGGATTTTTTTTTTACACAGAGAAGGGTGGGTGCCTGCAATGCTTTGCCAAAGGTGGTAGTAGGAGCAGACACGATAGTGGCATTTAAGAGGCTTTCAGATAGGCATGTGGATAGGCAGGGAATTGAGGGTCATGGATTACGTGCAGGCAAAGGAGATTAAACTTGGCACTATGATCCGCACAGTCTCTGCACAACAGTCAGTAAATGTGTCAAATCTCAGCCAGGTTCAAGGGTGAGATATTACAGCAGGATCTTGAATCGATGACAGCCTCAGTCATAGAATGCAGCTGTGCAAAACTATAAATCTCCAGAGATAAGCAGGAAGTGACTCAACTAAATCTCGAGGTATAGCAGTAGTTTATATATTTCATGCATATTTCAATATATTTTCATTTCCAACCTGAAGCAAATAATCAATCACCATGAGACCTACCATTTTATTCAATTGTAGTGCAAAATGAATTGGCAGCAGTTTAAAGCGAAGACCATATCATTTGTATGCAGTTAGCAATCCATATAAACATATGTTTTTATTGGGATGAATGCCAATAGTTCCCTTTCCATGAGAAGGATGTGCAGCAATATTCCTTACCTCAACCCATTGATTTCCACCAGTATTTAGAAGGAGTGCACAGAGTGGATCAGATTTGGAGAAAACATCTTTATCCAGTAGATTTTCACAGGAGATGCTTAGTTCAACTTTACTCACACAGTCTGCCATCTGCAAACCTGCAAAGAACATAATATGTGATGGTAGACGACAAATAAATATTATGCTTTATTAATATTCTTTGAAAGGTAAATGGCCACAAAGAGAACATGATAATTCCCATCAAACCTAAAGGGAAGTAAACCCAAAGGGAATTCAGTCGGAACAAGGGTTCCGACCTGAAACATCGCCTCCACATTTTATCCAGAGTTGCTGCCTTGACTCGCTGAGTTACTCCAGCATTTTGTGTCTATTGAAAGGGAACCCTAAAGTTGTCATTAAAACGAATTTGACTTTGAGAACTTGCAACACCTTTTTGGCACAAGATTAAAAGCCAGAGTCTCATTACAATAAAATGTTCATTTCTATGAGAAAGAGACACTGAATGACTCTATGGGGTAACTGACCACTTCTTAGATCCAAAGAGCTATCTTTCAATCAACGTAGACAGTTATTTTCAGTTCATCTTCACCAAATTTTCCCATCTAAAGAAAAGTGTGTATCAAGATTAAGTCTGCAAACCAGATGCAAAACCAATGCTCCATCAGGTAGCAGCTACCTCTGTCCTTCTACATGCATCTAAGATGTGGACTACCTACACCTACCGTTTCAAGGCTCAGACATTTTTTTTACGGTCTCGGAAACATCCTCTGAATTCTTTCCAATCTTTCCACATATGGCAGTCCTGCCATCCCAGGGGTTAACCTTGATAACCTATGCTGCACTGCCTCAATAGTGAGGAAGGGCATCCTTGCTAAAATGGCAGTGCAGCGTAGGTTCATGAGATTAATCTCCGGAATGGTAGGACTGGCATATGAGGAAAGATTGAAAAGGCTAGGCTTGTATTCGCTGGAATTTAGAAGGATGAGCAGGGATCTTATAGAAACGTATAAAATTATAAAAGGACTGGACAAGCTGAATGCAGGAAAAATGTTCCCAATGTTGGGGGACTCCAGAACCAGGGGCCACAGTCTAAGACTAAAGGGGAAGCCATTTAAAACTGAGATGAGAAAAAACTTTTTCACCCGGAGAGTTGTGAATTTGTGGAATTCTCTGCCACAGAAGGCAGTAGAGGCCAATTCACTGGATGAATTTAAAAGAGAGTTAGATAGAGCTCTTGGGGCTAGCGGAATCAAGGGATGTGGGGAGAAGTGATTGTGGATCAGCCATGAATGGCAGTGCAGGCTCCAAGGGCCAAATGGCCTCCTCCACACCTATTTTTTATGTTCCTATGTTTCACTTTTAGGATAATTAAACTAGTGTCACAATTCCCCAGCATTGTTATTCCAATTTCACTCTGCAAGGTCCATTGGTTGGGCGACATTATTCACTTGCCAGCCACCACACTTCAAAAGCAGATGCTCTGTTCTGAGTTCTGTCATCAGGAAATATTACAGGTGACCAGAGAGAAAACCTCCTTGCCAACAGAAAATGCACCAGTCCATCCATTGGACAGGTATATGCATAGGAAAGGGTTAGACTGATGTGGGCCATACTCGGCATGGTGAGATTAGCGTGGATGGGGCATCTTGGTCAGCATGGGCAAGTAGGGGCGAAAGGCCTGTTTCCGTGCGATATGGCTCCATGTCTCTGACCGACTCCTATGTGTCCATGGCACACAGGTGCTTGAGGTGGAGAGAAAGAGCATTCAGGTTAGCACCGAGAGTCCCAGAGTGCACACATCACGAGTCTAAAGGGCCTGTCCCACTTTCCCAAGTTATTCACAAATTCTCATGAGTTATTCACGAATTCTCCCGAGTTTTCAAACTCGCAGAATGTTCGTAACGAGTCTGTGGATATATCGTAGCGGCTCGTTATGCCAGCCGTACCTACGTACTCGGGGCATCAGGCAAGTCGGGACGTTTTTTCGGCCTGTTGGAAAATGTCCACGAGTAAAAAGTAACCCGTACCTACGGCTGGCATAACGAGCCGCTACGATATATCCACGGACTCCTACGGTCTCCTACGGACTCGTTACGAACATTCTGCGAGTTTGAAAACGCGGGAGAATTTGTGAATAACTCAGGAGAATTCGTGAATAACTCGGGAAAGTGGGACAGGCCTTTAAAGAAGCCCGGTATAAACAGCAGGAGGAGCACATCAACTTACTGACCACACACCCACCTACAGTGGAGTCTGCTGTTCCCACACCGGACTCATCAGTCACTTGAGAACCTTCAAAAATATAGTGGAAATTATCCTCAATACCAACAGACTGCATAAGAGGCGCCATTCAGGGTAATGTACGGTTTGGTTATTATTTATAACCATATAACAATTACAGTACGGAAACAGGCCCTCTCGGCCCTTCCAGTCCGTGCCGACCATTTGTTTTCCCTAGTCCCATCTACCTGCACTTAGACCATACCCCTCCATTCCCTTCACGTCCATATACCTATCCACTTTACTCTTAAATGTTAAAATCGATCCTGCCTCCACCACTTCTGCTGGAAGCTGATTCCACACAGCCACCACCCTCTGAGTAAAGAAGTTCCCCCTCACGTTACCCCGAAACCTCTGTCCCTTAATTCTCATGTCATGCATTTATTGGGCATCTGTTGCTCAATGATCAGGGTTATGGTTAGGGTTGCTTTTCATCTGATTTACAAACTTGATCTTTAAACACCCTTTTCTTCGGCCCAATTTCCCCCACGCCAACCAACATGTCCCAACTACACCAGTCCCGCCTGCCGAGGTTCGGCCCATATCCCTCTAAACCTTTCCTATCCTTGTACCCGTCCAAATGTCTTTTAAATGCCTCAAATCCCTCCTATGGCAGTTCGCTGCATTTACCTTCTGCCATCCACACTGGAACAGAAGGATTCGGGAGAAAGAATAAGAAGAAAAACACTTATCATGCATGGACTTGACATCAATGAAATGGATGCCACATGAAAAAATGATTGCACTCTAATCTGAAATGTGTAGTTAAGTCGCCAGAAAGCTGCCGCTGGTTAAACAACTCCAGCAATGATGCAAATATTCTCATTTTTAAAAAAACTTGGTGAGAAAGTGACAGAAATAAGTAGAAGCAAAAGAGTGTCTCACAAATTTCAAGTGCCAGTTTTTTTTTTAATAGAAAAACCCTCCAGAATGATTTTCTTTCCATTAGCAAATTGTGGCCAATAACCAGCAATGTGTTGTGACTGCAGATAGACTGTTTGCTGTACAATCATGTTTTCTGGCGATGGATAAGGAGGCGGCGAGACCTTTCCCTTACTGTTTGTTTTCAATCATTTGTACATCAAACATTGAGAGAGAAATTTATGTCATTAGACACCGACCAATGTCATCAACAAACAATCCCCTCTTTCGGTTTAGCAAATTAATTAGCAAAAAACATGTCCACATTGGTTACTGCATGGATTTTTCTTTTAATCTACCCTTCAGTTAAAATTCATCTTTACTCTCAAGCCTTTCTCTGAGGGAGGGCTACATGTATGTATTTATGTATGTACTTAATCTATGAACCAATGTTGTATAACGTTAGTACCTCCACCAATGTAAAGCACTTTGGCCAACAAGAGTTGTTTTTTTAAATGTGCTATAGAAATAAAAGTGACTTGACTTCAGTATAGTTGAAGTAGTAAGATAGCAAATATTACTCATTCTTATTTGTTTCAAAAGAACCTTCTGTAGAATCATTGCAGTTCGTATGATGATGATACTCGCTCAGTTGTATTACTTGGACAGGTCCAAGATTCTGAATCCATAACAGTGAATAAATAGCACGACAACTTCAAGTTGAGACTCGGAAAGAAACTTGGTGGGTGGTGTTCCACGGAACTGTTCCTCCTGCTTGATGCAAGTTGCTGAGGCGAACACGCAAGTTTAGTTTAGTTTAAAGATACTCCAAAGACATAAAGGTTTGTGGGTTAATTGGCTTGGTATGAAATGTAAAATTGTCCCCAGTGTGTGTAGGGTGGTGTTAATGAGCAGGGATGGCTGGTCAGCACAGACTCGGTGGGCTGAAGGGCCTGTTTCCGCACCATATCTCTAAATAAAGATACAGTGCAGAAACAGGCCCTTCGGCCCACCAAGTCCGCGCCGACCAACAATCACCCATACACTAGTTCTGCCCTACACACTAGGGACAATTGATTCCGTCTCTTTCTACGTCTCTTTCTTTTACTTTTCAAGTGTCTTCCTAAATAATTCTTAAACATAACAAATGTAACCAATTCCACCAGCTTTTCTGACCCAGCTTGCAACCATGCAGTGCATAAAACATTGCCCAACTTCCCATTAAAACTCCTCCCGCTCATGTCAAGCTTGGGTCCCCTTATTTTTGCTATCCCTATCATGGGGAAATTATGTATCTACTCTAAATCGGAGTCTTTTATATCTCTATCAGGTCACACCTCTGCCTTTTTCACTCCAGGAAAAACAAGCCCAGCCTATTTCGAGTCAAAGTGTGCTACAGTGTGGAAACAGGCCCTTCAGCCCAACTTGCCCACACAGGCCAACAATGTCCCAGCTACACATCCCATCTGCCCACGTGTGTTCCATATCGCTCCAATCCTGTCCTATCCATGTACCTGTCTGAACTGTTTCTTAAATGTTGGGATAGTCCCTACCTCAACTACCTCCTCTGGCAGCTTGTTCCATACAACACCACCCTTTGTGTGAAAATGTTAGCCCTCAGATTCCTATTAAATCTTTCCCCATCACTTTATACCCATGTCCTCTGGTCCTCGATTCCCCTACTCTGGGCTAAAGACTGTGCATCTACCCGATCTATTACAGTACAGCAAGCAGTGAAGAAAGCGAATGGCATGTTGGCCTTTATAACAAGAGAAATCGAATATAGGAGCAAAGAGGTCCTTATGCAGTTGTACAGAGCCCTAGTGAGACCACACCTCGCGTATTGTGTGCAGTTTTGGTCCCCTAATTTGAAGAAGGACATTCTTGCTATTCAGGGAGTGCAGTGTAGGTTTACAAGGTTAATTCCCGGGATGGCGGGACTGTCATATGCTGAGAGAATGGAGCAGCTGGGCTTGTACCCTCTGGAGTTTAGAAGGATGAGGGGACCTCATTGAAACATATAAGATTGTTAAGGGCTTGGACACGCTAGAGGCAGGAATCATGTTCCCGATGTTGGGGGAGTCCAGAACCAGGGGCCACAGTTTAAGAATAAGGAGTAAGCCATTTAGAACAGAGACGAGGAAACACTTTATCTCACAGAGAGTGGCGAGTCTGTGGAATTCTCTGGAGGCGGGTTCTCTGGATGCTTTCAAGAGAGAGCTAGATAGGGCTCTTAAAGATAGCGGAGTCAGGGGATATGGGGAGAAGGCAGGAACGGGGCACTGATTGGGGATGATCAGCCATGATCACATTGAATGGCGGTGCTGGCTTGAAGGGTCGAATGGCCTACTCCTGCACCTATTGTCTATTGTCTACTGTCTATTCCTCTCATGATTTTATACACCTCAATAAGATCACCCCTCATCCTCCTGCACTCCAAGGAATAGAGTCCCAGCCTACTCAACCTCTCGCAATACCTCAGACACTCTAGTCCTGGCAACATCCTCGGAAATCATCTCTGTCCACTTTCCTGCTTGACAACATCTTTCCTACAATATGGTGCCCAGAACTGAACGCAATACTCTAAATGCAGCCTCACCAACGCCTTATACAGCTGCATCTATTATACGACTTGTACAACTATTTAATTTCTCCTCATAACTAAAATCATCCAAGCCTAGGTAATAGCCTGTTGAATCCCCTCTAAATTCTCTCCAGCACAACCACATCGTTGCTATGGTATACTATCAGAAATGCACGCAATATTCCAAGTGTTGTCCAACCAGTGTTTTGTAAAGTTACAACATAACGTCCCAGCTGTTGCACTCTGTGCCTGAACACTAAAGACAAGCATGTTTCAGAAAGAACTGCAGATGCTGGAACAATCGAAGGTAGACAAAAAATGCTGGAGAAACTCAGCGGGCGAGGAAGCACCTATGGAGAGAAGGAATTCCTTCTCTCCGTAGATGCTGCCTCACCCGCTGAGTTTCTCCAGCAATTTTTGTCCACCTTTAAAGACAAGCATACCTCATGCCTTCTTCACCAACCACTCCAGCTGTGTTGCCATATTCAGGGAACCATGGGCTTGAACCCCAGAGTGTCTGTTCATCGACATTCTTTAACTTAACACCATAACTCTGCAACATTTCTCCTCATTAACATCTGGATACACATCAAAACTGAAAGAACTGAACTAGTCCATGAGTTAAATGGGTCAGAATAAATTAGTTCATTCCATTGTTCCACAAGCCCATTCACACGTTGATTCATACGTGGCAAATGCCAACTGCATCACACATGCCATGCAATGGCCACCTCCATTGCCAGCGAGAGAGCTTAACAACTTCTCTTGTACATTCAATAGCATTTCAATATCCTGCCAAAACTACCCAAGGAATATGGGGAGAAGGCAGGAACGGGGCACTGATTGGGGATGATCAGCCATGATCATAGTGAATGGCGGTGCTGGCTCGAAGGGCCGAATGGCCTACTCCAACACCTATTGTCTGTCACCACACGTGGCAGCAGCCCCCCCCCCCCCCCACCCCGCCAGACAGTCTGTTCACCAACATTCCTTAACACCATTCAGACCAATGACTGCATATGTCCTATCCCCATTTGATTTCCCACAATAGATCATCTCATACTTTCATTCAGGCTGAACATCAGCCAACGTGGAAATTTATTTTACCTGCAGCCCAGAGAAAGATCGAACACTAACCAAATGCAATTCTCATCAAGGTAGTCAGAAAACCCCCAAAAAAAGCCCCATATCTGTCAGGAGGGGGCGCTGTCGAGTATGGCTGCCCTGCCAGCAGCTGTTAGTCTTTTCACCCTTTAAAAAAATGTTTTAGTGAATTAAAGCGTTTGTTTGTTGAGGTCTTTTAGTCTTTTATGTGGGGGGTAGGGGAGAGGAAGGGGGAAAACTTTATTTCCTTGTCCCTACCTGGTCGGAGAGGCGGCTTCCCTCCGAGCTGCTTCTTCGCCCCCCTCCTCGCGGCGTTTCCTGTCGGGGCCAGCCGGGATTACAGCTTCGGCGGCAACACAGCGCTGGGACACCAGCACGGAGCGGGCGATGCCTTGCCGGGTCGCCGTGCGGCGGGCTGTGGCCGCCGACTCCCAACATCGCGGAGCTGTGGCCGCGGGCGACCAGCCGCGGGCAGGCTGCGCTGGATTTAAAAAACACCACGAAGCCTGGGATTCGAGATCGCCAGAGTCGGAGCTCCAAACCAGCGCGGCCTGCGGGCTGCGGGAGCCGCGGTCTCCGGGGGAGGAGGCGGCCGCTCCAGACATTTCTAAGCCGCTGAGGAATGTTCACCCGACACCGGAGTTCCAGCTTTCCGGCAAAAGAGCCTAAAAACATCGGACCGGCTGCGGAGGCCACAATAGGCCCGACTATGGGTGAACAGGGGATGGGACTGGACTTTGCTGCCTTCCCCCACAGTGGGAACCATTGTGGGGGGGTGTTTTTATGTTTTTAAATTCTCTAATGTTATGTCTTATCTTTATTAGTGTGCTGAATTGGCAAGACAAATTTCACTACACCATTTGGTGCATGTGATAATAAATGTCCTTTGTCCTTTGTCCTTTGAGTGTTTTATCACCAAATGCCCAGAAATTGAACAAATGAAATTCTTGCAGCAGTGTCCTAACAGGTTTTTTTTTTAAAAAAGCTCAAAGTCCAAAGTGCAACCCCTAGTGGTTTTTAGTTTGGAGTTTAGTTGGAGATTTTGGCGTTCAATAGCCTGATGGTTGTTGGGAAGAACCTGTTCCTGAACCTGGACGTTACAGTTTTCACACTATTTGACCATCAGACTTTGCTATACCTTCATCCTGATGGCAGGAGTGAAATGAGAGCGGGCCAGGGATGGTGTGGGTCCACGATCACAGTATGATAACCAAGTAAATCTTTAAGTACAAGGAAATGATTAAAGATCGTTCATAGGTCTCCTCAGAAGGCAGTGGAGGCCAATTCTCTGAATTCTTTCTAGAGCGAGTTAGATAAGTTCTTAAATATATCAGAGTCAAGGGATATGGCGAGAAGGCAGGAACAGGGTACTGATTGTGGATGATCAGCCTTGATCACATTGAATGGCGGTGCTGGCTCGAAGGGCCGAATGGCCTACTCCTGCACCTATTGTCTATTGAAACCAACACATCCCATTTTCACAGGAATACAATACCTTATAGAAACATAGAAAATAGGTGCAGAAGTAGGCCATTCGGCCCTTCGAGCCTGCACCGCCATTCAATATGATCATGGCAGATCATCCAACTCAGTATCCCGTACCTGCCTTCTCTCCATACCCCCCTGATCCCTTTAGCCACAAGGGCCACATCTAACTCCCTCTTAAATACAGCCAATGAACTGGCCTCAACTACCTTCTGTGGAAGAGAATTCCAGAGATTCACCACTCTCTGTGTGAAAAATGTTTTTCTCATCTCGGTCCTAAAAGATTTCCCCCTTATCCTTAAACTTCCCCCTTATCCTTATCCTTATCAGACAAGCCACATTAATATGTAATCATTACTGCAAAATATGTTAACGAATAAATACAGAATAGCCACAGAGCATTGCCATAGGCATAAGATCACCAATATCAAAGCATACCTAACCTGCTACCTCTGCAACATTTCTCTTCATTAACATCTGGATACACATCAAAACTGAAAGAACTGAAATAGTCCATAAGTTAAATGGGTCAGAATAAATTAGTTCATCCATTGTTCAACAAGCCCATTCACACGTTGATTCATACGTGGCAAATGCCAACTGCATCACACATGCCATGCAATGGCCACCTCCATTGCCAGCGAGAGAGCTTAACAACTTCTCCTGTACATTCAATAGCATTTCAATATCCTGCCAAAACTACCCATTTTCACAGCGAATCAATGACGCATTACCCAGCTACAGTGAAATGCTTCGTCTTGCATCCAATCCAGTAAAGTCATGCAGCAGACCTCACCTAGGTGGTACCAAGGTGTTGCCACGGCTTGGTGCAAAAGTTGCAAAAGTTCACCGAACAATCTATCTACCACCCTTAAGAATAAGGGGTAGGCCATTTAGAACGGAGACGAGGAAAAACTTTTTCACCCAGAAAGTTGTGAATCTGTGGAGTTCTCCACCTCAGAAGGCAGTGGAGGCCGGTTCTCTGGATACTTGGAGGCAGGTTATGTGGATGCTTTCAGGAGAGAGTTAGCTAGGGCTCTTAAAGATAGCGCAGTTAAGGATATAGGGAGAAGGCAGGAACGGGGTAATGATTGTGGATGAGCAGCCATGATCATAGTGAATGGCGGTGCTGGCTCAAAGGGACGAATGGCCTACGCCAGCACCTATTGTCTATCGTTTGTCACCACACGTGGCAGCAGCCCACCCCCACCCCCCTTCTGGATTTTTTATTCCTCCCATCTACCTAATTGGAGACCTTTGAACTATCTTTAATCAGACTTTACCCGAGACTAAATTACAAATCCCCCCCCCCCCTCCCCTCGGCAGTTCATGCTTTGTTCTTCCCCCCTCCCTCTCAGCAGTCCCCCACGCCGGGTGCCCAATGTCCATTGTTCTACACACACCCCCCACCCCCCCCTGCCCCCACACATGGTGGTCCCCCCAATGCCGGGTCCTCCTTACAGAAGGGATGCGGATGCTTTGGAGAGGGGGCAGAAGGGGTTTACCAGAATGCTCCCTGGATTAGAGGGTATCAACTATACGGAGAGACACAGAAAGTGCTGGAGTAACTCAGCGGTTTATAACTGGCTACAAGGAGACGTTGGACAGACTTGGACTGTTTGCTCTGGAGCTTCAGACGCTGAGGGGAGACCTGATAGAAGTGTACAACATTTATGAGAGGACTAGATAAGCTAGACGACCAGAACCTTTCTCCAGGGTGTAAATGCCAAAGACTAGATGGCATAGCTACAAGGTGAAAGTGCAAAGTTTAAAGGAGATGTGGAAGACAAGTAAATGCAGAGGGAGGTTGGTGCCTAGAATGTGCTGCCCGGGTGTGGTGGTGGTAGCAGATACAATATTGGCAACATGAGGCTTTTAGACAGATGTACGAACATGCAGGGAATGGATGGGTATGGATCATTTGCAGGTAGATGAGGTTTGTTTAGCTTGGCAACATGTTCAGCACAGACATTGTGGGCCAAAGGGCCGGTTCTTGTGCTCGATGTTCCTTGGTCTACAAGTACTGTGGGGTGATGGCCTAGACTATGAACTCGTCTGCCTATCTTTAGAAGAGCAAGACAGTCATAGATATTTTGTGAGTGACCCATAGTTACCTTCATCCTCCTCACGAGCTCAGGAATCAACCAGTTTCAACTCATTTGAGTCACCTGCTGTGTATATCTGTACACTTTAAAAAAAAACAATAAACTGGATACATCAGATTCAAATCTGACACTGGAACTTGTTAAAGGCTGTGTAGACCAGCACTGTTCATTCCAAGAATAATGGTATTAAATTGCATTATAAACTATTTCTGTGTGGCCAGCATTTCTTTCTCGCATCTATCTCAATTGAGGTTTTCTTTTAAACTTAATTTATTATATAATTTCAAATAATTGTATTGTGCTTAGCCACCCAATGGATTAACACTGAAACTGTATTTTCATCTAGGGTTCTCACGTCCAAAATGCTTTCTCGTTTTACACAGGTGGACCTTCTGTTTGTTTACAATACAATCTATGTTACAATAGGCTGATGTTAATTTACACAAAAGGTGATCAGATAACATTACTACACGCCACATTCCAGTGTGATAAAATGTGTCATACGATAACATCGAGATCTGAACCGTCCATCTCAAATTACTACACATTTGCTAACATGTGGTGCAATGTAACCAGCAACGGTAAAATAGCACTGCTTTCTTCTAATATCTTCTTCTTGCGTATGGCGTGCATGGCCTAAAGTTGTAGGACAACTTGTTTTATTTGATCTTATTTGATTGTGCACGCCAGGTTGATTGCATTCGTCGAAACAGGGCGGACCACGTGAAGGTTGCAATCTCCCACCCCTCTTCTAATATGGTGATTGGGGAACTATTACAGTTCTTTGGTTTCTATCTGAAATCACAGACCTTCAAGATCAGACTAACCAAATGTTGTACCTTTTAATCTGTTGTAACCTTTAATCAAATGATTGCTAGCAAATTTCCACACCAAGTCAATTTCCTTCACAAAAATTTTCCTTCGTTTTTCTAGCGAAGAGAAACAGGTTGATGAACAAATCATATTTACTCTGCCATTTTTGCTTTTAATACATATTTAATTAAAAATGCTGCCTCTCAAACCACAAGATATTAATTGGATTACATACGCATGATTGAACTTTTAAGCAGTAAGGATCTTAACTGAGGGTGGAGGTAGATATGAACAAAGTCGACACAATATTAGGTTCAGGAGGGAACTTCACAAGCCAGTTTACACCAAAGATAGACACAAAGCAGAACATGGGTTTAAGGTGAAGGGGAAAAGATTTAATAGGAATATGAGGGGTTTTTCACACAAAGGGTGGTAGTTGTATGGAACAAGCTGCCGGAGGAGGTAGTTGAGGCAGGGACTATCCCAACGTTTAAGAAACAGTTGGACAGGTTCACGGAAAGGACAGGTTTGGAGGGATATGGGCCAAACGCAGGCAGGTGGGACTAGTGTAGTTTAGTTTAGAGACGCAGCACGGAAACAGGCATTTTGGCCCACCGAGTCAGCGTCGAAGAGCGATCACCCCACACATTAATGCTATCTTACACAGACTAGGGACAATTAACACACATACCACGCCAATTAACCTACATACCTGTACGTCTTTTGTGTAGGAGGAAACCGAAGTTCTCGGAGATAACCTACGCAGTCACGGAGAGAACGTACAGAGAGCACTCGTAGTCAGGATTGAACCCGGGTGTCCGGCGCTGCAAGGCAGCAACTCTACCGCTGTGCCACAGTGTCGCACTGTGTAGCTGGGACATGTTGGCCGGTATGGGTACGTTGGGCCGAAGGGCTTGTTTCCATGCTGCATTACTCTGTAACTTTATGACAAAATGCTGGAGTAAGTCAGCGGACAGGCAGCATCTCTGGAGAGAAGGAATATGTGACGTTTCGGGTCGAGACCCTGCTTCAGATATTAATCGACAATATTAGGTGCAACTGATTAGCCAGCGATTGAATCTGGAACTTGAAGCCAAAGATAATTCTGACTCTGAAAGTATTAAAAAATAAGGAAGCATTGGCTTATCCTCACTTTAATATTGGACATTCATTTTAGTCAATCCTACAGATGGTTGCACTTCAGAAGTACTTGATGGATGCGCATTTAGATAACAATACAGGAAACAATCCAAGCATAACCACGTTCTTATAAACGGTACAATTTCCCTTTTATCTTGATAGTTATAACCTAAAAAAAGTTAACAGAATTGTCAAACATTGTTTCCCTTTGATAAATAATGGCAGTTCCCAATCCTACTATTCTTTCCCATGTTCTGTGTAAACACTCACTTAATAATCGATTAAGGAACTGTTCCTGCTACTGACATACATAAGTTTACATAGAACATAGAAAATAGGTGCAGGAGGAGGCCATTCGGCCCCTCGAGCCAGCCCCGCCATTCGTTGTGATCATGGCTGATCGTCCGCTATCAATAACCCGTGCCTGCCTTCTCCCCATATCCCTTGACTCCACTAGCCCCTAGAGCTCTATCCAACTCTCTCTTAAATCCATCCAGTGATTTGGCCTCCACTGCCCTCTCTGGCAGGGAATTCCATAAATTCACAACTCTCTGGGTGAAAAAGTTTTTTCTCACCTCGGTCTTAAATGACTTCCCCTTTATTCTAAGACTGTGGCCCATGGTTCTGGACTCGCCCAACATTGGGAACATTTTTCCTGCATCTAGCTTGTCCAGTCCTTTTATAATTTTTTATGTTTCTATAAGATCCCCCCTCATCCTTCTAAACTCCAGTGAATACAAGCCTAGTCTTTTCATATGACAGTCCCGCCATCCCAGGGATCAATCTCGTGAACCTACGCTGCACTGCCTCAATCACAAGGATGTCCTTTCTCAAATTAGGACACCAAAACTGCACACAATACTCCAAATGTGGTCTCACCAGAGCCCTGTACAACTGCAGAAGAACCTCTTTACTCCTATATCTTGTTATGAAGGTATGATGTTATGAAGACAGGAGATTAACAGGCCTTTAGTTTCCAACGTTTCTCTTTCTGTCCATTCTTAAATGGTAGTGTTACATTTACCACCATCCAATGTGCAGGAACCATCCTATGACCTATGGAAATTTGGAAGATGACAACCAATGAATCTATTCTCCAAGGCCATCCCTTTGGCACGCAGATCACTCACTGTGCCTTGTCAATTCATTAGTAAAAAACATATCGAATTTACCATTAATTGCTTTCACCTCATTCACCCTAGATATATTTCCACAAGATCATTTTGTCTTCATGAAAACAGACAATATGTTTAATTTCCCTGTCATTTACTTATTCTCCAAGACAACTTCTCACCTCAGTCTGTAACAAAACGTGTTAACTTGAGAATGAAGTAAGTACTTGATGGTTGGTGCGGAATCAGTGTAACAGGGTTGTTTCTGTGTAGAAAGGAACTGCAGATGTTGGTATTTACCAAAGATGGACACAAAGTGCTTGAGTAACTTACTCCTTATTTTTAAAAATAAGGAGTAAGCCATTTAGAACGGAGACGAGGAAACATTTTTTCTCACAGAGAGTGGTGAGTCTGTTGAATTCTCTGCATCGGAGGGCAGTGGAGGCAGGTTCTCTGGATGCTTTCAAGAGAGAGCTAGATAGGGCTCTTAAAAATAGCAGAGTCGGGGATATCGGGAGAAGACAGGAACAGGGTACTGATTGGGGATGATCAGCCATGATCACACTGAATGGCGGTGCTGGCTCGAAGGGCCAAATGGCCTACTCCTGCACCTATTGTCTATTGTCTATTAACTCAGCAGGTCAGGCAGCATCTCTGGGGGAAAAAGGATGGGAGACGTTTCGGGCCTGGACCATTCTTCAGACTCCACCTGTACCGTTTCTGTGCTGTATGACAATATTCTAGATCTAGACTTATGAACTATTGGATTCTCTTTTTTTAAATCAAAGCCTTGATCCTCCTTTGCTCAATTCTAAAATATTTGCAAATTCGCTGCTGCTCTTTTGTGAAAAATTATGCCTTTTCTTTTGATCTGACACTACCTTGAAATACCTTTATTAGCAACAGCGAATGGATCAACTGGGCTTATATTCACTGGAATTTAGAAGGATGAGAGGGAATCTTATGCAGGAAAAATGCTCCCGATGTTGGGGGAAGTCCAGAACCAGGGGTCACAGTGTAAGAAGAAGAGGTAGGCCATTTAAGACTGAGATGAGGGAAAGCTTTTTCACCCAGAGTTGTGAGTCTGTGGAATTATCTGCCACAGAAGGCAGTGGAGGCCAATTCACTGGATGTTTTCAAGAGAGAGTTAAAAAAAATAGCTCTTATGGCTAACGGAATCAAGGGATATGGGGAGAAAGCAGGAACAAGGTACTGATTTTGGATGATCAGCCATGATCATATTGAAAGGCGGCGCTGGCTCAAAGGGCTGAACGGCCTACTCCTGCACCTGTTTTCTATGTTTCTACTTCTCCATTGTGCTTGTTGATCCTTAAAAAAAATTACACATATTTTGTGCAGGCTTGTGTTAATGTGCGGGGATCACTGGGTCGGTGCGGACTTGGTGGGCCGAAGGGCCTGTTTCCACGCTGTATTTCTTAACTAAACAGGTCAAAGGGCCTCGTTCTGTGTCATAATGAATAAGCAACCAAATGCAAATGGTGAGCATGTCATAGAGAGAATGGAAAATGGATTAATTCAAAACAAAACTATGGGGATGGACAGCAGCAGGTACATTAATTGGCCCTATAAATTGTGTCTTCTGTGTAAGTGAGTATTAGAATCTGGGGTTGATTCACAAAATCTTTCAAAGTTAATGATTTCAAATGCGTGCGAAGGAACAGCGCATGCTGAGTTACACCAAAGAGAGACACAAAATCCTGGAGTAACTCAGCAGGTCAGGCAGCATCTCTGGAGAAAAGAACAGGCGATATTTCTCCTGAGACATTGCCTGACCCACTCAGTTACACCAGGATTGTGTCAATGTAATGGTTTAAAATATTGAGGATAATGAAAATTCGACCTCGCTGTCACAGGGGCAAATTCACAAGAGTAATGTCTATTGGGTCATTATGGGCTTAGAGTAGTTTAGTTTAGTTTAGAGACACAGTGCAGAAACAGGCCATTCGGTCCACAGCTTCCGTGCCAACCAGCGATCCCCACATATTGACACTATCCTACACACACTGGAGACAAATTTAAAAAAAAAAACATTTTACCAAGCCAATTTACCAATAAACCTGTACGTCTTTGGAGTGTGAGAGGAAACCGCAGATCTCGGAGAAAACCCACGCAGGTCACGGAGAGAACGTGCAAACTCCATACAGACGGCACCCACAGTCGGGATCGAACACGTGTCTCCGGCGCTGCAAGCGCTGTAAGGCAGCAAATCTACCGCTGCGCCACCGTGCCATGCAAATGGATTTAGAGTAGGCTTTAATCTCACTTCTAAGGCTGTAAACAAACGAACCACGTGCCATGCAAATGGATTTAGAGTAGGCTTTACATAAAGACTGGAAATAATATATTATCGTGCATTAACAGAATGAGATTTCTAAGTTGCTCACTTCAAATGGGAGGGGGAGTGAAGTGAAAACAAACGGAACAATTCACTGGTTCTGCTGTGTTTCATCTATTCATCATCCTTCATTTTAAGGACAGAATAAACACATTCATAACAATGGCCTAAACCGTACAACCCACAGCTGCCAGTTCCAACAGATCAGTAAAATGTCTATCTAGAAACAAGGAACTGCAGATGCTGGTTCACAAAATAAACATGCAAAGTGCTGGAGCAACTTCGGCAAGTCAGGCAGCATCTCTGGAGAGCATGGTCGGGATACTTCTACAGACTAGTAAACCTCCTCAAAAAAGTATAATAAAGTGGCCAAACATCATTTACCATTTACACGTTGAGATGACTCTGATTAGCTTGAATTTTTTCTGCCATAGTACCTTTAATAATAACATCACCTAATTGGCATACAACGTGGATAAAGGCCCTTTGGCCCACCATGTCCGCACCAACCAACGATCCCCGTACATTAGCACCATCCTATACACTAGGGACAATTTACAATCTTTATCAAAGCCAATTAACTTACAAACCTGTATGTCTTTGGAGTGTGGGAGGAAACCGAAGCACCCGGAGAAAACACACGTGGTCACGGGGAGAACGTACAAAGTCTGTACAGACAGCACCCGTTGTCAGGATCGAACCCGGGTCTCTGGTGCTGAAAGGCAGCAACTCTACTGCTGCACCACCTTGCTAGTGGGAGCCATGTGCATTAGAAAGTGGTCAACAACCAATAGATCTGACCTAATATCCGTGGGATATATATGAGCAGAAGAAACTCAAACATGTCTCAAAGTACCAGGCATAATTTTACTGTAAAACAAACACCTATCAATTTCTATTGGGAGTGCTGCACCCGATAACAGAAATGGATATCTCAGCTAAAATATTTAATCCTCTCTGATTCACTAAAGACCCCAAGATATAAACATTAATAGGCCATTACCATCCAATCTAATTAAAATTCAGAATAACACTTCTTTCATTGTGAAGTCCCAAAACAAAACCACTCGTGTTGAGTCCCCATTGGCAAGTGGTAATTAAAACAGCATTATGAGAAAGGATTTTTGATCTGCAGTACCACATGTTTTACCTACACTTTCATTTCTACATTTGCTTTCAATTTTAAAATCTATAAAGTTTTTGCTTTACGCTTTCTACTTAAAATTGTTTGTTGGGAGTTGTATACTACGGGATGGCCCAGAAGGCCTTAAAGCCTTAAGTAAAAAATCCAAAGACAAGGTATTTGAAAATACCCAGGAAAAAGGAACAATGCTGATGACAACATTAAAATTTAGACAATAGTTCAGAGGTAAACTTTGAACTTGTTACTGCATCTTTGAGTATTAGACATTACAGTAAGAGTTAACAGTAAATGCTTGTATTTAGTTTAGTCTAGAGAAACAGCGTGGAAACAGGCCCATCGAGACCACACCAACCACAATGACCTGTACACTAGTTTTATCCTACACACTAGGGACAATTTATGGAAACCAATTAACCTACAAACCTGCATGTGTTTGGAATATGGGAGGAAACCAGGCCACCGGGAGAACCCCCACATGATTTAAAAATACTGGGCCACTCTCTGTTTCATATAATTATTTGCTTAAAAGAATCTCTGCCATAAACCATATGGGCCTATATTTGGGGCAAAGAACCTGATATGCAATAGACAATAGACAATAGGTGCAGGAGTAGGCCATTCGGCCCTTTCGAGCCAGCACCGCCATTCATTGTAATCATGGCTGATCATCACCAATCAGTACCCTGTTCCTGCCTTTTCCCCATATCTCCTGACTCCGCTATACTTAAGAGCCCTATCTAGCTCTCTCTTGAAAGCATCCAGAGAACCTGCCTCCACCGCCGTCTGAGGCAGAGAGTTCCACAGACTCACAACTCTCTGTGAGAAAAAGTGTTTCCTCGTCTCAGTTCTAAATTATCTAACTGCGGCCCCTGGTTCTGGACTCCCGCAACATCGGGAACATATTTCCTGCCTCCAGCATGTCCAAACCCTTAACAATGTTATATGTTTCAATAAGATCCCCTCTCATCCTTCTAAATTCCAGAGTGTACAAGCCCAGCTGCTTCATTCTCTCAGCATATGACAGTCCCGCCATCCCGGGAATAAACCTTGGAAACCTAAGCCTTTGCACTCCCTCAATAGCAAGAATATTCTTCCTCAAATTATGCACTATGCTCAGATAATTCATTTTGACTTACACCTTTATGCGCCTGTCCCACTTAGGCAATTTTTCAGGCGACTGCCAGTGACTGTCAAGTTGCTGGCATTCGCCTGAAAAACCGGCAACTGGAACGGCGACTGTTAAGAGTGGAACACACACACAAACACATCGCTTCCTTCACCAGCCCGTTATGCAGGCAGGGGACAGGGCAAGTGGGGGGAGCGCTGTCTGAGTGAAATTCACACGGTGCAAAGCCAAGGTGATACAGACACACACCGTGATGAACAGGAAGGTTGGCGCTGTAATTAAGACGGCTAAAGCACAGTGTACGGTAAGTCCTTTAAAAGAGGGGGGGAGAAAGAGAGAAGGGGAGAAGGGGGGGGGGGGGGGGGGGAAGGAGTGGTGACAACTTTTAAGAAGCCAGAGATATACGACTGTGAAGCTCGGCGGACATTTAACATTACCGGTCGGTTATCCTTGCTTCTGAAAACTACTTACTTTTTTTTCCCTCAATGAACCAATGAAATTCACCGGTCAGCACCGGCTACATCCTACGAGAACCACCGAGAACCTTCGACCTCCTGGCAACCCACTAGGACCTCCTGGTGACCTACCTACGGCACGGGAATTCTCGCTACTCTCCATGGCGGCTTCATTCTGGTCGCCGGTAATTTTTCTACGTTGAAAATGAGGCCGCGACTAGTTCCCAGAATGCGGAAACTCCTCACGACCATGAAAGCGACTCCCCGGCAACCATCCGAGAACATGTGGCGACTGCATAGTTTCCCGCAGTCATCTAAGTGGGACAGGCCATTAAGCTCCTTTGCTGGTCAACCCCAGCCATGGAGTCCCATGCAGAACCTTGTTTCTTCCTAGGGCAACATTCTGGCAGAGGCCAAACCAGACTCAATCGGTATTTTTAAGGTGGAGATTGATAGATTCTTGATTAGTATGAGTGTCGGGTTATGGGGAGAAGGCAGGAGAATGGGGTTGAGAGGGAAAGATGATTGAATGGCAGAGTAGACTTGATGGGCCAAATGGCCTAATTCTGCTCCCATCACATGAACTTATGAGATGTATGTTGGCCATAGCAGGCCATAGTAGCAATAATACCACTCAATGCCAGTGGTAACCAGACAAGTGGTGAGACAACTTTAGCCACACATTGCAATGCTGGCTAACACAAGCATGACCACTTCACACTTTTAGGTTTTGCTCATCAAGTGTTCACCACCATTCAGCAGCCAGAAGTCAAACACTGACAATAATCAAAAGTCTTGTCTTTTCATCTAACTAGTTTATCTAAAATACACGTGTACGATTATTAAAATCACGTGCACAGGTTGACTAACTTACTCGTCAGCAAGGCGTTTGGCCATATCCGGATTTTTTAATTGTTATTTAGTTTAGTTTAGAGATACAGCATGGAAACAGGCCCTTCGGCCCACCGAGTCCGCTCCGACCAGCGATCCCCGCACATTAACACTATCCTACACCCACTAGGGACAATTTTTACATTTACACCAAGCCAATCAGCCTACAAACCTGTACGTCTTTGGAGTGTGGGAGGAAACAGAAGATCTCGGAGGAAACCCACGCAGATCACGGGGAGAACATACAAAATCCGTACAGACAGCACCCGTAGTCGGGATCGAACCCGGGTCTCCTGCGCACATTCGCTGTAAGGCAGCAACTCTACCGCTGTGACTGCCGTAAGATTCTGGCAACTGTATTGCACAAAACTATTTCCATTGACAAAGGCTAAATAAATGAAGATCACAACTACCCTCAAGAAAAATGGTAGGGTATAGAGGAGTGGATTAATGTGTACAACATTATACATTTGAAACATTTTCGTTGATAAGGCAACGTGCTTCAAACGCTAGTCAAAAGAAGAAAAAATCTTATAAATGTCAACGTATGTTAAATAAACAAAAGCCTACCCAGACCATGAGGTCGGCTCTATTAAAAAAGTAACACCCTTGTATCTCACTGCAGTGGGATCTGAACAATTTACTCACAGATCCACTGTAGTAGTCAAGACAACATACAGAGTCATGGGCACGGAAACAGCTTCGACCCAGCTCTTCCTTGCTGACCAAGATGCCCCATCTAAGCCAGTGCCATTTGGTCACATTGAACCTATATCCCTCAAAGTTTTTTAAACATTTAAGATGCACTATCAAAATTTTTATTAAGATGCAAGGAATCCACAATTATTCAGAACTGGCTTGCTTGTTGGGGAGTGGAGGGATATGGACCACGTGCAGGCAGTGGAGATTAGTCTAACCTGCTCACTGACACCTTTTTTTTACACTATTAGCCATGAGCCGAGTGTACTTGGGGTGGTACTGAACAGGTTAACCTGGCATCATGTTCAGCAGAGACATGGTGGGCCAAAGCGCCTGTTCCTTTGTTGTACTGTTCTATGGGAGACACAAAATGCTGGAGTAACTCAGTGGGACAGGCAGGCAGCATCTCTGTAGAGAAGGAATGGTTGACGTTTTGGTTCGAGACCCTTCTTCAGACTGTACTGTTCTATGTTCCTTCCTATCCATGTACCTATCCAAGTGTTTAATGCTCTTACACACGCACTTAATGTCCAATCGTGTTTACCTCGATACATCGTTCATTTCTAAAGGATGCTCTGGGCCTACACTGGGAAAGTCTAAACTGGATGGACAAAAGAAAAAAATCAATGCAGTCTATGGCTTAAATAAATAATGAAACAATGTGAAAATGAAATCAAGATGGCAATATGTGGAAACGTCACAAACTGGTTTGGACTTCACAATAACAATGGAATAATGCATTAAAATTAAACAGAGCGAGAAATAAATAGGTGACCAAAAAATATTCAATCAAAGCCACAAGGTACTAACACGAACCACCAATAGTCGTCTTTCACCATCACTACCTTATACATTAGTACTATAAATGAGTATGCCTTGAATCGGCTCTACAAATCAGTGGCTACAAACATCCTGATGGTAAGAATACTCAAATACTAAATACATTCATGAATAGTATCTGCATTTTACTGCACGCTCAGTTGGCAAGTGCATTAATAAAAAATGAATTGAATTCTCAAGAGACATGGCAAAGTGGTCGCTAAGTGGATTCTTGGAAATCACAGGGAATGATTTATCATGCATTTCTCCATCACCACCCAGTTCGGTATAACGTTTGCAGTCAGCATAGTCTGGAGTAAACTGGGGCATCTTCAGTGGCAACCTGCCCCATTCACTCCCATCACCAAAACCTGCGTTCATTGTCCCTCCCTTTCTTTTTGGGAGGGGAGGAGGTGAGCAAAGTGCTATTACCGTTCAGTTACTGTGAAGTTTCCGTTTGAATCAAACGGCAAAACCCTGGACTATTTTTGAGACGTAATGGGAGACACAAAGAACAGCACTTGCAGTAAAACACTAAGTGCTGGAAGGGGAAAGTGCTGGTGTTAGAATAAAGGGGAGGCCATTTAAGACTGAGGTGAGAAAAAACTTTTTCACCCAGAGGGTTGTGAATTTATGAAATTCCCTGCCACAAAGGGTAGTGGAGGCCAGGCCACTGGATGGATTTAAGAGATAGTTAGATAGAGCTCTAGGGGCTAGTGGAATCAAGGGATATGGGGAGAAGGCAGGCACGGGTTATTGATAGGGGACGATCAGCCATGATCACAATGAATGGCGGTGCTGGCTCGAAGGGCTGAATGGCCTCCTCCTGCACCTATTTTCTATGTTTCTATGGAGTAACTCGGCAGGTTAGACAGCATATGTGGAAGGAATGTGGACGGGTTTTTTTCAGACTGATTGTAATAGTGGGAGTGAGCGAGGGAGGCAACCTGGAAAAGAAGGTTGAGGTCTGAAGAAGGGTTTTGGCCCGAAACGTTGCCTATTTCCTTGGCTCCATAGAATGATGCTGCCGCACCCGCTGAGTTTCTCCAGCACTCCAGTTTACCCTGGAAAAGAGAGATGGGGGACTCTTCTTTGGACTGCTTGTCCTAGTGTGGGGAGAAAGCTGGAGAAGAGATATGGAGGAACCTTCTTCAAACTGATTGTGGTTCTGGTGGAGGAGGGAGAAGGTTGGAAAAGTGGGGGTCCCTTCTTCATACTGATTGTAGTAGTGGGGGGGGGGTGAGAATGCTGGAAAAGAGGTGGGGGGCTTCATATTATAGTGGAAGATAGGGAGGGGGGAAATTAAGCTGTGGAGGGAGGAGGGAGGTACAGAGAGAGGTTGGAAAAGATAGTTGAGAAGGACCGTTCTTCAGATTAATTACAGTATGGAGGAGATGGAAGAGAAAGCTGGAAAGAGAGGTTGGAGGGGGAGGGAGGCTGGTCAGATACACGGCCACTGAAACCCCGGCACCAACATCTCCACCCGCGTTGACGTGGCCACAGTGATCGCCTTTTGTAGGTTGAACTCCCCGAGCCATCCGAGGTACCTTCGCCGCCCATCACAGCCCACCCAGCACCAGCCCGGCTCCGCTCAGCCTAGCACCAGTCTGTAGATCAGACCAGACCAGCACCAGCCACAACACGAGCCTAGCCCGGCTCTGCTCAGCCCAGCACCAGCCCAGCCGAGACTAGCCCAACTCAGCTCAGCCCAGCCTAACGCCAGCCCCAACCCTAGCCTAGCACCGGCCCGGAGATCAGCCCAGTACGAGCCGCGACACCAGTCCCAACACCAGCCTAGCCCGGCTCTTCTCAGCCTAGCACCAACCCAGCCGAGACTAGCCCAACTCAGCTCAGCCTAGCACTAGCCCAGCTCAGCCCAACACCAGCCTAGCACCAGTCTGTAGATCAGACCAGCACCAGCCACACAACACGAGCCCAGCCCGGCTCTGCTCAGCCCAGCACCAGCCCAGCCGAGACTGGCCCAACTCAGCTCAGCCTAGCACCAGCCCCAACCCTAGCCTAGCACCGGCCTGGAGATCAGCCCAGTACGAGCCGCAACACCAGCCTACAGCCTAGCACCAGCCCAGACTAGCCCAGCTCAGCTCAGCTCAGCCCAACGCCAGCCTAGCCTAGCACCAGCCTCAACACCAGCGCGGCACAGCCTAGCACCAGTCCAGCTCAGCTCAGCTCAGCGCAACATCAGCGCAACACCAGCGCCAGCCCCAGCACCAGCCCAGCCCCGTGGCCCGGACTCGCCGTCCCGGGACCATCGCCCCGACAACGCCCAGAAAGTTTCAACACTGACAGTGCAAACTCAACTCCACAGCGCCGGCTCCACACTCCCCCCCACCACAAACCTTGTTGTAAATTACCTGACGAGTTGCTCAAACAGCTCCAGAAATAACTCCCTCCTTCTTGGTCCGGGCAAAAGCTTGTGAGAAACGCCACAGCGTAGAGAGAAGAACAAATAATGATATGTGTGTGTGTGTGTGTGTATAATAATTACTCGCAGCGCTGATTCAGGCTGCACAAAGAACGAGAACTCTCAGATGAAAGGGTTGACTGCTAATCCCAAGCGACTGTCAAGCAGAAACAGAAAGGCGATCGACTGGGAAGTGAGTTTCAGCCGGGGACCAACGAGACTCAACTTCCAGACTCACTCCCGCCCGCTCCACGCACTGCGCATGTTGGTGCCAAGACAGGGCGGCACCGTCTGGCTACTTGTGAAAGAATAACAATAAAGGTCCTGGAGGAGCTCGGCGGGTTGGGCCCGGCAGCATCTTCTGCAGGACAATGTCGGCTTATTGTCATGTGTACCGAGGTACAGTGAAAAGCATTCGTGTAGGGAGGAACTGCAGATGCTGGGGGGTTAAACCGAAGTTGGACGCAAAAAACTGGAGTAACTTAGCCAGGCACATGCAGTGAGTAATTACTCAGGGTAGGCAGTCAGCCGGCTTTAAAAAAAATCTTAAACCGTGCACACGCAGATTGTTCTCTTCGTAAAAAATAAAAGATAAGTAACAATTCAGTTTTTCCAAGGCTTCTCAATCTCCTTCATTTTTTAATTACTGAATGGGTGGGGGACGGAGGACGAAGGCAGGTGGAGAGATGGTGGGAAAAACGGGAGCACACCGGGATGTTGAATCAGTTGTCATCTTATTGAATGACAATACTAATTCAAGGGTCCATTTGGAGGGAGAGTTCCTTCCTCAGCGTGTGGAGAGAGTGTGCCAGGGGTTAAAGATGCGGGGAGGTCAGGAGTGTTGAGAAGGAGGGGGGTCAGAGATCATATCAGTAACTCACTCACCGCTGCCGCAGCGCTCTGGGCATAGACAGCAGAACTGGGGGGCACTTCCGGGGATAGAAGCAGCTCGGGTGACTGCGAGCGGCCACCGGGACCCGATAGCAGAACTGGCCGCCACTTCAGCCGGCCCGCTCACCTCTGGCAGTGCTCTCCGTCTGAACATCTCTCACCTGCCGCTCGCCGGCTTCGCTCATGTCAACCGCGTCCCGCAAATCGTTAAATTCCCACAGCCAAGTAACCTCAACTGGTCCCGTGAGCACGTGCTTTCGGAATTTAAAGATTTGCGGGAAGCCGGCCGGCGAGCAGCAGGTGAGAGATGTTCAGACGGAGAGCACTGCCAGAGGTGAGTGGGGACCAGCGGAAGGGGCTGAAGTGGCAGCCGGTTCTGCTGTCGGGTCCCGGCGGCCACTCAAAGTCAGTCACCCGAGCTGCTTCCTTCCTCGGAAGTGGCGGCCAGTTCTGCTGTCCGTGCCCGGAGCGCTGCGGCAGCCGCCCAAGCTAATTCACTCCCCGGCCACAATAAAACCATATAGCAATTACAGCACGGAAACAGGCCATCTCGGCCCTTTTACTCCATGCCGAACACTTACTCTCACCTAGTCCCATCTACCTGCACTCAGACCGGAGCGTGGCAAGTGGGTTACTGACCCCAATCCCCTCCTTCACAACGCCAGACTCCCCAAACACTGTGAATGGAGCTCTCCCCCCACCCCGGGAAATACAGTATTTAAATACATAAAGCACCAAGAAATGCACTTACCACGTTATTGGTACATTAAGTCCATTCTTCACTTTTTGTTTCCTAAGATACTATTAAAATATTGGCAATCCATATTTGAAAATCCCGCCAATAAACTCGCGCTGGGCATGCGCATCAGGCTGCTGCGCCTGTGCAGTGCTGCAAAGGCAGAATTTCTGCTGCCTTCAGCTCCACTTGAAACTGACGGCTCAGGCAGCGCTGACGGCACGTGGGCTGCACAGACCTTCCCGTGTTACAAGCGCTGCGGATAAAAGGCACGGAGACTTATGCCTACCTAAGAGATCGATCTCTTAGATAGGCATAATTCTCCCATGCCTTTACTATTTATATTTAATAATTGCCATTTCATAATTTTAGTCAGGGTAGGCAGTGCCTACCTTGCCTACCCTGACGGCACGTGCTGGACTGGCAGCATCTCTGGAGAAAAAAAGGAATGGGTGATGTTTCGGGTCGAGACCTTTCTTCAGACAGGCAGCATATCTGGAGCGAAGGAATGGGTGACATTTCGAAAACGTCACCCATATCTTGTCTTCAGAGATGCTGCGGGGTGGAAGATAGCAACCTTCACGTGGTCCGCCCTGTTTCGACTCATGATATCAACTCGACGTGCACAAACGGAAGATCAAATAGTTGTCCAACAGCTTTAGGCTGTGCACGCCACACGAAAGAAGAAGAAGAAGAGATGCTGCCTGTTCCGTTGAGTGAAACAACTGGTGGACTGGTGCAATACGAACAATCTGATCCTGAATGTCGATAAAAACAAAGGAGGTCATCGTCCACTTCACGTCAATGACAGCGATGTGGAGTTGGTCAGTAGCACTAAATTCCTGGGGGTGCAGTGACTGTCACTAACAGTCTGACCTGGTCAAATAACATCACATCATTAGTTAAGAGAGCGCAGCAGCGGTTGCACTTTCTGCGCCGGATGAGAAGAGCTCACCTCCCCCATCCCGTCCTCACCACTTTCTACAGGGGCACCATAGAGAGTATTTTGACCAGCTGCATCTCTGTCTGGTTTGGGGACTGTAAAGCCTCCGACTGGAAGGTCCGCGCAGAGAGTGGTGAGGACGGCTGAAAAAATCATCGGGACTTCTCTCCCCTCAATCGGGGACATTGCGATCAAACGTTGCGTGTCTAAGGCCAGCAGTATTATAAAGGACCCCACACATCTCCATCACGGACTGTTCACTTTGCTGCTCTCGGGCAAAAGATATCGTAGCATAAGGAGCAGAACATCAAGGTTTTGCAACAGTTTCTTCCCACGAGCCATCAGACTCATGAATGCCATGTAATTTTTGTCTATTTTATTTTTTTATCCATTTTATCCTTCTGTTTATTATCGTGTTGCACGGGGAGCCAAATGCAACGGAATTTTGTTTGGAATTGCATATATCGATGTATTTCTAAATGTCAATAAAGATTGATTGATTGATTGAGTTATCCCAGCTTTTTGTGTCTATCTTCAGTGAAAAGCTTTTGTTTAGTTTAGTTTAGAGATACAGCGTGGAAACGGGTCCTTCAGTCCACAAAGCCCGCGCCGACCAGCGATCTCCGCACATTAACACCATCCTACACACACTAGGGGCAATTTTTACATTTACCAAGCCAATTAACCTACAAACCTGTACGTCTTTGGAGTGTGGGAGGAAACCGAAGATCTCGGAGAAATCCCACGCCGGTCACGGGGAGGATGTACAAACTCCGTACAGACAGCACCCGTAGCCGGGATCGAACCTGGGTGTCCGACGCAGCATTCGTTGTAAGGCAGCAACTCTACCGCTTCGCCACCGTGACCACCCACACTGCTGTGTGCAAACCAGTCAGCGGAAAGACAATACATAGATTACAATAGATTAGAGTGTACAGATACATGATAAGGGAATAACATTTAGTGCAAGGTACTAGGTGCCGTCTTCCAAAAACTCTGCTCTTTCCTCAAGGTATGCCAACTTTAACGTTCTCCGATCCACTCTCACTGCTATCTCTGTCTAACCCTCTCCCCTTCCTCTCAATCTGAAGAAGGGTCTCGACCTGAAACGTCACCCATTTGTTCTCTCCAGAGATACTGCCTGTCCTGCTGAGTTACTCCTGCATTTTGTGCCTATCTTCAGTGTAGACCAGCATCTGCAGTTCCTTCTTACACATATCCATGTTCTTTGTAAGGTACGTTGAACAATCCCTGTTCCAGAGTGTAACCATATATAACAATTACAGCACGGAAACAGGCCCTCTCGGCCCTTCCAGTCGGTGCCGATCATTTGTTTTACCCTAGTCCCATCTACCTGCACTCAGACCATACCCCTCCATTCCCTTCCCGTCCATATACCTATCCACTTTACATTTAAATGTTAACATTGATCCTGCCTCCACCACTTCTGCTGGAAGCTCATTCCACACAGCCACCAACCTCTGAGTAAAGAAGTTCCCCCTCACGTTACCCCTAAATATCCGTCCCTTAATACGCATGTCATGCCCTCTTGTTTGAATCTTCCCTACCCTTAATGGGAAAAGCTTATCCACGTCAACTCTGTCTATCCCTGTCATCATTTTAAAGACCTCAATCAACTTCAATCCAGCTATTTGTGTCCCCCCTTAACCTTCTGCACTCCAAAGAATAAAGACATAACTTGTTCAATCCTTTCTCTGTAACATAGTTGCTGGATCCCAGGCAACATTCTAGTAAATCTCCTCTGTACTCTCTCTATTTTGTTGACATCCTTCCTATAATTAGGCGACCAAAATTGTACACCATACTCCAAAATTGGTCTCACCAATGCCTTGTACAATTTTAACATTACTTCCCTGCTCCTATATTCAATGCTCTGATTTATAAAGACCAGCACACCAAAGGCTTTCTTTACCACCCCATCTACATGCGATTCCACCTTCGGGGAACTATGCACAGTTATTCCTAGATCTCTCTGTTCCACAACATTCCTCAATTCCCTACCATTTACCATGTACGTCCTATTTTGATTTGTCCTGCCAAGATGTAGCACTTCACACTTATCAGCATTAAACTCCATCTGCCATCTTCTCAGCCCACTTTTCCATATGGCCCAAATCTCGCTGTAGACTTTGAAAATCTACTTCATTATCTATAACACCACCTATCTTAGTATCATCTGCATACTTACTTATCCAATTTTCCACCCCATCATCCAGATCATTGATTACATGACAAACAACAGTGGACCCAACACAGATCCCTGAGGCACCCCACTGGTCACCGGCTTCCAACCAACAAACAGCCATCCACCATTACTCTCTGACATCTCCCCTTCAGCCACTGTTGAATCCATCTTGCTACTACTCCGCCATTAACACCCAAAGATTGAACCTTCTTAACCAACCTTCCATGGGGAACCTTGTCAAAGGCCTTATTGAAATCCATATAGACAACATCCACTGCTTTACCCTCATCAATTTCCCTAGTAACCACTTCAAAAAATTCAAGAAGGTTTGTCAAACATGACCTTCCAGGCACAAATCCATGTTGACTGTTCCTGATCAGACCCTGTTTATCCAGATGCTTATATATATTATCTCAAAGTATCCTTTCCATTAATTTACCCACCACTGACGTCAAACTAACAGGTCTATGATTGCTAGGTTTATTCTTTGAAACCCTTTTTAAACAATGGAACAACATGCGCAGTACGCCAATCCTCCGGCACTATTCCCGTTTCTAATGACATTTGAAATATTTCTGTCATAGCTCCTGCTATTTCTACACTAACTTCCCTCAATGTCCTAGGGAATATCCTATCAGGACCTGGAGATTTATCCACTTTTATATTTTTCAAAAGTGTCAGTACTTCCTCCTCTTTGAATCTCATAGTTTCCATAGCTACTCTACTTTTTTCCTTACTTCACATAGTTCAATATCCTTCTCCTTGGTGAATACCGAAGAAGAAATTGTTCAATATCTCCCCCATCTCTTTTGGCTCTGCAGATAGCTGTCCATTCTGTCTCTCTAATGGTCCAATTTTATCCCTCGTTATCCTTTTGCTATTAATATAGCTGTAGAAACCCTTTGGATTTACTTTCACCTTTCTTGCCAAAGCAACCTCATATCTTCTTTTAGCCTTCCTAATTTCTTTCTTAAGATTCTTTTTACATTCTTTATACTCTAGAACCTCATTTACTCCATACCTCCTATAATTATTGTAGATATCTCTTTTTTTTTAAACAAGTGTCCAATTTCCCTTGAAAACCATGGCTCTTTCCAATTTTTTACTATTTCCTTTCACCCTAACAGGGACATAAAGATTCTGTACTCTTACAATTTCCCCTTTAAATGTCCTCCATTTCTCTTCTACATCCTTCCCATAAAACAGTGTCCCAATTCACTCCTTTTAAATCCTTACGCATTCCTCAAAGTTAGCCTTTCTCCAATCAAAAATCTCCACCCTAGGTCCAGTTCTGACTCTCTCCATAATTATATTGAAACTAATGGTATTGTGATCACTGGTCCCGAAGTGCTCACCAATGCATACCTCCGTCACCTGACCTGCCTCATTTCCTGACAGGAGGTCCAGCACTGCCCCTTCTCTGGTCGATACCTCTATGTACTGCTGCAAAAAACTATCCTGCACACATTTTACAAATTCCAAACCATCCAGCCCATTTACAGAATGTGTTTCCCAGTCTATTTTTGGAAAATTGAAATCTCCCACAATCACTACCTTGTGCTTACTACTAATATCTGCTATCTCCTTACATATTTGCTCTTCCAAATTCTCGCTCCCCATTTGGCGGTCTATAAGTACACCCCTAAAAGTGTTGCTACACCGTTCCCACTTCTCAGTTCCACCCAAATAGCCTCCCTAGACGAGCCCTCTAATCTATCCTGCCAAAGCACAGCTGTAATATCCTCTCTGACAAGCAATGCAACACCTCCACCTCTGGTCCCTCCAATTCTATCACACCTGAAGCAACGAAATCCTGGAATATTTAGTTTCCAATCACAGCCGTCCTGCAACCATGTTTCACTGATTGCCACAACATCATATTTTCAGGTGTCAATCCAGGCTCTAAGTTCATCCACCTTTCTTACAATGCTCCTAGCATTAAAATATACACATTTTAGAAACCCACCATCCCTTATTCTCTGTCTATTATCTTTTTCATCTTTCTCGCCTACATTTTGGGTCCGAGTGCTTCCCTTCTCTGCCTCTTGCCCCACACCCTGTCCCCTAGCCCCCTCTACCCGAGTCCCTTCCCCCAGCCTTTCTAGTTTAAAGTCTCCCCAGTAGCCTTTGCAAATCTCCCTGCCAGGATATTGGTCCCCCTCGGGTTCAGGTGCAACCCGTCCTTTTTGTGTACACTGGTCTTATCCCCTATCTCTATCTCCACTACATTGACGCCTGCATCGGGGCTACCTCCTGCACCCATGGACCACCAATTTTCATCCTGCATTCAAATTCACTTGGACCATCTCCCCTTTCTTGATTTCACCATCTCCATCACAGGAGATAGACATTGACTAACGTCTTTTCTAAACTTACTGATTCCCACAACGATCTAGACTACACTTCTTCCCACCCTGCTTCCTGCAGACTCTATCCCCTGTCCCGCTGAGTTACTCCAGCATTTTGTGTCTATCTTCGGTTTAAACCAGCACCTGCAGTTCCTTCTCACTCCAATCCCACGACCTGGCTGCAAAGCTGCAAAAGATTCAAGCTCGTACACAGCAGATTAAACAAGTGGCGTCAATGAATTTTCGTCAGAATAAGGTAAAATTACAAATGAAACTTTGTGCAAATGTCGTTGGAAAATTACTCAAGGGTATCCTGAGGGATAGGATATACAGGCATTTCGATGGACGAGGGCTGATTAGGGATAGTCTCAGCGTGGGCTTGTATGTGGGTGGCTGTGTCTCACAAATATGATTGAGTATTTTGAAGATGTGACCAAAAAGGTTGATGAGGGCAGAGCTGTAGATGTTGTAGACATGGATTTCAGTAAGGCAAGGTTCCGCATGCAGGCTGCTCTGGAAGGTTAAATTGCACGGGATCCAAGGAGAGATAGCTGATTGGATAGAAAATTGGCTTCATGGAAGGAAGCAGAGGGTGATGGTGGAAGGTTGCTTCTCGGACTGGAGGCCTGTGACGAGTGGTGTGCCTCAGGGTGCGGTGCTGGGCCCGTTACTGTTTGTCATCTACATCACTGATTTGGATAAGAACATACAGGGCAAGATTAGCAACTTTGTTGGTGATACAAAAGTGGGTGGCTTTGCAGAGAGTGAAGATGGTTGTGAAAGATTGCAGCAGGATCTGGATCGATTGGCCAGGTGGGCTGAGGAATGGTTGATGGAATTTAATACAGAGAAGTGTGAGGTGTAGCATTTTGGGACGTCTTACTTGGGCAGGACCTACACAGTGAATGGTCATGCTCTGGGGAGTGTTGCAGAGTAGAGGGCTCTAGGAGTGCAGGTGCATGGTTCCTTGAAGGTCGAGTCACAGGTAGATAAGGTGGTCAAAAAGGCTTATGGTACATTGGCCTTCATCAGAGTATTGAATATAGAAGGCGGGAGGTCATGTTGCAGTTGTGTAAGACGTTGGTGAGAACACATTTAGAGTATTGAGTTCAGTTCTGTGCACCAAGTTATAGGAAAGATGTTATCAAGCTGGAAAGGGCACAGAAAAGATTTACGAGGATGTTGCCAGGACTAGAGGGTGTGAGCAATAGGGAGAGGTTGAGTAGGCTGGGACTCTATTCCTTGGAGCGCAGGAGGATGAGGGGTGATCTTATAGAGGCGTATAAAATCATGAGAGGAATAGATAGAGTAGATGCACAGAGTCTCTCTAGGTGAATCGAGGACCAGAGGACATAGGTATAAGGTGCAGGGGAAAAGATTTAATAGGAATCTGAGGGGTAACTTTTTCCACACAAACAGTGGTTGGGGTAAGGAACAAGCTGCCAGAGGAGGTAGGTGAGGCTGGGACTATCCCAAAATTTAAGAAACAGTTAGACAGGTACATGGATAGGACAGGTTTGGAGGGATATGGACCAAATGCTGGCAGGTGGGACTAACGTAGCTGGGACATGTTGGGCACGGTGTGGGCAGGTTGTGCCGAAGGGCCTGTTTCCAGACTGTATCACTCTGTGACTATGAAACCCCTTTTAAATAGATGAAATCTATTTTTCTAATATATATGTCTCATATAAATGTCAACTGTATCATCTGTACTGTACTAAATCAAAAGTGAAATTTAAATGATGTGAAATTAAATTATTGACATAGCAGTATAATTCACATACCTAAATTAAACAATGGTAAATTGAGTATTGATTTTTTTGAAGTTTTTTCCTGCACATCATTTGGTTATTGGCAGATTCTTTACTTCTCTGCATTATGCATTTGTGCATTTATTAAAACAAACGTGCCCTTGTATACCACTGCCAGAAAATGAATATTCCTGAAAAAGCCGTCCTTCATTGTAAAATGGGATGTGTTCTTTAAAATGATTTTTATTCAATGAAATGTTGTAAATTGCAAATGCGTGGTGAATTGCATTGTGTGTGTCTGAAGCAGGGTCTCGACACGAAATGTCACGCATCCCTTCTCTCCAGAGATGCTGTCTGTCGCACTGTGCTACTCCAGCATTTTGTGTCTGTCATCTTGTGAGTGTTTTGACATCAGCATTACGGAGTGCTGTTATTCAATATAGTAAAAATACATTTGTAAATTGAAGATCTAAATCACTACCATGGAATGTTTGTAAAATGAGGAATATGCACAGGTTATATTAAAATTTTTATCTTAATCACACATAAGGTCGTAAGTGAGGGGAGCAGAATTAGGCCATTCAGCCCATCGTCTACTCCACCATTCAATCATGGCTGATCTATCTCTCCCTCCTAACCCCATTCTCCTGCCTTCTCCCCATAACTTCTTACACCTGTACTAATCAAGAATGTATCTATCTCTGCCTTAAAAAATAACCACTGACTTGGCCTCCACAGCCTTCTGTGGCAAAGAATTCCACAGATTCACCACCCTCTGTCGAAATTAATTCCTCCTCATCTTCTTAAAGAATTGTCCCTCTCGTCCTCAACTCTCTCACTAGTGGAATCATCCTCTCCACATCCTGACTATCCAAGCCTTTCACTATTCTTTACGTTTCAATTAGGTCCCCCCTCATTCTACTAAACCTCAGCGAGTACAGGCCCAGTGCCATCAAATGCTCTTCATATGTTAACCCGCTCATTCCTGGGATTATTCTTATAAGATCTCCTCTGGACCCTCTCCAGAGACAGCACATCCTTCCTCAGATATGGTGCCCAAACTTGCTCACAATACTCCAAATGTGGCCTGACCAGTGCCATATTCCTGATATTTTCCTCACATCCATATCATATCCATATCTCTATACTTATAAAACTCTGATCTTGGATGTGTATTTATTTGTGTGTGTGTGTAATCACATCTTCGTGCAAAAACGACGCGGTAAAGAAACATTTTTTACATATTCCGGTAGAGATTTTTCGCCTGGAGTCCAAAATCGTCTTATCTGAAAATTTCATGCTTTATTTCTCCAGTTATTAATGAAAATGTTCAAAAATCCAACAAAACTTTGAATTTAGAAACGACTGTCTCTAGCTGGTGATGTCACAATGGGTCTGCTGCGAGTGTGTTCTTCCTCGTGCTGCGAGTGACGTCACCCCCCCCCCCCCCAATTATTCAAAAGACGCAGCCGGAGATGAAATCAGGCCGTCGACCAAAGATCATAGCTGAAGACTGCGGCAGCCCAACTCGCGGTCCTTTGGTCGATGCTCGCTCGCTCACCCGCTTGCCCCCTCACCTCCTCACACCCCCCCCCCCCCGCCCCCTTGCTTGGGGTCCTCGTGTCAGAACATGGTGGGGAGGTTACTGCCTCTCACTGCCTGTCGCTGTCCTCTGCCTCTGCCCTCGTTTTCTCTATCCCCCTCCCTCTCCCGCCACGCCTGCAAGTTGGGGGCTATGCGTGAGTGAATAGGGCAGGGGATGGGGTAAAAGGAGCGAATGAATATTAATATATCAAGGGGGTTGGTTAGTGTGCGTGGGTGGTCACACACATAACGGACCCACTTTGTCTAGTAACTATTAAAGGTGTGTGTGTGTGTGTGATCACATCTTCTCAAAAAAACAACGCGCTAACGGTAAAATATTGACATATTCCGGTAGAGATTTTTCTCCCCCCAGATCGGGCTTTATTTGTTGCTGCCTCTGGTTGAGACTCACGAGCTATGATCTTTGCTGAGGAGTGCTCGAATCTTACCTTCGTCAACGGGTTGAGTTGGAGGACCACTCCTCCCGTGGGGGTCTACAGGTAGGGGACGGGTGCGTTGGGGGAGCAGATTCAATGGGTCTGCACTTGTCTTTATATAAAATCGTCCAGTTTACAAAAAATGCATAGAAATGAACACACCATGCATGCACTTGTGAACATTCCACAACATTAATTTAAGCAAAAGGGATTAAATGAGAACATACCTCTGGTTGATTTTTGCTAATGAAGGCAAATTATATAATAATGTATGAAAGGCAAGTTATCAAGTTATGTATTGGCCTCTGATTAACATTATACAATCAGCTCTCATCCTGCAATAATCAGTATAATTATATTAAGATGCGTTCCTTCACAAAGATGCAGATGATATGAACCAACTACCTGAAGTAGGCCAGAGTTCTTCCAATATGTTCCACAACATTTCTCATCATGTGAAATGATATAATACCATGTGTATATATTTTTTTATACTGCCACTTTGAAGCAATTCATTATGCAAGTACACCACGAGGATGTTCCCAGGACTTAAGGGTCTTAGCTATCAGTAGAGGTTGAGTAGGCTGGGACTCTATTCCTTGTAGAGCAGGAGGATGAGGGATGAGTTGGGCCCGCTGCTCCAACATTGCGGGGCTGTGGTTCGCGGAGCTCCTAGCCCAGGCGGCGCTGACCGACATCGCAGAGTCCCTGGGGCCCTTTGCCGAGGGCCACCAGCGTGAATCTCCGCCCGGCGTGGCCTGGGGACGTTGGGAGTTGCGGACTCCGGTGGGAAGCGGCCGATTCGGAGGTCCAAGCCGCTGAGGTTGGCCTCCCATTCCAACGTCGGTTCCAACATCCCGGAGAGCGGGCCAGAGCGGCGGGCTACCCGTAGCGGTGACTGCGGAGGGCCCGGGAGACCCCAACCACGGGTGAACATCAGAGGAAGATGACTGACTTTGGTGCCTTCCCTCACAGTGGGAAACTTTTAATTCTGCTGTGTGGGGATGTTTTATGAATATCGTGTGTTGTGCTCTTTATTGGGTTTTCTCCAAGATCTTTGGTTTCCTCCCACACTCCATAGACGTACAGGTACAGTGGCTCGCAAAAGTTTTCAAACCCCTTGAACTTTTCCACATTTTGTCACGTTACAACCACAAACGTAAATGTATTTTATTGAGTTTTTATGAGATAGAGCAACATAAAGTGGTGCATAATTGTGAAGTGGAAGGAAAATGATACATGGTTTTCAAATCTTTTTACAAATAAAAAACTGAAAAGTGTGGCATGCAAAAGTATTCAGCCTCCCTTACTCTGATACCCCTAAATAAAATCCAGTGCAACCAATTGCCTTCAGAAGTCACCTAATTAGTAAATGTGTAATCTAATCTCAGTATAAATACAGCTGTTCTATGAGGGCCTCAGAGGTTTGTTAGAGAACATTAGTGAACAAACGGCATCATGAAGCCCAAGGAATGCACCAGACAGGTCAGGGATAAAGTTGTGGAGAAGTTTAAAGCAGGGTTAGGTTATAAAAAATATCCCAAGCTTTGAACATCTCACGGAGCACTATTCAATCCATCATCCGAAAATGGAAAGAGTATGGCACAACTGCAAACCTACCAAGACATGGCCGTCCACCTAAACTGACAGGCCGGGCAAGGAGAGCATTGATCAGAGAAACAGCCAAGAGGCCCATGGTAACTCTGGAGGAGCTGCAGAGATCCACAGCTCAGGTGGGAGAATCTGTCCATAGGACAACTATTAATCGTGCATTCCACAAATCGGGCCTTTATGGAAGAGTGGCAAGAAGAAAGCCATTGTTGAAACAAAGCCATCAGAAGTCCCGTTTGCAGTTTGCCACAAGCCATGTGGGGGACACAGCAAACATGTGGAGGAAGGTGCTCTGGTCTGATGAGACCAAAATTTAAGTTTTTGGCATAAATGCAAAATGCTATGTGTGGCGGAAAACTAACACTGCACATCACCCTGAACACACCATCCCCACTGTGAAACATGGTGGTGGCAGCATCATGCTGTGGGGATGCTTTTCTTCAGCAGGGACAGGGAAGCTGGTCGAGTTGATGGGAAGTTGATGGAGCCAAATACAGGGCAATCTTGGAAGAAAACCTGTTAGAGTTCTGCAAAAGACTTGAGACTGGGGGCGGAGGTTCACCTTCCAGCAGGACAACGACCCTAAACATACAGCCAGAGCTACAATGGAATAGTTTAGATCATAGCATATTCATGTGTTAGAATGTCCCAGTCAAAGTCCAGACCTAAATCCAATTGAGAATCTGAGGCAAGACTTGAAAATTGCTGTTCACAGACGCTCTCCATCCAATCTGACTGAGCTTGAGCTATTTTGCAAAGAAGAATGGGCAAAAATTTCAGTCTCCAGATGTGCAAAGCTGGTAGAGACATGCCTCAAAAGACTTGCAGCTGTAATTGCAGCGAAAGGTGGTTCTACAAAGTATTGACTAGAAACGGGGTGGGGGGGGGGGGGGCAGAATACCTTTGCACGCCACACTTTTCAGTTTTATTTGTAATAAAATTTGGAAACCATGTATCATTTTCCTTCCACTTCACAATTATGCACCACTTTGTGTTGGTCTATCACATAAAATCCCAATAAAATAAATTTATGTTAGTGATTGTAACGTGACAAAATGTGGAAAAGTTCAAGGGGTATCACAGCGAAACTGCCCCCACTTTTGCAAACTTTTGGAGAATTGCCACTGTATGTAGAGTTAATACTGGCTTGACTCTTTGCTTCCTGTTTGAATGCTTTATGCAAATTGTCGTGTGTGTGTGTGTGTGTGCGTGTGTGTGTGTGTGTGTGTGTGCGTGCTAATGTGCAGGGATCACTGATTGGCGCAGACGCAGTGTGCCGAAAAGCCTGTTTCTGCGCTGCATCTCTAAACTAAACTAAAGATGCAGAGTCTCTTGCCCAGAGTAGGGGGGAATCGAGGAACACAGGACACAGGTTTATGGTGAAGGGGAAAAGAATTAATAGAAATCTGAGGGGTAACTTTTTCCACACTGGGTGTATGCAACGAGCTGCCAGAGGAGGTAGATTGAGGCAGGGACTATGCCAGCGTTCAAGAATGTTAGACAGGTACATGGATAGGACGGGTTTGAAGGGACATTGGCCACATGCAGGCAGGTGGGACTAGTGTAGCTGAGACACGTTGGCCTGTGTGTGCAAGCTGGGCCGAAGGGCCTGTTTCCACGCTGTATCACTCTATGACTACTTTCGATTATTTCACAGCAGGACTAAGTGCTATATAAAGAGGTAAATGTTTTACAATTCTTTAACTGCAAGAGCAAACTTGTTGAGTTTGATTTGATTATCGTCATGGCTATCCCTCGAGGTTGAGAATGATGGTCTACGTTCTGATGTTTTTATGGACTTTTAGGTGGCTTATGAGTCCAATCCTGGCTTTGAAAGTGCTTCGGCATTCAGGACAGGTCATTCCAGATGGCAGATCGGGCTTTGGTTGTTGCTGCCTCTGCATTGCCTGATCCGATGGAATAGCATGCCAAAAAACCTTTTCACTGTACCTCAGTACACGTGACAATAATAAACCTTGACATAATGAATCAAAACACACATATGGAAACCATTTAAAATACGTGATAGCTTTCAGACTATGCTACCATGTTTTAAACAACCATGGGCAGAAATTTACAAAATGTCAAGTTTTCTTTAACGTAAAAATAAAAAAACACATGTGCTGGGAAATAATGTAGAGCTAGCTGGAAACTCTCGCAAGGGCGGGCAGCATTCAAAACGTACTTGTTTCCATAGAAGCTGCCTCATGGCGACAGTGATTCATAGTGATTCCAGCATTTTCCTATTTGCTTTAACAATCCCCTAAAATGAACTGGTAGGCAACTTTATTTCTCGTTAATGTTTTCTAGGTTATTTTGGTTACTAGTGTCACAATAGTACATTTTGTTGCTTTATTCCACCTCCCCCACCCCCCCCCCCCCACCCCTCCTCCACCACTCAGAATGTTACTTCTAGCCATTAGTTTTAGATTAAGAATAGTTGCATGATAATTTTAGCCAATTAATCAATTCTTTCAATATCAACAATATGAACAAATAAAAACACAAATTTCAGATAACAAGAGCAGTGCTTATTGAAATACTGATTTAATTTCAACCCAATCATTTTTGGTTTGTAATTGTACATTCGGTAGCACAAATAGTTGGTTGAGTTTACAACTCGAAAGTTAGAACGACTGGTTTGTAAAATGGTGTAATTTCTGGCTGAATGGTAACTCAAATTTCACTGTACTTTAATTGGTACATGTGACAATAAACTGACCTTGAAACTAAAAGGTTCCAATGAATTACGAATGGTATAACATTTTAAAATATCAACACAAAAATGCTGTAACTATATAAAAAAAACAAATGCATTTGTGTCTAATATACTCTGGACAACATTATCAGACCAAGAAAGGTCAGTAAATACTTAGTGAATGATATATATAAAGTAACTTTTTTTTTTTAATTGCACTGTTTCTGCATTGACAAACAACATCAGAATTGGATGACAATTTGACCTTTTTGGCACTTTTAATTAATATAAAGTCGGAATATGCTTTTGATAGGACTACTTTGAATGGCTTATCTTCTGTATGTTGGAGGGATTGCAGTAATTCCCCCCACACCACTTGATAGCTAGGTACATTTTAAAGTAAGAACATGCTTTCACCCTGTGCTTGGTTGCCTTCATAAATATTTTGACTTCAGTGTTTTAGATCTTCAAACCAACAAGAACGGATAAAAGATACATTTAATTGAGGTACTCATTCATTCATTCATTGAAAGTTAAATGAAAACCAAAGATAGACACGAAATGCTGGGGTAACTCAGCGGGAAAGGCAGCATCTCTGGAGAGAAGGAATGGGTGACTTTTCAAGTCAAGACCCTTCTTGAGTCTGATGTAGGATCTCGACCCGAAACATCACCCATTCCTTCTCTCCAGAGATGCTGCCTGTCCCGCTTAATTACTCCAGCATTTTGTGTCTATCTTCGGTTTAAGCCAGCAACTGCAGTTCCTTCCTACACATGGAAATTTACTGACCGATTTAAGAATATTTCTTCCATCTCGTTTTAATTCTGGTTAATGTCTAAGTTACCAACTATCAACAAACTGCCAGGATCCCAATGACTGACACACTATACTCTTCAAACAACAGGAAGAATGTTATTGTTTTTGAGTGATTACATGTGATTATTCAGCATTAACTTTTTTTAAGGAAATATATTCAGCTATTATTTAAAAAATGAATATTTAAGGTGCTAGAATATGAAAACCCCAAGCATTCAAAAGCATCTATCTTATATTAAGTTATTTGGCCCCGATATAAAAAACTGTACATTTAAAAAAAATTAACATTAAAAAAAATGTAGACAACATGTGGAATATGTAACAGAAAATTTAAAGAGAAAATGAGATGAAAGTTACTCCAGTCTTGAATGATTAATTTGTTGAATGAGTTGAATTAAAATTACTGAATAAATATTTGACACAATCAGTTAATTTGGCCAATTATATTGTCTTCGGAGTTATTCAAAATGTTAGTGAGAATGAATTTAATGTCACCTATATATATATATCGTGCATTTAAGGTTTAGGGAGACGTACTGGTAGAACTGAAGATTTCCGTACTATGTTGAATTTACTTCTTGGTCATATATTGTCAGACCGGACTTTCAGATAATTAAGAAGGTGGTTCAGTGGGAGGTTGGAGTTTGCGTGAGTTGAAGTAGCTCACCACTTGTTGAGGTAATTCAGCCAGTACACTCTGTGCAAGAACTTCTTTGGGTGCCTGTTAAATGAGAGAAGTGTGTGTTATCACTTGCAAAACCACTTTGGGGAACAATAAACCACAACTGACACATAATATCGCACTTTCAGTCATTACGGAAGAAGCTCCTTATGGATGGATGGATGGGTGGGTGGGTGCGTGAGTGAGTGAGTGAGTACGTTTATTGGCCAAGTATTCACATACAAGGAATTGCCTTGGTGCTTCACCCACAAGTAACAACATGACATACATTGACGGTTACGAATGACTCAGAAAAACACTAAACATTAATAATAATAAAACATTAATGATAAAACACCATTGATCAAGCATGTGAACTAACAAAATACCAGATCAAAGGGAAGCTACAGATTTTTGGCTGTTGAGTAGAGCAACTATTCGTGGATAAAAACTGTTTTTATGTCTGGCTGTGGCAACCCGGAGTCGCCTTCCAGAGGGAAGTGATTCAAAGAGTTTATGGCCAGGGTGAGAGGGATCAGAGATGATCTTGCCCGCTCGCTTCCTGTCCTTTGCAGTGTACAGTTTATTAATGGAGGGAAGGTTGCAGCCAATAACCTTCTCTGCTGATCGGATGATTCGCTGCAGCCTCCAGGTGTCGTGCTTGGTGGCTGAGCCAAACCAGACCATGATGGAGAAGGTGAGGACAGACTCTATGATGGCCGTGTAGAATTGGATAGAAAGGAACTGCAGATGCTGGTTTAAACCGATGAGAGACACGACGTGCTGGAGTAACTCAGTGGGACAGGCAGTATCTCTGTAGAGAAGGAATGGGTGACGTTTCGGGTCAGGACCCTTCTTCAGACTTTGTTGCCTGTACATGTTCTCCGTAGATGCTGCCTTGACCCGGATGAGTTATTTCAGCACTTTGTGTTATTTTCTTTTAAAAAGGAAGGTGTCCTTTTAAGGCTGTTCATGTTCTGCAGCTTAGTGCACAAGGCAGCACGCAGATCCAGAGATGGTGCCTGTCCTGCTGAGCTACTCCAGCACTTTGTGTCTATCTTCGGCTTAAACCAGCATCTGCAGTTCCTTCCTTCATATTCCACCTATCGCTTGCCAGGCTTTGCCCCACTCCCACCTCTCTTTTCCAACCTTCTGCCCACTACTCCATCAATCTAAAGAAGGGTTCCAACCAGAAACGTCATCTGTCCATTCCCTCCACAGATGCTGCCTGATCTGCTGCATCCCTCCAGCATGTTCAGTTTTGGGGGATTGAATGGGAGCAGTTGGAGACTGAGAACATCAGCAATAGACAAAAGAATGTGGGACTTGCAAAATCCCCTTCATCTCTAACGGATGCTGCCTGACCTGCCAAGTATTCACAGCATATTCTGTTGAATTTCATTATTCCTTTTGCCATTTACCTTAATCTATGGCCTGCATTTACCACTCCTCCTGCTGCTGCTGGAAGCAGCTTTTCCTTTTTTAAATATTTGGAATGTTGCACACAACCACCATGACAAATTGTTTTGCATTACATTGTTTAAAAATAGCTCTACCAAGTAAACTGCAATGTTAAAATCCGCCAGCACGGTGCTTATTTACTTTCCGATGTGCCCATGACTCCAGCCAAATCCTACCTACAATTTTCATATTCGATTGCTAGTTGGAAGTGGCTAGTGGTGCTCACTTTGTTTACCTAGGTGTGTGTGAGCAATCAAATGTTAAAATCTAAAAAAAAGCAATGCAATTCCACCTCCACATCAGTCTGAAGAAGGGTCTCGACCCGAAACATCACCTATTTCTTCACTCCATAGATGGTGCCTCACCCGCTGAGTTTCTCCAGCATTTTTGTCTACCATGAATTAGTGACATTTCGGATTGCGACCCATCTTCAGACTTAATATATATTTTTCTACTAATATTCAACAAAAAGATGTAATAAAGCACAGCAAAATGACACGCCCAAATCCTGGTTATTACTTAACATATTCAACTCATGACTCAATCTTTTGTATGTATCAGCATAATCAAAATGCACAAAATCCATGGCAGAATTTCAGTTTTTCTAAAATTACTTAACATTAGAACTTATAAAATATTTACCCATTGTATACACATGCACGTATATAAATTACGATATAAATTGCCAACTGCATTTAACTACCTAAACAAACGTGATTAATTTTCAAATTTTGTTTCAATGTTTTTGTTACATTAAGCATGCTAAGTAAGCTCAAATTATTACCGTTCGGTATCACATACTTACATTTTGAAACTTCCTAAATGGTACAAATTGAACAATGTCTCGGATAGCTGGTTCTCCAGCGGGTGATTTCAGAACTCCATCATCACCGTCCAGAAACTCCATAGCACTGAAATCTGCTCCACCAACACCAATAATGATGATGGACATTGGCAACTTTGCTGCATTAACAATGGCCTGTCTCGTTTCATCTAAATCCGTTATCACTCCGTCTGTGATGATCAGCAAGATGTAATATTGCTGCCAAAAGATAGATCTTTCGTCAAAATTATATAAAGTTTACTGTGTTAACAAACAATTTACAAATATCAGAAAACAATCCTTTAGTCGGAGGGTGGTGAATCTGTGGAATTCATTGCCTCAGAACGCTGCGGAGGCCAAGTCAATTAACATTTTTAAGGCAGAGAGAGATTTTTGATTAGTACGGGTGTGAGGGTTTGCGGGGAGAAAGCAGGAGAATGGGGTTAGGAAGGAGAGATAGATCAGCCATGATTGAAAGGTGGAGGAGACCCGATTAGCCGAATGGCCGAATTATGCTCCTATCACTGATGACCTTATGACAATTAAGAGTTTAGAGATACAGTGTGGAAACAGGCCCTACAACTCACCGAGTCCACACCGACTATCGATCACCTGTACACTAGTTCCATGCTATCCCACTTACGCATCCACTCCTTTCACACAATGACAATTCTACAGAAGCCAATTAAGCTACAAACATACACATCTTTGGAATCTGCGAAGAAACCGGAGCAGCCACAGAAAACATACGTGGTCACAGAGAGAACGTACAAACTCAGTACAAAAACGTACAAAATCCCATCCTAAATGAAATAATATCTTTGCCTGCACTTAATATAGATTTAAATGATTTTTTTTATTATAAATATGCTTGTTTACTTTCAAGACACAACAAAGAGGGATTGTTTCAGAGATGTATAACCGCATTCTGGATCTTTGCAATCAGTCTAACACTAAAACAAGGGCAGCTTGGGAGGAAGAGCTGGGACTTCAACTTACTGAGGAGTGGTGGGATAATGTTGTGGATGGGTTATGTACTGTTACGTCTTGCGCTCATCTTGCACTCATTCAGTTTGAGGTTATACATAGGGTACATTTTTCTAAATCAAGACTGTCTGGGATTTATCCAGAGGTGGAGGATAAATGTGATAGATGTTCGGGCCCACTGTCATCTGAGCCATATGTTTTTCCTTTGTCCACGATTACATAATTTGTGGTCTGGCTAGTTTAATATAATGTCTACCGTAATGGGATTTTTGGGGCCCCGGATGAGTCAGTTCGATTAAACTCTGTGCAAAAATAAATTATTAATTTTACATCTTTAATAGCCAAACCTCGCCTACTCCTCCAGTGGAAATCTCCTAACCCACCCTCTGTGTCACAGTGGCTCAAAGAAGCAGTGTTTTTTCTTAAACTTGAGAAAATTAGATATACATTGAGGGGATGTACTGATAATTCTTTTCACAAATGGCAACCTTTTTTTAAATCATACGTTACAGACTTGAAGGTTCTGCCAGGGCTGGTTTGTTAAATTTTGTTATGTGTAGGTGCACTCTTAATTAGCCAGGGCGGGATGGGTGGGGTGTGTGACTGATGGTATATGGTCATTATATATATATATTTTTGAAAATTATAATTATTTTTATTTTTAATTATTTCTATTTATTTTATGTTTCTGTATTTTTGTATTTTTCTTTTGTCTATTATTTGAGTGTTTCTTATTAACATGTCTTTTTTCATTTTTGTGTTGATTTATTTAAAATGAAAAAAATAAAAAATTAAAATACATATGTATGCTTGGAGCATTGCATTCATAGAAACATAGAAAATAGGTGCAGGAGTAGGCCATTCGGCCCTTCGAGCCAGCTCTGCCATTCGACGTGATTATGGCTGATCATCCAAAATCAGTACCCCGTCCCTGCTATCTCCCCATATCCCTTGATTCCGTCAGCCCTAAGAGCTATATCAAACTCTCTATTAAATACATTTAATCTCCTTTCATATGCAGATCTCAGAATGTGGACACATTTGTGGACAAATGTTAATAAAGTTCTTCTGCTGTCAGAATTTTTTCTTAAATAATTTACTACATTTAAAAACTCTCCTCATCTCTTCTTTTGCCATTTTGCCAATTACCTTAAAAATCTGTTAATTTAACGGATGCATTTTTTTTGTTATAAGTGAGGTCAAGAGCTTTTCAGAACTCCTTCAGAAAGAAGATTTTCTGATATGGAACAAAGAGCAAGGCACAAAATTCAACTAAGTTTTGTAGTGAACGAAATGATACAGTACAAACACTTCATGAAGTGAGGGCTGAAAGCAAGCTTGTGGTCCTAAATATGAGCTATTCCTGGAAAACATGCCAACAGGGGAAGCACGGTGGCGCAGCAGTTTAGTTGCTGCCTTACAGAGCGCCAGACACCCTGGTTCGATCCTGACTACGAGTGCTGCCTGTATGGAGTTTGTACGTTCTCCCCGTGAAGTGCGTGGGTTTTCTCCGGGTGCTCCGGTTTCCTCCCACATTCCAAAGACATACTCATTTGTAGGTTAATTGACGTCGGTAAAAATGGAAATTTGTCCCTAGTGTGTCGGATAGTGCTGGTTAAGGGGACCACTGGTCGGCACGTACTCGCTGGGCTGAAGGGCTAGTTTCCGCGCTGGATCTCCAACCTAAACTAAACAAGCAAAATCAGATGTGCCCTATCTCCAACGTAACCTGCCTGGATAGGCCTAGAAAGTGCCAGCATCTGCCGATATCCATGCACACATTTCCCATGGCACAACTGCAAACCTTTCCCATGTAACAGAGTAAATAAAAGTTCCACCCAAATAGTTAGTCTAGTTTGCCAGTATTGTTCTATACAGGTTTGTGTGCTGAATCTCTAGTGGATTTCCAAAATTAGAACACTGCTCACAGTGGAAAAATTCTTGGCACAGAGTGAGGAAATTCCTGCATCAGATTGGACCATGGACAGGGATTTCACCATAGCTTTCAATGAAAGAGTAACTGTGACTCAGAATTAGAACAGTACACCAATGTTTGTGCTGAACATTATGCCAAGACCTTTACTTATTTACCTGCACATACAGTGGCTTGCAAAAGTATTCAGACCCCTTGAACTTTTCCACATTTTGTCACGTTACAACCACAAACGTAAATGTATTTTATTGGGATTTTATGTGATAGACCAACACAAAGTGGTGCATAATTGTGAAGTGGAAGGAAAATGATACATGGTTTCCAAATTTTATTACAAATAAAAAACTGAAAAGTGTGGCGTGCAAAGGTATTCAGCCCCCCTGAGAATACTTTGTAGAACCACCTTTCGCTGCAATTACAGCTGCAAGTCTTTTGGGGTATGTCTCTACCAGCTTTGCACATCTAGAGACTGAAATTTTTGCCCATTCTTCTTTGCAAAATAGCTCAAGCTCAGTCGGATTGGATGGAGAGCGTCTGTGAACAGCAATTTTCAAGTCTTGCCAGAGATTCTCAATTGGATTTAGGTCTAGACTTTGACTGGGCCATTCTAACACATGAATATGCTTTGATCTAAACCATTCCATTGTAGCTCTGGCTGTATGTTTAGGGTCGTTGTCCTGCTGGAAGGTGAACCTCCGCCCCAGTCTCAAGTCTTTTGCAGACTCCAACAGGTTTTCTTCCAAGATTGCCCTGTATTTGGCTCCATCCATCTTCCCGTCAACTCTGACCAGCTTCCCTGTCCCTGCTGAAGCATCCCCACAGCATGATGCTGCCACCACCATGTTTCACAGTGGGGATGGTGTGTTCAGGGTGATGTGCAGTGTTAGTTTTCCGCCACACATAGCGTTTTGCATTTATGCCAAAAACTTTAATTTTGGTCTCATCAGACCAGAGCACCTTCCTCCACATGTTTGCTGTGTCCCCCACATGGCTTGTGGCAAACTGCAAATGGGACTTCTTATGGCTTTGTTTCAACAATGGCTTTCTTCTTGCCACTCTTCCATAAAGGCCCGATTTGTGGAGTGCACGACTAATAGTTGGCCTGTGGACAGAATCTCCCTCCTGAGCTGTGGATCTCTGCAGCTCCTCCAGAGTTACCATGGGCCTCTTGGCTGCTTCTCTGATCAATGCTCTCCTTGCCCGGCCTGTCAGTTTAGGTGGACGGCCATGTCTTGGTAGGTTTGCAGTTGTGCCATACTCTTTCCATTTTCAGATGATGGATTGAACAGTGCTCCGTGAGATGTTCAAAGCTTGGGATTTTTTTTATAACCTAACCCTGCTTTAAACTTATCCACAACTTTATCCCTGACCTGTCTGGTGTGTTCCTTGGGCTTCATGATGCCCAAGGAACATTGTTTGTTCACTAATGTTCTCTAAGAAACCTCTGAGGCCTTCACAGAACAGCTGTATTTATACTGAGATTAGATTACACACAAGTGGACTCTATTTACGAATTAGGTGACTTCTGAAGGCAATTGGTTGCACTGGATTTTATTTAGTGTTATCAGAGTAAAGGGGGCTGAATACTTTTGCACGCCACACTTTTCAGTTTTTTATTTGTAAAAAGATTTGAAAACCACTTTGTGTTGGTCTATCACATAAAATCCTAATAAAATACATTTATGTTTGTGGTTGTAACGTGACAAAATGTGGAAAAGTTCAAGGGGTATGAATACTTTTGCAAGCCACTGTAAGCCATATTCCTCCATATCCACGCATCTATTCAAAAGATTTTTTTAAATGCCACTATGTTCAGTTCGGCATCATGTTCAGCATAAACATTGTGGGCCAAAGGTCCTGTTCTTGTGCTGTACTGAATCTGCTTCAACACCCATCCGCAGCAGTGCGTTCCAGATACATTTTTTAAAAAACTTGCCCCCAGATATCCATCAAACTTTGCCCCTCTCTTAAAGCTGGACAAAAGATTCTGACTGTCTACCTTACTTATGCCTCATAAAATTTTATATCCTTCTGTCATCTCCCCATAACCTTCGACGTTCCCGAAAAAATAATCCAAGTCTGTCCAACCTCTCCCTGGAGCAAATAACCCAGAATCCAGGCATCATTCAGGTAAAATTAGTACAAAGATTTTTGAATTTAAATTGTTTAAGTGCCTTTAAGTGTTTGAGAATGTTAATTTTTCACGTGTCCCTCCGAGTAGGACATCAGAAATATTAAGCGTTTGACACCTTTCAGAATCAGCTAAACCCGTTGCCATATTATGTCCTTATCAAGCAATTGGATTCTGTCACACAAAGTTGTCTTGAAGTGTTGTCTATGCCAGAAGGGATCAAGTCAGTTCTGAATCAAGTTCCATGAACCCAGAGGCACATGTTGGCATTGGGACATTTGCCATTGACTGTAGATTTGCTGTGTAGGTCTACAAATGCTTCCCTATTACATAGTCATAGCCTTACAGCGTGGACATAGATCCTTCGGCCCAACCTGCCCACACCTACCAACATGTCCCATCTACCCTAGTCCCCACCTGCATGCGTTTGGCCCATATGTATCTGTCTAAATGTTTCTTAAACGTTGCGATAGTACCTGCCTCGACCACCTCCTCCAGCAGCTCGTTCCATACACAGAGATGCCAACCCTAAATTTAGTTCACAGTAACATTTAACCCATTTGTCCGTAACAAATGGGGTTAAATGCATTTCTCTCCGTAACACTCACCTGGGGTTGTTGCCGGCGGCTATGCGCCTGCGCACTGGTGCAGATCAGCGGGCTGCCGGCGGGCGGGTGCGGCACATGCGCACTTGGCATGGTTGCCGGCGGGTCTGCGCCTGCGCACTGGGTGGGGGTGGGGGGGAGGCCCGGTGATGGGGCTGCCGCGAGCGGCCGGCTGGCGGCAAGAAAGTGCCGCTGATCGCGCGGGCCGGCGCCGCCCGGCTCTGGGCCGGGCGTGGCGTGGCTCGAAATCGCGCCAGGCCCGGCAACCCTCCCCCACTGCGCACGCGCGGCCACTGTGGCCCGGCAACCCTCCCCCACTGCGCAGGCGCGGTCACTAGGGCCCGGCAACCCTCCCCCACTGCGCACGCGCGGTCACTAGGCCCGGCAACCCTCCCCCACTGCGCACGCGCGGTCACTAGGGCCCGGCAAAGTGCCGCTGATCGCGCAGGCTGGCAAACCGGGGACACATGGCGCCGGCGTTCTCACGGGAGGAACACCGGCGCGGCGGTGTTCCGTAACAGCATGTTTGGCTGCCGGAACACCGTAAAAAAGTTATTTCGCCGGGACAAAATACGGCGAATCCGGGACACTTGGCATCTCTGCATACACCCACCACCCTTTGTGTGAAAAGATTACCCCTCGGGTCCCTATTAAATCCCCCCCCCCCCTCCCCCATCTGAAACCTATGTCCTCTGTTCTCCTAAGTTCTAGGAGGCTAATCAGCCCATTGAAGCTGTCGGAGCCGTTCATGCTTAGGCTAGTTACCGTTAGCATATTTTATTATTTTGTCTAGATATTTCTTGCAGAATTATTTTGAACACTTGGAGGTGGGCTGTTGATACGGAGATGAACGTTACATAGAGTAAAACCACAGGGAGTGGTTAGATCAGACTGGAGTGGGCACGGGAGAATGGATACAGTTTTTATCAGATCAGATAGTAAGAACGGAATATATGGATAAAGAGGATCTAAAGTATGTTCACTTCTTTGTCTGTACAACTACTTCAATAAAGAATCAAATGAACTGGAAAGAACTACTGGAGGATTTGTTTTTGTTATCGTCTGCGCAAGTTCTGCTCCTCCTTGCCTGTGCAGTAACGCTAATGAATAGCTGAAGCTTGGAAACGTTCGAAATTGCAATTGCCTAAACCCTTCTTCAGACTGAAGAAGGGTTTCGGCCCGAAAGGTTGCCTATCTCCTTCGCTCCTTAGATGCTGCTGCACCCACTGAGTTTCTCCAGCCTTTTGTGTACCCTCGATTTTCCAGCATTTGCAGTCCATGATGGAGATGTGTGGGGTCCTTTATAATACTGCTGGCCTTAGACACGCAACGTTTGGTCGCAATGTCCCCGATTGAGGGGAGAGAAGTCCCGATGATTTTTTTCAGCCGTCCTCACCACTCTCTGCACGGACTTCCAGTCGGAGGCTTTACAGTCCCCAAACCAGACAGAGTCAATGTCAATACCCTACCCCCAATACCATGTGCTCTAATTTTGCACACTAATCTCTTGTGTGGGACCTTGTCAAAGGCTTTTTGAAAGTCGAGATACATTCTAAGTAGATGTTAGTTAGTTGGTGTGTAAAGGGAGGAATACTTACAGAAGCTTTGGGCTGCTGAGCTGCTGCAGCTGCAAACCTCCCCACGTGGTTTATAATTGGAGAGAAGTTTGTCGGACCATAAAGCCTCACTTGAGGAAGGCAGTTGCGGTAGGCGTCAATTATCCCTTCCACCCCTGAAGAACAAAATAAATGGTTAAGAAAAGAAATGTACTAAAATCACGGTGGCGCAACGGTAGAATTGCTGCCTTACAGCGAATGCAGCGCCCAGGTTTGATCCCGACTGCGGGCGCCGTCTGTATAGAGTTTGTACGTTCTCCCCGTGACCTGCATGGGTTTTCTCCGAGATCTTCCGTTTTCTCCCACATTCCAAAGACGTACAGGTTTGTAGGTTAATTGTCTTGGTAAATGTAAAAAATTGTCCCTAGTGGGTGTAGGATAGTGTTAATGTGTGGGGATCGCTGGTCGGCGCAGACCCGGTGGGCCGAATGGCCAGTTTCCGTGCTGTATCTCCAAACTAAAATCCTTAAATGTAATTCTAATTTTGGTCATAGGTTCTGCTAACCCCCAGTTAGCTTTTTTAAAAAAAATTGATTCAGCATAGTTTAGAGATACAGCGTGGAACCAGGCCCTTTGGCCCACGGAGTTCACGCCGACTATCGATCACCTGCATACTAGTTCTGTCCTACAAACTAGGGACAATTTACAGAAATAAAACTGTACGTCTTTGGAGTGTGGGAGGAAACCGGAGTATCTGGAGAAAACACATGCAGGTGACATGGAGAACATGCAAACTCCGCACAGGCAGCACGCGGTGTCAGGATCGAACCCGAGTCTCTGGCCCGATAAGCAGCAACTTTAGCGCTGCCCCACCCGTGCTGTAACCATTCTGAAGCAGTAGTTAAGAGGTAACCATTATTGAAACAGCAGTAACTTAACTGCAAAGTAGAAGAAACGCATCTTCTGCTAAAGACAGTCACTAACGTCTCATTTTTTGCTTCTATTTACAATCTAGATAGGCCTAGATAGAGTGAATATGGTTTTCAGTAGTGGGAGAGTCTAGGACCTGAGGGCACAGCCTCAGGATAAGAGGACACGCAGGTAGAATGGAAATGTGGAGAATTTCCTTCACCAGATGGTGGAATTCATTGCCACAGAAGGCAGTAGAGGCCAAGTCATTGGGTATTTTTTAAAGTGGAGATTGACTAGTAAGGGCATCAAAGGTCAGGGGAGAAGGCAGCAGAATGGTGTTGAGAGGGAAGGATAGATCAGCCATGTCCAAATGGTGGAACAGACTCGATGGGCCAAATGGCCTAATTATGCTCCTATGTCTTATGAACTTATAATCTAAATAATGGGCAATTATAACAGTACAATGTGTGTCAATTGTAAGTCTATGATTTAAAATTTGAAGTCATGTTAACCTGATTAGTGGCAATGTAGAAAATGGAGAAAAAGGAGCCATGATTTTATTGTACAGAAGATAGGACGTGAGGGGCTGAACGGCATATTTATGTCGTATTTGGCAAAAAATAACAATTACAGAGGGGTTATTTGTGCTGGTGAGTTACATTCTTCCAACAGTACCACCTTCCAAAAGAGTTACCGCCTCACAAACACGTAATCTTTTTTAAAAGATTTTCCTCTTACTGTCAAAGAAATATGAAAAGTAAACACGAGATTGAGTTCTTGACGAGCATGATGGTTGACCAATTGAGAAAATGTAGTAATTGCTGTGATGTGTTACTTTAAATATAATGATTTATAACATTATATTTAATACACAAAAACCATATATTTATACTCAAGAAGTAAAGGGAACCATTAATTGACGAGCTAGCTTAAAGAATATCAGACTGTAATATCTTCAGTGTGCAGGAAGGAACTGCACCAAAGATAGACACCAAATGCTGGCGTTACTCAGCAGGTTAGGCAGCATCCCTGGAGAAAACAAATAGGTGACGTTTTGGGTCGAGATCCTTCTTTTTTCTAATTTTCATTCCTTTTCGACATTTTACAAAGTACACTGCATGTATGGATTAATATGGAGCATAAAATGATGCCAATTCTCAGTTTAAAAAAAAGGTAACAGTAAATAATTTTTTTTTCCCCTTCTAGACTTCAAGTAAATTGTTCAGCATAGAAACATGGAAAATACGCGCCAATCGAGACAGCACCACCATTCAATATGATCATGGCTGATCATCCACAATCAGTACCCCGTTTCTGCTTTTCCCCATATCCCTTGATTCCATTAGCCCCAAGAGCTATATCTAACTCTCTCTTGAAAAGATCCTGTGAATTGGCCTCCACTGTCTTCTCTTCTGTGGCAGAGAATTCCAGATTCACAACTCTCTGGGTGAAAAGGTTTTTCCTCATCTCAGTCCTAAATGGCCTACCCCCTATTATTAAACTGTGACCCCTGGTTCTGGTCTCCCCCAACATCGGGAACATTTTTCCTGCATGTAGCCTGTCCAATCCTTAAGAGTTTTATATGTTTCTCTCGTCACTTAAAATTCCAGTGAATATAAGCCCAATCGATCCATTGAATATAACCCCAGTCGAAGCGTGTACCTTGATCTTTCATAAGACAATTGAATTTTTAAATAAACACCTATTATCCAGTAACATGATAATCTGATTCTTGCTTGTATGGAAAAAAGCCACGCTGCATTATGAATCAGTGTACTGGGTGGAAATTGTAGTAAATTAATTGGGTTCTTCCTTCAGACGACTTGTGCCAAGTAACATTGAATCTCCAGAATGTGTTCACTCAATGGCAATTAGTGGACAATGTACATACAAAGCTCATACGTGTAGCAGTCTGCCAACATGTGTAAGCTCATACCCAATGGACTCGTCTCAACATTAGTGTGTAAGAAAGAACTGCAGATGCTGGTTTAAATCAAAGGTAGACACAAAATGCTGGAGTAACTCCGCGGGACAAGCAGCGTCTCTGGAGATGTTGCCCGTCCCGCTGAGTTACTCCAGCATTTTGTGTCTACTTCATCTCTCAACATTAGTTACCTTAGCCAGGAGTAAAAGGCAAAACAAAACAAACAGAAAGGTGGGCAATATCTGACAGATATTTTAAAATGTATTAAGCAGAAGGATCGTGTATTGTGTGAAGAGAAGAGAAAACGATTATGTGCAGACAGATGAGATTAGTTTAACTTTGCAACTTGTTCGTCACAAATAGGCTGTACATTTCTATTATCTATGCCAAAGAAAATCTAGTCAGATTAATTCTGAAAGGTAGTCACAGAATTCTGGAGTAACTCAGCGGGTGAGGCAGCATCTATAGAGAGAAGGATTTTACCAGCATCTGCAGTTCTTTCTTACATACTTAATTCTGGAAGGGACAGGTACCTCAAATATGATGGACACTATTGTACATTGGAAGATTAATGATTACTTTATCAAATAAAGCTTTCAAAATAAAACATCTATTAATTGGATGGCAATACTGCATCCGATGAACAACACACCTCCTACAAGAAAAATAAAGGATATTTTAACAATATCTTCCTCTTCTCCTCAGTTACAAAACTATTACAGAATAAAATGTTCCCTACCTCCACAAAATGGATTTTGAAGATTGAAGTTAAGTGGAAATTCATGTGATACCTGCAGGAAAAAAGCCACTGCATAGTACAAGTCATTTACAAAAATCTTTCATTTGAATCCATATTTATGCAAAATATCTACTTTATTTTGATATTTACCTGCCAGTTAGGAGGTATTTGTGCACCAAATCCAAATGCTGGGAATAATTTGTCTCTGTAAACATATAATTAAAGGTCTGCCCGTAAATCACTGGAGTACCAAAAATGATAGAATGCAAAGTTAATTGAGCATATAATCAATTTTTTTTTAAGTATTCAAAATATGAATTATATTACTATATATCATGAATATTCTTAACATAATTTTGCATTGGATACTAAAATACTGTTGAACAAAAGCAATCACGAGATTGGATGCAATGTGCAAATGATTCCGCACCTTCCATTTTACACCCAAAGCAGGTGGGACCAGTGTAGATGGGACTTCATGGTCACTATGGGTCATCAGCAGTCACTCGAAACGAGTATGATTGTCCTCTCATGGAGGACGCCTGTGCGTGACTGTTTAACGTGGGGAGACTGGTGCACAGACAGCCACCACACGGTCCTTGACAGATTTGGGTCAGGATCTAGTGGCATGGAATCCAAGACGACCGGGGACCCTTTTCTACTGCAGCCGTCATCCGCCTTCCCAGCCATTGTAACGCTCTACTAAAGTCAGTCATCATCTTCCGCCTGTTCCACTGTTGAGGTCTTGATGGATTGCTCTTTGTCAGAGACCTCCCCCTTGACCATACCGCCATGAATGGCCCTGCCAGGAGCATAGCTCCAGGGGCATCGCTCTCAGGATCTCAGGACCACACAAGCTTCTCCACCACGACAAGGTGACAATCCACTATGGGTATGTTGAGCCAAAGGCCATTTCTGTGCTGCATGACTCGATGACTCCAGGTGTGTTAATGGAACTCTCTCCAATTCTGTCAGGACATTCCTTCTCTCTACCCTCACCTTTTGAACTTAAAAGCCATTTGTTTTCTCACTTTCCCAGTTCTGACAGAATTATTAACCATTTCCCTGATATGCGGAGTATTGCCGCTATTTTCTGTTTTTATGTGACCTGCCCTCACAAATCTGTTACACATTAGATTTACTAATTCATATTTTCATAAGAGTTCCAAGTTATCCCACTTTTCCATCCACTCTCTACACACTGGGGGCAATAGCTTTGCATATAGATTTAACATATAAGAATACCATGCTGACAAAACAGAATACATTACGTGTCATAGTCTTGAATGATCACTCCAATGGCCCAGATTGCCATCTGATATTCATTAAATCCACTTGGGTTTAAATAATGCAGTGAGTTTGGTGACCGAGGATCCCCATTAGAACCTGTGAAATCAATTCCAACCTACAAATTGGAAAACAAGAAAACAGTTACCGGAAGGAGAAAATAAAGTGTATTTTGGACAGCTAATGGCTAACATTCATCTTGGTAAACAAACAGGTGGAGACATTTTACCTTTGTAGTTTTTCCAGTGTTAATAGCATTAGTGATCTCCCCCAAAGCCATTAAAAAAAAACAACTTTAAATCATGGAAGTGATAGTTTCCAAAGCAGTACAATATTGATATGTTTATGAAGGAACTGCAGATGCTGGAAAAATCGAAGGTCGATAAAAATGCTGGAGAAACTCAGCAGGGTGATGCAGCATCTAAGGAGCGAAGGAAAAGGTGATGTTTCGGGTCGAAGAAGGGTCTCGACCCGAAATGTCGCCTTTTTTTTCGCTCCATAGATGCTGCCTCACCCGCTGAGTTTCACCAGCATTTTTATCCACCTACAATATTGAAATGTTCTGTTGTGTAATGTGACTTAGTTCCATGGCCGCGGAGGCATGAGGGGTGTCCAGGCGGCAGTCGATGAGGGCGCCAGTGGTCGACGTCGTGCTGCCAGGACCAAAGGAGGAATGGCGAGGGAGAACCACCATGAGGTGGGGGGGGGGGGGGGGGGGGGGGGAGAACATAGGTGGACCTGGAGTGAGGAGGAGGTGGGTGGTGAAAACAAAGGACCAGGAGCAGGATAATTAAGATGAGAATTAAGGGACAGAAGTTTAGGACATGAGAATTAAGGGACAGAAGTTTCGGGGTAACGTGAGGGGGAACTTCTTTACTCAGAGGGTGGTGGCTGTGTGGAATGAGCTTCCAGCAGAGGTGGTGGAGGCAGGATCGATTTTAACATTTAAAAGTAAAGTGGATAGGTATATGGACGTGAAGGGAATGGAGGGGTATGATCTGAGTGCAGGTAGATGGGACTAGGGGAAAACAAATGGTCGGCACGGACTGGAAGGGCCGAGAGGGCCTGTCTCCGTGCTGTAATTGTTATATGGTTAAACATAAAGGATACTTTGTAACGCTGTTGGTGCCCTTTAGGTGGCGACTATTTGCATACCTTGGGTATGCAAGCAAACAATTTCACTGTGACTAGTCAGATGTGAAAATAAAGTATTCATTCATTCATTCATTCATTAGTCAGGAATCCAAATTCCCGTATTAGCATCTGTTAATTTCAGATTTTAGTTTAGTTTGGTTAAAAGATACAGCCGGAAACAGACCGTTCGGAGAAATCCACTATGGGTAAGTTGCGCCAAAGGCCACCCGGAGAAAACCCACGCAGGTCACAGGGGGTGTAACCCAGCACATGTAAAGGGTAGTATTCATGGTAAAAAGTTGCCTGAGTTTTGTTTTTGTTTTCTCCAAAGACATTAATCACTTCCATAAATGACTGTCACTTAATACCCATCCCAGGTCCATTGCACCATGCTGCATTTGTACCGCCATTTGACAAATGCAAATGTCACAATAATCACAAAATAGCTATTTTGCCAATTTTGCATGAATTGCTTTGATGACTCCCACAATAACATGAGCGAAGAGCAACATGCATCATGTCAATGGAGAAAGCCTGCAAAGGTGATGAACAAGGTTTCTGAAAGTTATGACCCAAGGTGAGAGAAATGCAGGTATTTCTGCAACCAGTATGAAGAAGGGTTCTGACCTGAAATGTCACCCATCCTTTTGCACCAGAGATGCTGCCTGACCCAGCTGAGTTATTCCAGCATATTGTGTCTATTTTCAGCTTAAACCAGCATCTGCAGTTTCTTCATACACATTTTGTCTGCATATATCTGAAGGGTAACCTTTTCACACACAGGGTGGTGGGTGTGTGGAACGCGCTGCCAGGGGAGGTAGTTGAGGCAGGTGAAATCGCAACATTTAAGAAACAATTAGACAGGTGCATGGATAGGACAGGTTTAGAGGGATGTGGGCAAACGCAGGCAGGTGGAACTTCAATAGGACATGTGTGGACAAGTTGGGCCGAAGGGCTTTTTTCCACGCTGTATGACTATACTTATCAACTTGTTAAATGAAACCGCAAATTGTAAAATGATTTTATAGAAATCTAATTGGATACATTTGATCTTAAGAACTATCTCTATCGTCAGATGTTTATCAACATGTATTTATTCATTTGGGATCTGATGGAACCACTTTTCTTTTTGCATTAAAGTTACTCTAATGCTACTTCTAGCTTTCCCAATCATGAATTAACTTTGAACATTTGCAGGCATGTGTGTACATGCCTGTGGATGTACTGCTTCGAGAATCGGAACAATATTAGCAAAACAAACACTAAATTGGAGTTTTAGTTTAATTTAGAAATACAGAGCAGAAGCAGCCCACCGAGTCCGCACTGACCAGCAATCCCCGCACACTAACACTATCTTACACCAGCGACAATTTTAACTTTTTTTTTAATACCAAAGCCAATTAACCTACAAACCTGTGCGTCTTTAGAGTGTGGGAGGAAACTGAAGTTTTCTGAGAAAACCCACGCAGGTCACAGGGAGAGCATACACACTCCGTAAATCAGCACCCGTAGTCAGGATCGAACCCGGGTCTCTAGCGCTGTAAGACTGCAACTACCGCTGCGCCACCGTGCCTCCCGTTTTACCAATGTGAATGTTACTCACTATAAAGTTTAGTTGACAGCCGCCCATAATAAAATCCAAGAAAGTGTACTCCTTCACGACCTGTAAAATAAACAGCAGGGAACTAAAGCAACATTGTGATTCTTGAGTGAATGTTTGCCAAAGGCACTTCCAGTGGCATATCTGTGTGATTTAAACGATTTCAGCCTTCATCTCTCGTAAACAATATCTGATAGATGCACATTCATTTGCTATTTGAAAAGAAATCCACATTTTATCATGTTTCTTAACAGGGTTGAATCACCAAATAATTAATTTCATTGGTTTCAGAGATTGAGTGGAAACTTATGAATGAATGACTGTGTCCATTGTCTACCTCGCATGTTGTTGAATACCTCTTGGCTATCTCCGTAGCAATGAAAAGGATGGTCTCACAAAAAAAAAACAATTGGGAAATATTGGCAGGTATAAAGATAATAAAATAGTCAGTGTCGAAGTGTGCAGCATTGTTGAAAGCGGATAACTGCCACGCCCAAATGAATAGGGCTGTAAAGAATTAGGAAATTCACGCTCCTAGGCTCTCCAAAGAATCAAGGAATGAAACTGCAGAGACCGTGATCATCATTTTTCTGTCCATCCTACTTAAAACAATGGTTTTAGAAAATTGAAGTACTAACATAGTACTTTGTTTTAAATCAGAGCAAGCAATAAACCAATTAATTAAGGGCTGTTAATTTCAGTGATGGATAATGTATCAATTCTAAGCAGTTCATCAGAATTCTAAGAATCTAAATTCTAATGTCTTTCACTGGTTATTTATTGATTTATGATCTGGTGGAACCATTCATTTTTCCAATACTACGTCTACATATCCAAACATGAATTATGTTGCACACGCATGCGTCTAGCATATATCAATATGTAAAAGCATGGGAAACATTGAGGAAAAGGGGACAAACTCACTCCAATGTCTTAACATGTTCTTCCAATCACTTCATTGCTGTCTCCAAATCTTCAAATAATCCTCTACAGAAAGCCCTTGCTTTCCCTCTCTCTCTCCCCCCCAGTTCTCCCACCCACCTTGCTGTCAAGGGTGGGAGAACTGTGAGAGCAGCAGCCTCGCCAGCAGTTTGTCCGTCCTTTCACCCTTTTTGTTATTTTTAGTCTGTCGAAATGTATGTTTTTAGAGGGTTCTTAGTCTTTTTTTATGGGGGGGGGGTGGGGGGGGGGGGGGGGGGGGGGGGGGCGGGGGAAGAGGGGAAACCGTTACCCAGTCACTACCTGGTCGAGGATGGTACAGTGAAATTTGAGTTACCATACAGCCATAAAAATAAATTGTGCTGGCTCGAAGGGCTGAATGGCCTCCTCCTGCACCTATTTTCTATGTTAACATAATACATGATATAGAGTTTAACATTAACATCCCCACACAGCGGAATCAACGTTTCCCACTGTGAGGGAAGGCAATAAAGTTCAGTCATCTTCCTCCTTGTTCACCCGTGCTTGGGGCCTTTGAACCCTCCGCAGTCGCCGATATGGTGGCCCAATGTTCAGGCCCTCTCGCCGGGATGATCGGGACTCCGACGTCGGAACGGATCGGAACACTCTCAGCAGCTCGGAGTTTCCGATTCAGCCACTTCCTAGCGGAGGCCACGGCTCCCGAAATCCACAGGCCGAGCTGGATGGAGCTTCAACGCTGGCGACCCCCGGCATTCACAACCCGGTAGTGACTGGGAAACGGTTTCCCCCTTTTCCCCCTCCCCACATAAAAAAGACTAGGAAACCTCAAAAAACATACTTTAAGACAGACGAAAAATAACAAAAATGATGAAAGAACGGACAAACTGCTGGCGAGGCTGCCACGTGCGGCTCCACCCGATGACGATTCCCGAATAACAGAAACCAACGTTTCTTACCTGGCACAATTTAAAACTCACAATCCCCGAGTTTTTGTAACCTTTCTTTTTCTGTTTCTTCTTTGGATTAATGCACTCAAATTCTGCCTGCAAAACAAGAGGGAAAATATTTATTTGTGAAGCTGAATAAAATGACTTATTCCAAGGGTGGAAGTTTAAAACATTATAGCAGCATAGCCAGTGACCTGGGTTCAATCCTGCCCTGGACTGCCGTCTGTGTGGAATTTGCACCTTCTCCCTGTGACTGCGTGGGCTCCGGTTTCCTCCCGCATCCACAGATGTGCAGGTTCGGAGGTGAATTGGCCTCTGTAAAAACTGCCCTGAGTGTGTAGGGAGTGGATGTGTAAATGGGATAACACAGAGCTGGTGTGAACAGGTCGCCTGGACTCGGTGTGCTGAAGAGTCTGTTTCCAGGCTATACTAGACTATATTCATTAATAAAAGAAAAGCCAACGATACAACACCAACCTATTTCAGACAGCACCCAAGGTCAAACAGTCAAAATAACTGTAAGCATAGATTTGTGTCAGGAGCGAGTGAGTTCACGCAAGGAATGTCGCAATATCCTGCAATATTTTTTTGCCAAACTCTTAACACACTGAAGCCCCCATACACCCTTCAACAGAAATCAAACAATTGGTGAGTCACAAGAGACGTTAGAAAATAAGATCCAAAGTTTGGAAAAAGGAAGGAAATATAAAACTTTTAAAAGGGGAAGAGAGAAGTTTAGGCAACTGAGCCACAAAATGATAGTGGGAAGGTGATCAAATACGTGACTGTAGAGGCAGGCTAGTTATAAACTTTAACTAGAATTAGACATTACACATTTTTTCCTTCAATAAGTTATAATACAAAGTTAACCACAAAAGCTATCAACAGAAATTTAAGGATAAGGGGAGTCTTTTAGGACCAAAATGAGAAAAACATATTTATTTATTTATTATTTTATTTTATTTATACATTATACTTATGGGCGCCTTATCAAAGACTCTCAAGGATGCCTAACAAAATTTAATAAGCAGATTACAAAACATACAAGCAGAATAAAACAAAATACAAAACAAAAATAGTAGGGACAAGACACAATTCAAAGAGAGAGCAGCGGCAGCCAAACGCGCCAGCGTTCACGCTCCCTTCCGGCAGCCATCTCGGAGAGAAAACAAGCAAAACATCTTTTCACATTGAACATCCACCACAGTGACTCCTACACACTCCTCACTGTGGTGGAAGGCAGAATATAGTTCTTCCCCTTGCTCTTCCGCGGTCGTGGGCCTCGAGCCCCCGTTGAAGGGACGATTTTGGCTCCCGGATCCGGTGTTCGGGCCCTCCGCATCGAGGCGCTCCACTCCCGCATCGGGGGGTTATCAGCTCACCTACGGCGGGTGAACGAACCTCGCGTCGGGGCAGGTCGAGCCTTCCGTGGTGTTGGAGCTCCCGACTAGTCTCGCCCAGAGACTGCGAGCCCTTGCTGATAAAGTCCGCAGTGGTCATGGCGGGAGCGATCCCAGGCAAGGAATCCGCTCCAATGTTAAGTCCACGCCCCGCGGTGGGGCTGCTGACAGTCTGAGTAGGCTTCCTGCTCCAGCGATGGTGAGCCGGAGAACGTGATCCAAAAAAATGATCACATCTCCGGGAAGGTAAGGACTTGAAAAAAAGTTTCCCCCGATCCCCTCTCCCCCACATAAAACATCCCAAAAAACATTAAACATTAAAACAAACTTCTAACAAACTAAAAATAGCAAAAGAATGGAAAGACAAACAGACTGCCGGTTGGGCTGCCACCTCCCCCCGTGGCCACGCCCTCACACTAACAGAGAGATTTGGTTGCAATCTGTGGAATTCTCTGCCACAGAAGGTAGTTGAGGCCAGTTCATTGGCTATCAACCCATTTGAAGAGGGTAAAAGCATTTCTTAGTAACATGTGGCACCAGAAATATGCATGTGCAACGGCTAAAGGGATCGGGGATGTATGGAGAGATTCTCACCTGGCAGACCCAAAGCATCACCTATTATTTTCTCCAGCCCACTGATACCGAGTTGGATGATCAGTCCATGATGTGTTTTCATACTGTGAATGGCGGTGTTCCATTTCAGGCATAAGTTCGATTCAGGGCCGAATGGCCTACACCTGCACCTATTTTGGCCTCCGCATGGTTTCCCCCAGATTATCGGACCAAAACAAAGGTAAATGGAAAGGGTCTCGACCCAAAGAAAGACCCCCAAGGTAAAACAACAAAACCTTATGAAGGGAGCTTTAGACGAGCTGTGAAAGCATGAATCCATCACAGGTCCATTTGGTGGGTGGGTGGAAGGCAGATTACGAGGAAAGTGTTATCTCGCCTTTCTGATGAAAATCCCTGATAGGCTAGAACTGGCTATGCCTGCTACACGTACCATCTTCCCAATTCCCACGTGTCCAACCATGCTACGTGAGCTAGCTGCACGTGTCCAAAAACGCTGGGCGCTCATTCCCGCTGCACGCACCGCCGCTGCAGTCCAATTCCCGCTGCACGTGTCCAACCGCCGCCGCCCGCCCCTTCCCGTTTATTTTTTTGATTCTTTTGTCCGCCCTTCTCCGTAACGACAGGTCAGCCTGCCGGAACGCCGTAATTAGGTTGTTTCGCCGGACGAAATACGGCGAATCCGGGACAGTTGGGCGATCCAGGCTATGGGTGCTGTCTATACGGAGTTTGTACATTCTCCCTGTATCCGCATGGGTTTTCTCCGGTTGCTCTGGTTTCCTTCCACTCTCCAAAGACGTACAGGTTTGTAGGTTAATTGGTTTTGGTTTAAAAAAAAAAAAAATTGTCTCTAGTGTGTACGATAACACGAGATAACGGGGTGATTACTGGTCAGCAAGGACTCGGTGAGGCTGCGAGGCCTGTTTCCGCGGTGTATCTCCAAAGTCGAAAGTCTAAAGCGATTAGACAGAAATATCTAAGGGCTAAGATATAGGTAAAGAAAACACGCTAAAAAATCACAAACATTACAAGGCGAAGGACAAATAAACAGTTTCTAACTGCATTTCCAATGTAAAACCTACTGGTGAGCTGTACGTTGCATCTTGAAGTTTGGTCATATTTGTCTCAAATATACCAATTAGGTCATGTGATCCATCATTATCGTAGTCATAACAATCCACCTGTAAAAGATTAAAGTTTAGTTTTGTTGGAAACTGGACAAATTGCTGTTTTCAGATTTCTGTACACTGCTGCCCTTAGTCTGCGATTACCGGTACGCCCACTCTTTGGTTGAGCAGGCTGGTACTCTATGAGGGGGTGATCTCATAGAAGTGTATAGGTATTCCTAATTTGAGGAAGGACATTCTTGCTATTGAGGGAGTGCAGCATAGGTTTACAAGGTTAATTCCCGGGATGGCGGGACTGTCATATGCTGAGAGAATGGAGCAGCTGGGCTTGTACACTCTGGAGTTTAGAAGGATGAGAGGGAATCTCATTGAAACATGTAAGATTGTTAAGGGTTTGGACACGCTAGAGGCAAGAAACTTGTTCCTGATGTTGGGGGAATCCAGAACCAGGGGCCACAGTTTAGAATTTTAAGAATAAGGAGTAAGCCATTTAGAACAGAGACGAGGAAACACTTTTTCTCACAGAGAGTGGTGAATCTGTAGAATTCTCTGCCTCAGAGGGCGGTGGATGCAGGTTCTCTGGATGCTTTCAAGAGAGAGCTAGATAGGGCTCTTAAAAATAGCGGAGTTAGGGGATATGGGGAGAAGGCAGGAACTGGGTACTTATTGGGGATGATCAGCCATGATCACATTGAATGGCGGTGCTGGCTCGAAGGGCCGAATGGCCTACTCCTGCACCTATTGTCTATAAGATCATGGGAGGAATAGATCGGGCAGACGCAGAGTCTCTTGCTCAGAGTGCGGGAATCAAGAACCAGCGAGCATAGGTTTGTTGAAGGGGAAAAGATTTTATAGGAATCTGAAGGGTAACTTTTTCACGCAAATGTTGGTAGGTTAATGGAATAAGCAGCCGGAGGAAGTAGTTGAGGCAGGGACTACTGTGACGTTTAAGAAGCATTTAGACAGCTACATGGATGGGACAGGTTTAGAGGGATAAGGGCCAAACGCAGGCAGATGGGACTAATGTAGATGGGATATGTTGTTGGTGTGGGAAAGTTGGTCCGAAGGGCCTTTCCACGCCGTAGGACTAATATTACTGAAGAGTACAACATTCCTCGGCATATTACCATCATTTGCTGACTGGAGCATTTTGGATTATTTATAATTCATACAGAAAATCTGTGCAACAAGCACAGAAAAATTAAGTAGACTTGCAGACAAACCATCAAAGAAATATAGTAGATATGGGCAGACAGTTAGCATTTTGATGTAGCCAAACAAAGCAAAAATGGAGGCTTACAAAATAAGAGAGGCTTAAAAAAATATTATCTGGATATTCACTTTTAGTCAATAGCATTAAATCTATTGTACAGTATTGTCGACCGGTTGTACTCTATACCTGAAATTCCTCACATTTCATTCTATCAAATTACATAAGGCGGCACAGTGGTAGATTTGTTCCCTTACAGTGCAAGAGACCCAGGTACGATCCTGACTACAGGTGCTGTCTGTACGGAGTTTGTACGTGCTCCCCGTTAAAAGTTCAAAAACTTTTGAACTTATGAACTCATCTCCATTCTAAAAGGTACGTTCTTTTATTCTGAGGCTGTGTCCTCTGGTCCTAGACTCTCCCACTAGTGGAAACATCCTCTCCACGTTAAGTCTATCTTCCATTATTTGGTAAGTTTCCTCTCCTAAATGCAGTACAGTTAATAACAATTGAAGCAGGAAAGCAAAAGACGAACAAAATATTTCGAATGTAAGATAGTCCTTCATAGCAGATTGGTTGAAGCATTGGCTGAAGCAGATTGCTGGGTTGCTTTCTGATGAAAATCATACTAGAATAAGTATACCACACTAGCAATGAGCAAACCATGCTAGAATAAGAAAAAAGTTGGGTGGCGCAGTGGTGTAGCGGTAGAGTTGCTGCCTTCCAGTGCCAGAGACCCAGGTTCGATCCCGGCTATGGGTGCTGTCTATACAGAGTTTGTACATTCTCCCTGTATCCGCATGGGCTTTCTCCCACTCTCCAAAGATGTACCAGTTTGTAGGCTAATTGGCTTGGTAAAATTGTTAATTGTCACTGGTGTGTGTAGGATAGGATTAGAGTGCGGGGATCACTGGTCGGCATGTACTCGGTGGGCCGATGAGCCTGTTTCCGAGCTGTATCTCGAAAAAAAACCTAAATTGGTCACCTGTACTTGAAGCCTGAACTAAATTAACATATGTAAAAGGTATCATCATCATCATCATATATCCTTCAGGCAAGACAAGCCATTAGGTGGATAAATTCAGGAGGGAAAATAACACAAAGTGCTGGAGTAACTCAGCGGGTCAGGCAATACTATTGGAGAATGCGGATTGGTTGCATTTCAGGTCGGGACCTTTCTTCAGACTGGAATTCAGGAAGAATATGGATTTAACCTGCCCACATGAAGATTTTGCTCCAAAAAATACTCGTAGTGATAGAAAATGTGAGAACAAATGGAAGCATATGACGAACTGACTCAAATCAACCACACTTTTAATAGTAACATTTTGTTGATCATAAAATTTCTCACACAAAAGTTTTTTTTTCCGAAGACACAAAATGCTGGAGTAACTCCATGGGACAGGCAGCATCTCTGTACGGAAGGAATGGGGACATTTCGGATCGAGACTCTTCTTCAGACTGCGAGTCGGAGGAGAGGGAGACCAGAGACATGGACAGGTAAGGTGTGAAAACGACTGATCAAGGAAATGTGGAATGGTTTCATTGTTTTTGGGGTGGGAGATTGCAACCTTCATGTGGTCCGCCCTGTTTCAACGAATGCTATCAACCTGGCGTGCACAACCAAATAAGATCAAATAGAACAAGTTGTCCTACAATTTTAGGCTATGCACGCCATACGCAAGAAGAAGAGGAGTTAATTGTTAGCTGAGGGGAAGGTGACAACAAGACATACAATTAGTAAAATTAATCAGGATGCTAGTGAAACTAGTCGGAGAACTGGGGTGGGGCAGGGACGGAGAGAGAGGGAAAGCAAGGGTTACTTGAAGTTGTTATTTTGCTGCATATTTCCACAATAAAATATAAACAAGAACAATGTATCTGCTGCCTGCCTTTATTCATTCATTGCCAACTAAAAGTATTTACTCTTTTTCAAGTCAATATTTTTAATACTGATGCCATTGACTTACAAACATATTTCCTGGGTAATCATTTTAAAAGCAAGCATTGTGAAAAGATTAAGCAGTTATTTCCGCTCTGCATAGATAAAATATAAATTTACCTTTATATTTCTGTCAAAATCACCGTTGCACAGAGATCGCAAAGGGATTTTAAAAGGTTTCCAACTCGGATTTAGGTTATTCTTTATTACCTGAAAATTAAAGGCTAACATTAGCAACATAACATATAGTTTACATTGTCAAATCGTAAAAAGACCAAACACTTTATAAAAATTATTTAAATTGTCCAAAATTGGGGAGTGTTGATGGAAATGGGAATGTGTGATGAAGTGAACCAGGGAGATAGAACATGGAACACCTGTAGGAACTGCAGATGCTGGTGGACACCGAAGATAGACACAAAAAGTTGGAGTAACTCAGCGGGTCAGGCAGCATCTCTGGAGGTAAGGAATAGGTGACGTTTCGGGTCAAGATCCTACTTCTGACTGAGAGTCAGGGGAGAGGGAACCGAGAGATATGAAAAGGTACATAGAACAAATTATAACCATATAAAACCATATAACAATTACAGCACGGAAACAGGCCCTCTTGGCCCTTATAGTCCGTGCCGACCATTTGTTTTCCCCTAGTCCCATCTACCTGCCGACCATTTGTTTTCCCCATGTCCCATCTACCTGCACAAATTATATGCAAAAAGACAGATTAAAGCTTGCAACGATGATGGGAACTTTGTAAAACAGGTGCAGGAGTTGAGCATTCGGCCCTTCGAGCCAGCACCGCCATTCAATATGATCATGGCTGATCAAGGAAAGGTACAAAGAACAGCGGGCAGGCACTGTGGCGCGGCGGTATGTTGCTGCCTTACAGAGATCAGGGTTCGATCCTGACTACGGGTGCTGTCTGTACAGAGTTTGTACATTGTCCCTGTGACCTGCATGGGTTTTCTCTGGGAGCTCCGGTTTCCTCTCAAACGCCCAACGACATACAGTTTTGGAGGTTAATTGGCTTTGGTAAATTTGTAAATTGTCCCTTGTGCGTCTAGGATAGTGTTGGTGCACTGGTTGGCATGGACTCAGTGGCCGATGGGCCTGTTTTTTTGCGCTGTATCTCGAAACTAAACAACACACCACAGGAACGGGTTCTTCGGCCAACGGTGTAATCAGGAAAATCCAGGAGTGGGAATACCTGCAGGCAACATGAGGTGCTAGGCATCTTGTCCTTGGATCGGACTTCAGGCTTAGTTCAGGCTTCAAGTACAGATGCTGCTTTGTATGGAGGGAGGGAGGGAGTGTGAAAGAACCTGGGGAGGTGAGGAGTGTGGGGATTGACGGAGGTGAGGGGGAGAGTGGGGGACGAGGGGGAATAGAGGGGGGGGGGGAGTGGCGGGGGGTAGGGAGTGGGGAATAGAGGGAGAGGAGGGCAGTGTTAGCAAGGGGGGGGTGATGGGGGAAGAGGGATAGGATGTGAGGAGTTATGGAGGGAGGAGGGTTGAGGGGAGGAGGAGAGGGGAGGAGGAGAGATTTGAGGGAGTGGGGGGGTTTGGAGTGGGGGACGAGGTGGGGGACGAGGGGAATAGAGGGGGGAGTGGGGAGGGTTAGGGAGGGAGAGGAGGGCAGTGTAGGAGCCAGGAGCGATAGCGAAGGGGATGTGAGGAGTGGGGGATAGAGGGATAGGATTGGGTAGGGACGGGAGAGGAGTTATGGAGGGAGTGAGTTACTGAGGGTATGGGGAAAGGAGAGGGAGGAAGAGGTGAGGGAGGGAGGGATTGGGGAGGGGAGGAGGAGAGAGGAAAGAAGAGTGGGGGTGAAGTGGAGGGGGAGGAAGTGCTGGGTGATTTGGGGAAATGAGCCGTGCATACGCAGTTGAGGGCTATGCGTGAGTGGTGGAATATTGTGTTGGAGGAGCGGGCGAGTGGTGGAATATTGCGTTGGGGGAGCAGACCCAACTGGTCTGCACTTAGTCTAGTAAGTTTCATAAATGGGTAGAGTGAATGTAGAGAGGATGTTTCGACTAGTGGGAGAGTGTAGGACCAGAGGTCATAGTCTCAAAATTAAAGGATGTTCCTCTAGGAAGGAGATGGAGTAATTTCTTTAGTCGGAGGAGGGTGAAATTATGGAATTAATTGCCACAGAAGGCTGTGGAGGCCAAGTCGGTGGTTATTTTTAAGGCAGAGATAGATTGATTTTTGATTAGTACAGGTGTCAGGGGTTATGGGGAGAAGGCAGGAGAATGGGGTTAGGAGGGAGAGATAGATCAGCCTTGATTGAATGGCAGAGTAGACTCGATGGGCCGAATGGCCTAATTCTACTCCTCTCACTAATGAACTTCTAACTAAACCCATCTGTCCATAGGTCGGAGATGAACAAAATTTAGCGTTCGAGAGAGGATCAGAGAAACAGCTGTAACGGAGAAGTGAACTGGCATGGGAAGTGCCGCCACCAGCCGGAGTCACCGACTCCGAGTGAGTCTGCTCAGTGCTCCCAGCTCTACCCGACTCAACCCAGCCCACGATTGTTGAGGGTAGACACAAAATGCTGGAGTACCTCAGCGGGACAGGCAGCATCTCTGGAGAGAATGAATGGGTGACGTTTCAGGTCGAGACTCTGAAGGGTACCGCTGAGTTACTCCAGCATTTTGTGTCTACCTTCGATTTAAACCAGCATCTGCCCACCATGATTGTTGAGGCTCACTCTACTTTAAGGGGGCATCACAGGCAGATGGAACTCCCACATTCCCAACCCAGCTGAAGATGCCTGCAGCAGCCAGCAAATCCATTCCCTGCCACCCCACACATTTAAAGGATATGTGAGTGGCAAGTTGTGTTTTTTTACACAGAGGGTAAATACAATTTTTGGAAGGGAGGGGGTGATGTTAAAGGCAGATACTCTAGCGGCATTTAAGAGACTTTAGGATAGGTACGCGGAAATGCAGAGAATTGAGGGATATGGATTATGTGCAGGCAGATAGGATTTGGTCTTGGCATCAAGGTCAGCACAGGCATTGTGGGCCAAAGGGCCTGTTCCTGTGCCATTCTGTTTTATGGCATGTCAGTAACTTGGTTGCCAGTCTGAAGAAGGGTTTTGGCCCGAAAAGTTGCCTATCTCCTTTTCGCCATAGATGATGCTGCACCCGCTGAGTTTCTCCAACATTTTGTGTACACTTGGTTGCCATTTCCTTTCTGTGCAATTGATGCAAAACATCAAAAAGAAATTTTAGTGCAATCACTTTCCAGTTTGGTATAAATTGGAAAAACAAAATGCAGATCTGGGGAATATTGCAAAGTGTTCAGGACATTCAGTAATTATAATTAGATAGTTCAGGACATTGGATTGCAAAAACAGTAGTATTAAGATTTTTTTTTTAATATGTTGTTTGATCTTTCAAGTTGCTTTAACCTCAGGATGTTTCAACAAGACTAGAAACATATGGAAAGCCCCTTAAATGCATGTATCTATGCTCTGGGCAGTGGGCAGGTGCTATAGACCTGCATAGGAGGGTAGATGCTCCCGCCCCCACGAGTCTCGGGCAGATGGGGCTCGTCAGCCTGGGAAGGCAGTCCATCTAGGAGAGGGAAAACTCGGATTTAAAACCTCCACTGCCTTGTGGCCATATCCAGTCATGGAAAAGGCTCCAGGAGTAAACCTCGAGAAAATCCGGAGTCGGAGCCCCCAAGGCAGTTCGCCATTAACCATATAACCATATAACAATTACAGCACGGAAACAGGCCCTTCCAGTCCGTGCCGACTATTTGTTTTCCCCTAGTCCCCATTGTCTACAACCTCGCTCTGGCAGCTCCTGCGACGGAGCTGGTGCCAAACTGTAACGGCCCTGCTGTTCCTTTGGATCGATCAGTGACGTGGAGAGGGGGAATGTGTTGCATGGGCAACAGCCTGTCCTCCATATGACATCGCTCAGGCTTGCATCCGACCAGGATGCATCACCCATGGTCAGTCATGACCGAGAGGGGCCTACTACTACTACTATGCAATATCTAATCTGTTTCACTCAACAGGTATTTTAAGGGACAACTTAGGAGATGGTTTGTTGGAAGATAAAAGACACAAAACGTTGGAGTAACTCAGCTGGACTAGCGGCAACTCTGGAGGGAGGGAATGGGATGATGTTTTGGGTCGAGACCTTTTTTCAGACCCTAAACGTCACCCATTCCTTCTCTCCAGAGATGCTGCCTGCCCCGCTGAGTTACTCAGTTGTTTCGGGTTTATCTTTGGTGTAAACCAGCATCTGCAGTTCCTTCCTACACAGATGGTTTGTTCCTACACAGAATTCCCCCGAATAAGTAAGTTGAATTAAGTCATCAGCTCGTCAGGATCTGAAGGATGAGAGGACATCTTGTGGAAACATGAAATTCTTAAGGGATTGGACAGGGTTAGATGCAGGAAAATTTTTCCTGATGTTGGGGGAGTCCAGAACCAGAGGTCACAGTTTAAGAATAAGGGGTAGGCCATTTAGGACTGAGATGAGGAAAAACATTTTCACCCAAAGAGTTGTGAATCTGTGGAATTCACAACTGCTGTAGAGACCACAGAAGGCAGTGGAGGCCAATTCACTGGATGTATTCAAGAATGAGTTAGATAAAGCAGAAATGGGGTACTGATTTTAGATGATCAGCCATGATCATATTGAATGAGGGTGCTGGCTCAAAGGGCTGAATGGCCTACTCCTGCACCTATTTTTCTATGTTTCTGTGTTTCTTACCTCCGTTCGATGAACCATTTGCCACCTTCCTTCCGCTGTCAGTTTGTGGAACTCCAGGTACGGATCGGACTTCCCAAAGAAATCCTAATCACCATCGAGAGCAGAAATAGTAGAAGAAATATTATTTCCAGACCATGAATTTGAGCAGTAACTGTATAAAACTACTTTAAATGACATACAAAAACCAAAAGCAATACAGCTACACAATGGCGCAGCCTCTGCTGCCTCACAGTGTCAGAGACCCAGGTTCGATCCTTAGCTCGGGCGCTTTCTGTGTGGAGTTTGCACGTTCTTCTTGTGACCAGAGATGCTGCCTGTCCCGGTGAGCTACTCCACCATTTTGTGTCTACCTTCCTGTGACCACGTGGGTTATCTCCGGGTGCTCTTGCTTTCATCCCAAAGACGTGCATTTTTTTTTTTTTTTTTTAAATATTTTATATATTAGAGGTAAATACATCAATGTACTTCACATATATACTGTTACAATCATTGTACCCGTAATTTTATGGCTTTTAAAGAAAAAGAATAGAAAGAAAGAGAGTGAAATATGTGAAAAAAGTTGTGATAGTGTAAGAGCATGCCAAAGGGGAGAAGAAACCCTTGGTCAAAGAATTAGAGAAAGGGGGTTAAGAGATAGACCCTAAAAAAATATATTAAAAAAAGGAAAAGGAAAAAAAAGTCAGTTACTCTGTTATATATATCACGCAAAAGGAATCCACCAACTCAATAGTTTTTCATCCCCCCCTACCAAGGCCCGAGGTACTCCTGCACCCTATCTTTGTAGTAATTCTATAAATGCAGACCACGAAAGACGTGCATGTTTAATAGGTTAATTGGCCTTTGTAAAAATCAGCCCCAATAATGTGACAAATCATTCACGTTCACCAGCCAGTGCTCGCGAGGATGTCAAACCTTAAAACGAAACATTTTTTTCCTTTCAACTTCTGTACACAATACCTACCTTGTTATCCAATTTCCGTGCTTGAGCTTCAAAATTTACCACTCGGTTGTCTTTTACTTCCTCCGCATAGATCTTTAACAAAAATAGAAATCACTTGGTTTATTATAATTTTGAAGTTTAGTTTAGTTTACTGTCACGTGTACCGAGGTAAGTGAAAAGCTTTTGTTGCGTGCTAACCAGTCAGCGGAAAGACAATACATGATTACAATCGATCCATTCATGTACATAAATGATAGGAGCAGAATTAGGCCATTGGGCCCATCAAGTCTACTCTGCCATTCAACCATGGCTGATCTGCCTCTCTCTCCTAACTCCATTCTCTTGCATTCTCCCCATTACCCCTGACACCCGTACTAATCAAGGATCTATCGCTGCCTTTAAATATCCATTGACTTGGCCTCAGCAGCCTTCTGTGGCAATGAATTCCACAGATTCACCACCCTTCAGTGTACAGATACATGAGTGAGTGCATGTGAAGTGAGTGTGAAGAGGCCTCAAAAAGACCGGGCCTGGCCATATTTGAGGAGACCAGGGACACTGGAAAAATACCTCATGCCAAATAAAACAGGCCCAAAACACAGATAATATCGCAACCAAAACGAATTCTGTTACAGTATGTCAGTAATCCCAGTGGATCTGAAAGTCAAGCCACGCGTGGTGCTTCCAAACCTTTGATAAAGTATAAATTACAAATCCCTTGAGGTACAAAAAGGACAGCGACAACAATGGGAGTCACACTAGTTGTCTGGGCAGGGATTCTGAAATCGGAGGTACAAAGCAACATGGGAGTGCTGGTGCAGGATTCCCAAAAGGTTAATTTGCAAGTTGAATCACTAGTAACGAAGGCAAATGTAATGTTAGCATTTATTTCGAGAGGACAAGAATATAAAACAAGGATGTAATGCTGAAGGCACTGGTCAGACTGTATTTGCAGTATGGTGAGCAGTTTAGGGCCCCATATCTGGGCATATCTGAGGAAGTTAGTGCCGGCGTGGAATGGGTTCAGAGGAGGTTTACGAGAATTATCCCAGGAATGATTGGGTTAACACAAGGACGGCACTGGGCCTGTATTCACTGGAGTTTTGAAGGATGAGGGGGAGAAACTTACCGATTAGCGAAAGGCCTTGATGCAGAGAGGATTTTTCCACAGGTGGGGAGAGTCTAGGACCAGAGGGCACAGCCTCAGAATAAAAGGATGTACCTTTAGAAAGGAGACGAGTTGGAATTTCTTTAGTCAGAGGGTGGTGAATCTGTGGAATTCATTGCCACAGGCGGCTGTGGAGGCCAAGTCATGGGGTATTTTAAAGGCGCAGATTGACAGATTCCTGATTAGTACGGGTGTCAGGGGTTACGGGGAGAAGGCAGGAGAATGGAATTGCGTGGGAGAGATAATCAGCCATGATTAAATGGCCAAATTCTGCTCCTATGACTTATGAACATTATAATCACAAGGCTTAAGAATGGAATAACCTTTCACAAAGGAAGAAGAAAGGCAACAACATTCAAATTGATCTAATTGAAAGGCAAACAATCCATTAATTTCATTTTCTTGCTTTTACCGACATATTTCCAAACACAAAATAAAAATGATATTACGTCTGTACCGTGATTGTTCCTTTTCCTGCTGGTCTTTTATTTTTCAGCAAGAGGGGTCTGGTCAGTTTTCTGCTGGAGACAATCTGTCAGAACAGATCAATGTTTAATGTTCAATTTTCAACCAAAATAATAACCAGTCATGCAAACAGCTGTCCTAATTCTCCTTAGACTTGGAGTGGATATAGATTTCTATAAATCAAACAATACATTGAAAGCCTTAACAGCACCTCAGCTGTGAACCTGTTTTCCATCCACTGCATTGTTGGAAGGTGAAATAAAGCAAAGAGCAACAGGTTTGTAGGTTAATTGGCTTGTTAAATGTAAAAAGTTGTCCCTAATGTGTGTAGGATCGTGTTAATATGCGGGGATCGCTGGTCGGCACGGACCCGGTGGGCTGAAGGGCCTATTTCCGCGCGTCTCTAAAACTAAACTAAACATGCAGCTAACAAACAAAATCAGAAAAAGTGAGGAGATTTTTGCTGAAATTAGTAACTTCAAGACAAAACCTTCTACAAGCAATAAATTTTACCTAGAATTTATAAATTATAACATTGACTCGGTTTCCAAAGATCCATATTCAAATTTGATGAACAAATAGAATAGTAAGTACCCTGTATATCTGTATTAAGAATTCTTAATTCACACATAACCTTTCACTGCATATCAATGGATATCTCATTTGATTTCATATATTGTAATTCCATTGCTTCCTCTGTTTGGAGGCACTTCCGTAACAGCACAAGCAGAAAGCTAATTCTAGCACTGAAAAACTTAAATCCTTAGTGTGTGTAGGAAAGAACTGCAGATGCTGGTTTAAACCGAAGATAGACACAAAAACTCAGCGGGACAGGCAGCACCTCTGGAGAAAAAGAATGGGTGACGTTTCGGGTCGAGACCCTTCTTCAGACTGGTTAGGGATAAGGGAAACGAGAGATATAGACGATGATGTAGAGAGATAAAGAACAATGAATGAAAGATATGCAACAAATTAATGATGAGAAAGGAAACAGGCCATTGTTAGCTGTTTGTTGGGTGAAAACAAGAAGCCACTGCAACTTTTCGGGGGAGGAATAGAGAGGGAATGCCGGGCTACCTGAAGTGAGATAAATCAATATTCATACCACTGGGCTGTGGTGGGTTAGCAGGTCAAAAGAGTGATGGCTGCACATTGATAGTTAGAGCTCTTGCAAAAGACACAGAATAAACAGGATTTTGTGGTTGAAACCGTAATGCTCTACATCTTTTTTCAAAAAAGATATACCAGCCACCATTGTATAGAAGAGATTTGCCAGATTTCATAGTTCATCATTAACAATACTTTGTTTTTTTAATTCCCGATGACGGCAACAAATGAGAAAAGCTCTATTGGTACTTACCTGTCCCAGCGTGCATTCTAGTTCCCCCAAGAAATCATCATCACTCAAATCAATGGTTTTGTTATCAATATCATAAATTCCAAACTTCAGTTTTTGAACTTGCTCAAAGTAGTAATCAATCAAGAACTTCTTTGCAAACTTTGGAGTGAGACAGTTTTTAACTCTCTCTGTGCGATCTATCTAGAAAAAATAAAATTGACCAATTAAAACCACCAGAATAAAATGAGCAAACAAGTACAAAGTATGCTAACACCATATTCTAGGCAGAAACGTGCAATGCTGACCAGCACCCAGATCAGAAATACAAACCACTGAGTTAATTTACATTGCTGTTTCATGCTTTACGATTTCCTCAAGTACAAGTTGGGCGGCACAATGACGCAGGAATAGCACTGCAGCGACACAGCAACAGAGACCCGGGTTTGATCCTGACCACGGGTGCTGTCTGTGCGGAGTTTACAGGTTCTCCCTGTGATCGCGTCGGTTTTCTCCAGGGTGCTACGGTTTACTCCCATATTCCGAAGACGTGTAGGTTTGTGGATTAATTGGCTTCTGTAAAATTGCTCCTGGTGCGTAGAATGCAAATGTGGGATAACATTGTGAGCCAAAGAGCCTGTTCCTGTGCTGTACTGTTCTAGTTATTCAGAAGTATTGCTGTATAGTTTGTATATTGCTTTGTATGTCTGTCTGTCCTCTGATTTGGATTTACAAAAAGTGTATCCCAGTAATCTTTTCTAGTTTAGAAAAAAAAACATAGAAATTAGGTGCAGGAGTAGGCCATTCAGCCCTTCGAGCCTGCACCGCCATTCAATATGATCATGGCTGATCATCCAACTCAGTATCCCGTACCTGCCTTCTCTCCATACCCCTCTGATCCCCTTAGCCACAAGGGCCACATCCAACTCACTCTTAAATATAGCCAATGAACTGGCCTCAACTACCCTCTGTGGCAGAGAGTTCCAGAGACTCACCACTCTCTTTGACATTGGAATCGGTATTACTTTTTTCTGTTCAATTTTCAGGGAGATTAGACACAATATATATATATATATATATATATATATATATATAATATATATTTATATATATATATATATATATATATATTTATATATATATATATAGGTGGAGAGATGCCGCATTGTTTATGAACTCCCCGACGATTGCCAGCAATGGTCATTATGTAAACTGAGTTTTACTGGAAATTAACTGGCCTGATTGCCCTTGTATCTGAATGGCCTGAATTTGCCTTGCAATGGTGCCAATCTTGTAACATAGCCTACCAGCTACTTGAAGAAAAAAAAAAATAGTTGCGAATACCAAGAAAACCCTTGCAGCCTCAGCTAGCCTGCAACTATTCATTTTGCCCTCCCCTACAATCCCGAGGAACAGGAAAAACATTGGCTTCAATTTGGGTATTTTCACACATATTTTCCCAAAATACGAAAACTGTTGCTTGCATTCACTGCACTTCAAAAATGTTGCCGTTGGTCATACAGCAATTTGGATGTTTAGTTAATTTGGATGCCAAGTTAAACTGATCTTATCTGCCTGCACAGGATCCATATCCCTCTATTCCTTTCTAAATCCACGTGCCTATCACATGTGTCACAGACTGTCACGATCACAGATCTATTGTCAATTTCTATTATATTTCCAAGTAGTCATATTCAAACTCGGTTTGAAATAATTACAAAATAGAACTCCCACAATGTTCCCAATGTAAACGGAGTCTTACTGGAAACTAACTGGCCTGATTTAATAAGTATGAAAATAATGCACAGGATGTAAAGGTAGTGTAGGAAACAAGTTAGCAAATATTTAATGGGTGGGAAACGGAGAGTTTACTTTAGAGATAAAGCGCAGAAACATTGACACCATCGAGTCCACACCGACCAGCGATCACCCGTACACTAGTTCTATCCTACAAAATTTACAGAAGTTACTCCCCCTCCCCCCATTCATAACATGGACAGAGTCCCCCTTGTCCTTACCTTCCACCCCATCAGACGTCGCAAACAGCATATAAACCTCCAACATTTTCGCCATCTCCAACGGGATTCCACTACAGGCCTCATCTACCCATCTCCACCCCTTTCTGCTTTCCGCAGACCGTTCCCACTGCAACTCCCTGGTCAAAAACTCGTCCCTTCCCACCCAAAACCACCCCTTCCCCAGGTACTTTTCCCTGCAACTGCAGGAGATGCAACACCTATCCCTTTACCTCCCCCCACGACTCCGTCCCAAGGACCCGGATAGTCTTTCCCGGTGAGGCAGAGGTTACACTTGCACCTCCTCCAACCTCATCTACTACATCCCCTGTTCCAGGTGTCAACTTCTCTACATCGACGAGACCAAGCGCAGGCTCGGCAATCGTTTCACTGAACACCTCCGCTGTGTCTGTCTTAACCTACCTGATCTCCCAGTGGCGCAGCACTTCAACTCCCCCTCCCATTCGCAATCTGACCTTTCTGTCCTGGGCCTCCTCCATTATCAGAGTGACGCCCAGCACAAATTGGAGGAACAGCACCTCATATTTCGCTTGGGTAGTTTACACCCCAGCAGTATGAACATTGACTTCTCCAACTTCAGATAGCCCTTGCTTTCTCTCTCCATCCCCTTCCCCTTCCTAGTTTTCCCACTAGTCTTTCTGTCTCCGACTACATTCTATCTTTGCCCCGCCCCCTCTCCCCTGGCATCAGTCTGAAGAAGGGTCTCGACCCGAAACGTCGCCCATCTCCCTTCTCTCCAGAGATGCTGCCTCACCCGCTGAGCTACTCCAGCATTTTGTGTCCACCCGGAAACTTGCACGCCTTTGGAATGTGGGAGGAAACCGGAGAAAACCCACGTAGTCACAGGGAAAACCGACAAACTCCGATCAGACAGCACCCAGTCAGGATCGAACCGGGGTCTCTGGCGTCATAGGGCAGCAACTCCTACCGCTGCACCACTGTGCTGCCCTGAATCCAGCAGAATGAAGTCTAAAATATTACATAGCTCCAACTCATGCTTGCAAGATGATGTCATATAGCCGAGGAAAGCTACTTAGGATTTAGATAGCCCTTGCTTTCTCTCTCCATCCCTTTCCCCTTCCCAGTTTTCCCACTAGTCTTTCTGTCTCCGGCTACATTCCCAACTTTGTCCCGCCCCTTAGCTACTTAGAGAGGATGAGACAGAGTTTCTTCCCACAGGCCAACAGGACTGTAAACCCTTACCTCACCAGGGAATAATTTACTGTTGTGTCGTGTCTTTTTTTTCTTCTAAAATGTAAATACTGGTTCTGTTCTATTCTGTTCTGTTGTTTTTACACAATCCATAGGCACTGGCATTTTAATTTCACTGCACATCTTGCATGTGTATGTGACAAGTAAAGTTGACTTGACTTACTTCAACCCACTGATTTTCACTAACATTGATCAGCAGCGAGCACATTGGGTCCGATTTGGAAGTAACATCTTTATCCAACAGGTTCTCACAGCTGATGCTCAGTTCAACTTTAGTCACACAATCTGCCATCTGCTACCCTGCAAAATAAACAGCAAAAACCGAGCGTAAGCAGCACAATTTGGATTAATTTCAAGCCGGAAAGGGGTGCAGAGAAGATGCAGGGAAGAAAGAGTTAGATAGGGCTAACGGAATCAAGGGATATGGGGAGAAAGCAGGAACGGGGCTTAGGATGATCAGCCATGATCATATTGAAGGGCAGTGCTGGCTTGAAGGGCCGAATGGCCTACTCCTGCACCTATTTTCTTTATTACAAGGATGTGAGCAGGACTTGCGGGCCTGAGCTATAGGGAGACGTTGAGCAGGCTAGAACTTTATTCATTCGGAGCGCAGGAGGAAGAGGAGGCTGATCTTATACAGGTGTACAAAATCATGAGAGGAATAGATCGGGTAAACACACAGTCTTTTACCCAGAGTGGAGAAATCGAGAACCAGTGGACAAAGTTTTAAGTTGGGGGTGAGATTTAATAGGAACCAACATTTTTTTTTTTACACAAAGGGTGGTGGGTGTATGGAACGAGCTGCCGGAGGCGGTTAGTGTGGCAGGTACTGTGGCAAACATTAAGAAACATTTAGACAGGTACATGGGGTAGGATAGGCTTAGAGTGATATGGGCCAAACGCAGGCTAGTGCAACAAGTACAGATGGGACAAGTTGGTCGGCGCGGGCAAGTCCGACCGAAGGGCCGGTTTCCACACTATATCATTCCAATGGAGTCATTAAAAAACTTACAATTACAGTCATGAGTCATACAGCACAGAAACTGGCCCTTCAGCCCAACCTGCCCGTGCCGACCAAGATCTCCCACTTACACCAGTCCCACCTGCCTGTGTTTTGGCCCATTAACACTCTAAACCTTTCCTATCCATATAATCCACCTCGGTCAAATAGTAAAAAATATCGCTCGCAACTTTCATGGTGAAAAGCAAAATCAAAAATATACCTCAGACGTTTTTTTTTCTGAGAGGAAAACAGGCATTCTATCTAAAATCTATATAGGTGTATGTGGCCAGAGAAAAAATATATAATTAGCTACCAAAATTAAATATCGCAGAACTGTTTTGCCTTTTAAAATCTTTTTATTCGTTTTTTTCAAAAGCAAAAACAAAAGAACAAAAAATAATAATAAACATAACAGTGATATTGATACATAGGGATCAGGGTTACATTAATGGGGGTACACAAAATGCTGGAGAAACTCAGCGGGTGCAGCAGCATCTATGGAGCGAAGGAGATAGGTAACGTTTTGGGTCGAAACCCTTCTTCAGACTGCATTAATGGCTACATTAACTGGCATGGGTATAACCTAAATACGAGTCCACTGTGTCAAAAATACACATTCAATATAGACCCCTCCCGGTCTCTATGTAAATATAAGTTAAGTGTTTAAAAGAGAACTTATGTGTTTATAAACAAGATAAAAAGAAAAAAAAACTGTTTGTGATGTAGATCTGTGTAATCTCAAAATATAAGTTACTCAGATATTAAAAGTGTCAAAAGTAAATGTTTTGCATATAAACAACTGTTTGACAGCTCGAACATCATTACCTCAGAATTGTTTCAGACTGGTGCTTCTCAAATGTAATCCTAGACTAGATACTGGGGCCCTGCATGAGTATCAAGTTAAACAACCAATTGGTACAAGAAACAAACGTCAACCGATATGAAACAAGGAACTGCTGGTAGTTGCTGGTAGGAAAAAATGAAAGAATTCTCTACATTTTTCACCAGCAAAGTTGAGAACATTAGAACAAATGTTTCCCTGTCCCTCCCGTGACCTAAGCTGTCTCATCGTGGTCTCTGTTCTTCTAAATTAGACTGTTTTTCCCAACCCTTACTCTATCCTCCCTTGTATAAGCTTGGGGTCGGTCCACTATGAAACCTTCGCATCCCCTTGACGCTGTCTCCCAACTGCCCTTCTGAAGATGTCTTTGCAATAGACCCTGGGGTCCTCCCTCAGCATCCTCTCTCCATCAACATAGTTCACCTCTGGCCACTGGCACTGTTCCAACGGTTTCAAGCACAGCGGTGGACCCCAGCCCCTCCGATGAAAAAACCAAAACCTAGACCCCACAGTGCCAAGCATAACTACAGACCTATTTCCAAACTGCCTTTCTCTCTTGGTAAAAAGTCCTTGAAAGGTAATTCTAAATCAACTAATGCCTTACTTTTTACACACTAAAACACCGCCATGCTGGAAAGTTCCAATTCTAGGTGTCAGGGCCACCACAGCACAGAGACTGCCTTTGTTGAAGATACACAACGACCTGTTCTTGCTATCGACCCTGGCGACTGTGCGAATCCTGCTCCTTTCGACCTCAGCGCGAGTATATGATACAGTGGACCACACCATCCTAATTGACCAATTCCATGTACGGGGGTTCGGTATTGATGCACTGCCCTGAGCTGGATTGTTTCCAACCTCAAAAATAAGAGTTTCTCTGCCAACATAGGCAATTCTTTCTCTTCCCCAGCTTAGCCTTTTCTGCAGGGTTCCACTAGGCCCCATTCTCTTCTCTCTCTGTATATGCTATCCTTCGGTACCAAGTCATTTAACAGGCACGGCATTTCTTTCCTACTGTTAGTGCAGATGACACACAGCTCTATCTCCCCCTGAAACCAGAAACAACGGCGCCGGGCAAATTAATCAGCCTCATGCACTACCTTGAAGACATAAAATGTTGGATGGCACAGAACTTCCTCCAATTCTAAACGAGATAGCAAGTCTGAGGTCATGCTACTTGGCCCCTCGACTCCATCAAAAACGATAACAGCAGCTTTGGAAGCCTAACTCCCTCCATAGTCAAACCACATGTCAAAAACGCCTTAGCGTGATATTTGACTCCGCATTAAAGTTTGACAAGCAAGTCATAACTCTGTGGTAAAAGCTAGTTTTCTTCCAGCTTCGTTCCCATAGCTAAAATCCAAACTATTCCCTCCAATTCGACGACCTTGAGGAAAAAAATCATCAAACTCACTTTCTCATCTCCTCCTGCTTGACTACTCTAGGCAACTCCCTATACATCTCCTGGCATCACCAATCATCCCCCTGTCCCGCCTGCAATTGGTTCATAAAACGCCGCAGCGAGACGTTTCTGACAGGTCACCCGTAAAAGGGGACCACACATCTCACCACGATTCTGCCTCTCTCCACTGGCTCCCAGTAATGGTACAGAATCAATTCAGAAGCTCCGTTCCTATTGTCGTATACAAAGCCTCCTTAACGGGCTTGCCTCACCCCAACTAGCCCACTCCGCCAGACATGTTCCCAGATACAATCGTCCACCTGACTGCATTTGGTCCTTATCCCTCCAAACCTGTCCTATCCATGTTAATATGTGTCAAGTTTATGTGTTATCAACGGGATGAATTTGGATCTTACATCGGCCTCTCAAGCCCAATGCAGGTCTCTTCTGCCCGTTCAAGATGGCGCTGAGACCAGGCTCGACTATTTGTGTGCTGCGTCCCAGAAACGGATCTGCTGTCTTATACTAAGCGATCATCTTCTCCATAAGCAGCAACCCCCCTCCCGCCTTGAAGATAGACACAAAATGCTGCGAGATAACTCAGCTCGGGACAGGCAACATCTCTGGATAGAAGGAATGGGTGACGGTTTCGGGTCGAAGAACCCTTCTTCAGACTGTCCGCTGAGTTACTCCAGCATTTTGTGTCTATCTTCGGTTTGTAAACGAGCATCTGCAGTTCCTTCCTGATGACTCTTGACCCAGTTTTCCTCTCTGATAGGCCTTCCTTGTTGTACATTTGCAATATTATTAGCTCTTTAGTTTAGTTTTAGAGATTTTTAATTTAGACACACAGCGGGGAAACAGCCCCGGTCAGCCCGACAATGTCCGCGCCGACCACCAATCCCGCATACGAGCACCATCCGACACACATTAGGACAATTTACAAATTTAGCAAACAAATTAACTTACAAAATCTGCACGTCATTAGAGTGTGGGAGGAAACCAGAGCACCCGGAGAAAACCCCACGCGGTCACATCGATCTTATCTTTGTAATTTCTTTTTGCAAGCTTTCTAAAGGCAAAAACCACATCAACCTTCTTTCACACCCCAACTTCCTGCAATCCAGTTGGATGGAAGTGGGGTGATTCACCTAGTTCCTTTTCTTGTCCACCCAGTCATAGCTCAAATTAAATTACCAATGGCACGCTCTCCCTGTGACCGAGTGGTTTCCTCAGATGCTCCAGTTACCTCCCACACTTCAAAGATGAACCGGTTGTAGGTCAATTGTCCTTGTAAAGATTGTAAATTGTCTCTCGTGTGTAGGACAGTGCTAATGTGCAGGGATCGCTGGTCGGCGCGGACCCGGTGGGCCAAGGGGCTTGTTTCCGCGCTGTAATCTCTAAAACTAAACTAAGGGAAGAGATAATTATTGACCTCTCTGGGATTGAAACTGAACTGAACTGATTGTTATTCCTTCAGATTTAATTGTTGGAGATATAAACACAACCATTTCCTTCTCAGTCCTCCCACGTACCTAGCACCCCCCCCCCCCCCCTTTAATATTCAATCTATCGCTTTGTCTCTCTTTATTTAGCTTTCTCTCCCGGACAGATCATTTAAGTCACAGACGTTAATTCTATATTTCCTTGTTCAATCATTTTGTGCAGTTTTAATTCTCCTCTATTCCTTCAATGTGATAGGTTAAGGGATATATGCTTGTTTTTATTGTTTCATTCTGTTCCCAGAAGACCTGTTTTTTATCAGCTGTCATTTCAATAACCCTGGCCATGCAAAAGAAAGAAATTAAGTCTGTAAGTGCAATTCTAATTTAATGGTTCAGTGTGAAGAGGGGGTCTCGACCTGAAACATCACCCGTTCCTTCTCTCCAGAGATCCTGCCTGTCCCGATGAGTTACTCCAGCATTTTTTTTATTGCACTCGATTCCTACCATCCTCTGAAATCAATGACTTTCAATTCTCCTTGTCCTCGCGTTATTAATAGCTAACCCATTCACGGGCTGGTCCATTATCTCTATTGGAATAGAAGCAATGCAAGTAAAGAGAACTTAATCTGCTGACCCCCGGCATTCTTCGTCACTAGCTGACAAGACGTTTTCGCCAGCCAGTGATTTGTCATCACTAACACACTAAATATTAATTAAGGCATCTTACGATGGAAAGACATGAACACTATATTAACCGGTGTGTGTCCAAAACAATTCACTGCATTAGACAGGACAGGCCCTTCAGTCCCCCCAAGTCGGTACCGATAACATGATGCCGAGATAGTTAGAATTTTAACAAAAATTTGTGAGTTAATGCACAGTGCATTTTTTATTTTTTAATGTTCAACTTCCTATAATAATATTACAAACATCCGACTTATGGACATACAGTATTTGAAGAGACGGCGTAATGATTTTGTCGGCTATTGTTGGGGCACCGGGCATCTTCTGCCAGGTGAGAATGGGTCACTTTTGGCATGTCTCCTCTCTATTCCCCCCTCCCCAATCCCCTACCCCACCCGTGGCCACAACAATTGGGATAATGTAATTAAAAGCAACTGCAGATGCTGGAGACACTCAAATTGCTGGAGTAAAATATAGCGGTCATGCAGCAACCCTCTGGAGGAAAAATGGATAGGTGACGTTTTGTGTTGGGAAACCCGTCTTCAGACTGGTAGGTATTGGGGGATGAGTCGAGTTGAGCAGAGACTGAGTAATACCGAACAAACTAGCTCTCAGAGTCAGCGAGGCTGGCTCACTCTTCCCACACCTGCTCGCTCCCCTTTTCTCAGCTCTTTCTGTGATTCTCTCCCACGCATACATTTCTGAACTTACGGACAGTTTGGGTTACTGGAACAGTTTGGGTTACGAACAGATCTCAGGCACAGAATCACCTGTTTAGTTTAGTTTAGAGATACATCGCGGGACACAGGCCGGGTCGGCGCCACTAAGTCCGCGCCAGCCAGCAACTCCCGTGCACTAACACCATCCAACACACTGGGGACAATTGACCACAATCTGTACTGAAAACCCAATAAACCTATACCTAGTTAATGTGATGACTTCCTGCATTCGTCAGATTCAACTGATAAGGACAGCAAGATGGTGTTTAAACATTATCTTTGTATGCGATAGAGTTGCTGCCTTACAGTGCCAAATGACCCCAAGTTTGATCCTGACTATGTGGTGCTGTTTGTACGAAACTTTGTACATTCTCCCTGTGACCGCGTGGGCTTCCCCCTGGTGCACTGGTTTCCTCCACACCCAAAAGACATACAGGTTGGTAGGCTAATTGGCTTGAGGTATAATTGCAGATTGCCCATAGTGTGTGTGGGTAGCTAGCGTTTCAGTGTGCATGGATCGGGGGGGTGGGCGGCAAGGACTCGATGGGCTGAAGATCCTGTTTCCGTGTTTTGTTGTGTCCCTTGAACTAAACTATTCCGCATAGCGTCAATGTATCTGAAATTAACCCCCAATGTGGCTATCAGACTGTGCATAATAATAAATAAGAAGGCAATAAACAAGAGGAAGTATCAAAAAAAAAGCAAGAGGGCACAGGTGTAATGACCATGTAAGGGGCTTTTAAGGGGATTTTGATGAACATGTTTTTTTTAATGTTTTTATCTTGAACTCACTGCCAGTGAAGGTGTGGAGGCCAGGTTGTCTGTATTTCAAAGAAACACAAGACAGGCAAGGCTTTAAAAGATATGAAGCTTGTGCAGGAAATGGGATTAGTATAGATCGGGAAAATGTTTTGGCATGGACATGAGTGCTCAAGGGCCTGCTTCTGTGCTATATGACTGACTAATGCAATTTAAAAGCCAGCTTACTTTGGCTGCTCAATAACCAGCTTGAGATCTAATAATTATTCCTTTGGTTAATGTTTCATTCGCAAGAAAAGAAGAAATGATGGTCTAAATGATGTACACTGCTGGTTTTTTTACAAATTTGGCAACACTCAGAGTTATCTTGCTCAAAGCTAAGCATTCTTAAATGCAGCACATTTTTAGTGAAATTGTCAGTTTGCACGGTACATGTAAACGGGTCCAAAAATCACTTGGCTTTTCCTAATCCATCCATTTGTGGCCTTCTGGATGGTTATAAAATGTCATTACATGCTACACTTTCTCTAATGAAAGACTTTTGTCTCAAAAATGAGAAGGACATATGAAAAGTGTCATGGAAAGTGAATATAATGCAAGTGAAAATATAACTTGAGACTTGAAAGCTGACTTTAATAATGTTATGCATCATCTTTAAAAGTCTGTTTAAATGCTAACCAAAACACTGCTGTAAATCTGAACCAATTACATAAGAATGTTTCCTATTTTTCAAGAAAAATAATTAAAATCAACGCATCAAATCTCTAACAAAGCTCATGCTAACATCCATGTCAGATTTACATGAATACACAGCTCCTCGAGTTCATAAGTGATAGGAGTAGAGTCAGGCCATTTGGCCCATCAAGTCTACTACGCCATTCAATCATGGCTGATCTATCTCTCCCTCCAAACACTATTCTCCTGCCTTATCCCTATAACCTCTGTCACATGTACTAATCAAGAATCTATCTATCTCTGCGTTAAAAATATCCACTGACTTGGCCTCAACAGCCATCCGTGGCAAAGAGTGTTACATGAACACTCAGGGGAAAGAAATTCTCAAAATATTTTATCACAAGATCTACCAGCAACTTTTAAAAACAAGAGGACCAAATGTTTGCAGGTGATGGGGCTCAGATGACAAAACTTTCTTCTAGGGTCCAAAGGATAGGGACTCGAACCCCCAATCCTTTTGAGCCTAGAAAGCAAGAAAGTTGTTCAAACTTCCACACTCAGCAGTGATGTTGCTCTGTCAGAGGCAGGGCCTCGGGAGAATACTTAAAACTGGACAGGTCCACTACCGATTTTCCAGCGTCTTGGCTCCAGAGCCTTTCTGGTTATCCATTTTGCCAGACCAACAGAGGTCGCATGTAATAACGGATACAATGCACTTCTGACCGACTCATTATACCCCTGCGTCTGTCTCTAAAAAAACACCATGGACTGCAAGAAACTTAAATAAAACAAAATACATTAAATGCAAGTTAAATGTTGCTTTATGATTGACTAAGTGCTTGGCTTGTTGTATGTTTGATGTATAGTTGTCAGGGGTTATGGTAAGAAATGAGAATAGGGTTGAGAGGGAAAGGTAGATCAGCGATGAGTTTGAATGGCTGAATAGACTTGATGGGGCTGAATGGCCTAATTCTGCGGCATGGTGGCGAACTAACGTAGAGCAACAAATGCCTTACAGCACAGAGACCCAGGTTCGATCCTGACTACGGGTGCTGTCTGTACGGAGTTGTACCTGATTCGATTGAAATAGATTTGGAATATAGATGAAAACATTCTCACACTTTTACTTATATACAATTTGAAATTGATTGTGCGCACTTTCTTTAAAAAACATATCTTGCATTGTAGAAATAAAGAACTGCAAATGCTGGTTTTATACCAAAAATAACACAAAGTACTAGAGTAACCACAACGGGGTCAGACAGCATCACTGGAGGACAAAAGGATAGGTGATGTTTTGGGGGTCGGTACCCTTCTTGCATTAATGGTCCTATCTTGATGATTAACATAATACTGTGGGCGACACTGACAAGTCGTAGCCATACGGCGTGGAAACTGACGATCGGCCTAACTTGCCTACGCCCTCCGACCAACGCATGCCACATCTACACACAAGCCCCACCTGCCTGCTGATTTTGACCCTTATATCCCGCTGTAAACCGCGTGATACTAATGTTGCTATTTGCACATGACAAGCTTTTTTCAATGAACTACTGCAAATCCCTATGAAAGTGATCCCACAACAATCATTTCTGGTAGGACTTTACACGGTCATTGTTTTAAGGAGAGAGACTTGAATTTTATGACGTGCTATTACATAACCTCAGAAGGGCGGCATGGTGGTAGAGTTACTGCTTTTCAGCGGCAGAGACTCCAAGTTCAATCTGACTACGAGTGGCCGTTTGTAGTACGATCCCCCGTGACATGCGTGGGAGCTTGTGGGTTTTCTCCTCCGGGTGCACCGGTTCCTCCCCACACTCCAAAGAGGCGTGTGCAGGTTTTGCAGGTTAATTTGCTACTTGGTATAATTGCCAAATTTCCCTAGTGTGTAGGAAAAGTGTAAGTGTGTAGGGATCGCTGGTCGGCAGTCATTACGAAACTCGCTGGACTGTAAGGGCCTTTTCCACATCTGTTTCTCTAAACTGAATCATCCAAATTGCTGTTTCACAAAACACCGACATTTTGAAATGCAGTCAATGCAAGCATCCGTTTTTTGTATTTCGGTGGAAATATGTATGAAATATGCAGGAAATATGGGTTCCGCTCCTCGGATTGTAGAGGAGGGCAAAAAATAAGTTGCAGCCTAGCTGAGGCTGCAAGGCTTTTCTTGGCATTCGCAACCATTTTTTTCTTTAAGTAGCTTGGAGGCTGAATTATCAGTTCATTCAAGTTACTACAATCCAGCACCATTACAAGCCAAATTCAGACCATTTAATACAATGTTACACCTCGATCCCCCATGTCTACCCGATGAGCCCAAAAACCGTCATAGGTCAATATAACCTCTGCTACAAATCCAAGAACCTTCAGTACCGACAATGCCCGTGTCAAACTTGATGCCAATGGACCAACTCTTATCTGCCTGCACATAATCCAATCGCCCTTCACTTCACCTAGTCCATATGCACCCTTCCTCACCATCCACAAATGCACGGGGATCGCTGGTCGGCCAAACTCGGTGGTCCGAAAGAGCCTGTTTCCGAGCTGTATCTCTAAAAATTAACACTAAAACCATCCACGGTAGCGCATTACCAGGTACTCGCCATCCGCTGTGTAAAAAAACAAACTAGTCCTGCACATCCCGTTTAAACATTTCCCATCTCGCCTTAACACTTGGTCCTCTTGTATTTTGTTTTTCCGTCGTGTGACTGCCTACCCTATTTATGCCATCATAATTTTATATTACGTCTGGCATTCCAGAGAAGTCTGTCTCCAACCTCTCCCTGAAGCTGAAAAACCATCCTGATCATTTTGGGTAAGTTTTTCTGCACCTTTCCCAAGCCTCCACATCCTTCCTGTAATGGGGTGACCAGAACTGCAACACAACACTCCAAAAATGCTGCCTAACCAGAGCCTATATATTAGTAATGTAATGCAGATGCTGATTTAAAATCAAAGATAGACACAAAATGCTGGAGTAACTCAGCGGGGCAGGCAGCACCTCTGGAGAGTAGGGATGGGTGACATTTTGGGTCGAGACCCTTTGTTGCATCATGGGCTTCCTGACTCTTATACTCAATGCCCTATGAAAACAAGCATACTGTATGCCAAGGATCCCCAACCTGGGGTAAATCTACCCCCGGGGGTACATGTCACCTACCCAGGGGGTAAATTTGGCGATTCTGGATTTGTACATATTTTTTCGCATTGACTAACTGCGTTTGGTTCTGTTATACCGATATCTGTTCACCATTAGTTGTTCATAAATAAGTGAAATAACATTGTTATGTGCTATTAAAGTTGCCAGGGATAAACGGGACGAAAAAGGTTGGGAGCCCGTGCTGTATGCCCTCTTTATCATCTACTTGTGTTGCCACTTTCAAGGAATTACGAATGGATCCCAGAGCCTTTGTATATTTTCCCCTTATATTTGACCTCCAAAAGTGCAATACCTCACACTTGCTCGGATTATACTTCATCGCCATTTCACAGCCCGTTTCTGCAAGTGATCTATATCCCACTGACAGTTTTCCTCACCGTCCGCGACCCAGAAATCTTGTTTTGTCACCTGAAAACCTACTAACCGACCCGTAAGGCTAAGTTTAGGTCCAAGTCACAGACAGCAAGAGGTTTCTTGCGGAACCTCACTAGTCACAGACCTCTGGCTGAAGTATTGTTCCTTGCACCCACCACAAGCCTCTTTCTTCTATCAGTTTCTATCAGCCAGTTCTGAATCCATGCCACCACGTCAATGCTAACCCCGTGCATCTTAATCTTCTGGATCTGCCTACTCCATGGGGGGGGGGAGTTAGAAACATAGAAACATAGAAATTAGGTGCAGGAGTAGGCCATTCAGCCCTTCGAGCCTGCACCGCCATTCAATATGATCATGGCTGATCATCCAACTCAGTATCCCTACCTGCCTTTCTCTCCATACCCTCTGATCCCCTTAGCCACAAGGGTCCACATCCAACTCACTCTTAAATATAGCCAATGAACTGGCCTCAACTACCCTCTGTGGCAGAGAATTCCAGAGACTCACCACTCTCTGTGTGAAAAAGTCTTTTCTCATCTCGGTCTTAAAGGATTTCCCCCTTATCCTTAAGCTGTGACCCCTTGTCCTGGACTTCCCCAACATCGGGAACAATCTTCCTGCATCTAGCCTGTCCAACCCCTTAAGAATTTTGTACGTTTCTATAAGAATCCCCTCTCAATTTCCTAAATTTCCCAGAGAGTATAAACCGAGTCTAATCCAGTCCTTTCCTTCATAAGACAGTCCTGGACATCCCAGGAATCAGTCTGGTGAACCTTCTCTGCACTCCCTCTATGGCAATAATGTCCTTCCTCAGATCTGGAGACCAAAACTGTATGCAATACTCCAGGTGTGGTCTCACCAAGACCCTGTACAACTGAAGTAGAACCTCCCTGCTCCTGTACTCAAATCCTTTGCTATGAAAGCTAACATACCATTCGCTTTTTTCACTGCCTGCTGCACCTGCATGCCTACTTTCAATGACTGTGTGTACCATGACAACCCAGGTCTCGCTGCAATCTCCCCTTTTCCTAATCGGCCACCATTTAAATAATAGGTTATATCTAATGCCTTACCAAAATCCACATAGACAACATCCACCAAACTCCCCTCATCAATCACCTCCTCATCTCCTCAAAACACACTTATCAAGTTAATAAGACACAACCTGCCATGTACAAAGCAATGCTGACGGAGCCTTATTAACCCATTCTCTTCCAAGTGGGAGTAAATCCTATCCTGAAGAATCCTTTCCAATGCTTCTCTGCGACGACATGAGGCTCAACGGCCCTAAATCCCTGGATTCTCTCTATTTCCCTTCTTAGATAATGGAACAACATTAGTTACTGGTGTCAATGATAAAAAAATCTGAGGATAACGTATTGAGCATAAAGCAAATTAAGTCAAAGTAGATAAGATAACATGCAGACAAGATCTTTTTTAAAGTGTGCCATTGAAACACGACCTACATTGCATTCAAGCATTTCAAATTGGCTTTAAAAAAAACTTAATTAGAGTAGAAAATAGTAGGCCATTCAGCCCTTTCAACTTGCTTCATCATTCATCACACTCATGGCTGACCACGTATCAATGACACAGTCCTGCTCTCTCCACATAATCTTTCATGCCATTTTTTTCACTTAGAGATTTATCTCGATACTTTTTCTAAACAATATTCAGTAACATAAACTCTACGGCCCTCTATGAATAGCAAATTCCACCAATTCGCTACTCTTTGAATGAAGACATTTCTCATTTTATAAAATAAAAAATCATTTGCCCGTCACCCAAGATTGTGGCCCCTCATAAATAGGTGAAAGGAGTAGAATTAGGCCATTCGGTCCATCAAGTCCACTCCACCCATTTGATCGTGCCTTCCTAACCCCATTCTCCTGCTTTCTCCCCATAACCCCTGGCACCCTTACTAATCCAATACATCTCGACACGTACATCCCATTCAGGGTAAACATCACAAGTTTCTAGGATCAGAATTAGGCCATTTTGGCCCATCAAGTCTACTCTGCCATTCAATCACGGCTGATCTATCTCTCCTCCCAACCCCATTCTCCTGCCTTCTCCCCTGACACCCGTACTAATCAAGAATCCGTCGAGCCAAGTTTCAGCTAATCCCCCTCTCATTCTTCCAAGTTCCAGTGAAGACAAGTTAGTCTTCGTGCGACAGGCAGTCCCGCCATGTCAGGAACCAGCCCGGGGAACCTTTCCTGCACTTTTCCTCATCATAACACCATTAAAAAAAAAAGTGAGTCTGAAGAAGGGTCTCCAGCATTTTGTGTCTATCATCAAAAAAAAAATGTACACAGGGAAAAGGCGTTGTGTGCTCACCAGGCCCTGAATAAGTGGCACAATCAATGAACCCCTCACAGAATGAAACCAAGTTTTACGTGCAACCCTTCAACACGAAAAGTGGTTCGAAACAAAATCACACGTCAAAAAGTCCAACAAATGCAAAGATCGCCATGTGCTCAGATTTGAAACCACTAAGGCAGCACACACACACACACACACAAATCAACACGTCTAATGTCTATTTCCTACAGCCCCAGACCCACGACGCTAGAAGACAAGAAGCATTTGGAAAATAAAAATGGATGCAAAACATACGAGAAGGAGCCGCGCCTCTTCTGTGCCACGTCTCTGTCAAGCCAAAAGTGGAAGGGGACGGGTGAGAAAGGGAGGGGAGATACAGGAAGTCCGAGAGCTGCAATCGGGACGAGGCAAATGTAGCAACAACGATGTAGCAGCGACAATGTAGCAGAGACTATGTAGCAGCGACTATGTAGCAGAAACCCGCTGGCCCGGGGCTGACACAACGTTCGGTGGAGGCTGCGCATAACAACCCCATTGACCAATGTTTGCAGGCAGGCAAACGCTGGGCGGGGTGAGCTTCAAGTGTCCCAGGGTTGTTTTGCAAGTTCACAAGATATAGGGTTGTTAATTACAATTGAAATGCAATAATGCAGATAAAATAAGCATCAGTACATTATGAGTTAAGGAGGGCCCCCCGTGCAATAAATCTTCTAGTGTGCAGGGGGGAAACTGCAGATGCTGGTTTAAACCAATGTTGTATAACGTTAGTACATAGAAACAGAAATTAGGTGCAGGAGCAGGCCATTCGGCCCTTCAATATGATCATGGCTGATCATCCAACTCAATATCCTGTACCTGCCTTCTCTCCATACCCCCTGATCCCTTCAGCCACAAGGGCCACATCCAACTCTCTCTTAAATATGGCCAACGAATTGGCCTCAACTACCTTCTGTGGCAGAGAATTCCACAGATTCACCACTCTCTGTGTGAAAAACGATTTTCTCATCTCGGTCCTAAAAGACTTCCCCCTTATCCTTAAACTGTGACCCCTTGTCCTGGACTTCCCCAACATCGGGAACAATCTTCCTGCATCTAGCCTGTCCAACCCCTTAAGAATTTTGTAAGTCTCTATGAGATCACCTCCACTAATGTAAAGCATTTTGGTCAACGAGAGTTGTTTTTTAAATGTGCTATAGAAAGAAAAGTGACTTGACTTGACTTGAAGATAGACACAAAGGTTGAATAACTCAGCAGTCGGGCAGCAATTCTGGAGAAAAGGAATAGGTGATGTATTTGGGCAGGCCCTTCTTCAGTCTTGAACCATCACCCATTCCTTCTCTGCCAGTCCCGCTGAGTTTACTCCAGCATTTTGTGTCTGTATCTAAACCAGCGTCTGCAGTTCCTTCCTACACCATTCTGCCCATCGAGTCCACCCCGCCATTCAATTCCACTAATGAAAGGCCTGGCCTGAGTTGATGTGGAGAGGATGTTTCCACTTGTGGAATAGGGGAGGTTGCACATAAGGTCATCAGGTCAAAGGGCATGACGCATGGAGTAGCTCAATACTTCTGGAGTACAAGGCAGCTTCCGGCATACACTAGTAACACATGAAACGTGCGTTCTTACCTGTTAGAAACCGCCAAAATGGTCAATTTTTGCATTGTGGAATATTGTGGAAATAGCGGTAACCGTGAGAGAAAACCGGCAAAATCACTGCTGCTCACTGACTTGCGAAAGAGCAGCGCACCAGCGGATAGAGGGCAAGTCCCAGCCCACGACCGCACGGGGCTGGAGTCACCGTCAAGTCTGAACCTGAGCACCAAGATGCAAGTGTCAGAAGGAGCGGATCCCTCGGGACAGCCCCCTCTCTCCCCCCCCCCCCCCCCCCAGGGTCATAAAACCCGGCAAACGTCCCCCGTCATCACTGCAGCAGAGTAGGGAACAATCTGGTCTCTCCGCCCACCCAGAACCACTGACCGCGCGGCACCGGCACCGGACCCCGACCCCTACACCGGGGTGATTCCCCCCCCCCCCCCCCCCCCGGTGCTGGCGTTTCAGCCGCCAAACACACCGGCCGCGGGGACAGACCGGCCCGGGGTCTGCGAGAGCGGAACCAGTCAGCGTGGGAGTCCTGATGCTGGGACAGAAGACGGCCCCGCTGTACTGGCAGCCATAGTAAGTGCTTACCGGACGTTCACCGCTTGTGCTCCAGAAGGCGTTGCGCGGCAACAGTAAGCATCCCGGTCATGACCTCGACTGCCGCGCACCCTCCCTACAATCTAGGACCAGCGACCATAATCTTCAGAATAAAAGGACTATACCTTTAGAAAGGAGATAGTAACATAGAAACATAGAAAATAGACGAGGTTTAGTTTGATGAGGGTCCTCATTGAAAGTTACCGAATAGTGAAAGGCCTGGATGTGGAGAGGATGTTTCCACTAGCGGGATAGACTGGGACTAGAGATCACAGCAGCATAATTAAAGGACTGCACCTTGAGAAAGGAGTTATTGAGGAATTTCTTTAATCATAGGGTGGTGAATCTGAGGAATTCATTACCACAGACAGACAATAGACAATAGACAATAGGTGCAGGAGTAGGCCCATTTGGCGCTTTGAGCCAGCACCGCCATTCAATGTGATCATGGCTGATCATCTCCAATTAACACCCCGTTCCTGCCTTCTCCCCATATCCCCTGACTCCGCTATCTTTAAGACCCCTATCCAGCTCTCTCTTGAAAGTACCCAGAGAACCGGCCTCCACCGCCCTCTGAGGCAGAGAATTCCACAGACTCACAACCCTCTGTGTGAAAAAGTGGTTCCTTATCTCCATTCTAAATGGCTTACCCCTTATTCTTAAACTATGGCCCCTGGTTCTGGACTCCCCCAACATCAGGAACATGTTTCCTGCCTCTAGTGTGTCCAAACCCTTAATAATCTTATATGTTTCAACTGTGGAGGTCAAGTCATTTGGGTATTTTTAAAGTTACAGATTTTCAGACTCGTGATGAAGGGTATCAGGGGCTGAGCGGAAAAGGCAGGAGAATGGGGTTGAGAGGGAAAGATAGATCAACCACGATTGAATGGTGGAGTAGTCCAGATGGGCCAAATGGCCAAATTCTGCTCTTATAACTTATGAAATAATCATAGTTGACCAGTGTATCACTTCCATATTTCAAGGGCCACTCCTTGTCATAGGCTAACAGCAATGAAGAAATTTAACCTTTAGTGCACCATCGCAGGGCTGCCAGCTCTCACGCTTTGAGCGTGAGAATCACGCCTTTGAACAAATTCTCACGCCCTCACGCTGGTCACAAATTTCTCACGCTCTGTCATGAGAAATTCTGTGATCAACGAAAATGTCAAAACTCAGATAAACTGCATGGGCCGCGGGTGTTGGAGAGCCGGGGCTGAGGGAGGGATGGAAGCAGAACCAGCGGCGGGGACAGATGCGGGGAGCCGGCGCTGGCGAGTGTTTGCCGGGGCTGGCGAGTCGCTCGCTGCAGCTCTGGCCATGGAGCAGCCTCAGTGCAAGAGTCCCGGGCCGTCGGAAGCGTTGCACCATTGCCGAGAGAATAGAGAGAGGGAGAGGGGGGAGAGCCAGGAGAGGGAGAGTGGAGGGAGAGAGAGGTAGGGGAGAGAGATAGGGAGAGAGAGAGGAGAGAGACAGGGAGAGAGAGAGGGGGGAGTGAGGTGGGAGAGGGCGGGAAGAGGGAGAGGGTGAGAGAGGGGGGAGAGATAGGGGGAAGAGAGGGGGAAAGAGGAAGATGGGAGAGGAGAGAGGGAAGAAAGGGACAGAGAGAGGGGGGGGAAAGAGATGGGAGAGAGAGGGGGTGGAGAGGGGAAGAGGAGAGAGAGAGGGAGAGAGAAGAGACGAGGGAAAGGGGAGAGAGATGAGAGAGAGAGATAGAGAGAGAGGGGAGACAGGGGAGAGAGGGGGGTGAGAGAGAGAGAGGGAGAGACAGAGAGAAAGGGGGAGGGGAGAGATAGAGGGGTGAGATGGGGGAGAGAGAGAGAGGGGTGAGAGGAGAGAGAGCAGAAGAGAGGGGGGAGAGAGAGAGAGGGAGAGAGAGGAGGAGAGTGAGGGAGAGAGAGGGGGGAGAAAGATATGGGGAGAGAGAGAGAGGGGAGAGAGAGAGGGAGGAGAGTGAGGGAGAAAGAGATGGGGAGAGAGGGAGAGAGAGAGGGAGAGGGGGAGAGGGGGGAAGAGAGAGGGGGATAGAGAGGCAGGGCTGCAAACTCCCATGCTTTGAGTGTGAGAATCACGCATTTCACCAAATTCTCACGCTGATCACAAATTTATCTCGCTCTGGCGTGAGAAATTCTGTGATCAACGAAAATTTCAAAACTCATATCAACTGCATGGGCCACGGGTGTTGGAAGCAGAAGCAGCGGCGGGGACAGATGCGGACGGGGAGCGGGGCTGGCGAGTGTTTGCCGGGCTGGCGAGTCGCTCACTGCAGCTCCGGCCATGGAGCAGCCTCAGTGCAAGGCGTCGGAAGCGTTGTGCCGCTGCCGTGAGAGTCTCTGTGCCAAATTCGCCCAGGTGACCGGCATGGATCAGGCTGCAGCTCGGTGCATCCTGGAGGACAACCAGTGGCTGCTGGAAGTAAGTACCAGGCACTGGGTAGAAACGGTGGAAGATAGTGGATTTCAAATGGGGGTGGTTGGAGAAAGCATCCTGCTTGCCTGCTAGATTTTCACTTACTGTAAGTGCAGGAAAAATGTTCCCAATGTTGGGGGAGTTCAGAACCAGGGGGTCGCAGTTTAAGAATAAAGGGTAGGCCAGTTAGGGCTGAGATGAGGACAAACTTTCTTCATGCGAAAGTTGTGAATCTGTGGAATTCTCTGCCACAGAAGGCAGTGCAGGCCTATTCACTGGATGTTTTCAAGAGAGAGTTACATTTAGTTCTTGGGGCTAACGAAATCAAGGGATATGGGGAAAAAGCCAGGAAAAAAAAGAGGTACTGATTTTAGATGAATAGCCATGATCATATTGAATGGCAGTGCTGGCTCGAAAGCCGATGGCCTATTCCTGCACCCATTTTCTATGTTTCTATGCTTGAGTATATGGCAATAAAACTCGATCACTTGATTTTGACGCATTCATGCATGGTGGAGGTATAATGTGGTCATAGAGTGATACAGTGTGAAAAGGCCCGCCGGCGCCACTTGCCCACACCCGCCAACATGTCCCAGCTACGCTACCTGCTTTTGGTCCATACCTCCAAACCTGTCCTATCCATGTATCAGTCTAACTGTTTCTTAAATATTGGGATGGTCCCTGTCTCAACTACCTCCTCTGGCAGCTTGTTCCATACACCCACCACCCTTTGTGTGGAAAAAGTTACCCCTTAAAAAGTTACCTCTTAAAAATACTTCATACAAAAAACATTGGCATCATACTTCTACAATGCATTAAAACATGATTTTAATACATCAAATTTCAAAACGTCCCTACCCTGGGAGGGGGGGACACCCTACTTCCACAACTTCTCCCCACTCTGTTGCTCCACTCCCTCACCGGGTACCCCCAAGGCCAATGATCAGTGATCGCTCAGCCTCCCCTCTTTCAAAAACGCTCCAGGGCCCCTGGTTGAGACGGAAAACACTGCCAGATGTGAGCAGTTGAATGGTGGAGTAGACCAGATGAGAAAAATGGCCAAATTCTGCTCCTATAACTTATGAAATAATCATAGTTGACCAGTGGGTACACAAAAAGCTGGAGAAACTCAGCGGGTGCAGCAGCATCTAAGGAGCGAAGGAGATAGGCGACGTTTCGGATCGAGACCCTTCTTCAGACTGGTCAGGGATCAGGGAAACGAGAGATATAGACGGTGATGTGGGAGAGATAAGGAACAATGAGTGAAAGATATGCAAAAAAGTATCGGTGATAAAGGGAACAAGCCATTGTAAGCTGTTTGTGGTGTGAAAATGAGAAGCTGGTGCGACTGGGGTGGGGGAGAGATAGAGATAGAGGGAATGCCAGGGCCCCAGGGCTGAGGGAGAGGTGGGAAGGGGAGGAGACAGCAAGGGTTAACAGAATTGAGAAAATTCATATTCAAGCCCAAAGGATGCAGACTCCCCAAGCGGAATATGAGGTGCTGTTCCTCCAGCTTGCGGTGTTGCTCACTCTGGCCGTGGAGGAGGCCCAGGACCGAGGAGGTCGGATGTGGAATGGGAGGGGGAGTTGAAGTGCTGAGAGCCACCGGGAGGTCGGGTTTGGTTATTGCGGACCGAGCGGAGGTGTTCGGCGAAGCGATCGCCAAGCCTCCGCTTGGTCTCACCGATATAGATCATCTGGCATCTGGAGCAGCGGATGCAGTAGATGAGGTTGGAGGAGGTGCAGGTGAACCTCTGTCGGACCTGGAAGGACTGCTTGGGTCCCTGAAAGGAGTGGAGGGGGGAGGTGAAGGGACAAGTGTTGCATTTCTTGCGGTTGCAAGGGAAAGGTGCCCGGGGAAGGGGTAGAGTGGGAGGGGAGGGAAGAATGGACAAGGGAGTTGCGAGGGAGCGGTCTTTGCGGAAGGCAGAACAGGGGGGGAGATGGGAAGATGTGGCGGGTGGAGGGGTCACGTTGGAGGTGGCGAAACTGGCGGAGGACTATATGTTGTATTTGCCGGCTGGTGGGGTGAAAGGTGAGGACCAGGGGGACTCTGCCCTGTTTGCGAGTGGGGGAATGGGGGAGCGAGGGCAGTGTTGCGGGGTATGGAGGAGACCCTGGTGCGAGCCTCAATCAATAGTGGGGGAGGGGTAATCCCCGTTCTCTGAAGAGCGAGGGCAGTGTTGTGGGGTATGGAGGAGACCCTGGTGCGAGCCAGCCCAGTCGCACCAGCTTCTCATTTTCACACCACAAACAGCTTACAATGGCTTGTTCCCTTTATCACCGATACTTTTTTGCATATCTTTCATTCATTGTTCCTTATCTCTCCACATCACCGTCTATATCTCTCGTTTCCCTGATCCCTGACCAGTCTGAAGAAGGGTCTCGGCCCGAAACGTCGCCTATCTCCTTCGCTCCTTAGATGCTGCTGCACCCGCTGAGTTTCTCCAGCTTTTTGTGTACCCTCGATTCTCCAGCATCTGCAGTTCCTTCTTTAAAAAATAGTTGACCAGTGTATCACTTCCATATTTCAAGGCCACTCCTTGGCACAGGGCTGACAGCAATGAAGACATCAAGGGAGTTAGATGTGGCCCTTGTGGCTAAGGGGATCAGAGGGTATGGAGAGAAGGCAGGTACGGGATACTGAGTTGGATGATCAGCCATGATCATATTGAATGGCGGTGCAGGCTCGAAGGGCCGAATGGCCTACTCCTGCACCTAATTTCTATATTTCGATGTTTCTAAGAAATTTAACCTTTAGTGCACCATCGCAGGGCTGCCAGCTCTCACGCTTTGAGCGAGAGAATCACGCCTTTGAACAAATTCTCACGCCCTCACGCTGATCACAAATTTCTCACGCTCTGTCATGAGAAATTCTGTGATCAACGAAAATGTCAAAACTCAGATAAACTGCATGGGCCGCGGGTGTTGGAGAGCCAGGGCTGAGGGAGGGATGGAAGCAGAACCAGCGGCGGGGACAGATGCGGGTTGCCGGGCTGGCGAGTGTTTGCCGGGCTGGCGAGTCGCTCACTGCAGCTCTGGCCATGGAGCAGCCTCAGTGCAAGAGTCCCGGGCCATCAGAGGCGTCGGAAACGTTGCACCGCTGCCGTGAGAGTCTCTGTGCTGAAGGGAAAGAGACTCTCAAAGGGAGGCGGAGAGAGAGAGAGGGGAAGGAGAACAGGGAGACGGGGGGGGGGGGGGGGAGAGAGAGAGGGGGGTGAGGGGAGAGAGAGGGGAGAGACAGAGGGGGAGAGAATGGGGAGAGGGAGAGGGGGGAGAGCGAGGAGAGGGAGAGTGGAGGGAGAGAGAGGTAGGGGAGAGAGATAGGGAGAGAGAGAGGAGAGAGACAGGGAGAGAGAGAGGGGGGGTGAGGTGGGGAGGGGGGGAAGAGAGGGAAAGGGGTGAGGGGAGGAGGGAGAGGAGAGGGGGAGAGAGAGGGGGAAAGAGAGGGGGAAAAGAGAAGAGAGAGGAGAGAGGGAAGAAAGGGAAGAGAGCGAGGGGGGGAGAGGGGGGGGGAGAGAGAGAGAGAGAGAGAGAGAGGGGGAAGAGGGGGAGAGGAGAGAGAGAGAGGGGGAGAGAGAAAGAGAGAGGGAAGGGGAGAGGAGAGAGAGAGAGGAGAGAGAGAGAGAGAGAGAGAGAGAGAGAGAGAGGGGGGAGACAGGGAGAGAGAGGGGGGTGAGAGGAGAGAGGGAGAGAACACAGAGAGAGGGCAGAGAGGGGGAGGGGAGAGATAGAGGGAGAGATGGGGAGAGAGAGGGGGTGAGAGAGAGAGAGCAGAAGAGAGGGGGGAGAGAGAGAGAGGGGAGGAGAGAGAGGGGAGGTGAGAGAGCGAGAGAGAGGGAGAGAGGGAGAGGAGAAGTGAGAGTGGGGGTTGAGCTCGCTTCTCTGTGAGGGAGGAGTGAGAGGGGCGCATGGGGAGAGAGCGCGGGTGAGAGGGGGGATCACAGGGCTGCCAACTCCCATGCATTGAGCATGAGAATCACGCATTCTCACCAATTCTCACGCTGATCACAAATTTACTCGCTCAGTTGGCGTGAGAAATTCTGTGATCAACGAAAAATCAAAACTCATATCAACAGCTATGGGCCAACGGGTGTTGGAAGCAGAAGCAGCGGCGGGGACAGATGCGGGACGGGGAGCGGGGCTGGCGAGTGTTTTGCCGGGCAGGCGAGTCGCTCACTGCAGCTCCGGCCATGGAGCAGCCTCAGTGCAAGGCGTCGGTAAGCGTTGTGCCGCTGCCCCCCCCCCCCCCCCCCCCCCGTGAGAGTCTCTGTGCCAAAATTCGCCCAGGTGACCGGCATGGATCAGGCTGCAGCTCGGAGCTCCTGGAGGACAACCAGTGGCTGCTGGAAGTAAGTACCAAGCACTGGGTAAAACGGTGGAAGATAGTGGACTTCAAATGGGGGTGGTTGGAGAAAGCATCCTGCTTGCCTGCTAGATTTTCACTTACTGTAAGTGCAGGAAAAATGTTCCCAATGTTGGGGGAGTTCAGAACCAGGGAGTTCGCAGTTTAAGAATAAAGGGTAGGCCAGTTAGGGCTGAGATGAGGACAAACTTTCTTCACGCGAACATTGTGAATCTGTGGAATTCTCTGCCACAGAAGGCAGTGCAGGCCTATTCACTGGATGTTTTGAAGCATTCATGCATGGTGGAGGTATAATGTGGTCATAGAGTGATACAGTGTGAAAACAGGCCCGTTGGCGCCACTTGCCCACACTCGCCAACATGTCCCAGCTACGCTCCCTGCTTTTGGTCCATACCTCCAAACCTGTCCTATCTATGTATCAGTCTAACTGTTTCTTAAATATTGGGATGATCCCTGTCTCAACTACCTCCTCTGGCAGCTTGTTCCATACACCCACCATCCTTTGTGTGGAAAAAGTTACCCCTTAAAAAGTTACCTCTTAAAAATACTTCATTCAAAAAACATTGGCATCATACTTCTACAATGCACTAAAACATCAAATTTCAAAACGTCCCTACCCTGGGAGGGGGACACCCTACTTCCACAACTTCTCCCCACTCTGTTGCTCCACTCCCTCACCGGGTACCCCCAAGGCCAATGATCAGTGATCGCTCAGCCTCCCCTCTTCCAAAAACGCTCCAGGGCCCCTGGTTGAGATGGAGAACACTGCCAGATGTGAGCAGGGAACTAAGGCCCGTTATGTGCGATGTCTGGATCCCAATGCTCAGCGCTTTGTGTTTCGGAGTTGGCTAATGTTATTGATTTGTAATTAGCCTGATTTGTAATTAGTTGACAAAACCTTAATTTATTAATCCGGAATATCCAGGGGGATGGGATTAGTGTAATATTAAAATGACCTGCAAGGTGTCAGGCTGTCTGTCACAACATACAGCCCTGATAACCCATTATTTCCTTCGGTTAAATATTGGGAAGGTAGCACTATTGTCATTTGCCACTCAATTATTATGTTTGTTTACGTCACTGACTATTTCTAAACCCCCACCCCCCCCAATTCCTTTGCAAGGTTGAATAGAAGTGTCCCCAATCTCGTTGTTTTATTAATTGAATACGTAGGTGAACATCCTCAAGGAGTGTAATCAGATGGAAACTGATTAAGATACAATATTTAAGAGCTTGTTCAAAGAAGGGGCATATTTTAAAGGAGTGACAGAGATACTTGCAGGGGAATGTGTGAGGAGATTATTATTTGTCTTTAGCTTTAGCTTGAACCAGGACATCTGAAGATTCAAAGTTTAATATAGTAATTGTGCTGATACTGACCCCAACCAACAATGTAATGAATATCATCCCTTCCAGAGGTTTTACTTTTATGATGCCATTTAAACTTCACTTGGATTTCAATCACTTCAATGTAAAAGTAATTGGGAATGGGGAGCATTGGAACAAAAATTTGCCCTCGGTACATATTAACTGTAATTTAATAATGTATGCATGTTGGTAGGTGCAATCAAAACAAAAATCTTTTTATCATTGTTGTGTTATGAATACCACAGAAAATATTATGTACCCTCAAGATCACATTTAATAGAATAATATTGCTTAAATATATAGTTATTGGACTTTGCATTTCGGAAAAGTCCCAGCTGAGAGGAAGACACAAAATACTGAAAGTATTGGGGGTGAAAATGACTTCAGGACAGTTTGTTATGAAAATGAAATAAATAGACAATAGACAATAGGTGCAGGAGTAGGCCATTCCGCCAAGCATCCAGAGAACCTGCCTCCTCCGCCCTCTGAGGCAGAGAATTCCACACTCACCACTCTCTGTGAGAAAAAGTGTTTCCTCGTCTCCGTTCTAAATGGCTTACTCCTTGTTCTTAAACTGTGGCCCCTGGTTCTGGACTCCCCCAACATCGGGAACAATTTCCTGCCTCTAGCGTGTCCAAGCCCTTAACAAATGGTAACAGAATACTTATACAGCTGAGTGAGTATAATTTTATGGATGAGAAATTGTGTTCAAACCAATTGATGACTTCTTTGACAAAGTAACTAGCATGTTAGATAACAAGGAAGCCCAATGAATGTAGCACATTTTGTTATCCATAATTTGGTCTGTGAAGTGCCCCATAAAGGATTACTGCACCTGTGGGCTTGAACGTAATAGGTTAAGTCCAGGGGGTCAGAAATGGGGTTTTATGTGAGGGCAAGATATATTGTCAATGCAAAGGGACAACTGTCAGAGCAAGGACAAGTGTGCATCCAGAGTCAAGGTCTGGAATAGTACTAGGTGTGCAGTCAAAGCTGGGACCAGGGGAGTGTTTCAGCACTGGGAACCTAAGCAGGTAAGCAGCTATGATCAGGGTAGAATAGGAGGCCAGGTGTAAGGCTGACTCAGGGACAGGAATGAGAGAAGGTATGCAACTGGAGTCAGGGTCAGGAGTAGTACCAGGTGTGCAGTGAGACCCAGGTTGGTCAGCATGGGCCAGGTGTTTGATTATAACCTGATATCCATACATGAATACACTAAGATGCACCATATGAATACAGTATGCGCCATGTTGCACAATTTCAATGCTGAAAAAATGCAAAACGTTCTATACGAATGTGAGGGGTGACACCACCCCCACCCCCCCCCCCCCCCGGTCGTTACGCTCCCTCGGGCTTGGTCTCTCGCAATTTCTCACTCCCAATGCTGGCAACCCTGACCATTGTGGGCGGTACAGTGGTATAGTTGCTGCCTTACTGCACCAAAGACCTGGGTTCGATCCTGACTACGGTGAGCTGTCTGTTACGGAGATTGTACGTTCTCCCCGTGACCGCGTGGGGTTCCTCCGAGTGCTCTGATTTACCCCCACATTCCAGAGATGCTGCCTAACCTGCTAAATCAGTCTGAAGAACCTGCTAAATCAGTCTGACTTCCGGTGGCGCTATGGAGTAGTAAGCCACAGCACCAGCCAGCTCCGCAAAAATTCTGCAAAAAACGGGGATTTAAACAGATTTAAAACACTTTACCGATCGACTGCTTTCACTATCTGCCGCCATCAACATCGACGGTACCGGCTGACGTCATCAGCCCTGCGACGAATCATGACGGCGAACGGAGCCCTACCGAGAAAACGAAGGTAAAAAAACCCGGCGAGAGCGGGAGAAGGCTGGGAGAAGCCTCGGACTCTTTTTGATTAGGGCCCAGCTCCGTGGAAGACGTTTTCCAGGAAAGCAGACACAGTAGGTGAGGACTTGAAAATTTTTATTTCTCATCAGATGGCTGATTTAAAACGTGAAGAAATGAAAGATATAAAGAAAGAAATGAAAGTAATACAGGAAGATATTAAAGGAAGAAATATCTCAAATTAATAATCAGATGGACTTGATGAAAAATCAATGGCGTGAATTTCAAAAAGATATAAAGACGCAAATTGATAATAAGTTCAAGAGAGACTCAGAAATATTGAAGAATGAAATCATTGATATGATTAATAACTTGGAACGCAAGATGGAGGGTAAACTTGAAAAATGTTAAAAAAGACTTTAAACATAAGATTGACCCTATTGCAAAAGTGGTCGAACAACAAGTTGACGGCATAAAAACCTTGAAAAGATAGCGGAGGCTAGTACTGTGTCTACAGCAAAGCTGATACAGAACAAGAACGTCTACTGGAGTTGTTATCCAAAGTAACAGAATAAATGCACGCAGCTGGAAGGCTATCAAAGAAGGCAGAACTTGAGGATTGCAGGGATTCCTGAAGGTTTAGAGAAACACGAAGACACTCGAGAATTCACTGCTAAATTACTGCAAGGCTGTTTTATCTTTGGATGATATGCCTGTTTTAGCTCGTGCACACCGAGTCGGCAGAAGACAGAACCAGTACAAAACGCCCCCCCCAAGACAAATCATTGTCAAGATTACAATATGATTTCACCCTCGAGGACATTATGCAAAGAGCCTCGAGAACAAAGAATCTAATGTTTCAAGGACAAAGAATCAGTATCTATCGAGACTATCCCCCAGAGGTTGCCAGAAAACGAAAAGCGTTTAACGAAGCCAAAAAACCTTATGAGGGGTGTAGAAAACTTGAGATACGGTCTGAATTACCCCGCCATCTTAAGAGTTACTTATAACAACGTGGAACACTTTTTCAAGACTCCAACAGAAGCAATGGAATTTGCAAAGCAGTTTGACACTTGAAAACCATTCTACAAGCAAATATACTGCCTTTTTTCTATTTTTTAAAGACCTAGCACGGTCGCTTGACATTTTATGAAACTCTATACGACGAAACATGGAATTAAAAAGAAATCAGAAGGAATGGACAATGTCGTATGGAACGAAAGACCTAGCACAGTCTCATTGACATTTTATGAAACTTTATACGACAATATGAATTTAGAAGAAATCAGAAGGAATGGACAATGTCGTATGGAACGAAATGTTTTCCCCCCAGATTGGAAGAAGCTCACCGAACTAACATAAACAAATAACACACCTACTAAAATGATAACGCGGTTTTATTATTTACTATGACTGTTATTAACCAAGACTCTGCACCATCGCTAACTAATACTACTAATAATTAATATCTTATGTCCTGTTACACATGGGGATATCCCTTCCTCAATATATTTCTCCCTTTTTTAATAATGACTTCTATTTTTTTGTATTTTTAAAAAAAAAAAATTTTTTCTTTAACTGTGGCTTTATAATTGGATTTTTTTTTTTTTTTTTAAAACTAACCCTTAGATATATATACATTTATGATGTTTAATATCACTCATTTCATTTCTTTAATACTATATTCCCGTTAAATATTACATATGGAATAATAAAATTCCTTAAAAAATTAGGAGCTGGCTAAATTAATAACATCAATGCCGGAAGCCTTTAGATTAATGGCCAACACAAACTTGGCTTTCACAAACTACAAATATTTTATTGTAGTTCTTCTATTCTTTATACACCTTTCTAAGCTTTTTATTCACTTCTCACCATGTTTTTTATGTTTACTATATCTTTCAGTTTTGAATGGAGTTATATACTGGAACAATGGAGATACACTCGTGAAGCACATAAGAAAGATCTAAAATTCAGCTACTCGGTGAGTTCGGGTGTAAGGTTAAGTCTACTGCGCGTCGGACCCTTGGACCCTATTCTAGATTCCCACAAATCTAAAAAATGCAGGATTTAAAAAGAAATATGGGGGAACGAGGGATTAACCTTTTGCAGTTGGAATGTTAAAGGTATCATGAACCAATAAAAGAGGAAAAATATTGACACATTTAAAGGCAATGAAAGCTGATGTAATTTACATCAAGAAACTCACTAAAGAAAGACGCTGAAAATAGGCTGAAAGCTAAATGGATAGATAAAATATACCACTCTTCCTTTACACACAAATCAAGAGGCGTAGTTAATATTATTTCGTAAAGGTACTTTATTTTAAGCATATATCTACTATATCTGATAAAGATGGCAGATACATTATTGTAATAGGAGAAATAAATAGGGAAAAAAATGATTTTTGTTAACATCTATGGTCCAAATTTTTGATAGTCCTTTATTCTTTAAGAAAGTACTTAATAATATTCCAGAATTAACACACTACAATTTGATAATTGGAGGAGATTTTAATTGTACATTAGACCCTTATTTAGATAGATCTTCAAAACAAAGGAAAACTAAATCGCACTCTAGTGATTTATTAAACGCATACATTCAAACGTCTAAACATTAAAGATGTTTGTGAGAACAGAAAATCCTACTGGTCGAGAATATTCCTTCTACTCGCCAGTACATAAAACCTATTCAAGAATAGATTTACTTCCTAGTAGATGCAAAGCTTATTTCACTTACTTACGAATCCAAATATCATAAATATTATAATTTCAGATCACGCACCATTAACATTTAAAATTAAAATAAATGGTTTAAAACAGGAAATCTAGGACAATGGAAACTTAATCCACAAATTTTAAAAAATAAAACAACTCAGGAATACATCATAAACCCAGATTAAGATGTTTTTTGAAATAAATGATCAACCAGAAATATCTCGCTCTTTATTATGGGAAACATTTAAAGCATATATCTTCGAGGAATTATGATTTCTTCACAAAGCATTCCATAATAAGAAGATTCGGAAGGAACAACATGACTTAGAAAGGAGATCAAACAATTAGATATACAGAATGCAACAAAAATCAGATATAATAATACATAATAAAATTGTAGCATTGAAGTATAAATTAAATAAAATATATACTGATCAAGTTCTAAAATATTACCAACATACTAAACAATTGTTTGTTTGAATTTGGAGACAAACCACAAAAACTATTGGGCTCGACAATTAAGGAAAATTGAAGCGGAAAAAATTTATACATAGGATTAAATCACAAAACGGTGAATTATTAATACAACCCAAGGATATTAATGAAAGATTTATGCAATATTATAAAAATTTGTATACTGGTAACACAACAGTAAATAAAACAGAAATAGATGCCCTTTTTAAATGGATGTAAACTTAAAAGAATTAGATTTACAAAATAGAGAATTTTTTAAATGGCCGATATTTCAATAAAAGAAATCCAAGAATCTATTAAATCTTTAAAAAATGGTAAAACTCCAGGACCAGATGGTATAGGCTCGGAATTTTTATAAAATTTTTCATGCCCAAATGGTCCCATATTTTAAAATCATTATATGAACAGATATATATACAAGAGAAATTACCAGACACATTGAACGAATCTATTATAACACTTTATACCCAAAATAAATAAAGACTTGGATGATCCAGGATCGTATAGAGCAATTGCTTTATTAAATACTGATCAAAAAATTTTAACAAAAATTCTTGCACAAAGACTAAGCAAAATTGTTAATGAATTAATTCACCCTGATCAAACAGGATTTATACCTAAAAGATATTCTTCATATAATTTAAGACGGTTATTTAATATTATATACTCGAAAAAGAGTGATAAAAAAGATTTAGTAGTCATCTCGTTGGATGCAGAAAAAGATTTTGACCAGGTGGAATGGCCTTATCTATTTTCGGTGATGGAAGCATTTAAGCTTGGTGATAAGTTTACTACTTGGATTAAATTATTATACGCAAATCCAACAGCTAGAATAATAACAAATTATATGTTATCAACTAAGTTTAGTTTATCTCGAGGTTGTAGACAAGGCTGTCCTTTATCACCATTACTGTTCGCGTTAGCAATCGAACCCCTTGCTCAAAGGGTAAGACTACATCCAGAAATATATGGATACGATACTAAAGATACTAAGAATAAAATCTCGTTATATGCGGACGATATACTACTTTTATATTACAAAAACCGGAAATAAGTATCTGTAATTTGTTAAAACTAATAACGGAATTTGGTTTAATTTCAGGATATAGCATCAATTGGAATAAAAGTGAACTTATGCCAATAACCATGAATAATTTACAGATATTACAACAATTTCCTTTCAAGATAACAAATGAAAATATTAAATATCTTGGTATTTTTGTTACAAAAAGATTTGACTCTTTATTTAAATCTAATTTCCCGTTATTATTGAATAAATTAAATAAAAATATCTTATATTGGAAAAGCTTACCTATCTCAATGTTAGGTAAAATAAACGCAATAAAAATGATTTTCCTCCCACAATTATTATATTTATTTCAATCAATCCCGATATACCTTTCTAAAAATTTCTTTAAAAAAGTAGACTCAATAGTCACTAACTTTATTTTGGGACTACAAAAATCATAGAATAAATAAAAAACATTTAGTAAAGCTAAAATAAACGGGGGTTTAGCTTTACCAAATTTTATGTTCTATTATTGGCAGTTAATATTAGAAAATATGAATTTTTGGTTAGGAGAAATAGATATAAACCAAATTGGTTTTAAAAATGGAAAGAGAAGACTGTTTTCCATTTGAAATTAGCTCTATAATATTTGCTAATATTAATGTACCCTAAGAAAACTTATAGCGAAAATCTGATAATAGAAAGTGGAATACGTATTTGGAAACAAATAAAGAAAACACTAAAACTAAAATTTATACCGCTAGCTCTTACAATTGCCAATAATTTTACGTTTTAAACCGTCAATGATGGATAAAGCTTTTACACAATGGAAAAATAAAGGAATTCTAAACATAGGGGATCTCTATAAGGATAATTCATTTCTTTCATTTCAAGAATTACAACAAACTTACGGGCTTCATAATAATGAATATTTCAGATATTTACAAATCAGAAACTATATTTCCGCAAATACACAAGAACTTAGAAATAGAAAGAGTGAAATTTTAGATGAATGCTTGAATAAACACCCAAATACAGAAAAAATGATATCATACATTTATAACCATTTTGTTGGAAAGTGATATCCCATCATCGGAAATACATAGACAGCGCTGGGAAAATGAACTAAGTCAAATAATAAGTCCAGAAATATGGAAGAAAGCCTACAAACATATACATTATTGCTCTTTAAACGCTAAACATGCACTTATACAGTTTAAAATCTTACACAGATTACATTATTCTAAATCTAAACTACATAATATATTTCCAAAACTATCACCTATATGTGATAAATGTCAAATCATGGAAGCAACTCTGTCGCATTCATTTACTAATTGCACGAAGATTTTACAATATTGGAATGAAATATTCAAAACAATCTCGAAAGTTATTAATATTACTATGATTTATGACCCAAAGTTAATCATACTTGGAATACCGGAAATGGAACAAATAATTACAAGGAATCATAGAACTTTTATCGACTATTCTTTAATAATTGGGAAAAAATTAATATTAAAATTTTGGAAAGGCCCTGTATCCCCAACAATTAAAATGTGGAATACAGAAATGACGGAGACACTTCACTTGGAGAGATTGAGACTTGTCCTTATGGACAGGTTAGATCTCTTCAAGGAGATATGGTCTCCCTATATTAAATATCTACAGGGTCACAATGGTTCGGCGCAGGGACTTGACTGGGGCCTGAATATCTGAGTGGATGAAGAAATACACATAACAAATCATGAATGTATCTCCAAGATTGGATTACTTAGTAATACTTTAATCTCCATCAAACTTTTTCATACCTTTCTTTTCTATTTTCTATTCCTTTTTTTCTATCTATCTATCTTTAATTAAGGAAAAAAATTATAGAAACATACTATATAAATTTTTAATATGTACACACTTATCTCTGTTTGTATGAAAAAGATTATAGATGTCTTAAACTTGTAATTATATAAAACTATGTACTTTCAATTATACAATAACTATGAAATATAAAATTAACAATAATACAAACATTATTAATACTTTGATAACATTATGAATATTAAAAAAAAAATGTTGTTTAAGATTGGGTATTACGTAGTTAAATTAGCGGGGAATTCTATTTGGTAATTAGAAGAATATCTATGTTTTGAGAAATCTAAGTGTATTACTTATATTAGGAATATACTACATATACCCCCAATTATATAAAATAAATAATAACGGAATGTATAATGGATAATACTACAATTATCATAAATAGTACTAATTAATAATCAATACGTTATAATTTTATACATTTGTATAAATCTCAATGTCGTATAAGAGTGTACTTGGTATATACTGTTTCTACAATAAAAAAATATATTTAAAAAAAAAAAAAAAAAAAAAAAAAAAAAAAAAAAAAAAAAAAAAAATAAATCAGTCTGAAGAAGGGTCTCGACCCAAAACGTCGCCTATTCCTTCGCTCCATAGATGCTGCTTCACCCGCTGAGTTTCTCCAGCTTATTTGTCTACCTGGTAAATTACTCCAGCACTTTGTGTATTTTTGTGAGAAAGAAAATATGATAATTACATTTTTATAAACAAGCACAAACAACTAATTCCCTATCCACAACTGTCAGAATTCTCCGAAGACCCTATATTATAATTGCTTGCCAATAGACCAGGAGCCAATTACTAGTATTTAGAAAAGTAATAATAATTAATAACCAACATTCAAAGACTTGGCCCACCCCAGTCATTCCTTTATCTCCCTGCTCTCATCTGGAAGAAGTTACTGAACCTTGAACGCACACACTGCCGGTCTCAGAAATGGCTTCTTCCCTTCTATCAGGCTTCGCAACAGTCCTTCCATAAGCTGGGGTTGTAAACTGCAAAAGTAAAATACGAGGTGCTGTTCTTCCAATTTGCGTGTGGTCTTACTCAGACAGTAGAGGAGGCCTAGGATAGATAGGTCAGTATGGGAGTGGGAAGGAGAGTTAAAATGCTTGGAAACCGGGAGATTGTTTTCAGAGTTGACAAAAGCTTTTTCCAGTCACCCCTATTTTAGGTGGATCTTCCATCTTTCTCCCAACATCCCTCTTTCGCCAGTCACCTTTGAATATCAAAATAGGACGTACATGGTAAATGGTAGGGAATTGAGGAATGCTGTGGAACAGAGGGATCTAGGAATAACTGTGCATAGTTCCCTGAAGGTGGAATCGCATGTAGATAGGGTGGTAAAGAAAGCCTTTGGTGTGCTGGCCTTTATAAATCAGAGCATTGAATATAGGAGTAGGGAAGTAATGTTAAAATTGTACAAGGCATTGGTAAGACCAATTCTGGAGTATGGTGTACAATTTGGTCGCCTAGTTATAGGAAGGATGTCAACAAAATAGAGAGAGTACAGAGGAGATTTACTAGAATGTTGCCAGGGTTCCAGCAACTATGTTACAGAGAAAGGTTGAACAAGTTAGGTCTTTATTCTTTGGAGCGCAGAAGGTTAAGGGGGGGACTTGATTGAGGTCTTTAAAATGATGAAAGGGATAGACAGAGTTGACGTGGATACGTTTTTTCCCATTGAGGGTAGGGAAGATTCAAACAAGAGGGCATGACATGAGAATTAAGGGACAGAGGTTTCGGGGTAACGCGAGGGGGAACTTCTTTACTCAGAGGGTGGTGGCTGTGTGGAATGAGCTTCCAGCAGAAGTGGTGGAGGCAGGATCGATTTTAACATTTAAGAGTAAAGTGGATAGGTATATGGACGTGAAGGGAATGGAGGGGTATGGTCTGAGTGCAGGTAGATGGGACTAGGGGAAAACAAATGGTCGCATGGACTGGAAGGGCCGAGAGGGCCTGTTTCCGTGCTGTAATTGTTATATGGTTATATGTTATATGGTTATAAACCTTTTGAAAGGTATATTTTGTAAAATTGCAGCACATTGCTCATTTTTTGTTTTCTGACACGTGATACTAAAACTTATGATAAATATATGCTAATATGAACAATGGCAAAAATGCATTTTTGACAAATTATTTCAGATTTTCTTTAATTACCAGAAAGTGCTTAAAACCGGGAAATAGAAAGATATGAACACATCAAAAGCCAATCAGGTGATTAGATTCCTTTTTTCACCCGTAAGAAACTGTTTGATGATCAAAATATAAGAATAACATTAATCTGTATAATAAGAAAACAATGTCGTATGCAAGCCTTCTATGCTTTCTTTATTGCAGAAAGAGATATAACATTCATTGTTTACAGATTCTCATAAGCACATTTATTTTTTTGAAACAAGCCTATACAATTTTGGCCAAGTCTTCAATGTTTTAAATTCCAAATGCCTCATGACAACATATCAAAATTACACAACATGAATAATTTCCATTTCATTGTTACATATTAATACTTGCATTAAACGTATATAGTGTCAAAAGTGAAAACAATGCAAGAACACAATATGGCACAAAGGTAAAGCTATAAAGTTGAAAATAATTCTTGCATAATTCAAACTGACTGTTGGTTCATAACAGCTAACCATAGCATAAAAGAAATGTTCCTCAATTCATTTATTTTTAAATTCAGAACATTTTGTGCTGAGGCGTCATGCAGTGCGTGTGCGCAGAGGAGGAAAGAAGCAGAAGTCTATTGTTCCAAGGGAAAGTGATTGTAGTGCTAAGTAAGGTTTTGAGTAAAAAGATGCTTTTGATTTCTACTCGCCTCTTCTCTTTCACAATGAGCCACCATTTTGTGGTTGCACATACAAGAAGCTGCTCCAATGATGCAGAGCACTGGTGTAACTAACTCATGTTATTTACACTAAAGATCAAGTTGATAGAGCAACCAAGACATTATCTGAAGCCAGCATGCAGAGTAATTTTGAATTTCTAATGCTGCCTTTTAAATATTGTTGCTGTTTAGTTATGCCAAGGTGAAAATGAAAATACAATGTATAACATTACAAACTTGCTGACTTCATCAGTACAAATCCTTTAAATAATGTTGATGACAGAATTGCTTTTATTGATGATTGAAACTTTCAGTCAGTAAGTCATACAATTGGCCACTTTTCAGTTTTGAATACTTTAAATGATACCAATGCTCAACACCCAATCAACTGAAACTGGACGGCTTCTAACTTTGTACTCCATCAACCTATACGGTCATATGACGGGATACTAATTGATTGCTTCTTCATTGATTTGGAAATGCCCAAACTAATAGAGACCAAATAGCCCGTAAACTCTGTACAACACAAAGACCAAAAGCATTGCATAATTCCTTTCAGATCTTGTGCACAGGCACACACACTCACCTATGACAAGATCTAGCAGACCAAACTAATAAGAACTACTTGCTTTGGAAAATGTCCAAAATGGAAAATAATTATTGATGTGGAAGAATAACAATTTGTTGGCTTTTGACTTTAAATTGTATATTTTATTATTAACTATACGTTTACATAGGACTAATAAATGCAATGGCACCGTGGCAGTATGCATATTTGAGAAACTGTGACTCCCCATCAACTAAAAATCCAAACCGTCTTCAAGGTTTAGTTCACCGTCATTTGCAGACTTCTGTACATTTGATGGTGTCTGTTCATTTGATGGCTTCTGTACATTTGATGGCGTCTGTACATTTGACGGCATTTGCTTACTTTGAGGAGAGAGTTTGTGTGTGTTAAAGTAGCAGGTAACTTGGCGAGGAACTTCAGCCAGTACACTTTGTGCAAGAGCTTCTTTGGCAGCCTGCGGACAGACAAACAGAAACTTAAGAATTGTTGGTCCCCTGATAAGATGTTACCTTCGAAGCAAATGATTAATTTTAATTAAATCCACATTTATTTTTAGGGGCACACAAACACCTGACATAGATCAGCCATAATCGAATGAATAGTGGAGTAAACGCGAGGCCAAATTGCCTAATTCTGCTCCTATGACTTAAACTTGTGACTACATGGTGAAGACAACATGCTGGCCTTAATCATTCAGGGCATTACAGAAGTTGTACAAGACTTTGGTGAGACCACACTAGGAGTATAGTGTTCAGTTTTGATCAAACTACTGTCGGAAAGATGGCATTAAGATGGAAAAACCACAGAAGATTTATAAGAATGTTGCCAGGACTAGAGGACCAAAGGTATAGCGAAGGGTTGGACAGGTTAGGACTTTAATCCATTGAGCGCAAGAGGCTGTGGGATGACCTTATAGAGGTGAGTAACGCAGTGCTTCCACACCTCAAATTTTTTTTTCCTGAAATAGAATTCCAAATTTCCTGGAATTTGATGGTATTTCCCGGCCCGGTAAGCCTTCCCCAACTGCGCGTGTGCGGATACCGAGCTCACAGCGCACGCGCGGGGAGACGGCATCTTTACCGCGTCACCGGCGCCATTTTCAATTGTGACGCGGCTGACGGGTCTCCCCCAACTGCGCAGGTCGTGAATATACACGTACGTTTTCTCCACAAATCATCCCGCGGGCCTGATTGGACCCCTTCGCGTCTCCCCGAGCGTGCACAGTGGGCCCCGTATCCGCGCGTGCGCAGTTGGGGCGGCAGTCGTACATGCGCCATTCAGGAAGGCTTAACGGGCCGGGAAATTTCCCAAAATTATTTAATTTCCCTAAAATTACCCGAAGACAACCGGAATTTCCCGAATTTCAGGTCATTTCCTTCAAAGTGGAAACATCACGAGGGGATGGATAAGGCAAATGCTTCCTCGTTTTCTCAGGAAAAGGCAATCAAAAACTAGAGGACATAATTTTAAGGCGGGAGTGGCAAGATTTAAAGGCAGCAATTTCACACAGAGGGTGGTGAGTATATTGAACGAGCTGCCAGCGAGAGTGGTTGAGGCAGGTAGAATATTTAAAAGGCATTTGGACAGATAGATGGAAAGGAAAACATGTTTAGAAGGATATGGCCCTAATGCAGAGCAAGTGGACTAGATTAGATTGGTAGGAAAAAACTGCAGATGCTGGTTGGTTTAAATCAAAGATAGACACAAAATGCTGGAGTAACTCAGCGGGGCAAGCAGTATCTCTGGAGAGAAGAATGGGTGAAGGGGAATGGCGACAAGATCCTTCTTCAGACTGATGTCAGGGTAGTGGGCAGTACAGTGATAGAAAGTAGTTGAAGGCAATAAAACAGGAAGCAGAACTGGGTAAGGGGTGGAGGATGGAAAGCGAGGGAAAGCAAGGGCTACTTGAAATTAGAAAAGTCAATGTTCAAGATTAGGTGGGCATTTCAGCCAGCAAAGATGAGTTGGGCAGGAGGGCCTGTTTCTGTGCAGTATTGCTAACTCTGACTGTTATGTACAAGGACCAGATGACTCAAAAACCAAGCGAGACTTGTTTTAGGCCTTGAATGATGTGAGATATGTAGAAACTAAGACCTGCATATGTTGGTTTATACCAAAGATGGACACAAAATGCAGGGGTAACTCAGCGGGTCAGGCAGCAGCTCTGGAGTCCCGACCCAAAAGTCACATATCCTTTTTCTCTGGAGATGCTGCCTGACCTACCGAGTTACTCCAGCATTTTTGTGTGCATGCAAGAGATGTATTGCAACTTAAATGTCACAGTGATCACGGTGTTTGGAACTTGTAAAAGGATTGCATTTCACCAGCATCAATAATGGTGAAGAAGTCTTGCCATATGGAGCGGACTAAACTATTTAAATTATTTCTCTTCTGCACACCAATTACTTCTTTGTCTCTTTGGCCTCAATATTTGAATAGCAGCTTAACAGAAATTACTCACATTCTGGAATTTCCTATATGGCACAAACTGGACAATGTCTCGAACTGCTGTTTCTCCAGTCGGAGATCTCAGAACCCCGTCATCACCATCCAGAAACTCCATGGCAGTGAAATCTGCCTCGCCAACACCAACAATGATCAGAGACAATGGCAGCTTAGAAGCATTCACAATGGCATGTCTAGTTTCATCCAAATCCGTTATCACTCCGTCTGTGATGATCAGCAAGATGTAGTATTGCTGTTAAAAACAAGAACAAAAAAAAAAAATCACAAATTATACCAATGTTCAAGAGCTTCACCTTGGTGTTATATTGAAGTATTTATCACACTGTACATGGATTTGAAAAATAAAAGGACACGGAGACACTCTGATATCACGCACAGGTGCTCCTCTGGTTACGTGGCCTCACTGCAAGTAGCTTAAAAAAAAATGTATTGCCCAAGTGTGGACAGGCACATATGGACATGCACAATGGTGTTAAAAATAGAACGAGTCACTTGTAGATAGGCACAAAATGCTGGTGTAACTCAGCGGGGCAGGCAGCATCTGTGTGGTGAAGGTATTAGTGACGTTTCGGGTCTTCAATCTGAGAGCCGGAATGGGAAAAGCTCGAAGAGGGGAGGGGAAGGGAGAGGCAGGACAAAGCACGGCAGGCAAAAGGTGAACACAGACTGAAGAAATGTTCCGGCCTGAAATATCACCTATTCCTTCTCTCCCGAGATGCTGCCTGTCTCCCGCTGAGTTACTCCAGCATTTTGTGTTTATCTTCGGTTTAAACCAGCATCTGCAGTTCCTTCCTACAAGTGCGTCACTTGTATCTTGACATGCTTGCCATAGATTGGTGTTTCCCCAAATGAATTTGGTAGTGGGATACGTATCATACATCACCTTGAAGTATTCAATGTCAACCACTTGATTACATCTACCCTGAAGCATGATAGAACATCCCTGACTCAACGCATGAAACCACAAGTCTCCAGAAACCACAAATCTCTAAACTAAACTAAAAACTAAACTAAAAGAGTGAGAGTATCACAGACACATCCCTACATTCTCCAACTAAAACCCAACCAAGAATCCATGGCTCAAAAATTCCAAGGCAATACATTTTACTTTAAAACTGATCTACAGAGTTTATGACATACCACTTAAATTTAGGTGAAAATCAGGTGAGATATATCTATCCATTTGAAAATTATGAATAACTGCAAAGAATAACGATACCAGTTTTATATTATCCTAAGTGTCAATGTCTTCTTTTGCAGTTGTATAGGGCTCTGGTAAGACCACATCTGGAGTATTGCGTACAGTTTTGGTCTCCTAATTTGAGGAAGGTGCAGTGTAGGTTCACGAGATTGATCCCTGGGATGGCGGGACTGTCATATGAGGAAAGATTGAAAAGACTAGGCTTGTATTCACTGGAGTTTAGAAGGATGAGGGGGAAACTTATAGAAACATATAAAATTATAAAAGGACTGGACAAGCTAGATGCAGGAAACATTTTCCCAATGTTGGGCAAGTCCAGAACCAGGGGCCACGGTCTTAGAATAAAGGGGAGGCCATTTAAGACCGAGGTGAGAAAAAACCTTTTCACCCAGTTGTGAATTTGTGGAATTCCCTGCCACAGAGAGCAGTGGAGGCTAAATCACTGCTTGGATTTAAGAGAGAGTTAGATAGAGCTCTAGGGGCTAGTGGAATCAAGGAATATGGGGAGAAGGCAGGCACGGGTTATTGATTGGGGACAATCAGCCATGATCGCAGTGAATGGCGGTGCTGGCTTGAAGGGCCGAATGGCCTCCTCCTGCACCTATTTTCTATGTTTCTATGTTAAGAGATGGCATCAGGAAAGTGGATTAAAAAAGTTGTACGATAAAAAGTTCTGATGCTTATTACCAAGGCTGGGACACGTCGCCAACATAGAACTTAATGCCAAAAGCAATGCGAGGAAACAACAGTTCTCAGTTGCAATCACTTCATTTATTAAACGTTTGCCTCCAAGAAGTGACGATGTCAATGTAAAATATGATATCATTGTATCGGGAGTGAATGAGTGATTGTTAATATAACATGTTCAATTATTTGTCAATCAGCAAGTATATTTTCTGATTCTTATATTTGTGGTTCAATAATCAAATAAAAATGCTGCTTTTATCTTGATGATTGGTTTATATCTTATCACACCATTATATATACTATTACAATCAAGAAACTGTTACGCTTTATCCATATGTAAACATTACTGACATTCTGAAAATATCCAGGAGAAAGCATCAACCCTATATGTTTAGTTAATTAATACAGCATGAAAACAGGCTCATTGGACCACTGAGTCCATGCTGACCACCCATCACCCAAATTCCCACCATTTGCTCCATCAACACGTCATGCTGCCTTGGAAAAGCAGCAACATAGTCAAAGACTTGTCCCACTCCTCTCTTATCTAGCTTCTCAACGGACCTTCCATAAGTTAGGGTGCAGTTTTGGTCTTCAAATTTGAGGAAGGACATTCTTGCTATTGAGGGAGTGCAGCGCATGTTCACAAGGTTAATTCCCGGGATGGCGGGACTGTCATATGCTGAGAGAATGGAGCGGCTGGGCTTGTATACTCTGGAATTTAGAAGGATGAGAGATTGAAACATACAAGATTATTAAGGGTATGGACGCGCTAGAGGCAGGTAACTTGTTCCCGATGTTGGGAGAGTCCAGAACCAGGAGCCACCGTTTAAGAATGAGGGGTAAGCCATTTAGAACGGAGACGAGGATACACTTTTTCCACACAGAAAGTTGTGAGTCTGTGGAATTCTCTGCCTCAGAGGTTGGTGGAGGCCGGTTCTCTGGATACTTTCAAGAGAACTAGATAGGGCCTTTAAAGATAGTGGAGTCAGGGGATATGGGGAGAAGGCGGGAACTTGGTACTGATTGTGGATGATCAGCCATGATCACATTGAATGGCGGTGCTGGCTCGAAGGGCCGAATGGCCTACTCCTGCACCTATTGTCTATTGGTACTGTCCGATTCACCTATACCTCATTGTGGACATTGGACTTTGTCCATGGAACTAATGGGCGACAACGCCAAGAACTATCGTCTGCCCTCCCTAGCTTCCCCTTTGCTCTAACTATTGTATCCGAGTTTGAACTGACTGTATTCATATGATATATCTGACCTATTTGGATAGCATGCAAAAACAAATCTTTTCACCGTAGTTCGGTGCAGGTGACAACAATAAAACAAAAATGTCACAATTTTGAATCATTTAACGGGAAAATACCATAGCAACTATCAGTCATTACACATACATCAATACGCTATTGTTTTTCCAGCTTTCTCCATTACAATCAGGGGAATTGAACTGACACTGACCCCACCCTCCGCAGCTAGATCTGATGTAAAATAGAGCAAAACTTTCAACTGCAGAGCCTCTATGGTTAGGATTTATTTTTTGCTCTAATGTAGTTTGGCATGTCCCCAACAACTCTCACCAACTTCTACAGATGCGCCCTAGAAGGTATTTTATCGGGATGCATCACAGCTTGGTTTGGGAACAGCGCCATCCAAGACCATAAGAAATTGCAGAGAATTGTGGACGCAGCTCAGACCATCACACAAACCAATCTACCTTCTATTGACGCCATCTATACCTCACCCTGCCTCGGCAAGGCCAGCAACGTAATCAAGGACGAGTCACACGCTGACCACTCCCCCTCTCCCATCGGGCAAAAAGTATAGAAGTGTGAAAACGCACACCTCCAGATTCAGGGACAGTTTATTCCCAGTTGTTATCAGGCAACTGAACCATCCTTCCACTGCTGGAGAGCAGTCCTGAACTACTATCTACCATTTTGGAAACCCTCGGACTATCCTTGATCGAACTTTACAGGCTTTATCTTGCACTAAACATTATTCACATATTCCCTTTATCGTGTATCTATACACTGTAAATGGCTCAATTGTAATCGTGTATTGTCTTTAGCAGGCGACAAAAGCTTTTCACTGTACCTTGGTACACGTGACAATAAACTAAACTATCTTCAAATATGATGATGTGCAAGGTTTCAGCCCACGTATCATGTTCAAGAAGGACAATTAAGAATTGTGGGTTTTATTTCCTTGCATATTTTATGCAAGAATATTTAAGTGTGATTGTCTGTTCAGCCAACTTGATATTAAACCCATCATATGGCAGGAATCTCTTCAAATTCACTCTTGTCAGTAGCATATATTGGAAAAGAATCTCCATTGGAATCTTTGTGGGAAGTGCTAAGTCTTGCTGCTTCATTGGCAAATGTTATTTGAGATCCTTTCTCTTTGTTTAGTTTAGTTTAAGTGTTAGTTTAATGTAAAGTGTTTAATTAGTGCAATGAATTACTTCAGTGGCTGTGGATGGAGAGAGTATACCGAGGCATATTAACACTGCGTTTAGAGAGCATGGAAACAGACCCTTCAGTCCACCGAGTCCATGGTGACCTGGTCACACTAGTTTCATGTTATCCCACTTTCTCATCCACTCCCTGCCCACTAGCAGCAATTTACAAGGGCCAATCAACCTACAAACCCACATCTTTGGGATGTGGGCAAAAACCACAGCACGCAGAGGAAACCCACGCAGTCACAGGTAGAACGTGCAAACTCCACATGGTCAGCATGCAAGGTCAGGATTGAACCAGGCTGAAAGGAACTGTGCCACCCAATCATCAGTAAAATCCACACACACACACTTCAGGTAAAGTAATATTATTAATAAAACAATTAATAAAACAATCATCAGTAAAATCCACACACACACACACACACACACTCACTCTTCAGGTAAAGTAATATTATTAATAAAACAATTACTTCATACAAATTAAATCTTTTTACAACTTTCCCAAAATTATTACTGGAATATCCGCATGTAATTCCCCCCCAAAAAACCTGACAAATCAGGATACAAAGTTCTGTAGATGCTCCTTTATAAAAAAGTCAAAGTCCTGGAGCAACTCAGCGGATCAAGCAGCACTTCTAGAGAATATGGAAAGGTGACGTTTCGGTTCAGGACCCTTCTTCAGACTGATGGAGGGACCCGGCCCTAAACATTACCAATTAATGTTCTCCAGAGATCCACGTCTAATCTCTGGAAAAGATGCAACGTCACCTTTCCTTGTTCTCCAGATGAGCTGCGTGTTTCACCGAGTTTCTCCAGCACTTTGTGTCCTTTTTTCACCCACAATCACATTTGAGCACAGAAGTTTGCGGAAACAATTAATACCTTCCTGCTAGCGTATTATAAAAGCAAAAATATCCGCAGATACACAAAGGCTTCTTCTTGCAGCTACAAAATCTTGCATGTGAGAAATTGACAGAACAAAACGTTAACTCGCACTGTCCCCCTTCCCACGCCATGCACAGGCATTTTCCAGCAGTGCAGTTTTACTGCACCTCTCCGATACCTGCAATGTTTTTGCTGAACTCACCGATGCAGTTGGCTGTTGTGCTGCTGTAGCTGCAAATTTTGCAACGTGGTTTATAATGGGGGAAAAATTGGTTGGTCCATAGAGTCGAATTTGAGGAAGACACTTACGATAGGTGTCCACAATCCCTTGTACTCCTAACATAGAAATTGGAGAAAGTTAGTTACCGATGACAATCTACCATGGTTACATTTTCAAGTATCAGACATTTTAACTTGCATTCACTACATAAAAGCTGTTTCTGTGGCCAAGTCAATATTCTCTGTAAAATAGATACAAAATGCTCAGCGGGACAGGCAGCATCTCTAGAGAGAAGGAATGGGTTTTGGTTCGAGGTCGACTCGAAACGTCACCCATTCCTTTTCTCCAGAGATGCTGCCTGTCCCGCTGACTTACTCCAGCTCTTTGTATCTATCTTCGGTTTAAACCAGCATCTGCAGTTCCATCCTACACAGTATTCTCCATAAACATGAAACGCAACTTTATCTGCAAAATTTATATTACTGATGTGCAAGGCAAATTTTGATCAGTAATATTAACAAGCAAAATATTTATAGAGTGTTTGATGGCTCTGGATCTGTATCGCTGGTGTTTAGAAGAATAAGTGGAGGTCTCATTAAAACCTTCCAAATAATGAAAGGCCGAGATAAAGTGGACGTGGATAGGATGTCTCCAGTAGTGGAGGAGTCTAGGACCAGAGGGCACAACCTAAGAATAAAAAGACGTACCTTTTGAATGGAGATGAGGAGGAATTTCTTTAGCCAGAGGGTAGTGAATTTGTGGAATTTATTGCCACAGATGGTGGTGGAGGCCAAGACATTGGGTATATTTAAAGCAGAGTTCAATAAGTTCTTGATTAGCAAGGCCTCAAAGATGGCAGATGGGGTGGAAGATTGCAACCTTCACGTGGTCCGCCCCGTTTCGACTAATGCAATCAACTCAACGTGCGCAAGCGGAAGATCAAATTGAACAAGTTGTCCAACAACGTTAGGCTGTGCACGCCACACGAAAGAAGAAGAAGATGGCAGGGAGAAGGCAGGACAATGGGGTTGAGATGCAAATAATAGATCAGCCATGATCGAATGGCAGAGCAGACTCAATGGGCCGAAAGGCCCAATTCTGCACCTATATCTTCTGGTCAATAGTCTGCCATGCTACAGTGCTTTCCGAAAAGACATAGCTAAAAAATATTTTACATATTTAACAATAAGGCAATTATCTGTAATGCTTTGAATCTTTTGGACCTTCTTAAAATATAATGTTCAATCCAAAAAGATAAGCTCTTAGGAGATCTTTTACTTCGAAATAATAGAGGAGACCTGAAAATTGTGGTACGTACAAAGTGCACACACAAAGCTAAAGTATTGCATTATGCATCAGGTGGTTTCTGAGAATCATAATATAATTTATACAACAAATGCTGAATCATAAATTATATATTAATACATTCTGGGGATCAAAATACGATAACATTTTGCTCTTGAGCATTGGCTTTTGGTTTATTCATGAAAAGATCAGAAAGAAATTGGATTCATGATAGAATGTGAGCCAGGAGGCGTGACTTCATGCCCCAACCCAAGAAATTGTACGCACAATCTCAGCATATACTTCACCTGTGCGGTGAACGTGGTACAGGACAGATTGTGTTCATTGGAAAGAGGACCATGAAGCTCCAAGCCAAAATTAGTGATTAAAATAGATTACAAAAGGCTAACGAATATAAGCTGTTTAGGTGGGCGCAAAAACACAGTTGGTTGCATTGAGCAATTTGTATGCACTTGTAAATCTAATGTATTAAAATATAAAGACCCGGCCTGAGTGAATGTGGAAATGTTTCCTCTAGTATGAGAGTCTAGAACCAAAGGGCACAGTCTCAGAATAAAAGGACATACCTTTAGAAAAGAGATGAGGAGGAATTCCTTTAGACAGAGGGCGGTGAATCTGTGGAATTCATTGCTGCAAACAACTGTGGAGGCCAAGTGAATGGATATTTTTAAGGTGGAGATTGATAGATTTTTGATTAGTACGGGTGGCAGGGTTTATGGGATGAAGGCTGGCGTATGGGGTTGAGAGGGAAAAATAGATCAGCCATGATTGAATGGTGCAGTAGGCATGATGGGCTGAATGGCCTAATTCTGCTCCTGGAACATTTAAGACTGAGGTGAGAAAAAGCTTTTTCACCCAGAGAGTTGTGAATTTATGGAATTCCCCACAACAGAAGGTAGTGGAGGCCAAGTCACTGGATGGATTTAAGAGAGAGTTGGATAGAGTTCTAGGGGCTGGTGGAGTCAATGGATATGGGGAGAAGGCAGGCACGGGTTATTAATAGCGGACGATCAGCCATGGTCACAACGAATGGCGGTGCTGGCTCAAAGGGCCAAATGGCCTCCTCCTGCGCCTACTTTCTATGTTTCTATGTAACATATGAACTTATAATGCACTGATGCAATCTAATTCATGCCCAAGATGGGGGTTAAAGTGTACATGTTTTCAGACATGGGAATTCCTAGAATAGCAATCTAGGATAACCCCCTTTCAGGATATTCACAATCAAACTAATGAAAATACAACTTCCATTAAAATGCTGCATAGGTCTGTAGGGCAAGAACAAAGGTTAAAATAGCGCAGGATTACCACATCCTTCAACTGACAAAAGCCACAAAAAACAGACTAGAAAACTGAAGAGGAAAAGCTCTGAAAGCAATTTATCTTCAAAAATGCTTACTTTCTCCTCATGTTTTTTACTGGGGACATTATGTTTACAATACAGTGCCTGGGAGCTCACAAAATGATTTAGGTTTTGTTTGTTACCAATTAAAATGACTTTAACATACAAACATGAAACGTCCAAATATGCAGACTTTCTTATCTACATAGCAAATAGGATCCATACCACACATCTCGGACAAATTCTTCTTCAAATGTAAACTTACATTAAAGCAATAAGGAGATTTATTGCATGGGTCCCTACTTTACACCCAAGAGTGTGTATTTTAGTTTAGTTTCGTGATACAGCATGGAAACAGGCCCTTCGGCCCATCGGGTCCACGCCAACCAGTGATCCTTACGTATTAACACTATCCTACACACACCAAGGACAATTTTCACATTTACCAAGCCAATTTACCTCAATACCTGCAAGTCTTTAAAGTGTGGGAGGAAACCGAAGATCTCGGAGAAAACCTACACAGGTCTCGGGTAGAACGTACAAACTCCACACAGATGGCACCCGTAGTCGGGATCGAACCCGGGTCTCCGGCGCTGCAAGCTCTGTAAGGCAGCAGCTCTACCGCTGGACATTTTACTTATTACTTATTTTTCTGAATTATTGCATTTGAATTTTAATGAATACCATTTAATAATCCAAAAATCTGGCTGGTCATACCCAGAGATCTATTTTGCAGCCGTAAAATATATATAACACTTAAAAACAAAAGCAACAAACTAAACAAAATTAGGCATTTTTTTAATTAATAGTTCTTATTTTTTTTTAATTTAGCGGTTGGAGGGTAAAAGGATTCAGTTCCAAAGTAGTTCCGTAGTCAATAAAATCTCTGCATATTACTTGTGGCATATAATTCTGTTAGATAGTTTTCCCTACCCTTCCCACCTTAAAATGCTGTTGAGAGAAGAAATTCCCATAGGAATGCATCTCAACTTATAACATGGGATTGAATGGTGAATAAAGGGCTAGTGCTACAGAAAGCTATGGTACAACAGTTGTGTTCATAGAAAACTGTCAGTATCACGACTGTCTATAATACAACCCCTTTCCCCTCCATTTTATCTGTTACAAGTATCATATAGGAAGCTTTCCTCTCAACAGCTCTGTTGCCATTGGCGTGCTGTCAGCAGGCAAGGGAAAACTGATTGTATTGTAGGCAGATGAGGAAGTTTTGTTTAACATGAACGAGAAGTAGATGTTACATCGTTTCTTTATTATCATTACACAAGTATGAAAAGAAGGGGCTGCCTTGTCAGTTTCGAAAGTAAACCTCTCTGCGTCATATAAACATAGAAAATAGGTGCAGGAGGAGGCCATTCGAGCCAGCACCGCCATTCATTGTGATCATGGCTGATCGTCCCTTATCAATAACCCGTGCCTGCCTTCTCCCCATATCCCTTGACTCCACTAGCCCCTAGAGCTCTAACTCTCGCTTAAATCCATCCAGTGACTTGGCCTCCACTGCCCTCTGTGGCAGGGAATTCCATAAATTCACAACTCTCTGGGTGAAAAAGTTTCTTCTCACCTCAGTCTTAAATGACCTCCCCTTTATTCTAAGAATATGGGAGGTCATTGAACCTGCAGCCATTATTCTCAGTTATCTAGTTCAATACTCTGTATAACAGAGTATTTTTTAAAACCCTTTTAGATCAGTGTCACACATGTTACGTCATACTTTGTAGTTACGCCCACTAGTTTAACAGAAAGCTTCTCAGCCTTTTCTCCCTCACTTTTGGAGTTACGTGCTAAGATGACGTTAAAAAAGTATTTGGATCTTAATCACTGTGTGTGACTTAAGTTATTCCAACAGCAGAAGCTGAACACCCTTTCACAAATTCCATAAGATCACATTTTTATTCAGTAGCTCAAATTTGTTTTTTGGTAGTTATTTACTAATTTTGCCAGGGCAAATTATCACTACCTGAACAGAGATCCAGAAGAAATAACAATTAGAATAAAAACCGACAGGACAAAAATGTCTAACTATGCTAAATGATGAACAAAGTTATTATGCATTCCCCAAAATTTATTATTTCCAACCCAATATCATACATTTTATAGACTTCCATACCTGCACAGAATGGGTTGTTTGCATTGAAATTAATTGGAAATTCATGTGATACCTGAAAAAGGCAAATAAATATCATATAATGCTGTTTGAATATCAATACCAAGTAAAATAATGAACCACAAAATTATCTGCATTTACCTGCCAGTTTGGGGGTATTTGTGCACCAAATCCTAACACTGGAAACATCTTGTCTCTGTAATTAAATATTTGGCATCATTTGAATCAAACATACACAGTGCATTCGTCAAGATCCACAGAAAAAATATCATTTTCTAATTCAGATTTGTTCACACATCAGCTTCGCCATCATCATTCTGTAAGCGGCACACACGTTCTAGAGCCATAGAGCGCTACAGTGCGGAAACAGGCCCTTCGGCCCAACTCGCCCACACCGGCCAACATGTCCCAGCAACCCTAGTCCCACTTGCCTGCGTTTGGTCCATATACCTCCAAACCTGTCCTATCCATGTACCTGTCCAACTGTTTCTTAAACAATGGGATAGTCCCAGCCTCAACTACCTCATCTGGCAGCTTGTTCCATACACGCACCACCCTCTGTGTGAAAAAGTGACCCCCTCGGATTCCTATTCAATCTTTTCCCCTTCACCTTGAACCTATGTCCTCTGGTCCTCGATTCCCCTACTCTGGGCAAAAGACTCTGTGCATCTACCCAATCAATTCCTCTCATGATTTTGTATACTTCAAATAATCACACATTGACTAACTGAAAATAAAATGCCAGTACTGCTGATCTTTAGCAAGAATGTGAGCGCTTGGACCGGAGCAATTAATTAAACACACTTCACTCTAGAGTAGTGTGGATGAGCATTTCACTTTCAACGTGCCCACTGCCACGCTCCCAAGAACGCCCACTGAACTTGTTCAACATCAGCTCTTACAAACAAAGCAAGATCCAGCGCTAGATCATTTCAATCTAGCTTTTCCAGCTGGAGAAAGAAAAGCAAGATTTTTATTAAAGTTATCAATGCAAATATTTAATGTTATTGGTCGATTTAAATTGCCACCTTTAAAGAAATTTTAATTTTAACTTGGTTCATTTGTGGTACAATTCAGAAACTTTGACAAATATAAAAAAACAGTGAAAGGCCTGGATAGAGTGGGTGTGGAGAGGATGTTTCCATTAGTGGAAGAGTCTAGAACCAGAGGGCACAGCCTCATAGAATCACAGAAAATAGGTGCAGGAGTAGGCCATTCGGCCCTTCGAGCCATGCACCGCCATTCAATATGATCATGGCTGATCATCCAACTCAGTATCCTGTACCTGCCTTCTCTCCATACCCCCTGATTCCTTCAGCCACAAGGGCCACATCTAACTCCCTCTTAAATATAGCCAATGAACTGGCCTCAACTACCTTCTGTGGCAGAGAATCCACAGACTCACCACTCTCTGTGTAAAAAATTATCTTCTCATCTCGGTCCTAAAAGATTTCCCCCTTATCCTTAAACTATGACCCCTTGTTCTGGAGTTCCCCAACATCGGGAACAATCTTCCTGCATCTAGCCTGTCCAACCCCTTAAGAATTTTGTAAGTCTCTATAAGATCCCCCTTCAATCTCCTAAATTCCAGCGAGTACAAGCCGAGTCTATCCAATCTCTCTTCATATGGAAGTCCTGCCATCCCAGGAATCAGTCTGGTGAACCTTCTCTGTGCTCCCTCTATGGCAAGAATGTCTTTCCTCAGATTAGGAGACCAAAACTGTACGCAGTACTCCAGGTGTGGCCTCACCAAGACCCTGTACAACTGCAGTAGAACCTCCCTGCTCTTGTACTCAAATCCTTTTGCTATGAATGCCAACATACCATTCGCTGTTGCACCTGCATGCCTACTTTCAATGACTGGTGTACCATGACACCCAGGTCTTGTTGCATCTCCCCTTTTCCTAATCGGCTACCGTTCAGATAATAGTTTACCCTCCTGTTTTTGCCGCCAAAGTGGATAACCTCACATTTATCCACATTATACGGCGTCTGCCATGCCTCAGAATTAAAAGACCTACCTTTAGATGAGGAGGAATTTCGTTAGTCAGAGGGTGGTGAATATGTGGAATTCATTGCCACAGACAGTTGTGGAGGTCAAGACATCAAGACAGATTCTTGATTAATAAGGGTGCCAAATGTTGTGGGGAGAGGGCAGGTGAATGGGCTTGAGAGGGAAAAATAAATCAGCCATGATTTAGTGGCAGCGGAGACTCATTGGGCCAAATTGCCTAATCCTGGTCCAAAGACTTATGAACCATGTGATTTTGAAGGTAGGCAGGGTGAAGGAGAGAAAGAAGAAACAGAGAAATAAGCTTGAATCAAAGATAGACAAAAAAAAGCTGGAGTAACTCAGCGGGTCGGGCAGCATCTCTGGAGATAAGGAATAGGTGAAATTTCCGGATGCGACCCTTCTTCAGACAGAGAGTCGGGGGGGGGGGGGGGGGGGGGGGGGGGGGGGGGGAAACAAGAGATATAGACAGTGATATAGAGAGATAGAACAAATGAATTAAAGATATGCAAATCTTGCACATCATTCATTCATTTGTTCTATATCTCTCAATATAACTGTCCATATCTTTCGTTTCCCTCCCCCCCCCCCCGACTCTCAGTCTGAAGAAGGTTCTCAACGAAACAAATATAATTGGGTTTAAAAAAAGGAATACTTACGTGTCGTAATCTTGAACAACCATTCCAACAGACCAGATTGCCATCAAATACTCATTCAATCCATTAGGATTGATGTAATGAAGGGAATTAGGAGAGCGAGGATCACCATTGGAGCCTGTGAAATCAATGCCAACCTAGAAAAGAAGTAATAAACCACTGATACGAACAACACTTTCTGTTGAATTAAAATAACAAACCGGTTAATGCACCAACCTCTCGCGTAATGCGGGGCATGAAAACTTTGTTAAACATTTTGCTGAATCCTTGATGTGACATCTTATCAAAGACCTTTTGAGTCCAAATACAGAAACAGGCCCTGTGGCCTACTATGATTGTGTGGGAGCCATGTCAGAATCCGTGGGATCTTGGATGTTGACATGCCACCACTCTGTAACAAACTCATTCAAAACCTTTGGATGCAGATCATCACGTCATGGGAATGTATTGACATTCCATTAATTTCTTCAATATTACTACACTCAATATAATATTAGTTCTCAGCTCCTCATTCAGGCCCATTGTCCTCCATGATTTCCAAGGAGCTTTATCTCTTCTTCTATGAAGATGGATACTAAAAAAAAACAACTTAATCTGCAATTTCCTTACTCCCCAATAGAAAGCTTTAAGGTCTTCAAGAGTAAAGAGTCAAGAGTGTTTTATTGTCATATGTCCCAGATAGAACAATTAAATTCTTACTTGCTGCAGAACAGGATATGTAAACATAGTATGACATTAGGACCGTCTGGAAGAGGCCCACGAGAGGAAGATGACCAAGTACAAAGAGCTGGTCATAGACTGCCGTAAGCAGGGCTGGAAGGCAAGGTGTGTGCCCATCGAGGTTGACTGCAGAGGTTTTGCAGGGCAATCGCTCTACAAAGCCTTGAATTCACTGGGCATCAACGGAATGGCGAGGAGAAGAGCCATCAAGAACACCACAGAGGCAGCGAAGGAGGCCTCGAGATGGTTCTGGATCAGGAGAGAAGGTCCATGGGGAGGAGCGAATGCCACCTGAACACAAGTCGTGGTCTGATCAACCACGGCTGGGTCACCTGGGCGAGGGTGTCTGATGTTGAAAGACCGAAACACCCAATGACTCCAGGTTACATCACTGATGATGTGTTCAGGAGCACCTTCGATAGATGTATTTTTATCAATCAAATGAGAGAGAAAAAGAAAAGCTCTGTGTGTATATATAATACATACTCAAAAAACAAACAGAACAGTGCAACAATAATAATAATAGTCTATTGTAGTTCGGAGCCTATATGAGTTTGTAGTGTTTAATAGCTCGATGGCTATAGGGAACAAGCTGTTCCTGAACCTGGACGTCACGGTTTTCAGGCTCCTGTACTTTCTTCCCGATGGCAGGGGTGAAATGAGTGTGCGGCCAGGATGGCGTGGGTTTCTGATCATGTTGGCTGTCTTTTTTGAGGCAGCGACTGTGATAGTTCCCTTTGATGGTGGGGAGGTCAGAGCCAGTGACGGACTGGGCAGTGGTCACCACTTTTTGCCGTCTTTTCCGCTCCTGGACGTTCAAGTTGCCAAACCAGGCCATGATGCAACCAGTCAATATGCTCTCTACTGTGCACCTGTAGAAGTTAATCGGCAAGGGATCCATTTTTACTGCTCCTAATCTCGTTTTCCATGCCGATAGGAGAGGAGGATCATGGCTGATCCTCCAACTCACGGGACGATCAGCCATGATCACAATGAATGGCGGTGCTGGCTTGAAGGGCTGAGTGGCCTCCTCCTGCACCTATTTTCTATGTTTACAGTTCTCATTGGCTTTACTCTCACGTTCTACATTATCATTTTCTTGGTCCTCCCGTGTTCAGATATTGGAAACTCTCTCAACCCTCAAGTTTGTTTGGCAAATTTAAAAGCTATCTTCCTTTCTTCTAATATGACCTTACACTGCCCTTGACAGCCACCATTTTCAGAAATTTGTGCTCTACAATTGGGAATATTTATATGTGGTGTAAACTGTTAATATTTTACACTCTGGCTATTGCTCATTTACTGTTATACCTTTTAATGGAAGACTCCTTTTTTCATATTGTGCTATATTACTTTCACTCATCATACAATATTCTACCATTTTATGATCAGTCCGCCTGAAAGGCCCATTAACTACAAGGTTCTTAATTAGTCCTTTGCACATACTACATGTAAATTATCTTGTTCCCTGGTTTGTGTCTTCATTACATTGATCAAGGAAACCATTTTATGCCCCATGAATTTGATCTCCATGCTATTACTGCTAATTTTGTTTCCCCAGTCACCACGAAGATTAAAGATTGCCATGACTGTCGAGTTATTCTTGTCAAATCTTCTTCTAAGTGCCCATTTCAACATCAACAGTACAGTTTGACGGCCTATAAAACTATGCTAATTAATGTCTCTACACTTGTCGACTCTTGGTTCCATCATTTCATATTTATGAAGATTTCACAAATGAAAATTAATACCTTTTAGAAATGTAAAAACATGGGTAATGTTAGAATTTGGTTTATGACAATTATGAGAATCACTTGATACTTCACAGAAGCGTAAGCAGTGTTGTGTACTACTGAGGAATATAGAGAATTAAGGTCATTAGATAAGGATAAGATATTCCCTTTTGTGGGAGAATCTGGAATCCGGTTATACTGTTCAGTACAAGGTTGCCAACTTAAGACAGACCAGATGAATTTTCTCCCCCTCAGATGGCTGGGAGTCTTTGGAACTCTCAAAGGATATTAGAGCAAACATTTAAGGTAGAGGTGGATAAATACTAAAAAACCAAAGGGTGAACAAGATTTCCTTAGGTAGACAGGTCATCACTGAATTTGTTGAATAGTGAAGTATCTCAAGAGGTTGAATGAAGTACTCTTGCTGGATCTTATAGAAACATATAAAATTCTTAAGGGATTGGACAGGCTAGATACAGGAAAAATGTTCCCAATGTTGGGGGCGTCCAGAACCAGGGGTCACAGTTTCAGAATAAGGGATAGACCATTTAGGACTGAGAAGACGAAAAACCTTTTCACCCAGAGAGTTGTGAATGTGTTGAATTCTCTGCCACAGAAGGCAGTCGAGGCCAATTCACTGGATGTTTTCAAGAGATAGATGTAGCTCTCAGGGCTAACGGAATCAAGGGATTTGGGGAAAATCAGGAACGGGGTACTGATTTAGGATGATTGGCCATGATCATATCGAATGGCAGTGATGGCTCGATGGGGCGAATGGCCTACTCCTGCGACTATTTTCTACGCTCCGAATTATAGAGTCACACAGCACGGAAACAGACCCTTTGGCCCAACCTTTCCATGCTGACCAAGATGCCCCATCTGCAAATGTCCCACCTGCCTATGTTTGGTCCATATCCCTCTAAACCTTTCCTATCCATATACCTGTCTAAGTGTCTCTTAAATGTTGTTTTTGTACCTGTTACAATCATGTTTAAATTAAAAATAAATTAGATACTTACAGTAAAGTTCATCTGGCAGCCACCCATAATGTAGTCGAGGAAAGAATAATCCTTCACAATCTATTAATTGAATATTTAGTTGGATTAGCGATACTGTAATACTCATGTTTGCGACACAAAAAAGTCAACATGGCATTGACTTCAATAGTCTACTTCTCCACATTCATGTCCTGAATTCATCTTTGTACCCTCCAGCGAATATGTACTTCCAGGTCCTGCTACATCTACAATCTACCTCTCTTCGATTTAGTTTATACTCCATATCCACATTGCTTCACCTAAACAGCATCACTTCACATTTATCATCAATAGACTGCATCTGCCATGTCTGTCCATTTCACCAGTCCTCCAGTCCACCACTATCCTACTCACTATTGATGACACTGCAAAGTAGTCTCTGTTGACTGTAGCCAACCCCAATGTCATTAATAAAAGTAACTGTATCAATGCAGTCATATGGGAACCCCACCTTGTCGTAACAAGGAACTGCGGATGCTGGTTTACAAAAGGCGACACAGAGTGCTCTTGTAACTCAGAGTGCCAGGCAGCATCTCAGGAGAACATGGATCCATATTAACCAGAGATTAGTTTAGTCTGGAGATACAGCGCGGAAACAGGCCCTGCAGCCCACTGAGTCCGCGCCGACCAGCGATCCCCTGCACAGTAACACTATCCTACGCACACTCGGGACAATTTACACATATATCAAACCAATTAACCCACATACCTGTATGTCTTTGGCGTGTGGGGAGGAAAGCGAAAGATTGCGTAGAAAACCCATGCAGGTCACGGGGAGAACGTACAAACTCCGTACAGACAGCACCCGTAGTCGGGATCGAACCTGCGTCTCCGGCGCTACAAGGCAACAACTACTGCTGTGCCACCGAAGCCGCCTGAGCCACAGAGCTACTCCAGCACTGTGTCTTCCCATTATGTACTTCACTTGATTGAGAGAAATACCTGTCTGCCATCCTCTAGTATTCCAGTTATTACTATGGTTCCATCTCCTAAATATGTCTGTATGTGGTATTCAATAAACTACCTGGAATCATTCATTTTTGCACCCGCCCCCAACAATACGCTAGCCATACAAAAAATGTAAACACACTTATTTTCCTTTCCAATTCATTAAAATAAGAGTTAAAGAACAAATTGTACACCGACAGTTTCAATATTGTGGGCAGCTGAACTTAAAATGCAATCCTTCATACCCTACCTCACATGTTTTAATTGAAACAGTCCCAGAATTTTTGTAACTCTTCTTTTTCTGTTGTTTCTTTGGATTAATGCAATCAAACGCAGCCTGCAATAGAAACACCAATGTCAAATTGTAAATATCAATTCCATCCATTTGATATTACACCAGCGATATAGTTAAAACGTAAAAATATGAAAAATAAATACTGAGGAATGAAACATTAGTGACACACCAACACATTTTAAATATTACAGATGAATGTCATCTTTTGTTTGTTATATGAAATAAAGTCAATAGGAATAAATTAGGAAATTTACCATATTACATAATATGAATAAAGCACATTTCTGGCAAGAATGCAAATCAGGAACAAAACACAGACAGGTTTTAATGACCCATCATTGTGGTGCTAATTCTACAAACATTATATAAACTCAATGATTTGATAGAAAAGCATTTATACTTTTGTATAATACAAATACAATATACAATATAAAATATAAACATATTTTTTGTATACTTTATGGAATTCTCTGCCACAGAAGGCAGTGGAGGCCAATCCACTGGATGTTTTCAGGAGAGAGTTAAGGCCCTGTCCCACTTTCCCCGAGTTACTCACAAACTCTCCCGAGTTTTCACCTTGATTCGAACTCGGAGAATTGCAGTAACAGCCGTTCGTAGGTACTCGGGGCTATATTTTTTTTAAACTCATGGACATTTTTCAACATGTTGAATAAATGTCCCGACTTATCTGATGCCCTGAGTTCCCACGGGTGGCATTACAAGCCGCTACGAAACATCTACGGACTCCTATGAGCTCGCTACTGACATTACCCGACATTCTCCGATTTTGAATCAAGGGGGAAACTCGGGAGAGTTTGTGAGTAACTCTGGAAAGTGGGACAGGGCCTTTAGATTTAGCTCTTAGGGCTAACGGAATCAAGGGATATGGGGAAAAAGTAGGAACAGGGTACTGATTTTGAATGATCAGCCATGATCATATTGAATCATATTGATTCTACTCGTGCACCTATTTTTAATGTTTCTATACCATATATTAATAGGTGATTATTAAATTACAAGTGCACATGCAAACGATGAAACAATTGAATTAAATTCAAGATTAAAATCTTACTCCACTCTGTGAAGCTTCTTGGAATTTTGCAACAGTGGTTTCGAAGGAGCCGATTAAATCATGGGATCCATCATTATCGTAGTCAAAGCATCCACCTGGTGAAACAACAGAGGGGATCGTCAGCAAAAAAAGAGTAAAGAACTTAAGCATTCTTCTTTCCACGCACCCACCGACCCTGAACGATCACATCTCTTTGGGACGAAACCTGACCCTCCAGAGAAAACCCACGCGGTCACGGGGTGAACGTACAAAGTCTGTGCAGGCAGCAACCATAGTCAGGATCGAACCCGGGACTCTGGCGATGCGAGGCAGCAACTCTACCCTTGCACTCCGTGCTGTCCCAATCCCAAGGCGTGCCTAATCTTTTAGACTAGCCTGCGCAAGGTAATGCTTTGCACATATCGATATTGGACACGAAAACTGACAAGAGTTTCATCCGTGTCTCTGGTAAATAACACAATAGCTCATTGGAGAACTTAAATAGGGGCAGCACTGAAACGCAGCAATCATTTGATTTGGGGAAACAAAAGACAAAAGTGCGGGTAAAATCAGAAGGTCAGGCAAAAATCAGTGGGAAGAGAAACAATCTGCAAATGAGACCTTTCCATATATGCTGAGTGTTTGTAGTACTTTGTTTTACCCAGTCTGCAGTTTTTTTTTAATTTTCAAATTAGAACTGACAAATCAATTTAGAATTGGGAACAGGAAGAAAAAAAAATTGTATCAAGAAACGATCGAAAATGCATACGAATAGATTCTGCTACATCTTTATTTAATTAGGCTGCTGATAACAAATATAATGTAAAATCAAACATGCCAACTCAGCAGCAACACAGAGAGAATTAAAGGAAAATTATGCTTCCATGTTAGTGATGGAATTGTGTAAATTGCCACAACAATCAGCTTTTGAGGAGGTCAGCTATTTAAAAGACACTTGGACAGATACCGGGATAGGAAAGGTTTCAAGGGTTATGGATCAAATGCAGGCAAATGGGACTAACTTAGGTGGGGCATCTTGGATGGCATGGACGAGATGGGCTGAAGGGTCTGTTTCTGTGCTATATGACTAAATAATGCTATTATTGCGGCAATTTTTGTATAAATCGGCAAATCAGCCAGGAACCTTACCACAAGTTTAGTTGATTTACAGATTAAATATTCAGATGCTGTTAATTAAGAATAAAAATCTAGCCCATTGATTAGATGCATATTTTAATAGGGAAAACTATATTCAACAATTCTGAAACCAGTATGACATTTTTTTTTAAATTAAAAAAGCATTTGAACACTGTCCCACTGTGCTAAAGTTGCAAAATAAAGACGCATATACAGTGCTGGCCCAAAGTTAAGCATTGGCACATCACTCCACGGGTAGAGAAACACATGTTGTACCCTTTCCCTCAAAGATCAAATTTCAACTCCAGCTGAAAACAATCAAGATATGATCTGTAACTAAACAATGATCATGCACAGCAACATTGGTTCTCATGTTTCGCTGGAAACGAGACCTATTGTTTGTTTTAAACGTAAAGTGTGAATACCTTGACGGGCCTCTGTAAGTCCCCGTCACAGAGGGAGTGCAAAGCGACTTTGAATGCTTTCCAGCTGGGATTCAAGTTGTTTTTGATGACCTGATAAAAGAGAACAGGGGGAGGTGAATGAACAAAGTGCGAAGCAAAGCATTCACTGACAATACATGAAGCGTGCAACTTTTTTCCAAATCTTTCGCTCTTCGCAGTGGAGAAAGGTGACAATTAAAATCCTTTTTAATGTTAAAAAAGACGCAGAGGGCTGGAGCAGCTTAACGGACCAGGTAGCATCCCTGGAGAACGTGGACAGACAGCATTTCCGATCGGGACCCTTCTTTGGACTGATTATTTGGGGACAGGGTAGAGGGAAAAGCTAGAAGAGGGGAGGGGAGAGGCAGGCCAAAGCATGTCAGGTAATAGGCGAACACAGACTGAAGAAAGATTCCGGCCTGAAATATCACCTATTCCTTCTCCCCAGAGATGCTGCCTGACCTGCTGAGATACTCCAGCATTTTGTGTCTATCTTTAGCGTAAACCAGCATCTGCAGTTCCTTTCTATGCATGAAAAGATCATATAGACAGAATCCTTTTTAGTCAGTCCAGAGAATGCTGTTCACATCGTTTCCTGGCTCTTGCAGTGTACAGTTTCGTCGATGGGGGGGGGGGGGGGGGGGGGGGGGGGGGGGGGGGGGGGGGGGGGGGGGGGGGGGGGGGGGGGGGGAAAGAAGGTTGTAGCCAATAACCTTTTCTGTTGATCGGGATGATTCGCTGCAGCCTCCAGGTGTCGTGCTTGGTGGCTGAGCCAAACCAGACCATGATGGAGGAGGTGAGGACAGACTCTATGATGGCCATATAGAATTGGACCATCATTGCCTGTGGCAGATTGTGCCTCCTCAGCTGCCGCATGAAGTACATCCTCTGTTGGGCCTTTTTGACTGTGGAGTTGATGGTGGCCTCCCATTTAAGTTCCTTGGAGATGATAGTTCCAAGGAACATAAAGGACTCTATAGATGTGACTGTGGTGTTGTTGATGGTGAGTGGGGGGGGGGGGGTCTCTGCTTAGAAAATGTTTTTTTTTTTTTAAAAAGCAAACATAAAATAGGGTCTCAACCTGAAATGTTATCAATTCATGCAGAAGTAGGCCATTCAGCCCTTTGAGCCAGCACCCCCATTCAATGTGATCATGGCTGATCATCCAAAATCCGTACCCCGTTCCTGTTTTCTCCCCATATCCCTCGATTCCGTTAGCCTTAAGAGCTATATCTAACTCTCTCCTGAATACATCCAGTGGATTGGCCTCTACTGCCTTCCGCGGCAGAGAATTCCACAGATTCACAACTCTCTGGGTGAAAACGTTTTTCCTCATCTCAGTCCTAAATGGCCGATCACTTATTCTTAAACTGTGACCCCTGGTTCTGGACTCCCCAAACATCAGGATGATTTTTCCTTCTCTCCAGAGATGCTGCATGTCCCACTGAGTTACTCCAGCATTTTGTGTCTGTCCTCGGTTTAAATCAGCATCTGCAGTTCCTCCCTTCAACAATCCAAACTCACTTAACTATCGTCGTGCATTTCTGAAACACTCACATCATATAAGACATTGCTTAGTGTTTCCATATAGCTCTATGTTTGGAGCTTGTACAATAGTTGCTGGAAGGCTTCTCATGCCGCAAAGGAAACTGGAGAAGCCCTTGCCGGATAAATCTCAAAATAGCTCCGAGTGTAGATGACCAGGGCTGAGGCTACACTACCACATGCATAGCAGCTCTAGTCTGACAGAGAGAGACACCAAGAGTCCCACAGTGTGGAAGTGACGAAATCACAAATACAGCATCACTGCTCAGCATAAGGGCCTGTCCCTCTTGGGCGTCATTTGCACGTCATTTACACAACATAATTTACGCGTCACGACGCGAGCGCCGTGACGTGCGTATGGCACGTGGTGAGGCGTGGTGGCCTAGGCAGTGATGCGTGGATTTTGGGATTCACAAAATCTTCGCGCACCACCTGTGTGAAGCACAAATGACGCCCAAGTGGGACAGGCCCTATCGACTCAAAATGCAGGAGCAACTCTGCGGGACAGGCAGCATCTCTGGAGAGAAGGAATGGGCGACTTTTGGGCCGAGACCCTTCTTCAAACCCGACTGAAATGTCACCCATTCCTTCTCTCCAGAGATGCTGCCTGTCCCGCTGAATTGCTCCAACATTTCGTGTCCAATTTCAGTTTAAACCAGCACCAGTTCCTTCCTACTCACTTCACAGCATGCTGGATTAGCACTTCATGGGGAGTCAGCTCTGCTGGGAACACCGCAGTAGCGTGAGCTGCCAGCGAGTAGATTGCTAGACTGCTGCAAGCAGCAATATCTAAATCAGTCTGGCAGTGATAGTGATAGTTCTCTTGAGTCTGGGAGACTAGCTCCTTCTGGGAGCGGGGTTCTTCCTTGTGGGAGAGTGTTCGCACTTGTCTGCAGCGTGTTGCCAGGGCACGGCTCAGCTGCTTCGTGCGCAGGTCGTATGTCCTTCCTGTTTCTGCGGAACTCCGTACCGCTCGGTGTAGAGATGACGTAGCTCCGAGGTGACAGGTTTTCTCTTGCAATCCGGCCTCGTTGCCACTCGGTTGGTTTGGCATGAAACCACACCTGTTGTTGTTGTTCCAGGCGCGGCAGCGGCCTGGCGCTTGCCTTCTCATTGAAGTCTGCTGCCTGATTTTCCTCGCCGGACGGCCAGGTGTGGTCCCATGGGAGGGACATGATGAGGCAGTAAGAGTGATAGAGGCGATGGCAATTTGCTTCTTAACAGTCTACTGTTCAGTAACTGTGATGGGGCATAGCCGCCTGTCCCGTCAAGGGGTGTGTTGCGGTATTCGAGGATGGCGTATATTGGGTCACGGCCGCTGCGTTTGGCTTTCCTCATGATACTTTTTATAGTTTGCGCACAGCGCGCTATCTGCCCATTGCTCTGTGGATATATGGGACTTGAGGTGACATGGGCAAATTCCCAGGCATTCTGGAACCTACGAAAATCAGCACAGACAAATTGTCTCGCATTGTCTGTCATCACCAAGTCAGGAATGCCATTCCGGGCAAACATGCCCGTCATCTCACGTATCACCGAATGTGACGTCATGTCCGTCAGTTGCGCTATTTCTGGGTACTTGGAGTAATAGTCCACTACAAGCAAATGGTCATCTCCATCCAGATGGAAGATGTCTGCGCCGACCTTAGACCAAGGTCTGCTGGGGATGAAGTGTGGTTGGAGCGGCTCGCTTGCTTGTGTTTTCCTGGTCGCCTGGCATATCAAGCAATTTCCCACAGTGTCCTCAATCTGTGCATTCATTCCTGGCCACACAAATAAATTGCGGGCTCGTTGTTTAAGTTTCACTACTCCCAGATGCGATTCATGGGGACAGGGTAGAGGGTCTACTCCGTCATTCAATCATGACTATCTATTTTTTCCCTCTCAACCCCATTCTCTTGCTTTCTCCCCATAACCTCTGACACCCTTACAAATTTAAGAACCTATCAATCTCTGCTTCAAAAATACACAATGACTTGGCCATCTGTGGCGATTAATTACGCAGATTCACCACCCTCTGTCTAACAAAATCCCTCCTCATCTCCATTCTAAAGGTACGTCCTTTTATTCTGAGGTTGTGCCCTCTGATCCTAGACTCTCCCACCACTAAAAGAATCACTGTATTCAAAAATGTATATTAACAAAACTAAAGCAAACAGATAAAGAGCAGTATTAATGCAAGTGAACAGCTAGGATTCACCTCTTGGGATAACCTACCTCTGTCCTGTGCGCGATTTGCCATTTTCCATCCTGAGTCTGTTTGGAGATCTCCAAATATGGATCAGATTTCCCAAAGAGATCCTGCCCAGCACAAGTAATGATTCAAAAAAGTCATTGATTAAGTTGGAATACGATGCGGGGCAAGCAGACATAGTAATGTTACAAAATTTTGAGATTTTAAAAATCAAGTCTGCAATTTGTCCTACCAAATAAAGCATAAAAAGTATAATTTGACACCTAATTCACTTTGATATTTTTGGTATTAAAAAAGTTATGGCCATTTTCATACTCTGAAATTAGCATCTTTTCCCTATTGCTTTTCCATTGACAACACAAAAGCTGTGATCGAGGACAGTCAAAAGCCCATCTTTCTTAAAAATTAAGAGAACTGAAAGAAATTTTCAGTTATTATATAGAGAAGCATTCTGAAACAAACATGAAACAATCTTACTTGGATTACCTGAAATTAAAGCATATAATTAGTTAGTTACCCAATTGTAGCTAATAACAAAATTCAATAGCTAGATCTAAACATCTATCCATTTCTTAAGAAAAGATTAACATTTTTAAATAGCCTAGGTGTCCAAATAACATTCACACAATAATTCACAATACAACATGATTTTTAAATCTCATTGTCATGAATTTATAGGCCAAATGGAAGGAATTTAGTGTTTAATTCCTGTAAATTATCCACAATCAGTACCCCATATCCCTTGATTCCACTAGCCCCAAGAGCTCTATCTAACTCCCTTTTGAATGCATCCAGTGAATCGGCCTCTACTGCCCTCTGAGGCAGAAAATTCCACAAATTCACACTCTCTGTATGAAAGAGTTTTTCCTCATCTCAGTTCTAAATAGCCTACCCCTTAATTTAAACTGTGACCCCTGGTTCTGGACTCCCCCAACATTGGGAATATGTTTCCTGCCTCTAGAGTGTCCAATCCCTTAATAATTGTGTATGTTTCTATAAGATATCCTCTCATCCTTTTAAATTCCAGTGAATACAAACCCAGTCACTCCATTCTTTCATCATATGACAGTCCCACCATCCCGGGAATTAACCTTGTGAACCTACGCTGCACTCCCTCAATAGCAAGAATGTCCTTCCTCAAATTAGGAAACCAAAACTGCACACAATACTCCAGATGTTGTCTCACCAGGACACTGTACAACTGCAGAGGGACCCTTCCTATACTCAACTCCTCTTGTTATGAAGGCCAACATGCCATGAGCTTTCTTCACTGACTGTTGTACCTATATGCTTACTTTCTTCAGTGACTGATGTACTAAGTGCACCCAGGTTGTACTTCCCCTTTTCCAAATCTTACACCATTCAGTTAATAATCAGCCTTCCCGTTCTTGCTTCCAAAGTGGATAACCTCACATTTAAACTGCATCTTCCCACACACCAAACCTGTCCAAGTCACCCTGATCCTCATAGCATCCTCTTCACAGTTCACACTGCCACCCAACATTGTGTCATCTGCAAATTTGCTAATGTTACATCTAATTCCTTAATATAAATCATTGATGTATATTGTAAATAGCTGTGGTCCCAGCACCGAGCCTTGTGGTACCCCACTAGTTACTGCCTGCCATTCTGAAAGGGACCCGTGATCAATATTCTTGGTTACCTGTCTGCCAACCAATTTTCTATCCATGTCAATACCATAACCACAATACCATGTACTCTAATTTTGCCCACTAATTTCCTGTGTGGGACCTTATCAAACGCTATCTGAAAGCCCAGGTACACCACATCCACTTGCTCTCCCTTGTCCATTTTACTTGTTACATCCTCAAAAAATTCCAGAAGATTAGTCAAGTATGATTTCCCCTTTGTAAATCCATGCTGTTACTGCTATCCAAATCATTACATCTTTGATAATCAACTCCAGTATCTTCCCCACCACTGATGTCAGGCTAACTGGTCTATAATTCTCTGCTTTTTCTCTCCCCCCTTTCTTGAATAGTGGGATAACATTAGCTGCCCTCCAATCCACAGGAACTGCTCCAGAATCTATAGAACATTGGAAAATGATCACCAAATGCATCCTCGATTTCTAGAGCCACCTTCTTGTGTACCCTGTGATCCAGACCATCAGGCCTTGGGGATTTATCAGCCTCCAGTATACCCAACACCATTTCCTGACTAATGTGAATTTCCTTCAGTTCCTCCTCTTTCCCCTAGTACATCTGGGAGATTGTTTGTGTCTTCCTTAGTGAAGACAGAACCAAAGTACATGTTCAACTCGTCTGCCATTTCCTTGCTCCCCATAATAAATTCACCCGTATTTGTCTTAATTCATTTTTTCCTCTTCACATACCTACAGAAGCTTTTACTATCCTCCTTTATATTTTTGGCTTGCTTACCTTCGTACTTTTGGCTTGCTTATCTTTTCTCCCCATAACCTTTTTAGTTACCTTCAGTTGATCTTTAAAAGTTCCCATTCCTCTGGCTTCCTGCTCTTCTTTGCTATCTTATGCTTCTTCTCTTTTATTTTTTATACTGTCCTTGTCTTCCTTTGTCAGCCACGGTCACCTCTTACTCCCCTTAGAATCTTTCTTCCTCTTTGGAATGAAATGATCCTGCATCTTCTGGATTATTCCCAGAAACACCTGCCAATGCTGTTCCACCGTCATTCCTGCTAGGATCCTTTTCCAGTCAACTTAGGCCAGCACCCCCCTTATCCCTCCATGGTCCCCTTTGTACTACTGCAATACTGGCACTTCCGATTTTACCTTCTCCCTCTCAAATTGCAGATAAAAACTTATCATGTTATGGTCACTACCTCCTAAGGGTTCCTTTACCTTATGTTCCCTTATTAAATCTGGTTCACAACACAACACTAAATCCAGAATTGCCTTCTCCCTGGTAGGCTCCTGTACAAGCTGCTCTTAGAATCCATCTCGGAGGCACTCCACAAACTCCCTTTCTTGGGGACTAGAGGGCATAGCTAATAGGTGAGAGGGGCAAAGTTTAATGGAGTGCGTGGCATGTAGTTTTATTTTAAAACACAATATTGGGGACCTGAAATAGTCAGGGGTGGTGTTGGAGGCTTTTAGACAGGCGCATCGAAGTGCAGGGAATACAGGAATATGGATCACGCAAATGAGACCAGTTGAAGTTGGTGTCATGTTAGGCACAAACATTTTGGGCCGAAGAGCCCGTTACTATGGAAGAAAAATCACCAGCAGGCCAAGGAAATCCAGCCTTGAGAATCAATTGTTAAAATTGTGGACATTTAAAAATACGTACTAAGATGCGCCCACAAAGATGAGAATGAGGGACATGTCAACATCAGGTTGCTCTCCACTGGATGTGAATAATCCTAACAGGGACTACACACATTAGATGGGGGACTGCTGTCCTCTTTACAGCTGCATGCGACTTGAGGCAAGAAGAAATAAATATTAAAAACATGAAGAGTTTTGGAAAAGTTTAACAATACCTTCTTATCCAGATTTTGTGCTTGAAGCTGTAAATTTACTGCTCTGTTATCTTTGATTTCTTCTGCCAAAATCTAAGAGTCAAGAGGAAATAAATGTTTTTTTTTTTAAATATTAGAAGTGACGACGCACCCTTGCTTAACAAAATTTGGACTGAGATTGGGTCCATTATATGCTCTTTGGTTTAAGATCATAGCTCGCTTGACCTCACGTGATGAAGACAAATTTCTTCAGGCATTCGAATTTCAGATGGATGATGCATATTCTTAATTGAAACTGCTCTTGCAAACAATTTTTGAAAATAATGAACTGGTTTGGGACAGCGAATCTACAGGATTTAGCCAGAGGATGTAGTCAAGGAAAGTTCAACAACAATATTTAAATTACATTTTTACACTACATGGATAGGATACGTTTAGAGGTGTATGGGCCAAACACAGGTAAATGGAACACAAAATTCTAGAGTACAGGAAACATTCAGGATTTTTAGTCTGGAGAAGGGTTCCGACACGAAACGTCATCTATTTCTTTTCTCCAGAGATGCTGCCTGAACCGCTGAGTTACTCCAGCATTTTCTGTCTATCTTCAGTATAAATCAGCATCTGCAGTTCCTTCCTACACAGGTAAATGGGACTAGCATAGAAGGGGCATCTGGGTCAGCAAGGACTGGTTGGGCCAAAGGGCCTTTTTCCCCCATTCCTTCTCTCCAGAGATGCTGCCTGTCCCACTGAGTTGCTCCAGCTTTTTTTTTTCTCTATCTTTGGCCTTTTTCTGTGCTGTATGACACAGAAGAGCATTAGAATCGCCAAGGATACAGAAGGCTATGGACAAGTACGTGGATGGCTATGGTCCAATTAGATTAGCTTAGATTGGTACTGGATGGTTGCCATATAATAAAATAGAAAACTTCCCATGTCTCGGGAGTAAATTCTCAACAGAAATTGATGACGAAATTCCACATTAAGTGCAACAATAGAATGTTCGATAATCCAGATAAACAAGTGTCCAAAGAACAACATCTCATATCTGACACATATCTGCACCAGACACCTTACAACATTGTGTTAACAAAACCCAAAGTCCATTGACAGGTTAAGTCAAGGGTTCCCAACCTGGGGTAAATTTACCCTCAGGGGGTAGATTTGTTGATTCTGGATTTGTATATATTTTTTCTCATTGACTGACTGTGTTTGGTTCTGGTATACCGGCATCTGTTCATCATTAGTTGTTCATAAATAAGTGAAATAACATTGTTACGTGCTATTAAAGTTGCCAGGGGTAAACGGGACGAAAAAGGTTGGGAACCTCTGGGTTAAGTGAACTAATATCAACACCCCCCCCCCCCTCAGGTTAACATCCCCAGCAATGAGGCTATAACTTATGCAACGTCAGCTTTGCTGGGCAGAACATTTTGTTTGCAAGAGCAGATGCAAGAATGAGACAATTTCTGAGCACCATCATCGCAACAGGTTACCTGCTAATCAGAACAAATGATTCGTGGATCTTCTCAAGCTTTCAAAATGTGTAGTATACCCACTCATGTACTAAAACATAATCCAAGAGTCAAGAGTGTTTTATTGTCATATGTCCCTGATAGAACAATGAAACTTTTACTTGCAGCAGCACAATAGAATATGTAAACATAGTACACTGTAAACAAAATCATAAACAAGAGAGAAAAAAAAGTTCAGTATATATCACACACACACACATATTCACACATGTCATGGTGGAGAACCTTGTATGGTCCTGAGATCAATGCCTTCTGGAGCTAAGCTCCTGGTAGGGCCACCCATGGCAGTATAGTTGAGGGGGAGGACTCTGACAAATAGCAATCCAACCAAGACCTCAACGGTGGAACAGGCGGAGGACGATGGCTAACCCTAGTGGAGCATCATAACGGCTGGAAAGGCGGATGAAGGCTGCAGCAGAAAAGGATCTCCAGTCGTCTTGGATTTCAAGCCACTGGATCCTGACCCAAATCTGTCAAGGAGCGTGGGGTGGTTGTATGTGCACCAGTCTCCCCACGTTAAACAAAGTCACGCACAGGCGTCCTCCAACCCTGGAGACACCCATGGCCGAAGGGGGCCTAAGAAGAATGAGTGTGTAGCTCTGAGCTTATTTAAGGCTGTAGTGTTTAATGGCCGAATGGCTGTAGGGAAGATGCTGTTCCTGAACATTACAGTTTTCAGGCTCCCGGAGGTTCCCGAAGGTTTTTGTCAGTCTCCCTAATGGTCAAAACTGACAAAAACCTCCGGGAGCCTCTAGGAACCGCACGGAAACCTTGGGTGGGGTACAAAGTCTCCAGAGGTTTCCGTTCAGGTTTCCTAAGGTTCCTAAGTGGGACAGGGGCATTATTTTCAAAACAACATTTCAAAAATTATCTGAAGGATAATAAAGGATCATAAAACTTCAGTCAATCCACTCGATAAATGACGATAAAACATGATAAATAATTTCTTTAAAAGTTTTGTTCTTTACCGAGATTATTCCTTTGCCTGCAAGCTTCGCATCTTTTAGCATGAGTGGACGCATCAGCTTCTTGCTGGAGACGATCTACATAAACAATTGAAGTTTAAATCAGTTTAAATTATGCAGAGATCTCATAATAACATCCAAAGTTTAAAATAATATTAAACCAGCTAACCAAATGTGACCACATCTACATCTGGAGAAGGGTCTCGATCCAAAACGTCACCCATCCGTGTCCTCCAGAGATGCGGCTTGATCTGCTGAGTTACTCCAGCACTCGGTGACCAAATCTATAATGTTACTCCATCATAGTTCAGGTTGGAAAGGCAGCATGCAAGGTCAAGAGATAAGATGATAGAATCCGGAGCAAACAAAAACAAACTGCTGAAAGAACTTAATAGACAAGCAGCATCTTTGGAGGCAAAGGGATGGTCAACGTTTCAGGTGAAGGCTGTGCATCAAGGGTCCTGATGCAGGGTGTTGGTGGTCCCTTTACCTTCACAGCTGCTGCATGAACTGCTGAGTTCATTGTTTTACTTCAGCAAGTTGAAGAAAGAATCACTGAAGACTAATATGCTAAATTTCTGACAAAAAGTGAAAAAGTGCGTAAGGTATGTCTAAAGACTGCACTCATCTCCTCTTTCCAATACACATAGACGGGCTGGTTACGTGTCATCATCACCACAGTCAAAGTCCGCATGAATTTATGAAGGGGAAATCATGTTTGACGTACAAACAAAGAAACATAGAAAACTAGGTGCAAGAGTAGGCCATTCAGCCCTTCAAGCCAGCACCGCCATTCAATATGATCATGGCTGATCTAAAATCAGTAACCCGTTCCTGCTTTTTCCATATATCCCTTGATTCCTTTAGCCCTAAGTGTTAAATCTAACTCTCTTGAAAACAACCAGTGAATTAGCGTCCACTGCCTTCTGTGGCAGAAAATTCCAGAGATTCACAGCTTCTCTGGGTGAAGAAGTTTTTCCTCATCTCACTACTAAATGACCTAACCTTTATTCTTAAACTGTGACCCCCTGGTTCTGGACCCTCCCAACATTTTTCCTGCATATAGCCTGTCCAGTATAGGAGCAAGGAGATCCTACTGCAGTCATACAGGGCCCTGGTGAGACCGCACCTGGAGTGTTGTGTGCAGTTTTGGCCTCCTAGTTTGAGGAAGGTCATTCTTGCTATTGAGGGAGTGCAACGCTGGTTCACCAAGCTAATTCTTGGGATGGTGGGATTGACATATAATAAAAGAATGGGTAAACTGGGCTTATATCACTGGAATTTAGAAAGATGAGAGGGGATCTTATAGAAACATAAAGTTATTAAGGGATTGGACAGGGTAGATGCAGGAAAAATGTTCCCGATGATGGCGGAGTCCAGAAACAGGGGTCAAAGTTTAAAATTAAGTAGTAGGCCCAAATAAAATCACCTAGAGAGTTGCGAATCTGTGGAATTCTCTGCCACAGAAGGCTGTGGAGGCCAATCACTGGATGTAATAAAGAGAGAGTCGCAAATATAGTTCTTTGGGGAAATGGAATCAAGGGATACGGCGGGAAGGCAGGAAAAGTGTACTGATTCTGGATGATCGGCCATGATCAGATTCATAGAATCATAGAAAATAGGTGCAGGAGTAGGCCATTCGGCCCTTCGAGCCTGCACCGCCATTCAATGTGATCATGGCTGATCATCCAACTCCGTACCCTGTACCATTGAATGGCGGTGCCGGCTCGAAGGGCCGATTGGCCTACTCCTTCACCTATTTTCTATGTTTCTGTGTAATGTACTGTGATTGCACAATTAGGGTGGTAGAGCTGCTGCCTCAGCACTCCGCGCAGACCCAGGTTCGATCCTGGCCTTGGGTGTTATCTGCGTGACATTTTTGTACATTCTTTCCGTGGCCATTTGGATTTACTCGGGGTACTCCAATTTCCTGCCACCCCAGGCATGAGTTTTTAAGGTTAATTCCCCTCTGTGCCTCATGTGTAGAGAGTGGATATTGAAGTGGTATACTAGAATGCATAAACGTGTGTCGACGGTCAGTTTAGACACGGTGGTCGAAGGGCCCGTTTCTATGCTGTATTCTTTTTAAGCTTAGAGATGCAGTGCGGAAACAGGCCCTTCGGCCCACTGAGTCCATGCTGACCAGTGATCCTCATACATTAGCACTATCCTACACACACACACACTGGGGATCATTTACAATCTTTATCAAAGCCAATTAACCTACAAACCTGTACATCTTTGGAGTGTAGGAGGAAACCGGAACACCCGGCGAAAACCCACATGGTCACAGGGAGAACGTACAAACTCCGTACAGACAGCACCCACAGTCAGGATCAACCCTGGGTCTCTGGAGCTGTAAGGCAGCAGCTCTACCATTGCACCAGCCTCCAAACTAAACTATACTATCTCCAAACTAAAAAGCATTTGGTTAAATCACTGAAATTTGGTTAAATCACTGAATCCTAAATGTTGGCAATTATACTTGGCTTCAACAACACCCGCTAATGTTTTGCTAAAATTCAAGTAGAATTATTTATCATTTTCCTTGCTTTAATTGCTTTCCCTCTCTCTCTCTCTCCATTCCCTCCCCCTTCCCAGTTCTCCTACCAATTTTACTGTCTCCGACTGCATTTATCTCTGTTCCACCCACTCCCCTGACATCAGTCTGAAGAAGGGTCTCCACCCGAAACGTCACCCATTCCTTCTCTCAGCCTGTCCTGCTGAGTTACCCCAGCATTTTGTGTTTACCTTTGATTTAAACCAGCATCTGCAGTTCTTTTCTACACACTTACCATACTATCTCTGCATGGGTATATTTAGGAAAATGCAACTCTATTTATTGCTCACTCTTAAATATTGTTAAATTAATCACATTTTACTCCCGCTGAGAGCACTACATTTTCATCGTCTGAAGTTCAAGCATCTTAAATAAACAAAGCAACTTAAGTGAAAGGTCTGGTCAAATAAGGGACTAAAATTCATTTCATTACCTGTCCAAGAGTGCATTCAAAATATCCCAAGAAGTCATCATCTTTCAAGTCAATCGTTTTGTTATCAATATCATAAATTCCAAACTTTAATTTCTGAATCTGCTCAAAGTAGAAATCAACCAGGAACTTTTTCGAGAACTTTGGGGCAAGGCAATTCTTAACTTGCTCCGTGCGATCAATCTACAAAAATAAACATGCCTTTTGGTTAATAAAAGTAACAAGATGAGGATGGGAAAGATCAACAAGTCCCCCCCCCCCCCAAGAACTGACCATCAATTTAACGCTACATTGCTAAAAAAGGAAATGTACTCAAGGCTTCCTGGAAAAAGGACAACAGGCGTCAACAAAACACTTCCTCAGCAAATTGGACAATGGGCTCAGATACAAATTGAAGAATAACGTCCAGAGTACGAACACATGCAGGTAGACGTGGAGCTCCAGTAGGGTCAAGGGTCCACATTTCTTGCTCAGCTGCCATCTAGCCTGTAGATGCAGCTAGGAGATCAGTGCAAGACCATGCGATTCCACTGCATAGCCAATGAAAACAGCAGCAAGATCAACGCTGGTACAAACAGAATGGAGATGAGGGGGATTTACTTTAGCCAGAGGGTGGCAAATATGTAGAATTAATTGCCACAGACGGCTGTGGAGGCCGAGTCATCGGGTAATTTTAAAGCAGAGAATGAATTAGTTAGGGTGTCGAAGCTTACGGGGAGAAGGCAGGAGAATTGGGTCAAGAGGGAAAGATAGATCAGCCATGATCGAATAGTGGAGGAAATTCTATGGGGCGAATGGCAAAATTCTGCTCCAGTGTCTTATGAACATAAATACATTTTTATAATGAATACCAAACTTCTCTAGTCATGAAGAAAAACTTGCTTCCATGTTTTTAGGTTTTTTTTACTGGGCAGAAACCAATCTTTATCTCATTTTATGTGTTTTTGTTGCATTATTCTTACTGCTTGAGGCACAGTGAAGATCCTTCAATCTGATTAGTTGGAGAGTTAAACTGTTGCAAACATATGCCATAAATCACCTGGAATGGACCCATAATCAGGAGATGGAGCTTGGGTATGTCAATAACCTTGATATTTTAATTGCTTTCAAATGAGACAATCTTTATGCTGAGTTAACTTTTGTTGGCAGAAAGAAATAAAAGTAATCCTGGCCAATGTCAAGTTCGACTGAATTGATTGAAAGATAGAGCATGAAAACAGGCCCACTGAGTCCACACCAACCATCAATCACCTGTTCACACCTGTTTTCAAGAGAGAGCTAGATAGGGCTCTTAAAGATAGCGCAGTCAGGGGATATGGGGAGAAGGCAGGAATGGGGTACTGATTGGGGATGATCAGCCTTGATCACATTGAATGGCGGTCCTGGCTCGAAGGGCCGAATGGTCCTGCACCTAGATGCTGCAGTTGGACTGCTGGACCACGGGTGAAGAACAAAGGGAAGAGATAAGACTTTGCCTTCCATCACAGTGAGGAAGTGTTGCAGACTCACTGTGATGGATGTTTATGTAAACTGTGTTAAGTGTGGGTCTTGGGCTTTTTTGTAATGTAAAAAAACTGTAGTAAATGCAATTTCATTCAAACCAAGTTGTTTGAATGACAATAAATAGCATTCCACATTCATTGTCTATTGTCTACACTAGTTCAAAGTTATCCCACTTTCACATCCACTCCTGACACACAAGGGGCAATTTACAGAGGCCAATTAACCTACAAGCCCGCACGTCTTAGGAATATGGGAGGAAACCAGAGCACCCGGAACAAACCCACACGATCACAGGGATCCAGACAGACAGCACCCGAGGTCAGGATCGAACGCGGGTCACTGGCGCGGTGAGGCAGTAGCTCTACCAATTTGTGCCATCCATCTTTTTGACAAGACTGAAGAACAGATTCAACAAGTCCCACCTCTGGTTAATTAAATAAAATGTGTCCAATGTTTGAAATCTTGAATAAGATCATGATAAACTCCAGGAAATATTTATGAAAATGAACAGCTTACCTCAGCCCACTGATTTTCACCAGTGCTTATGAAGAACACACACAACGGATCAGATTTAGATCCGACATCTTTATTCAAAAGATTCTCACAAGAAATGCTCAGTTCAACTTTAGTCACGCACTGGGCCATCTGTTAATCTGCTAAATACAGAGAGAGAGAGAGAAAAAAAATCAATAGAAAAACTCAATTGCCGACTTTTAAATGAAATGCAATGAACATAGAAACGTTTGGTCCCATTCTTGTACAGTACATGTTGCTTTCGCAATTGGCTCTGTCCCTTTTGGTCCACCTTCAAAATTATCACCAAGACTAGCATACAGGCAATTCATTTGCTCTCAAATGTTCCAAGAAAAAGCCAAATACTGCAGATGTTGCAACCGAAAGCTGCTTCAAATATTCAGCAGATTAGGCACCATCTGTGGACAGCTACACGGTTAATGATTCAATATTGATGTGTCACAGTTTAGGCGCAAGAGATTTACTAAATTTCTTCTGAACAGATGCAGTTTGGTACTCAGTCATGCAGCAAGGAAACGGGACCTTTGGCATACTGTCCAAGATGCCCCATCCAAGCTAGTGTTGTACTGTTGCCAGTCTTGCCCATATCCCCTTTTCTATCCATGTACCTGCTCGTGTCTTGTAAATACTGTTATACCTGCCTCAACTACCTCCTCTGGCAGCTCATTCCATATACCCACCACCCTCGGTGTGAAAAGGTTACCCTTCAGGTTTCTAATAAATCTTCCCCCTCTCCCATAGAAACATAGAAAATAGGTGCAGGAGGCCATTCGGCCCTTTGAGCCAGCACCGCCATTCATTGTGATCATGGCTGCTCATCCCCAATCAATAACCCGCGCCTGCCTTCTCCCCATATCACTTGACTCATCCAGCCCCTGGAGCTCTATCTAACTCTCTTAAATCCATCCAGTGACTTGGCCTCCACTGCCCTCTGTGGCAGAGAATTCCACAAAACTCTCTGGGTGAAATTTTTTTTCTCACCTCAGTCTTAAATGGCTGCCCCTTTTTTTTCCAAGACTGTGGCCCCTGGTTCTGGACTCGCCCAACATTGGAAACATTTTTCCTGCATCTAGCTTGTCCAGTTCTTTTATAATTTTATATGTTTCTATAAGATCCCCCTCATCCTTCTAAACTCCAGTGAATACAAGCCTAGTCTTATCAATCTTTCCTCGTATGACAGTCCCACCATCCCAGGGATCAATCTCATGAACCTACGCTGCATTTCCTCAATTACAAGGATGTCCTTCCTCAAACTAGGTGAACAAAACTGTACACAATACTCCAGATGTGGTCTCACCAGAGCCCTATACAACTGCTGAAGAACCTCTTTACTTCTATACTGAAATACTCCCCTTAAACCTATGGTTCTTGATTCCCCAACCCTGGGTAAAAGACTCTGTGCATCGACCCTATCTATTTCAGTCATGATATACGTCTAGAAGATCACCCTTCAGCCTCCTGTGCACCAAAGAATAGAGTCCTCGCCTGCCCAACCCCCCCCCCCCTTAAAGTTCAGGCTCGTAAATACTCATAAATCTTCCCTGCACTCTTTCCAGCTTAATAATTTTCTTGCAACAGCAGGGTGACCATTACTAACATTACTCCAAATGCCCAATACTCCAAAAGTCTCAAATACTTTCCTGATCAGGTTTCTGAATCTGTTTGTCGGGCACTGGTCTTGTACTCGCTGGAGTTTAGAAGAATGAGGGGTGACCTCATTGAAACGTAGTGAAAGGCTTCAATAGAGTGGATGTGGGGAAGATGTTTCCACTAATGGGAGAGTCTAGAACTAGAGGGAGAGTCTTCGACTAGAGGTCATAGCCTCAGAATTAAAGGACGTTCTTCAAGGAAGGAGATGAGGAGAAATTTCTTTAGTCAGTGGTGATTCTGTTGAATTATTTGCCGCAGAAGGCTGTGGAGGCCAAGTTAATGGATATTTTTAAGGCAGAGATAGATTCTTGGTTAGTACAGGTGTCAGAGGTTACGGGGAGAAGGCAGAAGAATGCGGTTAAGAGGGAGAGATAGACCAGCTATGACTGAATGGCGGAGTAGACTTGATGGACCGAATGGCTTAGAAACATAGACATAGAAACATAGAAAATAGGTGCAGGAGGAGGCCATTCGGCCCTTCGAGCCAGCACCACCATTCAATATGATCATGGCCGATTGTCCGCTATCAATAACCCGTGCCTGCCTTCTCCCCATATCCCTTGACTCCACTTGCCCCTAGAGCTCTATCCAACTCTCTCTTAAATCCATCCAGTGATTTGGCCTCCACTGCCCTCTGTGGCAGGAAATTCCATAAATTCACAACTCTCTGGGTAAAAAAGTTTTTTCTCAGCTCAGTCTTAATTCTAAGAAATTCTACTCCTATTCCTTATGTCCTTAGGACCTAATTTGGAAACTCAGTTATGTGAAAGAAGAGAAAGATGAACATTTTTAAGCTCGGAAGCCTGTGGATTGGCCTTTTATTAATCTTATGTTCCAAGTTCAAACGATTTACAACTCTCACCTTACAGGCAGGTATTACTTACAACACATGTACCTTATCTCCATTTAATTACATCGTGAAGACAAGGCTTCTTTATCAATTATTTAGATTACCAGAAAGTTCCCTGTAAACAGTTCAGCGGTGAACAAAAGAAGTCAAATAAATTAAAAGGTACATGCTAGGTAAATCAAAACTCCTTATTCTATAACTGTGAACCCTGGTTCTGGACTCCCCCAACATCGGGAACATTTCTCCTGCATCTAGCCTGTCCAAACCCTTAAGAATTGTTAGAAGTACCAGTTCAGTTTTAATATCCACACATGCACATCACAACATGGGAGGAAGATCATGGTTGTATCTTCCTCCAACTTTTTAGCAACCTCTAGGTGGAGCATAGAGGTCCCGAGCTGAAATGCCCAGTGTCAATATTTAGTATCAATGTTCAAATATATTCCACGGCTCCAAGAAAATTAAATTGTGTTTATAGCTTATGGAGAAAAATGTTCCCAATGTTGGGAGAGTCCAGAACCAGGGGTCACAGTCTTAGAATAAAGGCGGAGGTCATTTAAGACTGAGGTGAGAAAAAACTTTTTCACCCAGAGAGTTGTGAATTTATTGAATTCCCTGCCACAGAGGGCAGTGGAGGCCAAATCACTGGATGGATTTAAGAGAGAGTTAGAACGAGCTCTAGGGGCTAGTGGAATCAAGGGATATGGGGAGAAGGCAGGCACGGGTTATTGATTGGGGACGATCAGCCATGATCACAATGAATGGCGGTGCTGGCTCGAAGGGCCGAATGACCTCCTCCTGCACCTATTTCCTATGTTTCTAGGTAGAAACCGTTCACTAGCTCTATCCTACACAGTAGGGCCTATTTACAGAAGCCAATTAACATACAAACCTGCACATATTTGGAATGTTGGGAGGAAACTGGAAACCCATACAAAACCCCGTAGTCACAGGGAGAAGGTACAAACTCCGTACAGACAGCACCCGTCGTCAGGATCACACCTGGGCCTCTGGCGCTGTAAGGTAACAACTCCACCGCTGCGCCACTGTGTCAGGTGATTGTTTGTACATATTCTAGTCTGGGAACATGGACAGTTTTAGGAATAGCAATGCCATTAAGCTGGGAAGAGTACGGAGAAGATTTACAAGGATGGTCTCAGGACTTCAAGGACTGGGTTGTAGGGAGAGAGAGAGAGAGAGAGAGTGGGCAGGCTGGGATTGGAATTCTCAGAGTGCAGATGATTGCCCGGTGATCTAGTAACATTATGAAGGGCATGGATAGCGTGAATTCAGAGTCTTTTTTCAGGGAAGGGGAATTCAATAACTAGAGGGCATAGGTGTGTCTTTGGTTAAACTACTTTGTGAGCTCGTATTACGGTTATTATATGCCTATGTTATTGATTATTATGTATTTCTCTGTGTATTGCATTTACACAGATGCGAAGCTGTAGGAAGCAAGAATGTATTAATACATAATTGTTAGGCCCCCTTCGGTCATGGCTGACCATGGGTGTCTCCAGGGTGTTATTCCCTACATGGAGGATGCCTGCACGTGACTTTGTTTAACGTGGGGTGCACAGACAGCCACCCCACAGTCCATGACAGATCTGGGTCAGGAACCAGTGGCATGGAGTGCAATATGACCGGAGACCCTTTTCTGCTGCAGCCTTCATCCGCCTACCCAGCCGTTCTGACGCTCCACCAAGGTCAGCCATCAGCCTACACCTGTTCCATTGTTGAGGTCTTGGTTGGGTTGCTCTTTGTCAGAGACCTCCCCCTCGAGATCTGGATCTGGATGTCGTACGCTGAAAAGCTCGAGGTAGAGCAGTATTTCAGCACTGGACAATTTTATACTGGACAATTTTTTACATTTATCATACCAATTAATCAAGCCAATTAACCTACAAACCTTTACGTCTTTGGAGTGTGGGATGAAACCGAAGATCTCGGAGAAAGTCCACACAAATCACGGGTAGAACGTACAAACTCCATACAGACAGCACCCGTAGGCGGGATCGAACCCGGTTCTCTGGCGCTGCATTTTGCTGTAAGGCAGCAACTCTACCGCTGCGCCACGTGACTGCCATGGGTGGCCCTACTAGGAGCCCTGACATCGCTCTCAGGTACACACTAGCTTCTCCACCACGACAAGGTGACAATCCACGGAGAATACATAAATACAAGAATGTATTATTCCATTGTTGGTACATATGGCAATTAAACACTCTTGATGAAGATGAAAGGGGAATAGATTTAGCAGGAACCCAAGGGACAATTTTTTCTGCGCTGAGAGTAGTGCATATCTGGAATAAGTTGCCATATGAAGCAGTGAGAGGGGAAATATTTAAGGTGAGAGAGGAAAGATTGACATTTGGACAGGTACCTGTACAGGAAAGGTTCAGAAGGACATGGGTCAAATGGGACTAGTTTAGATGGGCAAGTTGGCCGGCATGAAAAACATGTTCTGTAGAGCCCAATTCAGTGATGGGTGTCTGTGAGACATTTGCCTTTGTGGAGTTCCCTTATTGTTGAGAACTCTTGGGATGCTTCACAAAATTATCAGAGTAACTTAGATCTGAGAAATTTCAGATAGATGATCAAAAAGCATAGTCAAAGGATTGGGATAAATATCTTAAAAGAGAGCTAGCTGAGTACAAGGAGTTTTAAGAAAGAATTACAGAACTAACACTGGCAAGGCATGGCCAAAATTGTAATATAAAAGAACACCATGTGGTCCAGCAATCTGGAATAACTATTCATAGAGTCTTAGAGTGGAAACAAGCCCTTCGGCCCACACCGAACAACTTGCCCTATATATACTAGCCCCACCAGCCTGCGTTTGGCCCATATCCCTCTAAACCTATCATATTTTTGATTAGTAAAGACGTCAGGGGTTATGTGCCAAAGGCAGGAGGATGGGGTTGAGAGGGAAAGATAGATCAGCCGTGATTGAATGGCGGATGGGCTGAATGGCCTTATTCTGCACTTGGAACTTATAAACATGAATTATCCAAGTAACAGTCCAAATGTTTTTTTTTTAAACATTGTGTTAGTTCCAGCCTCAACTACCTCCTCCGGTAGCTCTACCATATATCTGCCACTCTTTGTATAAAAAATGTTGCCCCTCAGGTTCCTAATAAAGCAATAGTCCCAGATGAAGTCCCCAGCCGTGTCCTCAGAACCCGTGTGAGCAAGCTACCCAGAGCATTTAGTTTAGAGACATACAGCGCGTAAACAGGCCATTCAGCCGACCGAGTCCACACCGACAACGAGCCCGGCACATTAACACCATCCTACACTGGGGACGATTTTTACATTTATACCAAGCCAGTTAACTTACAGACCTGTACGTCTTTGGAACGTGGGAGGAAACCGAAGGTCTCGGCGAAAACCCACACAGGTCACGCGGAGAACGTACAAACTCCGTACAGACAGCACCCGCAGTCAGGATCGAACCTGGGACTCTGGCGCTGTACGGCAGCAACACTACCGTTGTGCCATCGTGCCGCTCATTAGCAGACATCTTTAACCTTTGCCTATGCCAATCAATGTTTCCCACTGAAGGACAATAATTATCCAGGTGCAGTACGGTAGAGTTGCTGTTTTTGTCTGTACGGAGTTTGTATGTTATCCCGGTGACCTGCACGGGTTCTCTCCGGGTGAAGGCTGCGTCTCCTTCCCAAACACCTGCCAGGCCTATTGCTTCAATCAGTTTTTTTGCCCATACAAGTTATTTTTTTCCATCTAATTTATTTTCCTTCTTTCCATCTCTTCCCAACAATACCTCCGATATTCCCAATTTCCGAGGCAAAGAGTCAGAGAAAAGAAACGGATCCTTCGGCCCACGCCAACCAAGGTGCCTTATCTACGCTACTCTGACCTGAAGCCTTGAAGGCAGGAACGGGGTACTGAGTGGGGATGATCAGCCATGATCACATAGAATGGCAGTGTTGGCTCGAAGGGCCAAATGGCCTACTCCTGCACCTATTGTCTACCTGAGTTTGGCCCATATCCCTCAAATCCTTTGCTATCCAATTACCTGTCTCAATGTCTTAAATGTTGTTAATTGTACATATCTTAATCATCACCTTTTCATCATCTGCCACAGAAGGCTGTGGAGGCTAAGTCAATGGATATTTTTAAAGCAGAGATAGATTCTTGATTAGTACGCGTGTCAGGGGTTATGGGGAGAAGGCAGGAAAATGGGGTTAGGAGGGAGAGATAGATCAGCCATGATTGAATGGTGGAGTAGACTTGATGGGCTGAATGGGCTAATGCTGCTCCTATTACATGACCTTATCCCATCCCCCTACATCTCAATTTCTCTCCAGGGTTGACCACTTCCTCTTTGATCTGAAGCCCTTCAACCACAGCCTCCACTCCCCTTCAAGAGAGAGTTAGATATAGCTTTTAAGGCTAAAGGAATCAAGGGATAAGGGAAAAAGCAGGAACGGGTTACTGAATTTGGATGATCAGCCATGATCATATTGAATGGCGGTGCTGGCTCAAAGGGCCGAATGGCCTACTCCTGCACCTATTTTCTATGTTTCTAGCTAAATGTAGTAACATCGCATTGAACAACCTCCTTTGACTTCACTCACTTCCCCCAAATATGTTATAATTATTTCTGTTTGATTGATGGTTTTATGTCCGCCTTAACCTACCGTAAACTAATACATTATCAGCTAACTTCCGCTTTCTTCTCCATTTCTTACATTTATTTCAGGAGTCATTTATCCAGAGTAGGGGAATCAAGAACGGTTCTAGGCGAGAGGGGAAAGATTTAATAGGAACCTGAGGGGCAACTTTTTCCACACAGAGGTTGGTGGGTGTATGGCATGAGCTGCCAGAGGAGGTAGTTTTCCCACAAATTCCTAGTCATAGAGTCATACAGCTTGGAAACAGCCCCTCGGCCCAACTTGCCCACACCAACCAACATGTTCCATATTTGCTTGTTGAAAATTTGCTTCCAGGTCAGCACCCAACCCAGGTGACTGCCAACTAGCCACAGATCTACAATCACATATTACAATCGCTCCACACTCTTAAATCTATCTATACACTGCAAATGGCTCCATTGGAATTGTGTATTGTCTTTCCTCTGACCGGTTAGCACACAAAAAAAGCTTTTCACTGTACCTCAGTACACGTGACGATAAAACTAAACTGAACTGAACAGAACTGATCTGATCTGCACTAGTTCCACCCGCCTGTGTTTGGCCCATATCCCTCTAAACCAATCCAATCCATCCACGTGTCCAAACATGTTTTAAACATTGTGATGGAACCTGCCTCAACTACCTCTGGCAGCTTGTGTCATATTATACCACCCTGTATAAAAAGTTGTTCCTCAGGTTCCTATTAAATCTTCCCCGCCCCCCCTCACCTAAAACCCATTATTTCTGTTTCTTGATTCCCTGTGACTGTGCATTTATCCTGGCGATTTCTTTCATGATCATATACACCTTCACAAGATCACCCCTAATCCTCGAGGAATAAAGTCCGAGCCTGCTCAACCTCTCCCGATAGCTCAGATCCTCGAGTCCTGAAAACATCCTCATAAATTCTCAAGATTCAAGAGTTTATTGTCATGTGTCCCAGATAGGACAACAAAATTCTTACTTTGCTTCAGCACAACAGAATATAGTAGGCATGAATACAGAACAGATCAGTGTGTCAATGTACCATTATATAAATATAAACACACATGAACAAATAAACTGATAAAGTGCTAATAAACAGATAATGGTCTATTAATGTTCAGAGTTTTATTTCAGTTGCGTTTAATAGCCTGATGACCGTGGGGAAGCGGCTATCCCTGATGCAGTCTTCAGACTCCTGTACCTTCTATTCAAAGGTAGCGGGGAATCAGTGTGTAGCCAGGATGGTGTGGGTCCTTGACGAAGCCTTTTTTAAAAACATAGAAATTATGCAGAGAGCAGGCCATTTGGCCCTTCGAGCCTCTCATCCATACCCCCTGTTACTCCCTCTTAAATATGGCCAACAAACTGGCTTCTGTGGCAGAGAATTCCACAGTCTCTGTGTCTTAAAAGACTTCCCCATTATCCTTAAATGAGTCCTGGATCGGAAACAATCTTCCTGCATTAGCCTGCCCAACCCCTTAAGAATTTTTGTCTCTATGAGATCACCCCTCAATCTTCTAAATTTATTGCATCCCAGAATCAGTCTGGTGAACCTTCTCTGTGCTCCCTCTATGGCAAGAATGTCCTCAGATTTGTCTCACCAAGACCCTGTACAACTGCATAGAACCTCCCTGCTCTTGTACTCAAATCCTGCTATGAATGCAGCCTCTGCACCGCATGCCTACTTTCATGACTGGTGATGACACCCAGTGCTGCTAATCGGTCACCATTCAAATAATATACCTTCCTGCCACCCAAAGTGGATACCCTCACATTTGATACTGCATCTGCCATGTATTTGCAGTCTATCCAAGTCATCTGCAGCCTCTAGGCTCGTGTCATCCACAAACTTCGAGATGTTGCATTTAATTTCTATCATGAATGTATATTGTAAATAGCTGGGTCCCAGCACTGAGCCTTGCGGGTCACTGGCCATCCTGAAAAGACCCGTTCACTCCTACTCTTTGCTTTGTCTGCCAGTTCTCTATCCACATCAATACTGAACCACCAAAACCGTGTGCCAGTTTGATACCGGTGTGGACATTGTCCTTGAAACGATATAACACATCCACTGCTTTCTCCCTTATCCACTCTACTAGTAACATCCTCAAAAAATTCAACCCTTTTTGAGGCATTGACTGCGATAGATCCCCTCGATGGAAGGGAGGTCAGAGCCGATGATGGTCTGGGCAGTGTTTACTACTTTTTGTAGTCTTTACAAAGTAGAAAGATTACACAATGCCTTGGAGAACACGCCCACTCAATCCACAGGGAATTCAGGACTTTATACACGTGTAGGAATGAACTGGAAATGCTCGATTACACCGAAAATAGACACAAAAATGGGGGAATAACTCAACCGGTTGGGGAGCATTGGTGGAGAGAAGGAATGGGTGACGTTTCGGGTCGAGACCCTTCTTTAGATTGAGAGTCAGGGGAGAGGGAAACTAGAGATATGAAACGGTACAAAGAACTAATGAATGAAAGGTATGAAAAGAACAAATCAAAACCAGCAAAGATGATAAAGGAAAAGTGGAGCCCACAATGATCCATTGTTGGCCATGGAGAAGGTGATAACGAGTGGATGCAAACAATGAAACCAAGCAGGATGTCGGTGAAACTAATAGGCACAAAAAGCTGGAGTAACTCAGCGGGACAGCCAGCATCTCTGGAGAGAAGGAATGGGTGATGTTTCCCGTCAAGACTTTTCTTCAGACTGAGAGTCTGGGGAGAGGGAGTCCAGAGATGTGGAAGGGCAAGGTGTGAAAACGACAGATCAAAGCAGACGTCGATCAAGGAAATGTGGAATGGTTCATTGTTAGCTGAGGGGAAGCGACATATCATCAGTAAAAGTAATCAGGACAGTGAAACTGGGTGGAGAACTAGGGAGGGGGAGGGAAGGGGAGAGAGCGGAAACAAGGGTTATTTGTAAGGTGGGGGGAGGCACGGAGAGAGAAAGGGAAAGTAAGGGTTCTCATAGGGTGGGGGAGGGACAGAGAGAGAGGGAGGGGGGGAGGGAATGCAAGGGTTACTTGAAATGAGAGAAGCGGGAGGGAATGCAAGGGTTAAAGGAATTTATACATTGCGGGGCTCACTGGCATTACAGACTAATCATTTAGCGCCGAAGCGAATTTATCTGCAGGATTCGAGACAGTCTCCTGTGCGGTTTAATCATTACTAGCGCGACTGCATTCCTTCCGCGGGGACAACACCCTAGGAAACCAACACAACAAAACGCAAAACAAAGTATCACGTTAAAAGGTACGGCAGCGAAGGAGTGAAGTGAACGCCGACAAACTCTCGCCCTGAAAAGCAAAGCGAGAAGACCTACTCACTCAGGTTTAAGGTGTAACTGGCTGAGCTGTTGTTAGTGTCAGTTACTGACTTCCTGCAGCAGAGCAGTGTAAAGTAGGGTTGGGCTGGGCTGGACGTCCCGTCTCCTGCCTCCTTCTCTCGCCCTTTTCACCTTTCAACCCCACGGCGTTCAACTGAGATTACAATATTTCAAACGCATAGATGTTTTCAAATGCGTTTGCAAAAAGAAAAACTCCCCGGCGAGTTTTCAAGAGGGATGTTTTAATCCGAGTTTGCTGTGTGCATGCAGCCTTTCCCAGTCTCCGCCCCGGCTCGCTGTCACATCTATCCAGGGGGCGGTTCCAATACGCAGAAGATAAACTCCCAGCCTTATCCCGGCTTCTCCCTAGCCTGTCAATGCTTGGACAGCTGTGGTTGTGTGTGTGTGTGGACAGCAATTGAGGGTTGTCAAACCTTTATGTAGAGGAAGGGCACTGACTGGAAAGCTACATTTCAACGCCGTTTTTGTTTGCAGTTAAAAGTGGCCTGCACCAAATTGCATTTAACACGATAAAAAAAGAATGAGTGCATTTTTTTAAAATAGACTTTATTCGAGAAATAAATAGAAACAATACATGATCCTTACAAAACTCCCTCCGGCATTCTCGGAGGCTGTACATTACTACATTAAGTTAAGCAGGCTTCTGCAGAAGCAAACCACCAGAAAGCCAGTGGAAAAGACCAGTTTTAGTGGTTAATACTGGTTAGACCTTACATTAGCACCTTTAATAGCTCTTTTTATTTAAAGTGCAAAACCAATTGTCACAAACAAGTGCAAGACGTTGGTGGGGTGGGGACACATTTGATTGGCCTGCTATAAGAAGGATTTCATTAAGCTGGAAAGTTGCCAAGACTTGGTCTGAGCTACAGGAAAAGGTTGGGCAGGCTAGGATTTTATTCGGTGGAGCACAGGAGGGTAAGAGGTGATCTGATGGAGGTGTACAAAATCATGAGGGAAATAAATAGGGTGAAAGCACAAGTCTTTTACCCAGAATCAAGAACTAGAGATGGTTTTAAGTTGAGTGGGGCAAGATTTAACAGGAACCAGAGGGGCAGTTCTTCACTCGGAGAGTGATGGGGAAAAGGAACGAGCTGCCATAGGAGGTAGTTGAGACAGGTACTATAACAGCATTTAAAAGACATTTGGTGCATGGATAGGAAAGGTTCAGAGGGATATGGGGCACATACTGGCAAATGGGACTAGCATATTTGAGACATCTTTACATTACAGATACAGCGTGGAAACAGGCCCTTCGACACACCAAGACCACGCTGACCAGCGATAACCCTGTACACTAACACTATCCTAGAGAGTAGGGACAACATACAATTTTACCAAAGCCAATTAACCTACAAACCTGTACGTCTTATGGAGTGTGGGAGGAAACCAGAGAACCCGGAAAAAACCAACTCAGTCACAGGGAGAATGTACAATGGCCATACAGAGAGCATCTGTAGTCAGGCTCGAACCCAAGCCACCGGCGCTATAAGGCAGCAACTCTACCGCTGCGCCACCGTGCCACATGATCTACTCGGCATCGACGAGTTGGGCCTAGGGCCAGTTTCTGTGTTGTGTGACTCTGTGAGCAATGGGCTGAATGTGACCCTATAACTTAGTGGGTGAGAAGGCAGCCTACGTGGCTCTGTTACCCCTCCCCCACAATGTGCCAATAAGGTGCTGATGTTGGGGGTGAGTGTATATGTGACCGTTGATATAAAAACAAAAAAAATGCTGGAAACACACAGCACAGTGGGCAGCATCTGTGGAAAGAGAAGCATACTGCACCAAAAGCCATATTATCCCCTAAGCAGAAAAGGAGGTTGCACTCTCTCTTAATGCCAGTGATGTTACATATTGCTCTTCACTGTGCTGCCTCAAAGTCTTAATGTTCTCATGGAAAGTGCCAACCAAAAGTGTACAAATGCTTTGCATAAAATAACGACATCCTGTTCTGTAACTTCAACGTAATTTGTGGGAATTTAAATTTCATTCATTTGGTAATAAAATCCAGCAATCGGTTCACTTTGCTTTTTGCCACTTCATGTTGCATATATCGTGTGAAATTTGTGAAATTTTAATTTCCCCTCAGTAAACAATTTTAAAGTATATCTAGTTACTGTTTATTCCTGCCATATAATATTTTCAATTTCAACTGAACATTACTTACAATTGTAAAACACCAAGTACTGGAGTAAAGGAATAGGCGACATTTCGGGTTGAGACCCAAAACGTCGCCTATTCCTTCGCTCCATAGATGCTGCCTCACCCGCTGAGTTTCTCCTGTTTTTTCTCCACCTTCGATTTTACCAGCATCTGCAGTTCTTTCTTAAACAAGTACTGGAGTAGGTTAGCGTGTCAGCGCATCTGTGGAGGACATGCATTACTTGCAACTGATAAACCTGAGTAAATTCCTAATCCAATTCTCATCATAAAATTTTGTTCACCTGCTGGAAGTTTATAGTTTCATTTAGATCTTTAAATTGAGTGATACAGTGTCAAAACAGGTCCTTCATCCCAACTTGCCCGAACCGACCAACATGTCCCATCCCATCAACACCAGTCACACTGCTTGCGTTTGGCCCATGTGAAAAGGTTACTCCTCAGATTCCTGTAAAATCTTTCCCCCCTTCACCTTAAATCTATACTGCCCTGGCCATGCTCTCATCTAACTGCTACAATCAGGAAAAAGGAAAAGAAGCCTGAGAGCCATCACCTCTAAGTTCAAGAACAGCTTTTTTTTCCATCAGCCATCACACTTTTGAACCCCACAGCACAGCCCTAACCACAACCCTCTCACAACACAATGGACTATGTATATGTTGTAATAAGTACTTCAATTTGCATTTTATAGTCTGGTTACCTAGTATAACGATATATATATTAATGTATATTGATTTGTTATGTTGTTGTGTTAATGTGCCTGCTAAAGCTGCAGCATGAGAATTGTTTGATTCCAGGTGCATATATCAAATAAACACTCTTGACTCAGGACAAACAGTGTGCCATCTGAGCTAGGAGACGTGGCACTGGATGGATTCAAATGAATCCTATTTACAATTGTTAAAATCCTGTCTGGATAGAAGAAATGGGATGACGTCTTGGGTCAAAACCCTCTCCTTCAGAATGTGAGTGAGGCGAGAGGGAATCACAGAGATAGCGAAGGGTAAGGTGTGAAAACGAGACATAAAAGGAGATGAGCTTCAAGGAAAGTGTAGAATATGTCATTGTTAGCTAGGAGAAGGTGACAACAAAGCAAACAGAGATAGAATTTAATCAGGGGGACAGTCAGACTGGTCAGAGAACTAGGAAGGGGGAGGAATGGAGAGAGAGGGAAAGCAAGGGTTACTTGGTTAAGGAAGGCAATATTCATACCGCTGCGGTGTAAGCTGCCCAAGTGAAATATCTGATGCTGTTCTCTGTATGCTTCGTTGTCACCTTTTAGACATAGACATAGACATAGAAATTAGGTGCAGGAGCAGGCCATTCGGCCCTTCAAGCCTGCACCGCCATTCAATATGATCATGGCTGATCATCCAACTCAGTATCCTGTACCTGCCTTCTCTCCATACCCTCTGATCCCTTTAGCCACAAGGGCCACATCTAACTCCCTCTTAAATATAGCCAATGAACTGGCCTCAACTACCTTCTGTGGCAGAGAATTCCACAGATTCACCACTCTCTGTGTGAAAAATGTTTTTCTCATCTCGGTCCTAAAAGACTTCCCCTTTATCCTTAAACTGTGGTATAGTTTTCTAAACCAACATGTAGAGGAACCAACGAGAAAGCAGGCTATTCTAGACTGGGTATTGAGTAATGAGGAAGGGTTAGTTAGCAGTCTTGTTGTACGTGGCCCCTTGGGCAAGAGTGACCATAATATGGTTGAGTTCTTCATTAGGATGGAGAGTGACATTGTTAATTCAGAAACACGGGTCCTGAACTTAAAGAAAGGTAACTTTGAGGGTATGAGACGTGAATTGGCCAAGATGGACTGGCAATTGATTCTTGAAGGGTTGACGGTGGATATGCAATGGAAGGCATTTAAAGACTGCATGGATGAACTACAACAATTGTTCATCCCAGTATGGCAAAAGAATAAATCAGGGAAGGTTGCGCATCCGTGGATAACAAGGGAAATCAGGGATAGTATCAAAGCAAAAGATGAAGTGTACAAATTAGCCAGAAAAAGCAGCCTACCAGGGGACTGGGAGAAATTCAGAGACCAACAGAGGAGGACAAAGGGCTTAATTAGGAAAGGGAAAATGGATTATGAAAGAAAACTGGCAGGAAACATAAAATCTGACTGCAAAAGTTTTTATAGATATGTGAAGCGAAAAAGATTAGTTAAAACAAATGTAGGTCCCTTGCAGTCAGAAACGGGTGAATTGATCATGGGGAACAAGGACATGGCAGACCAATTGAATAACTACTTTGGTTCTGTCTTCACTAAGGGAGACATAAATAATTTGCCAGAAATAGCAGGGGATCGCGGGTCAAATGAGATGGAGGAACTGAGTGAAATCCAGGTTAGCCGGAAAGTGGTGTTAGGTAAATTGAATGGATTAAACGCCGATAAATCCCCAGGGCCAGATAGGCTGCATCCCAGGGTACTTAAGGAAGTAGCCCCAGAAATAGCAGATGCCTTAGTGATAATTTTTCAAAACTCTTTAGATTCTGGAGTGGAGGGTAGCTAATGTAAACCCACTTTTTAAAAAGGGAGGGAGAGAGAAAACGGGGAATTGCAGACCAGTTAGTCTAACATCGGTAGTGGGGAAACTGCTAGAGTCAATTATTAAAGATGGGATAGCAGCGCATTTGGAAAGTGGTGAAATCATTGGACAAAGTCAGCATGGATTTACGAAGGATAAATCATGTCTGACGAATCTTATTGAATTTTTTGAGGATGTAACTAGTAGAGTGGATAAGGGAGAAGCAGTGGATGTGTTGTATCTGGACTTTCAGAAGGCTTTCGACAAGGTCCCACACAAGAGATTGGTATACAAACTTAAAGCACACGGTATTGGTGGTTCAGTATTGATGTGGATAGAGAACTGGCTGGTAGACAGGAAGCAAAGAGTAGGAGTGAACGGGTCCTTTTCAGGATGGCAGGCAGTGACTAGTGGGGTGGCGCAAGGCTCAGTGCTGGGACTCCAGCTATTTACAATATATATTAATGATTTGGACGAGGGAATTAAATGCAACATCTCGAAGTTTGCAGATGACACGAAGCTGGGGGGCAGTGTTAGCTGTGAGGAGGATGCTAGGAGGCTGCAAGATGACTTGGATAGACTGGGTGAGTGGGCAAATGCATGGCAGATGCAGTATAATGTGGATAAATGTGAGGTTATCCACTTTGGTGGCAAAAACAGGAAAGTAGACTATTATTTGAATGGTGACCGATTAGGAAAAGGGGAGATGCAACGAGACCTGGTGTCATGGTACACCAGTCATTGAAAGTAGGCATGCAGGTGCAGCAGGCTGTGAAGAAAGTGAATGATATGTTGGCATTTATAGCAAAAGGATTTGAGTACAAGAGCAGGGAGGTTCTACTGCAGTTGTACAGGGTCTTGGTGAGGCCACACCTGGAGTATTGCGTACAGTTTTGGTCTCCTAATCTAAGGAAAGACATTCTTGCCATAGAGGGAGTACAGAGAAGATTCACCAGACTGATTCCTGGATGGCAGGACTTCCATATAAAGAAAGACTGGATAGACTCGGCTTGTACTCGCTGGAATTTAGAAGATTGAGGGGGGATCTCATAGAGACTTACAAAATTCTTAAGGGGTTGGACAGGCTAGATGCAGGAAGATTGTTCCCAATGTTGGGGAAGTCCAGGACAAGGGGTCACAGTTTAAGGATAAGGGGGAAGTCTTTTAGGACCGAGATGAGAAAAATCATTTTTCACACAGAGAGTGGTGAATCTGTGGAATTCTCTGCCACAGAAGGTAGTTGAGGCCAGTTCGTTGGCCATATTTAAGAGGGAGTTGGATGTGGCCCTTGTGGCTGAAGTGATCAGGGGGTATGAAGAGAAGGCAGGTACAGGATACTGAGTTGGATGATTAGCCATGATCATATTGAATGGCAGTGCAGGCTCGAAGGGCCGAATGGCCTGCTCCTGCACCTAATTTCTATGTTTCTATGTTTCTATGACCCCTTGTTCTGGACTTCCCCAACATCGGGAACAATCTTCCTGCATCTAGCCTGTCCAACCCCTTAAGAATTTTGTAAGTTTCTATAAGATCCCCCCTCAATCTTCTAAATTCTAGTAGAGCACAAGTCGAGTCTATCCAGTCTTTCTTCATAAGAATGTCCTGACATACCAGGAATCATGTCGAACAGCTCACAATGATCCTTGAGGTTCATCCCCTTTGATGTCTCCTTCTCACACATTACCCTTCCTAACCTCTGTGACCCCTCCCCCCTGACTCTCAGTCTGAAGAAGGGTCTCGACCCGAAACATCACCTATCCATGTTTTTCAGAGATGCTGCCTGTCCCGCTGAGTTACTCCAACACTTTTGTGTATCTTCGGTGTAAACCAGCATCTGCAGTTCCTTCCTACACATACCTTGAGGAGGTGCAGGAGTAGGACATTTGGCCCTTCGAGCCAGCACCGCCATTCAATATGATCATGGCTGATCAACTAAAAGCAGTCCCTGCTTTTTCCCCATATCCGTTGATTCCTTTAGCCCTAAGAGCTAAATCTCTCTCATCCAATGAATTGGCCTCCACTGCCTTCAGTGGCAGAAAATCCCACAGATTCACAACTCTCTGGGTGAAAACGTTTTTCCTCATCCCAGTCCTAAATGGCCTACCCCTTATTTTTAAACTGTGGCCTCTGGTTCTGGACACCCTCAACATCGGGAACATTTTTCCTGCATTAAGCCTGTCCAATCCTTTAATAATTTTATATTAAGATCCTATAAGATTCTATAAGATCCGTCCCCTCTCATTATAATATATATATGTTGCTGAACATCCTGCGGTCTGGGCATAAGCTCAGGGGCGACCGTGCCTTTGCGGTTGCAACTCCTAGACCGTGGAATAGCACCCCTCTTCCCATCAGAACTGCCCCCCTCATCGACTCCTTTAAGTCGAGACTAAAAACTCATCTCTACTCCCAAGCCTTTCTTGACGTCCTCTGAGCGAGGGCTAAATGTATGTGGTGATGGTACACAAAAGGCTGGAGAAACTCACCGGGTGCAGCAGCACCTAAGGAGCGAAGGAGATAGGCGCCGTTTCGGGTCGAGACCCTTCTTCAGACTGAAACGTCTCGACCGGAAACGTCGCCAATCTCCTTCGCTCCTTAGATGCTGCTGCACCCGCTGAGTTTCTCCAGCCTTTTGTGTACCCTTGATTCTCCAGCATCTGCAGTTCCTTCTTTAACACATGTATGTAGTGATGTTTGTATTTAATCCATGAACCACTGTTGTTTGTTATACTATTCTTACACCAATGTAAAACACTTTGGCCAACGAGAGTTGTTTTTAAAATGTGCTGCATAAATAAAAGTGACTTGACTTGACTCTCATCCTTCTAAATTGCAGTCTACCTGCAGCTGCCTTGTCCCTCCAGCGCTGGCGGATGGGGCGCCAGGTGTCCCCTGTAGGTGCGCGGGCGGCCGGGGGCGGCGCTGCTGAGCGCGGTCGCGGTCGGGGAAGATGGCGGCGGCGGGAAGGAGCGCTCTCCTCGCCCGCTTCGTGCTCACAGCCGCGGGCAGCGGCCGCAGGGCGAGGCTTTGTCGCGGCGTTGGGCCCAGGCTCCCGGCGCGGGTGAGTGCTGGCCCGGCGGCGCTTCAAGGGAGGCGGGAAGGCCGGGGATGGATGGGAGGAGGGAGCGGGGCCGGGGGATTGATGCCGCCTGGTGAAAGGGACATGCGGCGGGGGCGGGGTGTGTGTCTGTCGTCTGGGTCTGTGGTCTGTGTCTGCGGTCTGTCGTCTGTGGTGTGTGTCTGTCGTCTGTGGTGTGTGTCTGTCGTCTGTGGTGTGTGTCTGTCGTCTGTGGTGTGTGTCTGTCCTCTGGGTTTGTGGCCTGTGTCTGTGTCTCGTCTGTCGTCTGGGTTTGTGGTCTGTGTCTGTCGTCTGTCGTCTGGGTTTGTGGCCTGTCGTCTGTGTCTGTCGTCTGGGTTTGTGGTCTGTCGTCTGTGTCTGTTGCTTGGGTTCTGGGATCTGTTGTTTGGGGTCTGAGGTCTGTGTCTGTCGTCTGGTTTGGTGTCTGTTGTCTGGGTCTGTCGTTTGGGTTTGGGGTCAGTGTCTGTCATCTGGGTCTGTTGTTTGGGGTCTGTTGTCTGGGTCTGGGGGTCTGTCTGTCATCTGTGTCTGTCGTCTGGGTCTGTTGTTTGGGGTCTGTCGTCTGGGTCTGGGGGTCTGTCTGTCATCTGTGCCTGTCGTCTGGGTCTGTTGTTTGTGGTCTGTCCTCTGTGTCTGTCGTCTGGGGGTCTGTCTGTCATCTGTGGTTCGTGTCTGTCGTCTGGATTTGGGGGTCTGTCATCTGGGTCTGTCGTTTGGGATTGGGGTCTGTGTCTGTGGTCTGTGTCTGTCGTCTGGGTTTGGGGTTTGTCGTCTGGGTCTGTCATTTGGGTTTGGGAGTCTGTTTGTGGTTTGGGGTCTGTCGTCTGGTGTTGGGATCTGTCGTCTGGTGTTGGGGTCTGTCGTCAGCGCCTGGGGTCTGGGCCCTCAGCACAGGCTCAGAAAAGCAGGAGCAGTAAAACCAAGCTGCGTAGAAATGCTTTCGGAGGGTAGTGATTTGGGGGCTACAAGGAATTGGCACAGAAGAGGAGTTGGGGCCAGCATGGACCTGCCTTGATCATTAGAGAGCTGTTTCAGCTCATGTGAGGAACAGACAAGGTGAATTAATCTGCCCCACAACGATAGGACCGTGGGAGCAGAATTTGGGCCGTTCGACCCATCGAGTCTACTCAGCCTTCCTCTCAGTCGACAGTGACTGTTTCTATATACACATAAAATGCTGGAGTAACTCAGCGGGTCAGGCAGTATCTCTGGAGAGAGGGAATGGGTTAGGAACCCATTCCTTCATCAGAGAAGCTGCCTGACCCACTGAGTTACTCCAGCATTTTGTGTCTACGGTGTAAATCAGCATCTGCAGTTCCTTCCGACACACGACTGATTGCATGCCTTGTTGTTACCTTTCCCTCAGCCAACCATGAACCATTCAACAATTCCGTGACATCGTCTGCTTTGATCTGCTGTTTTCACACTTTACCCTTCCATATCTCTAGTTTCCCTCTCCCCTAACTCTCAGACTGAAGAAGGGTCTTGACCCGAAAAGTCACCCATCCCTTCTCTCTAGAGATGCTGGCTGACTCGTTGAGTTACTCCATCTTCGGTGTAAACCAGCATCTGCAGTTCCTTCCTACACATGGACCTGCATGATCATTATCGAGCTGTAAAACACATGAGGAATAGAAGGGTGAATGAATCTGCCCCACAGCTCTTGGACCATAAGACATAGGAGCAGAATTTGGGCCATTCGACCCATCGAGTCTACTCTGCCATTTGATTGTGGCTGATCTATCTTGCTGATCTCAACTCCATTCAATAGTTCCTTTATTATCATGTGCGCTCAGTGATTTTTCTTTTGCATACAGATAGTAAGATTATTGCCATACCCTAAGTACAACAATACATGTACCCTAAGTACATAATACATAGAAACAGGCTGGGTGGCACGGTCGCACACATGAGCAGAGCTGCTGCTTTACAGCGCCAGAAACATGGGTTGGATCCCGACTACGGGTGCTTGTCTGTACAGGGTTTGTACGTTCTCCCCGTGACCTGCGTGGCTTTTCTTCTGGTGCTCCAGTTTTCTCCCACATCCCAAAGATATTGAGGGTTGTAGGTTAATTGGCTTGGTATAAATGTAAATTATCTCTAGTGTGTACGATAGTGCTAGTGTAGAGGGATCGCAGATCGACACGGACTCGGTGGGCTGAAGGGCCTGTTTGTCTAAACTAATAAACTAAAAACAGAAACAGCCCACTGAGTCTATATGCAATAGTCGCCAGGTTTTAGTGCCAATTCACAGTCCCAACTGCCATCGTGGCCCGTTACAGCTGCCGCCTCTGTCCGGTCGTCCAGCGAACTGCCATCCCTCTCCTTGCCACCTTCAACCTTCATGCCCCAGGGACGTCGACTCCCTCCACTCCCTCCACCTCCTCGCCGACTCCCTCCACCGCCTCGCCGGTTCCCGGTCTTGGGGCTGGGGTTGTCAGCTTCCCTCCCCCAGTTCTGCGGCGGATTAGCAAGGCCTCGGCATTCCAGGACCTCTGCCTTCCTCCTGTGGCCTTTGACACGTTGTTTCAATGCTCCATGTATGTGCAGCTCATGTACCCAGTGATCTACCCATACATGCAACATAGATACAGGTCCTTTGGTCCAACTCGTCCAGGTTGACCAAGATGCCCCATGCCAGCTGGTCCCATTTGTTCGCCCCATGCCCATATCCCTATAAACATAGTTCTCGATTCCCATAGCCTGTTTGAAAGACTGTTTATATCCCAATTTATCTTTTCTATCCATGTATCATTTCTAACCATTTTTAAGTGTTGTTATTGTACCTATGTCAACTACTTTAGATGTTGTGCTTTGTCTGTGGAACTGGTGAGCTACAATGCTGAGAACTATATTCTGAACTCTGTACCTTCTCCTTTGCTCTACCTACTGTACAGGAGTTTCACTTGATTGTATTTATGTATAGTATTTTCTGACCTGATTGGATAGCATGCAAAACAAAGGCCTTTGACAGTACCTTGGCAAACGTGACAATAATAAACCGAAACTAAAACCCCTGTCTCACGGTGCGAGTCGACCTACAAGTGACCCTGAGTTTACAACAAATTAAACTCGTGGTAATCACGTACGATTAACATAGCAGGAACGTCGGAACTCGTGGATGCAACTTAGCGACTCGTGGCGCTAACGGCAGGTACCCGGGAAACTTGTTAACTCTTGAAAAATGTTAAACATGTTTAAAGATTTCCACGAGTCAAATTTACTCTTGAAGTTAAAATTTGAAACATTTAGGCACGTTGTAAGAACGTAGTGGCCCGTGAGTTTACCGTAGTGACTCCTGAGTCTACAGTGGGTTTGGCCTGAGTGCCAGAGTGAAATGTTGAAGATTAGTCATCTTAGGATAACTTGGATAGGTGATGTTTTCTTTTCCACAGGAGACACTTGGGTGCAAATCTTGCCTTTGTGCAATGGTGCAAAAACAGACTGAGTTCCACGCCTGCTCCATTTTAATTTCTACTGATATCACCATCAACAACACCTAATCACAGCAACACAAGGAACTGCAAACAAAACACAAATTGCTGGAGAAACTCCGCAGGTCAGGCAGCATCTGCGGAGGGAATAGATCGGCGATGTTTGGGGTTTGAAGTCCGGTCCCTACTCGGAATGCCGCCTGTCCATTTCACTCCACAGATGCTGCCTGACCGCTGAGTTACACCAGTACTTTGTGTTCTTCACGCACTACCCTGTACCTATCTAAAAGCCTATTGAACGCAATTATCGTCTCTGCCTTCATCACCACCCCTGGCAGTAAATAGGATAGTGGAGGTTTGGAGAAATATGGGCCACATGCGGGCGAATGGGACCAGCTTGGATGGCCGTCTATATCGGCATGGACGAGATGGGCCGAAGGGCCTGTTAGCATCCTGCATTACTATGATTCCATGGCTATTTCCACCACGTTTCCCACGTCGTTTTCAGCTGGGACGGGAGCTTACTAGAGAAGATCCTAGTGAAATCACCGATTCCAGCGGCACCTGAACGATCGTACTCCAAAACCAGAATTAATGTACGTCCACCATATTTTGATCTGGTTCTCACGGAGATCCCAACAGCAGCAGATTCCTCCACTAATTCCCCAGTGCAACAGCAGGAACCCCTGCAGGAGCCTTCACTTTACCAGCCTGATCAAGGGCTCTTTCTCCATCTGTTGCTAGACTGCTAACACATGGGAACCTTTGCTTATATAACATTACACTGCGAGGTTCATTGACAGAATCAAAACACAAGTTTAAGCTGCATGAACCTGTTCTGTGCGGCCACAAAGTAATCACGTAAACATGTTCACGAAGCTCACCCAAAGAGATATCCAGCGAGAAACATGCTTGACATTTCTAATATGATAATAAGAGACACGGAGAAGCTGATCATCGGGGAAGTTATGTCCATGGTCATGGGAGGCTTTTTATAGTGTTAAAAAAAAACTGCATGACATCATTTTAATCCATGTGATGATTTTTCCACAAGTCAGTAGACGTTGTTGGCTCAAGAGTAACTCGGGAGAGGAACATGGTACATCGCAGAAATTAGAAGTAAACGGCAAACTTGGACATACACGTGGGAACTCGTTGAAACTCGGTAACATAAACTTGGAATCTTGTAGACAACCACGAGTTTGATTTTTTTCTTTCACTCGGGATCACTCGTGGGTGGACTCGCACCATGAGACAGGGCCATTAACCTACTTCCTGTGGCAGCTCGTTTCATATACCCACTAACTGTGTGAAAAAAAATCGCCCCTCAGGTTCTAATTAAATCTTTCTCCTCTCACCTTAAACGTGTGCTCTCTAGTTCTTGGTTGCCTTACCATGGCAAAAATACTGCGCATTTGCTATTCCCCTCATGATTTTGTACACCTCTACAATGATCACAGCAGATCCGTGCTGGTCTTAAACACCTTCCGTGCCAGTTCCTCACAACCCTCAAATCCTTAATCTTTCAAATACTTATCCATCTCCACCTTAAATATGCCCAATAATCTGGCCTCCACAACTCTCAAGGAGAAAATAATTCCAGAGATTCACTACGCTCTGAGTGAAAAAAAGAATTATACGCAGCTCAGTTTTAACTCCTTTGTAACTCCTTCCCCACAGTCATGCTTCTCCCACATGTGAAAGCATCTCAACTTTACCTTATCAAGCCCTCTTTCGGATCGTTATTTGTTTAAATAAGGCTTTCCCTCATTCTTCTAAACTCCAAGGAATATACACTTAAACTGTCCAGCTGCTCCTGATAGGACAACACTCCCATCACAAGAATTACTTATAGGACAAATGAATGGTTTCATTCATTGGTTCCATATCTCTCTATATCACTGTCTACATCTCACGTTTGCCTTTCCCCTGACTCTCAACCTGAAACGTCACCCATTCCTTTTCTCCAGAGTTGCTGTCTGACCCGCTAAGTTACTCCAGCTTTTTGTGCTGTCTTCGGTTTGAACCAGCATTTGCAGTTCCTTGCTACATTAGAATTAGCTTGGTGCATTTCCTTTGGATTGCTTTGTTTATTAGTCTTTGTGATTACAGGCTCTAGTTATTGCACATTTCAGCACACGACCAAACAGTCTTTCCTCTTTGCTCTAACATTATGATTAATATATTAATATAAAACACATGCATAAAAAACCTTTTTTCCAGGTTTTCATAAATATGTGGATTTCAATTTGGGAGATAGTATAGAAAACACTAACAAATGTGATCACTCTGCAATGATCTTACTACTTTGTTTCAGTCTGAAGAAGGTTTCTGACCCAAAACGTCACCTATTCTATTTCTCCAGAGTTGCTGCCTGACCCGCTGAGTTACTCCAGCATTTTGTGTCTTTCTTCTGTTCCTATCACATTGGTTAGATGTCCTTCTTCAAGGCCTATTTCCTTCGCTCCATAGATGCTGCCTCACCCACTGAGTTTCTCCAACATTTTTGTCTACCTTCGATTTTCCAGCTACCTATAATGCTACCTATAATGTGGCTGATCATGATCATGCCATTTCTTTCATTGTCTTGCCTTGCTATATCTGCCTTGTGAGACTGGCCTTGTTTGTTCCATTTTTACTTTTCGTTCACTCGTACACTTTCGTACACTTCCCGTGAAATGTGTCTGCAACAACTAACATGTTCATATAATGCGAAGTGTATTCTAGGGCATTGAATATAAGAAAGTCGTGTTGCAGCTTTTTGGGACTTTGGTTCGGCCGCATTTGGAGTATTATTTGCAATGCTGGTAGCCCATCATCAGGAAGAATGTGGAGGCTTTGGAGAGGGGGCAGAAGAGGTTTACCAGGATGCTGCCTGGATTAGAGGATATTAGCTATAAGAAATGGTTGGACAAACCTGGATTGTTTTCTCTGGATAATTGGAGGCAAAGGGGAGACCTGATAGAAGTATATAAAATCATGAAGGGCATAGATAGGGTAGACAGTCAGAAACTTTATTCCAGGGTGGAAATATCGAAGACTAGAGGGCAGAGCTTTAAGATGAGAGGGACAAAGTTTAAAGGAGAAGTGCGGGGCAAGTTTTTTTTACTCGGAGAAGGGTGGGTTTTGCCTGGGGTGGTGATGGAGACAGATACAACAGTGGCATTAAGAGGCTTTTGGATAGGCACGTGAATATACAGGGAATGCGGGGATATGGATCCAGTGCAGGCAAGGGTGATTAGTTTAACTTGGCATCATGTTTGGCAGAGACATTTTGGGCCAAAAGGCCTGTCCCTGTGCGGGACTGTTTTATATTCTATGTTCCAATATGTGCAATTCTTCTTCCCCATTCAGAATCTTTTATACGCAATCCAAGACATACCTAACCCTGGTACCAGGGTGACAACAGACATGTATGGCCAGAGGAGCACCTGAATCTTCCCCTCACCTCATTAATGCCTATTACTAGTGCTTGCTTAGACTTCTCCCTCTCCTGTTTTGCACCAGAGCTAACCATGGTGCCACAAACTCAGCTGCCACTGCAGCTTTCCTCTTCAAAGGATGAATGAATGAATATGTTTATTGGCCAGGTATGTACACATACAAGGAATTTGTCTTGGTGCTCCGTTTGGTCATCACTCGCCAACACAGCAGTGGTCTCTAAACAATGTGTCCTATTGAGGCATTGGAAAAGAAAATATTGTAAAATATTTGAGACTTTGTTAATATATCCATAACTTTTTCTCTTCTGCCTAGGTTCTGGAAGGTGCTAAACATTTAGGAAGAGGACTTACTCTGACTTTATTTACCTTTCTGGGTTATAAGACTTACAGAAACATTCCAGGATCGTTATTAATTCATGCTAATGAAACAGGTAAACTCGCCTTATTGGAGGATAACACTACAATTTTCTACAAATGTGTGAAGATTTGTAAGTTGAAAAATTCTATCGGCATGGTAGGGATAATGGCAGTATAGTAGCATAATGGTTGTGTACTGGATCTATAACATGGAGGCATGATTCAGTCTCAACAGTGGTAGTTCTGTGTTCAGTTAACAAATTAGAACAAAATGGTAACGTAAGCAATCATTCCCATGAAACCAGTTATATTTTCATAACAGATTGTGTCTGTTGAACAGACAAGTCTCTGAATCAAGCATTGGTATCAAAGGAACAAGGACATTATTTCTAAAATGCATAAATCAAACACACATAAAACGTGAGGTTCTATGCACCAGTCCAAAACAGTGTAGTTAATCAAGTTACGAAGCTGAGCTATACGAGTAAATGGAAATGTATTTGCTGTAACACGAAACACAATTTTTTTTTGTTGATGTTTATTGTACCAATATACAGTAAAAAGCTTTGTTTTACATGTGTCCAATCAGATCAGATAGTACTATTCATAAATGCAATCAAGTTAAACTCAAGTACAAAAGAGTTAAACTCCAGTACAAGAGCAAAGGGGAAAATACACCTACTATCGCAACGTTTTAGAAACAGGTACATGGATAGGATAAGTTTAGAGGTGTATGGGCCAAATGCAGGCTAGTGGGACTAGTGTAAATGGGACCTCTGTTGGTTGGTATGGGTAAGTTGCGTCGCTGGGCTTGTTTCTACGCTGTATGTGTCGATGACTCTATGAAGCAGAATGTCGTTCTTAGCATTGTAGAGCATCAGTTCCATAGACAAAGTCCAATGTCTGTAATGGGTTAGAGGTGAATCGAACAGTACCTTAGCTTATGGAAGAACTGTTTGGAAGCTTAATGACAGAGAGGAAGAAACTGTTCCCATTGAATCCCATTGTATAAGTGGAGTTGCATTCGTACAGGAATGTTTTTCTCCCTGCAGTAATGAGCGTCCACAGCTATTGATTCACAGTGGATAGAGGGGGGTCACTTAAGAGACTACCTTGGCCGTTTCCAAAGCAAATCGTGTTTGGAGACACAAGCAACTGCAAATGCTTACCACTTTCCAGCATTCGGCTTGAATGGAGACATGCAATGTCATATCAAACATAGGCAAGATAGTTTAATGATATAACTCACAATAATTAACAGTGGGTGTATAGGTTTGCAACTTGCACTTGGTCCTGTTTCAGGCATCTTGAAGGAAATAACATGGTAAACATAATTGCTCGACAGCAAAATACCATGCTTAAATATTATTTGTGCAAGTGTCAAATACTTGTTGAAAAATAAAAAAATGTACTCAAATTATTGTTTCTTTTGCATTTTGATTTATTGAAATTCCCCCCCCCCCCCACATAAATTCTATAAGAATGAATTTAATTCTGTATCTTGGATTTTTGAGTAATAATTAGAGATATAATGTGGAAATAATCCTTTCGGTCCAGCGAGCCCATGCCAACCATCGATCGCCCATACACTGGTTCTATTTCCTACACATTAGGGGCAATTTACAGAGGCCAATTTACCGACAAACCAGCATGTCTTTAGAATGTTCCCAGGATTTGGGGGAGTCCAGAAAAAGGGGCCACAGTTTAAGAATAAGGGATAAGCCATTTAGAATGGAGATGAGGAAAAACGTTTTCACACAGAGAGTTGTGAGTCTGGAATTCTCTGACTCGGAGGGTGGCGGAGGCCGGTTCTCTGGATGCTTTCAAGAGAGAGTTAGATAGAGCTCTTAAAGATAGCGGAGTCAAGGAATATGGGGAGAAGGCAGGAACGGGGTGCTGATTGTGGATGATCAGCCATGATCACATTGAATGGCGGTGCTGGCTCGAAGGGCCGAATGGCCTACTCCTGCACCTATAGTCTATTGTCTGTTGAAACGGAGAATGTACGAACTCCGCACAGACAGATTAGGTAGTCGGGATCAAACCCATGTCTTTAGCGCTGTTAGGCAGCAACTCTACTGCTGCACCAATGTGCTGCCTTAATTATTTGTGAATTTTATTGGGGCAAATTTATATAACCCGAACATCCACAACATGGAGGTTACCTGTACTTCTTGGCGTGATATTCACTAAGATGCCATCTTGATGTCATTCCTTCCCCTAGTCTGGAGATCAGCTTGGTTTAGTTTGGACCATGGTTCTACTGAAGTCAGAAGCTGAGTAGTTCCAGCAAACTAGCATGGTTGGGAATGCTATCAAGTCACTTTTATATATATGTCACATTTAAAAAACAACTCTCGTTGGCCAAAGCGCTTTACATTGCTATAAGAATAGTATAAAACAACAGTGGTTCATATATTAAATACAAACATCACTACATACATATAGCCCTCGCTCAGAGCACGTCAAGAAAGGCTTGGGAATAGAGATGAGTTTTTAGTCTCGACTTAAAGGAGTCGATGGAGGGGGCAGTTCTGATGGGAAGGGGGATGCTATTCCACAATCTAGGAGCTGCAACCGCAAAGGCGCGGTCGCCCCTCAGCTTATGACTAGACCGTGGGATGTTCAGCAACCCCAAGTCGGCCGATCTGAGGGACTTGGAGTTGGTGTGGTCCCTCAGATGGAGAATGGAGAAGGAGAAACGGAGATGGAGAAGCTTTATCTCCTTCTTAGTGAACACAAGAACAGGTATTATAATACCCAAATTATATTGAAAATATGTGTGAATATTGTAGATTATCTGCACTCAGTATTGACATATGCAATGTTTTGCTTTAGTGCTTACTTGAACCTCTTGGAGTCTCATGACTAGTTTGGCTATTGGTGTAGAAACATTGCCTGATGGAAATTTTGACTACTTGTTTTGTTGAGTTTTTTTTTACATTGAGGTTAGGCTGATCTTGCAATAATTGGATTATTGGATTTATTCAGGACAGTAGAAATTAAGCTGGTCTCATGCAAAATAATGAAAGATTGATGCTTTTTGGAATGCAATTTCCATAATACCTGAATAGTTCAGTTGTTGAATATTGCTGGTCTTGAGATTTATTAATATCTTGTAATATACCTCTTTTCATTCATACCTGCAGTTATATGGAAACTGGATGTTGAGCAATAATTCATCCAAGAAGAAATCTGCATTTTAAAATTCTTACAAATAGATAAAAAGGCAATAATTTATGATTTTACTTCGGAGTCACGTGAGTGACTACGTGAAGAAGCCCCGCCTGGCGCTTGATCGGCATTACGTCGATGCTGACGGCAGAGCAAGAGCTGCAGAGGCAGCTCCTCGACAGCGGTAGGTACGGGCCCGCAGGTAAGTGCAGTTGAAATACTTACAGGGCATATCCAAACTCCGTGGCTGGTGTATAGAGCCACCAGGAGTTAAAAAAGAAACGGAATTTAAAAGAAAAAATAAAATAAAAGTTAAAATGAAAAGAAAAAACTCCGGGGAAAAAACGGAGTTAAAAAAAAAAAGCGTCCCAGGGGAAAACTCAGCGATCGGGACGGCAGATTAGTGCGGAGCCGGTTCCGATACCGGTGGCCGTTAAAATTACCGTTAGGGAGAATGCTCCACAAACTTTTGGCTATGAAGAAAAGAAAATACTCCGGGGGGGGGGGGGGGGGAAAAACTGAGTTTAAAAAGTTAAAAAGGAAAATAAATACTCCGGGTGAATAAACGGAGTTTAAAAGTTAAAAAGAAAAGAAAAAACTCCAGATGGAAAAACTCCAGTGGGGAGGAACCAGGGCAGTAAAAGAATATGAAAAAACTGACCCTAAAGGTGCATTGATAGTGGTGGCTGGTCATAAAGTACCCACCACAGCACTATATATAATATATATATAATATATATATACAGGTGTACTAGGTACGATACCTGAATGAAGGAGTGAGGCCATGGAAAGTGACCATGGAAACCAAAATTAATTGGTCTCTCACCAAAGCTGTTATGGTTGAAACAGCAGAGTTATTGATTTTTATGTTTTATTAAGGTATCAACGGTGGAACCGATTATGGTATCCAAGTCTCAATTATATGGAGACATAAGGAAATACGATTTCAAAGTATTTCAAGCTGGTGCGTGGCATCACTACTTATGTAAAACAAATAAAACATTGTGCAATAACCAAAACATTTAAAATAAAAAGACAAATTGCCATTAGTTTGTGGAGCTCAATGGGATAAAAATATATCATTTAAAAAAATATATAATTTAAAAAAAAAAAAAAAAAAAAAAATATATATATAATATATATATATATATATATATATATATATATATGTGTGTGTGTGTAATTGTTATTGGGACCAATTTTGCACTTTAGATTTGCAGGTCAAAACAGATCACGTTATGTTAAACTCCTGATTATTATGGAGTAAACCTGCCTCAGGATAAATCAAAGACATTGATTACAAAGGAAAGACTATTGGTCATTAAACTTTGGAAAAAATATGATCCAATGTAAGATTTGATAATGGATCAAAACAAAGGCAGGAGTATGATAAATAAATATTTATCCAGCCTTATGTGAACCCATATGATTGGGAAGAAAAGGCTTCATGTACATTTGAAGAGGTGCAAAAACTTGTTACAGAAGAAGTTGATGAAATCTCCAATTGTGGGAGATTACAGGTGTGTTATGATCAATGATATGGCATTTTAATGTGTAAAGGATCTACAAAAAAATTGTAGAAGGAATTGGTTCACCTGTATAGGAAAACCTAAAAATTGATTTTAGGTTTGCACCCAAAATATCTCCAATAAAGAAGAGGTACGTAAATTTGTATCATAAATTTCCCCAGGGAAAAGAAGATGTGGTGGTAAAGCCATACAAGACATCATTTTAAATACACTTTTATAGTGTAAAAACATTTTATTAAAATGGACATCTTCAACATTGGAAAACATTTGTTATTAACAAATTGTTAATCATTACTATAAGACTCGAAGGATTGGTATTTAGTACCAATTTATTATCATATTTACAGGTGCTTGAAATTAGAATGGGTCAGCTGTGCAAATTAAGACATTGTCTAATGGATTAAACTCAGTTCTAGGCTGTTCACATAATTACTGGAACAACAATTGCACTGATAAGAAGATCAGCACGCACTAATGAGAACATGGTCATGGTTTATCTTGATCACATTTTTAATTGGAATGTTGATCAGGAGTCAGCTGCAAATTAGTGCAGCAATTACAAGCCTGTTGAGAGGCGAAGGTCCTGACCCATCCAATAAAACCTATGTTTTAGGCATTTATAAACATTCCTAAATTACTATTCTGGATTTAGGAGTAATTCAGCACCATATGAGGGGGAAAAATGTTTTCCGAGATACAAATATGTCTCATTGCTTTGTTGACAAACTTTGTCCCTCCATCAGAGAAGGAGCTTAGGTAAAAGAGTAAAAAAGCTCCAAAAAACGGAAAACACAAGCATTATAAGAGTATGCAGGCCTTTGTTGACAGGCCTATGCAAATACCAAAGGATACGTTATCAGAATTAAAGTAGTGGATAGAAAAGGTCCACAAGCTGCTTTAAAATATATAAGCTTAGCAGCCGTTGCAAGCTGAAGCAAGCACCTATTATGTTTCAGATGATGGATAGCTTCTGTGATTATTTGGGTTAAGATAAGAATAATATCTATTCTTATCAAGTTAATATTTGATACGTCCCTTGTTTGGGACTACGGACAATAACACCAGGTAATTGCAAATGGATTGTCCTAAGAAATTTTCTCCAAACATTTGTATTAATTATTGGAGTATCAGGAGTTTTTATGGATTAAATGCCTATTGTTCTATTATGAAAGTGTGCATGTCATATCAGGTGAACAATACCTCGGCTGTGGCATATATTAATCACATGAGTCAAGTAAGATCATTATCAAGTGATTATCTGGGTAACCAGATGTGGCGTATTCTAAAAATGTTTTAGTCCAGCTGTTTATCTCTAAGGAAGAGACAATGTTGTCGCAGACAACAAATCAGGGGAAAAACATTGTCAGTTATATGGATTACTTACCATTAATCTGGTTATATCCAGATTAAATCACCGATCTCTCAAATGTTCTTGTGGGAAAACCGAGAACAGGATGCATTTCGCCAAATTACATGAGGAAAAATGTTTTTTTTTAATGTTCCTCATTTTTGTCTGATAGGGCAGTGTCTGATTAAAATGTAGCAGGACGCTGCCAGGGGTGCTTTGGTGGCCCAAACCAGACCTTCATGGTTCTCATTAATGTTGAGACTGATGTTGAACCAGTTATGATGACTCATAGTTGCAGTAATTTATTGTTGTACAAATTCATCCAGGGCATGAAGATATGAATTTGGCTATCTGCAGGTTTGACCAGACCATTATAACAGTTTGACGGTCAAAGAGGTCCATGAATGTTTTAACTAATATAACAATATAACAATTATTTACAAAAGGAGTGTTATACCTGCAATTTGGAGAAATAGTTTAAAAAAAAACAAACAATATTTTGTTTATAAGAAATTGGAAGTCTTTTGCAGACAGTAAAAGTTATTTTTATCATATTAGATATATGGGAGTTCCTTGTGGATTGCATTTTTTCTCAGCATATAAGTGATAGAGCCAATAATAAGGCTCATAGTGTTTATCGTCCTATTTAGGACAAATTGCTGACCAAGAAGTTATTGGGTTAATTCGTAATATCCCGATATGAAAAAGGGATATATATATATATATAGATCAGCATAGTCCTGACTTGCCTTAGGCAATGGACTCCAATTCTATCAATGATTCAAAAAATTAACATTGAAAGCAATAATGCTCATGACAGGAATGGCACAGGATGGGCCGCTCGAGCAAAGATTCAAGGCCGCAGGAGGGTGTAAAATAAATATTAAAGTTACAAGGAACCAGTCATGGTGTCAGGATTGTTGGGTTCTCTGTGATTGTTGCTTTGTTTATACTATCAAATTATATTATCAATTGATATTTTGGTGATAAATTTGTCTTTCAATGGAAAAGGCATTACTTTCATTCTTTTATAATGGGAATTTTTTTTTTCACATAAACTGAGGCAATGTTTGGGAAAAAATGTGTTATTTGCTCATTACTGTGTTGATTGAGCCAGATTGTCGTATGGAATGAGTCTACGACATAAAAAACACAGAAGCTACAAAATCTTCACGTAGTCACTCACGTGACTCCGAAGTAAAATAGTAAGATTAAACGAGAACTTACCAGTTCGAAGTTTGATCGTTATTTTATGAGGAGTAACGATGAGGGATTATGTGCCCTCCACTCCCGACCCTCATAAAATAAATGATCATCTGGTAGTTCTAAATCTATGTTGAGCCATACTATCTTACTCCGGCTATTATGTTCTGTGTTTTTCATGCCGCTGCTTTGAAGTTTGCCGATCAAGCGCCAGACGGGGGCTTCTTCACGTAATCCCTCTTTGTTACTCCTCATAAAATAACGATCAAACTTTGAACTGGTAAGTTCTCGTTTAATCTTACCATTTTAGTTTATTATTTCAACTTTTTTTTTGTATTTCTAGTGGAAGAAATCATAGACCAAGCCGACTATCTTTATGGCACTGGAGAGATGGAGAAGCTTTATCTCCTTCTTATTGAACACAAGGACAGGTATTATAATACCCAAATTATATTGAAAATATGTGTGAATGTTGTAGATTATCTCGTCAAGTCAAGTTTTTATTCGTCACTTGCACATAAAGTGCAGTGAAATCTCAAGGATCTATCTGCACTCGGTATTGACATTTGAAATGTTTTGCTTTAATGCGCACTTGAACCTCTTGGAGTCCCATAATTAGTTTGTGTTATCCTTAAGCATAAATGGAAAGTGCTTGCTCTATACACAAGCAGTGGTGGGCTCTTTTCACCAGTAATGTTTAGCTTCACTGAAATGTTAGTACTTTAGGCAAGCATTGATCTCAAACCAAGCTGATTATAAATAGCACGTGGTCAGTGAGTTGGAGAAACAAGGAACTGTGGATGCTGGTTTACACAAAAATACACAAAGTGCTGGAGTAACTCAGCGGGTCATCACTCACCAGTCGGAGTGGATAAGAATGGAGAAAGAGGAGTGTTTCCCGTACGATATAGAAACGATCTTGTTCTCACCGATAAAATTGAATAGTATATATAAGAAGAACCCAATTATTCATAATACAATAAGAATTTGGAAACAAATAAAATTATCCTTGAAATTAAATAATCTATCAGTACTAACCCCAATATTGAATAATCCTGCATTCAAATAATCTCTTATCGACAAAACATATAAACAATGGGATAGACTGGGAATTAGGAAAGTAGGAGATATGTATGAATTGGGTAAATTGTTATCATTTCAACAATTAAAATCAAAATGTAAACTGAATGATAATCTATTTTAAATATATATACAGATATGTGACTTTATGAAGAAATATATACATAGAATTCAAACTATATTAGAAGAAGCAATGAATATTAAGGCTGATTCACAAAAACTAATATCATATTTTTATAATAGTATATTAAATAGAGAATTACCCTCAACAGAGGCACTAAGAGAAGATTGAGAACATGAACTATCTGATGAACACACATAATTGTTCCATTAATGCAAGACATAATTTAATTCAATTTAAATTATTACATAAACTATATTATTAAAAAACGAGATTGAATAAATTCTACCCAAACGTCTCTCCTAGATGCGATAAATGTTTGTTTCAATATAACACATTCATTTGTAGGATGTATAAAGTTGAATAAACTTTGGAGCGATATATTGGATATATTTACAAAGAATAGAACTTAATACGGAATGGATTATATTTGGAATAATAGTAGAAGATATCAATTTAAACAAAGACCAAAAAGTATTCTTTAATTATGGGTTAATAATTGGAAAGAAATTGATACTTAAATTTTGGAAAAATACAGCTATACCAACTATTAAAATGTGGATTAGTAATATGACGGACACAGCTCACCTTGAATAAATGAGACTCCGCCTAATACATAAATATGACCAATTCCTAAGGAGTTGGTTCCATTTCATCGACTTTTTGGAATCATGTGATGCAGCAGTACCGTAAAGATTACTGATTTCAGGTCGGGTCAGGTCGTGGATAGAATTACATCTCCGAACAAAGATTTGAAAATTTCTTTTTTAAGGGTCTTTTTCTCCTATTTCTACTTTCTATTTTTTCTTATATACACACTTCACATTTTTCTATTTTCTACTGTCTATTTTTCTTCTTTTTCTTCTCTCTGTTTCTTGTCTTTTTTTACTTCTTTTTCAAAAATATAAAACTAGAGGTTGTACATAGAATGTATTACGCTATGACATAGTTGGCACCTAAAATTAGGTGCCACTATTGTTTTGTACTGTATTAACTTCTAATAAAATAAATAAAAAAAAAAAAAAAAACTCAGCGGGTCAGGTAGTATCTCTCGAAAACATGGAGAGGTAACGTTTCGGGTTGGGATTCTTCTTCAGACTCAAGAGTCCGATAAAGGGTCGCGACCCAAATCATCACCTGTCCTTGTTCTCCACAGATGCTGCTTGACCCGCTGAGTTACTCCAGCACTTTGAGTCCTGGACAGTGAGTTGTTGGGGGAAGGAATATTTTGATGTCGTTGACACAGCAGTGTGAATGCTTTTGAAGCATTTTCCAAGGAATAGATATTCATCTTTGGTCATGTGCTAAACAGGCAATATAGTGAAGTGTGTAGGAAGGAACTGCAGATGCTGGTTTGAACTGAAGGTAGACACAAATTGCTGGAGTAATTCAGCGGAATGGGCAGCATCCCTGGAGAGAAGGAATGGGTGATGTTTTGGGTCGAGACCCTTATTCAAATGTGTGCTCTGTAAAAGGCACTGTGACTGGATTTAGGAATGCATTCACAATATATTTCTGTGCCTAGCATATGCAGTTGAGGATATATTTCCATTCTAGTGAGTGTTGGCAAAGTACCAAGTAAAATCTATAACAATGGAGAGTAAGGTTAAAGCTCCCATGAGTGAGATTAATACCTGATTTTGTTAATACATTCTGTAGGGCTGCATCATAGCTTAGTTTGAAAAATTGCACAGGGTTGCGGATGTATATCATATGGATTAAACTCCCTGCCATTGATTCCATCTACACTTCGCCCTGCCTTGGGAAAACAGTCAACACAAATAAAAACCATTCCCATTCATTGCATTTTCTCCGCGCTCCCGTCGGGCAGAAGATACAGAAGCTTGGAAGTGCGCACCACCAGTCGCAGGGACAGCTAGATGTGCTACAATGCTGAGAACTATATTCTGCACTTTATCTTTCCCTTCACTATATATATTGTACTTGAGTTTAGCTTGATTGTACTTATGCGTGGTATTATCTGATTTGATTTGGTATCATGCAAAACAAACCCCCGGGTTCCTCGGTACACGTGACAATAATAAACCTAAACCTACACTTAAGTAAGGGGGAAAAAATGAATAATCATTTAAAGGGACTGAATTTGAACCAAACAAATTTTGGTTCAAATTCAGTCATTTTTATTCTTTGTGCATTAACTATAGTTTTCGCATGCCACTAGTGCCTATCTGTGCTTTATCATTACAAAGGAATACATAATATATTGCGCTATTGCAGATAAAAACACCCTTAAGGTCATTGGGAATATGAGTAGAATTGGGCCATTTAATCATGGCTAATCTATCTCTCCCTCCTAGCCCCATTCTTCCCGTAACCTGTACAACATCTGTACTATTCAAGAATCTATCTATCTCTGCCTTAAAAATATCCACTTTCGGCCTCCACAGCCTTACGTAGCAAATAATTCCACAGATTCACCACCCTCTGACTAAATAAATTTCTCCTCATCTCCTTCCTAAAAGAACGTCCTTTAATTTTGAGGCTATGACCTCTAGTCCTAGACTCTCCCACATCCACATCCACTCTATCCATGTCTTTCACCATTCTGTATGTTTCAATGAGACCCCCCCTCATTCTTCTAAACTCCAGCGAGTAGTGGCCCAGTGCTGACAAATGCTCATCATAGGTTAACCTACTCATTCGTGGGATCATTCTTGTAAACTCCTCAGGATCCTCTCCATAGCCAGCACATCCTTTCTTGGATTCCTTGACTGGTAATCTTTGTAAAAACACGATGAAGTTTTATTTGTTGATATTTACCTTTGTAACTATATTTAGTTGTAACAATCGAAGTGATTTCCCTGATACAAAACAAAAGACTGCGAGCAGAAGTGCCCATGGAAGAAGGCTGTATCATTGACAGTATCTTAGGGGTTTTCCTATTAAACTTACTGGTTTAAAATTGGTAGAGCTGCTGCTTCACGGCACCAGAGACATGGGTTTGATGCTGACATCAGGTGCTATCTGTGTAGAGTTGGCATGTTCTCCCAGAGATCACATGGGTTTTCTCCGGGTGCTCCAGTATAATTCTACATCCCAAGGATGTGCGCGTTTGTAGGTTAATTGGCCTCTGTAAATTGTCCCTGGTGAGTAAGGAATGGATGATAAAGTGGGATAACACATAACTAGTGCGAACAGGTGATCGACGCTTGGCGTGGACTCGGTGGGCCGAAGGACCTATTTCCATGCTGTTGCTCCAAACTAAACTACTGATGTTTGGAAACCGTGAAGTTGTGTGGTGTAATAAAATGAATAGCGATGGTTTCACTGTTGTTTGGAACGCAGTGCTAAAGTTTACAGTAGCTGAGATGCATTCTACGTTTTGTCTAGTACAAATGACGAGATTCTATGGCGTCTAGCTCGAGCTTCCCGTGATTTAGCTCAACTAGAAAATACCACTGCGGAGAGGAAACAGCATCTGACTTACGAGGCCTTGGAGTTTGCTGAAAAGGCACTGGAACAAAATGCATTGAGCTTTGCAGCTCATAAGGTAATGCCTCATTTTATCATAGGCTTTTATGGTGTTTTTCCCCCCCATATATTATGGCCTTCATCAGTCAGAGTGTTGGATATAGAAGTTGGGATGTGATGTGATGTTGCAGTTATATAAGACATTGGTGAGGCCACATTTAGAGTCTTGTGTTCAGTTCTGGGCACCATGTTATAGGAAATATGTTGTCAAGCTGGAAAGGGACCAAAGAAGATTTACGAGGATGCTGCCAGGACTTGAGAGGTTGAGCAGACTAGGATTTCTTGGAGTGAAGGAGGATGGGGGGTGATTTTATAGAGGTGTATAAAATCATGAGAGGAATAGATCAGGTAAACACAGAATCTCTTACCCAGAGTAGGGGAATCGAGAACCAGAGGACATAGAGGCGAGGGGGGGGGGGGGGGGGGGGGGGGGGGGGGTGGATGATTTAATAGGATCCTGAGGGGTAATGTTTTTTCACAAGGGATGGTTGGTGTGTGGAACGAGCTGCCAGAGGAGGTAGTGGAGGCAGGTACCAGTGCAACATTTGAGAAGCAATTAAACAGGTGCATGGATAGGACAGGTTTAGAGGGATATGGGCCAAACACAGGCAGGTGGGACTAGTGTAGATGGGACATGTTAGCCGGTGTTGCCAAGTTTGGCCGAAGAGCCTATTTCCATGCTGTATTACTCTGTGATTCTACATTGTCTTAATGTTTTCTTAAATTCTTGCACAGTGGTATGCGATATGCAGCAGTGATGTAGGAGACTACGAGGGCATCAAGGCAAAAATTGCTAATGCTTATGTCATTAAAGAACATTTTCAGGTAAAGTAGCATATAATTAACACTTTACCTTCTGTATGTTTTATGAACTAAATAAGATTCAGAATTGATTTAGAAGGTGTTATGAATAAGCCGAGTTAAGAGTGCACATTGATGCATAGTGAAAGTTGTTTAAAATAGTAAGTGTACATAAAGTGTACACACAATTGTAAGTTCATAAGTGACAGGAGCAGAATTAGGCCATTCGGCCCATCAAGTCTACTCTGCCATTCAATCATGGCTGATCGATTTCTCCCTCTTAACCCCATTCCCCTGCCTTCTCGCCATAACCCCTGACAGTCATAAGTGTCAAAAGGGCATAATTTAAACAAGAGTGCAGGAATAGATCATCAACCTTTGGGGGAATGTTGAAGCAGGTCTACAAGGGTGCTGGTGTGAGTTAACAATAGTTAAATGTTCAGAAAGTCTCATTAAAGGTTAAATTCTGACAAAGGGAAGAAAGCACAGTTTGTGACAGAATAGATTCTAAAAGTGAGGTAAATTGATATAAAATGTGTCAGAATGGTGGAGTATTCTTGAAGGGACATCTGGTCTGCCACTCCGATTTCTTCTAATATTGGTATCGTGCCACATTTTGTTTCTCTGTTACACGATGCAGCTTCAGTTGTTCAGAAAGGTTGAACAAGTTAGGTCTTTATTCTTTGGAGCGCAGAAGGTTAAGGGGGACTTGATTGAGGTCTTTAAAATGATGAAAGGGATAGACAGAGTTGACGTGGATAAGCTTTTCCCATTGAGGGTAGGGAAGATTCAAACAAGAGGGCATGACATGAGAATTAAGGGACAGAAGTTTAGGGGTAACGTAAGGGGGAACTTCTTTACTCAGAGGGTGGTGGCTGTGTGGAATGAGCTTCCAGCAGAAGTGGTGGAGGCAGGATCGATTTTAACATTTAAAAGTAAAGTGGATAGGTATATGGACGTGAAGGGAATGGAGGGGTATGGTCTGAGTGCAGGTAGATGGGACTAGGGGAAAACAAATAGTCGGCACGGACTGGAAGGGCCGAGAGGGCCTGTTTCCTTGCTGTAATTGTTATATGGTTCAGTGTAAAAGAAATTATGAATGAAAGATTGGGGACATCAGGGCTTGGATTTACAAAGGCAGTGATTTTTGTTTTGAGTTCCTTTGAGCATACATACCCTGTTACACTTGAAGGATCTGGGACATATGCAGCATTGCTGAATTATGTCTACTGCATGTCTTGCTGTCACTCAATGGGATTTTCTTTTGCATTCTACACCTCATTCCTGTTGAAGCAATCTTCCCACATCCCTGCAAGCTTTACTTCTGCAGGACTTGTTAGGAGACTTCCTGAGCAGGCCCCAGACTTGACTCGGGTAGTTCACCCTTAACTCATTTACTATTAAAAAAACACGAGTGGAATTTATAAAATCATGAGGGGAACAGAGCCTTTTCTCCGTGGTAGGGGAATCTAGAACCAGAGGACATGGGTTTAAAGTGAGAGGGGAAAGATTTAATAGGAACATGAGGAACAACTCTTTAACTCGGAGGGTGCTGGGTATTTGGAATAAACTGCCAGAGGAGATAGTTGAGGCAGAAACTATAACAGCATTTAAAAGACACTTGGACAAATACGTGGATAGGAAAGCTTCAGAGTGATATTAGCCAAATGCAGGGAAATGGGATTAGTTTAGATGAGACATCTTGGTCAACATGGACGAACTGGGCTGAAGGGCCTGTCTCCGTGCTGCATGACTGGCTCTGGGACTATGATACCTCCATCCCACCCCAGCTCACTTATTAATAACCCAACCCAGGTCCTAAACGCCCAAATCCATTGATGAGTTGACCAGTTAGCTTCCCCCCCATCCGCTGTTTAATAATCACAAGACCCCACCCCTAATTGGGGGACCAACATCCTAGCGGGAAGGTTTGGTGATGCTGCACAGGAGGGTTTAAACTAGATTGGCAGGGGGGTGGGATCACGTGCAGGACAGAGGCTAGAAGTTGGTATGGAGGGTGGTGTGAGAGAGGTTAGTGGACAGAATAGGCAGGTGAAAGGCAGAAAACAAGGAAGGAGGGTTGGTTTAAACTGCACGTATTTTAATGCAAGGGGCTTGACGGGTAAGGCAGATGAGCTTAGGCCATGGATAGGTAAGAGCGACTGGGACGTTGTAACCTGGTTAAGGGAGGGGCAGGAATGGCAGCTCAATGTTCCGGGGTACAGGAGCTTCAGGAGAGACGGGTGAGGGAACAAGAAGAGGGTGGGGGAGGTGGGTGGTTGCATTGTTGGTTAAGGAGGTAGTCATGGATGTGTTTAGAGGTGACATTACGAACGGTTCGTCCAGTGAGGCAATATGGGTGGAGCTGAGGAACAAGGAAGTTGATGATCACCTTGTTGGGGTGTACTACAGTGGGACTAGTGTAGCTGGGACTTTGTTGGCCGGTGTGGGTGAGTTGGGCCACAGGGCCTGTTTCCACACTGTATCACTTTATGACCCACACCCCTAATCTTGATTGTAGGCTTTCTCACCTCCATGATCGTAGGTGTGAGAGGTTTCTTCGTGAACTTTGTGTAGTGTCGCTGGCAAAGAGAAGGCCCTTTGTAATACAAAGCTGATTGAGCTTTGCTGATTAAGCAATGGCATTTTGATGCTGAGAAATTTATGAATGGCATTTACAGCAACCAAAATGCTACTTGGAGCAATGATTAGGTCACATGCTTGTGCCAATTTCTCAGCCAGAATGTATTACTTTGATGAAGAGTTGCAAGGCATAGGAGCAGAGTTAGGCGATTCGGCCTGTCCAGTCTTCTTCGCCATTCAATCCTGGCTGATCCATCTTTCACTCTCAACTCCATTGTCCTGCCTCCTCCCCATAAACCCTGACACCCATACTAATCAAGACCCTGTCGATCTCCACCTTAACAATATCCATTAACTTGGCCTCAACAGCCGTCTGTAGTAATGAATTTCACAGCTGCATTACACCCTGACTAAAGAAATTCCTCCTCATCTCCTATCTAAAGGCATGTCTTTTTATTCTGAGGCTATGGCCTTTGGTCCTAGACTCTCCAACGAGTGGAAACATCCTTTCCACATCCACTCTAACCAGGCCTTTCACTATTCAGTAAGTTTCAATGAGGTCCCCTCTTATTTTTCTAAACCCCAGCGAGTACAGGCCCAGCACCGCCAAACGCTCATCATATGTTAACCCAATCATTCCTGCGAGTTAACCTTGTATAACCATTTAACTGAGTGAAGTGGAATTGCTTAAGTTAAAGTCATCCTCAAGTCTATATACTGCCCACTGAGAGCATTTTGCAAACTGTAAATTTTTAAGTGACAAGCTCCAAGTGACCACAAAATCATTGTTTTTGTATGAACGCTTTTGCAATGCCAAAAGTCCAGAGGACACTTTTAAATGGAAGGGTCACTGGAATATCCTATTTATACTTTATATAAATACCACAGAAGGCGGTGGAGGACAATTCACTGGATGTATTCAAGAGAGAGTTAGGGCTAACGGAATCAGGATATGGGGAGAAAGCAGGAATGGGTTACTGATTTTGGATGATCAGCCGTGATCATGTTGAATGGCGGCGCTAGCTCGAAGGGCCGAATGGCCTACTCCTGCACCTATTTTCTATGTTTCAATGGCAGTTAGTTCAAATGCGTTACCAGTTTCCTGAGCAGGTGTACATTTAATCAGCATGGATAAATATCTCTGTATAATTATTCTAACAAAATTAAAAACTTGTTTCCATTCTGAATTTATATTTTAATGGATTAAGTAGCATATGCAAACTAAGAAATTAAGTAAACTCATACAATGATTAGTTATTTGGAAAAAAAAATGTCTTCTCTCTTTTAGAAAGCCATTGAACTTAATCCCAAAGATGCAACATCATTTCATTTAATGGGATTATGGTAGGAACCTAATTATCTGCAGTTGTTATTTAGAGTATGTACCTGCCATTCTAACTAATTTGTTGATGAATGGCAGAATGACATGTTTTCCTTGAATTTGCTTATGTAAAGATAAACATTTGCAAACAATAACTCGCTGGAATTTAGGAGATGGAGGGAGGATCTTATAGAGGCTTACAAAATTCTTAAGGGGTTGGACAGGCTAGATGCAGGAAGATTGTTCCTGATGTTGGGGAACTCCAGAACAAAGGGTGACAGTTTAAGGATAAGGGGAAAGTCTTTTAGGACCGAGATGACAAGATCTTTTTTCACACGGAGAGTGGTGAGTCTGTGGAATTCTCTGCCACAGAAGGTAGTTGAGGCCAGTTAATTGGCTATATTTAAGAGGGATATATTTAGATGTGGCCCTTGTGGCTAAAGGGATCAGCGTTATGGAGAGAAGCCAGTTACAGGATACTGAGTTGGATGATCAGCCATGATCATATTGAATTACTTTATCGTTACAACAAATCAGAATCTGAGTGAATCAAATGGTTTCACCAACACTGCGTTATTCTTATCTCTTCTTTCCATTTCCAGTTTGAAATTTACACAAAATCGTGCAGAAAACTACTGAACACCTTTGATTATAGAGAGGTGTATGTGTGTGTATGGGAACATGTGTGCCCATATGGGTGGATTTGATGTCTGGGTGTGCATTGTAGCTACATTTGTGAGCCGGTAAAGACTGCTGATCCTGTTTTTTGGCCTTTTGCCAAATTGTAATGTGAAGATGCTGCATCTTAATCAATGATGTTATAGATCCATAGGGTTGTACAGCACAGAAACAAGCCCTTCAGCCTACTATGTCCACACCGACCTTTTTGTCCATCAACATCCATCCCATTTTCCCACACTAAGCCTGTACCCTTCAACGTCTTGCCCAATTCACTGTCTGCATAACTGACTATTGTTGAATCTCATTGTCTGTAACTCGTTTCACCTAGCCCACAGCTAACAATGGCTGGTTTCCTTTATCATCGTTACTATTTTGCATATCTTTCATTCATTTGTTCTATATCACGGTCTATATCTCTCCATTCCCTTTCACTTGACTCTCAGTCTGAAGAAGAGTCTCGACCTGCAACATCACCTATTCCTTTTCTCCAGAGATGCTGTCTGACCCGCTGAGTTACTCCAGCTTTTTGTGACTATTGGAATAATGATTGTATCCAATTCCACCACTTTCACCAGATGTGAGTTCCAGATAACAACCATCTTTCTCCTCAAATCCCCTTTAAAACTCAAGACAGACACAAACTGCTGGAGTAACTCAGCGGGTTAGGCAGCATCTCTGGAGAAATGGAATAGGTGACATTTTGGGTCAAGACCCTTCTTCAAACTTCAGAGTGCTTTGTTTTATTCATGTTTCTTTGTTCATTACCATTTTTTGGTAGCCTTACACTTACTTTATGCCCCATCCCTATTTGACTTTCCAAAATTCGTCACCTTGCATTTGTAGGGATTAAATTCTATCTGCCAACGCTCTGCCCAATATTTCACCTGCCATGTAGTTTTAGACAATCTTCCTTGCTTTCCACCAACCTTCACGTTAAATTGCTACTCATCGCATATTTTGCTTAAGATGGCTGGCCAAATAATTCATTTTATTTCTCTCAGGTGTTTTACATTTGCTGAAATGCCCTGGATCCAACAGAAAATAGCCTCTGCATTGTTTGCCACCCCACCAAGCTCCACGTATGAAGAGGTAAATTGGACATAATAACTCAAAAACAGACCTGTTGTGGACCACTGAGAAATGGGTAACACAATATTTGTGATCACGCTGTCTTATGATAACACCTCTTACTTGCCTGTTTTTCTTTTGGTCTTCATGGGCCAATTTGCTACTTAACTCCTATTAGGAGATGTGAAAGGGACTTACTGGTTTCATTTTGCAATACGTCTTCACGATGCTTTCATTAATGGGATGATGTTTTGGTTATGTTTCTTGTATTCCATTTCTCACTGAGCAATTCCGTGCAACTTGTTATGACCTAAAGAAAACCACCATTCTGAAATCAATTCCCTTAAGCCATTTGAATTAAGCTATTTTCTTTTTAATTCCATTCCCTCTGCAACGATATGAAGGTCTATCGACTGCTACTATACATTTATGGCATATGAACAAAATAAATAGTATCATGAACAGTCCATATAATGACTTGAACCCACTGTATATTCAGTAAGATTATGTCTTATGACTATGACTATTTTGAAAAGCACTAGAATTTTCACCAGCATTCAGTTTAATGTTTATCCCTTTTGTCTTCAGATAATGAAAGGCGCCGTATAAAGGCAGGACTATAATCTTATTTTTCAGTTTAATTATAAATAGTGAAGCTATCTGTGCAATAGTGTGTGGATTCTTTATTTACATATCTTAATATTAAAGTAGTCAATAACATTTCAAAACATTTTTGTTTCAGGCTCTTAATTATTTTGACAAAGCAGAAGAAGGTATGAGTTTCTTGAATGTATATCATTTATTTCATTTGTAAAATTGCACGTGACAATTCGGTAACATAGAACTAGTGTGAATGGATGATCGGTGATCAGCATGGACTTAGTGGTCCAAACGGCCTGTTTCCCTGCTGTCTTTAGTTTAGTTTAGAGATACAGCGTGGAGACAGGCCCTTTGGCTCACCAACTCCGTGCCAACCAGCAATCACCCATACACTAGTTCCATCCTGCACACTAGGGACAATTTACAAAAGCCAATTAACCTACAAACATGCGCATCTTTGGAATTTGGGAAGAAACCGGAGCACCCAGAGAAAACCCAAGTGGTCACGGGGAGAATGTACAAACTCCTTACAGACAGCACCATGGTCAGGATTGAACCTGGGTCTCTGCTGCTGTATGGCAGCAACGCTATCACTGTGCCATCCTAAACTAAAAACTTGTTTTACTTTTAATATTTTATAATTTAGCTCCTTAAGCAAAACTAAATTAAAGTACTCCATCTTTCGCATTTTTGTAAATGCAGGGCTCGAAATTAGCGGTTGCCTGGGTGCCAATGGCAACTTACAGTCCTGCCGGGCAACCTAAAAACCATGGCATTTTGCCCGGCTTGGCAAGCAACCAGGACACCCGCCCGCCATCCGTGTCCGGCTCTCGGCTCTCCGCTCGGCACTCGGCGCTGGCTCTCGGCGTTAGCTCTCGGCTCTCTGCTCTCGGCTCTCTGCCTCACCGTGACCACTGAAAAACAACGCAGAATCACTCCCTGGAGCTGAAGTAACTCCCTGGAGTATCTCTTGCTTCTTGGTTTCTTGGTCCTCCAAAAATATTCAAAATGGAATTTAAACTGGTGGACCCACCACCACCAAACTCCAAACAGCCTATTGCATTTTATCTGTTTATTTATTGTATATATATATATATATATATATATATGGTCTATAGTATATAGACACACTGAACTTTTATCTCCTCTTCTGTATTATGTTTACATATTCTGTTGTGCTGCAGCAAGCAAGAATTTCATTGCCCTATATGGGACACATGACAATAAAACTCTCTTGACTTGACTTGGACTTAAACAAAAAAGGGTTCTTGGGGGCAAAAAAAAAGCTACCTTAAATTGTGTCTGGTTGGTACCTATGGTAGGGTGAAGACTATTCCATGCTTTAATTGTGCAGGGGAACTCCATGAAGCAGCTAGCATCTCTGGATAGAAAACATTGGGTGACGTTTTGGGTAGAAACCCTTCTTTACATTTCCTCTGGTTTTAGTGTTTTTAGTTTAATTTAAAGATACAGCGTGGAAACAGGCCCTTCGGCCCACGCCGACCACCGATCACCCGTACTCTAGTTCTATCCCACACATCAGCGACGTAAGTCAAGAGTGTTTTATTCTCTCACGTCCCAGTTAGAACAATGATATCCTTACTTGCAGCAGCACAACAGAATATGTAAACATAGTACTCTGTAAACAATGTTATAAACGAGAAAACAAAACTCCATACAGACAGCATCCATATTCAGGATCAATTCCGGGCTCTGGCAATTTTAGCAGCAAATTTATGGCCAATGTACTGCCCCATAGTCTTGAACTGAATTAAAACATACAGTAGCTGTAAAGGGGACATAGCATCACTTAGAGATTTAAGACTGAAAATGGATAGTTTCTTTTTTTTTAGTAACCAAAGTTATCAACATATAGTTTTTTGTGTGTTGGAAAATAAAATATAGTGGCACAGCTGGTGGACTTTCTGCCTCACACGCCAGAAATCTGTGTTTGATCCTGTTCTCGGGCACTGTGTGTTGAATTTGCACATTCTCCCTGCAAGCATGTGGGTTTCCTCCCACATCCCAACGACACATTGGCTTTGTAGGTTAACTTGTCTCTGTAAAATTGCCCCTAATGTGCAGGGAGTGGGTGAAGAAAGTGGGATAACAGAACTTATGTGAATGGGTAGACAGAAATGCTGCAGAAACTCAGCAGGTGAGGCAGCATCTATGGAGCAAAGTAAATAGGCGACGTTTCGGGTCGAGACTCTTCTTCAGACTGATGTCAGGAGGGGTGGGGGGCGGGAAAAAAAAGGAAGAGGCGGAGACAGTAAGCTGTGGGGGAGCTGGGAATGGGAGGGGAAGGAGGGAGAAAGCAAAGACTACCTGAAAGTGGAGAAGCCAATGTTCATACCGCTGGGGTGTAAACTACCCAAGCAAAATATGAGGTGCTGTACCTCCAATTTGCGGTGGGCCTCACTCTGGCCATGGAGGAGGCCCCGGACAGAAAGGTCGGATTCGGAATGGGAGGGGGAGTTGAAGTGCTGAGCCATCGGGAGATCAGGTTGGTTATTGCGAACTGAGTGGAGGTGTTGTGCGAAGCGATCGCCGAGCCTGCGCTTGGTCTCACCGAGGTTGACCATATGCTCAATAACCATAGTTTTGTTTGGAAGTGGAAAGAGATAATAGAAATTGCATTCATTTCAACGTGTAAAAAGAGATGAGATACTGTATTGTAATTTTGCTACATGTCATTGTGGTATATAACATGTCTTGATTAGTGAATATGTTTAGTTTGTGACTTTATTTGAAGCAGAAATAATATGTGAATGCTTCATTGACCATAATTCCGACTGGTAATTACGCACTTCGTCCGAGCACATTATCGCACGCTTCATGCAAGCCGTCTTAAATGACCACCTAAACTGTCATTTGGCAACCTAAAAAGCTGCCGAGGTTGCTGGGCTGGTAACAGGGAAAAAAGGTTAAGCGAGAGCCCTGAAATAGAGACCAAAATAATTAAACAGTCTTGGTTTCTGTTCTTTCTCAAATGCATCATTGCTCTGTGCGGTGATTGCAAGCTTAATGTGCCTTTTATTTTGCAGCTGAACCAAATTTCTACAGCAAAAACTTATTGATGTTGGGGAAAACGTACATTAAATTACAAAACAAGAGACTGGCTTTATTGTGGCTGACCAAAGCTGCAAACTACCCAGCACGAAATGAAGAAGACAAGCAGGTAAGATTATACGGTCTTAATCTGCAGCTTTGTTGGCTAAAGTGTAAACTTAACTTCCTAACATTCTTTTCAATGATGTGTTCAAATTAAACTATTATTATTAAAGATGACAGGTTTTGATAATTCAGCTTGAACTGAATATGCCTGAAGTAAGATGTCTTCAAATACATACTGTAATGGGCTTGTCCCAAATAGGCGACTGCAGGAGACTATGCAGTCGCTACATGGTCACCACATGGTTGCGGGTGGTTGCCGGGGAGTCGCCTTCATGATCGTGAGGAGTTCCCGCATTCTGGGAACTAGTCGTGGCCTCATTATGGTCGCCGCAAATTTTACAACATGTTGAATGAAGAGGAGAGTAGCGCGAATTCTCGAGCCGTAGGTGGGTCGCCAGGAGGTCCTAGTGGGTTGCCAGGAGGTTGAAGGTTCTCGTAGGTTGTAGCCGGTGCTGACTGGTGAATTTCATTGGCTCATTGGGGAAAAAAAAACATAAGCAGTAGTTTTCAGAACCAAGGATACCCAACCGGTAATGTTAAATGTCTGCCGAGCTTCACAGCCGTGTATCTCTGGCTTCTTAAAAGTTGTCTCCACTCCTACTCCCTCCTTCCCCCCCTCTATCTCTCCCCCCCCTCATTTTTTGGGGATCTGCCCATGACTGACAAGGCCAGTTTTTATTTTGTATCCCTACTTGTCCTTGAAAAGGTGGTGGTGATTCGCCTATTCAACCGTGCGGCTGGTAGGAATGGCGTTCCAGGTTCAAGACCAATGTTGATAAAGCAAGTGTAATGCACTTGCAAGTTAGGACAGAGTGGGACATGTAGGTGGTGGTGGTGCTCTCATGCACTTAACCCGTGTCCTACTTGCTGGTAGAGGTTGTGAGCTTGGGAGGTAGTCTGTGTAGCGTAGGTAAACAACAGCAATGCATGTTATAGATGTACACTGCACTGGTGGTGGCAACGAGAATACAACTTTAAGATAGTGGGCAGGTTAACTATCAAATGGGCTACTTTGTTCTGGTTGATTTTGACAGTCTTGGGCGTTATTGGAGTTGGAATCATCCAGGCAAAAAGAGATTTCACCACTTCTGCTTTGTGCTTTGTAGACAATGGAAAGTTTCTCAGGTGTCAGATGAGGCGCACACTCCAGGGTACCCAGCTCTGACCTGATCTTGCAGCCATGGTGTTAACATGGCTGATCCACTCTCATTTTTTTGGTCATTCATTATATTGGCGTAATCAATGATAGTAATGCCATTTAATGTCAAGAGTAGGACATAGTTATTATCTGGCATTTTTTGCAGCATGAGTTACTTGCCTCTTGTCAGCCCATCCCTGAATGCAGTCTCAGTCTTACTGTATGTAGCATGGACTGTTTCATTTACTGGGGAATTGTCAATGAAAATGAAGACTGCAATCATCAGTAAACATGGTCACTCTTCACATTTGGCGGTAGAATCACTGACAAAGCAGTGTAGTCAAGGATGAAGCAGTTGAATCAAGGACACAAGGACAGAGGCCCAGGAGCCGTTGGTGAGGGAGGAGCGACGTCCGAGCGGTAGGTAAGCTTAAAAGCCGAGCGTGGGGCTTTGTTTTTACAGAGGCCCAGGAGCCGTTGGTGAGGGAGGAACCGAAATCTGTAACGTTCTATCCAATTAACTGGGCTTGAGGAAGCCGCTGATTGGTGGACTTGAGTACGCAGCTGATTGGCAGTCAGATTCCAGTTTGTAGTGTACTGTACTTTGTACTTTGTATTGTATATTGTATTTTGTGTTGTATCTAGGGTAAGGGAAGTATGAGTGCCAGGGCAGCTTACTCTTCTGGATGTCAGATGTGGGAGGTCATGGAGTCGGGTAGCCCTCCAGAAGTTCACATCTGCGCCAGGTGTGTCGAGATGGGGCTCCTAAAGGAGTGTGTTAGGAACCTGGAGCCGCAGCTCGATGACCTCCCTCTGGTCAGAGAGAGTGAGGAGGTCATAGAGAGGAGTTACAGGGAGGTAGTCTCTCCAAAACCACAGGAGGCAGACAAGTGGGTCATGGTTAGGAGAGGCAAGGGGCAGAGGCGGGCGCTAGAGAGTACACCAGTGGCTGTACACCTTGGAGATAAGTACTCCTGTTTGAGTGCTGTTCGGGGGGACAGCCTACCTGGGGGTAGCAACAGCGATCTGGCCTGCGGTACAGACACCGGCCCAGTTGCTCAGAAGGGTAAGGAAAAGAAGAGGAGGGTATTAGTAATAGGGGACTCTATAGTTAGGGGGTCAGATTGGCGATTCTGTGGACGCAGTCCGGAGACCCGGATGGTAGTTTGCCTCCCTGGTGCCAGGGTCCGGGATGTGTCTGAACGTGTCCAAGATATCCTGAAAAGGGAGGGAGAGAAGCCTGAGGTCGTGGTACATATTGGTACCAATGACATAGGTAAAAAAAGAGAAGAGATCCTGAAAGGAGAATTTAGGGAGTTAGGAAGAGAGTTAAGGAAAAGAACCACAAACATAACAATCTCAGGATTACTTCCTGTGCTACGTGACAGTGAGAGTAGGAATGGAGCAAGGTGGAGGATAAATGCCTGGCTGAAGGACTGGTGCAGAGGGCAGGGATTCAAGTTTCTGGATCAATGGAATCTCTTTTGGGGAAGGAGTGACCTGTATAAAAAGGACGGGTTGCACTTGAACCCGAGGGGGACCAGTATCCTGGCAGGAAAATTTGCAAAGGCTACCGGGGGGGACTTTAAACTAGAACGGTTGGGGGGAAGGACTCAGATAGAGAAAGCCAGTAGACAGGGTCTGAGGCAGGAGGCAGAGAAGGGAAGCACTCAGACCCAACATGTAGGGGGGAAAGAAGTACAAAATAATAAAGAGAATAAGAGGTCGTGGGTTTCCAGGGCAAAAATCAAAAGGGACCACGTGTCACCATAATTGTATAAGGAGGAAGAGTGTTGTAAAAACAAGCCTGAAGGCTTTGTGTCTCAATGCAAGGAGCATTCGTAATAAGGTGGACGAGTTGAATGTGCAGATAGCTATAAATGACTATGCTATAGTTGGGATCAGGGAGACATGGCTCCAGGGGGACCAAGGCTGGGAGCTGAAAATCCAGGGATATTCAATATTCAGGAGGGATAGACAGAAAGGAAAGGGAGGTGGGGTAGCATTGCTGGTGAGAGAGGAGATTAATGCAATAGAAAGGAAGGACATTAGCTTGGAGGATGTGGAATCGATATGGGTAGATTTGCGAAATTCTAAGGGGCAGAAAACGTTAGTGGGAGTTGTGTACAGGCCACCTAACAGTAGTAGTGGAATTGGGGATGGCATCAAACAGGAAATTAGAAATGCGTGCAACAAGGGTAAAGCAGTTATAATGGGTGACTTCAATCTACATATAGATTGGGTGAATCAAATGGGCAGGGGTGCTGAGGAAGAGGATTTCTTGGAATGTATGCGGGATAGTTTTCTAAACCAACATGTAGAGGAACCAACGAGAGAGCAGGCTATTCTAGACTGGGTATTGAGTAATGAGGAAGGGTTAGTTAGCAGTCTTGTTGTGCGGGGCCCCTTGGGCAAGAGTGACCATAATATGGTTGAGTTCTTCATTAGGATGGAGAGTGCATAATTAAGTCAGAAACAAGGGTTCTGAACTTAAACAAAGGTAACTTTGAAGGTATGAAAGTGACTTGGCCAAGATAGACTCAAGATAGCAAGTGATTCTTAAAGGGTTGACAGTGGATGTGCAATGGAAGGTATTTAAAGACTGCATGGGTGAACTACAACAATTGTTCATCCCAGTTTGGCAAAAGAAGAAATCAGGGCAGGTAGTGCATCCACGGATAACAAGGGAAATCGGGGATAGTATAAAAACAAAAGATGAAGCATACAAATTAGCCAGAAAAAGCAGCCTACCAGAGAACTGGGAGAAATTCAGAGTTCAGCAGAGGACGACAAAGGGCTTAATTAGGAAAGGGAAAATAGATTATGAAAGAAAAAAAGCAGTCAGAAACAGGCGAATTGATCATGGGGAACAAGGACATGGCAGACCAATTGAATAACTACTTTGGTTCTGTCTTCACTAAGGAAGACATAAATAATCTGCCGGAAATAAAAGGGGACCGGGGGTCAAATAAGGTGGAGGAACTGAGTGAAATCCAGGTTAGCCGAGAAGTGGTGTTGGGTAAATTGAATGGATTAAAGGCCAATAAATCCCCAGGGACAGATAGTCTGCATCCCAGAGTACTCAAGAAAGTAGCCACAGAAATAGTGGATGCATTAGTGATAATTTTTCAAAACTCCTTCGATTCTGGAGTAGTTCCTGAGGATTCGAGGGTAGCTAATGTAACCCCACTTTTTAAAAAAGGAGAGAGAAAACGGGGAATTACAGACCAGTTAGTCTAACATCAGTAGTGAGGAAACTGCTAGAGTCAGTTATTAAAGATGGGATAGCAGTACATTTGGAAAGTGGTGAAATCATTAGACAAAGTCAGCATGGATTTACGAAAGGTAAATCTTGTCTGATGAATCTTATAGAATTTTTTGAGGATGCAACTAGCTGAGTGGATAAGGGAGAACCAGTGGATGTGTTATATCTAGACTTTCAGAAGGCTTTCGACAAGGTCCCACGTAAGAGATTAGTATACAAACTTAAAGCACACGGTATAGGGGGTTCAGTATTGATGTGGATAGAGAACTGGCTGGCAGGCAGGAAGTAAAGGGTAGGAGTAAACGGGTCCTTTTCAGAATGGCAGGCAGTGACTAGTGGGGAACCGCAAGGCTCAGTGCTGGGACCCCAGCTATTTACAATATATATTAATGATTTGGACGAGGGAATTGAATGCAACATCTCCAAGATTGCGGATGACACTAAGCTGGGGGATAGTGTTAGGTGTGAGGAGGCTAGGAGGCTGCAAGCTGACTTGGATAGGCTGGGTGAGTGGGCAAATGCATGGCAGATGCAGTATAATGTGGATAAATGTGAGGTTATCCACTTTGGTGGCAAAAACAGGAGGGTAGACTATCTTAATGGTGGCAAATTAGGAAAAGGGGAGATGCAACGAGACCTGGGTGTCATGGTACGCCAATCATTGAAAGTAGGCATGCAGGTGCAGCAGGCTGTGAAGAAAGCAAATGGTATGTTAGCATTCATAGCGAAAGGATTTGAGTACAAGGGCAGGGAGGTTCTACTGCAGTTGTACAGGGTTTTGGTGATACCACACCTGGAGTATTGCGTACAGTTTTGGTCTCCAAATCTGGAAAAGACATTCTTGCCATAGAAGGGGTACAGAGAAGGTTCACCAGACTGATTCCTGGGATGTCAGGACTTTCATATGAGGAAAGACTGGATAGACTTGGCTTGTACTCGCTAGAATTTAGAAGACTTGAGGGGGGATCTTATAGAAACTTACAGAATTCTTAAGGGGTTGGATAGGCTACATGCAGGAAGATTGTTCCCGATGTTGGGGAGGTCCAGAACAAGGGGTCACAGTCTAAGGGGGAATTCCTTTAGGACCGAGATGAGGAAAACATTTTTCACACAGAGAGTGGTGAGTCTCTGGAATTATCTGCCACAGAAGGCAGTTGAGGCCAGTTCATTGGCTATATTTAAGAGGGAGTTAGATGTGGCCCTTGTGGCTAAAGGGATCAGGGGGTATGGAGAGAAGGCAGGTAGAGGATACTGAGTTGGATGATCAGCCATGATCATATTGAATGGCGGTGCAGGCTCGAAGCGCCGAATGGCCTACTCCTCAACCTGTTTTCTATGTTTCTATGTCCTGAGGAACTCCTGTAATGATATGGGATCACATTGACCAGTGACAACAACCATCTACCTTTGTGTGAGGCATGACTCGCAACTGCTGGAGTGCTCTCTCCCCTTTTATTAAAACTCCCTGATGCCACTCTCAGTCAAATGTTCCTAGGATAATCACACCTCGGGAGATCACTTCTATGGTCCCTCCTTGAAGCCTGGAGTCGAGTAATCCTGGTAAAATCCAAGCTGGGCATCAGTGAAAAGGTTAATGGTAGTTAAAACAGCATATTCCATAACTTGATTGATTTGTCCCAAGTTTTTGCAAACCAGGGTGGCTCTGTGGTGCAGCTGGTTGGGCTGGGTTGGCCAGAGACATGGGTTTGATCTTGACCTCAGGTGCTGTACGTGTAGTTTTTACATTTTCCGCGACTGCATAGGTTTCCTTCCACATCCAAAAGACATGCGGGCTTGTAGGTTAATTGGCCTCTGTAAATTGCCCTGAGTGTAGGGAGTGGATGCGGAAGTGGGATAATATAAAACTCCTGAAAACGGGTGATCGATGGTCGGCCTGGAGTCAACGGGCCACACGGGCCTGTTTCCATGCTCTGTCTTTCAATCAAAAGAAAATAGGATAAACTTAAGCAATTTATGTAGTTGCCAGTGTTGTAGTTTGTCTGTAGGTGCAGCAAGTTGTGAATTGCTGGTCTTCAATACAACTGAAATATTGTGTTTTGTGTCTGTACTCTAAGCTACTTGACATGAATGGAACATAGACCAGTATAACTCAGGAACAGTCCCTTCGGCCCACAATGGTTATGCCGAACATACTCAATCTTCTCTCCATGATTCCTTGCATATTGTTGGGCCTGCCTAAAAGCCTTTTTAAATGCCATAGTCCTATCTACCATTTATTTTATGGTCATTATTGCTATTTTTTTTAAACTATGCTTCCACAAAACAAGCATAATTTTTCAAGAACCATTATCTTGACATTTAAAAAAAAAAATTTCAATAACCACTGTTTTTAGAAACGAGTTCTCAGCATTTCCAACCACAGCAACAAGTCAACTTGGCATGGAGAGGAAAGTTTAGTGAAGTACATTACACGTGAATATAATTGAACATTTTCATTCTGTTTAAGTGACTTGAAGTATATCTAAAGGATTTATGACTTGAAAAATCAAACGCTGAAGATATTGCTATATTATGCCATTAGCCCACATGATGCAGGATGAATCTATACGTAAGATGATCTGGTGATGATCCACTTTTCTTTTCTGTTTTTAGGTTCAAAAAGAAGCTGGTGAATTACTGAAGTTATTGAGGACCTAGCTCAAGCCAATGATGTAAACTGTTCAGCCAGTCACCGTGTGATAGGATAAATCTTGAAGTTAATTGATTTTTCAAACATCAATGAGAAGGATTTTTATTCATTTAACTGCAAAGGAATTTACACAATTGTACAGCCCTGATACAGCATTAACTAAATAAACATTTATATTTGTGCATCTTTAGTGTTGATTTGTGAATGTTGGTGCGATATATAATTCAGCTGGCCAAGAGAAAGTAAACTAGAATAGGGAATAAAACAAGGAACTGCAGATGTTGGTTTACAAAAAAAGATAAATTGCTGGAGTAACTCAGCGGGTCAGGCAGCATCCCTGGAGAACAAGGATAGGTGGCATTTTGGATTGGGACCCTTTTTCAGACTTCAGATAGAATGGTGTTGATGTTGCCAGTGCATGTTAAAACCTAATGTTAACCCTTAAGAATATCATATTACCTATTTCTTGTTGTGCAGAGAAACGCTTTGAATATTCAGGTTTCCAAGAAGAAAAATTCTATTAAATCCAAAATAACAAAACAAAGTGAATCGCCTGCAAGCCTATTAACTGTTAATCCATTCTATATTTATGCATTGTTTTTAATTATTCACAACATTTTGTGTTCTACAAGGCTCCCATTTACAACTAAAATAACTGAGAAGATAAAATAGTCATCTGATTTTATTTTGATCTTTTGAAAGTTTTATTTTACATAATTATTATAGATAAAATTTGAGATTTTCATGTACCTGACAGAAGATTGAAGGTTCGGTGCTAATCTTGCTTTCGCACTGTCAGTATATACTATTTGAAGTACAGAAGTGGTCAGTTTCTAAGTTGCTTTTGTTTGGGGGTGGGTATATTAGACCATTTAAAAAAAAAAACAGTAGCAAAAACTGACCAAACTCGAGGTTTTACAAAACGTTTACAAATTAAAAACTTTAATGGAATTTACAATGTTTAAATTTAAAGCATTACAAATGTTACATTTCAAATGTCTATATCTCCCCAGTCACTGCAAGGAAGCACAGCGTGTTAGAAGTTGCAGTTCAATAATTCACAATTATTTTTAAATAGATTTTTGTTACATGTCATTAACTAAATGCCCTCAATACTGATGAAACTATTTTAAATGTCTTATTACATGTTTTTGAAACTTCTGAATTTAAAAAATAAATCACTTGATATTTCTCAGAGGTTGAAGGCCTATTAGAAATTATATTTCAAAGCCAGAAAAGGAAATAAACCTATGCATAATGTAATTTACACAAAGACAGGATGTATACCATTGCCATGGGAAAACTAATTACACAACATTCCTTACAAATGTGCAAAACATAATTGATTTATTTTTATTCCTGATTGATAAACGTAACTCTTCTAAAAGACTGAACGTAAAAGCAGCAGAGGTAATATTTTGCATAATTACATTGTGAAAATCGTCCACATTAGCTTCTTGTATATAAAATAACATTAGTATTTTTGGGGTACTACCCAGTCCCTCTGCTTTTCTTTATTTCAGTATACTATACACAAGACATAAACAGCAATAACATCAAGAAAGTAAAGAAAAACCTCTTGTCAGCATTTACACATTCTATGATCTCACAAGCCAGCAGCATTAAATCTAGATATTTGACAGTGTTTGGCATAAGCCTTAAATAGTTCAGTGACAGCCATGCAAGAAGTAACCCTGATAGAATCGATCGATCAGTGGAAACTGACCCACAGGGCATGTTTTCTTCTGGAAGATGCAAGTTGCACTAACGGGGCCTAATAGCACACACCTACCAGATCACCTAGTATAAGCTCTATAAAACTAGAGCCATGAATATTTCAGCTGTTTCCGATATCTTAAAAAAAAAAATCACTATATTTCAGAAATCAGCCAAACTCTCTTCTCCCAAGACATTTTTTTCTAAGGGAAAATGCAAGTATGTAAAATACTATGTATGGTCGAGACAATTTGCATAAAGACTGGAAGAAAAGCAAGTCAACTTTATAGAATTCCAGGAGTAAATTATTTCTCTGGGCAAATAGCTTACATACAAATAGACAACTGTGCAACTGTAAATGATTGAAGATTGGAGCAAGTGAACATTGCGGTGCCATCTCTTAGTATCAAGATTATGTGCAGCAACTATTCTTGTCCAAATCCTTCAGTCTCTTCGATTGCAAAAAGCAGCTTCTCTTTTAATTGTTCATAACTTTTATAAGGTGGCAAATCCAAGCGGTTAAAGCTGTTGAAGAATACACATGCATCAATGATTATTTGGTTCAATTTAAACACTTGCAGGTGTCCTAAATACATTTCAGATAATTTGTACTCCAGGATGAGCATTGATCCTCCAACAGGTTCCCTTCTCCAAACATTAGATGAACATTATGACTCTGAAGCATTATTTTAATGTAACTAATATTAACTGATGTAACTAACTAATGCAGGAAAAATGTTCCAGATGTTGGGGGAGTCCAGAACCAGGGGTCACAGTTCAAGAATAACGGATAGGCCATTTAGGACTGAGATGAGGAAAAACCTTTTTATCCCGGAGAGTTGTGAATCCGTGGAATTCCCTGCCACATAAGGCAGTGGAGGCCAATTCACTGGATGTTTTCAAGAGAGTTAGACTTAGCTCTTAGGGCTAAAAGAATCAAGGGATATGGGGAAAAAGCAGGAACGGGGTACTGATTTTAGATGATCAGCCATGATTATATTGAATGGCAGTGCTGGCTAAAAGGCCGAATGGCCATCCCTGCGCCTATTTTCTATGTTTCTAACTGCAGTTGTATGTAAAATATTTTTTTCTTCACTTTGGATGAAAAATAATGATTTGTATTTGAGAGCAAGTCCAGCCTTTACTGGCCATGCCTAAATGCCCTTGGAGGTCGTAGGTGGAGTTTTACAAGTGAAGGTACTCCCGTCGTATCATTGTGGAGTAAGTCCCTGGATTTGGTGATATATTTCCAAGTTATGATGGACTGTGACCTCGGAAATCGGTAGCTGCCGATACTCCCGTGTGCTGCTCGCCTTTAGTGGGTGTTTGTGCAATGCTTTTAGAGTGGCCTAGGCACATAATTATGGTGCATTTTACAGATGGTACACAACGCAGCCCCAGAAACAACCATCATATTCCATCGTGCATGGTGTGAATCCAGCTAATGGAACGTCGTCGCTCAACTAGCACTGGTTTTAATTTTACCTTGGTGCCATATTGGGTCAAGTGCTGGCTCAAACTTTGGGGAAAATAAACTTTGCCCCTTATGCCTGCAAAGAGAAACATGGTCTACATTGTATAGCACATTGCAGTCACAGCACAGACGTGGTGGAGGAAGTATGGAACGAGCTGCCACAGGAGGATGTTGAGGCATGGACTATCGCAACTTTTAAGAAACAAATAGACAGGTACTTGGATAGGATGTGGGATATGGGCCAGGCAGGTAGGGCTAGTGTGGATGGGACATGTTGGTCGGTGTGAGCATGTTGGGCCAAAGGGCATATTTTCACACTGTGTCACTATGACTCATTTGAATGGAGTGTCAAGCAAGCTGGATGCTCGGTGCTTTGTATCATTGCAGTCACTCTCATCCAGGCGTGAATGCATTTCATCACATTCCTGACGGGTCATGCAGGTAGTAGAAGGGTTCCAGAATGACCAAGACAATCATGAAGTCCTGGACAAAGTGGGTGAAAACCAAGTTGCTTGATATCGCTGATTACACAACACCTTATGTAGTTAATCTGATAAATGAAAACACTGACAAGGTGGTAAATAACCTGATTGGATTCTTCATGTTCTCTGTGATGTTCCCAGGCAGTTTTGCACTAATGGGTAGATGAAAATGAAACAGCATGGATCGGGATATGACCAATTAAAACCTTCAGGATTATGGCATGATGTCTGGTTCCATAGTCTCTGCTGAATCCCAGCATAAGAACACCGGGGTTTGGTGGTGGCAGGAATCTCAGAAGAAAGTGAAGATGGATTATCCATTGGCGCAAAGAAAAGGGCCTGTCCCACTTAGGCGATTTTTTTTGAGGTGACTAGGCTGTCGTCACATGGTCGTGAGTAGTCTCCTCAGTCGCCCAAAGAATCGTAGCTTTTTTTGGTCGTTGCTGGATTTTGAAATGTTCAAAAATGTTCGGTGACAGTTGGTGTTGGCTGTCGTAGGTTGTCGCCAGGATGACGTAGGTTGTCACCGGTGCTGACTTTAGTGAATTCCATTGGTGACTACGTACGTCAACCTACGTTAACTGGCGACAGGTACCAGCGACTGAATTGTCTTAAGTTGTCTTCAGCTGTCGCCGACATGGTCGTAGCTTGTCGCGGGTGGAAGTAGGTTGTCGTAGGTGGACATCCTAATATGTCACCGGTTGTCGGTAACTTGACATCGACTAGATGGTAGGTTGTTGTAGACATTGTCGTGGGGGGGGGGGTCCAGTCGCCGGTTATTTGCCAAAAAAAATCGGCAACATGGGACAGGCCCAATAGACATATAAAGCTGGAGTAACTCAGCGGGTCAGGTAGCATCTCTGGAGAAAAGGAATATGTGACGTTGTAAAGAGACCCTTCTTCAGATGGGCCCTTATCCACTGGCTCTTTTGGCTGAAGATGGTTACAAATGCATTAATCTGCTCTGGCATTCATGCGATGAACTTTACGATAACTGAGGATGTGGAAGTTTATGAAGTCTCCTGCCTTTGCTTGCTATCCAAACAATCGGCATTATTCAGGTGCAATACAGTATGTTAAGATAGAGGTCGGATGTGAATTGTTACATTTTGGATTGCTCAGATGTGTCTTGTGCATGCAGCTTTTTCTGCTTCATATGCACGTATTCCTCTGTTGCAACTTCACCAGGTGTGCACCTTATTTTTGCACAAGTCTGAAACTGTTCATCAGTGGCTCTAGTGACTTGAGAGTGGGAGGATATGTATTTCCAGATTAAAGTGCCCCATGGTGACTTATGAATTGAGTTCCGAGTAAGCAGATCTATTCTGAATCACTACAGTATAAAAGTTGTGGCAAATTTAGACACATACACTTTATTGTCACGTGTACTTAGGTACAGTGAAATGCTTTGTTTTGCATACAACCTAGACAGTACACATTTTGGTGCGGAAAAAGTTACAAAAGGACCGAACAGTCCTATCTATGATCTGTCGGGGATAAAGAGACATTCAGGGGGATAATACGGCCACGCAGTGGCGTAGCGGTAGGGCTACAGCCTTACAGCGCCAGGGATCCTGGTTCGATCCTAACTACCGGTGCTTGTCTATACGGAGATTGTACAATCACCCGTGACCTGCGTGGGATTTCTCCGAGATCTACAGTTTCCTCCGACACTCCAAAGATGTACAGGTTTGGAGGTTAATTGGCTGGCTATAAATGTAAAACTGTCCCTAGTGTGTGCAGGGTAGTGTTAAAGTGATGTGTTAGTGAAGAAAGCAAATGGCAAGTTGGCCTTCTTAGCAAGAGAATTTGAGTATAGGAGCAAGGAGGTCCTATTGCAGTTGTGCAGGGCACTGGCGAGACTACACCTAGAGTATTGTGTGGTTTTGGTAATTTGAGGAAGGATATTCTTGCTATTGAGGGAGTGCAGCGTAGGTTCACCAGATTAATTCCCGGGATGGTGGGACTGACATGAAAGAATGGATCGACTGGGATTCATTGGAATTTAGAAGGATCTTATAGAAACATATCATATTTTTAAGGGAGCTAGATGCAGAAAAATGTTCCCGATATTGGGGGAGTCCAGAACCAGGGGGTCACAGTTTGAGAATAAGGAGTAGGCCATTTAAGACTGAGATGAGGAACAATCTTTTCACCCAGAGAGTTGTGAATCTGTGGAATTCTCTGTGGAATATACTATAGCTGTTAGGGCTAATGGATTCAAGGGATATGGGGAGAAAGCAGGAATGGGGTACTAATTTTGGATGATCAGCCATGATTATATTGAATGGAGGTGCTGGCTCGAAGGGCCGAACAGCCTACTCCTGCATTTATTTTCTATGTTTCTAATGTGCAGGGATCGCTGGTCGGTGTGGACTCGGTGGGCCGAAGGGCCTGTTTCCACACTGTATCTCTAAACTAAAGCGGAATAGAACACCTAGCCAGACTGGGTTAAGTGGAGATAAAATACCAAAGACATTGCAAAGGTAATAGATATAAAACCACAGCATTCCTACTGCAAATAAACACTAATGCATTAATATTTTACTCACCAAGTGTGACTTCTGGGCAGCCATGTTTCTTTACCAACCTTTTCAATGCAAAACTTTTGCGGACCATTACTCCCTGTTGGAAAATATCAATTATTTCACCAGGTTAATCGACTACAATGCTTCTTCAAAACAGGTTACACTGTCATGCAAGGTTAAATATGTACAAAGGGTAATACAAGTAAGCAAGTCAGAACAATTTATTTATTTAGTATATTTAATATATTTAATTAGAAGGTACGAATATTTCACAAGCACAGCACCACACCACAAGTCATAGAAAATATAGAAAATACAAAATAGGTGCAGGAGTAGGCCATTCGGCCCTTCGAGCCAGCATCACGTGGCCAGTGGTCTATAATATAGCAGACTATATTAATGGCTGTTTTCCTGTTAACTGTAACATTCATTTGGGGATTTTGAGGGCTGGCTCATAAGACAGATATTAATGGTACATGGGTACACAAAAGGCTGGAGAAACTCAGTGGGTGCAGCAGCATCTAAGGAGCGAAGGAGACAGGCGACGTTTCGGGTCGAGACCCTTCTTCAGACTGGTCAGGGAAACTAGAGATATAGACGGTGATGTGGAGTGATAAAGAACAATGAATGAAAGATATGCAAAAAAGTATCGATGATAAAGGGAACAAACCATTGTAAACTGTTTGTAGTGTGAAAATGAGAAGCTAGTGCGACTAGGGTGGGGGAGAGAGATAGAGAGAGGGAATGCCAGGACCCAAGGGCTGAGGGAGAGGTGGGAAGGGGAGGAGACAGCAAGGGTTAACAGAATTGAGAAAATTCTATGTTCAAGCCCAGAGGATGCAGACTCCCCAAGCGGAATATGAGGTGCTGTTCCTCCAACTTGCGGTGTTGCTCACTCTGGCCGCGGAGGAGGCCCAGGACCGAGAGGTCGGATACGGAATGGGAGGGGGAGTTGAAGTGCTGAGCCACCGGGAGGTCGGGTTGGTTATTGCGGACCAAGCGGAGGTGTTCGGCGAAACGATCGCCACGCCTCCGCTTGGTCTCACCGATATAGATCATCTGGCATCTGGAGCAGCGGATGCAGTTGATGAGGTTGGAGGAGGTGCAGGTGAACCTCTGTCGGACCTGACCTCTACCTCCGTTACATCGACGACTGCTTTGGTGTCACCTCCTGCACCCACACACAACTGACTGACTTCATCCATTTCACCACCAACTTCCATCCGGCACTCAAATACACTTGGACCATTTCCGACATTTCCCTACCATTCCTTGACCTCACCATCTCTATTGCAGGTGATACACTCCTGACCGACATCCACTACAAACCAACTGACTCCCACAGCTACCTGGACTACTCTTCTTCCCACCCTGCTTCCTGTAAGGACTCCATTCCCTATTCCCAATTCCTCCGTCTACGCCGCATCTGCTCCCAGGATGAGGTGCTCCACACCAGGTCATCACAAATGGCCTCATTCTTCAGAGAACAGGGATTCCCCTCCCCTACTATAAATGAGGCTCGCACCAGGGTCTCCTCCATACCCCGCAACACTGCCCCATTCCCCCACTCGCAACAAGGGCAGAGTCCCCCTGGTCCTCACCTTGCACCCCACCAGCCGGCAAATACAACACATAGTCCTCCGCCAGTTTCGCCACCTCCAACGTGACCCCTCCACTTGCCACATCTTCCCATCTCCCCCCCCGTCTGCCATCCGCAAAGACCGCTCCCTCCGCAACTCCCTTGTCAATTCTTCCCTTCCCTCCCGCTCTACCCCTTCCCCGGGCACTTTCCCTTGCAACCACAAGAAATGCCACACTTGTCCCTTCACCTCCCCCCTCCACTCCTTTCAGGGACCCAAGCAGTCCTTCGAGATCCCTCAGAGGTTCACCTGCACCTCCTCCAACCTCATCTACTGCATCCGCTGCTCCAGATGCCAGATGATCTATATCGGTGAAACCAAGCGGAGGCTTGGCGATCGTTTCGTCGAACACCTCCGCTCGGTCCGCAATAACCAACCCGATCTCCCGGTGGCTCAGCACTTCAACTCCCCCTCCCATTCCGTATCCGACCTCTCGGTCCTGGGCCTCCTCCACGGCCAGAGTGAGCAACACCGCAAGTTGGAGGAACAGCACCTCATATTCCGCTTGGGGAGTCTGCATCCTCTGGGCTTGAACATTGAATTTTCTCAATTCTGTTAACCCTTGCCGTCTCCTCCCCTTCCCACCTCTCCCTCAGCCCTTGGGCCCTGGCATTCCCTCTCTCTCTATCTCTCTCCCCCACCCTAGTCGCACTAGCTTCTCATTTTCACACTACAAACAGCTTACAATGGCTTGTTCCCTTTATCATCGATACTTTTTTGCATATCTTTCATTCATTGTTCTTTATTTCTCCACATCACCGTCTATATCTCTTGTTTCCCTGACCCCTGACCAGGCTGAAGAAGGGTCTCGACCCGAAACGTCGCCTATCTCCTTCGCTCCTTAGATGCTGCTGCACCCGCTGAGTTTCTCCAGCCTTTTGTCTACCCTCGATTCTCCAGCATCTGCAGTTCCTTCTTTAACACTATTAATGGTACATCATTAGTTACCCTCAAGAAGACAGTGGTGGGGAAATGAGTGATTTTCTAAGCTGCTGAAGAGAATAATTAGAGTCGACTGCATGAGTGTATCCAAGCTATAAATCAAAACTAAACTAAAACTGGAAAACAAATCAACTTTGGTGGCTCTTATGCACCCTATAATGACAGGTTATGGAGCAACAAAGATATAGGCAAACTAATTAGATGGCGATTAAATACATTGTAAAAGTAATAAATTGAAATAAAAATTATTCTCAGAGTAGCAGAGAAATGTAGCAATGTGCCTCTATAATCAAAGTTCTTCCACGTTAAAAAAGAAACCTGATTTAATCATGCAACTTGTATGTTAAAGGGAAAAGAAAAACAGTGTTTAGAAAATAACATTATGTGCACAGCCTTTGCCATTATTGTTTATGTTTCCATATATGATGGGAAGCATCTGCAAATAATATTCTAAGCATTAAACTGTTCAAACTTGAAGAAGCATCCACATTATTTATATCTAATCAGTACAGCTGTAGAAGCTGCAATATTGTTGTCTACCTAGTAACTCAGCAAATCCTCCCAATGGTAAACGGCAGGTACCAGTGACAAACTGCATCAATCGTAAACGCACCTCATTGTCCATCTCCTTCACAAACTAGAAAAAAAAAATTCAAATTTACTCAAGGCAACACGATACAAATCTATATAAAATATGAAATGCGATGCCAAAATGAAGGATCTAATCGCTCTTAAGACTGGTCATTTTTGGTTATTAAGCGAATCAAGAGATATGTGATCTGCAGTACCTTATATCCATATACATTGATTTGTAACATCACCTATTCCTTTTCAGAGATGCTGCCTGAACTTCTGAATTTTGTGTCAATCTTTAGAATGATGCCTCCTTTTATTTCTATCAATAAATTGTGGCGTGTAATTATAAATTAGATTTGGGTTCACACTAAAATGTTTTGTTTTAATACAAATTGAATGTACAATTTGAATATAGAGTGCCCAAGAGATCAAATTACATTTATTCCCCAGGCTGTTAAAATGTTATTGTACTCAAAGTCATTTATGCAGATCTTTTTACATTCAGTTGACCTTACTGACTCCTGGTTGAATCTCAAAGCTACTCTCAACTTAACAATAACCACGTCAAAAATGTTTCAAATAATTTGATTTGCATAATTGAGATATACTTTAGGATTTCTCAAAATAATTTTAGCACAAAATCTTTTAGGACATTTATTTTATAAATAGTAAGCGTTCATTTTTTCTTTTCCTGAATTGAGAATTTAAAACATGACATTTAAGTAATGGTACCAGCCGGGAACCTAATCTTGTCACTACTTAAAGAGATGGTGGGATAGAAAGCTGCATATCCACATATGCTGATGGCATAAAATTAGGCAGCAACGTAAACAGTGTTTGTATGACACCATTTTTGTTAAAGTCTGAACAGATGAATTACCCAGACAAAAGCCAGATCATCCACTTTGGTTCTGAAAGGGAGAGAGTTTACTATTTTTTGAGGAATTAAACACTAGCAATAGTGGAACTCGAAAGAGGCTTGGTGAGATCATTAAATTGTTATGGACCCACCCAGTATATAATTAAAACTGCTAAAAGAATGTGTTATATGACAAGGACTGAAAACAGAATATTGGCTATGGTTTAGCCTTACAAAACCCTGATTAACATGGAATAATTCAGCACAGGAACAGGCCCGCACCCGACAATGTGTGTGCAGAACATGACCAGCATATAGTTGGTCTAGTTTAATCCACAATTGCAGTCACAACAAAACATGATTCTTGTGCAATATGGGCCCAGGGAAATAGACAGATATGTCATTCATAACAATGCATGATACTTGAATAGATTGAAATGCAGGATCTAATCCAACTAAGCACTGCTTTTGATGGTGGATTTTAAATAATGATTCAAAAGACATTAATGAAAGACAAAATGAAAGAGTATAATGGTTATTTCATTCCAGAATTTCACATCCTCTAAACCACCATTTACAGGCAATTAGCTACATTTAGAATTATAGCGTGTGAAAGAAGGAACTGCAGACACTGGTTTACACTGAAGATAGACACAAAAAGCTGGAGTAACTCAGCGGGCCAGGCAGCATCTCTGGAGAGAAGGAATGGGTGACGTTTCGGGTCTGAAGAAGGGTTTCGACCCGAAACGTCACCCATTCCTTCTCTCTAGAGATGCCGCCTGGCCCGCTGAGTTACGCCAGCTTTTTGTGTCTATCTTTAGAATGATAATATAACTAGCAAACTTAGAATAGATATGTCTTTCTTTTTTGAGGGGGAATTCTATGATTCATACCTGCCAGAACCAAATGATTTGTTTACTGTTTCTTGTGTAATGACGGTAGACTGTGTTCCTCTGCCAATCTGTAAGGTCGACTTCCTGCATACCACAGAGCATAACCTGTACAGGCAGACAGTGAGGCTTTAATAGGGAACTGCAATGATCAGTGTCAACGAGCAAGCCCACAGTGTTAATTAATTATTTCAGAAATTTGTTTAAACATTCGTCATATTCAAGATTATTCTATGTTATTATTCTATGATTCTACTGACCCTAGATTTTAAATATTTGCGTTAAAATTATATTTTACATCATAAATTAACGTCAGTAATTTATTTACTCAAAATCAATGTGAGTAATGTGCAAGAGAAAGTAATACTCTATCTACTTGAAAAGTTGCATTAGTTTTCAATTAACTTATTTTCTCCAAACAATAAAACTTTAAATAGCAAGGGTAGCAAACTCACCTCCAGCTCTTTTTCATCAAAATACTGGAGCCACTGTAGAGGTACAACCTCATTGAAGCCATCCAAGAAAGCTCTGGTCTGTTCTTCCACCCCACGAGTGAACCGCCATTCTGCCATGAGACTGTAATGCAGAGGTCATGATTTCAAGTAATTGGGTAAAGAACACTTTTTAAGTTTAATTTAGTCTAGACATACAGCCCCAGAAACAGGCCTTTTGGCCCACAGTCTGCGCCGACCAGCGATTCCTGCACACTTACACTATCCCACACACACTAAGGACAATTTACATTTATAGAAAGCCAATTAACCTACAAAGCTGTATGTCTTTGGAGTGTGGGAGAAAACCGAAGATCTTGGGAGAAAACCCACGCGGTCACGGGGTGAACGTACAAACTCCTTACAGACGGCACCCGTAGTCGGGATTGAACCCGGGACTCTGGCTGTGAGGTAGCAACTCTACCGCTGTGCTACCGTGATTAACACCGAACCAATGTAAACTGCACACTGCGAGATATGTCAGGATCAAATGAAGTAGCATGTGAATTCTGACTGTACCAAATGCAGTAGGTGAATGGCAATATCTGGAAGCGATCAGCATGACTAGAAAACTCAAGAATAATAATAAATAAAATGGCTGGATTAAGCAGACAGGCGGGTCCCATAATTAATTTCCACTCACTTTCTGTTTTGCACGAAATATCATCCAGCTTATTCACACGGGAAATCACTCCCCAATATTTTGTTTGTTACAGAATTCAGCTTTACCTGTGTGTCAAAATACTCTGTGGTAACATAGTGGTTAGCCAATTAAGTGTGTAAGTACCTGCACTGTTAATCGGGAGACAGAATTTCAAATCCCACTTTGGCAGCTGGGAAATTTAAACAGCTGGGAAACTAACATGTAATTGGAATTAAAAATATATGATCTGTAATGGCGTCTAGAAAGCAGCCGGATAGTAGAAACCTAATGTTCTCTGGAGAAGGAAATTCCTGTCCTTTCTATATCTGACCACTGGGTGACAGCAGATGCAGAGTATGCCTTTTGAAACAGATCAGTAAGTCATTACATTCAGGTGCAATTAGAAAGGTATAACCAGAAGGTATTTTCTGGTTTAATCATCAATGTCCCTATCCTTTATACAAATAAATAAGCCTTAAAATAATTTATCCATTGTGAAATTGTTGAATTATTAATGGACCCTAATTTACAAAGATTTGATATCATATACATTTGATATAATTTACAAAGATATTGACTCATACCAGTTTCAGCTCAGTTTAAGTTTATTGTCACTCGTACCAAGGTACAGTGAAAAGCTTGTGTTTGCTAATGAGTCATCGGAAAGCCAATACATGATAATAGTTGAGCCATTCAGTGTACAGATGCATGATAAGGGAATAATGTAAATCAAGTCCATAACGGTCCATCGAGCCTGCTCTGCCATTCGATCCCAGCGGATCTATCTTTCCCTCTCAACCCATTCTCCTGTCTTCTCCCTGTAACCTTTGATGCCTTCACTGATCAAGAATCCATCAATCTCCGCTTTAAAAGTTCCCAGTGGCTTAGCCTCTACCGCCGTCTGTGGCAATGATTCACCACCTACTGACTAAAAAAAACTTTGCCTCATCTACATTCTAAAGGTATGTCTGTTTATTCTGAGGCAGGTGGAAGTATGAAATTACACTATGATACAAATAGAGGCAATTTCACACTAATTATAGTTAGAATGGATAAACTCATTGAAACTGCACACAGACTATGATTTGACAACATTATAACTGATGAGTTTTGAGTTAAGAAAATATTCTTACCCTATGTATTCTTCTTTATTTTCCTCTGTCACCAAGATGTTTGATCCGCCTGGCTTCAGTTCATGAGAGGTAACTTTTCCTAAAATTTCCATATCAACAGCAAAATACATTTCCAGGCCACATTCCTCTATATTGTTATCCCTATAAGAAACAATTTGTTAGTGTTATGAAACATTGATGCACTTATCTGTGAATGAGATATTATATCAACCCTCTAAGATTCTGTTGTTGGTCTTCCTCCAACTGCTTAATAGGTGATGACCTGAGTCATATAGATCATGAAAAGTCAACTGATTTCAAGAACAAAAGTACTCCACGATCTCCAGATACAGGAATAGCTGCTTCCCAGCAACCATCCTGGTGTTGAACACTACATATACCAACTAAACTACGCTAGGGACTTCGGGCTTTTGTTTTGCTTGGCACTAATATTGGGGATTTTAATTCAATGAACTTAAAAAAAAAGTTGATTATGTTATCCATTGAATAAAGCTGCAAGTAAGAATTTCATTATAACTGGCATCAAATAGTTAAACAGGCTCATAAGAAAAATAGCAAGTGCACATTAAATTATTTTCCATGGTTTGAAGAGTAAACTTATGTAAACAATGTAAAAAAATATACATTAGTCTGAAATGTGAATATGTGAAGAGAAAAACATTAATTAAAACAAATGTAGGTCCCTTGCAGTCAGAAACGGGTGAATTGATCATGGGGAACAAAGACATGGCAGACCATTTGAATAACTACTTTGGTTCTGTCTTCACTAAGGAAGACATAATTAATCTGCCGGAAATAGCAGGGGACCGGGGGTCAAATGAGATGGAGGAACTGAGTGAAATCGAGGTTAGCCGGGAAGTGTGTTAGGTAAATTGAATGGATTAAAGGCCGATAAGTCCCCAGGGCCAGATAGGCTGCATCCCAGAGTGCTTAAGGAAGTAGCCCCAGAAATAGTGGTTGCATTAGTGATAATTTTTCAAAACTCTTTAGATTCTGGAGTAGTTCCTGAGGATTGGAAGGTAGCTAATGTAAACCCACTTTTTAAAAAGGGAGGGAGAGAGAAAACAGGGAATTACAGACCAGTTAGTCTAACATCGGTAGTGGGGAAACTGCTAGAGTCAGTTATTAAAGATGGGATAGCAGCACATTTGGAAATCATTGGACAAAGATTGGTGAAATCATTGGACAAAGTCAGCATGGATTTATGAAAGGTAAATCATGTCTGACGAATCTAATAGAATTTTTCGAGGATGCAACAAGTAGAGTGGATAAGGGAGAACCAGTGGATGTGTTACAGTGGCTTGCAAAAGTATTCATACCCCTTGAACCTTTCCACATTTTGTCACGTTACAACCACAAACGTAAATGTATTTTATTGGGATTTTATGTGATCGACCAACACAAAGTGATGCATAATTGTGAAGTGGAAGGAAAATGATACATGGTTTCCAAATTTTATTACAAATAAAAAACTGAAAAGTGTGGCGTGCAAAAGTATTCAGCCCCCCTGAGTCAATACTTTGTAGAACTACCTTTCGCTGCAATTTCAGCTGCAAGTCTTTTGGGGTATGTCTCCATCAGCTTTGCACATCTGGAGACTGAAATTTTTGCCCATTCTTCTTTGCAAAATAGCTCAAGCTCAGTCAGATTGGACGGAGAGCGTCTGTGAACAGCAATTTTCAAGTCTTGCCAGAGATTCTCAATTGAATTTAGGTCTGGACTTTGACTGGGCCATTCTAACACATGAATATGCTTTGATCTAAACCATTCTATTGTAGCTCTGGCTGTATGTTTAGGGTCGTTGTCCTGCTGGAAGGTGAACCTCCGCCCCAGTCTCAAGTCTTTTGCAGACTCTAACAGGTTTTCTTCCAAGATTGCCCTGTATTTGGCTCCATCCATCTTCCTATCAACTCTGACCAGCTTCCCTGTCCCGGCTGAAGAAAAGCGTCCCCACAGCATGATGCTGCCACCACCATGTTTCACAGTGGGGATGGTGTGTTCAGGGTGATGTGCAGTGTTAGTTTTCCGCCACACATAGCGTTTTGCATTTAGGCCAAAAACTTCAATTTTGGTCTCATCAGACCAGAGCACCTTCCGCCACATGTTTGCTGTGTCCCCCACATGGCTTGTGGCAAACTGCAAACGAGACATCTTATGGCTTTGTTTCAACAATGGCTTTCTTCTTGCCACTCTTCCATAAAGGCCCGATTTGTGGAGTGCATGACTAATAGTTGTCCTGTGGACAGATTCTCCCACCTGAGCTGTGGATCTCTGCAGCTCCTCCAGAGTTACCATGGGCCTCTTGGCTGCTTCTCTGAACAATGCTCTCCTTGCCCGGCCTGTCAGTTTAGTTGGACAGCCATGTCTTGGAAGGTTTGCAGAGTTCTGCCATACTCTTTCCATTTTCGGATGATGAATTGAACAGTGCTCCGTGAGATGTTCAAAGCTTGGGTTATTTTTTTATAACCTAACCCTGCTTTAAACTTCTCCACAACTTTATCCCTGACCTGTCTGGTGTGTTCCTTGGGCTTCATGATGCCCAAGGAACATTGTTTGTTCACTAATGTTCTCTAACAAACCTCTGAGGCCTTCATGGAACAGCTGTATTTATACTAAGATTAGATTACACACAAGTAGACTCTATTTACTAATTGGGTGACTTCTGAAGGCAATTGGTTGCACTGAATTGTATTTAGGGGTATCAGAGTAAAGGGGGCTGAATACTTTTGTACGCCACACTTTTCAGTTTTTTATTTGTAAAAAAATTTGAAAACCATGTATCATTTTCCTTCCACTTCACAATTATGCGCCACTTTGTGTTGGTCTATCGCATAAAATCCCAATAAAATACATTTACGTTTGTGGTTGTAACGTGACAAAATGTGGAAAATTTCAAGGGGTATGAATACTTTTGCAAGCCACTGTATATCTGGACTTTCAGAAGGCTTTCGACAAGGTCCCACATAAGAGATTAGTATTCAAACTTAAAGCACACGGTATTGGGGGTTCAGTATTGATGTGGATAGAGAACTGCCTGGCAGACAGGAAGCAAAGAGTAGGAGTAAATGGGTCCTTTTCAGAATGGCAGGCAGTGACTAGTGGGGTACCGCAAGGCTCGAAGCTGGGACCACAGCTATTTACAATAGGGTCTTGGTGAGACCACACCTGGAGTATTGCATACAGTTTTGGATGCCTAATCTGAGGAAAGACATTCTTGCCATAGAGGGAGTACAGAGAAGGTTCACTAGACTGATTCCTGGGATGTCAGGACTTTCATATGAAGAAAGACTGGATAGACTCGGCTTGTACTCGCTAGAATTTAGAAGATTGAGGGGGGGAATCTCATAGAAACTTACAAAATTCTTAAGGGGTTGGACAGGCTAGATGCAGGAAGATTATTCCCGATGTTGGGGAAGTCCAGAACAAGGGGTCACAGTCTAAGGATAAGGGGGAAGTCTTTTAGGACCGAGATGAGAAAAACATTTTTCACAGAGAGAGTGGTGAATCTCTGGAATTCTCTGCCACAGAAGGTAGTTGAGGCCAGTTCATTGGCTATATTTAAGAGGGAATTAGATGTGGTCCTTGTGGCTAAGGGGATCAAGGGGTATGGAGAGGAGGCAGGTACGGGATACTGAGTTGGATGATCAGCCATGATCATATTGAATGGCGGTGCAGGCTCGAAGAGCCGAATGGCCTACTCCTGCATCTATTTTCTATGTTTCTAAATGTTATAACCCAAAATCCTGTGATTAATTTATGCCTGTTACAGTTGAAACCAGTGTGGTTTTCCACTCGGTTTGTAGCATTTAATGTCTATTACTACATTTCATCTGCAGAAGAAAATTAAAATTCTAAGGGATTTATAGTCCCATATAAAATTTGTGATATCAGAATCCAATTTTTTGAAAAACTTTCTAGGTATGTATAGATTGAAATAAATATAAAATTTGTGGTAGGAAGATCATTTTTATAGCATTTATTCCGCCTATTAAGGACATTGGAAGAGTTTTCCAAAATTTAATCATGGCATTTAATTTAATAAGTAGGGGCATATAATTGGCATTGAATAAATATTTATATTTTCTGGTGATTTCGATTCCCAAGTATTTAAATTTTTCTGTAGCAATTTTAAAAGGGAATTTTAAAAGGTGTGTCAAGTCTTGAGGTTTTATTGTCATAATTTCACTTTTATTCCAATTTATTCTATATCCTGAGAAGGATCCGAATTCCTCTATTAGAATTAATATATTTGGTATACTGATTTGCGATTTTGTAATATACAATAGTACATCATCTGCGTATAATGATATTTTATTATTTGAGTATCTTGTATTATAACCATGGATATTCGGATGTGTTCTTATGCTTTCAGCTCGGCACTTGTGTAAACCTAAAGAATTTGGCGGACTCCCTAATTTTTTGTATTATTATTGGGCAGTAAATGTCAAAACTGGAATCACCTGTTGGACAATTCTGCCCAGCAGGTGGATTGGATAGTCATGGAGAGAGATATAACATATGAGTGATTCTTCTCTCACCAATAAAACTGAATAATACAATATACAAGAAAAATCCAATTATTCATAGTACTATTAGAATTTGGAAACAAATAAATTAACCCTTAAATTAAGAAACCTATCGCTTCTCTCTCCTATAGTTAATAATCCGTCGTTTAAACCATCCATTATTGATAAATCACTTACACATTGGGAAAGAATAGGAATTAAAACGTTTGGAGACATGTATGAAACTGGAATTTTTTTTATCATTCCAACAACTACAACTTAAATACAATCTGAGAAGTAATCAATATTTTAAATATTTTCAAATCCGTGATTATTTGAAAGAACATACACAAGAATCCCAAACTTTGACTCCAGACCTATTAGATGAAGCTATGAACAGAAAGGCGGACTCAACTAACTTAATATCATACTTGTATAATATCATCCTAAATATAGAAATACCATCATCCGATAGAATTACAAGAGATTTGGAACAGGAACTTTCTATAAAAATCTAGAAAGAGAGTTGGAATAAACACTTGCTATATGTGCATAAATGCTCGATCAATGTAAGACATATTCTAATCCAATTTAAAATCCTACACAGATTATATTATTCGAAAACTAAAATAAGTAAAATCTTTCCAAATGTTTCCCCCACTTGTGATAAATGTTTATCTCAAGATGCAACTATAGCACATTCCTTTGTTTTTTTGCATAAAAACCCAAAAGTTTTGGAATTAAATCTTTGAAATTTTTATTAAATTATTTAAAATAAAATTGAAACCGAACTTTGAGCTGACTTCGTTCCAAAAGAGTTTCTTTAATTATGGCTTAATAACGGCAAAAAACCTCATACTTAAATTCTGAAAAAATGCACCCACACCAATGGTAAAAATGTGGATTTCAAATATGTCCGAAATGTTACACCTCGAAGACATGAGATTCGTCCGAGCAGGCAAATCAGACCAATTCTTAAAGATTTGGTCTCCATTTATCGACTTATTATAAGATAACTTTGGAAATAAATGGTTTTAGGATCTGATGAGGGGTGTGTAAAGATATGAAGTAGGTACATCCCTTTTATCTTATCTTATCTTACTTTCTTATATTTCCCTTTTAAACATTTATTATTATTATTTTTTTTTTATTCTTCCTTGAGTTCTACGTCTTTACGGGCTATTTCTTTTCACTTTCTCACGTACTTACTATCTTATCTAACCTTCTCTATTTCTCTTTTTCTTTCTTCTGTTACTTTCCTGTTATTAAAGTTTAAAACAAGAAGTGGTACATGAAATGTATTATGTTATTTTGGGCATATATTACTGTACTGTACATTACCTCTAATAAAAAGAGGAAAAAAAAGTCAAATTTCACCAGATATCATTGTAAGTTCCTATCAGTATTTTAAAATGTCTTTCCCCTAGCAGTTTAAGGTGAAAAAAATATATAATTCTATAGATCAATCGGTAATTCTAAATATACACTTCGGGGGAAATTTAGTTATAAGCACACAATTTAGAATTGTGTGTTTTTACTGAATTGTTTCTGACATGGATACTGATTTAGATCATGTTTCAGAATAAAACATTTCATTAATGTTGGTCCTGATGAAAAGTAATGGACCCAAAACATGAATTAAATTTTCCTTCAACCAACAATAAGTCCGCACAACTAGTTACATTCATTGAATATGACCAAGAGATCCTGGTGCAGTTTTAGTATTATAGCAAATCATAGAGCTATCACAAATATAAACATTAAAAAAAAAACCCTACACTCTGCTTAAAAAAGCCAATTTATTACTTCCAATGGTGCACATTAGGTAGTTAGTTAAAAATGAATTACTTTTGAATATGCAAAATCTTTCAAAACATGCCAATTTGTAAACTCTCTTCGGTCACCATTAACATAAAGTCAACATCAACTTATTGATTTAGACATGGTTAACCATGGTTAAGGATCATGGAAATTTTGAATCTAGCTTGAACGAATGTGGATTATGCCATTTTGGCCTATATAAAGCCAGCAATCGAGCCAGCAATATATTGAGTTAGCAATATACAGCTTTTTACTTTCGTAAATTAGCCACAAATTAACCAAAATCTTAAATATTGGGAGGTAAAAGCTATTACATTTAGGCTAGGATATTGCACATTCCCATTCCTATTCTCCTGGTGGCCATTTCCCAGACTTTGTCTACAATGCCAGGTACGATTAGAAAGCTAGACTCCGGGTGCATTCAGAGGTACAGAAAAAAAAAATACACGTCTCTTTTGCAAAACATCCCACCAAAGTCTAGAAGTCCAAAAAAAGGCCCTGGATCAGAACTCCATTAGCAGATTTAGGTTTTCACTTTAATCGATTCAAATTTCCAATCTGTTAAACTCCACCCAATATCAATTTGAGAGTTTAAATTGAGTCTAGATTGATTGGCACCTACCCACTTAACAAGGTAAAATTACAGAAAGCCTAATATGAAATGCCTACCTAATCCAGATAAGGGAATTGTAGAACTCGGGATCAATTGATTCCAGATCCTTAATCGTGAGCTTCTTGTTCAACATACGTTTGTAGAATGGCAGTGAGAATCCAGTGTCAATAAATTTTCCATGGAAAAGAGCCTACAAAAAATACAATATTGCTGTAAATTGTTCAATAAAGAACAAAGACTAATTGGAGGCAAAGCAAAGCTTTTCACTGTATATTGGTGTACGTGAAACTAATAAACCAATCTACCAATTTCCTTGTCACCCATTCTCTCATACACCTGTTAACACCTCTGGCATTCTCCCACTAGATGCCTCCGCTCGGTCCGCAAAAACCAACCTGACCTCCCGGTGGCTCAGAACTTCAACTCCCCCTCCCATTCCGTATCCGACCTCTCGGTCCTGGGCCTCCTCCACGGCCAGAGTGAGCAACACCGCAAGTTGGAGGAACAGCACCTCATATTCCGCTTGGGGAGTCTGCATCCTTTAGGCTTGAACATTGAATTTTCTCAATTCTGTTAACCCTTGCTGTCTCCTCCCCTTCCCACCTCTCCCTCAGCCCTCGGGCCCTGGCATTCCCTCTATCTCTATCTCCCTCCCCCACCCTAGTCACACCACAAACAGCTTATAATAGGTTGTTCTACCGTCTATATCTCTCGTTTCCCTGATCCCTGACCAGTCTGAAGAAGGGTCTCGACCCAAAACGTCGCCTATCTCCTTCGCTCCTTAGATGCTGCTGCACCCGCTGAGTTTCTCCAGCTTTTTGTGTAACCCAGGGATTATTTACAATTTAGTTTAGTTCAGTTTGGAGATACAGCACGGAAACATGCCCTTCGGCCCATCGAGTCCACATTAACCAGTGAACCCGCACATTAACACTACCCTACACATACTAGGGACAATTTATAATCATACCAAGCCAGTTAACAAACCTGTAGGCTTTGGCGTGTGGGAGAAAACCAAAGATATCAGAGAACACCCATGCAGGTCACGGGGAGAACGTACTAACTCCGTAGAGCCAGCACCCGTAGTCAGGATCAAACCCGAGTCTCTGGAATTGTAAGGCAGAAACTCTACCGCTGCGCCACCATACCGCCTAATTGCCAATTAATTTAGCAACTTCTCTGTCGTTGGGATGTAGGATGTTCTTAGGGAGAATGTACAAACTCCACTGTCTTGTGGAGAATGTGCAAATTCCACACAGACAGTAGCAGACAGGTCACAATGAAATCTGGGAGCTGTGAGACTGCAGCATAACCTGCTGGGCCACTGTGCCAGCTTGTGCTTGCAATAACCCTCGGTTTTTAACCAACCTTATTTCATGGCGCATAACTAGATCTAAAATAGCAGTTCCTTAGTCTGTTGATCTAGAAATTTATCTTAACTGCATTCGATTGACTCAGTCCCTTCTTATTTCTTAGTTTCATCCAAACTGATTTTACATCTTGATTTTCTGACCCAAGGTCTTCTATGTAGTGTTGATTGAATCGTTATTATCAAAGTTATCCCTATTACCTAGCTCATTTAAAAATAAAGGATTCAGTAATATTTAATGTCAACCTTGATCACTTTGAAACTATGAATGTATACCAGCTATTTTATTAACCCTGTTTCAATACATTTATTATTTTACTAATGATTCACAATTTTAGAAATAATGCTAATAGGTTTAATAATTTGACCTCTCTGATCTTTTCCAAAATAACTGCTTGATTTTACCTAAGTCAGTGCTCTACAGTATGTATGTGTGGGAAGGAACTGCAGATGCTGGTTTGAACCGAAGATAGACAAAAAAAAAAAGCTGCAGTAATTCAGCGGGACTGACAGCATCTCTGGAGAAAAGGAAGAGGTGATGTTCAAGGATGCAGGGGAAGTGTCATTGATGTTGCTCATACACTTACATCCTTATACGCTTGTAAAAGTGCAACCACTTTTGGACAACAATTCATCCCACAGCACTTCGAAACACACATTAAATGCCAATGGATTTAATCAGTTTAGATTATATTTATAGCTTGTTCAAGTTTAAGTTACACTAAATTAAATGCTTTCTGCCACATTGGTTGCTTTTCCAGTGAGTCATAGAGTGAAACAGTGTGGAAACAGGCCCTTCAGCCCAACATGCTCACACCGACCAACATGTCCCAGCTACAGTTGTCCCACCTGTTTGCATTTGGCCCATATGACTTTAATCCTGTAATTACAGTCATCTAGCCATCCTGCAAACCTCTTCAATGACAATATGCTTGGGATTATCAATTGGGAAAATAATGAAGTGAGTGTTCCTGTATGCTGAGCTTTAAAGTCTTGCATTTCAATGCCAAACAAGTTGCAGATTCCACGGTCACCTGCCTCTTTGTTATCACACTATTTAACCAGTAGAGGGCAGGCAGAACCATTGTTTATGGGCCAGTACTCAAACATAGTGTTGTAAACACATAATTTGCCTTTGCTCATTTTCTGCAGTCATGCAGCCTATAATTGCAAGCTGCGCATGGAAAGAAGAACAAGTGGCCTTACCAGTGTTCAGGTGTTTAATCTATTTGAATATCAAATAGTGCAGTAAAAATTATATTTTAAAACAGCTTTAATTTTAGATTTATAAATTCATAAGTTCTACGAGCAGAATTAGGCCATTCATGCCGATCAAGTCTACTCCGCCATTCAATCATGGCTGATCTATCTCTCCCTCCTAACCCCATTCACCTGCCTTCTCCCCATAACTTCTGAAACCCGTACTAATCAAGAATCTGCCAATCTCCGCATTAAAAATATCTACTGATTTGATTTATCCGCCTTTCAAAAACGGCAGCACCCAGGGACATGGATTTAGTACATAAACAATTAATTATTTTGTTTACAACTTAACAGTTCAACTGATTGAAAAATGCTGTACTCACCATTGCAATAAATCGTCCAATGAAACAAAAATAGGACAGATGATCTGGATTAATCGTGGATGCTGGATTTATTTGCAAACAATAGTTACTCTTTCCAGCATATTCAAAAAGACAATACATTGGATTTAACACTTCATGCGACAGTAGAAAGAACCATTCCCTGCATAAAGAAAATTAAATATCACATTTAATTGGTGCCACCCACAGCTTGCTTATTTAAAAATAGAGTCTGCCAATATTCCATTTCTTTATTGCTCAAATGCAAATTCTACTCCACAAGGATGAGGTTGGATAGATGAAAGCTTGAAAAATTCGCAAATTACAAGATTATTAACTTATTTCATGTTCAAACATGCTGCATTTAAAATACAGTAATTAATATATTTTGATAAAATCCTTAAAAAGGATTTTATCAAAATATGATAAAATGATAAAATTGATCTGCATTCACCATTTGATACAGTAAAGACTCAAAACGGCTATGTTACACCCACGTTCAAAAGGAGAGAGAAATATCCATGGTAATTACAAGAAAACAAGTCCAATGTTAACAGAACTTAAACTTAAAAAAAGTCAATTAGAATGAATCATAATTAAGTCTTCTTTGGAGAAACGTTTTTTTAAGCGACAATATGTTAAAAGGCAAATAATCTGTTCAACCAAATTAAGTGATGAAGAGAACTGGTAGGTTGCATATCAATCTGTTAAGGGAATTTGATGAAGTATTCTGCCACCCTGCTTAATTCGTTAAAGTGTTCCTCGTCCATCAGTCCATCCACTCACAGGTAAATAACCTGTACCCTCTCCTTCCCATCGTACTTTAAAAAATACATTGACTTGGCTGCACCTTGCTATTCCGTAAGCTAACGTGAATCTCTGCCCTCCATACTGAGAACCTGACATAAATCTGTGACCTCCCCACTGCTGTGCTGGGAATCTGCGTCCCAGTCCTCCACTGGGCCCCTTACAACTATTAATTGGCCATGGCTTGGAGGTGTAAAGGGTGGTGGTTGAAGGCTGGTTTTAGGTGGATGGGAAATTTCTCTGTGGTAACAGGTTCAACAGTGGTTGCTGGTACTTATGGAAGGGTGATAACTTAGCTACAAGTGAGCGAGGAGATAGGAAACAGATGGTTGTGATAAAGATAGTGTTGTCTGCCACAAGATCCTTCAGGGCTAGGTATTGATTTCATTGCTTTTCTTGCGACGTATAAATGGCTTGAAATGAGCATAACATGTCCAGTAATAAACATAACAACAATGATAAATGAGCTTAATACGCAGCAGACTTCAGGATACGGGGCTTTGTAATTATGGGTGCGAGTACAAAAACAAAACAAAAATTGTACTAAACCTTTGTATATCCGCGGTAAGGCTTCAACTGAATTAGTTTTGAGTGCCTCATTTTGGGAGAACATCATGGAAATGTACAAGATCCAGAGAAGGTTTACTATAGTGTCACTTAGCATAAAATAGATCAATTAAATAGAAACAAATAAAGTTGCTGGTTTGTTCTTGTCAAAGGTTTTCAAAGTTGTTGGGGATCAAGTAGAAAGATACTGTTTTCTCTGGCGAGTGGACCAGATGTTACGGATTAAAAATAATTAGCCAACAAACCAGATGAAAAAATTAATTTCTTCACATAGTGGGTTTATTTAAAAAGATGTAGAATCAAACTACAAATTATTTTTTTACTAATGGAAAATCTATATTTAAAATAATTAATTTGCAGGATTATGGAGAAAAACAATGTTTGGGGACTAAATCAGCCCTTTTCAGAAGAAGACCGGCTAAACTCCCACTCGCCCACTATGAGATGACTTTTGTGTTATTTACAGGTAAAACAATAAGCAATTCAATTTGTTCATTTAGAATATTTTGGGATCCCAGCTAGCTCAGGATCATTTGAAAAAATGATCATTTGCAAATAGCATCAATAGTTGTTGTATTTTGCTAACTCTAGCTGGAAATAAGTCTTTAATCGTAAATATTTGTTACCAAGAGTTACCTAGCCAAACCACCGTAATCCAACCCCTCTTCTCCTCGAAATATTACATATAATCGTCTTCGAAGGTCGTATGGTTTTAGGGCCATGATCTGTTTGAAAAAAATACTTTTCATGAAGTTGTCCTTTTAAGATGATGACAACAAGAACACAAATCTATATTTAAACAATGCATATGTTGTAATAAAACGGTGCTTGATGTGTCTGGGGAGTGCAACACAACCAAATATGATATTGAACCGCATTAGGAGGCCTGAAGACCAGAAAGTGCTGGAGTAGTTCAGTGGGCCAGGCAGTATCGCTAGAGGACATGGATAGGTGATGCTTCAGGTCGCGACCTTTCTTCAAACCATACCAACCTACAACTTCGCCTATCCATGTTCTGCATAGATGCTGCCTGACACGCTGAGTTACTCCAGCACTTTCTGTTCTACATAAGATTCCAGCAATTACAATTCCTGATGTCTACTCCGATGGTCATGTCTGACAAAGAGAGTACAAGGCTGACAGGTAAATGTGATTGTGCAAATTAAAACACAATAAATTAATAACTTTACAATAATTTTTAAAATTCTCCATCCTTAAAATTATCATCTTAATTTGTAATTCCCACTGTAATAAGGATGTTCAGATATCATCCATAGAGAAGGAATATCTATCAGTTTTGAAGAACACCTTGAAGAAAGGAAGAGAAGTGCAAAACCTTTGGAACTCCCACCTAAATAAGTGATAGTTTACCCTGGATAAGCAGGAATGCATAGTTGCTTATATTCACATTGAGTCACTATTGACTATTGACACCAGCTCCATTGACTCCATCTAGACTTCACAGTCCATCGGCAAGGCCAACAGCATAATCAAGGATGAGTTGCATTCCCTCTTCTATGTTACTCCTTATCCATGTCACTCCCTCTTCTCCTCTCCCATCAGGCAAGAGGTACAGAAGTGTGAAAACGCACAACTCCAGGTTCAAAGACAGTTTCTTCCCAGCTGTTATCAGGCAACCAAACCATCCTACCAACAACTGGGCAGCGGTCCTGAGCTACTATCTACATCATTGAAGACCCTCAGACCATCTGTTAACTGACTTTACCTTGCTGGTTAGCATGCAACAATTCTCTGCCTCAGAGGGCGGTGGAGGCCGGTTCTCTGGAAACTTTCAAGAGAGAGTTAGATAGGGCTCTTAAAGATAGCAGAGTCAGGGGATATGGAGAGAAGGCAGGAACGGGGTACTGATTGGGGATGATCAGCCATGATCACATTGAATGGCGGTGCTGGATCGAAGGGCCAAATGGCCAATCCTGCACCTATTGTATGTTGTCTAAAATGCTTTGCACTCTCCCACAGCACACGTGACAATAAACTACACTAAACTAACACCTCCTCTCCCACTTACATCCAGGAACCCCAGTAGCCCTTCCAGGTGAGACAAAGATTTGCATACACACTTTTAGCCTTGTGTATTGGATTTAATTCTTGGTGTGAACTCCTTTACATCAATAACTGTGGAGACCAACTGTAGACTAGGCAACTGTGTTGTCAAACATTTGCATTCTGTCTCCCAAGGCCCATTAGAGCTCCCACTTGTCAACCATTTTAATATCCCTTCCCACATTTACTTTTATGTCTATGCCCTCTTTTTTCTTCCATCTATGCCATTTTCCTGCACATACAATTTTTACAAGGCTTTGCTTTCTGCCACCTTCTTGACTCTTTGCTGCCTATATCCCATCCCGGATGCAAGTTTGAAGAAGCAGAAAGAAGCAGTGCCATTTCATGTAGAATGCTGCAGCCATCAGGGCTCAATATTCAACATTTTAAAATGATCAGCATTTCGATTTTGTGTTAGAATTAGCCAGTCGAGTATAGGAGCAAAGAGGTCCTTCTGCAGTTGTACAGGGCTCTAGTGAGACCACACCTGGAGTTTTGATCCCCTAATTTGAAGAAGGACATTCTTGCTATTGAGGGAGTGCAGCGTAGGTTTACAAGGTTAATTTCCAGGATGGCGGGACTGTATACTTGTATACTTTAGAAGGATGAGAGGGGATCTTATTGAAACATATAAGATTATAAAGGGTTTGGACACGCTAGAGGCAGGAAACATGTTCCCGATGTTGGGAGAGTCCAGAACCTGGGGCTAAAGTTTAAGAATAAGGGGTAAGCCATTTAGAACAGAGATGAGGAAACACTTTTTCACATAGAGAGTTGTGAGTGTGGAATTCTCTGCCTCAGAGGGCGGTGGAGGCAGGTTCTCTGGATACTTTCAAGAGAGAGTTAAATATGGCTCTTAAAGATAGCGGAATCAGAAAATATGGGGAGAAGGCAGGAACGGGGTACTAATTGGGGATGATCAGCCATGATCACATTGAATGGTGGTGCTGGCTCGAAGGGTCGAATGGCCTACTCCTGCACCTATTGTCTATTCTGATAGAAGGCCCAATCAGTGATGCCCAGTTTCTGAAAATGAATATAAAATTCTTCACTCATCTGTAAACAAGCCAATTCTGAAAGAATTGTGGCAATTGGACACCCTTGTCTCCACACTAACATAGATTCTCAGGCTGAAGAATGGTCTCAACCCTAAACGTCGCCTATTCCTTTTTTTCAGAAAAGCTGCATGACCTATTCAGCTCCTCCAGCATTTTGCGCCTATCTTCCAGGCATTCCCTTTGTTCTTTCCAAGCCTCCATATCTCTGCAATTTCATTGCAGTTGTTTACTCAATTTTCCAGTTACGTTGAAGATTATTGACCTGAAATGTTCATTTTATTTTTCTTTCTACCAAATGTTTCTAGCAGATTGATCCTTCCATTTTCTTTATTCTCCTCACCCTTTCCTTTTCTATGCAACATAACACATGCCTCCTGATCTGTTGAACATTTCCAGTAATTTTGCTTTTATTTCATTTTTCCAGCATCTGCAGTTTAAAAAAAAACGAATTTACTGACAAACCATCATGGTCTTGAAACATTAACTCTGTTTTTTTTTTACAAAATGGCTCCCTGGCCGACAGCATTTTCAGAACTTTCCATTTTTATTCAAGGTTACAATATCTGTTACAAAATCATTCCAAAATGCTGGAGTATCTCAGCAGGTCAGGCAGCATCTTTGGAGAAAAAGGATGGAGGACGTTCTGGGTTGGGACTCTTCTTCAGACTAAAAGATGAGGGTTGGGGGAGAGGAGTGAAGAACTGCAGGCGAGAAAAGACCAGTTACGGCCACAAATGACCTCAGGCAGGGTGGTGCCTGGTGAGCCCATTCTATATCTGTCAAATGCTTTCTATTTATCCAAAACCTATAATATCCTTTGATGTCCAGGATTCCCTGGACTTGCTGTCCTTACCCTTCACTCTAGTGAGAAAATACTGCCTTGAACTCTCACCATTTCATTTTTAAAACACTCCCATTTCCTGAATGATTTACCCACAAGTAGATGCTTCTGCTCTATGTTTGCCAGATCTTATCTTATGATAGTGAAATTGGCCTGCAGCCAATTCAGACACTTTATTGCCAGGCTGCTCTTATTCATCTCCATATCTACTTTGAAGCTTACTGAGTTATGCTCACTATCCCCAAAGTGCTTGCCCACTGACATTACATCCACTTGCCCAGCGTCATATCTTAGAAGTAGGTCAAGCACAGCCCTATTGCTAGCAGGACTATCATATTCCTATGTTAATCAATGCTTTGCATTCACTCTGTCCTTCCTGCCTTACCCTCCGAGTCTTCACATTAAAATAGATACAGCTTAGCCTCCCAGCTGCCTCATCATGCACGTCACCTCTGCTTACTGAACGGACTCATTTCCTTTCTATATTTTGACTGAACCTCACCCTTAACTGTACATCTACACAGTGTCCCATCCCGCTGCCACATTAGTCTATTGGCCTCGAAATGCTAGCGCACCCAACGGTGGGCCAGCAATGTGCAAGAAGGAACTGCAGATGCTGGTTTACCCCGAAGATAGACACAAAATGCTGGCGTAACTCAGCGGGTCAGGTAGCATCTCTGGAGAAAAGGGAATAGGTGACGTTTCGGGTCGAGACCCATCATCAGACTGAGAGCCAGGGAGGGGGAATTTAGATGTATGGAAAGGGACAGAACAAAGCAGAGCCTGCTTTGATGTTTAAAGAAAGGTGGAACCCATAATGGTCCATTGTTGGCTGGGGACGAGGTGATAACAAAGGAATTCAAACGCTGAAATTAGCAAGTGGATTGGGGTAGGCTATCAGTCCTTTTTAGGTTTGGGATCCTCTCTGCTGCAAACTTTAGATGTGCCTGAGACCCAAGGTATTGTGTACAACTGGACAGGTATTACACAGACGGGAGGGATCAAGTGTCCCAGTAATAATCTGAAAGTATAATTGCATGGAGAATGATGCGTCATCTCAGGCACCCTTGCAAGGGCGACTCATGCACACAAGTGTCTGATCATATTTCCGACAGGAAACCAAATGTTTAATCTCAGTAAAAAAAAATTGTCAATTGCATAACATTGAAAAATACGTATCCTGGAGCTGAAATTCTAGACAACAAAATGGAGTTCTGATTTGCTTGATTTTCATATCTCCTTGGATTGGAGGAACAGTGTAAGTAAGTAAGTAAGTTTATTGGCCAAGTATTCACATACAAGAAATTTGCCTTGGTGCTCCGCCCACTAGTAACAACATGACATACAGTGACAGTTACGAATGACTCAGAAAACACTAAACATTAATAATAATAAGACATGAATGATAAAACACCATTGATCAAGCATGTGAACCAACAAAATACAGGAAACAAGTCACTTCAGCAGCCGGCATAACAGCCTTACTGAGGTGACCCGTTGTCTTGTCAAACACATTTCATTGTAACGTTGACCCAGTGTTAACCTACATATGACAAATAAAACTGAACTGAACATCATCCTAAATACATAAAGATAAATCTGTATTATATTCAAAGAAGTTTTTGTATATTATATGTCTGTTTTTTTTTACATCCCATGAAATTTTAGTTATAAATAATAATCTTCTAGTACATAGTATAGTCTGAATGACCTCGACCCGAAACGTCACCTATTCCTTCGCTCCATAGATACTGCCTCACCCGCTAAGTTCCTCCAGCATTTTTGTCTACCTTCGATTTTTCCAGCATCTGCAGTTCTTTATCTTAAACATCTTCCAGTACATATTCTATTTCAATTTCCTGTGCCAATAAAAAACACTTACTTGTTGAAAGGAGTCTTCAAACAAGGTCTGCCTAGAAACTGTAATCTTTACATGACTGGGCAATGCGTTCGACTGCGAAAACAAAATGAATTGCATTAATTTACAGAATCAGAGAATACTGAAAACCAGCTCTTCAATATTTCAAAGGCAAAAATTTACATTAAATCAATTTCTTGAGACTTTGAAGTATTACATATTTTGAGGCGGTTTAAAATTAAGAATGCTAGCCGAGAATTAAACAGATCAGTACAAATTTACCTGACACAAGTACCGGAAGTGCGCTAACTTCCACCGAAAGCTACGTTCGTATGCAATCTGTGGGCCCTTTGCACTGTGGAAAAAGGTCTCATATTACTTTTAAGAAAAAGCAAGTAGGAATTTTGTGACATTGAGATAACTTAAAAAAATGTTTATGCTTTGAATGATGAACCTTAAGGACACATGATATGGAAGTATCCCCAAACAAACAAAATTTAAATGATTTTAGATACAATACCGTGGTACAGAAACATTCTCCATGCATCAAAAGATATTGTATCTTGCTAAAATATCATAGTTTATTTTATTTTAGTTTAGTTTAGAGATACAGCAAGGAAACAGGCCCTTCATCCCACCTAGTGCGCCGATCAACAATCACCCCATACACTAGTTCTATCCTACAGACTAGGGACAATTTACCAAAGCCATTTAATCTGACATGCAAACATGCATGTCTTTGGAAGGTGGAACGAAACCGGAGCACCTGGAACAAACCCACGCGGTCACAGGGAGAACGTGTAAACTCCATACAGTCAGCACCCGTGGTCAGGATCGAACCCGGGTCTCTGACGCTACGAAGCATCAACTCTACTGCTGTGCCACCCGCACAGGATTAGAACATCAATAGAAAGTGGCCTTTTGACATATCATCGTTGCTTCTGGGTTGAACCCGACTCTCTGACAAAAGCCCAAAGGGACTTGGCTGTACGTACTGAGCTTGGGTCAAAATAAAGATAGACACAAAAAACTAGAGAAACTCAGCAGGACAGGCAGCATCTCTGGAGAGAAGGAATGGGTGACATTTCGGGACCCTTCTTCAGACTGGTTAGGGATAAGAGAAACGAGAGATAGACACAATGATGTGAAGAGAAAGAACAATGAATAAAAGATAAGCGAAAAAAGTAACGATGATACTGGGAGCCAGGGCGGAGCTGTGGACTACCGAGGAGACACGAGTGAGGGCCTCATCTATGATGGGAGAGGGGAACCCCCGCTCCCTAAAGAATGAGGACATCTCGGATGTCCTGATATGGAACAACTTATCTTGGGCGCAGATGCGGCATAGACGGAGGAATTGGGAGTAGGAGATAAAGTCTTTGCAGGAAGTAGGGTGGGAAGAAGTGTAGTCGAGATAGTTGTGGAAGTGAGTGGGTTTGTAATAGACATCAGCCAATAGTCTAATTCCTGTGATTGAGACTGTGAGATCAAGAAAGGGGAGGGAGGTTTTGGAGACGGTCCAAGTAAATTTGAGTGCAGGATGAAAATTGGTGGTGAAGTTGATGAAGTCCATGAGTTCTGCATGGGTGCAGGAAGTAGCACTGATGCAGTCATTAATGTAACGGAGATAGAGTTCAGGGATAGGGCCAGTGTACGCCTGGAACAGGGATTGTTCAACGTACTCTACAAAGAGTACATTTAAAGACTGCATGGTGAACTACAAAAATTGTTCATTCCAGTTTGGCAAAAGAATAAATCAGGGAAGGTAGTGCATCCGTGGATAACAAGGGGAATCAGGGATAGTATCAAAGCAAAGGATGATGCGTACAAAGTAGCCAGAAAAAGCAGCATACCAGAGGACTGGGAGAAATTCAGAGACCAGCAGAGGAGGACAAAGGGCTTAATTAGGAAAGGAAACATAGATTATGAAAGAAAACTGGCAGGGAACATAAAAACTGACTGCAAAAGTTTTTATAGATATGTGAAGAGAAAGAGATTAGTTAAAACAAATGTAGGTCCCTTGCAGTCAGAAACAGGTGAGTTGATAATGGGGAACAAGGATATGGCGGACCAATTGAATAACTACTTTGGTTCCGTCTTCACAAAGGAGGACATAAATAACCTGCCGGAAATAGCAGGGGACCGCGGGTCAAAGGAGGAATTGAGTGAAATCCAGGTTAGTCGGGAAGTGGTGTTGGGTAAATTGAATGGATTAAAGGCCGATAAATCCCCAGGGCCAGATAGGCTGCATCCCAGAGTACTTAAGGAAGTAGCTCTGGAAATAGTGGATGCATTAGTGATAATCTTTCAAAACTCTTTAGATTCTGGAGTAGTTCCTGAGGATTGGCGGGTAGCAAATGTAACCCCTCTTTTTAAGAAGGGAGGGAGGGAGAAAACGGGGAATTACAGACCAGTTAGTCTAACACCGGTAGTGGGGAAACTGCTATAGTCAGTTATTAAAGATGGGATAGCAGCACATTTGGAAAGTTGTGAAATCATTGGACAAAGTCAGCATGGATTTACGAAAGGTAAATCATGTCTGACGAATCTTGTGGAATTTTTCGAGGATGTAACTAGTAGCGTGGATAGGGGAGAACCAGTAGATGTGGTGTACCTGGACTTCCAGAAGGCTTTCGACAAGGTCCCACATAAGAGATTAGTATACAAACTTAAAGCATACGGCATTGGGGGTTCAGTATTGATGTGGATAGAGAACTGGCTGGCAAACAGGAAGCAAAGAGTAGGAGTAAACGGGTCCTTTTCACAATGGCAGGCAGTGACTAGTGGGGTACCGCAAGGGTCCGTGCTGGGACCTCAGTTATTTACAATATACATTAATGATCTGGATAAGGGAATTGAAGGCAATATCTCCAAGTTTGCGGATGACACTAAGCTGGGGGGCAATGTTAGCTGTGAGGAGGATGCTAGGAGGCTGCAAGGTGACTTGGATAGGCTGGGTGAGTGGACAAATGTTTGGCAGATGCAGTATAATGTGGATAAATGTGGTTATCCACTTTGGTGGGAAAAACAGGAAAGCAGACTATTATCTAAATGGTGGCTGATTATCTAAATGGTGGCTGATTAAGAAAAGGGGAGATGCAGCGCGACCTGGGTGTCATGGTACACCAGTCATTGAAAGTAGGCATGCAGGTGCATGCAGGTGCAGCAGGCAGTGAAGAAAGCAAATGGTATGTTAGCTTTCATAGCAAAAGGATTTGAGTATAGGAGCAGGGAGGTTCTACTTCACTTGTACAGGGTTTTGGTGAGACCACACCTGGAGTATTGCGTACAGTTCTGGTCTCCAAATCTGAGGAAGGACGTTATTGTCATAGAGGGGGTACAGAGAAGGTTCACCAGACTGATTCCTGGGATGTCAGGACTGTCTTATGAAGAGAGACTGGATAGACTCGGTTTATACTCTCTAGAATTTAGGAGATTGAGAGGGGATCTTATAGAAACTTACAAAATTCTTAAGGGGTTGGACAGGCTAGATGCAGGAAGATTGTTCCCGATGTTGGGGAGGTCCAGGACAAGGGGTCACAGCTTAAGGATAAGGGGGAAATCCTTTAGGACTGAGATGAGAAGGACTTTTTTCACACAGTGAGTGGTGGGTCTCTGGAACTCTCTGCCACAGAGGGTAGTGGACGCAGTTCATTGGCTATATTTAAGAGGGAGTTAGATGTGGCCCTTGTGGCTAGGGGGAGCAGAGGGTATGGGGAGAAGGCAGGTACCGGATACTGAGTTGGATGATCAGCCATGATCATATTGAATGGCGGTGCAGGCTCGCAGGGCCGAATGGCCTACTCCTGCACCTAACTTCTATGTTTCTATGTAAGAGGCAGGCATAGCTGGGGCCTCAAGGTGATAGTATCAATGTTGGGGTTGCCGCAGAGTGAGCGAAGAGCTGTAAGTTTGGAGGGGTTGCAGTTAGAGTAGGTAAGGGAAGTGGAAAATTTGAGGCGGTTGATGTCACGCCTGCAGTTAGAAATAAAGACTCCTTCCCATAGGCGGACCCTGAGCTCATTGAGGTGGGGGCGGAGGAGAACGAAGGTGAGGCCTCTGCTGAAGACAGACCGTTCCGTATCAAAAAAAGGGGGGGGGGGGTCAGGAAGGATGGAGACTGGACAGAAGTCGAGGCGAGGTCTGGTGGGGGGTGGGAATGGTGGATGTTCAGAGGGGGCATGAGGACTATTGTATGGGTGGGGTGTCGTTGGGGTAACCTGGTTAAAAATGGGGGGAGGGGAAGGCCCATCATTACTGAGGTTTCTTGTCGGAGGAGGGAGGGAAGCAGGAGGACCCATCAGAGTCAGACCACATGGTGTGTGTGTCTGCATTTTGGAGGCTGTGGGCCCGGTGCTGAGCCTGGAACTCAGGTGAGGCGACGGCTCTGACCCCTTGGTGGGAGGAGGAGAGACGAGGGTCGGCGAAGCCGCATTGGTGGTCCCCTAGGGGCCTATTTTGATTTCTCATTAGCAAATATTCTTATTTTCATTCATTTAGCTGTGGTTGAGCCATTCATTGGCAATTCAGTAATTTATTCAAGTCAGGACGATTTGCCTTGTGGGAAATTGAGAGCCTCGGGTACATTCATTTAGCATTTCATCCTCAAGTTGATCAAGTAGTTGGTGATTGTTAGGTTGAATTTGGGATAAATTCTAAATGCACAGGTTCAGGTTTGGAATGTGTGGAATTAAAATGAGGTTGGATTTGAATCAGGTATTTAATTTTATACACAACTACATATCCACTTTCTATCTTTCAATGTGCAAAATTGTCAGAAACATGAAATGAGTTTAGTCTATTGCCACGTGTACCCAGGCACAGTGAAAGGCTTTCGTTGCGTGCTAACTAGTCAGCGGAAAGACAACTTAATTCTGAGACTTAATTCTGAAGAAAACTGGGGAAATGACAACTGGAATACAGGTGCAGTACATCAACTCCTTATAAGGTCCCATCAAATGTACTCTGTCATTCAATCATGGCTCCATCCTAACCCCATTCTCCTGCCTTCTCCCCATAACCCCTGACACTTGTCCTAATCATGAATCTATCTATCTCTGCCTTAAAAATATCTATTGACTTGGCCTCCACAGCCTTCTGGGGCAAAGAATTCCACAGATTCACTATCCTCTGACAAAAGCAATTCCACGTCATCTCCTTCCTAAAGGGACGTCCTTTAATACTGAGGCTATGACCTCTAGACCTAGACTATCCCACTAGTGGAAACATCTTCTCCACATCCATTCTACCCAAGCTCATTGTTTTGTTCTTTCATATTTGTTCAAGAATTAAACTTACACTGATGATTTTCCCGTGCGAGGGTCTTGAAAGGTAGTTGTTCGTGTATTGTGATCAACAAAGTATCGGACACCTTCTCTTGTGTACCGAATTTCCCAGCCTTCTGGAAGTGGATCTTCATGCTGCAAGCTATACATATGAAGCAGCAAGGAAATACGGAATTAAAACAATAACCGGCAAGATGTAGAATAGAAAAGATGGACATCTGCAAATCATTCTCAATATAAAATGAAAACACATGGCATATTGCTCATTTTGAATAAACACGGAACCTTGACAGACAAGTGCCCCAAGGTTTCTTACAATGTCAAGTTGAGTTATGTTTATAATTCATTTTGTTATGTCTGATCATTCCTTCAATATGTAGGGCCCTATTTATTTTCATGTTCAAAAGTGATAGGAGCAGAATTAGGCCATTCGGCCCATCAAGTCTACTTCATCATCAATCATGGCTGATCTATCTTTCCTTCTCAACCCCATTCTCTTGCCTCCTCCCCATAACCCCTGACACCTGTACGAATCAAGAATCTATCAATCTCTGCCTTATAAATATCCATTCTTGGCCTCTGCAGCCTTCTATTTTCCAACAGATAAAATATAATTTGAATCTCTGCTTTGCTTAACCTATTTCATCCTTCTTCAAGCCTATATTTCCTCCCCCCACCCCCCAAATCTCTTCCTGCTTCATCTATTATCTTGAGTCTCCACAAAATATCCACATTATTCAATTCATGCTTTCACCGATCTCAATCTTGCTACGTTGCACAAATAAGATTTATCCCAAGAGCTTTATCTCCTACTATGCACTGGCTCATCATGCAGATATAATTGCAAATTGTAGAAAGTAATTGATTTATATATATTTTCAATTATTGACAGTAAAACACAAATAAGATTTATCCCAAGAGCTTTATCTCCTACTATGCACTGGCTCATCATGCAGATATAATTGCAAATTGTAGAAAGTAATTGATTTATATATATTTTCAATTATTGACAGTAAAACATTAAGTGCTATTGAGATTATTTTATTATTTATGCACAATAGTTTAAATCTGGTAAATTCACTTACAAATCCACAGAAATTACACGTCCTTACAAATCATCTCAGAACAATCATCCGTGAGAAATCAGCGTTACCTCATTTTTAAAATTCACTCATGAATTTTTGGAGTAATACATTAATTCATGGATTGACTACTTTATATAAATACTCTTTGAAGCAAGAAAACAATCCTGAAATATTCCGATGATTAAATAGAACAAATTGATTATAGTAGAACAAATGGGAAATTATAAGCAATTTAATTAATATATTATTGCTTCAATTGGGCTTAAGGAACCCACATATTTACATGCCTTCTTACCCCTGTGTTCTTGGATCTTCCCACTGAGTGGTCTTCGTATTATGATTCACAAAGTAAACTCTATCATTTGCATCCACCCTCCTCTCTGTTGCGGAGAGAAAATAAAGTTTGCTTAGGATTTTATTTTTATTTCCTTACTTCAAGAAAAGGAAGGACATGTATGTGTGGTGGGGGCCAGGTGTTGCATTCTGCATGATTTGTTAGCAATTACAATTAATTCTCCCTTTCGAAATCAAGTAGGAAAAGACAGAGTTTGGAAAAATCATGATGCGGTGAGAAAATTTAAACCCTTCAATTCAGGATTTCATATTGTTTGACTTCTATCTCTGTACAGTGAATAACACTAAAACTAATGAAAATAATACAGAAACTACAGGTGTTGGAAATATATGTTTATCTTTCTGCATGTGTAAAACAAAAAACTCCTTCGTAAATGCCAGATTTCATCGGTCATTTCTACCTTGTTGGCAATTTTGTTGATTATTTAATTAATTGCTAATTATTTAGTTGAAGTCCAACATAATTTTCTCATCTAATATATAAATGTCACTTTATACTTCAATCAATAAGCAATGGAAAGATAAGCTACCCAAGCAGAATTTGAGCTGCTGTTCTTCCAGTTTGCATGTGGCCTTACTCTGGCAATGGAGGAGGCCAAGGACAGAAAGGTTGGCATGGGAATGGGTGGGTAGTTCAAACGGTTAGCAACCGCGAGATCCAGCAAGCCTTGGTGGACAGAGGGCAGGTTTTTGGTGAAATGGCCACCAGGTCTATGCTTGGTCTTGCTGATGTACAGGAGGTCACATTGGTAGCGCTGAATGCAGTAGAGAAGATTGGAAGAGGTGCACATGAGCCTCTGTCTCACCCGGAAAGGCTGTAGTCTATGAATAGAATGGAGAGACAAGGTGTGGGTCCAGGTGTTACATCTCCTGCGGGGATAGTATCTGGGGAGGGGACAGGTTGGATGGGAAGAGATGAACAAACCAATGAGCCCAACGGAAAATGGAACAGGATAGCACATTGGGTAGATGAAACTAGTGGAGGGATCACGTTGAAGGTGTTAGAAAATTCAGAGAAAGATGTGTTGGATGTAGAGGATGGTGAGGTGAAAAGAGAGGACTATATCCTTGTTTCATCTGCAGTGAGGGGAGCAAGAGCCAAACTGTCAGACACAGAGAAGATGCGGTTGACAGCTCCATCTACAGCATTGGGAGAGGGATGGGGGGGAAGAACCACGTTTACTGTAGAAAGAGTACATCTCAGATGTCCTGGAATGGAAAGGATCATCCTGGGAGCAGATGCGTCAGTGATTGAGAAATTAAGAGTATCCTTGCAAGAAGCAGCGTGGGAGGAGATGTAGTCAAGGTAGCTGTGAGAGTGGGTTTGAGAGTAATCAATTGGACATGCATGGTAAAGATGAGGTGATGCGGGCCTCGGAATTGGAAGATGCTTCAAGTAGTGAAGAGCATGCGAGGTGTCTCGGATGCAAGTTGGAAGTGACTGGACGAGGGGTCAAGGTACAATCAAGGTATTTAGAGATGAGTTTGATGCAACCTGAGCAGACAGAGACAATGGAATCATCAGAGCAGTCCTGCTTGTGGATTTTTGGAAAGAGATAGAAACAAGCAGTGTGGGTTTGGGGAACAATAAGGTTAGGGACAGTGGAGAGGAGATCTCCAGAGGAGGTGTTTGGTGATGGTTTGGGAGATGGCAACCTGTTGTTCGTCAGTGGGGTCATGGTCAAGAGGTGTGTATGAGCTGGTGTCTGAGAGCTGACACCTGCCTCAGCACAGTGGAGGTCAGCCTGCCAGATGACCATGGCAAAACACAGAGTGCAAGTAACTCAGCATCCGTGGAGGGAATGGATTGCGACAATTTCCTTTTTCAGGCTTAATCCCTCTGTGATTAGACTACAATGGCAGATTTGAAGAGATTTCGAATCACAGCTTCTCCAGTTTAGGAATAGACAAAATTCCTGAATAATTGACTTAATACATCTCCTTACTTAAAACAGTGAGGTATAATATTGACAAAATTGATTTCAAACATACCCCAGCCTGGTGGTAGTGGACCAAGTGGATCATTTTCTGCCGATAACATTGAGGCCTGTTGCGAAAAAACAACCTAATTTAGTGCTCTAGATTCAAAACATATATGACATTATGTAATGTTAGGCACCAACATCACCAACCTACAGTTCAGATACTCATCTTAATTTAATGTTCACCCTTAATTTGTTCTGTAACATTTATTCTACAAAGAGACAATGAGTTAAACAATGTTTCTCTCAAAGAAAACACAGCTGGTCAGGCAGCATATCTGGAGAATATGGATAGGTGATGTTTTGGCTAGAGACCCTTCTTCAGACATATCCATGTTCTCCAGAGATGTTGCCTGACCTGCTCAGTTACTCCAGCACATTGTGTTCTCTTGTGTATTAACCAGCAGCTGCAGTTCCTTGTTTCTACAATGAGACATACTCAATTTCCCTCTGCACTGAAATGCCTGGCAGCCGTGTTGTACAATTCATTGTATGAACATCGTCAGCTGTAAATCTGACTTTTAATAAGCCGCAGAGTGGAAGAGATATTTATTTGATGACTCCACCCCTTATTAAACTTCAAGTAGCTAAAAAGAAAATGCGAGCATTATTATTATTATTATTATTATTATTATTTAAATTCTCTAAACAAGAAAAAACAATTCTGGCTGAATTGAAAGAACAAGGCAAACAATTCTGGCTGTCGATTGAAAATACAGTTTCTCACTTAATACTATAGAATAGCAATAATTTGCAGTAAAATAGAGACACAGGGAACTGCAGATGCTGGTTTACAAGAAAAAGACAGAGTGCTGGAGAAAATCAGCAGGTCAGACAGCATCTTTAGATAGGTGATGTTTCGGGTTGTAAACATCAATGGCAGTACACATTGCTTTTTGAAGCAGATTAAATTAGGAAACAATAATAGTTATTAACTACCGAATAGAGGTATCGTTGGTTGAATTGCTGCATAGCTCCCTGTAACTGATTCCGTTGGGACTGCCATTGTTCAAAGTTCCTGACTGATTCCATTGTAGGCCGCTGCCATGTTGTTGTCCTGGTATTATGATCTACGTAGTACACTCTGCCTCGGTCATCCACCCGCCGTTCCCAACTAGGAGACAAAGACACTACCCGATTAGACTCAGACTCTCACAAACAGGTTCAAATGAATGGCTTACTCAGTATCACTCACCCTGGAGGTAAAGGCTGTGGTCTCTCCCATGTTGTAGTTCTTGTGTTGTGATCAACATAATATGTTCTACCATGAGGGTCCTTCCTCTGCTCCCACCTTCAGAGAGTGAATTAGTTTAGGAGAAGTTTTATTCCAACAGTTTATTGCAGCATCATACATTTATTATACAGTTTAGGAGATAAAATGAGCAGTATAACTTTTTTTTTAAACAGAAAAACAAAATAAGTAAATCTTTTCAGATGAAGGTACTAGTTTAATCTCTTTATCCTTCTCTTTACCTAAATTCTCCTCTATTGTCATTTTTACTGTTCTGCCCTCCACATCCAATCAACGTTGCTTAACTTTTCATTGTTTCGTGAAGGAAATTTCTACTACAAACTGTATCTTTCACTGTGTACCCATCGACAGTGATAGTGGCAAAATCACATTTTGATCTGAACCTCATTTTGCTTACCTTGTTACCAACCTCACTCATTTCACATCTAAGCATCCTAGAACCGTAAAATCTTCCTCATACTTCATCGCTTTCCTTCTAACACCAGAGTACAACATGATTTTCATTTACAATTTCAACTCTCTCTCAGTTCAAGCTTTTCCTGTCTGAGTTCAATTTCCTCTCTTCCTTAAGTCATTTCATGTCTTACCTCTTGGCCATTCCATGTGGCCTCGATGCCTTCATTGCGATAAAGCTGGTCACTGCAGAATACCCTTAATCCCCTTCCACTTCTGAATCCATCCATGAATAAAACACATCCTGGCTTATTTAGAAATGCACTTTACACACTCAAATGCTTCGGCTTTGCCCTCCATCACAATCCCTTTCTCCCAGTTTTATTCTGTTCCAATTGTATCTTTTAGTTTATTTAGAGATATAGTGTAGAAACAGGCCCTTCGGCCCATCGAGTCGGCGCAGACCAATGATGTCCGCTACACTAGTTCTATCCTACATATTAGGGACATTTTACAGAAGCCAATTAACCTACAAACCTGCACATCTTTGGGATGATGGAGGAAACAAGAGCACCCGGAGAAAACTCACGTGGTCATAGGGAGACCATTAGGTAAACATCTGTTAATTCTAGGTCCTTGCTTTGTTTACGAAATTCAATCAAGCAGTATTACTGTCTCAGGTACGTGGAAGGAGAATATGATGGAAGAAATCTGCCCGGCCAGGGATCCTAAATATTAAGTACCATTTAATAGGACGAGCCTAACTTTAAACAATGGACAGCAAATATCCACTATTCAGATGCAATTCATATCCAGGCATAATCATCATGTTAAAAGAGATATCAGAACAGGGGGTGGTAATCAGAGTATATGAATACCCAGGGCTAAAATCACCCTTAAGGAAAGATTACAATCTGTACCCATTACAAAATTGTAACAAAATGTTTGCTGAGAACACAGATACTAAGCAAATTTATTTTTTATAATTTTGTTCATTATACACATTATTCATAATGAAATGGTGCACATTTTTTTAAAGTGATGGATAATTCACAAGTGTCAAATAAAACTTCCTTTAAGTTATCACTCTTTCTTGATTAGGGTGCCACAGTGGCGCAGCGCCATGCACGCGGGTTCAATCCTGGCTACAGGTGCTTGATTAATTGAGTTTAGTCTATTGTCACGTGTGCTGAGGTACAGTGCAAAGCTTTTGTTGCGTGCTATCCAGTCAGCAGATAGACAATACATGATTACAATCGAGCCATTTACAGTGTATAGATACATGATTAGATAATAAAGTTTAGTGCAAGGTAAAGCCAGCAAAGTCCGATCAAGGATTTGTCTGCAGGGAGTTTGTACTTTATGACCTGCGTGGGTTTTCCCCGGGAGCTCCAGTTTCCTCCCACACTCCAGACATACAGGTTTGTAGATTAATTGGCTTTGGTAAAATTGTAAATTGTCCATAGAGTGTGCAGGATAGAGTTAATATGCGGGGAATCGCTGGTCGGTGCAGACTCTGTGTCCATAGTGCTCGTATCTGCATTGTATCCCTAAACTAAACAATCTTTCCACAGACACTGATAACTATACGTTTTAAGGCTTTCTAAAGTAAAGTAAAGTAAACTATCCTTTATTGTCATTCAGACCTTTCGGTCTGAACAAAATTTTGTCTATTTTAATAGACAAAGTTGATGAATGTTCTTGTACATACCCAGCTGGCAGTGGTTCTACGTTGATGCTGTTGGGCTGTTGTCTCACAGGCCCAGTGGATGCATTTGAAGTTGAATGTCTAGGTTTTCCGCTGTCTACGGCGGTATTGCTTCTGTCAGCAGGGTCCGTGGCGGTGTCCGCTGAAGAAACATCAGCAGATGCCCCAATGCATGTAGTCGGTGGTGAAGTCGCGTTGTTGCCTGCAGCAGCCACAGTTGTTTCCGTTGAACTTGCTGCACACGTGGAAGGTAAAGTTGTACTCGTAGTAGTAGTAACAGTTGTAGTAGTGCAAACGATGGAGGTCGAAGTCTCCGTGGATTCTGGAATAATTCCACTGCCAGCAGTTATTGTCGCTGTTATTGTTGGTGAAGATGAGGATGATGCTGATGGAGGTGTTAGCGGTCGTGATGATACTGCTTCTCCGTTCACTAAATCAAATTAGACAAATCAAGATAAATCAAATTTAACTCCCTTAACTAAATACATATATTCTTAAAGAGAAGCCTTGATTTCTTATTTAGCAGAATGAGCTAATATTTCCTGGTGCTTAAAGGTATGAAATGTGATACCATTGAAATGCAATTTAAAAAAAAACTTCACGGTCTCGATGGGATAGGTTCCCATAGGCTGCTTCCTCTAGCTGGGGAGTGTAGAATTACAAGTCATATCCTCAAGATGAAAGGCCAGCTATTTAAGCATAAAGTGGCAAAAATGTCTTTGCTGAGAAATTAATGGATGCTGAATCAGAAAAAAAAATCAGAATGGGGATAAAATAGATGTGGGAATTTGAAGAATATGTTCAATAATAAACTGAGTGGCTCAGCATGTGTGGAGAAGTATATAGCTGTCTGGTATTCACAAAACACATTGGTATTCCATAATCAAATCTTTTTAGAGCTTATATGTTGTCAGTATGTGTAATAAGGAACTGCAGATGCTGGTTTACACCGAAGATAGACACAAAATACTAGAGTAACTCGGCGGGACAGGCAGCATCTCTGGAGAGAAGGAATGGGTGACATTTCGGGTCATGAAATTGACCCGAAATGTCACCCATTCCTTCTCTCCAGAGATGCTGCCTGTCCCGCCGAGTTACTCCAGCATTTTGTGTCTTTCTACATGTTGTATGTTGTCAGACGATATCTAACCTTAGCTGAACCATATCTTCCTGTAACTAAATCACAAGCTAGAAAACTGTCTTTAGCTCTGCAACAAGTCCCGTTTCTTACTGAACGTCAACCCCCAGCTTCTGACCCTTATGTTCTGTGCATAAAGACATTCTACTTGGATTTCCAAAACAAACGCCCTGCCTTTCGCCCCTAGCAAGTGTATTTGCAGATGAAACCTTTTTTTATTCTGAGACTGCAAAGTGGTTTGACGTTCCCCGACTGACATCTCCCCATGGGAAATCTTTGAAGAACAATGCATTTCAGTGAGATAATATTTCATCCCTTTAAGCTCCAGAGAATATAAACTCATGATACTGTGTATTATTTGGAAAAAATCATTTGCACCCCTTTATCATAGACAGATTTACGTTTCACTTTATTAAAAGATCTTGTGAATGAAAATTATGAATTTTAATGGTCCCAATTGAAAATCATGTTCTCAAGGAAAATTACCTTGAATTGACATGGAAAGTATTAAACTAAATAATTATCTCTATTCAGATATATATCATAGAAGATATCCTTCAGATAATTTCAACCACAAACTCCTTATCTGGATCTGGTCATGTATGCATGGAATAGGGCTTAATTTAATAATGATTATATTTCAAGACTATGGAGGAATAATGATTCCTCTATAAATACTAAGCTATTATTAATTTTGGTACATTAAAGAAGTTGAATAAAGAATTCAGTGGGAGATACATAATTCACAATTGAGTAATAAGTAAAGATTCATAAATGAAACAGATTTTAGAAGTAGACACAAAATGCTGGAGTAATTCAGCGAGACAGGCAGCATCTCTGGAGAGAAGGAATGGATGAGGTTTCGGGTCGAGACCCTTTCTTCAGACTGAAGAAGGGTCCCTACCTTTGATTTAAACCAGCATCTGCAATTCTTTCTTACTGATTTTATGTTACATAAAGTGCTGGAGTTGCTCATCATAAAGTGCTGGACATGCAGCATCTCCGGAGGTGTCACCCCTTCCCTTCACAAAAATGGGCTTACCAGGCAACGCCCTGGCTGAGGTCTGTTGCGGTTTGCCCGGCCCTGATTTCTTCTCACCTCCAGCTCTTCACACCCTCCCTGCCACCCCCTTTCAGTCTAAAGAAGGGTCCCGACTCAAAATGTCACCCGTCCTTTTTCTCCAATGATGCTGCCTGACCCGCTGTTACTCCAGCATGTTGTGTCTATCTCTGGTATAAACCAGCATGTGCATTTTGTTGATTCTTTTTGAGGTACTTTTGAGATACTTTTAAAATGTTGATTATTTTTGCCTCTTAATTATTAAGAAATAATTAATGTCTATGAAAACAGTGACATCTTTCCTGTTGTGTTTCAGGGTATTGCGTACAATTTTGGTCTCCAAATCTGAGGAAAGACATTCTTGCCATAGAGGGGGTACAGAGAAGGTTCACCAGACTGATTCCTGGGATGTCAGGGCTTTCATGTGAGGAAAGACTGGATAGACTTGGCTTGTACTCGATAGAATTTAGAAGACTGAGGGGGGGATCTTATAGAAACTTACAAAATACTTAAGGGGTTGGATAGGCTAGATGCAGGAAGATTGTTCCCGATGTTGGGGAGGTCCCAAACAAGGGGTCACAGTCTAAGGATAAGGGGGAATTCCTTTAGGACCGAGATGAGGAAAACATTTTTCACACAGAGAGTGGTGAGTTTCTGGAATTCTCTGCCACAGAAGGTAGTTGAGGCCAGTTCATTGGCTATATTTAAGAGGGAGTTAGATGTGGCCCTTGTGGCTAAAGGGATCAGGGGGTATGGAGAGAAGGCAGTACAGGATACTGAGTTGGATGATCAGCCATGATCATATTGAATAGCGGTGCAGGCTCGAAGGGCCGAATGGCCTACTCCTGCACCTATTTTCTATGTTTCTATGTATACCTATTAGGCAGTTTATATCCGCCAGTTCAAATGGCAGGTTCCCTTTGCTGAATATAAAATGATTGCTGAGCTTCCTACATTATAACAGTGTCGAGACCACAGATGCTTCAATAGGTCATAAGGCACTCTCTAAGGTTCTGAGGCGAGGGAAAACACTGTATAAAACAGAGTAGTCTCTCGCTCTCTCTCCCTTCTCTCATGGTACCAAACTTGCTACATTCCTTACCAGTACTACAGGCAGCTTGAAAAGCCGAGTCTTTTGGCGCTGTTGTATTTTGCGGCCTGGCTGCTGCAAGACAGGGAGAGTGATTGCTTTCTCCATTCAATACCGGAGAATTGGCTGCAGATTGCCGCGAAGAACTCGTTGATGGACTATCTGCACAGTTGGAGGTTTCAGTGTTGGAGCTTACGGAAAAGAAAATCAAAATTAACACAAAGGAAGCTATTTCAAGCTAAATCTGCTTTAATTCAAATATTACGCTATGAATAAAATAGTTTCCATCAATTTAATTAATGGAACTCTCTATTACAATTCTATTATGTGCACTGTCCAATCAAAGGAAATGATCGGGACTAAGTGCAACCCATCCCTCTTCCTATGTCCACATGCACGTAATTCCCACTGGTTAATAAAGGCTGAGCATGAATGGAAACGAGAGCCAACTTACTTTGTTGGAACACAGAATACTGAAGTAATTATTGTGCCATTATTCTACGGTCAAATGACCCAGAAAAAACATGTGAGAAACGCTCTCTGTGTCCTCCTCACATGCTTCAAATCCCACCTACCTATTTCATCATCAGCAAACCTGCACATGTTACACTTTAAGAGTTTGACCTGGTTGTCAATATAAACTGTGGATAATAGAGTATCCAGCAATGATTTTCATAACACAAGAAGTTTAGTTTAGTTTATTATTGTCACGTGCACCGAGGTACAGTGAAAAGCCTTTTTGTTGAGTGCTATCCAGTCAGCGGAAAGACTATAAATGACTACAATCAAGCTGTCCGCAGTGGTCAGATACATGATAATGGTAATAGAGTTCATTGACGCTCACTAGTTCAGGAGGTCAGCGCCGCTCTCTAGTTGGTGCTAGGATGGTTCAATTGCCAGATAACAACTAGAAAGAAACTGTCCCTGAATCTGGAAGGTGTGAATTTTCACACTTCTGTACCTCTTGCCTGATGGGAGAGGGCAGAAGAGCGAGTAACTGGGGTGAGGCTTGTCCTTGATTATGCTGGTGGCCTTGGCAATGATGCTAATAACCTGCCAAACCAGACACAACCCATTATTCCTATTTTCTGCATGCTGAGATTTAACTATGCTACTATCTTTGCTAACATGTTATCACTAACAACACAAGTCCTTATTCTATATAGAACTAGTTTTGTGGTACCTTATCAAATGTCTTTTGACACTATATCCGTACTATATATTAATATAACATCAATTGGTTCTTTATTTATTATGTGTATTACATAGGCATATACTGCCAGGTTTCATAAATGCAATTTGCCGCCAATAAACTCATGATATTTCAGCCTAATCATATTATACTTTTCTGCATTCTTACTGATAAATGACACCATTTTGCTAAAAACAATGTCATGATCATAAGGTGATAAGTGATAGGAGCAGAATTAGGCCATTCGGCCCATCGTCTTTTCTGCCATTCAATCATGGCTGATCTATCTCTCCCTCCTAACCCCATTCTCCTGCCTTCTCCCCATAATGCCTGACACCCGTACTATTCAAGAATCTGACCAAAGTAAAAATTGACGTGGCCTCCACAGCCTTCTGTGGCAAAGAATTCCACAGATTTACCACCCCCTGACTAAAGAAATTCCTGCTCATCTCCTTTCTAAAGGAACATTCTTTAATTCTGAGGCTATGACCTCTTGTCCTAGACTCTCCATGAGTGGAAACATCCTCTCCACATTCACTCTATCCAAACCTTTCATATGTGGTAAGTTTGTATGAGGTCCCCCCCCCCCCACTCCTTCTAGTACAAGCCCAGTGCTGTCAAACACTGTCCAGTTAACTGATCTGTAGTTCCTTTATTTTCCTCTCTCCCTGTTCCCTTGGAATGCAGTGCTACATTTACTGATTTCCAATCTGTTAGAGCTGTTCATAAATTAGGAAATTTTGAAACATAATCACTTGACTTAAAAATTGCAATGTGATGCACTCATGTGAAGTCAAATAGAGGCAGAGTAAAAAGTTGGGTGCTAAAAAACATTGATGGATTTGGGGGTTCAAGGGGTAAAAGTGAGGGGAAGAATTCATAACATCTATTCCAGATGGTTATCTGTGTCAGCATTTACAGTCCTACTAGGGTAGGGCCTGATCTTATGTGCCAAAGGTGGACAAGTGATTCAAATGTCTGTGAAGAATATATGGAAACTGTGGCCATAATTTGGTAAGCTTCACGGTAGCCACAGAAAAAGATAAAGCTGATACCGCTGTGTAGCTCCAGCATTTTGTGTCTATCTTCGATGAACAGTCCTGGAAGATAGGCACAAAATGCTGGAGTAAATCAGCGGTATCTGGAGAGAAGGAATGGATGGCGTTTCGGGTCGAGACCCTTCTTCAGACCTTCTCTCCAGAGATGCTGCCTGACCCGCTGAGTTACTCCAGCATTTTGTGTCTATCTTTGGTGTAAACCAGTGTCTGCAGTTCCTTTCTATACATTTCGTCTGCTCCACTAATAAGTCCTCGAGGTAAAGCCCTAAACTGGGGAAGGGCGGATTTTAACAGTGTAAGGCAGGGAATGGCAGAAATAGACTGGGAGCAGCTGCTACAGCGGAAAACAATATCTGAAAAGTGGTAGTCATTAAATTGCAAAATATGAAGAGTTCAGAATCTGTATGTGTACGAGATAAAGATAGTAAGTTTAGGGTACCTTGATCAACGGCGGATACTTAAAAGTTTGATTAGGGGAAAAAAAGACATGACTGTCCGATATGGGAAATTAGTATTGAGTGAGTCTCTGGAGGTTTACAGGGGATGTCAGAGGGAATTTAAGAAAGAAATTAGGAGTGCACAAAGCAACCATGAAATGACCTTGGCAAATAGGATTAAGGAGAATCCTACAACATTTCATAATAGAAGCAAAAGGATAGCCATGGATGTAATGGGTACCATCATAGATTAAAGGAGTAATCTATGCGTAGAGGTACGGGATATCAGCAAGATCTTACACTAATACATCTCATCGGTATTCACAAGGGTGTGGAAGCCAAAGAGTGAAGGGAAGGATATCTTGGACATGTTTGTATGATGAAGAAGGAAATTTTAGAAATATTGGTGCACACCAGGGTGGATAAATCGCCAGGGCCCAAACCAGATCTATCCAGGATGCTAAGGGAAGCAACAGAGAAGATTGCTGGGGCGCTGACATTTTGAATCTTTGTTAACCACAACTAAAGCACCAGAAGATTTTATGATAGCTAGTGTTGTCCGCGCAGTAAAAAAAGGTTGTAGAAACTACAACGAACTACATGCCGCTGAGCTTTACATCAGTAATTGGGAAGCTATTGGAGAAGATTCTGGAGGACAGATTGATGGTCACTTGGAAAAACATGGTCTGATTTGGAGTCAGCATAGCTTTCTGCAGGGGAGATCATGTCTCACAATTCTTTCTAAGTTTTTTTTTGAGAATGTAACCAAGGAAATTGAGACATGGTTTACTTAGAATTTAGTAAGGCTCCAGAAGGTTAAACAAAGAATTTAAAGCATGTTGGCATACTGATTTCAAAATTGCCTTGATGATAGGAGATGGAGGGGATTTCTGGATAGGTGTTTTTCTGCTTGTAAACAAGTAGCGTACCATGAGGAACAGTGGCAGAATCTTTCTTATCAGTTAAGTATAAATGACTTGGATGAGAATGTATGAGAAAAATATAATTCCAAGTTTAATCAGTTTTCACAGAATACGATACACACAGTGAACAAATGACGAGTGTTCCATTTCTACTGACAAATTCATTTTACTCTGTATTTTCTGCACATCCAAAATCTGATAATATTTTGTCTATCCACTTCTTAAACAATTCTTGCAACAATTCAATTTGATTTCAGACAATAGTATTTTTGGTGATTTTTAGAATAAACTTATTTACATTTTGACTATTTTCCCAAAAAAGCAGATAAACTCTTACCCACACACCTGCTAACTATCTAAATATATAAAAACTTTAAAATGTTTAATTTTGAGCCATGAAAGCTAACCGTACTTTTAAAAGGACTTATTTTTAAATGATGTAAATCCAACCATTAAAAACTTAGCAGCAAGCTATGCTGTTTCTAAAAGTAAAATGAGTCTGCATTGACCTTATGTTGTATGGGAACAATGGTCAATTAACGTAAAATAAAAGGTAGTTTTTAGGATTTTCATTTATAAAAACGGTGATTTATTTCCCGTGTAGATGTGAACACTACATTTTCTTCCAGATTTCAGTTTCGTTTATTGTCACGTGACCAGCCAGCAGAAAGACAATACATGATTACAATCCCATCACAAACCCTACTACAAACCCACTGACTCCCATGGCTATCTGGACTACACATCTTCCCACCCTGCATCCTGTAAGAACTCTATCCCTTACTCCCAATTCCTCCGTCTACGCCGCATCTGCACCCAGGATGAGGTGTTCCAAACCAGGGCATCGGAGATATCCTCATTCTTTAGGGAACAGGGGTTCTCATCTTCCACTATAGATGAGGCTCTCACCAGGGTCTCCTCTATATGCCGTAGTTCCGCTCTCACTCCCCATCCCCCTACTCGTAACAAGGACAGAGTCCCCCTTGTCCTCACCTTCCACCCTACCAGCTGCCGCCGACATTCTCGCCACCTCCAATGGGATCCCACCGCTGGCCTCATCTTCCCTTCTCTTCCGCTTTTGGCTCTCCGCAGAGACTGCTCCCTCCGTAACTCTCTGGGCAATTCGTCCCTTCCCACCCAAACCACCCCCTCCCTGGTACTTTCCCTTGCAACCTGCAGGAAATGCTACACTTGTCGTTTTGCCTCTCCCCTCGGCTGCATTCAAGGACTCAAGCAGTTCTTCCAGGTGAGGCAAAGGTTCACCTGCACCTCCTCCAACTGCATCCGCTGTTCCAGGTGTCAACTGCTCTACATCAGTGAGACCAAGCGCAGGCTTGGCGGTCGCTTCGCCCTACACCTCTGCTCAGTTCGCAATAACCAACCTGATCTCCCGGTAGCTCAGCACTTCACCTCCCCCTCCCATTCTGAATCCAACCTTTCTGGCCTGGGCCTCCTCCATTGCCAGAGTGAGGTCCAGCGCAAATTGGAGGAACAGCACCCCATATTTCGCTTGGGCAGTTTACACCCTAGCGGTATGAATATTGACTTCTCCAATTTCAGGTAGTCCCTGCTTTCTCCCTCTTTCCCCTCCCCTTCCCAGCTCTCCCACAAGCCTACTGTCTCCGCCTCTTCCTTTCTTCTTCCCGCCCCACCCACAACATTAGTCTGAAGAAGGGTCTCGACCCGAAACGTCACCTATTCCTTCTATCCCCAGATGCTGCCTCACCCGCTGAGTTTCCCCAGCATTTTTGTCTGCCACATGATTACAACCGTTCTATTTACAGTATAGATACATGATAAGGGAATAATGTTTGGTGCAAGGTAAAGCCAGCAAGTCCGATCAAGGATAGCCTGAGGGTTATCAAAGAGATAGATAGTAGTTCAGCACTGCTCTCTGGTTGTAGTAGGATGATTCAGTTGTTTGATAACAGCCAATGAATATATCTGAACAAATATCACCCAACGAATATCTCTGAAGTGATTTATTTTTATCGCCCCAGATCACATTTATATCAGTTATCAGTCGGGGATTAATCTGGCTATATTTCAGTGAAAGTCTTTACACACCTTGTTCTAGCCCTTGTAGAAGATTCACCTCCATTTACGTGGATGGCGTCTCCATTCTGCTGAACTTCTGTGCAAAAGAAATTCAGTTATATGGATATATAATTAACAGGCTATTTAAGCTATTTTAAAGTAACTGGTAATACAAATGTAAAATATTTTAACTGTACTATCCTGGCCAACTGGCTATATTTTATATTTACTCACTGGTTGCTGATGTATTGCCATTGGGTACAGATTCCTGATCCACTGTCATGCCATCAAGGAATACAGTCAGGTCACCAGTTTGTACCGACCCACTCTTATTTTCTAACGTCAGCTTCAACACTTCTTTAACATTTTCCACTAATGAAAAACAAAATAATTACAGCACAATAATATTTTGTTCGGTTATGTCCGCAAAAACAACACTTTGGCAAATTGTATATTTAGCTTTTAGCTCGAAATAATGCTAAAAACAAACTATAACTATTAACAACAATCTCCGCTAGAATATAGAAAAGTACGGCACTGGAACAGGCCCTTTAGCACACAATGGCTGCATTGAACATAATGCTAAGGCAAACCAGTCTCATCATCTGTCTGCAGGTGATCCACACCACATCCCTCCTCACATTCCCAGCATATCCCTGTGCCTATTCTGTTAAATAGAGTTTTTAAGAAATAAAAAAGCCAAAGATATTTAAAGTCAGGCAAGAAAGAGAATGCTAGTAATTACCAAAAGCTGAAGTTAAAAAGCCTATTTTGAGGAAAGTCTCAGAGATGCTTAGAATTACCAAGTGGGGGAACGAGACAGATCGAGACAACTGCCAATTAATGGCTAAAAGAGAGGGGAATACAAAATAGACTCGTCAAAGAAATAAAGTTTGAGGTGAAACTGTGGTGTTGTTGTACCCCTTATATTACATTATCCTTGTATAACACCTTTCCAGTAACAGGTAACCCTAATAGGATAATGATTTTTAGTGATATACAGTATCATCACAAAACTTACATTTTCTGTTGTGTGTTTCCAAAGCTTGGCCAATGTCTAAGGTTGCTTTCCCTAATAAAGCATCAGATTTTAATGTATGATGGCTCCAGATTTTAAACTCCAATTTGGTGTGTGGTGTTACATTCCTGCACATAAAAAAAGTGGATTGTAATACGGGTCTAAGCAATATAATTAAAAAAAAAGAAAAATATACTCAATCATATCTTGATTCATGGTTATTTTGAAAGATTGTAGCATCCACTATTTTTTATATAAACCATGACATTTTATGATAACAAATTAACATTTTCAATAACACAAAAGGGATGTTTTATTTTGTAAATGTTCGGACTTTTCCAACTCTGGTGGCATAGATGCAGGTAAGATACAGGAAGTGTTCCCAATTTCGGGGGAGTCCAGAACCAGGGGGTCACAGTTTAACAATAAGGGGTAGGCCCTTTTGGACTGAGATGAGGAAAAACTCTTTCACCCAGAGTTGTGAATCTGTGGGATCCTCTGCCACAGAAGGCAATGGATGTTTTCGAGAGAGTTAGATAGAGCTCTTGGGGCTAATGGAATCAAGGGGTATGGGGAGAAAGCAGGAATGGGGTACTGATTTTGGATGATCAATAATGATCATATTGAATGGCTCAAAGAGCCAAATGCCTACTCCTGCACCTATTTTCTATGTTTCTATGAAGAGTGTTTAATATATTTTGCTCAGTAAAAAAATCAAAGATGAAAAGTGATGGTCGATAAACCCATATATATGATTTCTTCTAATCAATAGTATTCACCTACTGCGTAAAACTAGCGAAAGCCATACAAAAAATTAAGAAAATCTCATGTCGGCATAAAGTTCAGAGTAAGGAAAGGCCATTTTGCGCACAGCAGGTGGAGCTACTGCCTTACAGCGCCAGAGACCCGGGTTCGATCCTGACTACGGGTGCTTATCTGTATGGAGTTTGTAAGTTCTCCCCGTGACCTGCGTGAGTTTTCTCTTGAGATCTTCAGTTTCCTTCCACACTCCAAAGATGTATAGATATGTAGCTTGGTATAATTGGCTTGGTATAATTGGATAAATGTAATATTGTCCCCAGCATGTGCAGGGTAGTGTTAAAGTGTGTGGATCGCTGGTTGGTGGGGCCTGTTTCCGCGCTGTATCTCTAAAAACGAAAAACTAAGCTGTCTCTTTCAATTGCTCACGTATTCTATAATTGACTTCCGCATCCTATCCTTCACCTGTACTTCCTGGATTGGGCAGTTTGGTATGGGATTTGCTTAGGTGAAGCCTCAATTCCTATCCTCCCTGTTATTTACTCGGATCTGTCTCCAAGATTGCTGAGGTAGAATAGCAAGAAAACGGTTGGAATTCAATATCACAAAAAAAAGTTTAAATGTCTTCCCATTTAAACATAAGTTTAGAATTTTGCCTACATAAATTTCCAGAAAATTTAATTTCACAGGTTAGACAGTCTAATCCCTTTGTAATTTAGTGATAGGTTAGAACATATTTTCAAACTTATATTAATATTTATTATACATCGAAAATAAACATTTGTCATTTTGCTTACATTGTTAAGTGCTCATCCCATTTTGGATTGGATGAACTATTTGATTTTGCAGATTTCTTTAGTTCTCCATCTGCTGATAATTCCACATAGATTGCAGTTCCAAACCAAATTTTTCTTCTTTTTAACTTTGCAGAAGCAACTATTAAGTAAAATTGTGGCACAAATTTAAGCAAATGCAGACAGAAGATCTCTTAGAAACTTCAGAAGATCAAAACAAAGCGGCACAACATAATTTCTATTTGGGCAACACCATACTGACATGTATTACCAAAATTATTCATGAGCATTTTTCTTTGTTTCAATTCCAGAACAGTAAACCACTCTCCATTTTATCCCCAATTATGTTTACATTAAAGCTGCTATTAAAAAAAATACCCTATTAAAATTCCCTATTATGCGGTGCTGGCTCAAAGGGCTGAATGGCCTCCTCCTGCATCTATTTTCTATGTAACATATGGAGGCATTGTGGAAACATGCCCTTTGGCCCAACTCGCCCACACCGTACAACAATGTCCCAGCTACCCTAGTCCCACTTGCCTGCGTTTGGTCCATATCCCTCCAAACCTGTCCTATCCATGTACCTGTCTAACTGTTTCTTAAACCAGGGGGTCTCCAAACTATTGCCCGCGGGCCACGTCCGGTCCGCCACGAGATTTTATCCAGCCCGCAGCAAGCTTTTAGTACGTTACGTGCGACGGGCCATTTAGCGGGTTCTGTGGTAGCACAGCTATAGAGATACAGACCCTTCGGCCCATTGAAGCGTTCCCTTACTCACTAGCACTATCCTACACACACTCGGAACAAATTCAATTAACCTGCAAATGTGGAGTGTGGGAGGAAACCAGAGCACCCGCAGATAATCCACACAAGTACAAACTCCATACAGATAGCACCCATAGTCAGGATGGAACGCGGGTCTCTGGCGCTGTAAGGCAGCAACTCTACCGCTCCACCACCGTGCCACTGCTCCTATGTTGCAAAGGCAAGTTGTGCGGGGCAGTAGCGTGGGGTGGGGAGTGGAGGGGGAGCTAGTTGGCGGCAGGGTCAGCCAGGGTCGGCATGTAGCGGTCTCTCCCCCTTGAGGGTGACCCTGCCCTCTCTCCCCCCTTTCATTCCCCCCCCCCCCTCTCACGCCAGCCCTGCGGAGATGGGAGATGGGGGGGGGTGTCCCGCAAAAATGTGCAAAATATATAATGTTGCCCTCATGCTGAAGAAGGCTTTCGGCCCCAGACATTGCCTATTTCCATCGCTCCATAAATGCTGCCTCACCCGCTGAGTTTCTCCAGCACTTTTGTCTACCCTCATGCTGAAAAGTTTGGAGGCACCCGTCTTAAACGATGTGATACTCCCAGCCTCAACTATTTTCTCTGGCACCTTGTTCCATACACCCACCACCCGTTGTGTGAAAATTTACAAGTTACCCCTCGGATTCCTATTAAATCTTTTCCCCTTCACCTTGAGTCTATGTCCTCTGGACCTCGATTCCCCTACACTGGGCAAGAGACTGTGCATCTACCCGATCTATTCATTTCATGATATTGTATACCCCTATAAGATCTCCCCTCATCTTCCTGTGCTCCATGGAATAGAGACCCAGCCTACTCAACCTCTCCCTATAGCTCACACCATCTAGTCCTGGCAACAACTTTGTAAATCTTTTCTGAACCCTTTCAAGCTTGACAATATTTGTCCTATAACATGGTGGCCAGAACTGCACACATTATTCTAAATGTGGTCTCACCAATGTCTTATACAACTTCAACATGACCTCCCAACTTCTATACTCAATATTCTGACTGATAAAGACCAAAGTATCAAAAGCCTTTTTGACCACCTTATCTACCTGCGACTAGACCTTCAAGGAACCATACACACTGTACTCCTAGATCCCTCCGCTCTACAACACAACCTAGTGGCCTACCATTTATTGTGTAGGTCCTGCCCTTATTCGACATCCCAAAATGCAACAGCTCACACTTCTCTGTATTAAATTCCATCAATCATTCCTCCGCCCAGCTGGCCAATTGATCCAGATCCTGCTGCAATCGTTCACAACCATCTTCACTATATGCAAAACCACTAACATTTGTATCATTAGCAAACTTGCTAATCTTGCCCTGTATGTTCTCATCCAAATCACTGATGTAGGTGACAAACAGTAACGGGCCCAGCACCGATCCCTGAGGCACACCACTAATCACAGGCCTCCAGTCTAAGAAGCAACCTTCCACCATCACCCACTGCTTCCTTCCATGGAGCCAATTTGCTATCCATTCGGCTATCTCTCCCTGGATCCCATGTGATCTAACCTTCCAGAACAGCCTACCATGCGGAACCTTGTTGAATGCCTTACTGAAGTCCATGTGCACAATATATAAAGGAAAGATAGAAAGAAATCTTCCTCTATATTCCTTTAGATGCGTCAGAGAGAATCTGAATTAGTTTATCTTCTCTTTAGTTATGTTACAGAAGTTGTTTTAATCATGCCAGACATGAGAATGTTATAGTTGTGGGAACACAAAAATAAGCAACGGTTGAGGAAAATACATTTTACTGATCCCTGAAGAACTTTAGTATCTAAATTAGGATATCATTGAAACCAGTACATCCAAAAATGATTTTACTTATTTTCTTTTTACAATTCATTCATTAAAATCTAAATTCCCTTATCGGATTTTGGCTTATTTTCATTGATGACTATTGTCTACCCTTTTCAGTATTTTGTGCACTTTCATTCATAAAATTTGAATTCTTTTTTAAAAAAACTGTTTAACCTCTTTGTACATAAGTCATTCACAGTACACTTGATAATACTCTCATTGCATGTACAGAGACTGATCATGTTCCTCCAATTTGGCTAGTTATTGGCGTTGCGCCCACTCAACATAATAACAATGCAAGCCACAGATTCCAACCATCTCCCTGGCATCTGACTGAACTAATACCAGACTACAGGTCCCGAAGAGTCTGAAAAGTCTGAAGAGGGATCTTGACCTGAAACGTCACCCATTCTTTCTCTCCAGAGATGCTGTCAGTCCCGCTGAGTCACTCCAGCATGTTTTGTCTATCTACAGGTCCTCTGCAGGTTACCACAAGGTTCCATTCCCACAAACAGTTTATAACACAAACACTTTACAAGTTGGAAATGTGACCAAGAACAGTATTCCCACAGGGTGGAGATAAATACAGTACCACAGCTGGCAAATCCTTCCTGTCAGTGTCCCAAACACTCATTCTGATGTATAGGCAGTACATAGGTCGGGTGGTCGTAAGCTGAGAGAAATGGCATTTGCAACCTTGTTGCTATAGTTGACGCTGAGCTAAGTTTCAACCATATTTCCACAGCATCACTTAGTCACCTAGGGCAGTATGGTGATGCAGTGGTAGAGTTGCTGCCTTACAGCGCTAGGGACCTGGTTCGATCCTGACTACGGGTGCTGTCTATACAGAGTTTGTTCACTCCCCGTGACCGCGTGGGTTTTCTCCGAGATCATCGGTTTCCCCTCAGAGTCGAAAGACGTACAGGATTGTACATTGATTGGTTTGGTATAAATATAAATTGTCCTTAGTGTGTGTAGGGTAGTGCGGGGATCGTTGGCCGGCGTGGGCCAAAGGGCCTGTTTCCACGCTGTATCTCTAAACTGAACCCTTAGAACATTGCCAACTACATTCTGTCTCAGCTGAAATCATCATTGGAATTAGTTCCTTTAAATATGGTTGTTCCATCCCGTTTTTGGACAACTTCACATCTTCCACTCTCTGTAAGCTTAAGTGCATTCAATACTCTGCTATCCATATCCTAAATCAAACCAAACCCTATTCTTCAAGTGTATCTGTATTTGCTGACATACATCAACTCCTAGAGGAATGATCTAGGATAGCTTGGATAAACAGATAGGCAGAGGTTCACTTGCACCTCATCCAACCTCAGTTACTGTATCCACTGTTCCAGGTGTCAACTCCTGTATATCGGCGAGACCAAGCACAGGCTCGGCGATCGTTTGGCTGAATACCTCCGCCCAGTCCGCCTAAACCGACTTGATCGCCCGGTTGCTAAACACTTTAACTCCCCCTCCCATTCCCACACTGACCTTTCTGTCCTGGGCCTCCAGTGTCGAAGTGAGACCCAGCGCAAATTGGAGGAACAGCACCCCATATTCCGTTTGGGGAGCTTACACCACAGCGATATAAACATTGACTTATCTAACTAGCTTTCCCTCTCTCCCCATCCCCTTCCCAGTTTTCCAACCAGTCTTACTGTCTCCGACTACATTTTATCCCTGTTTGCTTTGTTGTTACCTTCTCCGGACTAACAATGATCTATTCTACATTTTCCTTGATCTCCATTCCCTTTGTCCTGTTTTCACACCTTACTCTTTGTTATCTATGCACTTCCTTATCTATGTACCTCCCACTCCCCTCACATCAGTCTGAAGGGTCTCGACCCTTCTCTCCAGAGATGTTGCCTGTCCTGCTGAGTTACTCCAGCATTTTGTATCTATCCTAGATAAACAATGTCCGATAACAACATGTTTATTCTTGTTTTCAAATCTGTCTTAAGCTGCAACCTTCCCTCTCTCTCTCTCTCTCTCTCTCTCCTTCCATGGAGCCTGTAACTTCTCCAACTTTACACTTCTCCAACGTTTCTGTAGTTAACAGATTTGTCAGTTTTGTCCAACTGTACCTCTACATCATTTGGTTATTCCAAAGTCAAAATCAAATTTTCAAAAAGAGTTTATTGTCATGTGTCCCTGACAGGGCAATTAAATTCTTTCTTTGCTTCAGTACAACAGAACATAGTAGGCATTGACTACAAAACAGATCAATGTGTCCATATACCATTATATACGTAAATACACACATGAATAATTAAATTGATAAAGTGCAAATAACAGATGGAGGGGTATAAATGTTCAGAGTTATGTCCGAGCCAAGTTTAATAGCCTGATGGTTGTGGGGAAGTAGCTATTCCTGAACCGGGTCGTTGCAGTCCTCAGGCTCCTGTACCTTCTACCTGAAGGTAGCAGGGAGATGAGTGTGTGGCCAGGATGGTGCGGGTCCTTGATGATGCTGCCAGCCTTTTTGAGGCAGCGACTGCGATAGATCCCCTCGATGGGAGGGAGATCAGAGCCGATGATGGACTGGGCAGTGTTTATTACTTTTTGTAGTCTTTTCCTCTCCAGGGCGCTCATGTTGCCGAACCAAGCCACAATGCAACCGGTCAGCAAGCTCTCTACTGTGCACCTGTAGAAGTTAGAGAGAGTCCTCCTTGACAAACCGACTCTCCGTAATCTTCTCAGGAAGTAGAGGCGCTGATGAGCTTTCTTAATAATTGCATCTGTGTTCTCAGACCAGGAAAGATATACAGAGATGTGCCAACCCAGGAATTTGAAGCTCTTGACCCTTTCAACCATCCTGTTAAATCCTGTTGATTTAAACAGGACTGTGGGTCCCCATCCTACTCCTTCCAAAGTCCACAATCAGTTCCTTGGTTTTGCTGGTGTTGAGGGCCAGGTTATTGTGCTGGCACCATATGGACAGTCGCTCGATCTCTCTTCTATACTCTGACTCATCCCCATCAGTGATACGTCCCACAGCAGTGGTGTCGTCAGCGAACTTGATGATGGAGTTCGCACTATGACCGGCTACGCAGTCATGAGTATAGAGTGAGTACAGCAGGGGGCTGAGCACGCAGCCTTAAGGTGCTCCCGTGCTGATTGTTATCGAGTCTGACACATTTCCACCAATACGAACAGACTGTGGTCTGTGAATGAGGAAGTAGAGGATCCAATTGCAGAGTGATGCGCATAGTTCTGCGAGTTTGGTAACCAGCTTGGAGGGGATGATTGTGTTAAATGCCGAGCTGTAATCGATGAATAACAGCCTGACATATGAGTTTTTGTTGTCCTGGTGGTCCAGAGCGGAGTGGAGGGCTAGCGAGATCGCATCCACCGTTGATCTGTTGTGGCGGTAAGCGAACTGCAGTGGGTCCAGGTTTTTGTCGAGGTAGGAGTTGATTTGCGCCATGATCAACCTCTCAAAGCACTTCATCACCACAGGCGTTAGTGCCACTGGTCGATAGTCATTGAGGCATGTCACCTTGCTCTTCTTGGGCACCGGTATTATTGATGCCCTTTTGAAGCAGGTGGGAACCTCAGACCTCAGAAGTGACAGGTTGAAAATGTCCGTAAAAGCTCCAGCCAGTTGGTCCACACAGGTTTTTAGAACACGACTAGATATACCATCAGGTCCAGGCGCTTTACATTATTATACTTTAATATTTAGCATGACTTGGATTTTGCACTGCAATCTTGCACCATCCTGCTGTTTTGCCCTCGTCTTTGCAGTTATTGTTGTATTTATTATGACTATTTGTATACTGTTTACTCCATAAGCTTCATATGAACAAGGTATTTCATTGCATCTAGTTTATAGGACAATAATCTATTCTAATCTAATATGTGTTGTTTAGACAATAGACAATAGGTGCTGGAGTAGGCCATTCGCCCTTCAAGCCAGCACCACCATTCAATGTGATCATGGCTGATAATCCACAAACAGTACCCCGTTCCTGCCTTCTCCCCATATCCCCTAACTCCGCTATCTTTAAGAGCCCTATCTAGCTCTCTCTTTAAAGTATCCAGAGAACCGGCCTCCACCGCCTTCTGAGGCAGAAAATTCCACAGACTCACAACTCTCTGTGAAAAAGTGTTTCATCATCTCCATTCTATATGCAGAGATGCCAACCCTAAATTTAGTTCACAGTAACATTCAACCATTTGTCCGTAACAAATGGGGTTAAATGCATTTCTCTCCGTACTCACTTGGGGTTGTTGCCGGCTGGTCTGCGCCTGCGCACTGGTGCAGATCAGCGGGCTGCCGGCGGGCGGGTGCGGCACATGCGCACTTGGCAAGGTTGCCGGCGGGTCTGCGCATGCGCACTGGGTGGGGGTGGGGGGGGAGGCCCGGTGATGGGGCTGCCGCGAGCGGCCCGGCTGGCGGCTGCCGCTGATCGCGCGGGCCGGCGCCGCCCGGGCTTTGGGCCGGGCGTGGCGTGGCTCGAAATGGCGCCAGGCCCGGCAACCCTCCCCCACTGCGCACGCGCGGCCACTGGGGCCCGGCAACCCTCCCCAACTGCGCAGGCGCGGACACTGGGGCCCGGCAACCTCCCCAACTGCGCAGGCGCGGACACTAGGGCCCGGCAAAGTGCGCTGATCGCGCGGGCGGCAAACCGGGGACACATGGCGCGGCGTTCACCACGGGAGGAACACCGGCGCGGCGGTGTTGCGTAACAGCATGTTTGGCTGCCGGAACACCGTAAAAAGGTTATTTCGCCGGGATAAAATACGGCGAATCCGGGACACTTGGTTCATCATCTCTGTTCTATATGGCTCACCCCTTATTCTTAAACTGTGGCCCCCTGGTTCTGGACTTCCCCAACATCGGAAACACGTTTCCTGCCTCTACCGTGTCAAACTCCTTAATAATCTTATATGCTTCAATAAGATATCCTCTCATCCTTCTAAATTCCAGAGTATAGAAGCCCAGCCGCTCCATTCTCACAGCATATGACATTCCCGCCATCGCGGGAATTAACCTTGTGAACCTACGCTGCACTCCCTCAATCGCAGGGAGTGCAGCATATCAGCAATAGGTGCGTCTCATCAAGGAAGGGGCGCTGCGATTCGGCTGCCCTGCCAGCAGCGTGTTCGTTATTTCAACTTATTTTTGTTGTCCAAATGTTTGATTTAGTGTCTTTTGGTCTGTCTTATGTGGGGGGGTGGTGGGTGGGGAGGGGCAAATCGTCTTTTCAGTCATTTTCTCGATGGAGGCGACTTTTTCCATGTCGTTTCTCCGCCTCCCCTCTCACTTCAGCAGCAGGCGCAGCGTGGACTTTTCCATCGCCGAGCGGGGGCGAACTCCTGCCGGGGTCGCCAAAGAGGAGTGCTCCCATCGTTGGTCTGGTGACTGGCATCATGGGGCTGTGGTCTGCGGAGCTTCCAGACGCAGGCATGGCGTAGACTTACCATCCGAAGTCTGGGGTCCCTTGCGGGGAATCACCGGAGAAGAGCTCCGACCGCCGGCATGCAGCCTACAATGTCCTGAAGCTGCGGTCTCCGGTAGGAAAGTGCCGATTCGGGCAATCCAAGCCACGGAGTGTGTCCGACCGTCCCGACGTCGGAGTTTCGATCAACCCGACGAGAGGGCCTGTACATCCGGCCGTCCGTAGTGGCGATTACGGAGAGTTCATGGCCCCAACCACGGAAGAACAAAAGGAGGAGGACTGACTGAAACTTTGTTGCCTTCCATCAAAGTGAAGAATACTGTGGTGGATGTTTGTGTTCAATTCTATTGTGTACTGTGTGTTCTTTTTTTAAGTGTATTGCTGCATGGCAAATTCATTTCACTGTACCTTAGTTGGTGCATGTGACGAATAAATTTGACTTTGACTTTGGGCAGGAATGTCCTTCCTCAAATTTGGAGACCAAAACTACACACAATACTTCAGGTGTGGTCTCACTAGGGCCCTGTACAACTGCAGAAGGACCTCTTTGCATCTATACTCAACATGCCATTTGCTTTCTTCACTGCCTGCTACACCTGCATGCTTACTTTCATTGACTGATGAACAAGGACCCCCAGATCCCATTGTACTTCCCCTTTTTCCAACTTGACACGATTTAGATAATAATCTGCCTGCCTCTTTTTGCTACCAAAGTGGATCTCACATTTATCCACATTAAACTGCATCTGCCATGCATCTGCCCGCTCACCCAACCTGCATTCTCACACCATCCTCCTCACAGTTCACACTGCCACCCAGCTTTGCGTCATTTGCAAATTTGCTAATGTTACTTGTAATCCCTTCATCTAAATCATTTATATATTATTTAACATGAATAAATTATTAATATTTAAGAAATAAAATAAGAAACTAGCATTCTATTAACTTTGTTGTGTGTTTTGCCGCTTCATATACACATTGAATTTGCATAGTATGTTCATTTCTGGTCTGCGCACATTTATTTGTAAGATAATTCAGCACCACAATGTTCCTCGAAAAACTGAGGTTCTCAAATATCAGCAGCAGATAATTACACCCAGAAACACTCTGTAGGTGCATCAACATTGTGATTTGGGACTTGCAAGGTGATCCACTCAATTCCATTCACTGCAGTCATGACCTACATTAAAATATATTGCTATTTATAATCTATATGATTAAACTGATTATTACAAAAATATACATGCCGAAGTTGGGTTGTGTATAAAAAGCAATAAAGTTTCAACAAAATAAATTGTTAAGATTATTTTAGTCTATTTAATGATATTCATTTAACTATCTACTCTAAAAGAACTAATGTTAAAATTAATACTTAAAAAAAATGTTTAAGACATTAATCACATTAAAATTAAAAGCAGATATTTTCATAAGCACCAATTAATGTCACCTAGGCCATCGAGTAATTTAGTGATAATGAGCCAGAGTTTTACAACACAGAAACAGACCCTCCAGCCTAACTCATCCATGCAAGTTTTTATGCCCATCTATGCTAATTCCATTTGCCCGTATTTGGTCCGTATCCCTTACTGTCCCGTCTGCAATTGGTCCAAAACGCCACAGCGAGAATCCTGACGGGCACCCGAAAAGGGGACCACATCACATCGATTCTGGCCTCCCTCCACTGGCTCCCTGTGCGGTTCTGAATAAATTTTAAGATCATTCTTTATGTTTACAAAGCCCTTAACGGGCTTGCCCCCACCTACATCAAATGTCTGCTTACCCACCACACCTCCTCCAGGTCCCTCAGATCGGCCGACTTGGGGTTACTGACCATCCCGCGGTCTAGGCATTAGCTCAGGGGCGACCGCGCCTTTGCAGTTGCATCTCCTAGACTGTGGAACAGCATCCCTCTTCCCATCAGAACTGCCCCTTCCATCAACTCTTTTAAGTCGAGACTTAAAACTCATCTTTACTCTCAAGCCTTTCTTGACGTCCTCTGAGGGAGGGCTACATGTATGTATTTATGTATGCACTTAATCTATGAACCACTGTTGTATAACGTTAGTACCTCCACCAATGCAAAAGCACTTTGGTCAACGAGAGTTGTTTTTTAAATGTGCAATCGAAATAAAAGTGACTTGACTTGACTTGAGCGACTACTCTTTTCCTCTCCAAGAACCTGTCCAAATGCCTTTTAAATGCTGTAATTGTATCCCCAGGTCTTTAGACGCCCTCCGTACACCCCCACCTCTGGCCAAGAAAAAAGACTCTGACTATCTACTCTATCTACTCCATCTTACTTTATATAGTTCACTCCTATGATCCAGAGATATTATACCCAACCCATCAATCTCTCCTTATGACTACAGCCTTCCATTCCAGATAAAATACTGGTGAAATTCTTCAGCATTCTTTTTCATGCTACCATATCTATCCTGTACTGAGACAACCAGGACTGTACATTATAATTAATCTAAGTGTGTACTAACCAATGTTTCATACAGCTGCAACTCAACATCCCAATTATACTTTAAGCTTCAACCAACAAAAGTAAGCATGCCAAATGTCTTCTTCATTACCCCATCCACCTGTTTCGTTATTTTCAGGAAGTTATGAACTTGCAATCCAACATCTACTCTCAGTAGCTCCTTGTTCTGTACACACTCCAATAGTATTTGACATCCCATAATGCATCACCTGTCACTGGTGTGGATTAAATTAAATGTTTCTATCACTGCCCAACCCTCTGTATCCTTTTACAACTTTATTCACTGTCTGGCTCTCCACCAATTTTTGTGTCATCATTAAACTCACTAATCAGTCCATTTTCATCCAACTCATTTATGTGGCATAGAAACATAGAAAATAGGTGCAGGAGTAGGCCATTCGGCCCTTCGAGCCTGCACCGCCATTCAATATGATCATGGCTGATCATCCAACTCAGTATCCTGTACCTGCCTTCTCTCCATACCCCCTGATCCCTTTAGCCACAAGGGCCACATCTAACTCCCTCTTAAATATAGCCAATGAACTGGTCTCAACTACCTTCTGTGGCAGAGAATTCCAGAGACTCACCACTCTCTGTGTGAAAAATGTTTTCCTCATCTAGGTCCTAAAGGAATCCCCCCCTATCCTTAGACTGTGACCCCTTGTTCTGGACCTCCCCAACATCGGGAACAATCTTCCTGCATCTAGCCTATCCAACCCCTTAAGAATTTTGTAAGTTTCTATAAGATCCCCCCTCAGTCTTCTAAATTCTAGCGAGTACAAGCCAAGTCTATCCAGTCTTTCCTCATATGAAAGTCCTGACATCCCAGGAATCAGTCTGGTGAACCTTCTCTGTACCCCCTCTATGGCAAGAATGTATTTTCTCAGAGTTGGAGACCAAAACTGTACGCAATACTCCAGGTGTGGTCTCACCAAAACCCTGTACAACTGCAGTAGAACCTCCCTGCTCCTATACTCAAATCCTTTTGCTATGAATGCTAACATACCATTTGCTTTCTTCACAATAGAGGGTCTCAGCGTCTATCCCTGACCGATGATTGCAGACTTCCAGTCAGAAGAAAAAACCCTCCACTACTATCTCTGCATAATATAACCAGTTTGTCAACAAACCTTGGATCCCATGAGCTTGAAGCCTCTGGATCAGCTTATCTTGCAGGACTGAGTCAAAAGCCCTGCTAAAGTCCATGGAAACCAGGTCTACTGCTCTGCCTTCATCAACTTCGACACATATAAAAGTTTTGAAATACTTGTCAAAACTTCAATTTTACTTTTCTCTGTCATTAATTTTTCAGTTGCTGGTTTACATGGTTTTAGTTTGCACGGACCAAAGATATTTATTCTCTAATTGGCAATAAGTGTACGTCCAATGACACCATAATTGCACTTGATGAACAGGTCATGTGCAAATTTATTGACAGCGTTAATGGTCGACAACGTTATGGAAGAACTGTTAACAAGTCGCACAACTTGTAATTATCACCTGTTAAATGATCGTGTTCAATGTTAATGTCAAATTACAGACAATCTTAAAGTTGCGTGGCATTAGAGATAATGGATTTGATAATCTATTTGGAACACAGTCATCTGATTCACCACCGTAAAGCAATGAGCATCATATTGTTAGGAAGGCACTCTACATTCATTGAAACTTGGGATCATACATTCCAATTGTGCAGGTTATGGTCTAAGTAAAAGTGCCCTCTCACCATACCCCATATCTCATAATCAATGCCACAACCCAATAGGAAAGTTATGTCCAGGTTCTTGTGCCTTTTCCCCCCCAAATCTACTTTGGAGTGCTATCCTTTACTGTGCTTTTGCTGCCCTTGTTCTGCTAGCTGTAGAGGACATAGGCATGGAAGGTGCTTTCTAAGGAGTCATGGTAAGTTGCTGCAGTACATCCTGTAGATGTTACTCACAGCTGCTACTGTGCATTGGTGGTGGATATGGTACCTAACAAGCAGGCTGCTACGTGCATGAGAACTAGGAATTTTACAACAGTGATGTAATCCAGCTAGAATTATGGGACATCATTAAAACGCATGTTGTATTCTTCCACAATGATTCTGTAAAATCAAACTCTGGTTTCTTCATGTCTCACCTTTGGACCAAAATCTACAAAAAGTTAAAAATCACAACAAAATGATCGAGGCTGAAATGATCAAATGAAAACTAAAAGAAAAATCACCAATTTAAAACAAAATAAAGTGACAAAACTCTTCAAAACACACCCATCCTCAACATTTATCCAGAAGGGTTTAAAAATATTTCCATTTACTATACGTTTGGGATATTTAATTACAGATGCAAATACACTTTAAGAACTTTATTTTAAAGCTTTTTCATTTAGCAACTTAGTTATATGAAATGCCAAGGGAGTACCATTAAAGATGTTACTTAAACTACTTGACATCTTCCCAATTAAACATCGTAAATGTTCTGTGATTCAAGACCACGTTGCAACAGGAGAATATAAATCATCAAATATTATTAAAAATCTAATTTTTTAATGAAAACTTTATTTCAACAATTCTCATGACAAGAATGCCTCTTCATACATTCCGGTGTAGTTTTAAGTAAAATTATCATGGAGAGAAAACAACATACCAGTTACGTGCAACTGTGATCTTCCATTTTGATTGTTACTTGAACAAGTTGTGGCCATGTCCCATGCAACTTTAGCCTGCAAAGAAGGAAAATTAAGCATTACAGATACTGTTACATATCTACTTATTTATTTCTGTTGTCATATCGATGGAGTTAATTGTATTATTTTCATAAAATGTTTTGCCATCCTGTTCTTTAAAAGAGAATAGCATCTTCTTAGCTTTTTACAGTAACCATCATATATTTACTATGATCCTAAACATGTTACAACCATGACGAACAATTACTCCCACAAACAATGACTACATAATTTGGTGCACTGAGATTATAAATACTGTTCAGAACACTGTAGAAAAACAGATAACCTGTTTTAGAAAACCGTCAAGTCAAGATGAGTTTGTTAAATGGTAAGGTGCAGGTATAATGAAACATTTGCAGCAACATCACGGGAACATCGACCGAAACATACATAAACACAATTTAATATAAAATTCTGGATGACTGTAAAACGTTAAAACTCTAAAGTTAAACTGTTTGTATCAAAGGCATCTTCCGTGGGAAGAGGCACACTTCACAAGTTGTGGGAGTAGAATTTGGCCATTCGGCCCTTCGAGTCTACTCCGCCATTCAATCATGGCTGATCGCAGCCTCATAATCCCATTTTCCTGCCTTCTTCCCATAATCCCCGACACCCGTTCTAATCAAGAATTTGCTTATCTCTGCCATAAAAATATTCACTGACTTGGCCTCTATAGACCACTGTGGCAATGAGTTTGACAGATTAACAACCCTCTGACTAAAGAAGTTCCTCCTCACCTCCTGTCTAAAAGATCGCCCTTTAATTCTGAGCCTATGACCTCTGGTCCTGGACTCTCCCACCAGTGGTAACATTCTTTCCACATCCATTCTATCTCTGCCTTTCATTATTCTGTAAGTTTCAATGTGGTCCCCCCTCAAACTTCTAAACTCCAGCGAGTGGAGGCCCAGTGCTCATCAAATGCACTTGAATCTGATGGGACAGATGTCAATGCCCTGTTGTTCTTGCGCTTAAAGTGAGCTTAGAATAATGCCGTACATTATGAGGAAGATACAAAGGTTTATGCAAAAGTGAGGAAGAATATGAAACCCAAATTTAAAAAAAGTCAAATCACCCATCTAAAATACATTTAAAAATGGTGAGAGCTTGAAAAATATTGGCGTTCAGAGAGATCTGGGTAAACTTTGTACACAAATCACTAAATGTTAATGGTCAGGTACAGCAAATAATTAGAAAGGTAAATGGTATGTTGGCATTTACTGCAAGAGGACATAAGAATTGGCATTTAAATTGCAATTACAAAGACTACTCCTGATATATTCTGTGCTGGTTTTGTCTCTCTCCAAGGAAGGATATACATGCAATAGAAAACATGGGCAAACATTTTCCATGGCTTTTGTGGAAATTGATAGTCATTGGCCCTACGGAATTCACATAAGCAGCTGTGAAGAATGTTAAAAAAACAAAAAGACACACCACAATGAATTACTGACTGTGCGCATGACAGTTCGTGCTGCACTTAAAGTGCCTGTATTCCCAACTGCACATAGAATTTAACAGCAAACAGCCCATTTTGTACTCATCAGTGGTATAATGTAAAAGTACTGATGGCTTCTCGCGCCGGTTTATGAATCAAACTTTTTAAAATTTGGAAAAACGAATGAGGCAAAATTTATTGTTGAGTCTGATTACCTTGAGATGGTGGGCCCTCGATTTAGAGCAGTCTCTACTGTAATAGTTCCCCTCAGTCTATAGATGCTACAGGAAGAGGGAAATGCTGTCAATGTTGATTTATTGAATGGTACATCGCATTGACAGTACATACGATAGCCCGAGGCACCACTGTTGGAGGGAGAGGGAAGGTGGGCGAGAGGGGGAAGGTGGGGGGTGGGGGGAGGGGTTGGGTTTCTGACCTGATTAGCATTGAACTACGAAACTTGCAACTACGGTATGTCCCTTCAGTCAAGCAATTCATTCCACAAGTCATGTTACTTTGTAACAATGGTAAGGTTATCTCATGGATTGCATAATTTATTAAGATGTAGTTGCAGCTCTCCACAAAACAAATCATTCCCTCTTCATGTAATTATCCATAAGATGCACACATATCTGTTTACTGCTCTTTTCTAAACTTTACCTCACGTTGTTTAAATGACTAGCCTACACTTTTCTTAGCACAATGTTGCACTGTATCCATTTTTTCCCACTGCTGTAAAAAATATTGTGCTTCAATTAAGAACTGGCAAAGAGAGGATACAGATATGAGATCAAGAAAATGTTTAACTGCACAAAATTGAAGTACACTCTTTTGTATTCTTTGTATTGTATTGTATATCTTTGAAGATCTGGAAGCTGGCAAATGGATGGATTGAACGGTAAACAAACGTGTTGAAACAGTGAGTTTAATTTTGGCCTGTTTGATGCATATCTGGGCAGCACAATGGTGCAGCTGGTAGAGTTGCTGCCAAACAACACCTGAGGCCCAGGTTCAGTCCTGGCCTAGGCAGCTTGCGGTCTGTGTGGAATTTACACATTTTCCCTGTGGCAGGGCGGATTTCCTCTGGGAGCTCCAGTTTCCTCCCACATCCCCAGGAAGAGATGACGAGAATGTAGGGCAAATTAAACAAAATGAGATTAAGATAATATTAGTAGAAAAGGGTGATTGATGGATGATGTGGACTCAGTGGGCCGATTAACCTGTTTCAGTACTGTAATTTTCTGTGACGCCGAGACCAAGATCAATCGGCAATTCTCAATGAGTGAGATGACTAACTAATCAGGCAATGACAGCGACAACAGCTTGCAATTTTTAAAGAATTTGATATAGAAAAAATTCCCAAGGCTTTTTATGGAGCTTAGGGAAGCCAGTGTAAGCAGCATGCAGATCAGGTCTGGCTAAGCCCGGGTAAGGAAAGCACACGGAATAGGCTATTGCAATATCAACATGAAAGTAGGAGGGCATACCATGATCCATGTGGACCAATTGTTACTCAGGGGAAAATCAAGAGCTAAAACAGAAAAAAAAAACATTGGTATATATTGGCATAAATGACGTAGGTAGAAAAAGAGATGAGATCCTGTCAGGTGAATGCAGAGAATTAGGCATGCTAATGTGGATAGGAATTTGAGGATAGGACAGATAAATGTGTGGCTTTCGATTTGGTGCAGGAGGTAGAGATTCTACCTCTCTCCTCTCCAAAAAAATTTGGACCATTAGGTTTTTTCCTGGGGCAAAGCAACTATTCCATCAGCCATCAATTTCATATCTTCATATCTTTCTCATTAACTATTCAGCAAACCAAACCCTTGAATAAGGTATTCATTAAATGTTCAAATTTCTCTTTTTTTCTCTTATGCTGTAGAGGCACAAACGACGTGAATAAATTATTTCTTTATTCAGGCATTGTAGGTAAGATATACATGCACGTTTAGCACTCTAACATAATAGTCATTGTTGCCGCTGAGAGGCTGTTGTCTCGTGGGCTCGAGCTGAGCTCCTGCTGAGGTGGCAGGACACTCTCATGAAGAGAGAGGAAGAGAGCGAGAGAGGGAAGGTCGGTTCTTATATACTAGGGCACACCCCTATACCCATGACCCTACCCCCGACTGCCGAGGGTTCGCATAGCAAGAGTGGCCTAACCACTAGGTGCCACTACAATGCTATATTAAAATAACTTGGATGATTTCTGTTCAGGGGCCGCATAAATGCAAACTACTCACTCAGTGGGAAAGACACTAAAACTACAAAAGTAATTACAAATCACAATTTTTATCATCATTCCAACACCAAACATTTATGGATGTAAAAGGCACTTGTAAAGTAGTGAAGTAAGTTTTCACTACAATGAACACAGAGGAAAATATGAAACAGCACTTAGACAAAGGGACATGACATAATGTCAGCTGAGTTTAAATGCTATTTCAAAATATCACAATGCTGTAGTATTGTTGATGGTATCGCCTCAGTCAGTTCAATTCAGCAGCAGCATTTGGTGAGGCATCTTGTATAAAACCGAGCACCAGAGGGCAGAGGTTTAAGGTGAAGGGGGATAAATAGATTAGGAATAGGAATCTGAGGGGCAACTTTTTCACACAAAGGATGGTGGGGGGGGGGGGGGTGTATGGAACGAGCTGCTGGAGGAGGTAGTTGAAGCAGGGACTTTCGCAATGTTTAAGAAGCATTTAGGCAGGTACATGGATAGGACAGGTTTAGAGGGATATGGGCCAAACGCAGGCAAATTGGGGCATGTTGGTCGGTGTGGGCAATTTGGACTGAAGGGCCTGTTTACAAGCAGTACGAATCTATGACTAAATAATCAAAATAGAAGCTCTCTCTGCTAGCTGACAGCTGATTTACTGGATAGCATTGTAGTATTAGCCGCTCACCCTGTTGGGCTTAGAAATACAGTAACATAGAAATTAGGTGCAGGAGTAGGCCATTCAGCCCTTCTAGCCTGCACCGCCATTCAATATGATCATGGCTGATCATCCAACTCAGTATCCCGTACCTGCCTTCTCTCCATACCCTCTGATCCCCTTAGCCACAAGGGCCACATCCAACTCACTCTTAAATATAGCCAATGAACTGGCCTCAACTACCCTCTGTGGCAGAGAGTTCCAGAGACTCACCACTCTCTGTGTGAAAAAAGTCTTAATCTCGGTCTTAAAGGATTTCCCCCTTATCCTTAAGCTGTGACCCCTTGTCCTGGACTTCCCCAACATCGGGAACAATCTTCCTGCATCTAGCCTGTCCAACCCCTTAAGAATTTTGTAAGTTTCTATAAGATCCCCTCTCAATCTCCTAAATTCCAGAGAGTATAAACCGAGTCTATCCAGTCTTTCTTCATAAGACAGTCCTGACATCCCAGGAATCAGTCTGGTGAACCTTCTCTGCACTCCCTCTATGGCAATAATGTCCTTCCTCAGATTTGGAGACCAAAACTGTACGCAATACTCCAGGTGTGGTCTCACCAAGACCCTGTACAACTGAAGTAGAACCTCCCTGCTCCTGTACTCAAATCCTTTTGCTATGAAAGCTAACATACCATTCGCTTTTTTCACTGCCTGCTGCACCTGCATGCCTACTTTCAATGACTGGTGTACCATGACACCCAGGTCTCGCTGCATCTCCCCTTTTCCTAATCGGCCACCATTTAAATAATAGTCTGCTTTCCTGTTTTTGCCACCAAAGTGGATAACCTCACATTTATCCACATTATACTGCATCTGCCACACATTTGCCCACTCACCCAGCCTATCCAAGTCACCTTGCAGTCTCCTAGCATCCTCCTCACAGCGAACACTGCCCCCCAGCTTAGTGTCATCCGCAAACTTGGAGATATTGCCTTCAATTCCCTCATCCAGATCATTAATATATATTGTAAATAGCTGGGGTCCCAGCACTGAGCCCTGCGGGTACCCCACTAGTTACTGCCCGCGATTGTGAAAAGGACCCGTTTACTCCGAATTACTTAGAAATACAGTATGTATTTGCAAGTGTATATGTTCAGCTAGATAACCAAACAGCAGAAAATCATATAACCATATAACCATATAACAATTACAGCACGGAAACAGGCCCTCTCGGCCCTTCCAGTCCGTGCCGACCATTTGTTTTCCCCTAGTCCCATCTACCTGCACTCAGACCATACCCCTCCATTCCCTTCACGTCCATATACCTATCCACTTTACTCTTAAATGTTAAAATCGATCCTGCCTCCACCACTTCTGCTGGAAGCTGATTCCACACAGCCACCACCCTCTGAGTAAAGAAGTTCCCCCTCACGTTACCCCGAAACCTCTGTCCCTTAATTCTCATGTCATGCCCTCTTGTTTGAATCTTCCCTACCCTCAATGGGAAAAACGTATCCACGTCAACTCTATCTATCCCTTTCATCATTTTAAAGACCTCAATCAAGTCCCCCCTTAACCTTCTGCGCTCCAAAGAATAAAGACATAACTTGTTCAACCTTTCTCTGTAACATAGTTGCTGGAACCCTGGCAACATTCTAGTAAATCTCCTCTGTACTCTCTCTATTTTGTTGACATCCTTCCTATAACTAGGCGACCAAAATTGTACACCATACTCCAGAATTGGTCTTACCAATGCCTTGTACAATTTTAACATTACTTCCCTACTCCTATATTCAATGCTCTGATTTATAAACGCCAGCACACCAAAGGCTTTCTTTACCACCCTATCTACATGCGAATCCTTGACTTCCTCCTCTTAAATTTGCAACAGCCAGCCACTAAAATATCTAAACCAAGTATATTAGATTGCAATGCAGAAAAAAGATACATTAGGTTAAATTAGAAATTGCAAACTTAAAATAAAAAGATGTCCCGAGCCACATCGATAGTAAAGAAGATACACACAAAAAGCTGGAGTAACTCAGTAATTTTTTTCTACCCACACGGTCAGATAGGTTCCAGTGTTGAATTGTATGGAATAGCTTGTGGAACCGTAAGTGAAATGGGTAGGAAGGAAAAGCTGGTTATACACCAAAGGTAGACACAAAATGCTCGGGTGACTCAGAGGGACAGGCAGCATCTCTGGAGAGATGGAATTGGTGACGTTTCGCCTCAAGACCATTCTTCGGACAAAGAATATCTGCTGCTTTCAGCATGTGGCAAAGGCACCTGCAACCAACAGTCAGATCAATACAAGAATAGGAGAAACCGGAGCCAGTCAGCCATTGAGTTTACTCTACCATTCGATAAGATCACGGCTGATCCATTCTTTTGTATTTTTTCTCTCTCCCCTTACAGCTGTTTGCTTATAATCTCTCGTGGCCTGGCATGTCCCTCTGTCTTCTTTTGCCATCAAGCCAGGAGTTGGACCGCTGTTCACCAAGTAATGTGGAAAGGCATGTCAGGAGCAACACCAGGGTATATCTAGAAATGATGAGGTGCCAGAATAAATGAAGCATAATACTGGTTTACATCGGAATAGTAATGACAGGCTGCAATAGACAGAGCCTAGCTATTTCTTAACCAACTCTGCGGTCCTATCACATCTAGTCATCAGGTTGGACAACGAAACAACCAGCTAAGAGGAGGATGAGTTCCGTGAACATCTCTATCCTCAACAGTGGTGAAGTCCAGTATGCGAGTGCTAAAGAAAATGCTGAAGCAATCACAACCATGTTCAGCCAGAAGTGCCAAAACAAAAAATCCATCTCAGCTCCTTCTGAGATATCATCATCAAGAAACCCAGTTCACAGCCAATTTGATTCACTCCGTGTGGTGTCAAAATATAGCTAACAGCATGGGATACAGTAAAGACAATGGGACCAGAAAATATCACAGATTCAGTATTGAAGATCTCTACTACAGAACTAGCTGTACCTCCAGCCAAGCTATTCCTCTACCAGAGTCTGAAGAAGGGTTTTGGCCCGAAACGTTGCCTATTTCCGTCGCTCCATAGATGCTGCCGCACCCACTGAGTTTCTCCAGCACTTTTGTCTACCTATTACTGTACCATTCCAGTTACACCATAGACACAAAATGCTGCAGTAACTCAGACTGAATAAGGGTCTCGAGTCGAAACGTCACCCAATTCTTCTCTCCAGAGATGCTGAGCATTTCGTGTCTACCTTTGGTGTATAACCAGTGGACGAGGCTTATGAAAGGAAAACGCTTCGATATTCAAACCTTGCAGCAGAGGCAGAGGAAAGAGGTTGGAGGGTAAGGTTGTGTCCAGTGGAGGTGGGGTGCAGGGGCTTTGTAATCAATTCCACCGCAAGGCTCCTGAGGGAAGTAGGGCAGGCACAAAGGAGGGCAATAAAAGAACTTGCCAATGCCGCCGAACGGAGCAGTCACTGGCTGTGGCTGAAGAGGAAAGACGCTGCCTGGGCTGCCACGTGACCATCTAGAGGCTAGAAATAAGACACACACCCAGGTCTGATCAACCTGTGGTGGGCCTGCCTCGACTGAGGGTGTCTTGTGATAAAAGGCCGAAACACCCAGTGACGTCGAGGTACACAACTGAAGATGTGTCTGATTGTTAGCAAAATTCACCTGGTGATCATACCCAAGAATGTCAATTGTAGTGAAATCTTAGGGGCTGTAACATCCAGTCCTAATAATCAATCTGAACTTCTGGATCAAACCAGTGACCGCTGCGAAAGGGCAGCTGACAACCAGGAAAAGATCTAGTGATGACCTGGAGAGACCGGAGGGAATAGACCCCACCGGGGCTGGCATGGGCTAGGTCCTCATGCCAGCAGGATCCATCACTAATCAGCGTTTTGGATCCACCCACATATTGCTACCAAAAAGACAAAACGAAGAATACCCCTTGAGTCTGCGAGAGCAGAGGCGGAAGATGACTCATCGACAGACCACACGGCAACAGACCTAGGAACGGAATCGACTATGAGTATTACAACTAGCACAGCAATTGACAAAGCAGCAGCACCGGCAGGACATAAGTTACGAAGTTGTATCTGTTGCTGGGAAAAGATAACATCAGAGAAGGGTCTCAAGATCCACCAGGGCAGGAAAAAGTGCCTGACAGAGCTTGGTGTGGGGCCTCGCATTGACCATTACTTTCTAAGAGATAGGCCAAATCAGTCGAGTGAAGCCCAGTGGCAGGATAACCACCACAGTCCACAGGGTATCACCACCCCAGGCGAAGCTCAACCAGGTACAGTACCACCAACGGACACGAGTCCAGAGTCGAACCAGCCACAGTCAGTGGTAGAAAGAAAAATGGTAGGGAAAAAGCCTCAAATCTTGTGGCCTAAATCCTGCCAGAGGAAAGAGTGGGAGACCGTTAACACTGACCTCGTCCATCTTCTGGAAGGATTGAAGGGATGTGTGGAAAGAAAACTGGAGAAGATGGGAGACACCATATACAACTATGGGGCGGGGAGATTTGGGGTGAAGGTCATGAAACAGAGGTCACACAAGTCCAGGAGGCAGCAGGAGATCAAAAGACTGGTGAAAAAAAGGCAGCTGAGAAAACAGTGGAGGAAGGCCACAGAGGCAGAAAGGAAAGGACTCGAGACACTGCAGGCAGAAATAAAGCAGCGTCTGGCAATCCTGCGAAGAGCAGAATGCCTGAGAAAGCAACACAAGAAGAAAGAACGGGCGAGGACAAGTTTCTACAGAGATCCGTATAAGTTTGTCAAAAGCCTCTTTGTCAAGGAGAAGAGCGGGATCCTGAGAGTACCTGTAAGGGAACTGGAGGAGCACCTGAGGAAGACGTACTCTGACAACCTGAGGCATCAGCTAGTCACCATTCCAGATGACATGCCACCTATCCACCCACCTGAGCACCAGATGGACATAAGGCCTCCTACATGGAAGGAGGTGGAGAACACAGTCATACGGGCAAGAACAGCATCAGCCCCAGGGCTCAATGACATTCCATACAGGCTCTATAACAACACTCCTGGTGCCCTGAGATACCTTTGGAAGTTAATGAAAGTGGCATGGGGGAAAGGAATCATACCTAAGGCATGGCGAAGGGCAGGAAGGATCTTAATTCCCAAAGAAAAGAACTCTTCAACCATTAGCCAATTCCACCAGATCAGCCTTCTGAACGTGGAAGGAAAGATCTTCTTTGGTGTTGTGGCCCAAAGACTCTCAGCATTTTTGCAGAGCAACAACTTCATTGACACATCAGTGCAGAAAGCAGGGGTACGTGGTTTCTCAGGATCTCTGGAACATGCAAACGTTATCTGGCACCAGATACAAACTGCCAAGAAGGAAAAGGGAGATCTTCATGTGGTTTTCTTAGATCTAGCCAATGCCTTTGGTTCGGTGCCCCATGAGACTCTTTGGGCAGCTTTTAATTTCTTCCAGGTCCCAGAGGTCATCACAAAGCTGGTAAAAACTTATTTCCAGGACCTCCAGTTCTGCGTCACAACACAGGATAACACCGCAGCCTGGCAGCATCTTGAGGTAGGCATAATGGCAGGCTGTACCATTTCTCCTCTGGTTTTCACCATGGCAATGGAGCTCATCATTGGCACATCACGATGGGTGGTTGGAGTGGAACGCTTGAAGAGTGGGCTGCGTCTTCCTCCAATCAGGGCGTACATGGATGACATGACCACAATAACAACAACAAAAGCATGCACCAAACGCCTGCTGGATAAACTCCAGGAAAACATCAAATGGGCACGAATGGAGATTCAACCCAGCAAATCCTGCAGTATTTCCATCGTCAAAGGCCGGCTCACTGACGAAAGGTTCCGCATCAATAACGAGACAATACCAACTGTCCTCGAGAAGCCGGTCAAAAGCCTCGGGCGATGGTACACCGCATACCACAAGGATGCGGAGCAGGTGGAACAACTCAGGCAGGATACAATCAGTGGCCTCAAGCAAATCAACAATACTGCTCTCCCAGAGAAGCTTTGGTGCCTGCAATTCAGTCTACTGCCACGACTCATGTGGCCAATTACCATCTACGAGGTCACTTTATCCCATCCCAACCAGCTGGAGATACTGGTGAACTCACAAGTGAGTGGCTTGGGCTACCGAGATGCCTCAGCAGCATAGGGGTCTATGGGAATGGAGCCCTCTCACTGCCAGTCTCAAGCCTGGTGGAGGAGTACAAATGTGCCAAAGTGAGGCTGGACATGACACTAACAGAATAATAAGAGGTGTCGCTCCAACCCTAGCAACAGGGAGGAAATTGACTCCAGCAGCAGTGGTACTGGACGCAAAATCCGCCCTCCAACACCAGGACAGAGTGGGCCATGTCCAACAAGGCCGAGGGGGCTTTGGCCTGGGAGCAATGAAACCTACCTGGCAAAAGGCTCCTCCAGCTGAACGTCGGCACCTGGTGGTGCAGGAGGTGCGCCACCAGGAAGAAGCAGCCAGGTGTGCCAAAGCCATATCCCAAGCCAAACAAGGCCGCTGGATGACTTGGGATGGCGTTGAGAGGAGGAAAATCACATGGAGAGAGCTGTGGACCACGGAGTCAAATAAGTTGAGCTTCATTATCAGAGCCACATATGATGTCCTTCCCTCTCCCACAAACCTAAATCTTTGGCTGGGAGAGGATCCAGCCTGCCCCCTTTGTGCAGTTCCAGCAAACCTCAAGCACATCCTGGTCAGTTGCAAGATCAGCCTAACACAAGGCAGGTACACCTGGCGACACAACCAGGTGCTGAGATGTTGGGCAGCTGAACTCGAGTGCAAGAGAGTTACTACCAACACCATGTCTATCAATGCCCAGATAACATTCCCGCAAATACCATCCTTCATCCGGGAAGGAGAGAAACGGAGGACTAACCCCTCGCCTCTCAACTCATGCCCACTGAACGCAGCCAGGGAATGGGAAATGCGTGTTGACCTAGGCCAGAGGCTTTCGTTCCCAGCTGAAATCACAGTTACCAACCTGCGACCAGACCTCGTTCTCTGGTCCAACTCTTGTCGGCGTGTTTTCATCATTGGGCTGACGGTCCCATGGGAGGAGGCTGTGGACGAGGCTTATGAAAGGAAAAAGCTTCGACATTCAAACCTTGCAGCAGAGGCAGTGGAGAGAGGTTGGAGGGTAAGGTTGTGTCCAGTGGAGGTGGGGTGCAGGGGCTTTTTAGCCAGTTCCACCGCAAGGCTCCTGAGGGAAGTAGGAGTCAAAGGACAGGCACAAAGGACTTGCCAATGCCGCCAAACGGAGCAGTCACTGGCTGTGGCTGAAGAGGAAAGACGCTGTCTGGGCTGCCACGTGACCATCTAGAGGCTAGCAATAAGACACACACCCAGGTCTGATCAACCTGTGGTGGGCCTGCCTCGACTGAGGGTGTCTTGTGATAAAAGGCCGAAACACCCAGTGAAGTCGAGGTACACAACTGAAGATGTGTCTGATTGTTAGCAAAATTCACCTGGTGGTCGTACCCAAGAATGTCAATTGTAGTGAAAACTTAGGGATTGTAACATCCAGTCCTAATAATCAATCAGTATGTCCTTCCTACCCATTACACTTATGGTTCCACAAGCTTTTCCATACAATTTAACACTGGAACCTATCTGTCCATGGGGGGGCGGGGGGAATTATTTTTAAGTTAAAGTTCAGAGAGAGAGGATAAGGAAAGGAAAATGATAAAAGAGGTTATAAAAGAACAGAGGGCGAGGATAGCAGGAAGTTAAGTTGCAAAAACTGAAAACTTTTTTGGAAAGAAGAAATGCTAGCATTTCACATTCAGAAGGTGAGAGCAAAATAATCTCAGTGGGAGGCATTCAAAAATAACCCGCGCAAGGTCATAGAAATAACAAAGAGAGCTTGTAAAGCTACTTTGATATATGGGCCACGATATAACCATATAACCATATAACAATTACAGCACGGAAACAGGCCCTCTCGGCCCTTCCAGTACGTGCCGACCATTTGTTTTCCCCTAGTCCCATCTACCTGCACTCAGACCATACCCCTCCATTCCCTTCCCGTCCATATACCTATCCACTTTACTTTTAAATGTTAAAATCGATCCTGCCTCCACCACTTCTGCTGGAAGCTCATTCCACACAGCCACCACCCTCTGAGTAAAGAAGTTCCCCCTCACGTTACCCCTAAACTTCCGTCCCTTAATTCTCATGTCATGCCCTCTTGTTTGAATCTTCCCTACCCTCAATGGGAAAAGCTTATCCACGTCAACTCTGTCTATCCCTTTCATCGTTTTAAAGACCTCAATCAAGTCCCCCCTTAACCTTCTGCGCTCCAGAGAATAAAGACCTGACTTGTTCAACCTTTCTCTGTAACATAGTTGCTGGAACCCAGGCAACATTCTAGTAAATCTCCTCTGTACTCTCTCTATTTTGTTGACATCCTTCCTATAATTAGGCGACCAAAATTGTACACCATACTCCAGAATTGGTCTTACCAATGCCTTGTACAATTTTAACATTACTTCCCTACTCCTATATTCAATGCTCTGATTTATAAAGGCCAGCACACCAAAGGTTTTCTTTACCATGGATATGGAGATGAAAAAATAGTTTAAACCTAAGTAGGAATACTATAATTTGAATGCAATAGTCCTACCATTTCCTCATCTCCCCTCTACCGTCAGACCGAAAATACAAAAGCTTGACAGCTCGTACCACTGGATTCAGGAACAATTATATTCCTGCTGTTATCTGACCACTGAACGATCCTTCCATGAGTCAGGGTGTAGTGTCAACCTTCCAACTTACAGTGCCCTCCATAATGTTTGGGACAAAGACCCATTATTTATTTATTTGCCTCTGTACTCCACAATTTAAGATTTGTAATAGAAAAAAATACATGTGGTTAAGTGCACATTGTCAGGTAAAGGCCATTTTTATACATTTTGGTTTCACCATGTAGAAATTACAGCAGTGTTTATACATAGTCCCCCCATTTCAGGGCACCATAATGTTTGGGACACAGCAATGTCATGTAAATGAAAGTAGTCATGTTCAGTATTTTGTTGCATATCCTTTGCATGCAATGACTGCTTGAAGTCTGCAATTCATGGACATCACCAGTTGCTGGGTGTCTTCTCTGGTGATGCTCTGCCAGGCCTGTATTGCAGCCATCTTTAGCTTATGCTTGTTTTGGGAGCTAGTCCACTTCAGTTTTCTCTTCAGCATATAAAAGACATGCTCAATTGGGTTCAGATCGTGTGATTCATTGACCACTCAAGAATTTACCATTTTTTTAGCTTTGAAAAACTTAGTTGCTTTAGCAGTATATTTGGGATCTTTGTCCTGCTATAGAATGAACCGCCGGCCAATGAGTTTTGAGGTATTTGTTTGAACTTGAGCAGATAGGATGTGTCTATACACCTGAATTCATTATGCTACTACCATCAGCAGTTGTATCATCAATGAAGATAAGTGAGCCAGTACCTTCAGCAGCCAAACGTGCCCAGGCCATAACACCCCCACCACTGTTTCACAGATGAGGTGGTACACTTTGGATCTTGGGCAGTTCCTTCTCTCCTCCACAGTTTGATCTTGCCATCACTCTGATATAAGTTAATCTTTGTCTCATCTGTCCACAAGAACTGCGGTTGCTCTTTTAAGTACTTTTTGGCAAACTGTAACCTGGCCATCATATTTTAGCGGTTAACCAGTAGTTTGAAGCTTGCAGTGTAACCTCTGTATTCTGTTCATGAAGTCTTCTGCGAACAGTGGTCATTGACAAATCCACACTTCGCTCCTGAAGATTGTTTCTGATCTGTTGGGCAGGTGTTTTGGGATTTTTCTTTATTATAGAGAGATTTCCTCCTCCCTCGACTGTCCAGGGACGGTGACAGTCCTTTCAGGTTAGGCAGAGGTTAACTTGCACCTCCTCTAACCTCATCTACTGTATCCGTTCAAGATGTGGACTCTTGTATATCGGTGAGATCAAACGTAGACTGGGCAATCTCTGAACACCTTTGCTCAGTCCGCCTGAACACACGTGATCTCCCAGTTGCTAAACACTTTAATTCTCCTTCCCATTCCCACACCGACCTTTCTGTCCTAGGTCTCCTCCATTTTCAGAGCGAGGCGAAATGCAAATTGGAGGAACAGCATCTCATATTTCGCTTGGGCAACTTGCAGCCCAGTGGTATGAATATTGATTTCTCTAACTTCAAGCATTCCCTCTCTCTCTTTCCCTCCCCCAGCCAAATCGCACCAGCTTTTCATTTCCACCCAACAAACAGCAAACAATGGCCTGTTTCCTTTATCATCGTTACTTTTTTGTATATCTTTCATTCATTGTTCTTTATCTCCCTACGGCATCGTCTATATCTCTCGTTTCCCTTTACCGTAACTAGTCTGAAGAAGGGTCTCGACCCGAAACAACACCCATTCCCTCTCTCCAGAGATGCTGCCGCTGAGTTACTCCAGCTTTTTGTGTCTATCTTCCCTTTTAGTTTAGTTTAGAGATACAGCGTGGAAACAGGCCTTTCGACCCACTGAGTCTGTGCCGACCAGCGATTCCGCACATTAACACTATTCTACACACATGGGATAATTTACATTTATACCAAACCAATTAACCTACAAACCTGTAGGTCTTTGGAATGTGGGAGGAAACTGAAGATCTCAGAGAAAATCCATGCAGGTCACGGGGATAACGTGCAAACTCAATACAGAGAGCACGCGTAGTCGGGATCAAACCTGGGTCTCTGGCGCTGTAAGGCAGCAACTCTACCGCTGCACCACCGTGCAGAATCTGTCTATATTTCTGGGGATTCTGTTCACACTGATATCATTTTCTGCCCTGGATAAATGCGGATAACATGCACGTTCTCAATGAAACTTCCTGGCGACAAGGGAAGTGTTCAATTCCTATCACTGGCACACTACCACTTACTTTAGCTCCCTGCTCAAAATAGATGGCTCTTTAAGACATTTCTTCTGTTCTCCTCGGCCAAACCTCAAGCACATAATTAAAGTGGTTGGATGCTTGCCTAGCAATCACTTAATGCCATCCCAAGTTTTCCATTTCTCTAGTATCACCTGGCATAATCTGATCCAACCTGGCTAGTCAGCACCCTGAAGGCCATGTAATTCAGTAGTGATCAGAGACCTGCGATCCATTCAACAACTGTTCAGCTCACTTCCACAACTTTTCCTTTGTTTTGGAGACCCTGGAAACTAATCCTGTAAGTTCACTGCAGGTGGAAGGTTGGCAGCTGAAATTTCATGTCAAATAGTAGAATTCTCCGAGGAACTATCAGCCAGTTTAAGAAAATTAACAGAATGTGGAGGCAATTTAAACCTCAATTAACACAATACTTCAGTACCAGAAAAGGGAACCTGGCAGTGACAGGCTCTGTACCGAAGGTAGCAGCGAGATGGGAACAAGGCCAGGGTGGTGTGGTTCATTATATTGATTATATATGCTGCCCTTGAGGAAGCACTATTTTGATTAGATTAGCTGCTTCTTGAGGCAATGCTTCCTGGTGGTCACTTCGACGAAGGGGAGGTCAGTACATATGAATCACCAGGAAAATGTCTTCATTCAAATTTCTTCATTCTTGAATGTTCAAATTACCAAACCAGGCTGTAATGCAACCAGTCAGTATACTCTCCAATGTACATCTCCAGATCTTCAATATAGTATTCGACAACTTTGCCAAATCTTCTCAAACTTTTAAGGAAGAGGAATCTTTGTGAGCTTTCTTTGTTATTGCATCCATGTGCTGGGCCAGGACAGATCATAGAGTGTGCAATCCCAGGAACTTGAAGCTATTGACATTCTCCACCACCATCCCGCCGATCACGAGAGGTGCATGGTCCCTTGACTTTCCCTTCCAGAAGTCAATCAATCAACTCCTTGATCTTACTGGTGTTTGGAACAAGATTGCCATTGTGGCACCATTCAACATGTTGCTAATCTCCTTCTTAGCCTCTGACACAACGATATCATTCAACAGCAGTGGTATCATCGGCGGATTTAAAGATTGCGTTGGAGCTGGTTCTAGCTATACATCCATGGGTATAGAGAGTAGAGGTGGGGACTGAGCCCCTAGCCTTGAGGTGCTACTGTGCTGTTGGTCAGCAAGGAGGGGTTGCTGTCAATTTATACTAAATTAGGTCAGTTGCATAGGGAGGAGTAGAGATCCAGTTCTGTTTTTGATGATGAGTTTAGAAGGGATGTAGTCACTGCACAATATCTTACGAGTACCTGTTGTCCTGTTGCCTCGGCTGAAGAGAATTCCAAAGCCAATGGGGACACAAAGTGAAATGTTTGAGTTATTTGTAAACCTAATGTCTGAGACAAGAATTTATTCATTCATTCATCATCTTTGAAAACATTAGCGACGCAGTGGTGCTGGTCTCCAATTGGAACGGTGACATAGAAACATAGACATAGAAATTAGGTGCAGGAGCAGGCCATTCGGCCCTTCGAGCCTGCACCGCCATTCAATATGATCATGGCTGATCATCCAACTCAGTATCCTGTACCTGCCTTCTCTCCATACCCCCTGATCCCTTCAGCCACAAGGGCCACATCCAACTCCCTCTTAAATATGGCCAACGAACTGGCCTCAACTACCTTCTGTGGCAGAGAATTCCACAGATTCACCACTCTCTGTGTGAAAAACGATTTTCTCATCTCGGTCCTAAAAGACTTCCCCCTTATCCTTAAACTGTGACCTCTTGTCCTGGACTTCCCCCAACATCGGGAACAATCTTCCTGCATCTAGCCTGTCCAACCCCTTAAGAATTTTGTAAGTCTCTATGAGATCACCCCTCAATCTTCTAAATTCCAGCGAGTACAAGCCAAGTCTATCCAGTCTTTCTTCATATGGAAGTCGTGCCATCCCAGGAATCAGTCTGGTGAACCTTCTCTGTACTCCCTCTATGGCAAGAATGTCTTTCCTCAGATTAGGAGACCAAAACTGTACGCAATACTCCAGGTGTGGCCTCACCAAGACCCTGTACAACTGCAGTAGAACCTCCCTGCTCTTGTACTCAAATCCTTTTGCTATGAATGCCAACTTACCATTCGCTTTCTTCACAGCCTGCTGCACCTGCATGCCTACTTTCAATGACTGGTGTACCATGACACCCTGGTCTCGCTGCATCTCCCCTTTTCCTAATCGGTCACCATTCAAATAATAGTCTACCTTCCTGTTTTTGCCACCAAAGTGGATAACCTCACATTTATCCACATTATACTGCATCTGCCATGCATTTGTCCACTCACCCAGCCTATCCAAGTCATCCTGCAGCCTCCTAGCATCCTCCTCACAGCTAACACTGCCCCCCAGCTTCGTGTCATCTGCAAACTTCGAGATGTTGCATTTAATTCCCTCGTCCAAATCATTAATGTATATTGTAAATAGCTGGGGTCCCAGCACTGAGCCTTGCGGCACCCCACTAGTCACTGTCTGCCATCCTGAAAAGGACCCGCTCATTCCTACTCTTTGCTTCCTGTCTGCCAGCCAGTTCTCTATCCACATCAATACTGAACCACCAATACCGTGTGCTTTAAGTTTGTAATGGGAACTGGTTTCCAGTTCCTGCGGACTTCTGCCGCTGGAAGTATAGGATTTTGGTGTGTGTGCTTTATCATCATTCCTTACAATGCTACGTACGACAGTGATCGGAATTTCTACTGAAGTGTGGAAGGCTGTTGGCTCGCTAGAAGCTCAGCCACCCTTTGACAGGTCTTGTTTTTGGTCCTGCTGGGGGTCCACAGCCCCCTCCTCACCTGGCAAAACGGAGGGGGGGGGGGAAGACGGTTTAGTCGCCGACTATCCGACCACGGAGCAGGTAGCCAGGAATTACATGGTACTCAACCCGACCCAACCTGAACTACACTTTTAAAAATGGATGTGATGGGCAACAACATTCACACACTTACACAGCAGCATCAGATGGCAGATAGACAAAAATGCTGGAGAAACTCAGCTGGTGAGGCAGCATCTATGGAGCGAAGGAAAAAGTAAAGTTTTGGGCCGAAACCCTTCTTCAGACATTTCGGCCCGAAATTGAAGGCCTATTTCCTTCGCTCCGTAGATGCTGCCTCACCCGCTGAGTTTCTCCAGCATTTTTGTCTTCCTTCGATTTTCCAGCATCTGCAGTTCCGTCGTAAACAGCAGATGGCAGATCATGTCTTATCTTCAATTTTTGCACAAATTGAACAAATTGAAATGGAACATCAGCTTATTTCTGTGCTTGCTCCAGTCATCATAAGAGTAAGAGTGTTGGTGATCAATAAGGCCGGCAGGGTGTCACAGCAGTCAAAAAGATTTCCAAAATCACTGAAGTGCCACTTCATTGTCTTCTGCCAGGACAACAACATTCAGAATTACATTAATATAGACCCTCCCCCAACACACTTTAATTACCTGTCAGCCAGTAAACGTTTCACTTTTATATTTATAATTCCAATATGTAACGTGAAAGAAAACTTAGCGATCTACAAATATCATGGAAGATCTCAGAAACATGAGGTAGACACAAAATGCTGTAATAACACAGTGGGACAGGCAGTATCTCTGGTTAGAAATGGGTGATGTTTTGGGTGTGGCCGCTTATTTTACATCTGCAGTCCTCTCCATTGAATGTTAGCAGACCTCCCACCAACCATGACCCAGTCTCTGGGACAACATCTTGTCGAAACAGTAGCAGAGCAAAAGGTAAGTGGGAGGCAGACAATAAGAGGATGCATAAAAAGGTAAATTATGTTTATATCATAATTTGAATTAGGATTTACAAACTTAGTTTTAAATCTTTATAGTATTGCATTGACTATCTCTGCTACTGATTATTTAACGTTAATAATGTGATAACCAGCCACAGACGTAATGGGCTCTCAGTTTTGTAACAAACAACTTAGCTACGGTGCCCTCCATAATGTTTGGGACCAAAGACCCATTATTTATTTATTTGCCTCGTAACTCCACAATTTGAGATTTGTAATAGAATAAATTACATGTGGTTAAAGTGCACATTGTCAGATTTGATTAAAGGCAAGTTTTATACATTTTGGTTTCACCATGTAGAAATTACAGCAGTGTTTATACATAGTCCCCCCATTTCAGGGCACCATAATATTTGGGACACAGCAATGTCATGTAAATGAAAGTAGTCATGTTTAGTATGTTGTTGCATATCCTTTGCATGCAATGTGTTTAAGAAGGAACTGCACATGCTGGAAAATGAGGTTGGAGGAGGTGCAGGTGAACCTCTGTCGCACCTGGAACGACTGCTTGGGTCCTTGAATGGAGTCAGGGGGGGAGGTAAAGAGACAATTGTAGCATTTCTTGCGGTTGCAAGGGAATGTGCCCATGGAGGGGGTGTGACGGGTGGGAAGGGACGAATTGACCAGGGAGTTACTGAGGGAGCGGTCTTTGTGGAAAGCAGGCAGGGAAGGAGATGGGAAGATGTGGCGAGTGGTGGGGTCACGTTGGAGGTGGCGAAAACTACTTGAAGTCTGCGATTCATGGGCATCACCAGTTGCTGGGTGTCTTCTCTGATGATGCTCTGCCTGGCCTGTTATTGCAGCCATCTTTAGCTTATGCTTGTTTTGGGGGCTAGTCCCCTTCACTTTTCTCTTCAACGTATAAAAGGCATACTCAATTGGGTTCAGATTGGGTGATTGACTTGGCCATTCAAGAATTGACCATTTTTGAGCTTTGAAAACTCCATTGTTGCTTTAGTAGTATGTTTGGGATCATTGTCTTGCTGTAGAATGAACCGCCGGCCAATGTGTTTTGAGGCATTTGTTTGAACTTGAGCAGATAGGATGTGTCTATGCACTTCAGAATTCATTATGCTATTACCATCAGCAGTTGAATCATCAACGAAGATAAGTGAGCCGGTACTTCAGCAGCCATACATGCCCAGGCCATAACACCCTCACCACCGTGTTTCACAGATGAGGTGGCATGCTTTGGATCTTGGGCAGTTCCTTCTCTCATCCATACTTTGCTCTTACCATCACTGATATAAGAATGTTCATCTCATCTATCCACAAGACCTTTTTCCAGAACTGTGGTTGCTCTCTTAAATACTTATTGGCAAACTGTTACCTGGCCATCCTATTTTTGCGGCTAACCAGTAGTTTGCATCTTGCAGTGTAGCCTCTGTACTTCTGTTCATTAAGTCGTCTGCGGACAGTGGTCATTGACAAATTCGCACCTGACTGCTGAAGACTGTTTCTGATCTGTCGGACAGGTGTTTGGGGATTTTTCTTTATTATAGAGAGAATTCTTCTGTCATCAGCTGTGGAGGTCTTCCTTTGCCTGGCAGTCCCTTTGTGATTAGTAAGCTCACCAGTACTCTCTTTCTTCTTCATGATGTTCCAAACAGTTGAATTTGGTAAGCCTAAGGTTTGACTGATGTCTCTAACAGTTTTATTCTAGTTTCTCAGTCTCACAATGGCTTCTTTGACTTTCACTGGCACAACTTTGGTCCTCACCAACACATGGAGTTTGGGGAAGTATTGAGCTCCATTTTGGCAAGGCTTCTGACAAATCAGCAATCCACTCTGATTGCCAACAAGTCTTATTTTCCATACTTCCAGTTACTAACAAATGAACTAATCCCTTTCTCAACTTGGTGACCAACAAAACTCAAATGGCTGAGGTGCATTTGTCACCATGCTGGAAACAATTCAGTGCCAGAAGCATCTAAACAACAAATCGTGTTGGCTCTCTGCATACTGAGAAACATTTCTAAATAGTGTGCATTTTTAGAACGGAACTGTAATCAAATAATAGCACTTGGAATTTACTTGAGGCTCCTCACATCCTATCACTGTAATTAAAGCAGGCACACTACTTGTTCAATATAAGATACAGAAACATTCCTTGTATGTGCTGTAATGAAATCATAACTTTCCATTTCATTCACGAGATTTGACTACCAAAGATCTTGTCTGACACGGTGTGTTAGTCTATCAGAGATACTTTTTTTTACAAGAGATATTAAAGTGGATGCAGCCCTGTCCATCATACAAACCAGCCAAACCCCATTGATTCCATCTACACTTCATGCTCTTTTGGGAAAACAGCCAATATAATCAAGGAGCAATTACTCGTCATTATCCCTTGTCCAATCTCCCGTGTGGCAGATGATACAAAAGCTTGAAAGCATGAACCACCAGATTCAAAAAACAACTTATTCCCTGCTTTTATCAGAATCTTGAACAGTCCACTCAAATGGTAAGGAAAATTTCTTGATCTTCCAATCTATCTTGTTGCAGCCCTTGCACTTTTATTTTATCTGCACTCTATTTATTTCACTTTTGCACTACTTGATGTACTCATGTATGGTATGACTTGCCGGGATAGCACACAAAACAGTAGGTATAGGGTGATATTTATTTATTATCCACGCTTGGGGAAATTATAGTCACTAATTAACTAATAACATGCACATTTTTGGAATATGGGAACAAATCAGAGGAAACCCACATTGTCAGAGGGAGAACAGGCCAACTTTACAGAGACAGCACTGGAGGTCATGAATGAACCCTGGTCACTAGAGGTTTGAGCTGGGCCCACTGTACTACCTAAAATGTTGCAGCAACTAAATTGACTGCAATCATACTTTGCATGACACATCACAAAGCATAGCTAAGATTATTTACATTACCAGATTAATGCTGCATTTTTGAAAGTTTGACAATGTAAACCTGTATAAAGAGACACAAAATGCTGGAGTAGCTCAACAATGTAAATCAGTCTGAAACATAAAAACATAGAAACATAGAAATTAGGTGCAGGAGTAGGCCATTCGGCCCTTCGAGCCTGCACCGCCATTCAATGTGATCATGGCTGATCATCCAACTCAATATCCCGTACCTGCCTTCTCTCCATACCCTCTGATCCCCTTAGCCACAAGGGCCACATCTAACTCCCTCTTAAATATAGCAAATGAATTGGCCTCAACTACCCTCTGTGGCAGAGAGTTCCAGAGACTCACCACTCTCTGTGTGAAAAACGTCTTTCTCATCTCGGTCTTAAAGGATTTCCCCCTTATCCTTAAGCTGTGACCCCTTGTCCTGGACTTCCCCAACATCGGGAACAATCTTCCTGCATCTAGCCTGTCCAACCCCTTAAGAATTTTGTAAGTTTCTATAAGATCCCCTCTCAATCTCCTAAATTCTAGAGAGTATGAACCGAGTCTATCCGGTCTTTCTTCATAAGACAGTCCTGACATCCCAGGAATCAGTCTAGTGAACCTTCTCTGCACTCCCTCTATGGCAATAATGTCCTTCCTCAGATTTGGAGACCAAAACTGTACGCAATACTCGAGGTGTGGTCTCACCAAGACCCTATACAACTGAAGTAGAACCTCCCTGCTCCTATACTCAAATACTGAAGAAGGGTCTCGACCCGAAATGTCACCCATTCCTTCTCTCCAGAGATGCTGCCTGTTCCGCTGACTTACTCCAGCTTTTTGTGTCTTTCTGATGTAAATTTATACCTGTTTTATAGCTGGTGTGAAAGATTTCATTATAATAATATATTGAAAGAGCAAGTAGTTGTCCAAGAGTCATAAACAAAATATATCATTCGGCAAAGTCTCCCAAAGTTGTAATTCTATTTCTTAGCCGTGCAAGCACTAAATGTATTATATCTCTGAAGCTTTTCACAATTTCTGCCGGAGTTAAAGTGTACATGGGGCAGGCAGCACAGTGAAACCTGGGGCAGCACAGTGACAGCGAGGCATCACTTCCGGATCAACAATGTGTTCTACACTTCGATAGGGAGAACACTAATTTGCTTTCCCGAGCCCCCATAGACCCCGATTGTATTGCAATATCCATCACCGAGGCCACATCAGAAGATCTTTCAGACCTAAAAAGTCACCTGATCCTGATGGTGTACCTGGTCACGTTCTCAAAACCTGCGCAAAACCAACAGGCTGGAGATTTTGTGGATATCTTCAACCACTCATTACTGAGGTCTGGGGTTACCACCTGCCTTAAAAGGGCATCAATAATACCGGTGCAGTACAAGAGTAAAATTGACATGCCTCAATGACTACTGAGCAGTGGCATTAATGCCCGGGATGATTAAATGGTTTGAGAGGATGGTTATGGTGCATATCAACTCCTACCACAGCTAGATCTGGGATCCACTACAATTGCCTACTGCCACAATAGATCAAGGGAGGGTGCAATCTTGCTGGCTCTCCATTCTGCCCTGGACCATGTGGACAATATAACACATATGCCAGGCTGTTGTTCATAGACTGCAGCTTGGCGTTCAACACTATCAGCCCCATCAAAGTTATTATCAAGCTCATGGAAATCAATGGGACTCTGTGCATCTCTTTGCAACTGGATCCTTGACTTCCTCATCAAGAGAACACAATTGGTACAAATTGGCAACAACACCTCCTCCTCGATAACCATCAGTACAGGGTACCTCAAGACTCTACTCACTCTAAGCCCATGACTATGTAGCCAGACACATTTCCAACTCCATCTTTAAATTTGCTGGCAACACCATTGTTGTTAGCCAATTGGGAAAAAGGTATGGGACTCTGAAAACTGTAATGTCCAGGTACAGGAACGGCTTCGTCCCAACAACCATCAGGATAATGAACACTACGAACTCCAACTAAACTCCAAACTATCTTGATTGCACTAAGGACTCTGGGCTTTGTCTTTGTTTTGCAGCATAAATAAAAATTATTGTTGTTTTTGTTGTTTATTATGGTATCATTTTGTTTAGTTTATTGTCACATGTACCGAGGTACAGTGAAAAGCAGTGAAAAATATAAATCAGTGGAAAGACATGATTACAATCGAGCCACTTACCGTGTATACAAACATGATAAGGGAATAACGTTTAGTGCAAGATAAAGCCAGTAAAGTCTGATCAAAGATAGTCCGAGGGTCACCAATGAGGTAGATAGTAGTTCAGGACTGCTCTCTAGTTGTGGTAGGATGGTTCAGTTGCCTGATAACAGCTGGGAAGAAACTGTGTACTATGTTTACAAACCAGTTGTGCTGCTGTAGTAAGAATTTCATTGATCCATTTCAGGACTAATGATAATGAAACTCTTGACAATTGATATTCAGTTATTTAAAAAGATGTGTTACCATGCTATTTATGGAGTGTGATGGTATTTACTAGCTTTGTGGGGTTTTAATTTACTACCTGTGCAACATCATAAGGGCTTTCATTGTTACACAGACAATACAGCAGTCATTTCGACATCCAAATTTCACATGCCTAAATGGCCGACTGTGCTAACAGCTTTTGAAAAACCGAACAGGTAAGTTATAGACACAAAATGCTGCAGTAGCTCAATGGGTCTGGCAGCATTTCTGGAGAAAAGGAATAGGTGACGTCTGAAGAAAGGTTTCGACTTGAAACGTCACCCATTCCTTTTCTCCAGAGATGTTGCCTGACCTGCTGAATTACTCCAGCAATAGTGTCTTTCTTCAGTGCAGATCTGCATCTGCAGTTCATTCCTACACTGGTGAGTTATAGAGGTTAGTATTTACCATTTCATTAGGGGTTTCAAAAGGTTGAACTGGCCACATGCCTGGAGAAAATTCTGAAATCTTGAATTGCAAGATAATTAAAGGTTATTAGAGATATTATGGTCAGAATTTTGAAAAGAAAGAGAAGTTAGAAATACAATTATGGTCTTTCGGGTCAAATGGGTCAAGTGGATATTTTTGGAGGAGGTGAAAGCCTGAATATCAAAGGGAGACACATTTGCCTAAGGAAAAGAGCAATTTGGACTTGAGGCAGCAAAGATAGGCTCTATATCGAGCTACGACCAGTGAAGGGGAAACAAGCAGGACTTCCACTCAGGCCAAAAACAAAGAAGAAAGGTAAAGTCGTGATGCAGCATGTGAATGACAGACCCATAACAAAATAACAAGAATGTTTAAAAATGTACCTCAAATTGCTTTGGCAGCATTTCTTTTTGAAAACAGGATTAAATGCAAGAATGGCTCAGATTGAACCAGGGCAGGAAATGGTTACGGGCAAGAGATGGGAGACACGATTCAAAGATTTAGAGTCATAGGGTCATGCAGCGTAGAAATAGGCCTTTCGGCCCAACTTGACCTATCCGACCAACATGCCCTATCTGCACGAGTCCCACCTGCCTGCATTTGGCTCATATCCTTCTATGGCCTATCCTATCCATGTACCTATGCAAATGTCTTTAAAACATTGTGATAGTACCTGCCTCAACTACCTCACCTGGCAGCTTGCTCCATATGCCCACCACCCTTTGTGTGAGAAAGTTACCCCTCAGATTCCTATTAATTATATCCCCCCTCACAAAGCGCTGGGACACCATCACGGAGCGGGCGATGCCTTGCGGTAAGCTCCGGAGTGCTGTGACCGCCGACTCCAACATCCGAGGAGCTGTGGCCTCGGGCGGCACTGGAGTTGGAACACCGATCCGCCTGCGATCCGATAGCGCCAGAGTCGGAGCTCCAACCAGCCTGAGGACTACGGGTGCCGCGGTCTCCGGGGAGGAAGCGGCCGCTCCAGACACTTCCAAGCCGCTGAGGAGTGTTCACCCGACGCCGGAGTTCCATCTTCCCGGCAAGAGGGCCTGAAAACATCGGACTGGCTGCGGAGGCCACAAATAGGCCCCAACCTCGGGTGATCACGGAGGAAGAGGACTAAACTTTCTGATGCCTTTCCCCACAGTGGAAAATTTTGATTCTGTTGTGGGGGGGGGGGGGGGCGTTCATGTTGAATTCTATAATGTGTTGTGTCATTTTTATTTTATTTTTATTTTTCTATGGATGTACGGAAACGTAATTATTTCTTCTATGTAAAGCACTTTGGTTTCAACGCGAGTTGATTTAAATGTGCTATATAAATAACATTTACTTACTTACTTACTTACTTACTTACTATGGCTCTTGATTCCCCTACTCTGGGTAAAAGACTGTGTATTTACCCTATCTAATGCCCTAAGGTATGATATATACCTCTATCACCCCTCATCTTCCTGTGCTCCAAGGAATCAAGTCCTAGCGTGCTCAACCTCTCCCTATAGCTCAGGCCCTCGAGTCTTGGCAACATTCTTGTAAATCTTCCCTAACCTTTTCTGGCCGAACAACATCTTTCCTGTAGTAACAAGGTTACTAACTGAACATAATACTCCAAACTCAATACTCTCACTGATGAAGGTCAATGTGCCGTAAGCCTTCGTGACCAACCTATCCACCCGTGACGCCACATAGGAAATTATGTACCTGTACTCCGAGATCTCTATAAACAAGGAGGCACCCTGCCTTGGCTAATTAAACACAGGAAAATGAACAGAAACTCAAATACATTCATCGCAGAGGTGGACAGGTACCCAGAATCAACATCTCAAAACGGGGGAAGAGAAACTGTTGAACGCAGCAGCAGACAAGTGGGCGTGCAGAAAGGAGCGCAGAAACTTCAACAGACCAGAAACCACACACAAATGTGACGTTTGCGATAGAGAATGTCACTCCCGCATTGGTTTCTTCAGCCACAAGTTACGTTGCTCCAGCCGAGGTTTGGAGCAAGCAGCCAACAACTAGGATGCATCACCCATGGTCAGTCATGACCGAGAGGGCCTACCAGAGAGCTGAAAATGCAAAATGTCTAAATTGGTTATTTTTTTCATTGTATAATTGTGTATCTGGAAAATAAAGTAATTTAGATATGATTAGGTGTTCTGCCCTTTGCTATAATCTGAGCAAAGAGATCTGCCGGAGTGGTGAAATATTCCGCTGCATTATAACATTGTCACTTATATCTTGTTTATACTGTCAACTGCAAATCAAAACATTTCCAATTTCCAGTACACTTAGGTTTATAATTGACAGTATCAACTCAGGCTTGTCTCAAGAATAGATTCCCCAAGACCAGCAAATGTAGATTGCTCCAGTATGTGTTTTGGGTGCATCAAGTTAAACTTATCCACTCTGATCCACAAGGCAACATGCACACAAGGAAATAGAAAATCAAAATGCAAATGGGAGAGATTTAATTGCAACACATAATGCTTGCAGTTGTATCAAGCTTTATCTGTTTTATATTTTGAAAAGTCGAATGCTGTTCTCCATTATTAATTTGTTGCTCCCTATTATTTATTTTCAGAACAAATCAGCAGCAGAATCAATAATCAACGACATTAGGTGAGGTTCAAAAACTTATTTAACAAAGAAAAGTATTTGATGATAAATATCACTTTTATAATTCTCAATTAATTTAACAATCTGGTTTAAATTAGGTACAGAATTAATTTTCTCATTTGCAGAATGCTTGTTATCTTCATTGTTTTTTAACATTTAACTATTTATATAATTCCTTTCACTATCTTATCAAAAGATGGGGAAATAGTATCAAACTAATAAAACCAAATGATAAAGATCAATTGGAAAGCACTGTCACTGAAACAAATTGAAAATTGAAAAACACACAAGATAAAATATTATGTCAAATATACCTCCTTGCGGAGTTCAACAATTAGACTACATGTGTAGAAAGGGGCTGGAGATGTTGGTTTATACCAAAGATAGACACAAAGTGTTGGAGTAACTCAGGCCACATTTCCGCTGTGCTCATCAAGGAAAATGCATCTGTAGAATTTTCTGACTTTATTTTACTTAATTCATTCAAAAAATATATCCTGTTACAAACTATCAATGCATTTGGTGTGACTAGCCTAGCTGAAATTGATATTATTCACCAGATGATTAACACCACCAAGCAATCCAATTCCACACACCACTGCATTACCAGTTTGAATATGCTGCCTCCAAATGTACAACATACGGCCAATTTCTAATGATAACATTGAATAAAAAAATGTTCCTGGCATCTTTTTACATTTTTGTCCATGTTGTAAACCTTGAAATATCTACTCACAAACAATGCACAAAATGTTACTTCTCTGATTTCACAAAGAACCAATGCTACATAAAGGTATCATTCTGCTTGAGATATATTACAACTACTGCTTCCATATGTCAACAGTGAGTAGTGTTTCAACTGCGTTAAAGTCATACTTGCACACCAAAGTTTACAGTTGCACATCTATATGCAAAATCTGTTACATTTTTCATTTATGCTTTTCTTCTGACCATGTGCAATTTGTCCAATGTGCAATTGGTAACCAAGCTGGCATCCAGCAGATTTGCTTTGTCACCATTTAAGTTCAACACAAAGAGTTATACAAGGTGACGTATCCTCCAATTTCTTCATCCTCATCTCTACAGTACGCACTGTCCGTGCAACCCTGCCTTTCAGAATGACCTCCCTTCCTCCAAACCCCTTCCACCAAAAGATTCTTGGATACTTTCACAAATGTGAAGACACACTCAAAATATTTATCTGAAATATTATTTTACACAAATTTTTTTCAGATTTTTCTTCTTAAAAGCTTATATTCTTATTGACTTTATCTAAGCTGGTCGCATTTGCCCATGTTTGGCCCATTTCCCTCTAAACCTTGCCAATCCTTGTACCTCCTGAATGTGTCTGTGAATGTTGATATTGTACCTGCTTCAACTTCTTCCTCTGGCAACCCATTCCATTTACCTACTACCCTTTGTGTACAAAAGGTGCCCCTCAGGTTCCTATTAAATTTTCCCTCTTACTGTAAATCTATGCCCTTGAGGTTTTTGATTCCCCTGCCCTGCAAAAAACACTTAGTCACATCCATCGTATTTATTTCCCTCAAGATTGTATATCCCTTAATATAAGATCATACCTTAGCCTCCTGTGCTTCAAGGAATAAAGTCCTAGCCTGCTCAGCCTCTCCCAGATCCTCGGGTCCTGGCATGTTTTTCGTGCAGAGTGCAGAAGCTTCATGAGGATATAGCCAGGATCTGATGGCCGGTCAAGGGCTCCCAACCTGGGGTGATTTTGCCTACCCAGGGGGTAAATTTTGCCTACCCAGGGGGTAAATTTGTTGATTCTGGATTTGTACATTTTTTTCTCATTGACTGACTGTGTTTGGTTCTGGTATCTGTTCATTATTATTTGTTCATAAATAAGTGAAATAATATTATTACCATGAGTAAACGGGACAAAGAAGGTTGACAATAGACAACAGGTGCAGGAGTAGGCCATTCGGCCCTTTGAGCCAGCACCGCCATTCAATGTGATCATGGCTGATCACCCTGGCATGTGATCATGGCTGATTGGGAACCCCTGGCCTAAGCTATAGGGAGAGGTTGGGCACGCTACGACTATATATCACTTGGAGCACAGGAAGCTGGTGCGTGACCTTATCGAGGTGTTTAAAATCATGAAGGGAATAGATAGGGTTAATATACAGAGCATTTTACCGAGAATAGGGAAATTAAGAACTAGAGGACATCGGTTTAAGAGGAGGGAAAGATTTAATAGGAACCTGAGGTGGCAACCTTTTCACATAGAGAGTTGTAGGATATTGAACGAGCTGCGAGATGAAGTCGTTGAGGCAGGTACTATAACAACATTTAAAAGTCACTTTGACAGGAACATGGATAGGAAAAGTTTGGAGGGATGGGCCAAATGCGGGCAGGTGGGACTGGTGGAGATGGCTCATCTTGATCAGCATGGACAAGTTGGGCTGATGGGCCTATTTCCGTGCTGTATGACCCTATTTCCCTGACTGATGAAGGCCAACGTGATAAACAAGCCGTGTACACTACCCTATCTACCAGTGATGCCATTTTCAGGGAACTATCTACTTGTGCTCCTTGATCTCCGAGCTGTATGGCACTGTTCACTGCGAAGGTCCTGCTCTGGTCAATCTACCTTCTGTTGAGATCTTCATCTCCACATTCCTTTCAGCCTGCTGCTGTAATCAGAGAGATTTTCTGAATTCACAGTGCTTTATATACCTTCTTTGTTGACAAGAAAAAATTGTGGCATATGTATTCTTTTTTAATTCCCAACATGCATCAAAATGAACCTGTAGAAGGTAGATGAGAAGGTATGACCCACAAGGAAGTCAAATCAAGATGTCATTTTAGGTTCCTTAAAGATTACAACTTTGGATTTCCTATACAGTTTAAACAGCAGCAGTTAGTGACCCCACATGGTTCTTAAATAAATAACAGCTATAACGCAGCAATTACAGCTCATATATATATATACACTAGACATAAGACACTGCAAATGCTGGAATCTGGAGCAACAAGCTCTCTGCTGGAAGAAGTCAGTGGGTTGAGCAGCATATGGGTGGGTAGGGGGAAGGAAGTGTGGACGTTTCACCCCAACAGATGGTGCCAAGTTAAACTAAACTTCTATGTCTGCACAACAGCTCGGCGTTCAATACCATCATCCCCTCCAATCTGGTGACCAAGCTCGTGGACCTGGGTCTCTGCGCATCCCTCTGCAATTGGATCCTCGACTTCCTCATCCACAGACCAGTCTGTTCGAATTGGCGGAAACACTTCATCCTCAGTAACAATCAGTACGGGAGCACCTCCAGGCTGCATGCTCAGCCCCCTGCTCTACTCACTCTATACTCATGACTGGGTAGTCAGACATAGTGCAAACTCCATCATCAAGTTCGCCGACGACAACACCACTGTGGGATGAATTACAGATGGTGATGAGTCACCGAGTATAGAAGTGAGATCGACCGACTGACCAAATGGTGCCAGCACAGCAACCTGGCTCTCAATATCAGTAAAACCAAAGAACTGATTGTGGACTTTGGAAGAGGAAGGTTGAGGACCCACAATTCTGTTTATATTAATGGGACAATGGTAGAGTCAAAAACTTCAAATTCCTGGGCGTGCATATTTCCAATGATCTTTCCTGGACCCAGCACACTGACTGATGCAATCTTAAAGAAAGCACATCAACGCCTCTATTTCCTGAGAAGGTTACAGAGATTCGGTATGTCAAAGAGGATTCTCTTTAACTTCTACAGATGCACAGTAGAGAGCATATGGCCTGGTTTGGCAACTTGAACGTCTAGGAGCGGAAAAGACTGCAAAAAGTTGTGAACACTGCCCAGTCCATCACCGGCTCTGACCCCCCCACCCCCCTCCCCATCATCGAAGAGATTTATCGGAGTTGTTGCCTCAAAAAGGCAGCCAGCATCATCAGAGACCCACACTATCCTGGCCACACACTCATGTCACCACTGCCATTGGGAAGAAGGTACAGGAGCCTGAGAACTGTTACGTTCAGGTTCAGGAACAGCTTCTTCCCTACAGCCATCAGGCTATTAAACAGTACAACCTCATAAACTCTGAACTGCAATGGACTATTATTATTGCACTGTTATTGTTTGTTTTTTGAGTATGTATGCATGTGTGTAGAATATTTCTTTCTCTCGTTTATCATATTATTTCTTATGATGACTGATTTTGTCGTGCTGCAGCAAGTAAGAATGTCATTGTTCTATCTGGGACATATGACAATAAAACACTCTTGACTCTTGTCTCTCGACTCTTGAATCTTCTTAAAGGTAAAGGCCCTGTCCCACTTTCCCGAGTTTTCCCCTGGATTCAAACTCGGAGAATGTCTGTAGCGAGTCCGTAGATATAGCGTAGCGGCTCGTAATGCCAGCCGTAGGTACTCGGGCATCAGGCAAGTCGGGACGTTTTTTCAGCATGTTGAAAAATGTCCACGAGTAAAAAATATAGCCCCGAGTGCCTATGGCTGGCATCTCTGAGTTTGAATCAAGGGGAAAACTCGGGGGAATTCATGAGTAACTCGGGAAAGTGGAACAGGGCCTTAACGGTGCCACCTACATGGAGTTTCTACATTTCCCAAATATTAGTAGAGCATCATCTGGACTCAAAGAGAACCACAGATTGGTTCCTTCTTTGTGGGAAATATTTCAGATGTATCTTCAATCCCACAGTCCTCCCTACAACGTTCCATGGTATTGAGTGCGACAATTAAATGGTCCAGAGACTTTGTGGTATATACAGCAAACTTTCATTGAATAATTCCTAGTCCCATATAGCTCTACAATTTACCAGATATGTTATCACTAATTTGGAACAAGGTTCCGGATTTTTTAATTCTATTTCCTTTGAAGCTTTCCATTCCTCCTCTCCATTATCCTTTCCAAATTGGATTGGACAGACTCAATCTTGTTCTGAGATTTCAATTAAATAATATTTTGGCAAGAGTATTTCCTGTTATCGAGTGAATTTTGATTCTATATCTTCAAATGTTTCGTGGTTATTTGATGGGCAAACCATACCCCCCTTCTTCAAAGCTTTTTACATCATGCAAACTGGTTATCCCGCTTCTCCATTGAAAAATGAATGGTAGGAAAACTGAAACAAAGCTTTATTCCAATGGCATTTATAAAGCGCTCACAATGAAAGGATATGAATTGTGGACCATGGGCTGATATGACTTCATTTTGACTGAGCTTGGCAAAGATGGATTTGAACTCTTTAGTTATAGCAGTATATGGGCTCACATGTGTGACTTCTAACCTGTATGAATGGCTTAATTTCAAAAATTGGTCCACTGGTTTATCACAATCGATACAAATCTGTGATACTGTGGACCAGCTGCTCCCTCACAGCACCAGAGACCCAGGTTCCATCCAGAATCTGTGGATTTTACACATTCTCTCTGTGATCACATGGATTTCCTCTGGGTTACTCCCACATCCCAAAGACATGCCAGCTTGCACGTTAATTTATCTCTGTAAAATTGCTCCTGGTGTGTAGATAGTGGATGAAAATGTTGGATAACATAAAACTTATGTGAATGATTGATCGATGGGTGGCGTGGACTCAGTGCGCTGCAGGGCATGTGTCCATGTTGTATCTCACTCTCTAATCTGCAGAAACTGTCTTAACAGAGAACGGCACACCCGCAGTGCTGCTTTAGGGTTTGTGTTAACAGTCCCAACATCCTGTCAATTTACTGCCTAGGCCTACTAATTTTATGTCATTGCCAGGCCAATAGACAAATCCTCTGGCCACTGCTTTCATTTTTACAATATCCAAGTGCTGTGCATTGAATTATTCCATTATCATTTCCTAACACTCTTTCAAGATCACAGTCCTGTATAACAGTTTATACAATCCTGGTTGATATTCATTTCATATTGTGAGATGTTTCCTGTCTTCAGATGGCCCTGTGTCTATTCATTCAATGAGTGTGGATTGTTGCACTTTCTTTTGTCTATTTCCGCTGCCATTACATTATCATCTGCTGGCTATATAATACAAACTTTGTTCTTTACCTTTGTTGTAGCCTCATAACAAAGTATCTGGTGTACATTTTGTCTTTATGCTCTTTATTCAATATCATAGAGAAACCGAGATGGTAATATGACCCACCTTTGTACCCATCTTTCAGACATTGTGGGCATATTTCAGATCCCAGCATAACTAGCAGAGATTGATTTGTGATCAGTGAAGAGTCTTATGAATAAAAATTGCAAACCTCCAAATCACTTAGGACTCTTTTTTAACTTACATACACTTTATTTCACTTTTGGGATGTGCATGCAGTAGGCCTCTTTTCCTCTCAAGTGACAAATCACTCTTTCAATACTCAGAAGCTGTATGGTTAGTGCTGTAAAACCCCCCAAAAAAAACAACTTCCGAGGCATTTCTTGCAGAGATTATACGCATATCATTGATTCTCACTCCAGTGCCTTTCTTCATCTTTCATCAAGCTATCAACACTGTAGCAAGATCTGTAAAATTAGCGCTTTTAGGTTTACCCCATTGCCTCAATTTTCTATTTACTGCCCGCAGCTCTTTTTGATCTACATGTAGACGTAAATAATTACTTCCTTCTGGATATAGGCGTATTTCATCTAAGCTTTACATTAAGCCAATACAACTTCTAAACATTCCCAAGTATTTGAAGGTTCTCTGCCTCTGTGGCTTTTGTAATTAGGTAATCATCCTGATTGTACAAACAATGCTCCCGTAGCTTCTTATCTATAGTTATGTGGAATGTTTTTAGTCAATTTTGTCCCATAGTAATTTCATAAGTGTGCAACCCTGGTAGATATTAATCATCATGAAATGCTAGCTTTCGTATCCATATTAAGGTGGGCATAGAAATGTAAGGACCAGCATTTTGAAGGGGTTGCTTGTTATCTACACCTCTCCAACAGGTCAATTTGTAAACTCTACAAAAGCCTATTGTTTTGTCCACCTCGAAGATATGATGAGCATTGCCTTCTCTGTAAGGGAATCAAGAATCAAGAATCAGAGGACATGGATATAAGGTGAGAGAGGAGGAGGAAGATTTAATAGGAACCCGAGTGGCAACTTTTTTACACAAAGGGCGGTAGGTACATGGAACGAGCTGCCAGAGGAGTAGTTGAGGCACGTACTATCACAACGTTTTAGAACAGGCACATGGATAAGATAGGTTATGGGCAACACACAGGCAGGTTGGATTAGTGTAGATGGGGCATGTTGGTCAGTATGGGCAAGTTGGGCCGAAGGGCCTGTCACCATGCTGTTTGACTCCATGACTCAGCAGGAGTGCCATTGACAGTATTGCATACCAGTCCTCCTCTTGCTCAGTGATCTCAATGTTGTGTAAACCTCCCTTCTTGGTTTTGACTGTACTTGGTTCCTTTCAATTGAAATATTGCCTGACAGCTCAATTCTAGTGTGCTTCGTTCAGTTCAGGCAAGCATGTAGAAGCTATGTGTTCTGGTTTGTAGCAACTCAAACATTTTATAGCTCCAAACTGACAGGCTTGAGCCAAGTGGTTCTCATGGTAACAGTAAAGTGTTTCACGCCATGGTGTTTTCTGCACCACTTTTGCTCAAGTGGCCTGGGCTTAACTTTAGAGGCCCCACCATTTCTCCTACCAATATGGTGCACTCTTTGTATTTTCAGAGGCCATTTCCACAGATGTGACCATTCTGCAAGCCCATGTAAATATTCCATCTTGCAAGCTTATTAACTTGGATGGAGACATTCATCTTAAAAGCCATTCTCATGGACTCTCTCACAGTATGCAATTCTGAAATATGTTGAACCAACATTGCCTCCACAGGTTTTCAGAACAATTGCTCATAATCGTCTCCCCTAACTTCTGATTGCAAATCCAGTACGGTCAGTAATCAGGAAATGTTGTAAACCTTTCTGATTTCTGACGGTACTGGCTTGCTGTGGTTTGTCAGGATCACACAGGCATCTCGACTTACTTCTACTAACAAGATCATCGATCTTTTTCACATACTGTTTAACTAAATCTCTGTCCCCATTCTCTTTTTCAATATAATTGCATGTCATTCTTTCAAACATAAGATCAGCTCCACATTTTGTCATAAGCCTCTCAAATTTCCAACAGACATAGTTGGGAGCAGTCCTACCGCTTCGTACAACTGCTGCAATCATTATAAGATAATCGTTATAAGATTATTCAGATAATTTAATTTAATTGAACTGAAAGATACAAAGAATTAAGTCCTTTGGCTCACTGAGCCTGTGTCGACCGCCGATCACCCTTTCACGCTAGTTCCATGTTATCCCACTTTCACATCCACCCCCTCCATACACACGGGCCACAGGGAGAACACGTAAACTCACACAAACAGCACCTGTGGTCAGGATGGAACTGGGTCTCTGGTGCTGGGAGGTAGCAGCTCTACCAGATGCATCACTGTGCTGCCCTAGATTAATTCTACATTCAATACTATTTTACCCTTGTAGTTCAATCCTCAACCCAGCTCACTGTCATCATTTGCATCTCCTGAACTCACCCTGCCAATGTTGAACAACTTTAATGCTTTCAATGGCTGTGATTCTTTGCCATCACATGATCACCAGTTTGCTTTTCAAATGACCACGGTCTATTTGCAGAGTGTACAGAGAAATACATAAGAGATCAAAGAAGCACAGAACAAGACACATATTCTTTATTCAGGGACTCCTCTCACACTGTCACTTTGGAAATGTCTGTGAACATTAAAACATGGCACTGAGAAGAGTTAGCAACACAACACAATCCTTAAAGTAATAGTAGTCTTAACACAACCAACATTACCTACCCTGCAACATTCAACCTTATTTTTAAATCAAGCTGAATAGATGTCAAGTTGCTAAATATTTTTTAAGTCGTATTTAATTACTCGATGCCCTTTTCCGATTCAGAAACATAGTGAGGAGGATCATAAACTCTATGTGCATTAACATCAAATAAAAGTCCATCAACTCTGACGTATAGTAATTAAACAAGCTGCAATCCCAGTCCATTCTGGTCAAAGGAAATGACTGTACAACAAAGTTACTCAATAAAAGTTCACATAGAAAGTCCCTGCAAATTTAAATAATTAGCCTGGTGGTCATAAGCTTTTAATGGGAAATGCATTGAAAAGTTGACATGGACTGCAGACCTGAGAGAGGTCAAATTTTCGAAATAAAAAATTGTGTTAGTTTTTTTTTTAGTATGACATTTATATTCATTAATCTACTAGCCAAGAAGAACAAGAATATTAAAATTTATCTTCAAGGAGTATTCTGTACAACTTGACTTCCCATGCACAACAATAACCTCTGCATAATCAAAACACCAAAGCAGTGCCATAAATATATTATTACTAAAAGGGAACTTTCAAATCAACAACTCACGTGCTGAAATATTTAAATTCCACGCTGCTATCCATTATTTGATTTTACTGGACAAAATGGCATTGAAAAGGTAAACCCATTAAAAACAGTAAAAATCAGTAATAAGCCTGAAAGGCATTTTACCTCCACAGACAGACCATAGCCATCATTTTCTTTCACAAATAGGAGGAGTAAAAATCAGCAACATAGTAATTACAAAACTGAAACCACAAATCAGCTGTTTTCTCGAACACAATGCTGGGCCTACAAAATCCCCAGGAAAGAGATGCTGCAATGTTTTATTTCCGTCAGCAGTGGCAGAGGAATCCCGGAATTCTAGGATCTGGGAGTTTGCATGCATATGGGGAAAGACACAGCTAACAGAAGTTTTGCAACACATTATTTTGTTGAAGCGTCACAACAATACGTGCACAAACTTGCAAGCTGTGCTCTCTCTCAAATTGCACTAGATTATGACCTACAAGAGTACGCAGGTTTGACTCGGGTGCTGGTCAAAAACAAGTCATCCACAAGAACAAGACGTGCTGCTGCTGCTGCTGCTGCTGCTTCGTCATGCTCATGGACACTTGTGATTGCCAGCCGAGCAGTGTGCAGTTACAGCTGCAGTGGTCCTCTCTCTCCCTCTTACACACACAAATAAGGCCCTCTCCCTGTCACTCCACACATGGCCCAGACACTCCATCCGAGTCCAAACCCTGTCAGACTCAGCTTCCTTGTGCCTGAAGACTGGACAACCCCACTAATCCGGCCGTGAATGCACTCGTGCCAGATAGAGAGATGGTGCTGCAATTGCCCCGGCATTTGACACTTAGTTTCATTAATAAACATAGAAACATAGAAATTAGGTGCAGGAGTAGGCCATTCAGCCCTTCGAGCCTGCACCGCCATTCAATATGATCATGGCTGATCATCCAACTCAGTATCCCGTACCTGCCTTCCTCTCCATACCCTCTGATCCCCTTAGCCACAAGGGCCACATCCAACTCACTCTTAAATATAGCCAATGAACTGGCCTCAACTACCCTCTGTGGCAGAGAGTTCCAGAGACTCACCACTCTCTGTGTGAAAAAAGTCTTTCTCATCTCGGTCTTAAAGGATTTCCCCCTTATCCTTAAGCTGTGACCCCTTGTCCTGGACTTCCCCAACATCGGGAACAATCTTCCTGCATCTAGCCTGTCCAACCCCTTAATAACAGTGATCTATTTGTTTTGTTTTTTTGTTATTCCCAACCTGAGGGAGTCTTTACCTGAGCTTTGTTTCTGAGCTGATTGGTGACTGTGGGAGAACAGAAAGGGGGGACAGATTTTGGGGAGAAGAGGGCGGCATAATTTGGGGAGGGGGGTATCATATTTTTTTTGGAGGGGGGAGGGGGGCGAGCAGTGGATATGTTTTGGGGAGAGAAGGGGACATATTGTGGGGAGAGGGGACCATATTTTGGGGAGAGAGAGGGGCATATTTTAGGGCAGAGATGGGTGTATATTTTGGGGAGAGGGGGCATACTTTGGGGAGAGAGGGGGCGTATTTTTTTTGGGGGGGGGAAGAGAGAGGGGGCCATATTTTTGAGGGAGGGGGACATATTTTGCAGCGAGAGGGGGGACTTATTTTGAGGGGACAGTGGGGCCTATCTTGGGGCAGGGGGGGGAACATATTTTGGATATAGGGGAGGGGACATATTTTAGGGATAGAGAATGGGCCATATCTGAGGGAGGCGGGGGGGGGGGGGGGGGAGAGGAGGGAGAGAGAATAGGGGGGAGAGAATGAGGGGGGAGAGAGGAGGGGGGGGAGAGAGGAGGGGGGGAGGAGGGGGGAGAGAGGAGGGGGGGAGAGAGGAGGGGGGGAGAGAGGAGGGGGGGAGAGAGGAGGGGGGGGGGAGAGGGAGGGGGGAGAGAGGAGGGGGGGAGAGGGGGGGAGAGAGGAGGGGGGGGAGAGAGGAGGGGGGGGAGAGAGGAGGGGGGGAGAGAGGAGGGGGGGGAGAGGAGGGGGGGAGAGAGAGGGGGGGGAGCATGAGGGGGGGGGGAGAGAGGAGGGGGGGGGGAGAGAGGGAGGGGGGGGGGAGAGAGGAGGGGGGGGGGGGGAGAGAGGAGGGGGGGGAAGGAGAGGAGGGGGGGGGGGAGAGAGGAGGGGGGGGAGAGAGGGGGGGGGGGAGAGAGGAGGGGGGGGGGGAGAGAGGAGGGGGGGGGGAGAGAGAGGGGGGGGAGAGAGGAGGGGGGGAGGAGGAGGGGGGGGAGAGAGGGGGGGGAGAGAGGAGGGGGGGGAGAGGAGGAGGGGGGAGAGAATGAGGGGGGGGAGAGGGGGGGAGGAGGAGGGGGGAGAGGAGGGGGGGGAATAGGGGGGGAGAGGGGGGGATAAGAGGGGGGAATAGGGGGATAAGGAGGGGGGAATAGGGGGGGATAAATAGGGGGGGAGATAGGGGGGGAGAGGGGGGGGATAAAGGGGGGGAGAGGGGGGGGGGGATAAGAGGGGGGGATAATAGGGGGGGGAGAGGGGGGGGGATAATAGGGGGGGGAGAGGGGGGGGATAATAGGGGGGGGAGAGGGGGGGGATAATAGGGGGGGAGAGGGGGGGGATAATAGGGGGGGAGAGGGGGGGATAATAGGGGGGGAGAGGGGGGGAGAGGGGGGGGATAATAGGGGGGGATAATAGGGGGGCGAGGGGGGGGATAATAGGGGGGGAGGGGGGATGAGGGGGCGGAGGGGGGGGGGATAATAGGGGGGAATATTAGGGGGGGGGGGATAATTGGGGGGGAGGGGGGGGAGGGGGGGGGATAATAGGGGGGGGAGAGGGGGGGGATAATAGGGGGGAGAGGGGGGGATAATGTTTTTAGAGGGGGGAAGAGGGGGGGATAATAGGGGGGGGAGAGAAGGGGGGGAGAGGGGGGGGGATAATAGGGGGGGAGAGGGGGGGGAGAGGGGGGGGGATAATAGGGGGGGGGGGGGGGGAGAGGGGGGGGGGATAATAGGGGGGGAGAGGGGGGGATAATAGGGGGGGAGAGGGGGGGATAATAGGGGGGGAGAGGGGGGGGAGAGTGGGGGGGATAAAGGGGGGGAGAGGGGGGGGAGAGGGGGGGGGGAGGGGGGGGGGGGGGGGAGGGGGGGGGGGGGGAGGGGGGGGGGGGAGGGGGGGGGAGGGGGGGGGGAGGGGGGGAATAGGGGGGGAGAGGGGGGGGGGGGGGAGGGGGGGGGGGGAGGGGAGGGGGGATAGGGGGGGAGGGGAGGGGGGGAATAGGGGGGAGGGGGGGGGGGGGAGGGAGGGGGGAATAGGGGGGGAGGGAGGGAGGGGAGGGGGGAATAGGGGGGGAGGGGAGGGGGGATAATAGGGGGGGGGGGGGAGGGGAGGGGGGATAATATGGGGGGGAGGGAGGGGGGGGGATAATAGGGAGGGGAGGGAGGGGGGGAGGGGGGGGGATAATGGGGGGGAGGGGGGGGGATAATAGGGGGGGGGGGGGATAATAGGAGGGGGGGGATAATAGGGGGGATAAAGAGGGGGGATAATAGGGGGGATAAGAGGGGGGGATAATAGGAGGGGGGGGATAATAGGAGGGGGGGGAGGGGGGGGATAATAGGGGGGGGGGGGGGGGGTGGGATAATAGGGGGGGGGATAATAAGGGGGGGGGGGGAAGAGGGGGGAGGGGGAGAGGGGGACATATTTCAGGGAGCGAGTGAGAGGGGGAGCCCAGCCCAGGCCCAGAGCAGGGCCGGAGCGGACCGGACGGGACCGGACGCCATCGCCGGCTGAGAGGGTGACACGGGCCCGGCTCAGTTATATCTTGTTTAACCTCCTCGCCGGCTGACAGCCCGGGGCCTCGGGTAAGGACTGGGGTCGAGGAGCGGACGGAAGACAACGCCGCCGCCGCCGCCGCCTCCCTCACAATATCCCCCTTAGTTCATCAACAACAAACAGCGGCGACCGTCGCCCCGCCCGCCCGCAAACCCCGGCGTCTCTCACTCACCGATCTCAAGGCCTCCTCCTCCTCCTCCACTCCGTCTCCTGCTGCTGCTGAGGGCGGCTGTCGTCTCCCTCCTCCTACTCCCCGATTCTCCGCTCCTCCGTGCAGCCCCGCTCTCCGATTCCCATCGCCGGCACCCACACCGCGAGCGCGCGCCCCGACCCGTGCTCGTGCCCGCGCTCAGACCTACGCTCGTGCCCGCGCTCAAATGCTCGTGCCCGCCCCCGACCCGTGCTCGTGCCCGCGCCCCGACCCGTGCTCGTGCCCGCGCCCCGACCCGTGCTCGTGCCCGCGCTCAGACACGCTCGTGCCCGCGCTCAGACACATGCTCGTGCCCACCCCCAACCCGTGCTCGTGCTCGCGCTCAGACACGCTCGTGCCCGCGCTCCGACCCGTGCTCGTGCCCGCGCTCACACATGCTCGTGCCCACACCCCCCGTGCTCCCCGACCCGCGCTCGTGCCCGCGCCCCGACCAGGCTCGTGCCCGCACTCAGACACACGCTCGTGCCCGCGCCCCGACACACATTTGTGCCCGCGCCCCGACCCGTCCTCGTGCCCGCGCTCAGACACACGCTCGTGCCCGCGCCACGACACCGTGACCCGCCCCGCATCCCGTGCCCGCTCAGACACACGCTCGTGCCGCGCACGACCCAGGCTCGTGCCCGCTCAGGACACACGCTCGTGCCCGCGCCCCAAACCCGTGCTCGTGCCCGCACTCAGACACACGCTCGTGCCCGCGCTCCGACCCGTGCTCGTGCCCGCGCTCAGACACGCTCGTGCCCGCGCTCAGACACTGCTCGTGCCCACCCCCACCTACGTGCTCGTGCCTCGCGCCCCGACACACGCTCGTGCCCGCGCTACCACCCGTGCTCGTGCCAGCCCCCTACGTGCCCGCGTCGACCCTCGTGCCCATCCCCCGTGCTTCGTCCCCGACCCGTGCTGTGCCACACGCTCGTGCTCGCGCCCGGACACACGCTCATGCCTGCGCCCCGACACACGCTCGTGCCCGCTCCCCAACACACGCTCGTGCCCGCCCCCCGACCCGTGCCCGCGTCCCGACCCGTGCTCGTGCCCGCGCCCCGACACACGCTCGTGCCCGCCCCCCGACCCGTGCCCGCGGCCCGACCCGTGCTCGTGCTTACGCCCCGACACACGCTCGTGCCCGCGTCCGACCCGTGCTCATGCCCGCGCTCAGACACATGCTCGTGCCCGCGCCCGACCCGTGCTCGTGCCCGCGCTCAGACCTACGCTCGTGCCCGCGCCCCGACCCATCCTCGTACCCGCGCCCCGACCCCTGCTCGTGCCCACGCCCCGACCCGTGCTCGTGCCCGTGCTCCGACCCGTGCTCGTCCCCACGCCCCGACACATGCTCGTCCCCACGCCCCGACACATGCTCGTGCCCACGCCCCGACACACGCTCGTGCCCGCCCCCCGACCCGTGCTCGTGCCAACGCCCCGACCTGTCCTCGTGCCCGTGCTCCGACCCGTGCTCGTGCCCGCCCCCCGACCCGTGCTCGTCCCCGCCCCCCGACCCGTGCTCATGCCCGCCCCCGCGATCACCCCTCCTCGCCCTCCCCTCCCCTCCTCCTCCTCCCCTCCCCTCCCCTCCCCTCCTCCTCTCACCTCCTCCTCCCCTCTCCCCTCTCTCTCCTCCTCCTCCTCTACTCCCCCCTCTCTCCTCCTCTCACTCTCTCCTCATCCTCTCCCCCCTCTCCTCCCCGTCCTCTCCTCCCACTCGCCTCCCACTCCTCCCCATCCCCCTGTCCCCTCCTCCCTCTCCTTCCTCTCCTCCTGCTCCCCCTCCCTCCCTCCCCCTGCCCCCCCTCTCCCACTCTTCCTCCTCCTCTCCCCCTCCCCTCCTCCTCCCCCTATGCATGTGGGTGTGCGTTCCACTCTGACAGTCGGCACTCAAGTTCAAGTTACATTTATTGTCACGTGCACCAATCGGTACAGTGAGATTTGAATTACCATACAGCCATACGAATAAAAATGAGTTTGGAGTTTAACATAAACATCCTCACACAGCGGAATCAACGTTCCCACTGTGAGGGAAGGCAATAAAGTTCAGTCATCTTCCTCTTTGTTCACCCATGGTCAAGGTCTTTGAGTCCTCCAGAGTCACCGCTACGGTGTCACCGATGTTCTGGACCTCTTGCCGGGATGATCGGAGCTCCGGTCGGATCGGAAGAACACTCTCAGCGGCTTGGAGTTTCCGAATTGGCCGCTTCCTACCGGAGACCGCGGCCCCCGACGTCCACAGGCCGAGCTGGGCAGAGATTCAACACTGGTGACCCCCGGCAAAGGATCCCAGGACTCCGCGATGTTAAAGTTAGCGCTGCCCACGCTGGAAGCTCCGCAAACCACAGCTCCACGATGTTCAAGTCAGCAGGCCCATCACTCCGGAGCTATAACGCGGCGATCCCTGGTAAGGCATCACCTGCTCCACAATGGAATTCACCGCTGCTGAAGCTCTGGTCGGTCTCCGGTAGGAAAGGCCGTGCCAATCCTGATGGTAGGCCGCGAGGGGGGGCGAAGATGCGACTCGGAGAAAAGATGCATCCTCGATCAGGTAGTGACTGGGAAACAGTTTCCCCTCTTCCCCCGCCCCCCCACACAAAAAATAACTAAGTAACCTCCAAAAACATCGTTTTAGACAGACAAAAAATAACAAAAAGGGTGAAAGGACAGACAAACTGCTAGCGAGGCTGCCGCGTGTGGCTCCACCCGATGAGTTAACAGTCTCCGTTCCAGTTGCCGGTTTTTCAGAGACCTGCTACGACTTGACAGTCGATGGCAGTCACCTGAAAAATCACCTAAGTGGGACAGGCCCATAAATGTGGTTAAAATGAGACGTGTTATTTTGAAGGTGGCATTAAAGTGATAGAACTTAATCGCTAGGTCCCTCAATATGCCCCTCACATTTCCTCATCTCTTAAACCTTAGTTTCTTGCAGGAAGTATAGTACATTTTTTCATTACGGAACCAAGGATTTCAGAAATCAAGTCAAGAGTGTTTTATTGGCATATGTACCGAAATGGAGCAATGAAATTCTTACTTGCAGCAACTCACACAGGCTTGTAAACATATTTGATAGATGATATGACTGTCTTCATATAACAACAACAACAACTGGCATTTATATAGCGTAGGAAGGAACTGCAGATGCTGGTTTACAGTGAAGATAGACACAAAATTCTGGAGTAACTCATCAGGACAGGCAGCATCTCTGGAGAGAAAGAATGGGTGATGTTTTGGGTCGAGACCCTTCTTCAGACTGTATCTCCAGATATATTTCTATAGTATCTTTCACTAGTAAAATCCGCAAACTAGCTAAAATCGCTATTGACGAAAACATTTTCTTCATAGTAATTGAGAGACAGAGATATCAGAACAGATAATCAAAAGCTTGGCCATGGAGATAGGTCTTCCAAGACATTTGAGAGGAGAAAAAAAAGTTGGTGGGTCAAGAGACTTGGGGAAGGAATTCCAGAACTTGGGCACATGTAAAAGCACATTTACCATTGGTGGTGCATTATTTAGAGCTACTATCGCAAGTGACAAAGTGAGAAGTTTAGTTTAGTGATACAACATAGAAACAGGCCCACCGAGTCCATGTCGACCATTGATCACCTGTTCTATGTTATCCAACTTTTGCATTCACTCCCTGCACACTAGGGGCAATTTAGAGAGGCCTGCACATCTGTGGGATATGGGAGGACACCAGAGCACCCAGAGGAAACCCACGCGGTCACAGCGAGAACATGCAAACTCCTAAGCATGCAGGTACAACAGTCAGTGAATAAAGTAGGGTACACAAAAGGCTGGAGAAACTCAGCGGGAGCAGCAGCATCTAAGGAGCGAAGGAGATGGGCGACGTTTCAGGTCGAGACCCTTCTTCAGACAATAAAGTAAATGGCATGTTGACCTTCATAACAAGAGGAGTTGAGTATAGGAACAAAGAGGTCTTTCTGCAGTTGTACAGGGCCCTAGTGAGACCACACCTGGAGTATTGTGTGCAGTTTTGGTCTCCAAAGTTGAGGAAGGAATTATTGCTATTGAGGGAGTTCACCAGGTTGATTGCCATGGATGGCGGGACTGTCATATGTTGATAGAATAGAGCGGCTGGGCTTGTATACTCTTAAATTTAGAAGGATGAGAGGGAATCTTATTGAAACATATAAGATTATTAAGGGTTTGGACATCTGAGGCAGGAAACATGTTCCCGATGTTGGGGGAGTCCAGAACCAGCGCCCACAATTTAAGATTAAGGGGGTAAGCCATTTAGAAAGGTGATGAAAAAAACCTTTTTCACACAGAGGGTTGTGAATCTGTGGAATTATCTGCCTCAGAAGGCAGTGGAGGCCAATTCTCTGGATGCTTTCAAGAGATAGTTAGATAGAGCTCTTAAAGATAGTGGAGCCAGGGGATATGGCGAGAAGGCAGGAACGGGGTGCTCATAGTGGATGATCAGCCATGATCACAGTGAATGGCGGTGCTGGCTCGAAGGGCCGAATGGCCTACTCCTGCACCTATTGTCTATTGTCCACACAGACAGCACCCGAGGCCAGGCCCGAACCTGGGTCTCTGGCGCTGTGAGGCAGCAGCTCTAGCAACTGCGCCACTGTGCCACTCTAAGTGATGGCTGATTCCACTTCTGAAACATTCTTGACAACTGTCAAAACTTGGCCGGATTAGTTTCTTGCCTGCGCAATCTGGCTACCATATGTTTTGAAGCATTTGATATGGAAAGTTCCAGCCACTCATCTAAGTTCTGTGGTAAACTTTATTGCAAGTTTACAAATATAGCAGTCAATCAACAGCTTTCTCTAGACAGACGCTGTGTCACCCTCTAAATGCTTGACCTGACTCACCTTTTTTCCTCCGTTAATTTAACCACCCTCTGCAGAACGTTTTTGAATGAACTAGTTACTGAAGCAGTCCTTGCCTCTGCCTCAGATATATATATATCCAACTATGTTTTTGTTAACCCTGAGCAGTCTCCGAGTAGTCTTCCCAAAAGACCGTGAAATTTCGGAGTCAATTTATTGACCTGCATTGTCGATCATGACATGATTTCCGAACCATTGGAGAACGAAGAAAAAGATCAATGATCAAATAGTTTTTGGTCAAGTTACCCAACTGCAATAGGGCAAGACTGTTCACATTTAGAAGCAGGGTGTAAATGAAACAATTATCAGAAAACTTGGATCAGGTATTGAAAGATCAGCTCCTTGGTATCTTGGAAATAGGCAACGTTTCACGCCCAAATGTTGCCTATTTCCTTCGCTCCATAGACGCTGCTGCACCCGCTGAGATTCTCCAGCACTTTTGTCTACCTTCGATTTTCCAGCATCTGCCGTTCCTTCTTGGTATCTTGGTTCTTTCGATAAGAAGCTTTAGAAATTCATTGAAAAGTTTATAAGCTCGTAAATCATAAGAGCAGAAGTCGGCCATTTGGCCCATCAAGTCTACTCTACCATTCAATCATGGCTGTGCTATCTGGTCCTAGACTCTCCCACTAGTGGAAAGATCCTCTCCACATCCACTCTATCTATGCCTTTCATTATTCTGTAAATTTCTATGAGGTCCCCCCTCGTCCTTCTAAACTCCAGCGAGTACAGGCCTAGAGCCGTCAAACGCTCATCATCCATTAGCCCAATGATCCCCGGGGTCATTCTCGTAAACCTTCTCTGGACCCTCTCCAACACCAGCAACTGCTCGCAACACTCCAAATGTGGACTAACCAGTGCCTTATAAATCCTCAGCATTACATCCCTGCTTTAATATTCTAGTCCTCTTGTAATGAATGCTAACATTGCATTTGCCTTCCTTACAAAAGCCTAAGATATCTTTTATAAGCAATGGCCTGCTCCCAGGCATTCACTGCACATTCCACGCTCGTAATGTTGAAGAATTAAATCATCCAGCAGATTTAATTGAAATCGTAGAGTCATACAACATTGAAACAGGCCCTTCACCCCAACTCATCCATGTCAACCAAGATGCCCCATCTAAGCTACCCACATTTTATTTTTAGTTTAGTTTAGTTCAGAGATACGGTGTGGAAACAGGCCCCCTTCAGACCACCGAGTCCGCACTACCCTACACACACTAGGGGCAATTTTACATTTACATCAAGCCGATTAACCTACAAACCTGTTTTAAGAAGGAACTGCAGATGCTGGAAAATCAAAGGTAGACAAAAATTCTGGGGAAACTCAGCGGGTGAGGCAGCATCTATGGGGCGAAGGAAATAGGCAATGTTTTGGGTCTGAAGAAGGGTCACGACCCGAAACATTGTCTATTTCCTTCGCTCCATAGATGCTGCCTCGCCCACTGAGTTTCTCCAGCATTTTTGTCTACCTAATGAACCCCACCCCCCTGGCCGTGTTCACATCTCGCTGCTACCTTCGAAGGTACAGAGCCTGTACGTCTTTGGAGTGTGGGAGGAAAACAAAGATCTCGGAGAAAACCCACACAGGTCACAGGGAGAACGAACAAACTCCCAGAGTTAGGGTCAAATCTGGGTTGCTGTAAGGCAGCAACTCCACCGCTGCGCCACTAGGGCCCTATGACTCTGAATCCTTATCATGTACATATCTTTTAAATGTTTTTATACCTGCCTCAACTACTCCCTGGTAGCTCGTTCCATCTACCCACCACCCTTAATGTGAAAAAGTGACCACTCAGTCCCAATTAAATCTTTCCCCTCTCGCCTTAAACCTCTGCCCTCTAATTGTTGATTCCCTTAGCTTGCTAAAAAGGACTGTGCATTCACCCTATTCCCCTCATAATCTTATACACCTCTATAAGATCACCTTTCAGCCATCTCTATAAGATCACCTTTCAGTCTCCCTATGGTTCATGTTTTCAAAACCTGGCTACGTTCTAGTAGATCTTCTCTGCACTCTTTCCAGCATTAAATAAACTAACATTGGGAACTACGGATATACAGATATTGGACTGATTTCACAACCCATTCTGAAAATTAGGCTGCCTTGATCAAAGCCAGCAAGCAGTGTCAGGATAACAGCATTTTTCTCATTAGTTGACACTTAATTCTTCAAATGAATGAGATATACAGCTTGTGTTTATTCACACCATAGAAGAAGTTGGTAGCACAGTTGCGGCACGGTGGCGCAGCGGTAGAGTTGCTGCCTTACAGTGCTTGCAGCGCCGGAGATCCGGGTACGATCCCGACTACGGGTGCTGTCTGTACGGAGTTTGCATATTCTCCCTGTGACCACGTGGGTTTTCTCCCAGATCTTCGGTTTCCTCCCACACTCCAGAGACGTACAGGTATGCAGGTTAATTGGCTTGGTGTATGAGTAATCTGCGGGGATCGCTGGTCGCTGCGGACTCAGTGGGCTGAAGGGCCTGTTTCCACGCTGTATCTCTAAAATTAATATTAGGACCAGAAGGAAATAGACAATAAGAAAAATCAAGTGAAGAAAGGCAGAAGATCTGGACAATGGGATGCAAAACCTCCATTGGTAAGGTGCAGAAAAATGAAGTGCTCGAGAATTGGGTGTTATATTCAAATCACACTGCAAACCCCTCCCCACTTTATTTCTGCAGCTCCAATTCCATTTTGAACAAATGAAATTAGACCCATTAGACTATGTTTGATTCCAGAACTATCTCCCTTACTGGACTTTTCCTGTCATGCTATAGGTCATTAGATTTGTCATTATTTAGAGTGTAGTGCTTTTTGAATGGCTCCATCAGGATTTAAACCTTTAAGAAGAACGTTATAGAAATAGGATTGATAAAAGATACAGAACATAGCACTCGAGCAGAATAAGAGCGACTTATTGGATTTGATAATCTTTTGAAATTCTAACCATAAATGTAAATTATGCATTTATTTGGAATTAATATTTCTGGATAAAACTGTAGAGATATTCCATTGTAAAAAGGTTATGATGGAATATCATTAATTGTATTTCAATGAAAAATTTGATTTGATTTGATTTAATTCATTGTCATTCTCTTCAATTAAGAGACAACGAAATTCTTTTTCCCTTAGTCATACAAATAATTTTTTTTAAAAAGCACAGAACACAGCAGTCCACAACACAAACATCCCCACAGCGGCACCAAAGTTCCCCACTGTGAGGGAAGGAACCAAAGTCCAGTCAACATCCTCACTGATGTTCCCCAATGTTCACCCGTGGTCGGGGCTTCCCGAGCACCCTGTAGTCGTGGCGCTATGGGCCGCGCAATGTTCAGGCCCTCTCGCCGGGAATGATGGAACCCCGACGTAGAACGGGAGAACACCCTCAGCGGCCCGGACCTCTGAATCGGCCACCCCACCGGAGTCCGCGGCTCCCGATGTCCACAGGCCTTGCTGGGCGGAGATTCACACTGGCGACCCCCGGCAAAGGGTCCCAGGACTCCGCAATGTTGAGGTCAGCGCCACCCACGTTGGGAGCTCCGCACCCACATCTCCGCGATGTTGGAGCAGCGGCCCAGCACTCCGGCGCCGCCGCTGCTGAAGCTCTGGTCCGGTCCGGCAGGAAAGGCCACGCTAATCCAGTTAGTAGGCCGTGAGGAGGGGGGCGAGGACGCGACTCGAATAATAGCCTCATCCTTGCCAGGAAGCGACTGCAAGACGGCTTCCCCCCTTACCATACCCACTTCCCCCCACATAAAACACTGAAAAAAACTTTAAAAAACATACATTAAACATAACAAAAAAACAAAAAGAAAACCAGACTGTGGGCGGAGGCAGCTAGTAACAGCGCCACCGGATGTCCAATTAAGCTATTGCATCTGCTAAATTATGTAAAGAAGAATCATAGAACCAGTATGTTACCAATCACTTGTATGTTTTTTATATCTGACTGGAGATATGTTGGAAGAAATTCATGTTCCCTGTTAAAAAATCCACCACGTATGCAGTTTTTGTTCAACATATACTATCGCAGGTACTATCGCAACGTTTAAGAAAGCAGGTACTATTGCAACATTTAAGAAACATTTACACAGGTACATGGATAGGACAGGTTTAGAGGGATATGGGCCAAACACAGGCAGGTGGGACTAGTGTGGATGGGACATGTTGGTCAGCATGGGCAAGTTGGGCCAGGGGTCCTGTTTCCACACTGTATGACTCTACAAACTCTATGTTAAAGAATAAAGTCTCGACAATACAATACTCTTTCGTTACTGTCAAATGCAAAGTCAAAAGAGTTTATTGTCATGTGTCCCTGACAGGACAATGAAATTCTTTCTTTGCATAGCACAACAGAACATAGTAGGCATTGACTACAATTATATACGTAAATACACACATGAATTAATAAATTAATAAAGTGCAAATAACAGATGGAGGGGTATTAATGTTCAGAGTTTTGTCCGAGCCAAGTTTAATAGCCTGATCTGTTCTGAAATGTTATTCTAAGTCTTAGAGATGAGCTAATAACCTGTTCAATGAAAATTGATATCAAAGGAATAGCTCTGTTACTTTTAACTAAATAAAGGTTCGCAGCACGGTGGCGTAGCAGTAAAGTTGCCTCCTACAGCACCAGAGATCTGGGTTCATTCCTGACTATGGATGCTGTCTGTACGGAGTTTGTACGATCTCCCTGTAACTTTTGTGGGTTTTCCCCGGAGCTCTGATTTCCTCCCACACTCTAAAGACGAACAGGTTTGTTGGGTAATTGGCTTGGTAAAATTGTGAATTGTCCCAGTGTGTGCAGGATAGTGTTAATGTGCAGGAATCGCTGGTCGTTGCGGACTCAGTGGGCCGAAGGTCCTGTTGCTGCGCTGTATCTCTAAACTAAACTTAAAACTAAACTATAATCGTTCATACCACCCAAGGAAACAACATGACTTCACATGTCTATCTATATCAGCTTTTTGTTCTCACTAAACTTTGTGTCCATTGGTCTCATCTGCACCAATTAGTTATCCATATTGTGTTAATGTTGCAGTGTTCAGCTTTAGCTTCCCATTGTGGCAAAACAAAACATGCTACCACAATTACCAAATAAATATCCTCATCTCTGTGCAATAATATTTGATTGATGATCTATCATTTATTAAGCAGCCAAAAGACATAACCTCCCACTCTCTGTCAAAATTCATCATTAAATTTAAAAGCCATTAATACATCTCTTAGTTCTTTTCAGCTTCAGTGGAAAGCAATCCATATTTAAAGTACCTCTTCGCAACTAGTTATGATAATATAAGGCTTTGAGGATGTAATGGGCTCTAAGTTATCATGAATTATCAGTAATTTTATTATGTTTGGAGTTGAAACCATAAACTAAATTATCCATTTATAATTTTGAGAAGAAACCGTAATAATGAACAGACATGTGCAGGACAAGGAATAAAACATTAAATGTAATGTTTTATTCTTTATTCTTTGGAGCGCAGAAGGTTAAGGGGGGACTTGATTGAGGTCTTTAAAATGATGAAAGGGATAGACAGAGTTGACGTGGATACGTTTTTCCCATTGAGGGTAGGGAAGATTCAAACAAGAGGGCATGACATGAGAATTAAGGGACAGAAGTTTAGGGGTAACGTGAGGGGGAACTTCTTTACTCAGAGGGTGGTGGCTGTGTGGAATGAGCTTCCAGCAGAAGTGGTGGAGGCAGGATCGATTTTAACATTTAAAAGTAAAGTGGATAGGTATATGGACGTGAAGGGAATGGAGGGGTATGGAGGGAATGGAGCAGGTAGATGGGACTAGGGGAAACAAATGGTCGGCGCGGACTGGAAGGGCCGAGAGGGCCTGTTTCCGTGCTGTAATTGTTATATGGTTATATGGTTATAATACTTGTGGAGCCATTATCATGGGCCGCGGAACTGGGGGGGTTGCAAGCCCCTCCACTTTTTTGGCGAGATATGCTTCAGAACCCGAAATTATCCGGCCCGCAGGCGTATTTTTCTCATCTTCTGAGGGCTTTCAGAATCTCAGAACAAGCGCACAGTGAGCATGGCAAAATCAAAGATCATAGTGTGGTGCTCCGCTTGATGATCTTTGGGCAAAACCATGACCAGCCGTGGCGGAAACGAACTGCCCCCCCCCCTCCCCCAAACCCTCCCTCCCCTCCGCTCAACGGCCAATTACAGCGCGGTTCACAGTCGAGATATGGGGCAGTGAATGAAGCGCTGTGATTAGCCGCCGAGCAGCAGGGAGGGAGGGTGAGAGAGTGAGTCGGCCCCGAGAGGGAGGGAGAGAAAGAGAGTCGGCCCATAGAGGAAGGGGGAGAGAGAGAGGGGGGGGGGGAATATATCCCCCCCACTTTTTGAGTTGGGGAATGGCCTGTATTATCCCCCAGTTTGTAGGTCGAGGCAACAACAAGAAATAATAATTATGCTACCCTCCCCCTGCTCAGTCGCTCCGCTCCCTTACTGGGTACCCCCGAGGTCGGTGATCCTTGCACTAAACGTTATGGCCTTTATCCTGCATCTGTACACTGCAGATGGCTTGTTTATAATCATGTATAGTCTTTTCACTGACTGGATAGCATGCAACCAAAAGCTTTTCACTGTACCTTAGTACACATGACAATAATAAACTAAACTAAATATGCACAGTCTTGCTAGAACCTCTGGAGGTTTTGCAGTTAGAATAATATCTGCTCTTTGTATTTCAACCTCTTTATGTAGGCTACCATTCCATTAGCTTATGTTTTTTGTACCTGTCCATTAGCTTTTATTGATTACTCCAATGGACTGCTGAAGCACTCCTTCCTTGCTTCTCACATAGTCTGTGTTGCTTTGTTCCAAATTGGATGACTTCACACCTCCCCATATTGAACTCCCACTACACAACTTACTGTTACACATAGCTTAGTTTTGCCACCATACCTGGATTTCTGGCTTTCTATCATTCATGAGTACATTTCTGGAGTCGGGATTCAAGTCAAGAGTGTTTTATTGTCATATGTCCCAGATAGTGCAAGAAGGGACAGAGCTGGCTATACTTTTTGAGAAGGGTCCGCTCCTTCAACGCCTGCAGTAAGATGCTGCAGATGTTCTACAAATTGGTGGTAGCCAGTGCCACCTTCTTCGCTGCCGTGTGCTGGGGCAGCAGGGCGGAGGCCACGGACGCCAGTAGAATTAACAGACTAACCAGGAAGGCTAGCTCCGTCCTGGGGGCGGAGCTGGATTCATGGGAGGTGGCCCTGGAGGGGAGGATGCTCCTCAAACTGTGGAGCATCTTGGACAATACAGCTCACCCCTTCCATGACACACTGAGGGGTACATTCAGCACCAGTGTGTAAGAAGGAACTGCAGATGCTGGTTTAAACCGAAGATAGACACAAAAAGCTGGAGTCTCAGAGGGACAGACAGCATTTCTGGAGAGAAGGAATGGGTGACATTTCCGGTTAAGACCCTTCTTCTCTTCTACCTTCCAGAAGATGTCTACCTTCAGCAAGAGACTGTTTCCACCAAGATGCAGGACAGAATACCACAGGAGATCTTTCTTCCCTGTGGCTATCAAACTGTACAACTGCTCCCTCCCCTCCCTTCACATGTTTGAACATTTTCATTAATAACTCGATAAATAAAGCATAACATTTTTAGATAAGGCGATTTTGGACTCATGGGGAAAAATGTCTACTGGAATATGTAAAAATTATACTGTTACCGCGTTGTTTTTTCACGAAGATGTGATTCCACATAAACACACAAACACACAAACACACACACACAAATAAATACACATCCAAGATCAGAGTTTTATGTATAGAGATGTATTTTGGGTTTTGGGGTTTTTATGACTGTTGGCAGATCAATTTCCCTCCTGGGATAAACAAAGTTCTATCGTATCGTATATTGTATCCTATCGCATCATAAAAAAATGATATTCTTACTTGCAGCAGCACACCAGAATATGTAAATATTGTACACTGTAAGCAATGTAATAAATGAGTGAGACAAAAAAAAGTTCAGTGTGCGTATTTATTTATGCATACAGTGAAAATCTGAGGCCCAGTATAACTCACTGCGGGAACACCACGAGCCATATCCTATCAATCAGGATACATACTCTTTTTCGCTACTGTTCCTCTTTCCTTTCATCTGATTCTCAATCCAAATAAAACCCTTAATTGTACAGTTATGTTAGAACAACAGACTTTCATTTTGAACTCAATCCCAAAATTTCAGAAAAATTCCAAAATAGGATCATAAAAGTGAATATATGTCATAATACATGTGTATAATTATCACCCCGACAGTCACTAAACAGTATTTCCTGATGCAGTATAACAAAACTCTGCATTAAACTTTAAAGTGCTTAATAGGCTTTAGTTCATATATAAGAGCATGGAGCCACTTGGAAATGGACACGCAGGAACAAATATAAAAAAGGTCAAACATAGTTGGCAGCATTTCTAAATGCCGTATGGAGTCATTCGATTTGTAGGTTCGCGAGTCTGAGAGATAAATTAAAAACATATTATCAGCCCTGAGTTGTGCAAATAAGTTTGCACTCACACCTTCGTATGGTGCCTTTGAATTTAACAATGTTTATTATTTTCTGTTTGTAAGGAAGTGTGAGGCGGTGCACTTTTGAGAGGTCTAAGGTAAGGGGAACGTTCACAGTTAATGGCAGGAGCCCTTAACAACATTGATGTACGGAGGGATCTTGGGGTCCAAGTACACAGTTCCCCGTAAGTGGAAACCCAAGTGGATAGAGTGGTGAAAAAGGTATGCTTGCATTCATAGGTAGAGGCATTGAGCATACGAGTCAGGAAGCCATGATGCAGACTTTAGCTGCATTTGGAGTATTTTGTTTGGAGTTCTGGTTGCCCTATTACAGAAACTTTTTTTCAGTTTCTTACCTTGCCGTAGATGCGATTACTTTTCGGATCGCATTCTCCGGTCGCTCTGTGGCCTACCATCGATGGAGCTGGAGGCCTCCTTGGACTGACCTTGAGTAGCACTGCGGGGCATGGACTTACATCGGAGTCGATCCCTTGCCTGAGATCGCTCCAACCGTGTCCTGCGGACTTTTCATCGGGAGCTCACAGTCTCGGGAGAGGCCGTGGATGTCAGTAGCTCCAACATCGCGGAAAGTTCGACCAGCCCTGACATGGGGTTCGATCGCCTGGCGTGGGGGAGCTGACATTCCCCCTGATGCAGGAGCTGATTGCCTCGACGCGGAGGGCCTGCTGCCGGCTACGGGAGTCAAGATCATCCCGTCAACGGAGGGCTCGAGGCCCCCGACCGCGGAGAGCAAAGGGAAGAGATTGAACTTTTATTTGCCTTCCTTCACAGTGGAATTTGGAGGAGTCACTGTGATGGATGTTTATGTTAAAATGTGTTTTGTGTGTCCTGTTGTTTTTTTATTTGCATGACTGGCTTGGCAAATGAAATTCCTCGTATGTTGCTAAATATTCTTGGCTAATAAAGTATTATTATTATTGTGATTGTGAAACAGGCCCTTCTGCCCAACTTGTCCATGCTGACCTAGATCCCCATCCAACATAGTCCCATTCTATGCTCTGAACCCAACATAGACTTTGTGTTCCTTACATCAAAGTTTGGTAAATCCATCACAATGCCAGATGATATTCGGGAACCTGAGATAAAGGACTATATATGGCAGAGTGCATTGGTGATGGGGAGGAGGACAAGTTGGCTTGGTGGTCACATCTATAATCTTTGAGATAGGCAATAAAATATGGGAAGCACGCCAATTTCCTGTGGTTTTTGCTCTGAAAGGAGATGAAAGCATTATGCTGAATTATGTAGCGATATATTGTGTTAGCAATAAGGCCCATTTTTCATTTTAATAATTTAAGTTGTCATAAACAAGAAAATAATAAACATTTAAAAGTGATATAGAAATAATATAGTACAGATATTAGATATTTGAAATAAAACAGGAAAATACTGCAAATATCTGATTGGGCCCATCTCCAGATAAATATTGCACTAACGATACAATTGGTAGAGTTGCTGCCTCACTGCACCAGAGACCCAGGTTCGATCCTGACCTCGGGACCTCCTGACTTCCACACTGTCTGTGTGGAGTCTGCAAGTTCTCCCTGTCACACGTGAGTCCTACAGTTTCCCCCCACATCCCAAAGATGGGATACGTGGATACGTTTTTCCCATTGAGGGTAGGGAAGATTCAAACAAGAGGGCATGACATGAGAATTAAGGGACAGAGGTTTCGGGGTAACGTGAGGGGGAACTTCTTTACTCAGAGGGTGGTGGCTGTGTGGAATCAGCTTCCAGCAGACGTGGTGGAGGCAGGATCGATTTTAACATTTAAGAGTAAAGTGGATAGGTATATGGACGTGAAGGGAATGGAGGGGTATGGTCTGAGTGCAGGTAGATGGGACTAGGGGAAAACAAATGGTCGGCACGGACTGGAAGGGCCGAGAGGGCCTGTTTCCGTGCTGTAATTGTTATATGGTTATATGGTTATATGTGCGGGTATGTAGGTTAATTGGCCCCTGTAAAACAAATGTTCCAAATGCCCAGGGTGTGGATTAAAAAATGGGATAACGTAGAACCAGTGTGAACGGGTGGATCGATGGTTGGTGTGGGTGTGATCGGCAGAAAGCCCTGTTTCCATGCCCTATCTCTAAACTAAACTAAAAAGCCGTTCTTCATTGGCATTTCAAAATCGGTGCAGGCATTCACTGACCTAGACAGCTCAGAATAGCCCATTAAACATCTTACAGGCAGCACTATATTCAGGCCCTCGGACATATCTATATTACTAAAAGTCTGATCTTGACCACCTCCTGTTGTTCTGTATATTGATTTTTAGATGTCAATGTCCATACTAGCCCTCTGGAAACCAGTCCCTTCAGCCCACAACACCCATATTAGCGCTCCAGAAAGCACCCCCCCCCCCCCCACTGGCCACCAATATTGGAATAGGTGGAGAGGTGGAATATTGCGTTGGGGGACCAGCCCTCCCGTGTGATGCTGGGACCCAACGGGTCCCACTTAGTCTGATATCATCCTGTATGCCCTTAGCAAACTTTTCTCACATCTTTTGACTGTGAGTCTGTAAGGCTCTTTGACTTTTCTAGTAAAGGACATTATTTTCTTTCCACCTCTTCCACAAGCAATACAGTTAAAAATCTGAAAACATTTGCAATTGCTCCTGTCCACACTGTGCCATTGCTCATTTTAATTATTTTCCTGGGCCACTGGCTTCACTTGCTGCACAATTCCCACCTCTTCATTGTGTCTGTCTCCAGTGGTATGAATATTGAGTTCTCTAACTTCAAGTAAACCTCTCTCTAATGTTCCTCCCCCACCCTAGTTCTCCAACTAGTTTCACTGTCCTCCTGACTAATTTTGCTGTCGGTTTGCCGCCCTGTCGTCACCCTTCCCCTCTGCCATCAATGGACCATTGTACATTTCCTTGACCATCATCTGCTTACATCTGTCCGTGTCACACCTTCCATTCTCTTTGTACCCTTCCAATTTTTTAGTCTCCCACTCTCCTGACTGGCTGAAGAAGGGTTTCGACCTGAAATGTCGCATTCAGAGACGGACATTGAGTGCTGCTGGAAGGTCGTCAACTTGGGGAAAGACGTCCTTTGGTCTGCTCGAGCTTTGTTGACCTCCCAACAGAGCAAGATGTCCGTCGGGGAATGTTGCCGACTGGCTCGCCGCAGACTGCAAGGGGTATGAGCCTGCAGCTGAGGGACACACTAACGCTTGTTTTTTGTAGGTGAGGACCTCAGTCTGGGGTCCTTCCTCTGCTGGACATGGGGGGCAAGGTGTGGTGGAGACTCCCCTCAAAATAAGGGAAGCGATTTCACGCCAGTGGGCCACAGGAGTGGCAAGGGTGTGGGGCAAAATTGTGAATTGGGAAAACAGTATTGAATGTACACCTCACTCGCTCTTCATCTACTCCGTTTTTTAGGCCCCCATTCCCTCATCTTCACCATGGCTGTCCAGTCACTCTACACCTCCATCACTCTACACCATCCCCCATCAGGAGGGTCTCAAAGGCCTCCGTTTCTTCCTCGACCGCAGAACCAACGAATCCCCGTCTACTGATACTCTCCTCCGCCTAGTGGAACTGGTCCTTACCCTTAATAACTTCTCGTTTGACTCCTCCCATTTCCTCCAAATACAAGGCGTAGCTATGGGCACGCGCATAGGCCCCAGTTATGCCTGCCTGTTTGTAGGGTACGTAGAACAATCCTTGTTCGAGACGTACCAGGGCCCCATCCCCGACCTCTACCTCCGCTACATCGACGACTGCATTGCTGCTACCTCCTGCACCCACACACAACTCACTGACTTCATCCATTTCACCACTAACTTCCATCCGGCACTCAAATACACCTGCCCCCCCCTTGTCCTCACCTTCCACCCTACCAGCCGTCACGTACAACAATAATCCTCCGACATTTTCACCACCTTCAACGTGATCCCACCACTTGCCACATCTTCCCATCCCCTCCCCTGTCTGCTTTCTGCAGAGACTGCTCCATCCGTAACTCCCTGATCAAGTCATCCCTACCCACCTGAACCACCCCCTCTCCGGGCACCTTCCCCCCCCCCCCCCCCCCCCCCCCCCCCCCCCCCCCCCCCCCCCCCCCCCCCCCCCCCCCCCCCCCCCCCCCCCCCCCCCCCCCCCCCCCCCCCCCCCCCCCCCCCCCACCATCACATCAGTCTGAAGAAGGGTTTCGACCCGAAACGTTGCCTATCTCCTTCACTCCATAGATGCTGCCTCACCCGCTGAGTTTCTCCAGCATATTTGTCTTCCTTTGAATGTACTGTATGTACAGCCTTGGAGAATGTCGGATTAAGTTTTTTGCACAGTTCCTGTATTGTATATATTTATTTACTTGAATAAAGTCTATTTTGAAATGATATTTTTCCCGAAATGTCACCCATTTCTTCTCTCCAGAGATGCTGCCTTTCCTGCTGAGTTACTCCAGCATTTTGTGTCTATCTTCTTCATAAGAGGTGCAGGGCAGCTTTAAGCAATGCATGCTTGTTTTAACTGCCGCAAAGAAGTTACTATTTTTGGCCTGTTGCTGCTGCGTGCAGCCAATGAACACTGCAGTTAGCACGGACTGCACACAGTAATCATGCTAATTAGCAGGCAGCAAGAGGATAGTATGCTGGGCGATTTTTTTAATGAATAGTCACAGCTTAATTGCACATCACAATTCTGATACCTGCTTCCATAGGGGGCACACACTTTAGACCATTAAGGTAAATTACATTGAGAAATATTATACCTTTCATTCTGGATTTGACATTCAAAAGTGCTTTATGATTATGAAAGGCATTCCTTGAAGTACAATACAATGCAATACAGTAATCAGCTGTGCCTGTGAATTGCAGTAAAAAAGATCTGTCTGAATTGAAATGTACAATTCAATTAAAAAAGGTTTAAGTGACAGAGCATATCTTTGAATGGAGTGTTGTACGATATTTGCATCCTTAGGATCTAATATAATGTTGCATGTTTACATGGATTAACAACAGATTTCATGTAAATGCAGGAAGGAGCTGCAGATGCTGGTTTATACCGAGGATGGACGCAAATTGCTGGAGTAACTCAGCGGGTCTGAGAGAGAAGGAATAGGTGACGTTTTGGGTCGAGACCCTTCATCGGATCCTCTCCCGACCTCCTTTAGATTTCATAATTAGCGTACCCATGTCAATAATTTTCTTGGGGCTAGAAAAGGGCGGCACGGTGGCGCAGTGGTAGAGTTGCTGCCTTACAGCGCCAGAGACCCATGTTCGATTTTGACCACGGATGTTTCTCTGTACGGAGTTTGTACGTTCTCCCCGTGACCTGCGTGGGTTTTCTCCGGGATCTCCGGTTTCCTCCCACTCTCGAAAGGCGTACCGGTTTGTAGGTTAATTGCCTCGGTATAATTGTAAATTGCCCCTAGCGCATGTAGGATAGTGTTAGTTTACGGAGGGGTCGCTGGTCGGTGCGGACTTGGTGGGCTGAAGGGCCTGTTTCCGCGCTGTACCTCTCAATTAAACTAAACTGAAAACATAATGCATGGTTCAAAATATCTTACCTCGAGTTGTGATCGTGCGCCCACTGTTCCAAAGTTTTCCTCACATCCAAAATCGTGCAATGGAAACTATGATCTGTGAATGTGACCTTGTGCTATGGGGTCAACAGGGAGAGAGGGCCAGTTGTTGTAACTGCATTTGAAGACCAGGAAAGTAATCAATCTGCTCTTCTCAGCTAACAGTAATTCATAAAGCTGTGTACAATTGTCAGATGTACAATTGCCACAGAACGCTGTGGAGGCCAAATCAATGGATAATTTTAAGGCAGAGATAGATAGATTCTTGATTAATGCAGATGTCAGATATTATGGCGAGAAGGCAGGAGAATGGGGTTAGGAGGGAAAGATAGATCAGCCATGATCGAATGGCCTAATTCCGCTCCTATCACTTTACAATGACATAATTTATGAATATTGGATTTCCAATTTTAGGTAACTAGCCCACAAAAAACCCCTTTCCCCTCTTTCTCCCCAAAGACCCCACACCGCTTAATTACCCCCCCCCCCCTCCACTTCCCTCGCCTCTGCTCTGACTGACCTGGCACTGGTCCCCCCCCCCATCCACCTGCATCCCTTCCACCAACTGCACAATTCACAATTCTTCTATCTCCGAGCTTCACAACTTGCAACTCTTTCTCCTTTTGGGCTCCTACGCGTCCCCTCATCAATGGCCTTTGTCCAACAATCTGCCTTTCAACAAACCCCCTCACCCTGCCTTGTAAAACTGATCACCACCATGAAACCTACGACCAACCCCCTCGACACTGTCCCCTCTGCCCCCTAAAGGACGTCATCATAACAGCCGGTCCCAGTATCCTCGCCATCTTCAACAGTTCTCTGGCCACTGGCACTGTGCCTACCTGCTTCAAGCACGCGGTGGTCCAGCCACTCCTGAAAAAATCTAACCTCGACCCCACCTTGCCAAACAACTACAGACCCATTTCTAAACTGCCTTTCCTCTCAAAAGCCCTTGAAAAGGTAATCTTAAGTCAACTTATGCCTTACATTCACCAAAATACTATCTTGGAAACCTTTCAATCTGGTTTCAGGGCTCACCACAGCACAGAGTCTGCCTTGTTGAAGGTACATAAGGACTTACTGCTCACCGTTGACTCCGGCGACTGACCTCAGCGCAGCATTTGACACAGTCGACCGTACCATCCCAATTGACCGTCTCCGGTATGGGGTTGGTATTGATGGACTGCCCCGAGCTGGTTCATTTCCTACCTCAAAGGTATGAGTTTCTCTACTAACATAGGCAACTCTTTCTCTTCCCCAGCTAGCCTCTGCTGTGGGGTTCCACAATGTTCCATCCTTGGCCCCATTCTCTTCTCCCTGTATATGCTCCCCTTAGGCCAAGTCATTGAAAGGCACGGCATTTCCTTCCACTGCTACACAGACGATACACAACTGTATCTCCCCCTGAAGCCAAAAAAACAATCAAATCTGCTTAACCTTACCCGCCGCCTCGAGGATATAAAGTGCTGGATGGCCCAGAACTTCCTCCAACTAAACGAAAGTAAGTCTGAGGTCATCCTTCTCGGCCCCTCGGACAATCAAAATGATAGCAGGCAGCCTTGGAAGCCTTACCCCACTACTCAAACCTCACGTCAAAAACCTTGCCGTGATATTTGACTCAGCACTGAAGTTTGACAAACAAGTCAATGCCGTGGTAAAAGCTAGCTTCTTTCAGCTTCGGATGATAGCTAAAATAAAACAATTCCTCCGGTTTGATGACCTCGAAAAGATCATCCATACATTTATCTCCTCCCGCCCAGATTACTGCAACTCCCTTTACACTGGCATCAGCCAATCTTCCCTGTCCCGCCTGCAACTGGTCCAAAACGCCGCAGCGAGACTCCTGACGGACACCCGAAAAAGGGAGCACATCACTCCGGTCCTGGCCTCTCTCCACTGGCTCCCTGTGCGGTTCCGAATAAATTTCAAGACCCTCCTCTTTGTCTACAAAGCCCTCAATGGGCTTGCACCCACCTACATTAAAAGACCTCACCCACTACACCACCTCCAGGTCCTCAGATCGGCCGACTTGGAGTTGCTGAATGTCCCGCAGTCTAGGCATAAGCTCAGGGGCGACCGGGCCTTTGCGGTCGCAGCTCCTAGACCGTGGATCAGCATCCCCCCTCCCCATTAGAACTGCCCCCTCCATCGACTCCTTTAAGTCTAAAAACGTATCTGTTCTCCCAAGCCTTTCCTGATGTCCTCTGAGTGAGGGCTATTTGTATATATGTATATGGACGTGAAGGGGATGGAGGGGTATGGTCTGAGTGCAGGTAGATGGGACTAGGGGAAAACAAATGGTCGGCACGGACTGGAAGGGCCGAGAGGGCCTGTTTCCGTGCTGTAATTGTTATATGGTTATATGGTTATATGTATGTAGCCTGCTTGTGTATACTGCTCTTATAACAAATGTAAAACACTTTGGTCAACGAGAGTTGTTTTTTAAATGTGCTATATAAATAAATGTGACTTGACTTGACTTGACTAGTGCTTACCTCTTACTGGCCATGCTCTGTCCTGCCCCTGCTCTCTCCCAGCTTTCTTTCACGCTCTCCCCTTTCGTTCAATCTGAAGGTGGGTTGCGGCCTGAAACTTCATTTATCCACGTTCTCCAGAGATGCTGCCTGACCCGCTTGAGTTACTCCAGTATTTTGTGTCTGCTTCATCTCAGGCCCTGTTGGAAAGGTGGGCGTTGGGCCTGTTCTGCATCAGCAGCCTGATTGGAGGCAATTGGAAATAAGAAGTCGGCTCGTCAGAGATATCTACCTTGTTGCTTGTGTGGGAGGCAGAGAGGGTGCTTAGGAATGGTGGACATCAAAATAGACACAAGGTAGAAAAAACTCCAGGGCCTGATCAGATATATCCCAGGACATTACAGGAAACTCGTGAGGATATTGTGGGAGCCCTGGTTGAAATTTACGAGTCGTCCTTAAATACAGGAGAGGTGCCGGAAGACTGGAGGGTGGCAAATGTTGTGCCTCTTCTCAAGAAGGGCTGCAGGGAAAATGCTGGGAACTATAGGCCGGTGAGCTTAACATCTATAATTAGGAAAGTTACTAGAGAGTATTCTGAGGGAGAGGATATACAGGCATTTGGAAGGGCAAGGGCTGATTAGGGATAGTCAGCATGGTTTTGTACGTGGGAGGTCATGTCTCACAAATCTAATTGAGTTTTTTGAAGACGTGACCAATAACGTCGATGAGGGCAGAACTGTAGACGTTGTGTACATGGATTTCAGTAAGGCCTTTGACAAGGTTGTGCATGGTAGGCTGCTCTGGAAGGTTAGATCGCATGGGGTCCAAGGAGAGATGGCTGAATGGATAGCAAATTGGCTCCATGGAAGGAAGTGGAGGGTGATGGTGGAAGGTTGCTTCTCCGACTGGAGGCCTGTGATTAGTGATGTGCCTCAGGGTTCGGTGCTGGGCCCGTTACTGTTTGTCATCTGCATCAATGATTTGGATGAGAATATACAGGGCAAGATTAGCAAGTTTGCCGATGACGGTTGTGTACAAAAGTTAGTGGTTTTGTAGATAGTTTGCCGATGACGGTTGTGTACAATTGCAGAAGGATCTGGATCGATTGGCCAGGTGGGCGGAAGAATGGTTGATGGAATTTAATACAGTAAATGGTCGGCCTCTGGGTAGTGTTGTGGAGCAGAGGGATCTAGGAGTACAGGTGTTTGGTTCCTTGAGGGTCGAGTCACAGGTAGATAAGGTGGTCAAAAAGCCTTTTTGAACTTTGGCCTTGATCAGTCACAGTATTGAGTATAGAAGTTTGGAGGTCACGTTGCAGTTGTATAAGACGTTGGTGAGACTGCATTTAGAATATTGCGTTCAGTTCTGGGCACCATGTTATAGGAAAGATATTGTCAAGCTTGAAAGGATTCAGAAAAGATTTACGAGGATGTTGCCAGGACTAGAGAGTGTGAGCTACAGGGCGAGGTTGAATAGGCTGGGTATCTATTCCATGGAGCGCAGGAGGATGAGGCGTGATCTTATATAGTTGTACAAAATCATGAGAGGAATAGATCGGGTAGGTGCACAGAGTCTCTCGCCTAGAGTAGGTGAATCGAGGACCAGAGGATATAGGTTCAAGTTAAAGGGGAAAAGATGTAATAGGAATCCGAAGGGTAACTTTTTCACACCAAGGGTGGTGGATGTATGGAACAAGCTGCCAGAAGAGGTAGTTGAGGCGGGGACTATCCCATTGTTTAAGAAACAGTTAGACAGGTACATTGATAGGACATGTTTGGTGGTAAATGGACCAGGCGCAGGCAGGTGGGACTTGTGTAGCTGGGACATTGTTGGCCGGTGTAGGCAAGTTGGGCCGAAGGACCTGTTTCCACACTGTTTCACTCTATGACTCTATGACACAAAGTGCTGGAGTAACTCAACGGGTCAAATTGGGGATATCTATTTAGATAGGGTGGATCAGATCTGAAGTCAGACTTTGGAATCTCAGTGGCAGCAGATTGTTAAGTCTGGACCTTGGATGAGGTTTGGGATGGTGATAGCAGAGGGTGGATCAGAGATAGGCTGTCGATGTAATGTGGTTTTAGTTTAGTTTAGTTTAGTTTTGAGACACAGTGTGGAAACAGGCCCTTCAGCCCACCGAGTCTGTGCTGACCAGCAATCCCCTGCACATGAACACTATCCTACACACACCAGGGATCAGGATTGAACCGTGGTCAGGATTGAACCCGGGTCTGTTGCGTTGTAAGGCAGCAACTCTACCGCTGCGCCACCGTGCCGCACCAATGCAACTGTATAATGAACAATAACTGAACAGCAACTGTATAATGATAGCTTCCGGAACAAGGTGGCACAGGTGCATCTGACATGATTCAGAAAGTGTAGAGCATAGAATGCAGGAGGTTGGCAATGAATTGGGCAGATTGGACAAAACAATACCAAATTACATTAATTGCAGGAAAATGTGAGGCATCGCATCTGAGGAGGTGCAATAAGGGAAAGCAGTGCCTAATAAATCAGAGAATATTGAGAGCTGTGGTGAAACAGAGGGACCTCCATGCCTATGGATACTTGAAGACAGGTACACAGGTTGATATGTTGGTCACGAAAAAGCATATGGGATTCTTTGTTTTATTGGTCAAGCCAATGCAATGGTTGTAGAAGGACACAGTATAATTGCAGCAGGAGTAGGAAGCTATTCTGGTGAGATAACAACTTGCGCACTGTATATAATTCTGAACACCATATAACAGGGAAGATGTGATAGGTCTGCACTGGTGCAGAGCAGATTTACAAGGATGGTTGAAGAAGGGTCCTGACCTAATGCTTATTCCAGCACTTTGTGTCCTTTTTTGTAAACCAGCATCTGCAGTTCTTTGATTTTACAAGGATGTTGTCATGAGTAAACAATTTTAACAATGAGGAAGGATTGAATAGACTGGGTGTGCTTCCTTCGGAAGATAGAATGCCAAGAGGAGTCTTATTTGAGGGGTAGAAAATTATGAAGGGCCTAGATAAAGAGGAAGGACCTATTTTACTTAGCAGAGGAATCAGAATCTCTTATGAGGAGTATTTCTGAGCCATTTTACCAGCTGGGGTTAATAATAGCTGCTAATACAAATATCAGGGTTAATAATCATTCAGGCATCTCCAGATGAACTACATTATTATTCCAGCTCCAACTGAACAGATAACTCAATAACAAGTACTTCAGTGGGACCCATGGGAATTTCCCAGCTGGCATCTACCTGGAACAACAGTGAAGCATAAATAGACAGTCTGAACAAGAGTCTTGACCCAAAATGTCACCCATTCCCTCTCTTGAACCAATTTTCATGCCAATTTTCTTTCTTATTTCAACTCCCGTGTGTTTCTCCCAGTATTCCTTAATTCCTGGGACTATTCTGTGAAGGTGCTTCCTTCTCATTGATGCTCTGCGGCACCATCTGGTGGCAATGCAATGAATGAACAATTCTCTCCAAATTGTTTGACTGCAATTGGATGAAGGGAGAAGATGACTTAAAGGGCTTATATTGATAATGTGAAGGAAGGAACTGCAGATGCTGGTTTACATCGAAGAGAGACACAAATGCTGGAGTGACTGGGGAAAATTCTGAAGAATTTTCAGAGTCTCGACCCGAAACATCATCCATTCCTTCTCTCCAGAGATCATAAGGTCATATGATCTCTGGAGAGAAGGATAGACTCGGCTTGTACTCACTGAAATTTAGAAGATTGAGGGGTGATCTCATAGAGACTTACAAAATTCTTAAGGGGTTGGACAGGCTAGATGCAGGAAGATTGTTCGCGATGTTGGGGAAGTCCAGGACAAGGGGTCACAGTTTAAGGATAAGGGGGAAGTCTTTTAGGACCGAGATGAGAAAATCGTTTTTCACACAGAGAGTGGTGAATCTGTGGAATTCTCTGCCACAGAAGGTTGTTGAGGCCAGTTCGTTGGCCATATTTCAGAGGGAGTTGGATGTGGCCCTTGTGGCTGAAGGGATCAGAGGGTATGGAGAGAAGGCAGGTACAGGATATTGAGTTGGATGATCAGCCATGATCATATTGAATGGCGGTGCAGGCTCGAAGGGCCGAATGGCCTGCTCCTGCATCTAATTTCTATGTTTCTATGTTTCTATAAGTGATCGGAGAAGAATTCGGTCATTTGGCCAATCAAGTCTACTCTGTCATGCAATCAAGTCTACTCTGACATTTAATCTATCTAAAAAATTCTAACTAGTTTGTGAGACATGATATCCCGCACACAAATCCATGATGATTATCCCTAATCATTCCTTAACTTTCCAAGTGCTGGTAGATCATGTCCCTCAGAATCCCTTCTGGCAACCTCCCCACAACAGATGTCAAGCTCAGGCCTGTGGTTCCCTGGTTTGTCCTTGTTGCCCTTCTTAATGTAAGGGAACAGCATTAACCACCCTCCGCTGGAAGCTCACCCGTGGCTAAAGATGAAGCAACTATATCTGCAAGGGCCTCGACAATTTATTTCCGAGCTTCTCAATAGGTCCGAGAATGTACTTGGATTTATCCAGTTTTATGTACTTTAAGACTGCCAATAACTCCTCTTTGGTCTATTGTATATGTTGTTCAAGATGTGACTCTTAAAAATCGGCAAGACCAAACATAGACTGGACGATCATTTCGCTGAACACCTTCACTCAGTCCACCTGGACCCACCTGATCTCCCGGTTGCAAAACACTTTAATTCCCCTTCCCATTCCCACACTGACCTTTCTGTCCTAGGCCTCCTCCATTGTCAGAGTGAGGCTAATCGCAAATTGGAGGAAGAGCCTCTCATATTTCATTTGGGCAGCCCACAACCCAGTGATAGAGACTTGATTTCTTTAACTTCAAGTAACCCCGGCACTTCCTCTCTCCCCATCCCTCCCCCACCCAAATCTCACCAGGTTCCCGTTCTCAGCTAGCAAACAGCTAACAATGGCCTGTTCTCTTTATCATCGTTATTTTTTGCATATATTTCATTCGTTTGTTCTATATCTTCATCACTGTCTATATAACTCGTTTCCCTTTCCACTGACTAGTCTGAAGAAGGGTCTTGAACCAAAACATCACCCATTCCTTCTTCCAGAGATGCTACCTGTACCTCTGAGTTACTCCAGCATTCTGTGTCTATCTCCGGTTTAAACCAGCATCTGCAATTCCCTCCTAGACACTTCTCTTTGGTTAATTGGTCATATCCAGGACATCACAACTCATTTGCCTCAATTCTTTAGCTTCTATGATTTTCTTCTCAGTAAAACATCACATGATCTATCCATTGAAATTGGCACCTCTTCTCCAGTGACTCTATACATGGATGGCCTGCTAATCTTTAAGGGGGACCTATTATCTCCCTACCTACCCTTCTACTCTTTACATGCCTGTAGCATATTTTCTTTTACGTTGTCTGACTTACCCATCTCATGCTCTCTTTCTGATGTGCTAATTCCACTCTTAAGTGGAATTAAGAAAGTGGAATTACCACCAGGGGGCGCCGCGCGATTGGCATCCCCGCCATCAGTCTGTTTGTTTTTTTGTCTTTTTGTTTACACACACTAAAAATAGTGTGTTAAAAGTTTGTGTAAATGTTCTCCGGTTGATTTTATGTGGGGGGGAAAGGGAGGGGGAGGGGGAGGGGAAGGGGAAACTTTTTTTTCAGTTTCTTACCTTGCCGGAGCTGCGATTACATTTCAGATCGCATTCCACGATCGCTCTAGGGCCCACCATCATAGAAACATAGAAACATAGAAACATAAAAAATAGGTGCAGGAGGAGGCCATTCGGCCCTTCGAGCCAGCACCGCTATTCATTGCGATCATGGCTGATCGTCCCCAATCAATAACCCGTGCCTGCCTTCTCCCCATATCCCTTGATTCCACTAGCCCCCAGAGCTCTATCTCACTCTCTATTAAATCCATCCAGTGATTTGGCCTCCACTGCCCTCTGTGGCAGGGAATTCCACAAATTCACAGCCCTCTGGGTGAAAACATTTTTTCTCACCTCAGTCTTAAATGGCTTCCCCTTTATTCTAAGACTGTGGCCCCTGGTTCTGGACTCGCCCAACATTGGGAAAAGAATTTCCTGCATCTAGCTTGTTGATGGAACTGGAGGCCTCCTCGGACTGACCTTGGGCCCCACCACGGGGCGTGGATTTACATCGGAGTCGGAGAACATAAAAACACTGCACAGGGAGAATGTAAAACACCTCTGGCACTGTGAGGCGACAGCTCTCCAAGCTATGCCACTGTGCCTCCTTGTTAAGCAAAGCAATACATGTTTTCCATGTTGCATACATTTAAATACAGACCAAGATTCTCTAAAGTCCTCAAAATGTTTTCATGGCTCCATCCTAAGTCTAATTTCCTAAATCTAAGAGGGAACTGTGATGTGTTTGTGCTGTACATTAACTGTTTTGCCATTATTTGTCATTATTAAATAATAATGCTTTGTCATCTATTGGTACTGTTAGTGAAGGATAATTATTTCTTTCCACCTTTTACTATTCAGGAGATGGTATTAGCTGGAGCAATAAATATCTGTGATGATTGTATACCTTGGAATGCAGACCAAGATTCCCAAAAGACCCAAATAGATATTTTCTTTCAATGTTTGCACCTCTTTTCAACTGACCAACCAAAGTCTAATTTTCAAAGGTATTTTCACAGCCTTTGCTGTGTTTTGATAATTGTTCTTCAAAGTGCTTAATCAACACTCCAGGAAATTCTGCTTCAATGATTCATCGCTATCCTCTGGTCCTTATACATGTTGAAAATATTCAGGAAACATACGCACATTACTCAACCTTACACCAAAGATCATTTTTTTCAATGATACATTACCTGTTATGGTTAATGTATCAGCAAGTTTAAGGACTTAGATTTAGTTTAGTTTAGAGGTACAGCGCGTAATCAGGCCCTTCGGCCCACCGAGTCTGCACCGACGAGCGATACCCGCACATTTACACTACCCTACACACACTAGGGACATTTTACACTTATACCAAGCCAATTAAGCTACAAACTTATACGCCTTTGGAGTGTGGGAGGAAACCGAAGATCTCGGAGAAAACCCACGCGGTGACGGGGAGAACGTACAAAATCCGTACAGACAACACCCGCAGTTGGGATTGAACTCAGGTCTCCGGTGCTTCAAGCACTGTAAGCAGTAACTCTACTGCTGCGCCACCGTGCCTTCCAATGACTTTCTAGTTTTTAGTTTAGTTCATTGTCTTGTGTACCGAGGTACAGTGAAAAGCTTTCGTTGCGTGTTATCCAGTCAGCGGAAAGACAATAAATGATTACAATCGAGCCATTTACAGTGTATAGATACATGATCAGGGAATAACGTTTAGTGCAAGGTAAAGCCAGCAAAGTCCGATCAAGGATAGTCCAAGAATCACCAAAGAGGCAGACTGCTCTCTAATTGATGTAGAATGGTTCTGTTGCCTGATAACATCGGGGAATAAACTGTCCCTGAATCTGGAGGTGCGCGTTTTCACACTTCTATACCTTTTGACTGATGGGAGAGGGGAGAAGAGGGAGTGGCCAGGGTGCGACTCGTCCTTGATTATGCTGCTGGCCTTGTAAAGGCAGCGTGAGGTATAAATTGAGTCAAATGAAGGGAGGTTGATTTGTTCCCAACGACCCATAACAACCCTAAACAACTAAAGATGCGCTCTGGAAAGCATCTTTCGGGATACATCATTGCAAGGTTTGGGAACAACTCCATCCACCGCAAGAAATTGCAGAGTTGTGAACGCGCGCCAGACCATCACGCAAACCAACCTCCCTTCCGTTGACAATTCACTCTGCATCAGCAAGACCACCAGCACAATCAAGGACCAGTCTCACCCCCGGTCACTCCCTCTTCTCCCCTCTCCCATCAGGCAAGAGGTACAGAAGTTTGAAAACGCATGTCTCCAGATTTAGGGACAGTTTCTTCCAAGCTGTTATCAGGCCAATGTACCATCCCCTCACCAACTAGAGAATGGACTTAAATTAGACAAGCAGCATCTCTGGAGAGAAGGAATGGGGGACGTTTCGGGTCAAGACGCTTCTTCAGACCGGCCTTTTTGGGGTGAGACCCTTTTTCAGACTGGACTACTCCTGATTTTTGTTTGTCCTGCTGAGTTACTCCAGCTCTTTGTGTGTCCCGCTGAGATACACCAGCTTTTTGTGATCCTTCTCTCCAGAGCTGCTGCCTGTCCCGCTGAGTTATGCCCCTGTCCCACTTCGGGAACCTGAACGGAAACCTCTGGTGACCTAGTGCCCCACCCAAGGTTTCCATGAGGTTCACGGAGGTTTTGGTCACTCTCCCTAATGGTCGAAAGTGCTTTCCACGTGGTTGAGGCTTCTTCTATGTTCCCTCGATTATTTCAACAAAATCAAAACCGGCCTTGACTAGAAATAGGTTGCCGTTTGGCGAAAGCCAGTGGAGTGGGGTTGCTATTTACTTACAGGCAGTCGAGTGGACTTTATCTTGCACTAAACGTTATTCCCTTTATCCTGCATCTGTAAACTGGGGGTGGCTTGATTGTGTTCATGTACAATCTTTTCCCTGATTGGATAGCATCAACAAAAAAGCTTTTCATTGTACTCTGAACAATAATAAATTAAACCATAAGGTGAAAATGTTTAATAATGGTAGCTATTAACTGTTGTCATGTCGCATCAATAAACAAGCACTCACACTAGCTTGGGCAGAGGCAAATGTGATTTACTTTTGAAGTTAACACTATTTAATTTCTGTGTGTGCCTTACCTTGTCACTCCAGAACTTTATTTTTGTCATATGCCAAAATGACTAACTTGATAATAAAGACTGAGTTCAGACTTGTGAATTATGGATTGTAGTGTATCCATGGCAACTTAGAAATAATAATTCTTACTTAATTGCTGTTTCCCCAGTAAATTGGTCTAATGCCCATTGAAGCATTAGGTTACCTCCGTACACATTCCTGGATATTTGATCAGAACTGTGTTACTTTAGCAAACTGGTAAGTAATTCTAAATGTTATTTTACAAAAAACAGTGAGAGGCAATGTAATACAATTCTAAACGTTGCATGTGCTTTAGAACAACTTGTGGTGAAGTTGGGGCGGCATGGTGGTGCAGCGGTAGAGTTGCTGCCTTACAGCGGCAGAGACCAGGGTTCGATCCTGTTTACCGTGCTCTCTGTTTGGAGTTTGTACATTCTCCTTGTGACCATGTGGGTTTTCCCCGGGTGCTCCGGTTTCCTCCCACACTCCAAACGTTAATTGGCTTGGGTGAAAATTGTAAATTGTCCCTAGTGTGTAGTATAGTGCTTGTGTATGGGGTGATCGCTTGTTGGCATGGCCTCGGTGTGCCGAAGGCCCTGTTTCCGTGCTGCTTCCCTAAAGGCTAAAAGTTATAACCCTATGGACTGTCAGCTACATAGTTAGCCTTTCAATATTACAGGTCTAATAAAGAATGGAGACATGAGGAACTGTAGATGCTGATTTACAAATAAAGACACAAAGTGTTGGAGTAACTCATCTGCTCAAGCAGCATCTCAGGAGGACATGGATGGATTACGTTTCGTGTCGGGACCTATTTTCAGTTTGGGTCTTCAGTCTGAAGAAGGATCCCGACCCGAAACATCACTTATCCATGTTCTCCAAAGATGCTACATGACCCGCTGAGTTACTCTAGCACTTTGTGTCTTTTTCTGATGAAGAGTCCTTGACCTGAAACATTGACTCTCTTTTACTCCCTACTCTTGGTGCTGGACCTGTTGAATTAAAGTATAAAGTATAAAGTTATAAAGTATAAAGTTTCCTGTATTGTCATTCAAACTTTTAGTTTGAACGAAATTGCGTACCTTGCAGTCATGACAGAAAATAAAATAATAGAACACACAATGAACACAGTTTAACATCCACCACAGTGAGTCTACCAGGCACCTCCTTACTGTGATGGAAGGCAAAAGTCTTAAAGTCCTTGTCACTTCCTTCCTTGTTTTCCCTCTGCGTTGAGGCGATCCAGGCTTTCGATGTTGGATCCCCCGCCGGGTGATGGTAAGTCCCACGGGGGACTTACCATCAGAGGAATATTTCGGGAAAGTGCACAGTCTCTTGCCCAGAGTAGGTGAATCAAGGACCAGAGGACATAGGTTCAAGGTGAAGGGGAAAAGATTTAATAGGAATCTGAGGGGTAACCTTTTCACACAAAGGGTGGTGGGTGTATGGAACAGAGGAGGTAGTTGAGGCTGGGACGATCCCAATGTTTAAGAAGCAGTTAGACAGGTACATGGATAGGACAGGTTTGGAGGGATATTGACCAGGCACAGGCAGGTGGGACTAGTGTAGCTCGGACAAGTTGGCCGGTGTGGGCAATTTGGGCTGAAGGGCCTGTTTCCACACTATGTCTCTATGGCTCCATCCCTCTGAACCTTTCCTATCCGTGTACCTGTCCAAATGTCTTTTAAATGATGTTACAGTTTGTGCCTCAACTACTCTAATAGCCCGTCCCATATACCCGCCATCACCTCAGGTTCCTATTAAATCTTGCCCCTCTCACCTCAAACATATGTCCTCCTGTTTTTGATTTCCCCTTCCCTGGGTAAAAGATTCTGTGCATTCACTCAATCCATGCCGCTCATGAAGTAAATGCAACCAGCAAAAATAAAATGTAATAACTTAACAATTATGAGATTTTAGAAATGCACTGAAGAGGCAGAGAAATGCTTAAGCCAATTGTTGTCAAGTATTGGATGAAGCTTTGCACAAACAAATCAGGGCAAGTTTGGGCTTTATTTATATCTAGACATAATTGTGAATCAGAAAGGAAGTTTGTCGAATATAAACAAGCTATTTGAAAAATCATAAGAATATTTAATAATAATACTGAGGCAGGTGGATTCATAGTTGCTAAAATAATGTTAAAGGAATTTTAAAGAGAAAAAAAATTAAGTGATTCTCCTATCTATGGAAGTTTGCCAAGATCTTCTTCTGGCATATGGCGTGCACAGCCTAAAGTTGTAGGACAACTTGTTTATTTGATCTTATTTGATTGTGCACGTCAGGTTGATTGCATTCGTTGAAACAGGGCGGGCCACGTGAAGGTTGATATCTCCCACCCCATTGCCAAGATAAGGTTGTTCCTCTGATCTTGATAATGTCCAAGACATATTAGGGGTGATTAGCATTGCACTGTAAGTGTGATGCAACAGAATCACACTTATGGTACGAATAACATTGGAGCAAAGTGGTCTCAGAATTCAATCACATAGAATGAGAGGGGCAAAGTTCAAAGGAGATGTGCAGGGCAACTTTTTTACACAGAGGGTGGTGAGTGCCTGGAACGCACCGCCAGGGTTGGTGGTTGAGACAGATAGGATCGAGACATTTAAGAGGCTATTGGATAGGCATATAAATACGCGGGGCATGGAGGGACATGGATTATGCACAGGTAGATAAGAGATGTGTCATGTTTGTGTCTTTTGTTTAACTCTTCTCATTTCCTCACAGACCATTTTGAATTGTTGTGACTCATTAATGCCTCCCCTTCACGAGGAAATAAAATTTTTCTATTCCAGTTCTGAATCAGTTGAGAGAGTTTTAGTAAAATTCCTAGCCTCCTTTGCAAATTAACTCAGTGTTTGAAATGTCTACATAGTTATAATTTTTGCTCTTCTGCAATTAACACTGTTCAAGACATAAACAGCATACAGATCGTCAGTAGAATCATTGAGTTGTACAGCAGAGAAACAGGCCCTTTGGCCCAACACTTCCATGCCGACCAAGACACCCCATCTAAATAGTCCCTACGCTAGTGAGGCTGAACATATCTGGAAGGGATATTATCAACAGGTAGCAGTCCCAAATTTTGTGGGGAATCACTTGATTTTCAATTCACTGCTTGTATTCACTGGAATTTAGAAGGATGACGGGATCTTATAGAAACCTACAACATTCTTAAGGGATTGGACAGGCTAGATGTGGGAAAAGTGTTCCCTATGTTGGGAGCGTACAGAAACATGGGTCACAGTTTAAGAATAAGGGGTAGGCCATTTAGGACTGAGATGAGGAAAAACGTTTTCACCCAGAGTTGTGAGTCTGTGGAATTAGACAATAAACAATAGGTGCAGGAGTGGGCCATTCGGCCCTATGAGCTAGCACCGCCACAGAAGGCAGTGGAAGCCAATTCACTGGTTGTTTTCAAGAGAGAGTTAGATTTAGCTCTTAGGGCTAACAGAATCAAGGCATATGGGGAGAAAGCAGGAATGGGGTACTGATTTTGGATGATTAGCCATGATCATATTGAATGGTGGTGCTGGTATGAATGGCCGAATGGCCTACTCCTGCACCTATTGTCTATGTTTCTATGTCAGAGGTCGATAACAGAGAGATCATAGTGTGCCTGGACCACAGATTTAAGGAGACATATGTTCACATACCTGAACACCTATTTGGAAACTGTTCCAAGTTTTGACAGAGGCCATGAGAGCCTTTGTTTGCAGTTGACTGTGTACTTCTTAATGAATATAAATATTCAGGAGCATTATCCTTATAGCTCAGCTTTCCATAGCATCGGGCGACACGGTCGCACAGAGGTAGAGTTGCAGCCCTTGCAGCGCTTGCAGCGCCAGAGACCCGGGTTCGATCCTGACTGCAGGCGCGTGGGTTTTCTCCGGGATCTTCGGTTTCCTCCCGCACTCCAAAGACATACAGGTTTGTAGGTTAATTGGCTTGGTATAAGTTAGTGTAAATTGTCCCTAGTGTGTGTAGGATAGTGCTAATGTGTGGGGATCGCTGGTCGGTGTGGATTCAGTGGGCTGAAATATGATAAGTTTTAATCTACAATTTGAGAGGGAGAAGGGTAAATCGGAGGTGTCAATATTACAGTTGAATAAAGGGGACTATGGAAAGATACCATAGCAGGGATGACAGTGGAACAACAATAGCAGGTGTTTCTGGGAATAATACAGAAGGTGCAGGAGCAGTTCATTCCAAAGAGGAAGAAAGATTCCAAGGGGAGTAAGGGGCGACCGTTCCTGACTAGGGACATCAGGGACAGTATAAAAATAAAAGAGAAGAAGTACAACGTGGCAAAGATGAGCGGGAAGGCAGAGGATTGGGTAATGTTTAAAGAGCAACAGAAGATAAGTAAAAAGGCAATACGGGGAGAAAAGATGAGGTACAAAGGTAAGCTAGCCAAGAATATAAAGGAGGATAGTAAAAGCTTCTATAGGTATGTGAAGAGGAAAAATTTAGTTAGGACCAAAGTTGGGCCCTTGAAGACTGAAAAGGGTGAAGTTATTATGGGGAACAAGGAAATGGCAGATGAGTTGAACAGGTACTTTGGATCCGTCTTCACTAAGGAGGACACAAACAATCTTCCTGATGTCCTAGCCAGAGGATCTGGGGTGACGGAGGAACTGAAGGAAATCCACATTAGGCAGGAAATGGTGGGTTACACAAAAAGCTGGAGAAACTCAGCGGGTGCAGCAGCATCTAAGGAGCGAAGGAGATAGGCAACGTTTCGGGTCGAGACCCTTCTTCAGACTGGTCAGGGATCAGGGAAACGAGAGATATAGACGGTGATGTGGAGTGATAAAGAACAATGAATGAAACATATGCAAAAAAGTATCGATGATAAAGGGAACAAGCCATTGTAAGCTGTTTTGTGGTGTGAAAATGAGAAGCTAGTGCGACTAGGGTGGGGGAGGGAGATAGAGATAGAGGGAATGCCAGGGCCCGAGGACTGAGGGAGAGGTGGGAAGGGGAGGAGACAGCAGGGGTTAACAGAATTGAGAAAATTCAATGTTCAAGCCCAAAGGATGCAGACTCCCCAAGCGGAATATGAGGTGCTGTTCCTCCAACTTGCGGTGTTGCTCACTCTGGCCATGGAGGAGGCCCAGGACCGAGAGGGTCGGATACGGAATGGGAGGGGGAGTTGAAGTGCTAAGCGACCGGGAGGTCGGGTTGGTTTTTGCGGACCGAACGGAGGTGTTCGGCGAAACGATCGCCAAGCCTCCGCTTGGTCTCACCGATATAGATCATCTGGCATCTGGAGCAGCGGATGCAGTAGATGAGGTTGGAGGAGGTGCAGGTGAACCTCTGTCGGACCTGGAAGGACTGCTTGGGTCCCTGAAAGGAGTGGAGGGGGGAGGTGAAGGGACAAGCGTTGCATTTCTTGCGGTTGCAAGGGAAAGTGCCCGGGGAAGGAGTAGAGCGGGAGGGGAGGGAAGAATTGACAGGGAGTCGCGGAGGGAGCGGTCTTTGCGGAAGGCAGACAGGGGGGGAGATGGGAAGATGTGGCGGGTGGAGGGGTCACGTTGGAGGTGGCGAAACTGGCGGAGGACTATGTGTTGTATTTGCGGCTGGTGGGGTGAAAGGTGAGGACCAGGAGGACTCTGCCCTGTTTGCGAGTGGGGGGAATGGGAGAGGGCAGTGTTGCGGGGTATGGAGGAGACTCTGGTGCGAGCCTCATCAATAGTGGGGGAGGGGAATCCCCGTTCTCTGAAGAATGAGGCCATTTGTGATGACCTGGTGTGAAAAACACCTCATCCTGGGAGCAGATGCGGCGTAGACGAAGGAATTGGGAATAGGGGATGGAGTCCTTACAGGAAGCAGGGTGGGAGGAAGAGTAGTCCAGGTAGCTGTGGGAGTCAGTGGGTTTGTAGTGGATGTCGGTCAGGAGTGTATCACCTGCAATAGAGATGGTGAGGTCAAGGAATGGTAGGGAAATGTCGGAAATGGTCCAAGTGTATTGGAGTGCCGGATGGAAGTTGGTGGTGAAATGAATGAAGTCAGTCAGTTGTGCGTGGGTGCAGGAGGTGACACCAAAGCAGTCATCGATGTAACGGAGGTAGAGGTCGGGGATGGGGCCCTGGTACGCAGGAAATTGTGTTGGATAGACTGATGGGACTGAAGGCTGATAAATCCGCAGGGCCTGGTGGTCTGCATCCCAGGGTACTTAAGGAAGTGGCTCTAGAAATCGTGGATGCATTGGTGATCATTTTCCAATGTTCTATAGACTCAGGATCAGTTCCTGTGGATTGGAGGGTAGCTAATGTTATCCCACTTTTTAAGAAAGGCGGGAGAGAGACAGCAAGGAATTATAGACCAGTTACCCTGACATTGGTGGTGGGGAAGATGCTGGAGTCAATCATAAAAGATGAAATAGCGGCACATTTGGATAGCAGTAACAGGATCGGTCCAAGTCAGCATGGATTTACGAACGGGGAATCATGCTTGACTAATCTTCTGGAATTTTTTGAGGATGCAACTAGTAAAATGGGCAAGGGAGAGTCAGTGGATGTAGTGTACCTGGACTTACAGAAAGCATTTGATAAGGTCCCACATAGGAGATTAGTGGGCAAAATTAGGGCACATCGTATTGGGGGTAGAGTGCTGACATGGATAGAAAATTGGTTGGCAGACAGGAAACAAAGAGTAGGGATTAACTTGTCCCTTTCAGAATGGCAGGCAGTGACTAGTTGGGTACCACAAGGCTCGGTGCTGGGACTGCAGCTATTTACAATATATTGTAATGATTTAAATGAAGGGATTACAAGTAACATTAGCAAATTTGCAGATGACACAAAGCTGGGTGGCAGTGTGAACTGTGAGGAGGATGCTATCAGAATGTAGGGTGACTTGGACAGGTTGGGTGAGTAGACAGATGCATGGCTAAATGCAGTTTACAGATGCATGGATAAATGTGAGGTTATCTACTTTGGTAGCAAAAACAGGAAGGAAGATTATTCTCTAAATTGTGTCAAGTTGAGAAAAGGGGAAGTACAATCGGAATCTGGAGGCCGGTTCTCTGGATACTTTCAAGAGAGAGCTAAATAGGGCTCTTGAAGATAGCGGAGTCAGGGGATATGGGGAGAAGGCAGGAACGGGGTACTGATTGTGGATGATCAGCCACGATCACATTGAATGGCGGTGCTGGCTTGAAGGGCCAAATGGCCTACTCCTGCACCTATTGTCTATTGTCTAAACTGAACTAAACAAACAACTTAACATCAGTCAGAAGAAAATAGAACACTGCTGGAAATTCCATCAGAGCTTCTTACTAGTTCTATGTTATCTCGTCCACTCCCTACACACCAGCAGTGTTTTACAGAGGCAAATTTACCAACAAACCTGGATGAATCTGGGATATGGGAGAAAATCGGAGCACCCGGAAACAACCCATGCAATCACAGATAGAATGTGCAAGCGCCACACAGATAGCACCCGAGGTCAGGATCGAACCTAGGTCTCTGGTGCTGTGAGGCAGCAGCTCTACTAGCTGCACCACTGTAGCTCCCTTCTTCTGCACCATTGCCTTCATTGTCCAATGGATCTCTATTTGTTTTATCATGTATCTGTACACTGTGGATGACTGGATTATAATCATGTATTGTTTTTCCGCTGATTAGCATGCAACAAGGCTTTTCACTGTACCTCGGTACTTTATTTTTTTTTAAAGTATAGATCTATATATATGTGTGTGTGTGTGTGTGTGTGTGTGTGTGTGAATATGTATATATATGTGTGTACATGTATATATAGAAACATAGAAACATAGAAAATAGGTGCAGGATTAGGCCATTCGGCCATACGAGCCAGCACCACCATTCAATATGATTATGGCTGATCATCCAAATTCAGTACCCCGTTCCTGCTTTCTCCCCATATCCCTTGATTCCATCAGCCCTAAGAGCTATATCCAACACTCTCTTGAATACATCCAGTGAATTGGCCTCCACTGCCTTCTGTGGCAGAGAATTCTACAGTTTCACAACGTTTTTTTCACATCTCAGTCCTAAATGGCCTACTCCTTATTCTTAGACTGTGACCCCTGGTTCTGGACTCCACCAATATCGGGACCATTTTTCCTGCATCCAGCCTGTCTAATTTCTGAAGAATTTTATATGTTTCTATAAGATCCCATCTCACCCTTCTATATTCCAGTGAATATAAGCCCAGTCGACCCATTGTTTATGGATATATATGCACAGTATATACAGTACACACTGAACTGTTTGTTCTAGTTTATTATATTGTGCTTGCTGCTCCAAGTAAGAATTTCATTATTATATTTGGGACATATGACAATACACGGTGCCTCAGGAAGGCCATCAGCATTCACAAAGACTCATCACACCCGTGCAATAGTCTGTTCGAACTTCTACCTTCCGGCAGACGTTACAAGGCCTTCTACGCCCGCACCTCCAGACTTGGGAACAGCTTCATCCCCAGAGCTATAGCTGCTCTGAACCGGCCCTGCTGAGTGCCCCCCCCTCCCCCCGCTCGGATGGTCACATCGCACATCGACCCGGCACAGACCTATTTGCACTTTATACTGTTTAACTGTTTGTTTTTAATCTTGTTGCTCCGGGTGTCTAAATATTTCGCTTATTAAGTTATTATATCGGATGGAAGCTGCATACCAAATCTCATTGTATCTCTGTGCAATGACATAAAAGATATTATTATAATTATTAAAACACTCTTGACTCTTGACTATTGATGCTGCACAGTCATAATTCTGACGATTGAAATCTTGCAATTGGATGAAAGTTACTGTCTGGGGTGTGTTATCCCTCAGTCTCTCCACCAGGTGGCGCAATCTTCCATTTCAACTTCCAAGATTTCAGTGACAGGGAAGACAAAAACATTGTTATTAATTTCAGGAAAAAATCCGTGAAATCCCTTCCCACTTAAACAGGTAATCAAAGATATTTCCAAAGACTGGGGGTGTGAATTTATTCACCACTCCAGAGATTCAAGACCGTCTTGAAATGTTGTTAAATATGCAGTTTTATTTCACTTTATCAATGTAGTCACGGACCTTGGTCTTCCATAGTTCTTTGTTCCCATGATGTCATCTGTTAGTACCAGTTGTGAACGGAAGCGTTGTTGGCATTGTTGGAGATGGCATGGAGTCATTGAGAATCATAGAGTCGTATAGCATGGAAAAAGTGCAGCACAGACTGGGTGACCTTCGCTCAGTTTTCCTTGGACTACGTGATCTCCCGGTTGGCCCAATGGAGGAGGCCCAGGACGGAAAGGCCACTTTGGCTCCTCTTCCCATTCCCAAACTGACCTTTCTGTCCTAGGCCTCCTCCATTGTTAGAGTTAGGCCCAGCACAAATTGGAGGAACAGCGCCTCATATTTTGCTTGGGCAGCTTAAAACCCAGCGGTAGGAACATTGATATCTCCAACTTCAAGTAACCCTTGCATCCCCTCTCTCTCTGTCCCTCCACCTCATTAGTCATCCTACTAGTTGCACTGTCATAGAAACATAGAAACATAGAAATTAGGTGCAGGAGCAGGCCATTCGGCCCTTCGAGCCTGCACCGCCATTCAATATGATCATGGCTGATCATCCAACTCAATATCCTGTACCTGCCTTCTCCCCATACCCCCTGATCCCTTCAGCCACAAGGGCCACATCCAACTCCCTCTTAAATATGGCCAACGAACTGGCCTCAACTACCTTCTGTGGCAGAGAATTCCACTGTCGTCCTGTTGAATGTCACTGTCTGTATAACTCGTTATCATTTACCCCACAACCAACAATGCACCATTGTGGGCTCCACCTTTCCTTGATTGTGTTTGCTTATTCCATATCTTTCATTCATTTAGTCTATTTACCTTCTATATCTCTAATTTTCCTTTCCCCTGACTTTCAGTCTGAAGAAGGGTCTCGACCTGAAATATAATCTATTCCTTTTTTCCTAAGATGCGGCCTGACCCACTGATTTACTCAGCTTTTCGTGTCTATCTTCAACATGGAAACAGTCCCATTGGCCCAGCTTGCCCATGCTAACCAAGGTGCCCCATCTACGCTCGTCCTACCTGCTCGCCGAATGGTCCATATCCCTCTAAACCATTCCTAACCATTATACCTGTCCAAATGTCTTTTAAATGTTGTCATAGTTTCTGCCTCAACTACCTCTTCATAACCTATTTGATAATGTGCTATATCATCGAATTTTGTGAAAGATGCAGCACGGAAACAGGCCCTTTGGTCCACCAAGTCCACACTGACCTTCGATCACCCGTTCACACTACTTCTATGTCAGCTTACTCCAATGCTTTGCGTCTTGATTTGGAACAGAATGCTTAGTTATGGAAGTCAGAGGTTATGGGGAGAAGACAAGAGAATGGGGTTATGAGGAGAGATAGATCAGTCATGATTCAATGGCAGTAGACTTCATGGGTGAATGGTCTAATTCTACTCGAATCCCTTATGACCTTATATGTATAGACTGACGGATTTATAGTCAAAGCCTTAACCAACTTTTGTTGAAGCTTTTTATAGTCTTACGGTATACAGTAGCTGCGGAAGGATTTCCAGGATGAAATGTTTATTAACAATCATCATGTTGGGGTTTCAAGACCACAAATTGTTGAGACTATTCATTGCAATACAAGCAAACCATTGTCAAAATTGAATTAGTAAATAGCTGACTTTTTTTCATATTCACAGCTAAATATTGCTTTATTAACTGGGAAATGTCTGCAATGCTACAAAATCTATATATATATATATATATAAAAAAATAATAATCTTTTGATTTGGGGAGCATTATGTAGACCAGAGTTTGACTGATTTTTGTTGCTGCAAGATTTTTACTTGGGATTGGGTTGAAATGAGAGGGCAAAGGCTATTGTAGGGTAAAGATAGACACAAAACGCTGGAGTAACTCAGTGGGTCAGGCACCATCTCTGGAGAAAATTAGCAGGTGACCTTTTGGTTCTGGACCCTTCTTCAATCTGAAGGGTCCCAACCTAAATCGTCACCTATCCATTTTCTCCAGAGAATCTGTGTGACCTGCTGAGTTATTGCAGAATTTTGTGTCTATCTTTTGTACAAACGTTCGTACAAATCTATAGTTCCTTTTTATTACATTGTTCCATTGTATGGTACTTGACTGAGACTTTCCTACCCATTGAACTGCTGGTGGAAATGAACGTACAGGTAAAGACAGCAAGTCAGGTAGCATTGCTGGAGAACATAGATAGGTGACGTTTTGGGTCAGGGATCCAGGTCATGGGTGCAAGACAGATTATCCGAGCAACCATCTAACTGCAGTGCATTTGAAGGCAGTACAGTGAGCTTTAGTTTAGATTAGTTTAGAGATTCAACACAGAAACAGGCCCTACGGCCCACCGAGTCCGCGACGACCAGCACATTAACACTATCCTACACACACAGGGGAAAATTTACAATTATACCAAGCCAATTAACCTACAAACCTGTACGTCCTTGGAGTGTGGAAGGAAACTGGATATCCCGGAGAAAACCCATGCAAGTCACGGGGAGAAATTCCGTACAGACAAGCACCCGTAGTCAGGATTGAACCCGGGTCTCTGGCACTGTAAGGCAGCAACTCTACCGTTGCGCACCGTGCCAGGCGCGGAGCTAATGGTGAATGGAATGCATGTTGAGTGTGGTTGTTGTGGTGCCACACAAGTGGACCTCTTTGTACCAGATGGTGTTGGGCCTCTTGAGAGTTGTTGGAGCTGCACTCATCGAGAGAGTATTCCATCACTCTTTCATCTTGACCTTTGTAGATACTGAAAGTCCTTTGGAGTTTCACGAGATGTCCATCACTCTTTCATCTTGACCTTTGTAGATACTGAAAGTCCTTTGGAGTTTCACGAGATGAATCACTTGCCACAGGATTCCTGTGATTCTATCATTCTATCATGATTCTTCACTTCCAACGGCCCACAGGAGCCATTGGAAGTGAAGGAGGGGGAGGAGCGACACCCGACCGGTAAGGTTAAAAATCAAGCGCGGGGCTTGTTTTTCTCAGAGGCCCACAGGAGCCGTTGGAAGTGAAGGAGGGGGAGGAGCGACACCCGACCGGTAAGCGCGGGGCTTGTTTTTGCCTAAATCCATAACATTCCATTCAGAGAAGTGTTTTTTTTGAGGAAGCCGCCGATTGGTGGGAAATGGACCAGGGTAAGCAGCTGATTGGTGGGAAGTGGACTAGGGAAAGCAGCTGATTGGCGATCAGATTTCAGCAGTTTGTAGTGATTTCGTATTGTGTTGATATTGTATCCTGTGTAAGGGGGGAGTATGAAGGCAAGGGCAGTGTACTGTTCTGGATGTCAGATGTGGGAGATCAGGGAATCTGATAGCCCTCCAGACGTCCACATCTGCGGCAGGTGTGTCGAGATGGGGCTCCTAAAGGACCGTGTTAGGAACTTGTAGCAGCAGCTCGATGACCTCCGTCTGGTCAGGGAGAGTGAGGTGGTCATAGAGAGGAGCTACAGGGAGGTAGTCACTCCCAGACCACAGGAGGCGGACAAGTGGGTCACGGTTAGGAAGGGCAAGAGGCAGGGGCTAGAGAGTACCCCTGTGACTGTACACCTGGAAAATAGGTACTCGGGTTTGAGTACGATTGGAGGGGACAGTCTACCTGAGGGCAGCAACACCGGCCGGGTCTCCAGCACAGAGACCAGCCCTGATGATCAGTAGGGTAGAAAAAAGAGGAGGGCAATTGTAATAGGGAACTCTCTAGTTAGGGGGTCGGATGGGCGATTCTATGGACGCAGTCGGGAGACCCGGATGGTAGTTTGCCTCCCTGGTGCCAGGGTCTCACATGTGTCAGAGCGTGTCCAAAATATTCTGAAAAGGGAGGGAGAGGAGCCTGATGTTGTGGTACACATAGGTACCAATGACATAGGCAGAAAAAGTGACGAGGTCCTGAAGAGAGAATTTAGGGAGTTTGGGGGAAAGTTAAGGAGAAGGACCAAAAGGGTAACGATTTCAGGATTACTGCCTGTGCCGCGTGACAGTGAGAGTAGGAATGGAATGAGGTGGAGGATAAATGTGTGGCTGGGGACTGGTTGCAGTGGGCAGCGATTCAAGTTTCTTGATCATGGGACTCTTTTTGGGGAAGGCATGATCTGTACAAAAAGAACGGGTTGCACTTGAACCGAGGAGGACCAATAGTCCTGGCAGGGAGATTTGCCAAAGGTTACTGGGGAGATTTAAACTAGAAAGGCTTGGGGGGGGGGGGGGGGACTCGGGTAGAGGGGGCTTGGGGGACAGGGTTGTGGGGCAAGAGGCAGAGAAGGGAAGCACTTGGACACAAAATTGTAGGCAAGAAAGAGGAAAAGATAATAGACAGAAATAAGGGATGGTGGGTTTATACAATGTGTATATTTTAATGCTAGGAGCATTGTAATTCAATTCAATTCAAATTTAATGTCATTGCACAGATACAAGTATGGGTACAACGAAATGCAGTTTAGTGTCAGTACGTAGTGATAGCAATGTTTAGATAAATGCAGATAAATAAATACAGATGTGGGAATCTATCGGCGGGACTCCGAGTTCAGCAGTGCGATCGTGTTATTGTAGAAGCTACTCCTCATCCTGCTGGTGCGGGACCTGAGGCTCCTGTACCGCTCCCCGATGGTAGGAGGGCAAACAGTCCATGGTGGTTAGGGTGGGAGTTGTTGTGGGTGGGGGGGTCAGGTAGTGGTATGGTGTAGGGTGTTTAGGGCGTGTGTGGGTTTGTTGGGTTGTTATTTGATGATCTAGGTAGTGGTGGGTATGTTGGGATTGTGTGGGAGGGATAATGTGGTAGGGTGGGGTTTGTGGGTGGGTGGGGATGTATGGGGTGGTGGGTTTTGGGTTGGAGGGGGTCCTAGATGATCAGCCCGTCTCAGACACCGTTTCCGGTGGAGGGCATCCAAAGCAGGGAGCGGGGGCACCGATGATGTGCATGGGCGGTTTTTCACCACCGTTGTAGTGCCTTCCTGTCTGCTACGGTGCAACTGCTGTACCATACAGCGGATACTAAAAGTTGGTCAGGATCTGACCCCCACCCCCTTATACTGGGGACAGGGGGCTTTTTTGAGCCTCCTCAGGAAATAAGGCGCTGCTGGCCTTTTTGACCAGCTTGGAGGTGTTGAGGGACCAGGACAGATCCTCCGAGATGGTACCCGAGGAATTTGTAGTTGGAGACCCGCTCCACCTCAGTCCCGTTTATATGGATGGGGGTGTGTCTGCCCCCTCTGTTCTTCCTGAAGTCGACAATGATCTCTTCGTCTTTTGGAGTTAAGGACGAGGTTGTTATTGGCACACCAGGTTGTAGGTGCTGGACCTCCTCCCTGTAGGGCTGACTCGTCGTTATCGCTGATCAGTCCTACCACCGTGGTGTCGTCGGCAAATTTTAGGGATGCAGTCATGGGTGAAGAGAGAGTAGAGGAGAGGACTGAGCACACAGCTTGTGGCACGCCAGTGTTCAGTGTTATAGTGGAGGAGGTGAGGTTTGTTGATCCTAACAGACTGGGGTCTGTTAGTGAGGAAATCCAGTGTCCCAATTGCAGAGGGAAGTGGAGATGCAAGACCGCTGAGTTTGGTGATCAAGCTAGCGGGTATGACAGTGTTAAAGGCGGAACTGAAGTCGATGAACAGCAGCCTGATGTAGGTGTTATTGCTGTCCAGGTGGGTCAGGGCAGAGTGTAGGGCGCCGATATGGCGTCTTTGTTGAACTATTGGTCCGGTAGGCAAACTGATGGGGGTCCAGTGTGGGCGGGGAGGCTGGCTTTGAGGTGAGCCAAGATCAGCCGCTCGAAGCACTTGGCGATGACAGGGGTGAGTGCCACTGGCCGGAAATCATTGAGATCCCTGTCGCTGAATTGTTTGGGGCACTGGCACAATGGTAGATGTCTTGAGGCAAGTGGGGACGACACCCTGGGCCAGTGGGACAGATTGAAGATGTCAGTGAGGACCAGGGATAGTTGTCCAGCACCATGCCCTGAGCACCCGCCCGGGGATGCCATCGGGGCCGGCAGCTTTGTGCTTCATTCACCTGCTCAGTGCATCCTGAACAGCAGAGGTGGAGAGACTGAGGGGTTGTTCATGCGGGGGTGGAGCACCTTTGATGGCAGGAGTTTTGTTGTCCCGGTCGAAGCGGGCGTAGAAATAGTTTAGCTCGTCAGGAAGGGAGGCATTGTCTGGGGGGGGAGTTTGTTAACTTTATGGTGATCGCAATGGATTTGATTCCTTGCCACATGCGCCTGGGGTCAGAGTTATTTCGGAAATGCTCCTCAATCCGCCGTTTGTGATTAAGTTTAGATTCCTAATTCCCTTTTTCAGATTGGCCCTGGATGAGCTGTAACCCTCAGCATCGCCAGATTTAAAAGCGGCGTCGCGAGCCTTCAGCAGGAGTCTGACCTCCCTGTTCATCCACGGCTTCTGGTTAGGGAAGGTCCTTAATTACTTGTGTGTGTGACGTTGTCGTGCAGAATTTTATGTAGTCCAGAACGGTTGAGGTGTATGAGATAATGTCCACATGGGAGTTGAAGGTGGCCTGGGTGGCAAACAGACTCCAGTCTGTTTGCTGAAACTGTTCTGTAAAACAGAGACAGCCCCCTCAGGCCAGACCTTCACTGACCTCACGGAAGGTTTCACAGTCTGATCAGAGGTGTGTATTTGGGGAGCAGGAACCAGAGAGAGGTGGTCAGACTGTCCCAGGTGGGGGAGGGGGAGGGCTTTGTATGTTATCAGCAATGTTGGTGAATACTAGGTCCAGAGTCTTGTATTACCTTCTGGTTGCGCAGGAGACATGTTTGGTGGAATCTGGGGAGTACAGTTTTGAGGTTAGAGTGGTTGAAAATCACCTTGCAGCAATAAAAGCCCCCTCTGGGTGTGCAGTTAGTTGTCCTGCTGATAGCAGCTTGCAGCTCCTCCATTGCTAGCCTGGCAATTAGCGTTTGGGGGTACATAGACTGCAGTGATAACAGTTGTTGTAAATTCCTGTGCAGATAGAAGGGCCTGCCCTTTATCATCAGGTATTCCAGGTCAGCAGAGCAGTGACTAACCAATCCTGACAGCGTCTGTACACATGAGTTATTCACATAAATGCACAGTCCGCCGCCTTGGTCTTACCGGAGTCCTCCGCTGTTCTATCGGCCCTGAAGACAGTGCGCCCCTCCAGCTCGATGGCGTTGTCCGGGATGTGTCGGTGAGCCATGTTTCGGTGAAGACCATGGCGTTGCAGTCGGCGATCCGTTTGTGTGTGGTGATTCCGCAGCCGCAGTTCGTCGATTTTACTCACCAGGGACCGGACATTCGCGAGGAAAATTGCTGGGCAGAGCTGGCTGGTGCGGGTTTCGATCTCAGCCTCGCTCGACAGCCTCCGCGCTTCCACGTCTCTGCTTGCGGTCCCTGCGCCGCCTCCGGGCACTTCCTGTCGGGGGAGCTGGCCCGCTAGACCACGGGTGTTCTGGTGATCTCCGGCGGGCAGTTGAAAGTCGCTTCTGCGGCTTGTTACGTGCAGACGGCCGAGCTCCAGTAGCTCCTGACGGCCGTACAGAGTCTTCGCTCGAGTGCTCCGGGCGAAAACTAGGTTAATTATTAACAGGACTAAAAAAAAATTGCTAAAACTACGGAGACACAGAGGGCCTCGCGTTGTGCACGCGACGCATCTTGGATCTTCGTTCCATAAGAAAGGTGGATGAACTTAGAGCCTTGATTGACACCTGGAAATATGATGTTGTGGCAATCAGTGAAACATGGTTGCAGGATGGCCGTGATTGGAAACTAAATATTGCAGGATTTCGTTGCTTCAGGTGTGATAGAATTGGAGGGACCAGAGGTGGAGGTGTTGCATTGCTTGTCAGAGAGGATATTACAGCAGTACTTTGGCAGGATAGATTAGAGGCTCGCCTAGGGAGGCTATTTGGGTGGAACTGAGAAGTGGGAACGGTGTAGCAACACTTTTAGGGGTGTATTATAGACCGCCAAATGGGGAGCGAGAATTGGAAGAGCAAATATGTAAGGAGATAGCAGATATTAGTAGTAAGCACAAGGTAGTGATTGTGGGAGATTTCAATTTTCCAAAAATAGACTGGAAACACATTCTGTAAATGGGCTGATGGTTTTGGAGTTTGTAAAATGTGTGCAGGATAGTTTTTTGCAGCAGTACATAGAGGTATCGACCAGAGAAGGGGCAGTGCTGGACCTCCTGTTAGGAAATGAGGCAGGTCAGGTGACAGAGGTATGCGTTGGTGAGCACTTCGGGACCAGTGATCACAATACCATTAGTTTCAATATAATTATGGAGAGAGTCAGAACTGGACCTAGGTGGAGATTTTTGATTGGAGAAAGGCTAACTTTGAGGGAATGCGTAAGGATTTAAAAGGAGTGAATTGGGACATTCTGTTTTATGGGAAGGATGTAGAAGAGAAATGGAGGACATTTAAAGGGGAAATTGTAAGAGTACAGAATCTTTATGTCCCTGTTAGGGTGAAAGGAAATAGTAAAAATTGGAAAGAGCCATGGTTTTCAAGGGAAATTGGACACTTGTTTCGAAAAAAGAGAGATATCTACAATAATTATAGGAGGCATGGAGTAAATGATGTGCTAGTGGAGTATAAAGAATGTAAAAAGAATCTTAAGAAATAAATTAGGAAGGCTAAAAGAAAATATGAGGTTGCGTTGGCAAGAAAGTAAATCCAAAGGGTCTCTACAGCTATATTAATAGCAAAAGGATAACGAGGGATAAAATTGGACCATTAGAGAGACAGAATGGACAGCTATCTGCAGAGCCAAAAGAGAATGGGGGAGATATTGAAACAATTTATTTTCTTCAGTAATTCACCAAGGAGAAGGATATTGAACTATGTGAGGTAAGGAAAAAAGTAAGTAGCTATGGAAAACTATGAGATTCAAAGAGGAGGACTAGTACTGACACTTTTGAAAAATATAAAAGTGGATAAGTCTCCAGGTCCTGTCAGGATATTCCCTAGGACATTGAGGGAAGTTAGTGTAGAAATAGCAGGAGCTATGACAGAAATATTTCAAATGTCATTAGAAACGGGAATAGTGCCGGAGGATTGGCGTATTGCGCATGTTGTTCCATTGTTTAAAAAGGGTTCAAAGAATAAACCTAGCAATTATAGACCTGTTAGTTTGACGTCTCAGTGGTGGGTAAATTAATGGAAAGGATACATAGAGATAATATATATAACCATCTGGATAAACATGGTCTGATCAGGAACAGTTAACATGGATTTGTGCCTGGAAGGTCATGTTTGACAAAACCTTCTTGAATTTTTTGAAGCGGTTACTAGGGAAATTGATGAGGGTAAAGCAGTGGATGTTGTCTATATGGAGTTCAGTAAGGCCTTTGACAAGGTTCCCCATGGAAGGTTGGTTAAGAAGGTTCAATCTTTGGGGTGTTAATGGCGGAGTAGCAAGATGGATTCAACAGTGGCTGAATGGGAGATGTCAGAGAGTAATGGTGGATGGCTGTTTGTCAGGTTGGAAGCCGGTGACCAGTGGGGTGCCTCAGGATCTGTGTTGGGTTCCCACTGTTGATTTGTCATGTACATCAATGATCTGGATGATGGGGTGGAAAATTGGATAAGTAAGTATGCAGATGATACTAAGATAGGTGGTGTTGTGGATAATGAAGTAGATTTTCAAAAGTCTACATAGAGATTTGGGCCATTTGGAAAAGTGGGCTGAAAGATGGCAGATGGAGTTTAATGCTGATAAGTGTGAAGTGCTACATCTTGGCAGGACAAATCAAAATAGGACGTACATGGTAAATGGTAGAGAATTGAGGAATGCTGTGGAACAGAGAGATCTAGGAATAACTGTGCATAGTTCCCTGAAGGTGGAATCGATGTAGATGGGGGTGGTAAAGAAAGTCTTTGGTGTGCTGGCCTTTATAAATCAAGCATTGAATATAGAAGTAGGAAGTAATGTTAAAATTGTACAAGGCATTGTTAAGACCAATTCTGGAGTATGGTGTACAATTTTGGTCGCCTAATTATAGGAAGGATGTCAACAAAATAGAGAGAGTACAGAGGAGATTTACTAGAATGTTGCCTGGGTTCCAGCAACTATGTTACAGAGAAAGGTTGAACAAGTTAGGTCTTTATTCTTTGGAGCGCAGAAGGTTAAGGGGGGACTTGATTGAGGTCTTTAAAATGATGAAAGGGATAGACAGAGTTGACGTGGATAAGCTTTTCCCATTGAGGGTAGGGAAGATTCAAACAAAAGGGCATCACATGCGAATTAAGGGACGGAAGTTTAGGGGTAACGTGAGGGGGAACTTCTTTACTCAGAGGGTGGTGGCTGTGTGGAATGAGCTTCCAGCAGAAGTGGTGGAGGCAGGACCGATTTTAACATTTAAAAGTAAAGTGGATAGGTATATGGACGTGAAGGGAATGGAGGGGTATGGTCTGAGTGCAGGTAGATGGGACTAGGGGAAAACAAATGATCGGCAAGGACTGGAAGGGCCAAGAGGGCCTGTTTCCGTGCTGTAATTGTTATATGGTTATATGGTTATTATGGCATATATAAGTTACAGGTCCAAGCGTATGTTGATCGGTCAGGGTCTCCAGGATGTTGACGATGAGATAGTGCTATTGAATGGCAAGCGCAGGTTCACTATTTTTGGAGATGGCCATTGCCTGACCATTTTAGTGATGCAAATGTTACCAGCCCATGCCTTCATGTTGTTTATGTCTTGCTGTATGCAGTTAGAAGCTGCTTCGTTGTTGATTATTTGCAATGGGATTGTCATCAGTGGTGGAAGGAAAGTCAATGATGAAGCAGCTGAAGATGTTCAGGCCTTGGTCACTGCCTAAATGAACTCATGCAATGATGCCCAGGATCTGGGTTGGTCGATGTCCAACAAGCTCAAACATCTGTCCTTGTTTAGTTTAGTTTAATTTATTGTCACATGTACCGAGGTACAGTGAAAAATATTTGTTGCGTGCTAACCAGTCAGTGGAAAGACAATACATGATCACAATTGAGCCATTCACAGTGTTCAGATACATGCGATATGATATGATAGAACTTTATTTATCCCAGATGGTAAATTGGTTTGCCAACTTTAAGCACAAGAGACATGAAACATGAAATTAAAGTGACAAGGGGAAAGTCCAGGATTGGGGATGTGCAAAGATTGGAGAGTGGGGGGGAGGGGGAGTGGGGGGGGGGGGGGGGGTAGTCAGTCTACCCCATGACAGACAGGGAAGGAGTTGTACAGTTTGATAGCCACAGCAAAAAAGGATCTCCTGTGATGTTCTGTGCATTCAATGCTACAAGAGAGAGTTGGCTATAAGGCTAATGGAATCAAGGGATATGGGGAGAAAGCAGGAATGGGGCACAGATTCTGGATGATCAGCCATGATCATATTGAATGGCGGTGCTGGCTCGAAGGGCCGATTGACCTACTCCTGCACCTATTTTCTATATTTCTATGATAAGGGAATAATGTCTAGTGAAAGATAAAGCCAGTAAAGTCCGATCAAAGATCGTCTGACGGTTTCCAAATAAGATGGATAGTAGTTCAGGACTGCACTCTAGTTGTGGTAGGATGGTTCGATTGTCTGATAACAGTTGGGGAGAAACTGTCCCTGAATCTGGAGGTAGAGGCAAAATGCTGGACTAACTCAGTGGGACAGGCAGCATCTCTGGAGAGAAGGAATGGGTGACTCTAGGATCAAGTACTTAAGAGCATTTTGTATCTTTCAATTAGATCAACTTTCATTCTTCTAAACGCAAGAGGGTATAGGCCTTGTCGGTCTCTTCCCTTTTCACGTGATCTGTCCACCATCCCAGGAATTAATCCGGTGAAATCCTTCTTGATTCAGTTCTTCACGTATATCCTCCTTTGTGTTCGAGAACCAAACTGGTACATTATACTCCAATGTGAGGACCTCGATAATTGAAGCAAACTCTGGTCTTGCACTCTTGCAATAAAGATCAACTAGTTGTCTTTCAGTGATTTGATACAATACGATAGAACTTTATTTATCCCAGGAGGGAAATTGATCCTTCTGAACCTTCTGAATTTTGTAATCGGCAGGGCAGTACTCTGCATATCGCCAACTTGGACAATTTTACATTTTTATCAAGCCAATTAATCAAGCCAATTAACCTACAAACCTGTACGTTTTTGGAGTGTGGGAGGAAACCGAAGATCTCGGAGAAAACCCATGCAGATCACGGGGAGAACGTTAAAACTCCATACAGACAGCACCTGTAATTGGGATCGAACCCGTGTCTCTGGCCCTGCATTTTGCTGCAAGGCAGCAACTCTACCGCTGTGCCACCGTGATCTGCCACAGTCATAAAACACAAGGTACATGAAACAATTTTGTGAACTTGGAAACCTTTCAATATCTCAGCATTTAAAAATTACTCTGCCTTACTATCTTTCCATCAAGGTAGATGACCTTACATTTTTATACATTACATTCCATCTGGCATACCTTACCCATTCATTCTGATTACTTATATCTTCAAAAGTCCTCTCTGCATCCTCTAATATCACACACTGCCACCTAACTTGTATAATTGGCAAATGTGGACATATTACATTTGGCCCATTCATTGAGATAGATTGTTAAGTGTACGGACACCAGCATAAACCTCTGTGGTTCTCCAGGAGTCCACCTCCCTATCCAAATTTTCCCTATTTATACTACTCTCTATCCAATTCCTGTTCATTAACCAAAATCCATGTCATTCATTCTGCTGTCCTTCAGAAATCTCTAACAGATTTATCAAATGTCTTTTCCATTAAGTTTATGTTGACATTCCCTAATGCTAGAATTATTTTTTAGATGCTCTGTTTTCATCTTTTTAATAACAGTATTTTCCCCATACCCAATATTAGCCTAACTGGTCAACATATCTTTGTTTTCTCTCTTTCTCCTTTTTAAAATATATGGATTAGTTTTGGTCCATTCCAACTTGTGGGAACCGTTCTAGAATCTATGTAATATTGGACAATTGGTTTCATTGCATCAACTATCTCTGTAGCCACTTTCTTTAAAACCCTGAACACAGTCACCAAGTAATATGGATTATTTTGCCTTTCCATTTCAATTCTCCAATCCCTGTTCACCCTAAGGCCCTGCAAGGTTTTCTGCGCCATCTGTGAAGACATGTACAAAATATTTGCTTTTCTGACATGTCTGTACTTCCCAATATAATTTCTCCTGGTTTATTCTGTAAAAGACCCATCTTAGGTAATCTTTTTATTTTTATTTTACGTATCTGAACTCTTAAGCTTTTCTCGCAAGACTACTCCTGCATTTAACTTTCCCTTTATTTATCAATGATCTGGTTCTCCTTTGATGAATTCTGAAAATGTCCTGAAATTTAAGAAACAATAGTGGTGTTTAAGAAGCTTTTAGATAGGCACATGGATGTGCAGGGAATAGAGAGATAGTTGGTCTCTGTGGCGCAATTGGTTAGCGCAAACGGCTGTTAACCGAAAGGTTGGTGGTTCGAACCCACCCAGGGACACTGCAACATTTGTGATCAATTACCCTCCTGGGATAAATAAAGTTCCATCGTATCATTCTATTGTATCATATCGTATGGATAGTGATTGTGTACAGGCAGATTAAATCAGTTCAGTTCATTTGGCACAAACATACTGGGACGAATGGCTGGTTTCTGTGCTGTAGTGTTTTATGTCTATGTTCTACAATGCTTAGATTAGCTGATTTTGCAATCTCTTTGATTAATATTATTGATAGTCATAGGTTTCACGTTTGAATTTTTTTTTCCTTTTCTTTAAAGGCTATAGATTGCCTGTGAACCGTTGATTAATTAATCAAAACTTATCTATTGCTGGTTCACTGTCACACCTTTTAACATTGTTTACCAATCTAGAATACCTCAGTCACACCCAAATATTGTCCTGTCTCTCTCTCTCCCCAGAAGGAAAGAGAATACTAAGTACCACAGTTGTATGTGCCAATGAAAAATTAAAATAACATGAAAAGAGATCTTTACTCTTCCAAGGGCAGAGAGGCAGAAGCGGTGTGGGGGAGGGTTAAGTAGAGATGTGTAATAACAATGGAATTTTGCTAAAGGCCTCATTAGAGCAACAGATTTGGTTTCATAAGAGATGCCTTGAAAGACATGATCCAACTGAGCCGCAGTTGTTGTCAACTTTACAACTTTATAATCACTGATTCAAAATGCCATGACTTCAACATTTCAAAGACATGACAAATGGGGAGGGGTAGGAATTTCATTGAAACCTACCTAATAATGAAAGTGTCAGGTAGAATGGATGTGGAGAGGGTGTTTCTAGTAATGGGAGTGTCTAGGACCAGAGGACACAGCCTCACAATAAATGGATGTACATTTAGAACGTTACAACTTGATCCTATCACTTATAACTGCACCAGCATAAGTTCAGAGGCAGGAATTAGATGGCCTGAGCATTTCTGTACACTATTTGCTTTGTTTCTATGCGATAGTTGTGTAAACGGTTTAAAAGGAGTGCACAAGAATCGTGCTCTGACCAATATATTGGACTTACATATCTTCATCTTGCTTTTATTAACAAATATAACAGGAGAAAAAAAAAACATCTATGCATTTCATAATTTTGAAATAAACAAAAATATTAGTACATTCTATTCTCAATTGAAATATAACGCTCATTAGTATTAACATCAACTGCTGTAGGAATGTGGGGTGTGGGGTGTGGGTCGGTTTGTACAGGGAATGAAAATTGATTCATTATGCACACACCCACTGGAGATTAATTTATTGAAACAAAAAGTTCCATTTATATTCAAACTCAAGCATGCTTCAAAGACCTGTCATCTAACGCCAAGTTGAAACTTATTAGTGAGTAACACAAAGTACCACATTCAAACACAATGATTTTTTTTTTTAGCTTGAAATAATAAATTATTGACTTCAATGTAAAAAAAACAGTCATGGACATACCAGCCCATTAAAATGGACAAAAAAAAAAGACTCAGGCTAAGGGGAAAAAAATGTTAAAGAGAATAACAACAAAAATTATGAAAAAAAATACCGAAGCAAATGTTTTTCAACCTGGATTAGTGTTACATTTCTCTTTGTCTTCAATGGAATGTTAATTAATTTCATAAGATCATAAGACATCAGAGCATAATTAAGTCATTCAGTCCATCGAGACTGCTCCATCATTTGATCATGGCTGATCTATTTTTCCCTCTCAACCCTGTTCTTCTGCCTTTTCCCCATAACCTTTGACACCCTTACCAATCATTAAATAAATAAATAAATAAATAAACAAGAAATGATTACCGCTTGATAAATTAGCCAATCTCCACTTTAAAAACACACAATGACTTGCTCCCCATTGCCGCCTGTGTAAATGAATTCGACAGATGCACCATTCTCTGGCTGAAGAAATTACTCCTAATCCCCATTCTAAAAATATGTTTCTTTTATTCTGAGGTGCTCTCATTACTGGAAACATCCTCTCCACATCCACTCCATCTAAACCTTTCATTATTCGGTAGGTTTCAATGAGATTCCTTCACCTCCCCATTTGTCATGTCTTTGAAATGTTGAAGTGACGGCCTTTGCAAACAGTGACTGCAAAGGTCAAATTGTTTAATGGAACTGTTCTTTTCTATAAATATTGGCTATTGTAAACCATGTACCTGTGTCATTATGATGAAGCTATTTATTTATTTTATTCCTCCCCAAATGTAAAAGTTAAACATTTATTTTCAAAACACTAACCCAAACACTTACCCATTTAAAAATAAGGCACAATCAAGTTATACGTACTCACGACATGGAATTCATAAGGTCATAAAGTCATATGTAATAGGAGCAGAATTAGGTCATTTGGCCCATCCAGTCTATTCCGCCATTCAATCGCGGCTCATCTATTGAAGATAGACACAAATATGCTGGAATAACTCAGCGGGACATGCAGAATCTCTGGAGAGAAGGAATGAGTGACGTTTCGGGTTGAGACCCTTCCTCATAATCAATCATTATCCATTTTATCCTTCTGTTTACTATCGTGTTGCACGGGGAGCCAAATGCAACGGAATTTTGTTTGGAATTGCATATATCGATGTATTTCTAAATGGCAATGAAGTTTGTTTGATTGAATCAGTCTGAGGAAGGGTCTCGACCCGAAACGTGACCCATTCCTTCTCTCCAGAGATGCTGCTTGTCCCGCTGAGTTACTCCAGCATTTTGTGTCTATCTTTCATTTAAACCAACATTGGAGTTCCTCCTACACATGGATGATCTATCTCTCCCTCCTAACCCCATTCTCCTGCCTTCTCCCCATAACCCCTGGCACCCGTGCTAAACAAGAATCTATCAATCGCTGCTTTGCCTTCAGCCCTTTCAGGTCCGTGCTGGATCTTAGAATTGAAGTCCCTGCTCTCCCACTCCACCTCTCTTTATCTATGTCTGTGACTTATTACCCCTTGCATCATGCCGATCAAAAATCCTTTGTCATCTTCCTCCAATAAGGAGTAATTTAGCCAGTTCATTTACCAGTACACCTTTGTCATGTGGGAGGAAACTGACTAGAACGCTCAGTGGAAGCCAACATTGCCACAAGGAAGACGTGCTAACTCCACACAGGCAGCACCTGAGGTCAGGATTGCATCTTTAGACTTTAGAGATACAGCGTGGAAGCAGGCCCTTCGGCCCACCGAGTCCACGCTGACCAGTGATCACCCGTACACTAGCATGAGCCTACACAATAGGGGCAACGTACACTTTACTGAAGCTAATTAACCTACAGACCTGCACGTCTTTGGCGGGTGGGAAGAAACCGGAGCACACGGAGAAATCCCACGCGGTGACAGGCAGGATGTGTAAACTCCGTACAGCCAGCACCCGCAGTCAGGATGGAACCTGGATATCTGGCGCTGTAAGGCAGCAACTCTGCTGCTGCACCAGTGTGCCGCTTTTAATCTCCGAGCCCATGGAGTTGTGAAGCAGATTTGTGAACTGCTGCATCACTATGTTGCCTTATTTATCACATTAACATGAGTGCTATCTTACGAAAAATGGGTGTAGAAATGACACTGCAATATATAGGTCATCGCTTTGCCTGAATGGCATGGCATTCTGCATGTGTAATTGCAAGAAATAAATATCCATTCAAGTAAAAGAGAAATAATGAACTGCAGATGGATGCAAAATGCTGGAGTAACTCAGTGGATAAGGCAGCATCTCTGGAGAAGGGAAATAGGTGACATTTCGGGTTGGAACCCCTTATTTACACTGAAAGATAGAGGTGGTAGGGAGGAGGGAGGGGGTAACAACAGTCATGGATTAAATCTTCATCAGTGACTTTGCTACAGGCAGATCTTTCACTTGCTCCGTTTCTGTGTGCCTGCGACCAACCCCTACTGAAGGAATATATACATGAATCAGTGTTGCTGCAATGGGAATGGAGGAGCGACTTCATCTCAATCACTTGAAGGGGTTTGTGCACAATCTGCTCAGGCATAGATCCCCCATTTATGCAGACAGAACCTTCCATGCCCAAATGTTACAGCCAGTGTGCGTAGGAACGAACTGCAGATGCTGGTTTAAACCGAAGACAGACACACAATGCTGGAGAAACTCAGCGGGACAGGCAGCATCTCTGGAGAGGAGGAATGGGTGACGTTTTGGGTCGAGACCCTTCTTACAGCCAGTAGTTTTTTTTTTTTCCATTTTGAATGGAGAGTGTCTCAGCTTTTGTAATACATCAGATTATACAGTATGCCCTAATGTAGAACTGCAGAAGCTGATTAATACAAAAAAGGACACAAAATGCTGGAATAACTCAGCAGATCAGCATCTCTGGAGAAGTGTGTAGGAATGAACTGCAGATGCGGGTTTAAATCGAAGGTAGACACAAAAAGCTGCAGTAAATCAGCGGGACAGGCAGCATCTCTGGAGAGAAGGAGTGGGTGACGTTTCGGGTCAAGACTCTCCTTCAGCCCTTGCTTGATGGCAGTGCCCAGATCCTATTCCACGGCATTTACTTGTGGTACCAGCGCTGTGCCGTCATTGACATCGTATGGTAGGGACTCTACCGTGACCATCTCTTTGATTCAGTGGACTACTTGTTCGTTAATAGTCACAGTCATGGAAATCCTACAATGTGGGAGGAAACTGGAGAAAACCCACACAGTACGCAAAACTGCACACAGTGGCAGTGAGCTTTAGTTTAGTTTAGAGATAAGTAAGTAAGTTTATTGGCCAAGTATTCACATGCAAGGAATTTGCCTTGGTGCTCCGCCCACAAGTAACAACATGATATACAGTGACAGTTACGAATGACTCAGAAAACACTAGACATTAATAATACAGCACGGAAACATGCCCTACGGCCCAACGTATACGCGCCGACCAGCACATTAACACTATCCTACACAAACAAGGAACAATTTACAATTATACCAAGCCAATTAACCTACAAATCTGTACGTCTTTGAAGTGTGGAAGGAAACCGGAGATCCCGGAGAAAACCCACGCAGGTCATAAGGAGAATGTATAAACAGCACCTGTAGTCAGGATCGAACCTTCGTCTCAGGCACTATAAATCAGCAACTCTACTGCTACGCCATCGTGCTGCCCCCATACTGATTTTAAGGTCAGTATTGGCACTTAAGAGATAGATTCTCCCAAATTGAAAATCTGCCTTGATTGTATCAAAAGCAAAACAAAGTAATGCCTGCATAATTACTTTGTTGCATATTGAAGAATCTTCAACAATTTTGCGAGTGACGTTAATTTAATTGGTCACTAGTCAAAATCTCTCTATTTAGTTTGTGCCACGCCACTGTACAAAAGCAAAAAAATCTCAATCCAGACAGCTAATTGAGACCAGCACTGGTCATGTAAACTTACTGCATCCAAAACATTATTTTGTCTATCCAAATGTGTTGCCCACTTTCATGAAGATCCTGAGGTTCAATGAAAGAAACAGTTGTTGACTTGATAGTATTCTATTTTTAAGAAGGAACTGCAGATGCTGGAAAATCGAAGGTCGACAAAAATGCTGGAGAAACTCAGCGGGTGAGGCTGCATCTATGGAGTGAAGGAAATAGGCGACGTTTCGGGTCTCGACCCAAATCGTCGCCTATTTCCTTCGCTCCCAAGATGCTGCCTCACCCGCTGTGTGTCTCCAGCATTTTTGTCTGACAGTATTCTATAGTGTTTTACAACTGTGATCGCTTAATGTGTAAAATAGCCTTAAATAGCCAACTATCTAAGTGCAGATTGTACAGTTCCTCCTAGCAAAATATGCTGATGAATGATAAACATTTTAAAATATGCCAAATATAGTCTTATCTCATAGTGGTTTGGCTGATATCAACTACCATGGCCTAATAAGAGATCAAATTTGATTTATGTCAAATTTAATAATGTCATAGGTTTATGTGGCAGGAGCAGAATTAGGCCATTCAGCCCATCAAGTCTACTGGGCCATTCAATCGTGACTGATCTTTCCGCCTCGTCCCCATTCCCCATCCTTCTCCCCATAACCCATGACGCTCGTACTAATCAAGAATCCACTGTATCTCTCTGCCCTAAAAAATATCCATTGACGGCCTCCACAGTCTTCTGTGGCAATGAATTCCACCAATTCACCACCCTCTGACTAAAATAAAACCCCAATATTCAAGATTTAATAAAATCAGAGTAGAAAATAAGCTTGGTGAAACCATGCTGATTGCTCTCCAAATAGAGCGTGAGGACAAGGCAAGGCTTACCTTCCTGCTGATCTTGCAATAAATAAGGCCTTGAAATTAGAATCCACTCTTTTTTTTGTATGTTCCCGATGTTGGGGGAGTCCAGAACAAGGGGCCACAGTTTAAGAATAAGGGGTAAGCCATTTAGAACGGATATGAGGAAAAACTTTTCCACACGGAGAGTTGTGAGTCTGTGGAATTCTCTGCCTCAGAAGGCGGTGGAGGCCGGTTCTCCGGATACTTTCAAGAGAGAGCAGGAGAGGGCTCTTAAAGAGAGTGGAGTCAGGGGATGTGGGGAGAAGGCAAGAATGGAGTACTGATTGGGGATGATCAGCCATGATCACGTTGAATGGCGGTGCTGGCTCAATAGACAATAGACCCCTTAATTCCTACTCTTTGTTTCCTGTCTGCCAACCACTTCTCTATCCATGTCAGCACTCTACCCCCAATACCATGTGGCCTAATTTAGCCCACTACTCTCCTACGTAGGACCTTATCAAATGCTTTCTGAAAGTCCAGATACACTACATCCACTGGCTCTCCCTTGTCCATTTTCCTAGTTACATCTTCAAAAAATTCCAGAATATTACTCAAGCATGATTTCCCCTTCATAAATCCATGCTGACTCGGACCGATCCTGTTACTGCTCTCCAAATGTGTGGCTATCTCATCTTTTATAATTTATAAATTATAATTTTATAATTATAATAAATTTTATAATCGGCTCGAAGGGCCGAATGGCCTACTCCTGCACCTATTGTCTATTGTAAACATCTTTTTTTTGTATTTATGCTATTTTTGGGCCCCTCACGAAATAAAAGTGAGGAGTTAGGGTGGTTTATAGCTGGAAATGTGCATTTTACTTCGGAGTCACGTGAGTGACTACGTGAAGAAGCCCCACCAGGCGCATGCGCATCATTACGTCCGCGCATGTCGCACTGAACGGGCTGGAGGGCACAGCTCCACCAGCGGGTAAGTAGGAATTTCTATGGTAAGTGTTTTAAAAACTTTACTTAGAAGTATTTCCACTCCGTAAAGCTGGCTCGAGCAGTCAGTAGGAGTGGGGAGTTGGAGCTGTCACTTCCGAAGATCCGTCTTAGCGTGGGTCCAGGGATTCACCAATTTGATCGGGTCGGGAGATAAGCGCGGCAACGCCGGTTCCGATGTCGGGTGCCGTTTTACCGGCAGCAGTTAAAATAGCGTGCTAATTTTCCCCACTAGCTCCATTGACAAAAGGCAGGCCAACTGGAATTTGCTTCAGAATGAGCCTGGTCCATCTGTTTATTTCCAAGGGTGCTAGCAGACTGAGGCTGCTCCTAGCCATGAAAAGGCAAATATAAAGTCACAGACCTGGGTTCTCTGACAAACAATGGTGACTCTTCCCCTGATCATACAAAACTGTGGGGGGGGAGGTTGGGAACATGCAGCTGATGCTCCAACCTTCATTACATAAGGGTCCAATGGCCAGTAATGTCCAAGAGGGCCATACCAAGACCAACATATGGAGGGTCCATATATTGGGGTTCCTTCCAGCGCCTTGTTTAGGACTGGAGGATGCCTCCCTACTATATGATTTGGGAGAAGCGGGCAGATTGCAGCTGACCCTGATGCTGGTGTCCCTGCTTATGTGCAAACACCAGCGAGCACAAGAGCCACGCTCCGGGTGTCTCGGAAATGGCACTGAGTTGCTATTCCAGAGGGGACTGGTGAGTCAATGGAACAATCCCTTGCCAGCGGTATCAATTATGTAGTACCTCGCCAGCTCCAACAAGATATGATACAAATGACTGCAAACAAATATGAGACACCTGTTTAATGTGCATTACTGAAAGTGCCTATGTTCTGGGCACCCATGAGTCCTTCTTTGACGGGACAGGAGGTTCGGTGTTAACACGTCCTCCAACTGGTGGCTGCAGCAATTACTGCATTTGGCACTATGGTCCAAGGGACAATCATTCCTCAAACTCACAACAGATATGTTGGGTATTTTATGCAATGCATTTTTCAGGAAATTGCATCAGGGAATATTGCCATCAGGCCAACACTAAACCAAAAATGTGCTGCTCTATGTAGGGCGATTAATGTACAAACGCCTGAAATATTGTTTGGAACGGACCTTGTCATGAAAATTCGTGAAATTCATGATGAGGCCAAAGCAATTGGCTTAATGTAGTCAAGCATTTCGAGGCCACCTATTCGCAACCCTGGGTTAATACTGAAGGTCAGATCCAGGTGCTGGGCTCAGCAGGGGCAGGCCAGTGGGGCAACGAGGGTACCCACCGAGACAGACCAGCTACAATCCCAATATGAGCAGACAACAGCTTTACACAGGTCAACTGTAGAGGTACAGGGACTTTTCTTAACAATAAAGTTCTGGTGGCCAATCTCCTATTGGAGGTTGATTACAAATGTTTTCTAATGAATGGTGCTGTATAATGTATGATATGTTTATACTAAATACTGTCTCACGTCTCCCATTGAGTTTATCTCAGGGATAGATCCACCTCAACCGCACAAGCCTAATAAAATGTGGGTGTTTTCTGCTCAAGATCCTGAACAGATAGATAATGGTGATTGATAAAGCCATTAATCATCCTCCACAATTGTGTCTAATATTTCCCCAGATCTCATAAAGATGGGTGTTGTAGAGTAATTCTCGTCCTCAATCACTTAAATTCGTTACTGCTAAACACCTGCTATCACAGGGCTGTTATGTGGCAACTATTGGTTTGCAAGATGTGTATTATTCACTGCCAATTCATGCTCATTATCGCAGGTATTTGAAATTTAATTGGATGGCACAGCTGTGGCAATACAAAGCATTGACTCCTGGATTAAGTTCAGCACCCAGGCTATTCATTAATTTGTTAAAATCTGTGTTGGTGCTATTCAGCCCATCATCACATTGTAATGGCTTATTTAGTTGATATCTTAATTATCAGCAACACTAATGAGTCAGCTGAAGAATCGGTGCTTGAGTCATTAGGGGTTGCTCCATCCAACTAAGTCCAAGTTACAGCCAACCCAAAATATTGAGTATTTGGGGTTTCTTATTAATTCTGTTGCTATAACAGTAACATTACCAACAGCCAAGGTTGTCGATGATGATGATGTCTGTACTTGCCTCCCACAAAACTTTATCCCTCCATCCGAGAAGACGCTACGGTCATTGGTAAATGGGGAGCAGGTTCCTGCAGTACATTCGGGCCTTTGCATTATCAACATTTGCAGAGAGCATGAGAACTAGCACTAAAATCGAATGCAGGCCATTTTCATCGGGTTATCCAGTTACCAACCACAGCTCTCGCGAATTGCAGTGGTGCATTGTTAATGTTAATCTAGCTACCAATAACATTTTGGGTACTAGACTCTTCCCTAATCTTCCAGACTGATGTCAGTGCTCTCGGATGGGGGCTACGGACACTGAGTCTAGCTGTGGGGGTAGCTGGCATGAACACGAAGAGTTGATTTGCCACACGCACGGGATAAATTCTTTTGCATTATTGGGGGCATTTTGTGGGTAAAGGCATATTGCTCCTCAATGAAGGATTTACACATTCAACTCCAGATTGATAACACCACAGCAGTGGCATATATTAACCATATGGGAGGAGCACGATCAGTATCATGTGTTTAATTGGGTACCGTCATGTGGCATTGGTGTATGTCAAGGCATATCTGCGTTTTCAGCTATTTATTCACCACCTATAGCTAATGTGGTGGCCGACATAGGTCGCGTACGTTTCATGCCAATATAGAGTGGATGTTGAATTCTAAACTTTGTCACACAATTGTCACTCGATTTGGGTTGCCAGCCATTGATCTGTTCCATCCAGATTACATCACCAGTTGCCTAAATATGTTTCATGGGAGCCAGATCCGGGTGCAGTTGCCGTGGATGCAGTCTCGTTACATTGGGGGCACTAAAATTGTATGCAATTCCTCCATTTTTTCATCCTGAACTGTCTCACCACAATAGAGCGAGACTCCGCCACAGGTGTTTTGGTGGTCCCAGATTGGCCAACACAACCATGGTTCCCCTTAGTGTTTTCAATGATGGTTCAGTCATTCATGATGATTCCCAGCTGCAGTAATTTCTTGGTGCATCCGGTTACATGAGAAAGTCACCCTTTACATGACCGTATTAATTGTTGGTCTGCAGGTTCTGACCAGACATTTCCAAGGACTTGGATTGTCGAACAGGGCCATGGTGGTTCTCACTGCAGGCTGGCGAAATAGCACTCAAAAAACAATATATGGTTCACATAAATGGGAACTGTTTCTGTGTACAATCCTATATGTCTTATCATAATGCAAGCATATGTGATGTGTTGGAGTTCCTTGCTAAGTTGCATTTTGATGAGCACCTTCGTTATAGTGACATTACCAGCGCTCGGAGTGCGTTGTCCTCTTATTGCGGGCAGTCTTCAGAACAACATCCTATCGGGTCTCATCAGTTAGTATCCCGATTTATGAGGAATTTTTAATAAAAACCCTCCGAAACCTCGCTATACAGAAATCTGGGACATCACTGTTTTATATACATATATTGTTTTTTGAGTGCTATTTCGCCAGCCTGCAGTGAGAACCACCATGGCCCTGTTCTCACAATGCTTCGGCAATGGGCTCCAATTACTTCATTATTTACGCAGAGATTAACTCTTGCTGTGGTTATGCTAATAGCGCTGGTTTCAGCACAACGTGTACAAACATTACAATTCTTACTAATACCTTGTATGCATTTGTCTGTCAATGCCATTAACTTCTATGTTTATGATTTAATCAAACAAAGCAGGCCCGGTCTGGCTGGAATCAAGGTGACGTTTAAAGCCTATCTTGTTGACCAAATGTTATATGTAGTTACGCCATATAACTTAAGCCAATATATTAAGGTAACAAGGAGTCTCAGAGGTTCTGAGACAGGACTGCTCATTAGTCACAAAAAGACATATAAAAGAGTGTCAGCACAAACTATTTCTACATGGTTGAAACAGGTTCTCAATTATGCTGGAGTCGACATTCCTGTCTTTAACTCTCAATTCACCAGGGCGGCATCGATCTCCATGGCGAAGGGTCAGGACATGCCGCTAGACCAAATCTTCGAGGCCGCAGGATGGTCTCGAGAAGCAACATTTTCTCAATTTTCTGTCAAACCTGTACAGACCGTGCCACGGTTTGGGCATGCTGTTTTATTCCCTATAAATAAATAATAAATATATTATTTATTCCCTACTGTGTCAACCGAAGCAGATTGTCGTATGGTGTGCATCTACGGCATGAAAATACAGAGCTTTGAAATCTTCACGTAGTCACTCACGTGACTCCGAAGTAAAATAGTAAGGTTAAACGAGAATTTACCAGTTTGAAGTTTGATCCTTATTTTATGAGGTGTGACGTTGAGGGATTACGTGCCCTCCGCACCCACCCTCATAATCTAAGAGATCATCTGGTAGTTCTAGTCTTCTACGAGCCTTACTATGTTACTTCGGCTATTTGTTTTCTGTGTTTTCACACCGCTGCTTTGAAGTATGACGCACATGCGCCTGGCGGGGCTTCTTCACGTAATCCCTCAACGTCACTCCTCATAAAATAAGGATCAAACTTCGAACTGGTAAGTTCTCATTTAATCTTACTATTAAAATGGGATCTACACATGATCCTGAAAGGACTGGACAGCAATTATTAAAAGGTGTCATGCCCTTAAGGGCGGAACTGTGGCACAATTGTTGAATTGCTCCCTTAAGGGCCTGTCCCTCTTACACGATTTATTTGGGTGATTACAGGCGACTGCCACAAGATTTTCAACATGTTGAAACATTTTTGGCGACAGTGGCGACAGTTTTTGCTGTCATATGTTGTCATAGGTTGATGTAGGTTGACGTAGGTGTTGCCAGGTGTCGTAGGTGATTCCATTAAAACTAGTCCCTGGCAGTCGCCTAAAGAGTCGCCTAGGTGGGACAGGCCCTTAGCAGTAACGGAGGCCCGGGTTCGATCCTGACTACGGGTGCGTTCTCCCTGTGAATGCATGGATTTCCTCGGTGTGCTCTGGTTTCCTCCCACAATCCAAAGACGTACAGGTTGGTTGGTTAATCAGCTTTGGTAAAATTGTAAAATTGTAAATTGTCCCTAATGTGTAGGATTGTGCTTTGTACGGGGTGATCACAGGTCGGTGCGGACTTGGTGGGCCGAAGGGCCTGTTTCTAAGCTGTATCTCTAAAGCCTTAAAGTCTAAGACACACCCTATAGCGGTCAATCACCAGCAATGCATGCAATGGCTGCCATGGAACAGAGAGCAGCTGGTGGAGAGAGGGCGAGAGTTCCCAGTTTCACACATTATCTGATGTAGGAGATGGTGGCCAGGTGAGATAAACCTGACAAATTGGTCGATCACACAAATCGTTACACCATTTGTGCTCCCCATACAGGTAGCCTTTGTTGCAACAGTCCCACCTATGCTAAAGTGGGCGGTATCAAAGAGGTGGTACCTAGATAGCAAAGATGGTTATCTAAAATTATAGCAGGATCTTAATCAGTTGGATGAGGGCTGAGGAATGGTTATTGGAGTTTAATGTAGATAAGGCAGAGTTGATGCATCATGGGAAGTCAAAGCAGGGCAGGACCTTCCCATTGAATGGCAAGGGGAGCAGGTACGTAGGTCTTCAATGTTTACTTTACTTTACTTATGCAGTGTGGAAACAGGACCTTTGGCCCACCAAGTCTGCGCTGACCAGCGATCATCCCATACACTAGCACTTTCCTTCACACAAGGGACAAGATACACTTTACAGAAGCAAATTAACCTACAAACCTTTACGTCTTTGGAGTGTGGGAGGAATCCCGAGCTCCCGCAGAAAACCTACATGGTCACGGGGTGAACATACAAACTTTGTACAAGACCCATAGTCAGGATCGAACCTGTGTAGCTGGCGCTATAAGGCAGCAACTCTACCATTGCGCCTCTGTCTGCCCCTATTGGTCTCTACTGGCCATTCTGCTGCCAACCAAACTCTGTGGCACGTTTGATACAAGGTCTTGCTTCAGATTCCTGGACTTATAATCGTCGCAAGTCTGAAGAAGATTCCTGACCTGAAACATCGCAAGTCCATGTGCTCCAGAGATGTTGCCTGATCCACTGAGTTACTCCAGCACTATGTGTCTTTTTAAAAAATACCAGCATCAAGAACTACAGGAGAAATATCACTTGAACGCAAACAATTTTTTTAGATACCTTCAAATCCAAGATTATGTGAAAACATATACACAAGACTGTCCTGTTATGGGTCCAGATATATTAGACGATTGTTCAAATAGACATGCCGATACAAGTAAGTTTATATCTTACATTTATAACGCTCTCTTAAATATTGATACCCCACCTTCTGAGATTTATAGGCGAGCATGGGAGGACGAGTTGGGCATACCCATTTCAAAAGATATATGGGAGGAAAGCCTACTATACATACATTACTGTTCTTTAAATGCCAGGCATTGCCTGATACAATTCAAAGTATTGCATAGGTTATACTACTCAAAGACCAAATTGAACAAGATCTTCCCAACAGTCTCCCCTCTCTATGATGTCACTTCCAAGAAGCTACCCTAACCCATTCTTTTGTATCCTGTATAAAAATACAAAATTTCTGGATGGGAATATTCAATACCATTTCTAAAACACTCAAAATTCAATTGGAGTCAGATTCGAAATTAATAATAATAGGAATGTCAGAGGGCTGCCCTAAGTTAACGATATTCCAAAGACGCTTCCTTGACTACAGTTTAATAACCGTGAAAAAACGTATACTTAAATTCTGGAAAAAGATAACAGTTCCCACAGTGAAGATGTGGGTCACAGAAATGACCGAGACACTACATTTAGAAAAAATAAGGCTTGTTTTGTCTGACAAATCAGATCAATTTTCCAGAATATGTTCTCCTTTCATTGAATTTCTTCAACCGAATGGTTGTTCAAAACCAACACTAGGGTCGGGTGAGCAGGTGTAGCAGTATTTCTGCTTTTTTTTCACTTCTTTGTTAGTTCAGGGGTCTTTCTTCTTTCTTTTTCGTATCTTTTTCGAAATTCTTTCTTTTCTTTTTCCTTTCTTCTTCCTTTCCCTTCTTTCCTTTTTTCTTTTTTCCGATTCACTTATTAGTTTATAAAATGTTACAACTGAAGCTGTACGAAAATTGTATAATTGTTATGTCGATTACTTTCTCCTTGTACAATTGCTTCTAATAAAATAAATATTTAAAAAAAACAGCATTGGCAGTTCCTTACGTAGAGGAACCAAAGATAGACACAAAATGCTGGAGTAACTCAGCGGGTCAGGCAAGATCTCTGGAGGAAAGCAATAGGTGACGTTTTGGGTTGAGCAACGTCTTCAAACTGCAATCTGACTTCGGTCTGAAGAAGGGTCTCAACCCGAAACGTCACCTATTGCTGTTATCCAGGGATGCTGCCTGACCCGCTGAGTTACTTCAGCACTTTGCGTCTTTCTTCGGCAGTTCCTTATGAGCATCATAACACAGAGCATCAATTGTATTGCAATCTGGCGAAGCCCAGCTTATTTTTTGCCTGATTATAGTGGCAGATAGGTTGGGTACACATGAAGAATGTAGCACGACCCACCGCTGCAATTATAACAAGCCCTTTGTGTTGTTTAAACATTGGGGCTTACATCTTCATGCATCAAGTCAGCTGCATCACAAGCAAATCGGTATTAAAGACAACATTGCAATGAAAATGTACTTTAATGTTATACTTGGAGACATGAAAGGTTACTGGGTGTAACTAGTTCCGAGAGGTAGTTTATATTACATTAGATACAGATCTACAAAATCTTTCAATCTCACTGAACTTTGGACTCGAATGGTTCAATGAATATTATTTGTTTCATTTTTTGTTTTGTCATAATTGCTTCACTCATTCAGGGAGTCATGGAGTAATACGGCACAGAAACAAGCCCTTCGGCCCAAGTCATCCATGCCATCCAAACTAGTTCCATTTGCCGAGTTTGGCTCATTTCAGTCTAATCCTTTCCTACCCATCTATCCGACACTTGGTCTTTTAAATGTTGCTATTGTACCTTCCTCAACTACTTTCTCTGGCAAATTGTTCCACATATGGACCCTTTGTGTCGTGTGGAGTTTGGTGTGGAGTGGAGCATCTTCAGCGACATACTGGTTCCACCAAGATGCAGGACAGAATACCACAGGAGATCCTTCTTCCCTGTGGCTATCTAACTTTACAACCTCTCCCCCTTCTGTCATGGGGTAGACAGAGACTGACTCCCCCCCCCCCCCCCCCAATCTTTGCACATCCCCCAAGCCTTTCCACTCGTCACTTTAATTTCATGTTTCAAGTATTTTGTGTTTGTATGACTGTTGGTAGATCAATTTCCAACCTGGGACAAATAAAGTTCTATCGTTTCATATTGTATCGTAAAGATATTGCCTCACAGGTCCCTTTTAAATCTTCCCCCCTCACAAAACTATGCTCTCCAGTTGTTGATTCCCCTTCCCTGGGGAAAAAGGTCTGCAAACGCCAGGGACCCGATTTCGAACCTGTCCTTGGGTGCTGTCAGTGGGAAGTTTGCACGTTCTCCCTGTGACTGTGTGGCATTTCCTCCATCCCAAAGACATGGGTGCTCATTGGTTAATTGACCTCTGAAAATCAATCTGCTGCCCAATATCTGCTGTGACTCCAAACATAGATGACCATAATGATCTGTAAGTGGTCTTATTCATGAACTAGCCAGACTTTCGCTCTTAATATACCTGTAGAATCTCTTAGGGGTTTTTCTATACCTAGCAGATTCATCTCATGTCCTCCTGATTTCTCTTTTCAGTGTACTCCTTATACTTGTTGAGGAATTTCCTATATTCCGATTACCGAACCTGATGTATGTTCACCAGTTCTAGGAGCAGAATTAGGCCATCAGTATGTTCCTTCTTTTTCCCTGAACAGAGCCTCAATATCTCTTGTCAACCAGGGTTCCCTCACCTTGCCTGACCTACCCTTTGCGTAATAGGAATGCAATGTTCCTGAACATTTTTATCGCACCTTTAAAAGGAGCCCACATGTAAGATGTCCATTTATTTGCAAGCAGTCTGAAGAAGAGTCTCGACCCGAAACGTCACCCATTCCTTCTTTCCCGAGATGCTGCCTGTCCCGCTGAGTTACTCCAGCTTTTTGTGTCCATCTCTTAATTGATCTCTGTAAGTATCTATGCGATGTTTCCAAAATTGGTCTAATTGCTCCAATTTAGGATCTTCCTCAGGGTAAAGATAATAGACAATAGACAATAGGTGCAGGAGTAGGCCATTCGGCCATTCGAGCCAGCACCGCCATTCAATGTGATCATGGCTGATCATCCCCAATCTGTACCCCTTTCCTGCCTTCTCCCCATATCCCCTGACGGATTATTTTTAAGAGCCCTATCTAGCTCTCTCTTGAAAGCATCCAGAGAATCTGCCTCCACCGCCCTCTGAGGCAGAGAATTCCATAGATTCACCACTCTCTGTGAGAAAAAGTGTTTCCTCGTCTCCGTTCTAAATGGCTTACTCCTTATTCTTAAAGATGGGACCAATCCTATCCTATTCATAATTATTTAAAAACTTAGAGAATTATGATCACTGGGTCTAAAGTGCTATCCCACTGACACAGCAGTCACTTTCCCTATTTAATTCCTCAAGAAGCGATCCATTGTTGCCGCCTCTGGCGGGGCCTTTTATGTATTGATTATAGAGTCTTACAGCATGGAGACATGCACCTCAGCCCAACTTGCCCACACCGGCCAACATGTCCCATCTACACTAGTCCCACCTGCACGCATTTGGCCCATATCCCTCTAAACCTGTCCTATCCATGTACCTGTCTAAATGTTTCTTAAACATTGCAATAGTACCTGCCTCAACTACCTCCTCCATCAGCTCATTCCCTACACCTCCCACCCTATGGATGAAAAGGTTAACCCTCAGGTTCCTATTATATCTTTCCCCCCTCACCTTAAACCTATGTCCTCTGGTTGTCGATTCACTTACTCTGGGCAAAAGACTCTGTGTATCTACCCAATCTATTCCTCTCATGATTTTATACACCTCTATAAATCTCCCCTCATCCTTCTGTGCTCCAAGGAATAGTCCCAGCGTGCTCAACCTCTCTGTATAGCTCAGGCCCTTAGGTCCAGGCAACAGCCTCGTAAATCTTCCCTGCACCCTTTCCAGCTTGACAACATCTTTCCTTTAACATGGTACCCAAAACTGAACACAGTACTCTCAATGTGGCCTCACCAACGTCTTATGCAACTGCAACATGACCTCCCAACTTCTATACTCAATGCTCTGACTGATGAAGGGTTAAGGAAGCTTTCTTGGAAACATTTAAGAAACTCCAACCCCGTCCAAGCCCCTTGCACCAGTTGTGATCCAGTAAATATTAGGGAAGTTAAAATCTTTCACTAATACCACCCTATTATTCCTACATCTATCTGCGAGCTCCTTAGAAGCAGATAGTTCAGGCTTCACTTTGTTATGAAATACACTAAAGTTCACAAGAATAATTTTGCACATTCCCATGTGCATTGCCAAGTCAATGGATATTTTTAAGAAGGAAATTAACGGATTCTTGATTAGTAAGGGTGTCAGGGGTTATTGGGAGAAGGCAGGGTAATGGGATTGAGAGGGAAAGATAGATCAGCCATGATTGAATGGCAAAGGGGCCGAATGGCCTAATTCTACTGCTAGAATTTATGAACATGCAGATTAGAAAAGTAATGGCAGTGCTCAAGATAAGATTTCTCTGAGAGATCAAGATGACTTGATACTTGGTTTAGTCTGGAATATTTGGAACGAAGCATATCAGTATAGCTTTTGTGTTAACGAAGAACTGCAGATGCTGGAGAATCGAGGGTTACACAAAAATGCTGGAGAAACTCAGCGGGTGCAGCAGCATCTAAGGAGCGAAGGAGATAGGCGACGTTTCGGGTCGAGACCCTTCTTCAGACTGGTCAGGGATCAGGGAAAACGAGAGATATAACGAGAGTTCTCCCTCCCCCACCCTAGTAGCAAATTTTCTCAATTCTGTTAACCCCTGCTGTCTCCTCCCCTCCCACCTCTCCCTCAGCCCTCAGGCCCTGGCATTCCTTCTATCTCTATCTCCCTCCCCCACCCTAGTCGCACTAGCTTCTCATTTTCACACCACAAACAGCTTACAATGGGTTGTTCCCTTTATCATCGATACTTTTTTTGCATATCTTTCATTCATTGTTCTTTATCTCTCACATCACCATCTATATCTCTCGTTTCCCTGATCCCTGACCAGTCTGAAGAAGGGTTCTCGACCCGAAACGTCGCCTATCTCCTTCGCTCCTTAGATGCTGCTGCACCCGCTGGTTTCTCCAGCATTTTGTGTAACCCTCTGTATAGCTTTTATTAGTTCAGCAGGATACCTCAAGTCTGAGTTGGAGTAATCTGAACTAGTATCTCAACACTTTAAAGTAAATGCAGATTTTAAGTATATAAAGTTATGAGAGGCATAGATTGGCTAGACAGTCAGACAATGGAGTAACTCAGCGGGTGAGGCAGCATCTCAGGAGAGAAGGAATGGACTAGACAGTCAAAATCTTTTGTCCAGGTTGGAAATGTCCAACACTAGAGGGCATTGCTAACAGCTATAAGGCGAGAGGGGATAAGACAGATTTGATGCTTCTTGGGAAGTCAAAGCAGGCAGGACCCGCCAGATCCGTTCCAATAGACAATAGACAATAGGTGCAGGAGTAGGCCCTTCGAGCCAGCACCGCCATTCATTGTGCTCATTGCTGATCATCCATAATCAGTACCCCGTTCCTTCCTTCTCCCCATATCCCCTGAATCCGCTATCTTTAAGAGCTCTATCTAACTCTCTCTTGAAAGCATCCAGAGAATTGGCCTCCACTGCCTTCTGAGGCAGAGAATTCCACAGATTCACAACCCTCTGTGTGAAAAGGTTTTTCCTCATCTCTGTTCTAAATGGCCTATCCCTTATTCTTAAACTGTGGCCCCTGGATCCGGACTCTAGCGTGTCCAAACCCATAATAATATTATATGTTTCAATAAGATTTCCTCTCATCCTTCTAAATTCCTGAGTATACAAACCCAGCGTTCCCACAGCCGATTTCTGAAGCCATGTTTGCGGGCTGGTATCCTGGCCCCTGTGCAGTCTAACTGGACCATTCTGGTACCATTCGACATTGCTCGGACACCGTGACCTCTGTTGGTCCGGCAGAACGGATAATCCAGCAAGGCTCTGGAACCAAGGGTGTCGGAAAATTAAAGGACATTCCGTTAGGAAGGAGATGATGAGGATTTTCTTTAGTCTGAGGATGGTGAATCTGTGGAATTCTTTGCCACAGTAGGCTGTGGAGGCAGTCAATGGATGTTTTTAAGGAAGAGATAGATTCTTGAATTGTACAGGTGTCAGAGGTTATGGGGAGAAGGCAGGAGAACGGGGTTAGGAGGGAGAGATAGCTCAGCCATGATTGAATGGCGGAGTAGACAAGAAGGGCCGAATAGCCTAATTCTGCTCCTGACCTTATGACATTAAAATCAGTGGTGTGCCTGTACCATTGAACTAAAAATGCCCTATGACATCCACTCGAGATATGACAAGATTGAAACATCAATTATTGGATTCTGGCCTTCATTAGCTTCCTTTTCAGCACATCAACTGAAGTCGGCTGACAAATGGAAAATAAAAGGACTGCAAGCTAATGCTTCAATAAAAGGAGCAAATAAGCCTAAGGGCCTTCATATTCCTCCTGGTCCTATAGAAATGAACCTAAATAACTTTCTTGAATTAAATTAACAGCTTCGTAAATTTTCTATCACACACTCTGGTAATTATGGAACCTTGAGTCGGCCATTAGATTAGTCCAGTTCACTGACTGTTTTCGTTCAGAGATACAGCACGGAAACAGGCCCTTCGGCCCACCGGGTCCGTGCCAACCAGCATTCCCCATACACAAGCACTATCCTGCATACTGGGGCCAATTTACAATTTTTACAGAAGCCAATTAACCTGCAAACTTGTATTTCCTTGGAATGTGGGAGGAAACCGGAGCGCCCGGAGCAAACCCATACGACCATGGGGAGAACGTTCAAACTCCGTACAGACAGCACCCGTTGTCATGATCGAACCCGGGTTTCTGGCGCTGTAAGACAGCAACTCTACTGCTGCGACATTGTGCTGCCCTGATGTTTTTATAGTCTGAATATCTACTCTAACGCCTTCCATGAAAAGGCTGGCTCAGTAAACTAATAAGACAAAGGGACTTTTTTTCAAGTCAGCAAGCATTAACAAATTTTGAAATTTGCATCTCATTGCATAAATATGTACAATAGTCTTTATTGCTGATTAAATGCTGATTAGATGGAAATGTTAAACACCGATGAGTCAATTTACTTTGATATAAAAAAAGTCCAATAGAAAATCACAGTTGCAGTCTTGAGGCTATATATAATTCTTTTAACATCACTTAAATCATTTTAAGTGGTAACCAACCAATGAAAGTCTAGACTTTTCATTACGATTTATTTACTGGGAGAACATTTGAGTTAACTTAAAACGAAAATGGATGTCATCTAATTAGTCCTGCTCCATGTGGTGCTGGTACCAAAGGTTAAACTCCCGAATCTCCTTCTCACGTAAACGGCGTGACTTGCTGGAGCGGCTGGACTTGATGGTCTCTGCGGACTTCGAGCTTTGACAGCGGGAAGAGGTCCTCCTCATCAAGTTCTGGGAGATGGAGCGATGGAGGTTTTTCATGGAGGAAGATGCGGCCATAGTCACCACCCAGGGATGCTTCAAGGCTTGAGCTGCTGCCATCCGCTCATTGGGATCAATCGTGATCAGCCGGTCAATGAAGTCCTTGGCGAGATTGGACACGTTCGGCCAAGGCTGCAACCAAAGCACAATGTCAAGGACAATTAATATAAATGCAAACGTGAAGCACGATAACAAGGAAGTCGTCAATGGTAAATAAATGGATTATTCGCTAATTGACACTCGCTAATTGAAATTGTGGACGCAGCCCAGACCATCATGCATTCCTACCATTGACTCTATCTACATTTCACGCTGCCTCGGCAAGGCCACCAACATAATCACGGATGTGTCTAACCACGGACCTCATAACACTCCCGAGTGTGTAGGATAGTATTCGTGTGTACGGGGTGATAATTGGTTGGCACAGGCTCGGTAGGCCAAAGGGCCTGTTTCTACGCTGTATCTCTCAACTAAACTAAAGTAAGGAAGGAAACTAAACCAATGAAGGTACTGCAGATGTTGATAATAAACCGGAAAAATGGGAAATATTATAAATTTAGATTAAAAAAGTAGAATAATTGTGTAATCTATCATAGGCATAGAGGTGGGAAAGAACGGAGAATAATTTTCACGAGTAGCAGCTTTATAAATTAGACATGACACACAAAGGAGATCTTCCCTTTCATTTTAATATAAAAGCTCGGTAAGCTGATGCCGCACAAGTGGTGTAATGTTGCACCCGCAAAGGCATCTTTTTGCTGCATCAGGTTATGATGTAAAGTCACGAGATTATTCAGAGAAACAAAGACAAAGATTCGGAAGGAACAACAGGACTTAGAAAGGGAGATTAAACAATTAGATATACAGAATGCAACAAAATCAGATATAATAATACATAATAAAATTGTAGCATTGAAGTATAAATTAAAACAAAATATACACTGATCAAGTTTTAAAATATTATCAACATACTAAACAATTGCTGTTTGAATTTGGAGACAAACCCCAAAAATTATTGGCTCGACAATTAAGGAAAATTGAAGCTGAAAAAAATTATACATAGGATTTAAATCACAAAACGGTGAATTATTAATACAACCCAAAGATATTAATGAAAGATTTTATGCAATATTATAAAAATCTGTATACTGGTAAAGCGACAGTAAATAAAACAGAAATAGATGCCTTTTTTAAATGTATGTAACTTAAAAGAATTAGATTTACAAAATAGAGAACTATTAAATGCTGATATTTCAATAAAAGAAATCCAAGAATCTATTAAATCATTAAAAAATGGTAAAACTCCAGGACCAGATTGGTTATAGGCTCGGAATTTTATAAAATTTTTCATGACCAAATGGTCCCATATTTAAAATCATTATATGAACAGATTATACACAAGAGAAATTACCAGATACATTGAACAAATCTATTATAACACTTATACCCAAAATAAATAAAGATTTGGATGACCCAGGATCATATAGAGCAATTGCTTTATTAAATACGGATCAAAAAATTTTAACAAAGATACTTGCACAAAGATTAAGCAAAGTTGTTAACGAATTAATTCATCCTGATCAAACAGGATTTATACCTAAAAGATATTCTTCATATAATCTAAGACGGTTATTTAATATCATATATTCGAAAAGAAGTGATAAAAAAGACTTAGTAGTTATCTCGCTGGATGCAGAAAAAGCTTTTGACCAGGTGGAATGGCCTTATTTATTTTCGGTGATGGAAGCTTTTAAGCTTGGTGATAAGTTTACTACTTGGATTAAATTATTATATGCAAACCCAACAGCTAGAATAACAACAAACCATATGTTATCAACTAAGTTTAATTTATCTCGAGGTTGTAGACAAGGCTGTCCTTTATCACCATTACTGTTTGCGTTAGCAATCGAACCTCTTGCCCAAAGGGTAAGATTGCACCCGGAAATATATGGATATGATACTAAAGATACTAAGAATAAAAATCTCGTTATATGCGGACGATGTACTACTTTATATTACTAAACCGGAAATAAGTATCCGTAATTTGTTTTAAAACTAATAACGGAATTTGGTTTAATTTCAGGATACAGTATCAATTGGAATAAAAGTGAACTTTATGCCAATAACCATGAATAACTTACAGATATTACAACAATTTCCTTTTAAGATAACAAATGAAAATATTAAATATCTTGGTATTTTTGTTACAAAAAGATTTGACTCTCTATTTAAGTCTAATTTCCCGTTATTACTGAATAAATTAAATAAAAATATCTTATACTGGAAAAGTTTACCTATCTCAATGTTAGGTAAAATAAACGCAATAAAAATGATTTTTTCTCCCACAATTATTATATTTATTTCAATCATCCCGATATATCTCTCTAAAAATTTTTTTAAAAAAGTAGACTCTATAGTCACTAACTTTATCTGGGATTATAAGAACCATAGAATAAATAAAAAACACTTATGTAAAGCTAAAATAAACGGGGGTTTAGCATTACCAAATTTTATGTTTTATTATTGGGCAGTTAATATTAAAAATATGAATTTCTGGTTAGAAGAAACAGATAATAAACCAAAACTGGTTAAAAATGGAAAGAGAAGACTGTTTTCCATTTGAAATTAGCTCTATAATATTTGCTAATATTAATGTACCTAAGAAAATTTATAGTGAAAACTTGATAATAGAAAGTGGAATACGTATTTGGAAACAAATAAAGAAAACATTAAAACTAAAATTTATACCGCTAGGTCTTACTATTGCCAACAATTTTACGTTTAAAACCCTCAACGATGATAAGGCTTTTATACAATGGAAAAATAAAGGAATTTTAAATATAGGGGATCTTTATAAGGAAAATTCTTTTCTTTCATTTCAAGAATTACAACAAGCTTACGGGCTTCATAATAATGAATATTTCAGATACTTACAAATCAGAAACTATATTTCTGCAAATACACAAGAATTCAGAAATAGAAAGAGTGAAATTTTAGATGAATGCTTGAATAAACATCCAAATACAGAAAAAATGATATCATACATTTACAATATTTTGTTGGAAAGTGATATTCCATCATCGGAAATACACAGACAGCGTTGGGAAAATGAATTAGGTCAAATAATAAGCCCAGAAATATGGGAAGAAAGCTTACAACATATACATTATGCTCGTTAAATGCTAAACATGCTCTTATACAGTTTAAAATTTTACATAGATTACATTACTCCAAATCTAAATTACATAATATATTTCCAAAAATTATCACCTATATGTGATAAATGTCAAATCTTAGAAGCAAATTTGTCACATTCATTTATAATTGTACGAAGATTGTAGAATATTGGAATGAAATATTTAAGATAATCTCGAATGTATGATTCCTGATCCAAAGTTAATCATACTTGGAATACCGGAAACGGAACAAATAATTACAAGGAATCAAAGAACTTTTTATCGACTATTCTTTATAATTGGGAAAAAAATTAATATTAAAATTTTGGAAAAGGCCCTGCATCCCCAACAATTAAAATGTGGAATACAGAAATGACGGAGACACTTCACTTGGAGAGATTGAGACTTGTCCTTATGGACAGGTTAGATCTCTTCAAAGGGATTTGGTCTCCATACATTAAATATCTACAGGGTCATAATGGTTCGGCGCAGGGACTTGACTGAGGCCTGAATATCTGAATGGATGAAGAAATACATATAATAAACCATGAATGTATCTCCAAGAATGGATTATTTAGTAATATTTTAATCTCCATCAAACTTTTCACAGTTTCTTTTCTATTTTCTACTCTCTTTCTCTATCTTTCTATCTTTAACTGGGGAAAAAGAGTATAGAAACATATTATATATATTCTTAATATTAGTATGAATACACCTATTATTAGTTGTATGAAAAGATTATAGATGTCTTAAATTTGTAATTATATAAAATTGTGCATTTTCAACTATATAATAATTTTGAAATATAAAGTTAATAATAATACAAACACTCTTAATATTATGAAAATATTATGAATATCATAGAAGTTTGGTTAAGATTGGGTATTATGTAGTTATATTAGGGGGGATTTGTATTTGGTAATTAGAAGAATATCTGTGGTATGAGAAGTGTGAGTATATTGCTTATTTTTGGAATATACTACATACACTCCCAATTATACAAAATAAATAACCAGGAAATGTATAATGGATAACATTACAATTAACACAAACAGTATTAATTGATAATCAATATTATATAATTTTGTATATTATATAATTTTCACTGCCGTATAAGAGTGTACTCGGTATATATTGTTTCTACAATAAAAAAATTTAAAAAAAAAAAAAAAAAAAAAAAAGAAACAAAGACAAAGAGGAATAAGTGTGTAAATGTTCTCAGGTTATATAGAAGTTCAGGGAAAACTCCAGTTTAATTTAATTCAGAGATACAGCGTGGAAACAGGCCCTTTCGGCCCACCGTGTCCGTGCCGACTACCAATCCCACACTAGGGACAATTTACAGAAGTCAATTAACATTATTGCTATCGAGGGAGTGCAGCGTAGGTTCACCAGGTTAATTCCCTGGATGGCGGGACTGACATACGATGAAAGAATGGGTCGACTGGGCTTGTATTCACTGGAATTTAGAAAGATGATCTTCTAGAAACATATAACATTCTTTAAGGATTGGACAGGCTAGAAGCAGGAAAAATTGTCCTGATGTTGGGGGAGTCCAGAACCAGGGGTCACAGCTTAAGAATGAGGGGTAGGCCATTTAGGACTGAGATGAGGAAAAACTTTTTCACCCAGAGAGTTGTGAATCTGTGGAATTCTCAGCCACAGAAGGCAGTGGAGGCCAATTCACTGGATGTTTTCAAGAGATAGTTAGATTTAGCTCTCAGGGCCAAAGGAGTCAAGGGATATTGGAAAAAGACAGGAACATATTGAATGGCGGTGCTGGCTTGAAGGGCCGAATGACCTGCTCCTGCACCTATTTTTCTATGTTTCTGCAAACCTGATTGATGTGGGAGGAAACCCGAGCACCTGGAGGAAACCCACGTGGTCATGGGGAGAACGTACAAACTCCGTACAGACTGCACCCATAGTCAGGATCAAAGCCAGGGTCTCTGGTGCAGTAAAGGCAGCAACTCTACCGTTTTGCCAACACGCCACCCTTACCATAAGGCCAGTTCCTCATTTTTGTTAACACCCTCAGTTAAGTTCCCCAAGTGTGTGTGTGTGTGAAGATGGGACAGGAAGAGAATACTGGAACAGAAGGACTGAGATCTGTGTGTGTCAGATGTGTCATGATACTGGATCACCACTATCTTCCCAAAGGCAATGAGGGATGGGCAAAATAATGACTGTCTTGCCAGTAACACATACTGCGACATATAAGTGAAGGGACCCTTCTTCAGACTCTTCAGATGTAAAATCACTGCATCCTTAATAGTTCTGATTGAATCTCTGAGAACGCAAGATATATTTGCCACTCCACATATCAGATTCTTGAATAGTGTCAGGGGAGAAGGCAGGAGAATGGGTTTGAGAGGGAGAGACAAATCAGCCATGATCGAATGGCCATGTAGACTTGATGGACCGAATGGCTCTATTCTGCTCCTAGAACATACAAACTTATTGCTTAAAACGTCTGCAGTTGTATAGGGCTCTGGTAAGACCACATCTGGAGTATTGCGTACAGTTTTGGTCTCCTAATTTGATGAAGGACATCCTTGTGATTGAGGCAATGCAGCATAGGTTCATAAGATTGATCCCTGGGATGGCAGGACTGTCATATGAGGAAAGATTGAAAAGACTAGGCTTGTATTCACTGGAGTTTAGAAGGATGAGTGGGTAACTTATAGAAACATATAAAATTATAAAAGGACTGGACAAGCTAGATGCAGGAAAAATGTTTCCAATGTTGGGCGAGTCCAGAACCAGGGGCCACAGTCATAGAATAAAGGGGAGGCCATTTAAGACTGAGGTGAGAAAAAAACTTTTTCACCAAGAGAGTTGTGAATTTGTGGATTTCCCTGCCACAGAGGGCAGTGGAGACCAAATCATGGATTTAAGAGAGAGTTAGATAGAGCTCTGCGGGCTAGTGGAATCAAGGGATATGGGGAGAAGGCAGGCATGGATTATTGATTGGGGACGATCAGCCATGATCACAATGAATGGCGGTGCTGTCTCGAAGGGCCGAATGGCCTCCTCCTGCACCTATTTTCTATGCTTCTATGTCTGTAGATTTTGCACTGTTGGGAATAATGCTGGTTTGCTGACAGTACTCGTTTCATGTGCTCCTGTTCCCTGTGTCACACACTTGATCAGCCTATTCTCCTGCTAGGTTTGCAATAGATGATCTGTCAGATGTCTCTATTCTGAGCATCAATTGATACTAATGGATGGAAACTGTAAGTGGTTGAGATAAGAGTATCAATGGAATGGCCCAACAAAATATTTCTTGCTTCAGCCCTCCTCGAGGTTTCGCTACAACAGCAAAGATAGATATAAAATCTGGGCGGTGAAGAACACAAAGAACATGAAAAGTAATGCCCCTGTCCCACTTAGAAAACCTGAACGGAAACGTCTGGAGACTTTGCGCCCCACCCAAGGTTTCCGTGCGGTTCACGGAGGTTCCCGGAGGTTTTTGTCCTCCGGCAACCACCTTCAACTAGCATCGCAACCGGATTCGACTAAAAAATTACCGATTTTTAAAACGGCAACCACTTTCGACCATTAGGGAGACTGACAAAAACCTCCGGGAACCGCACGGAAACCTTGGGTGGGGCGCAAAGTCTCCAGAGGTTTCCGTTCATGTTTCCTAAGTGGGACAGCGGCATTCGATACAAAAAACTACAGATGTTGGAAACTTGTGCGAAACACAAAGTGCTGGAGGATCACGGGGGACAGGCAGCATCTGTTGAGGGAATAGACAATGTTTCAGGTTGGGGATCCTTCTACAGGCAACATTTGTGGAAGGAATGGACGGACAATATTTCGGGTTGTGATCCTTTTCCAGGCAACATCTTTGGAGGGAATGGACAGACGACGTTTTGGGTTGGGATCCTTCTACAGGCAGCATCTGTGGAGGGAATGGACGGACAACATTTTGGGCCAAGACCCTTCTTCAGTCTCAAGGTTGCTCCAGCACCTTGTGAATTTCAGCACAAACAATTGTCCAGTGGATGAAGAAAAGAAAGCGACAAGTTGTTGTTGGATCTTAATAAATAGTAATTCAATAGGCTGATTATACCAACAGCAATCTGTATTTCATTTCAGCCATCAAAAGTTCACATTAAACTCAAAGTCAAACCAGGCCCTGACAGAATGAGCTAATTCAATGTCCATGACAAAGCTTCCTCTGTAGATTTCATTTGCGTGCAATCTCAGTGCATGGTCTTTGCGTTATAGCCATCAATTAAGATTCATATACCTGACAGAGTATTGGTTTGCTAATCCCTGTAATGCATTACTTTTCTTCCTTCCCATTTAAACCTCCTCCCCTCAAATTTCTTCTCCTCCCCTTTGGCCATCACAACTTCAGTGCTGTTATTCATTCTCCCTCTCTCCCTCTCTCCCTCTCACCCTCTCCCTCTCTCCCTCCCTCCCCTCCCTCTCTCCCTCTCTCGCTCTCTCCCTTCCTCCCTCTCTCCCTCTCTCCCTCCCTCCCTCCCTCTCTCCCTCTCTCGCTCTCTCCCTTCCTCCCTCTCTCCCTCTCTCTCTCTCGTGCCTCCTTGACACCCTGTAATCCTGGGAAGTCACTCCTACTTGCTACATAATTTCTTTGAAAGGATAAATACAGCTATTGACACTTTGTGAAGGAAGTATCATTAACATTGGACTCATTTCTTGTAAACAAGTATTAATATCCTTGGCAGAAAAATACTATGGTTATTTCTGCCAGGGGCATAAATAGAACACCTTCACTCAAACCGTAAAGGTGCCCCTCAAAATGTTGTTCGCATTAAAGTGCTTATATTTATTTCAAATGAGATGCAGCAGAATTAATAGAGTTTTCGAGTCACACAACACACAAACAGGCCCTTTGGCCCAACTTGTCCATGCCAACCATATGCCCCATCTACACTACTACTATTTGCCCGCATTTGGCCATTATCCATCTAAAAATTTCCTATCCATGTACCTGTCCAAATATCTTCTAACTGAATTCTTACGGACTTACAATCATGTGTATAGTAGGCTGCATTCATAGAGTTATACAGCATGGAAACAAGTCCTTGGGTCACCGAGTCTGCATTGACCATGAAGAATTCATTGACACCAAACCGACACAAATCCCATTTTATTCTTCCTGCATTCCCATCAATTCCCATGCTAGTCCCACACACCATACTAGTCCCTCTACACACGGGGCTGTTTACATTGCCCATTGACCTACTAACCCGCACATGTTTCGGATGTGGGAGGAAACCAGGGCACCCATCGGAAACTCATGCGGCCGCAGGAAGAATTTGCAAACAACACGGACAGCATCTGAGCTCAGGATTGAAGCTGGGATACGTGCTCAGATTTTGAGGGCTGGGTACAAATCAACAATATTTTAACTCTGCTACAAGGGTGTTGCATTTTTTCCCACTTGGTGAGTTGTACTACTCAGGATGAGTTCACAAGTTCATCGGTGATAGGAGCAGAATTAGGACATTCGGCTCATCAAGTCTACTCTGCCATTCAATCATGGCTGATCTATCTCTCCCTCTCAACCCCATTCCCTGCCTTCTCCCCATAACCCCTGACACCCGTACTAATCAAGAATCTGTCTATCGCTGGGTACTCCAATAACTTGCCTTCTGTGGCAATAAATTCCACAGATTCACCACCCTCTGACTAAAGAAATTCCTCATCTCCTTCCCAAAAGCACGTCCTTTAGGATAGAAACATAGTAAATTGGTGCAGAAGTAGGCCATTCAGCCCTTCGAGCCAGCACCGCCATGCAATATGATCATGGCTGATCATCCAAAATCAGTACCCCGTTCATGCTTTCTCCCCATATCTCTTGATTCTGTTAGCTCTAAGAGCTATAATCTAACTCTCTCTTGAAAACATCCAGTAAATTGGCCTCCACTGCCTTCTGTGGCAGAGAATTCCATAGATTCACAACTCTCTGGATGTGGCTTTCATTACCATGGCGAGGATTGGTTAATTTCTTTACTGAACATCACTGTTGGTTTTTGCTTAATTTTGGATTTTATAAAAGAAACAGCACAGTTTAAATAATTTGGAAATTTAGGCCAGCTGATGCCCAAGTTTACTAAAAGTGTTCAAAAGTGTTTTATTGATGTATGTCCCAAGCAGAACATTGAAATTCTAAAGCAGCAGCACAAAAGAACATGGAAACATAGTACTCTGTAAACAATATAATACACAAAGAAAAGTTCAATATATATACACATTATTAGAGCCAGGATGTTTAGGCACTAAAAACTGAAATAGGCAGGCAAAAAGGCATAATAAAATTTTTAAAAAGGCACGAAAAAGGCATTTATTGACAAGAAAAGGCATAAAAAGGCATATATTTCCGCCACCAAAATATGGTTACAAATGATAATATAAAGGTATATTAAATGACCAAAGTTGCCTGGTTGCACATAATTGCCAGCATTTTTTTCAAATTATCTGGTGTTAAACTATGCCATCTGTCAGACAGAATATGCTTCAGGTGTGAAAAAGTTATTTCTACCTCAGCTGAGGTCACTGGTGCATAGGCAAAACAAGCTACATACTCTATATTCATGTTGATACCTTGTGCATTACAACTACCTTTGAGAACTTTAGCTATGTTTTGTATTTCTTCAAGATCTTTGTTAGCTAAAATCACTCTCTCACATTTTCCTAGTATGTCTTTACCTACATCACCAGCCACTTTAAGAATATCGTCAGTTACTTTGTTTAAAACCTGCAAGTTATTCACTAATGTTTCGCCACGTTTCTCAAGGGAAGTGATATCTTGTGGGAAGTTTGCAAAATTGGAAGCAATAAACACAAGAACGCGGTGGAGTGACTTTTTCTGCATGATTTCACTGACGATCCTGACTGCAGCAGATTCTTCTTTCTCGAAACAGTTGACGATTTATTTTATCTTTTGCAGCATAGTAGAGTACTGCAGAGAGCCATGTACCCCACCTATTCAAAACGGGCTGAGGTGGTTGTGGAATCACGAGTGCCATTTCCTTGAACAACTGCACATGTGACCGTGCTTTGAGGAAGATTTTCTTGACATTGAAAACTAGACGATCGACATTTGGAAACAAGCTACGTATGTGTACGACAATTCTATGAAGTCCTTGAGCTAAGCATATCAAATGCAACATTTTGGGGTATAAAACTTTAGGAGCATGATCAGCTTTTTTGATGTAAGAGGCTGCATCAGTCACACACAGAACATTCTTGTGTTTTATACATTCTGGCCAAAGTACAGCAAGTGAGGATGTAAACAACTGAGCAATAGTCGAGCTGTTTGACTTCTCCAATACTTCCGATGTCAACAAATACTCCTTTGATGGTTGACCTGCCTCCAGTGTACCGATGACCACATTGGCAACATATCTCCCCACAGCACCAGACGTCTCGTCTATTGAGATCCATGTTTTGTTGCATGCAATTTCATCTCAAATTTTTGGCATAACAATGTTGAAGTTGCTGTCAACATCATTTTTCCGTAAAAAATGGTGACTTGCTTAGTATATGTTCCTCTGTGTATTTCTCTAAAAAACCTCTGAGAGATTTGTTTTCCAATTTCCACCGTGGAATTCCAGCATTAATGAATGGCTTGCACAGATCACTCGAAAACTTAGATTTGCGACTGGAGCCAGCAGTAAATGTAATGAGGAGACAAGCTTGGGTATTTCGCTTGGGGAGTCTACACCCCAGCGGTATCAACATTGACTACTCTAATTTTAGATAGCCCTTGTCTTCTCCCATCTCGCCCTCACCCTTCCCAGCTCTCCTTCTGGTCCTACTGTCTCTGCCTCTTACTTCCCCCCCCCGCACCACATCAGTCTGAAGAAGGGTGTCAACAAGAAACGTTGCCTATTCCTTCTCTCCATAGATGCTGCCTCCAGCATTTTTGACTTCCTTCGATTTTTCCAGCATCTGCAGTTCTTTCTTAAATAGATATTGGGGAATGACCGACAGTGACGCCCCTGGTTTTTCCCCGGTGGTGGAAATTTTCTTGTAAGTTATACTATGTTAACACGTTAATAATGACATAGAAAACATCATTGTAATCACGGTACAATTAGAGAAAATAGCAAGAGTGGTCGGTGGGGGCGCTGCAGGCCCTGCCAGCAGAGTGTCTGTTTTTTCTACTTTTTTTAATTTTTTAATATGTTTGAATGTATGTTTTTAATGTTTCTTTGTGTGTCTGGTGTGGGGGGTGGTGTGGGGGGTAAGGGGGAAATCGCTTTGGTCGCCTCCTCCACAGAGAGGCGATTTTTTCCATGTCACCTCCCCCGTGGCGTAACAGCAAGGATCGGGCGGCCTTTCCCGGAGTCGCGCCCGGGTCTTCAGCGGCGTGCGCAGCGCGGACTCTCGGCGTGGAGTGGGCGAGCCCTCGCCGGGGCTCGCCGATGGAACGCTCCGTTTCGCTGGCCCGCGGCAGCCTGAAGCCGCGGTCTGCAGAGCTCTGGCCGGCGCAGCGTCCACAGCCTGGGATCCCTCGTGGGGGACCGGGAGAAGAAGAAGCTTCTACCGCCGGCCCGCGGCCTACTTCTACCGCGGGCGCGGCGGGGATTTAGTTACTATCAGGAGCGGCGTCCCTCGCCGGGTTTCCCTGAAGGGGAGCTTCGACTGTCGGCCCTGCGGTCTGCGGTGCTTCTGGCTGTGACGCGAACTTTAAATCTACGAACGCCGGCCAGCAGCCTACACCAACCTGAAGCTCTGGTAGGGAAAGCCGCGGTCTGGACTTACCTGGACTTTTTACCTTGTCTGTACATCTGGACGCCCGCAGCGACGGCTGTGGAGAGTTGAGTTCCTGACCACGTGGGAAAATGGAGGAGGACTGGCAAATTTTTGTGCCTTCCACCACAGTGATGAATGCTGTGGGTGATGTTTGTGTTAAATTTTTGGTGTTTTTTTTGTGTGTTCTTTATCATTGTACCGCTGCTGGCAAATTCATTTCACTTGCACTTTACGTGCAATGTGACGAATAAAACTGATTGTTGATTGTTGTTGATTGTGTTGACCTTTTAGCAAAACGGCAAAAAAAGGCTGATTTAGGCACTCGATCATGAAAAAGGCATTCTCAGTGAAATTATCAAAAAAGCCATCAAAAAGCACATGGCATTTATGGCAAAATCCTGGCTCTACACATTATCCACATATTACTAAAACTGTCTATCTATATATTAATAAAAATCATCTTGTTTGTTTCAGGGACTGTGATTCTGTCTGTTTGTCTGTCTGTGTGTGTGTGTGTGTGTGTGTGTGTGTATGTCTGCCCATGTAATCCTGAAATTACGCCTAAATGGTGCATGATAGCGCCCACCTTACTCGCCATTGTCCTGTGGTATGGTGTATCAAGTTTAGTTCAGATTGATGTTATATTTTATAAGTTATTCATGTTTTTTCTTCCATCTGTGGATGTGTGTGTGTATGTGATCCCGGAACTATGCCAAATGGTACATGAAAGCACTACAATTTTTGGACCACCTTACTCACAATTGACTTGTGGTGTCTTTTTTTAATCAAGTTTAGTTCACATTGATTATATTTTACAAGTTATTCAAATTTTAACTTTACAAAAACGACTTTTTTCTTCCATCTGTGGATGTCTGTGTGTATGTGATCCCGGAACTATGCCAAAACGATACACGATAGCGCTACAATATTTGGACCACCTTACTCACAATTGACTTGTGGTATCTTTTGTAATCACGTTTAGTTCACATTGATGTTATATTTTACAAGTTATTCACATTTTTAACTTTACAAAATACAGTTTGAGAAAGAATCACTTGAACACTATCGTGGCAGTTACAGCTATGACGTCACAATGGGCTCACATTTACGTAAACTGCCCGTGAGCAGTGCTCCACCCGACAATGACATCACAATGAGATCTCATTTACATAAACTGCCCATGAGCAGTGTTCCAGCACACAATGACATCACAATGGGATCAGCAGCTTGCATCTCAAGGGGAGTAGGGAGGGGAGAGGGGTTATGGAGGGAGGGAGGGAATGAGATTTATTTTAAAAATCCGTTTTAATCAAATTCTTCGGCGGAGGTTACACTTTCAAAACAAAAACGGTTTTCATTGTGTGGGGGGGAGGGTGGGTGGAATAGTGGAGAGGATTCATTTACAAAAAAAATTACATTGTGGGTGGGTGGGATGGGGGTCCCATTTGTACTAGGTTATATAAATATATATATATGTGTGTGTGTGTTTATACATATGTATATATATATATACATATGCATTAACATATATACATATAAAACACGTATGTATACACACACACACACACACACACACACACACACACACATATATACATATATATATATATATATATACATACATGTGTATATGCGTGTGTGTGTATATCCATATATATATATACACACACACCCATACACATGCACAAACATATACATACACACACATAAGCAGGGAGGTTCTACTGCAGTTGTACAGGGTCTTGGTGAGGCCACACCTGGAGTATTGCGTACAGTTTTGGTCTCCTAATCTGAGGAAAGACATTCTTGCCATGAAGGGAATACAGAGAAGGTTCACCAGACGTATTCCTGGGATGGCAGGACTTCCCCATAAGAAGAAAGACTGGATAGACTCGGCTTGTACTTGCTGGAATTTAGAAGATTGAGGGGGGTTCTTATAGATACTTACAAAATTCTTAAGGGGTTGGACAGGCTAGATGCAGGAAGATTGTTCCCGATGTTGGGGAAGTCCAGAACAAGGGTTCACAGTTTAAGGATAAGGGGGAATTCATTTAGGACCGAGATGAGAAAATCATTGTTCAGGCAGAGAGTGGTGAATCTGTGGAATTCTCTGCCACAGAATGTAGTTGAAGCCAGTTCATTGACTATATTTAAGAGGGAGTTAGATGTGGCCCTTGTGGCTAAAGGGATCAGGGGGTATGGAGAGAAGGCAGGTACAGGATACTGAGTTGGATGATCAGCCATGATCATATTAAATGGTGCAGGCTCGAAGGGCCGAATGGCCTACTCCTGCACCTGTTTTCTATTTTTCTATGTTTCTATAAAACAAACAGAGCATAATAGTGCAAAAAGACAAAACCAATGCCCCAAGTCTATCCAATTCAGAGCTTATTCGTGGGTTATAGTGTTTAATAGCCTGATTATTTATAGGGAAGAAGCAATTCCTGTACCAGGACATTACAGTTTTCAGTCTCCTATACTTTCTTCCTGATGTCAGGAATGATTATATCCAGGCACATATCCAAAAGCTGCCACCACTCACTGGCAGTGTGGTCCACGTATCCACCGTTCTGTAAAGGACTTGCCTAGCATATCTAATGTAAACGCTGCCCCTCTCGCCTTAAAGTTATATCCTCCAAAAGTCTGGATCTATGATGGTAAATGTACCTTATGCCTTTTTTACCACTCTCTCTACTTATGTTGCCACTTTCAGGGATCTGTGGACTTGGACCCTAAAATTCCTTCGTAAATCAATGCTATTAAGGTTCTTGCCATTGACTTTATAGTTTGTTGTTCCATTTTGGGACATATAAAACAGCAATAAAACACTGAGCCTATCTAAAAGTCTCTTAAATGCTGTTGAGAAATATTGGTCTCAAGGTAAATGCTCGCCGTACCATGTGACAGCTTTCAGAAGAGATAGCCACAAAAAGCTCAGAAATTAGCAGTTAGTAAACTCAACTAAGTTAAAGCCATCACCAGTAATCTTACTACAAGTTTTAGTTGAGAAAAATATATTTTTGTCCATTGACAGACACAAAGTGCAGGCGTAGCTCAGTGGGTCAGGCAGCATCTTTGGAGAAAAAAGATGGGTAACATTTTGTGCCGGGGCCCTTCCTCTGACTCCATCAATAACTAAGCTTACAATGATCCCAATCACGATTCCTCTCGGAGTGTGTTTGTTCTTTAAACTTAGAATGTTGCCAGGGTTCCAGCAACTCTGTTACAGAGAAAGGTTGAACAAGTTAGGTCTTTATTCTTTGGAGCGCAGAAGGTTAAGGGGGGACTTGATTGAGGTCTTTAAAATGATGAAAGGGATAGACAGAGTTGACGTGGATACGTTTTTCCCATTGAGGGTAGGGAAGATTCAAACAAGAGGGCATGACATGAGAATTAAGGGACAGAAGTTTCGGGGTAACGTGAGGGGGAACTTCTTTACTCAGAGGGTGGTGGCTGTGTGGAATGAGCTTCCAGCAGAAGTGGTGGAGGCAGGATCGATTTTAACATTTAAAAGTAAAGTGGATAGGTATATGGACGTGAAGGGAATGGAGGGGTATGGAGGGAATGGAGCAGGTAGATGGGACTAGGGGAAAACAAATGGTCGGCAAGGACTGGAAGGGCCGAGAGGGCCTGTTTCCGTGCTGTAATTGTTATATGGTTATATGGTTAAACTCCTGCCCCTTTCCTGACTGATTTAATATACCTCTCACGCCCATATTTTCTAGTTTTGAAACAGAAAATAGGCGCAGGAATAGGCCATTCGGCCCTTCGATCCAGTACCGCTATTCAATATGATCATGGCTAATCATCCAAAATCTGTACCCTGTTCCTGCTTTCTTCCCATATCCCTTGATTCGGATAGCCCTAAGAGCGATATCTAACTCTCTCTTGAACACATACAATGAACTGGCCTCCACTGCCTTCTGTGGCAGAGAATTCCACAGCTTCACAACTCTCTGGGCGAAAATGTTTTTCCTCATCACAGTCCTAAATGGCCTACTCCTTATTCTTACAGTGTGACCCCCTGGTTCTGGACTCCCTCAACATCGGGAATATTTTTCCTGCATCTAGCCTGTCCAATCAAGGATTGTATATGTTTCTATAAGATCCCCTCTCATCCTTCTAAATTCCAGTGACTACAAGCCCAGTCGATCCATTTGATACACCAGTCGATACACAAAAAAATTAACAGATCTCGTCTCTCCAGCGATGTTGACGACCTGCCATGTTTCCCATTGCTTTTGCCTTGTTTAACGCTACCAGCATCTGACGTATTTTTATTTAGTCTGGTCAAATTTTCACTTCATTGCTTTTTTGCCGCAGTGTAAATAACACAGTGTACTGCTCTTTCAATGGGTCTGCTGTGAAAACCAAAGTACAACACAAATCATTGTTGGGTTCCTGAATTAGTGCCTCACTCTTCTTCCTTTGACTGACTAACTATAATGCTTTCCCTGTTTACTGTGACTCCATTTACACTTCATATCCATCCCAACATCAAACATAATGAAATTCTTCAAATATTTCAAGCGCAAGCAATAACAATTTCGTACCTGACAATGATATTACATTCGAGTTTCTAAGAGGAATTAGCTATTAAGTCACCATGTACAAACAATCCAATTATCATGCACAGTACACAGCCCTGATTCTAAGGGCTAACACAACGATCATTTCCCTTAAACCTTCCTCTGAATTTTCCAGGATATTTGGTCAGCATTGCAGTCAAAGTGGCAGAAAAGATACTGACGACACCGTACATTTGAGAAAACCATGGAAACGTTCCATAGAGAATTTAATTCTCTTTAGAGATACAGCGCTGAAACAGGCCCTTTGCCCCACCGAGTCCGCACCGACCAGCGCTCACCCTGTAGATAAATACAATATGCTGGTGTAACTCAACAGCATCTTTGGAGATTGGTGACCTTTCGGCTCAAGACTCTTCATCAGACAGAGAGTCAGGGATCGCCCCGTACACTAGCATTACCCTAGACACTAGGGACAATTTATAATTTTACCAAAGCCAATGAACATACAAACTTACACATTTTTGGAGTGTGGGAGGAAACTGGAGCTCCCGGAGAAAACTCACGCAGGTCACGTACAGAGAACGTACAAACTCCGTAGAGATAACACCCATAGTCATGATTGAACCCGGGTCTCTGGTGCTGCATCAATTCCATCATTGCACCGCTTTGCTGATGGTTGATGGTTAATGCGAAGGCCAACATAAATCATTTTTACCCTGAGTAAAGGAATCTAGAACCAGAGGACATAGGTTTACGATGAGAGGGGGAAAATTTAATAGGAACCTGAGGGGCAACATTTTCACATAGGCATACCTATGTCCATAGGTCCACAGGAGCCGGTGGACGAGAAGGAGGGGGGAGGAGCGACACCCGACCGGTAAGCTTTAAAATCAAGCGCGGGGCTTGTTTTTGCCTAAATCCATAAAGTTCCATTCGGAGAAGTGTTTTTTTTGAGGAAGCCGCTGATTGGTGGGAAGTGGACTAGGGTAAGCAGCTGATTGGCGATCAGATTTCAGCAGTTTGTAGTGATTTCGTATTGTGTTGATATTGTATCCTGTGTAAGGGGGGAGTATGAAGGCAAGGGCAGTGTACTGTTCTGGATGTCAGATGTGGGAGGTCATGGAATCTGATAGCCCTCCAGACATCCACGTCTGCGCCAGGTGTGTTGAGATGGGGCTCCTAAAGGACTGTGTTAGGAACCTGGCGCAGCAGCTCGATGACCTCCGTCTGGTCAGGGAGAGTGAGGAGGTCATAGAGAGGAGCTACAGGGAGGCAGTCATTCCCAGACCACAGCAGGCAGACAAGTGGGTCACGGTTAGAAAGGGCAAGGGGCAGAGGCACGGGCTAGAGAGTACACCTAAGACTGTACACCTGGAAAATAGGTACTCGTGTTTGAGTACGATTGGAGGGGACAGCCCAGCTGGGGGCAGCAACAGCGGCCGGGCCTCCGGCACAGAGACCGGCCCTGATGCTCAGAAGGGTAGCAAAAAGAGGAGGGCAATTGTAGTAGGGGACTCTATAGTTAGGGGGTTGGATGGGCGATTCTGTGGACGCAGTCAGGAGACCCGGATGGTAGTTTGCCTCCCTGGTGCCAGGGTCTCGCATGTGTCGGAACGTGTCCAAAAGATTCTGAAAAGGGAGGGAGAGGAGCCTGCTGTTGTGGTACACATAGGTACCAATGACATAGGCAGAAAAAGAGACGAGGTCCTGAAGGGAGAATTTAGGGAGTTTGGGGGAAAGTTAAGGAGAAGGACCAAAAGGGTAACGATTTCAGGATTACTGCCTGTGCCGCGTGACAGTGAGAGTAGGAATGGAATGAAGTGGAGGATAAATGCGTGGCTGAGGGACTGGTGCAGTGGGCAGTGATTCAAGTTTCTTGATCACTGGGACCTCTTTTGGGGAAGGCATGATCTGTACACAAAGGACGGGTTGCACTTGAGCCCGAGGGGGACCAATATCCTGGCAGGGAGATTTGCAAAGGCTACTGGGGAGACTTTAAACTAGAAAGGCTGGGGGGAGGGACTCGGGTAGAGGGGGCTAGGGGTCAGGGTGTGGGGCAAGAGGCAGAGAAGGGAAGCACTCAGACCCAAAATGTAGGCGAGAAAGAGGAAAAAGATAATAGACAGAGAATAAGGGATGGTGGGTTTCTAAAATGTGTATATTTTAATGTTAGGAGCATTGTAAGAAAGGTGGATGAACTTAGAGCCTGGATTGACACCTGGAAATATGATGTTGTGGCAATCAGTGAAACATGGTTGCAGGAGGGCTGTGATTGGAAACTAACTATTCCAGGATTTCGTTGCTTCCGGTGTGATAGAATTGGAGGGACCAGAGGGGGGGGTGTTGCATTGCTTGTCAGAGAAGATATTACAGCAGTGCTTTGGCAGGATAGATTAGAGGGCTCGTCTAGGGAGGCTATTTGGGTGGAACTGAGAAGTGGGAACGGTGTAGCAACACTTTTAGGGGTGTATTATAGACCACCAAATGAGGAGCGAGAATTGGAAGAGCAAATATTAAGGAGATAGCAGATATTAGTAGTAAGCACAAGGTAGTGATTGTGGGAGATTTCAATTTTCCAAAAATAGACTGGGAAACACATTCTGTAAATGGGCTGGATGGTTTGGAGTTTGTAAAATGTGTGCAGGATAGTTTTTTGCAGCAGTACATAGAGGTATCGACCAGAGAATGGGCAGTTCTGGACCTCCTGTTAGGAAATGAGGCAGGTCAGGTGACGGAGGTATGCGTTGGTGAGCACTTAGGGACCAGTGATCAATACCATTAGTTTCAATATAATTATGGAGAGAGTCAGAACTGGACCGAGGGTGGAGATTTTTGATTGGAGAAAGGCTAACTTTGAGGGAATGCGTAAGGATTTAAAAGGAGTGAATTGGGACACTTTGTTTTATGGGAAGGATGTAGAAGAGAAATGGAGGACATTTAAAGGGAAAATTGTAAGAGTACAGAATCTTTATGTCCCTGTTAGGTTGAAAGGAAATAGTAAAAATTGGAAAGAGCCATGGTTTTCAAGGGAAATTGGACATTTGTTTCGAAAAAAGAGAGATATCTACAATAATTATAGGAGGCATGGAGTAAATGAGGTGCTAGAGGAGTATAAAGAATGTAAAAAGAATCTTAAGAAAGAAATTAGGAAGGCTAAAAGAAGATATGAGGTTGCTTTGGCAAGAAAGGTGAAAGTAAATCCAAAGGGTTTCCACAGCTATATTAATAGCAAAAGGATAACGAAGGATAAAATTGGACCAATAGAGAGCCAGAATGGACAGCTATCGGCAGAGCCAAAAGAGATGGGGGAGATATTGAACAATTATTTTCTTCGGTATTCACCAAGGAGAAGGATAACTCTGTGAGGTAAGGGAAAAAAGTGGAGTAGCTATGGAAACTATGAGATTCAAAGAGGAGGAAGCACTGACACTTTTGAAAAATATAAAAGTGGATAAGTGTCCAGGTCCTGACAGGATATTCCCTAGGACATTGAGGGAAGTTAGTGTAGAAATAGCAGGAGCTATGACAGAAATATTTAAAATGTCATTAGAAACGGGAATAGTGCCGGAGGATTGGCGTACTGCGCATTTTGTTCCATTGTTTAAAAAGGGTTCAAAGAATAAACCTAGCAATTATAGACCTGTTAGTTTGACGTCAGTGGTGGGCAAATTAAATGGAAAGGATACTTAGAGATAATATATATAAGCATCTGGATAAACAGGGTTTGATCAGTAACAGTCAACATGGATTTGAGCCTGGAAGGTCACGTTTGACAAACCTTCTTGAAGTTTTTTGAAGCGGTTACTAGGGAAATTGATGAGGGTAAAGCAGTGGATGTTGTCTTATATGGATTTCAGTAAGGCCTTTGACAAGGTTCCCCATGGAAGGTTGGTTAAGAAGGTTCAATCTTTGGGTGTTAATGGCGGAGTAGCAAGATGGATTCAACAGTGGCTGAATGGGAGATGTCAGAGAGTAATGGTGGATGGCTGTTTGTCAGGTTGGAAGCCGGTGACCAGTGGGGTGCCTCAGGGATCTGTGTTGGGATCCACTGTTGTTTGTCATGTACATCAATGATCTGGATGATGTGGTGGAAAATTGGATAAGTAAGTATGCAGATGATACTAAGATAGGTGGTGTTGTGGATAATGAAGTAGATTTTCAAAGTCTACATAGAGATTTGGGCCATTTGGAAAAGTGGGCTGAAAGATGGCAGATGGAGTTTAATGCTGATAAGTGTGAAGTGCTACATCTTGGCAGGACAAATCAAAGTTGGACGTACATGGTAAATGGTAGGGAATTGGGGAATGCTGTGGAACAGAGAGATCTAGGAATTCCCTGAAGGTGGAATCGCATGTGGATAGGGTGGTAAAGAAAGCCTTTGGTGTGCTGGCCTTTATAAATCAGAGCATTGAATATAGGAGTAGGGAAGTAATGTTAAAATTGTACAAGGCATTGGTAAGACCAATTCTGGAGTATGGTGTACAATTTTGGTCGCCTAATTATAGGAAGGATGTCAACAAAATAGAGGGAGTACAGAGGAGATTTACTAGAATGTTGCCTGGGTTCCAGCAACTATGTTACAGGGAAAGGTTGAACAAATTAGGTCTTTATTCTTTGGAGCGCAGAAGGTTAAGGGGGGACTTGATTGAGGTCTTTAAAATGATGAAAGGGATAGACAGAGTTGACGTGGATAAGCTTTTCCCATTGAGGGTAGGGAAGATTCAAACAAGAGGGCATGACATGAGAATTAAGGGACAGAAGTTTAGGGGTAACGTGAGGGGGAACTTCTTTACTCAGAGGGTGGTGGCTGTGTAGAATGAGCTTCCAGCAGAAGTGGTGGAGGCAGGATCGATTTTAACATTTAAAAGTAAAGTGGATAGGTATATGGACGGGAAGGGAATGGAGGGGTATGGTCTGAGTGCAGGTAGATGGGACTAGGGGAAAACAAATGGTCATCACGGACTGGAAGGGCCGAGAGGGCCTGTTTCCGTTCTGTAATTGTTATATATGGTTATATGGTTATATGGGTGGGTATATGGATCGAGCTGCCAGAGGGCAGCATGGTGGCGCAGCGGTAGAGTAGCTGCCTTACAGCACCAAAGACCCGGGTTTCATCCTGGTTATGGGTGCTGTCTGTACGGAGTTTGTACGTTCTCCCCGTGACTCTCCTGGGTTTTCTCCGGGAGCTCCGGTTTCCTCCCACATTCCAAAGACATAAAAGTTTGTAGGCTAATTGGCTCGGTAAAATTGTAAATCATCCCTAGAGTGTGGGGGATAGTGTTGCTGTGCGGGGATCGCCAATCGGCGTGGGCTCGGTGGCCCCAAGGACCTGTTTCCGCCTGTATAACCATATAACCATATAACCATATAACAATTACAGCTCGGAGACAGGCCCTCTTGGCCCTTCCAGTCCGTGCCGACCATTTGTTTTCCCCTAGTCCCATCTACCTGCACTCAGACCATACCCCTCCATTCCCTTCCCGTCCATATACCTATCCACTTTACTTTTAAATGTTTAAAATCCAATACCAATGCCTACAATTTTAACATTACCTACTATATTCAATGCTGATTTATAAAGGCCAGCACACCAAAGGACATGCGATTCCACCTTCAGGGAACTATGCACAGTTATTCCATCCCTCTGTTCCACAGCATTCCTCAATTCCCTACCTACCATGTACGTGAAAGATGTAGCACTTCACCCCCCTCCATCTGCCATCTTTCAGCCCACCCCCCAAACTGTCTTTGAATCTACTTCATTATTAGTACATTACTTACTTATCCAATTTTCCACCCCATCATCCAGATCATTGATGTACATGACAAACAACAGTGGACCCAACACAGATCCCTGAGGCACCCCACTGGTCACCGGCTTCCAACCTGACAAACAGCCATCCACCATTACTCTCTGACATCTCCCATTCAGCCACTGTTGAATCCATCTTGCTACTCCGCCATTAACACCCAAAGATTGAACCTTCTGAACCAACCTTCCATGGGGAACCTTGTCAAAGGCCTTACTGAAATCCATATAGACAAATTCAAGAAGGTTTATCTCTGAACTGAACTAAACTTAACTAAAACAGAGGTAGTTTATGCAGGTACTATGACTGGATTTAAAAGACATTTGGACTTGGGTAGGAAAGGTTTAGAAGGATATGGACCAAACACAGGCAGGTAGGACTAGAGAGGGGAGAACTTGGTTGGTATGGGCAAGTTGGGGCCGAAGGGCCTGTTTCTGTGCTGAACGACTGTATGACAAATGCCATGGCTGGAGTTTACCTTTTATGAAGTCTTCCTCCCCCCCAGAGACAGGTTAGTCACTTAAATTTCCAACATGGCTGCTTGCATAAGCGCTGGTTATGCACCTACAGTATCAATGAATCAATCTAAGTGCCTTCTTGAGACATGGGGGTTCTGAGATTGGGCCCATTTTCGTTTTCAATGATGCTTTTATTGTCACATGTGAGAAGTACAAACGTACAAACTGTCCAGTAGAGTATCTCCACACCCAAGCACAATCCCGATAAACAAGTGTACAGAAATAGTCCGCCGAACCTGCATGCAAGAGGCGCCATGTTTTGGCGCCATTTTCAGAGTCCAGTCCATGCTCTAGGTATTATGATCGGTTCCCGTTCCAGGCGAGCCCCAGGCTGTTGCGGGCCTCCAGCTGTCGCCTTCCCTTGGACGTGCGGGACGACCAGTGAACCGATGTCCCTCTCCTCGCCCGTCCAACTTTGCTCCCTGGGGCTGCCTCCTGCAGCCGACCTCGAGGGTGCAGTGGGCCTGGACCCGGGGTTACCTCTCCTCTCCTACCGTCTTCACTCCTCGCCGGTCAGGTCCAGTGTCGTCACCGTCCCCATCGTCCCGGTCTTTGGTCTTCAGGGGACGAGCATAGGTCGTCTCAGCAGGCTCTTCCATCCAGGAGATCCGCCAGGTTCTCTGAGCAGGAGGTGGCAGGGCATTTTCGCCATGTGGGCTTTACCAGGTCTTGCATTCGGCCACAGGGAACCAGCTTGGCAGCCACCCGCTGGTGCTCTGGGGCTTCTGGTTATATGGTTATAATCTCACTGCAGCCAATTATTGCCCCCCCTATGTTATCTATGAATAACGTCAGAAAAGATTCAAGATCATGTTGTGGGATCCCAGAGGTGGGTGTGAAGGTGATAAGAAGGAACTTGATTCGATTATCCTGGCTTCATGTTTGGCACAGGCATTGCGGACGAAAGGGTCTGTTCCTGTGCTGCCTTTTACTATGTTCAATGTTCTGAAGGACAACTGTTAGTTAACATGGGCATAGTAAAATTTGTTAGTCATCATCAACCACAAAAGACTGCCTCGGTAAATGTGACATGAAGTCTTGAGTTTGTGTTTGAGCTATATGCAGGTCAATGTACTCAGGAAAAGCTTACCTCCACAAGAACTTCTTACAAAAGGACCTTTTCAGACTTTGCTCGTGAAGGCAATCTGGTCTGTTGCCCCAGTGGAAGGTAATTCCGTTTGGTGAAGCTTTTCCTTAGTGAAGCTTAAGTGAAGCTTTTTCTTCTACGTTCATCAGTCCCAGGAGCAGAATGTTGCCATTCAGGTCATCAAGTCAGGATCTGCCATTCAATCAGGACGGATCTATCCCTTCCTCTCAACCCCATTCTCCTGCCTTCTCCCCATAACCCCTGACACCTCCATCTGCAGGATCTGTGGACTATTTCTGTACATTTGCTAAGGCAAATCTATCCATCGCTGCCTTAAAAATATCCACTGACTTGACCTCCACAGCCGTCTGTGGCAATGAGTTCCGCAGATTCACCACCCTCTGGCTAAATAATTTATGTCCCCTATCCTCTCATTCATTTTCCTTCTCTTCTTTCTGCCACTATCACCGCGTATGTGATCAATCCAGGATGACTCCTATGCCAAAAACATCAAGGTAAAAGGGTGAGAAAATAAAGATTTTGCTGCTTGGACCGAGTTGAAAGCACTTGGCCGAACCCTTACAGGGTAGCACAGCTGTGAGGGGTTTTCCTCCTTCAAGCCTGATGCTGCTGCCAAGACTTACGAACGGTCCAAACATGTGAACCCAACCACTTCCTGGTTTAACAAGTTGTGCAGGTACTTTATCTCCCAGTATTCGCCAGGTTAGCTTTAAATCAGATGCAACCCTGGCAATAAATAGCAGCATTTCATTGACTGCGGTTATCGCTTCCAGTTCTGGTGAGAATCCAAAATGAACAAACAAAGAACTGCAGATGCTGCTTTACACCAAAGATAGGCATCCAAACTGCTGGAGTAACTCAGCGGGTCAGGCATCATATCTGGAGGAAAAAGGATGAGTGATGTTTCCGGTCAGGACCCTTCAGCAGACTGAAGGAACAGTTCTGCTTTCAGAGAATCCATACCTGCTATAATTGAGCATGCTATTGCAATATTGATGCAACTACCCCTCAATCTGATTTACACCATATATTTCACATTCCCTGTGCACGCTAGAAAAATAATTCCCAATATTTTTAGTGCTGGATACAGATTTGTGGTCTAGACAATAGACAATAGGTGCAGGAGGAGGCCATTTGGCCCTGTGCACGCTAGAAAAATAATTCCCAATATTTTTAGTACTGGATACAGATTTGTGGTCTAGACAATTATATAATATTGACTGGCCTTGAGGGAGACACCAGGAATATTGCCCAAACTGAAATCATATTGCCCGAGTCGAAGACGAGGGCAATATGATTTCAGTGCGGGCAATATTCCTGGTGTCTCCTGAAAGAAGCCAGTCAATATTATAATTATTACCTATCCCCACGTAAATTAAAATAATTCCGTCGTCGTCAAGAGACGCGCATCTCACACTGCTGGAGGCTGCCATGTTTGTTTAGATGCCGTGACCTGATTCTTCGCGATTGGCCGCCGCTCCCCTTTAGCAACAGGCGCTGATTGGCCTCACCGTGTGAGATTCCTCTGATTGGCCGCCGCTCGCTTAGCAACAGGCGCTGATTGGCCGCACCGTGTGAGATTCCTCTGATTGGCCGCCGCCCGCTTAGCAACAGGCGCTGATTGGCCTCCCCGTGAAGCTGGATAAATCCTCTGATTGGCCGCCGCTCCCCTTCAGCAAAAGTCAATGGCGAAAGCCGGAAGAAGAAAAATATCAAGTAATATTGACCGCCGGAAACTGCGCGTTTTTGGACCTGTCAAAATACCAACTAATATTGCCCGGTAAAACTACCTCGTATAGGTAATAATAAACAATATGTGCAGGAGGAGGCCATTCGGCCCTTCCAGCCAGCTCTGCCAACTATAATGCTTTCCCTGTTTACTGTGACTCCATTTACACTTCATATCCATCCCAACATCAAACCTAATGAAATTCTTCAAATATTTCAATCTGAAAATGAGACTAAGATGAAGAATAATATGCAAAATTTCAACCAATATTTCCCATGAAAATTGATTATGCCTTGAACATCAGTTATTATGATGACTCAAAAGTACAGCCACTATTTTTGTATTTAATTGGTTATAAGTTCATACGTTATAGGAGCAGAATTAGGCCATTCGGCCCATCAAGTCTACTCCGACAGCTGACCTATCTTCCCCTCTCAACCCCGTTCTCCTGCCTTCTCCCCATAATTCCTGAGAACCGTTACTATGTTTGAAGAACGGTGTAGGAATAGGTGACGTTTTGGGTCCAGACACTTCTTCAAACTGGGTCTGATGAGTCTGAAGAAAGACATCGATCCAAAACGTCACCCATTACACCTCTCCAGAGATGCTGCCCACCCCGCTGAGTTACTTCAGCATTTTGTGTCTATCTTCGGTGTAAACCAGCGCCTGCGGTTCCTTCCTGCACACTATGTCACCTACTCGTTTCTGCACTCAATTTCATCAATGATTCTTTTTGCGTGTGAATTCAGCCATTTATTTACACCGCTGGATCTGCTTGGATCACATTTCTTCTTTGTCTTACATTTTATAATTAAAATCCATCAGGGCACGAAATTGACAAATAGAAGCGGATTGTTTTCAACGTCTGGTAGATACAGGTTGCATTCTTCCTGCACGAAAGCAGAACAAAGGGGACATACAACAGAGACATAAACCAAAACTAAAAGGTATCAGTAACAAGTGGGTAAAACAATACCTATCTGGATAATGTAGCCCTTATCTCTCCATCAACCGTGCTGCAACACAAAAGGATACAGTCTCTGAGAGATTTCACTGCTAGATTTTTTGTTTAATGGACCCAAAAAGAAATGGGGCTTTGTTGACTTAAAAGTTGAAGAAACTTGAGCAAGTATGAAGACAGGCAGCATAAAAAAACTTTCTTTGAAGGGGCTGGAATTAAAATCAGCCAGCTGAACTCGGGCACTGTCTAAATGCATTGGGTAACAAAACTCTGGTGTTCATGAAGGAGTTTATTTTTGAATACCCAACATAGCTAAGCTGTCAAATAATCCAACAGAGTTCTCAGATGCCCTTAATACATTATTTTACCTGCAGAGGATAATAGTAACATAAACTTTTCATTCCATTCCAATCTTAATTCTTCAGCACATTGTAGATCTTGCCTGATGGTAGAATAAGCTACTAGGATATTCAATAGCCTTACTTTCACCACACACTGTAACACGCGTATTAAATGTACGTTGGCAAATGTATTTGGCACAATGGGTGAGAATTCCTCCGACTACCATCTCCGAAAGAATTTGATGCGTTAAAATTGGGAAAACTAAAAATGAGGCGCCTAGGCCGGATGAGGCAGCCAATCTTGGAATTATTTGCCACAGAAGGCTGTGGAGGCCATCAATGGATATTTTTAAGGCATAGATAGATAGATTCTTGATTAGCATGGGTGTCAGAGGTTATGGGGAGAAGGCTGGAAAATGGGGTTAGGAGGGAGAGATAGATCAGCCATGATTGAATGGTGGAGTAGACATGATGAGTTGAATGGCCAAATTCTGCTCCTAGTGTCATTAATTATGACAGTATGATCTTGACCTCATCGGGACTTCCATTGCCGATCTACGTACAATTCGTCAAGGGTGCCGGCAACTCGTGGTATGGGGGTTCAGAAGGCCCCCTGAAAATGTGACACCTGGGCTGGGTGAGGCCGCCGATCTCGACCTCATCGGGACTTCCGTGAGTGAACTAAGTACAATTCGTACTAAATACAACGACTGCGCCAACTCGCCGGTATGAGCGTTTGCCGATCTTGACCTGAGCTCACGTTTCTGCCCTCGCTGGGCTGTGAGCCTGCCAGAAACGAGGCGCATCGGTCCCGTGGATGGCCAGCAGTCCGAACTTCACCGTGACTTCCGCGGGCAACTCGTTAACTGGCGCCCGGGCAGCCCATGCAAGAAATGCTAGTTTTGCTGCAAAAATATTGTACATTTAACATTTGTTTTATTTAAGTTTCTAGCAGTTCATGGTGCTTCAGAGAAACGGGAGGGGGATAATTAGTGTCAGAGGTGTTTTTTTGTTGAATTATTATTTCGTGACATCCATTGGTCTGGCAAGGTTGCCGGAAAATCGGTGGTGGTCCTGTGGTTAGGTTTAGAAATAGGAAAGCATTATTACAATTGTGTAGAGTACAGGTGAGGACTTGCCCTGCCTCCACTTCCTGTCTCAGCTTTTTCCCACCTAGTACTATTAGTCTGAAGAAATGTTCCGATCCGATACTTTGCCAATCCATGTTACTGCCTGCATCCACCAGAAACACTATATTGTGCTTCTCTCTCCTTATATCTTTGAGATCCCACCCTTGAAGGGATCTACAGGAGTCACTGCCTCCAAAAGGCTGCCAGCATCGTCAGATACCCACACACACCCTGAAGAAGGGTCTCGACCAAAAACGCCACCCATTCCTTCTCTCCAGAGATGCTGCCTGTCCCACTGAGTTACTCCAGCATTTTGTGCCTATCTTCGGTTCCTTCCTAGACGCCACCATGGCCACACTCTTATTTCACTCCTGCCATCAGGAAGAAAGTACCGGAGGCTGAAAACTGTAACGTCCAGGTTCAGGAACAGCTTCTTCCCTACAACCATCAGGCTATTAAACACTACAACCTCCAAACAGCCTCCAGACTATATAGACTTGGGGACATTATTTTTTACTTTGCACCACTAGTATCTATTTATTTTGCACTACTATTATCTATTGTTTTTTGAGTATGTGTGTGTGTGTATATATATATATATATATATATATATAAATATATAAATATATATATATATATATATATATATATATATATATATATATATATATATATATATATATATATATATGTATATACATAGACACAAAATGGGAGGGGAACACTTTTTCTGTTGTTTTTTATTGGTTTTGAAGGGTTCCGAATTGAAACATCACCTATTCCTTTTCTCCAGAGATGCTGCCTGACCCGCTGAGTTACTCCAGCATTTTATGTCTATCATTTTATGGCATAAACCAGCATCTACAGTTCCTTCATACATGGTTCATGCTACACACCACAACATTTAAGAAACATTTGGACAGACATATGGATAGGGCAGATTTAGTGGGATATGGGTCAAACGCTGGCAGGAGGCACTAGTGTAGATGGGATATGTTGGTCGGTGTGGGCCTGCTACCTCGCTGTATCACTCTATGACTCTATGGCATCCCTGGTGCTGACACAACTTGACTGGATTACTGCGGGAACAACTTTGAATTGCGTGAAAAGCAGAAATTGCAGGAATTGTGTTGGAAAAAGTGCTTCACATGAAAAGGGAAATTGCAGCATTGAATTTTCTCATTTCTGCAGAGTGATGTCATAACCAGGCAGACGGGAACAAACAGAAGCACACAGCTTTGTCTAGCATTACAACAGGACAATTGTGTAATTGTAAAATAATTTGAAGAATTATATGATGCAGTCAAACAATTCAAATGAGACAGCAGAGAGATTAGTGGAGACACAAAGGTTAAGTAACTGGATAGCTTTGACTTACTGGGGCAAAGCTTAATACAGGGAATTATCTTTGATAGAATCATATTCATACAGCGTGGAAATAGGCCTTTCTGCCCAACTCGCCCAAACTGGCCATCCAGTAATGCCCCAATTCCAGTAATTCACTGCAATTTAGAAGGATGAGAGGGTATCTTATAGAAACGTGTAAAATTTTATGACTGGACAATCTAGATGCAGGGAAAATGTTCCCTATGTTGGGCGAGTCCAGAACCAGGGACCACAGTCTAAGAATAAAGGGGAGGCCATTTAAAACTGAGATGAGAAAAAACATTTTCACCCAAGAGAATTGTGAATTTGTGGAATTCTCTGTCACAGAGGGCAGTAGAGGCCAATTCACTGGATGTATTTGAAAGAGAGTTAGATAGAGCGCCAGGGGCAAGCGGAATCAAGGGATATGGGGAGAAGGCAGGCACGGGTTACTGATTGCGGATTATCAGCCATGATCACTATGAATGGCGGTGCAGGCTCGAAGGGCCAAATGGTCTCCTCCAGCACCAGTTTTCTATGTTTCTATCTACACTAGTCCCACCTGCCCGCGTTTGGCCGATATCCCTCTAAACCTTTCCTATCCATGTACCTGTCCAAAAGACTTTACACAAAGGGTGGTAGGTGCATGGAACAAGGTTCCAGAGGAGGTAGTTAAGGCAAGAACTAGTGCAATGTTTAAGAAACATTAGACAAGTATATGGATAGGACAGGTTTAGAGATATGGGCCAAATGCTGGCAGGTGGGACCAGTGTAGATGAGACATGTTGGCCGGTGTCGGCAAATTGGGCCGAAGGGCCTGTTTCCACGCTGTAAGACTCTATGACTAGTAAACATAGAAACATAGAAATTAGGTGCAGGAGTAGGCCATTCAGCCCTTCGAGCCTGCACCACCATTCAATATGATCATGGCTGATCATCCAACTCAGTATCCCGTACCTGCCTTCTCTCCATACCCTCTGATCCCCTTAGCCACAAGGGCCACATCCAACTCACTCTTAAATATAGCCAATGAACTGGCCTCAACTACCCTCTGTGGCAGAGAGTTCCAGAGACTCACCACTCTCTGTGTGAAAAAAAGTCTTTCTCATCTCGGTCTTAAAGGATTTCCCCCTTATCCTTAAGCTGTGACCCCTTGTCCTGGACTTCCCCAACATCGGGAACAATCTTCCTGCAATCTAGCCTGTCCAACCCCTTAAGAATTTTGTAAGTTTCTATAAGATCCCCTCTCAATCTCCTAAATTCCAGAGAGTATAAACCGAGTCTATCCAGTCTTTCTTCATAAGACAGTCCTGACATCCCAGGAATCAGTCTGGTGAACCTTCTCTGCACTCCCTCTATGGCAATAATATCCTTCCTCAGATTTGGAGACCAAAACTGTACGCAATACTTCAGGTGTGGTCTCACCAAGACCCTGTACAACTGAAGTAGAACCTCCCTGCTCCTGTACTCAAATCCTGTACTCAGTAACTGCCTCAACTACCTCCTCTGGCAGCTTGTTCCATATACTCATAACCCTCTGTGGAAAAAAAATTGCCCCAGGGGTTCCTATTAAGCAGAGAGTGAAAATTTGAATGTGGGCCATTGTAAATTGGGCCTTTTAACAGTCGTCCTTAAATACTGGAGAAGTGCCAGAAGACTGGAAGGTGGCAAATGTTGTGCCTCTTTTCAAGAAGGGCTGCAGGGAAAATGCTGGGAACTATAAGCTGGTAAGCTTAACATCTGTAGTTGGAAAGTTACCAGAGAGTATCCTGAGGGATTGGTTATACAGGCATTTGGTTGGGCAAAGGCTGATTAGGAATAGTCAGCATGGTTTTGTATGTGGGAGGTCATGTCTCACAAATCTGATTGAGTATTTTGAAGATGTGACCAAAAAGGTAGATGAGGGCAGAGCTGTAGATGTTGTATGCATGGATTTCAGTAAAGCGTTTGATAAGGTTCCGCATGGTAGGCTGCTCTGGAAGGTTAAATCGCATGGGATCCAAGGAGAGATGGCTGAATGAATAGCAAATTGGCTGCATGGAACGCAGCAGAGGGTGATGGTGGAAGGTTGCTCCTCGAACTGATGGTGTATGCATCAGGGTTTGGTGCTGCGCCCATTACTGTTTGACATCTACATCAATGATTTGGATGAGAACATACAGCACAAGATTAGCAAGTTTGCTGATGATACAAAAGTGGGTGGTTTTGCAGGTAGTGAAGATGGTAGTGAAAGATTGCAGCAGGCCAGGTGGGCTGAAGATTGGCTGATTTAATACAGAGAAGTGTTGCATTTTGGAACGTCTAACAAGGGTAGGACCTACACAATGAAAGGTAGGCATCCGGTCGAGTCGCAGGTAGATAAGGTGGTCAAAAAGGCTTTTGGCACTTTGGTCTTCATCAGTCAGAGTATTGAGTATAGAAGTTGGGAGGTCATGTTGCAGTTGTATAAGACGTTGATGAGCCCGCATTTAGAATATCGTGTTCAGCTCTGGGCACCACGTTATAAAGATATTTTCAAGCTTGAAAACGTTCAGGAAAGATTTACAAGGATGTTGCCAGGACTAAAGGGTGTGAGCTATAGGGGGAGATTGAATAGGCTGGTTCTCTATTCCTTGGAGTGCAGGAGGATGAGGGGTGGTCTTATAGAGGTGTATAAAATGATGAGAGGAATAGATTGGATAGATGCTCAGTGTCTCTTGCCCACATTCGGGGAATCGAGGAACAGAAGACATAGTTCAAGGTGAAGGGGAAAACATTTAAGAGAAATCTGAATGGTAACTCTTTCACACAAAGTTCACCTGTGAGTTTCATGTGAATGGGCAATCAATGTTCAGTTTAATATATTCTGCCAGGGGTGGTGGTGGAGATAGATACAACTGATTTGGGCATAGTGTCATAGATTGAACAAACGGAGGAGCCGGCGTGCTTAGTAACTTTGTCAGCGCCGTAGGTGGCTGCTATTGTATGCATTGGGAATACAAATACTTACAAAATTCTTAAGGGGTTGGACAGGCTAGATGCAGGAAGATTGTTTCCGATGTTGGGGAAGTCCAGGACAAGGGGTCACAGTTTAAGGATAAAGGGGGAAGTCTTTTAGGACCGAGATGAGAAAATCGTTTTTCACACAGAGAGTGGTGAATCTGTGGAATTCTCTGCCACAGAATGTAGTTGAGGCCAGTTCGTTGGCCATATTTAAGAGGGAGTTGGATGTGGCCCTTGTGGCTGAAGGGATCAGAGGGTATGGAGAGGGCAGGTACAGGATATTGAGTTGGATGATCAGCCATGATCATATTGAATGGCGGTGCAGGCTCGAAGGGCCGAATGGCCTGCTCCTGCACCTAATTTCTATGTCTATGTCTACAAGCAAAAAAATTTAACTATGCAATGTCACGTGACAATAAAGTATCCTATTCCTATTACTTTGTAAAAAAGCAATTAAAAATAAATCACCTGATCATATTCTATGAATTATAATAAAGCAATAAGAGACTTTGCATTATAAAACCCTCTGCCAAACAGCAAGCAGTCTAATTTTGAAACTGGTACAGATTCCCTGCAAGGTTACATATATCTTCAGGGTATTATGCACACAAAATACTTCCCTTAGGCAGCTTACAACCCAGTGGTATGAATATTGATGTCTCTAACTTCAAGTAACCCCTTGCATCCCCTCTGATAAGACCATAAGGTTATAAGGAATAGGAGTACAATTAGGCCATTCGGCCCATCAAGTCAACGCCGCCCTTCAATCATGGCTGATCTATCTCTCCCTCCTAACCCCATTCTCCTGCCTTCTTCCCATAACCTCTGACACCTGTACCAATCAAGTACTAACCTGTACCCATCTCTCCATCCGTCCCCCACCCTAGGTTTCATACTAGTTTCACTGTCGTCCTGTTGAGTTTCACTGTCTGTATAGATCGTTATCACCTAGCCACAGCAAACAATGGACAATTGTGGGCTCCACCTTTCTTTGATCATCGTTACTTTTCTGCATATCTTTCGCTCATTTGTTCTATATCTCTCCATATCACCGTCTATATCTCTCGTTTCCCTTACCCCCCCGACGCTCAGTCTGAAGAAGGGTCTCGACCCGAACCATCACCCATTACTCCAGCTTTCTGTGTCGATCTTCCCTTTGACCAAAGCGTGGCTATGGGAATGCTGGTTGAAATAATACACTATTTATGGCAGACATTAGCAGCCATTGACTGTTTATCCAGTGAACCATTAAACAAAATGCTTAATGACAAAGTATAGTAGGTTCTTGAAGGCCGGGTAAAGTAATCTAATTTCTTCGGAAAATTTACTTTCAAAGGAATTGCTTGCTAGTAATAGAGGGGAAAAAAATGGTCTAAATATTATTAAGATATAATGAGAACTAGCCATGGCTTGTTGGCAAAAAGAGGAGGGTGTCCCGAAATGTCAGACTTGGGTGGCACATTCGCACAGCGGTAAAGTTGCTGCTTACAGCGCCAAAGACCCAGGTTCGATCCTGACTACGGGTGCAGTCTGTATGGAGTTTGTACGTTCACCTCGTGACCGCGTGGATTTTCTCCGGGTGGTCTGGTTTCCTCCCACACTTCAAAGAGGTACCGGTCTGTAGGTTAATTGGCTTTGGTAAGTTGTAAAAAAAAATTGTCCCTTGTCTGTAGGATCGTGTTAGTGTACGGGGTTATCGCTGGTTGGCGGGGACTCAGTTGGCCAAAGGGCCCGTTTCTGCGCTGTATCTCTAAAGTCTAAAAGAAGGGTCCTAACCTGCCTATATTTGTGTAGGAAGGAACTGCAGATGCTGGTTTAAACTGAAGATAGACACAAAATACTGGAGTAAAACAGTACTGGAGTGGAACAGGCAGCATCCCTGGAGAGAAGGAATGGGTGATGTTTCGGGTTGAGACCCTTCTTTAGACTTTGTTGCCTGTACACGTTCTCCATTGATGCTGCCTTGACCCTGCTGAATTACTTCAGCATTTTGTGTTATTTTCTTTTAAAAGGAAGGTGTCCTGTTCATGTTCTGCAGCTTAGTGCACAAGGCAGCATGCAGATTCGAAGAAATAGGCAATAGACAATAGACAATGGACAATAGGTGCAGGAGTACCCCGTTCCTGCCTTTTCCCCATAACCCCTGTCTCCGCTATTTTTAAGAGCCCTATCTAGCTCTCTCTTGAAAGCATCCAGAAAGCATCGCTGTAAAACAACTCTACCGCTGAGCCACCGTGCCGCTCTCCAGCACTTTGTGTTTTGCAGATACCATCAGTAGATGTTGAGAGGGGAGAGTTGGGTCTTTAGCTGGCCACGTAACCCATAATGGCAAATATTATTCCGAATGGGAGGAGAATTAAAATAATTAAAAATCGTAATTCCATATAAAATATTACTGTTTGTATGGTTGTCTGCACAGTTATGTTGTTGGAAACACAACTTGTTCAGTAAATCACAAAGATTTTCAGGGCATGCATTTCTACATTCCTATAGATTATCATGATCACTACACTTGTTAGCCACACCAAAATGTAAATACAGTTTCTCAAAGTTACCAAGATACCAAATTTCATTAGCTGCCGTTAAGCTTCTTTTTTGCTTATCACTTTTTAAAACAAAATGTTATGATATTTTGCTTGTAAGCTATGCTGTTAAATGTCCTTACCTATCATCCTGTTTGCCTGAATGTACAGAAGCTGGAAGGCATGCACTACCAGAACAGAGGGGAACAACATCTTCCCCTCTGTTATCAGGCTCCTGAACAGTGCTCTCCCTGGCTGGGATCCTGTTCGATTCTCCTCTATCCATTGTGGACATTCTTTGTCGATGGAACTGATGCGTTACAATGCTGAGGACTATATTCTGCACTCTGTATCTTCCCCTGTGCTCTATCTATTCTACTTGAGTTTGACTTGATAGTATTTATGTATGATATATCGAATCGGTTTAGAGAGCATGCAGAACAAAACATTTCACTGTACTTTGGTACACGTGACAATAATAAGCCTAAACCTGAAACATTTTGGGTTGCATCTCCAACACTTATAGTTTCTCCTCACTCTGGCTGTCTTTCTGAATGATTATATGAATGCTTTTGCCCTTCGTGTTTTAGTGATATACATCCATGGATCATTGAATTCCTTTAGATTCCCATTGCTTCCAGCTTTTTACTAACAAAATGGCCGTATCTGCCCTTAATGTTTGAATTATCTGTGTGCATGGATCACTGAATTTCTTTTAGATTCGCATTGCTTCCAGGTTTTGACTGCTTATAAAATGCTTTGTTCTTTTTTCAGGTTCAAAATGGATTACCTCATACTTGCCCATTAATTTAATGCATTTGGCACACTTTTACCCATTAACTTAATCTATTAATAAGGATGTAAGGAACAGGAGTTGGAGCAGGCTAATTGCAACCCTCCCCCAGGAAGCCTGCATTAGTGAGATCATTACGCCCATCGTAACATCAGTTTCTAACTATTTCTCAATTTCCCTTCTCAGTTATAGCTTAGAAGTATGTAAAACTCTACCTAGAATATATAGCACATATAAGATAGTGCTGGATCATGGGGAATCTCTGTGTGCTCCTCTCGGTAAAGTATCTACTATCATCTGATACAATAGCTCTATTATTTTAATTCATTTGTACGATCTCCCCGTGACTGCGTGGATTTTACTTGGGTGTTCCGGTTTCCTTCCACACTCCAAAGATGTACAGGTTTGTAGGCTGATTGGCTCCGGTAAAGATCGTAAATTGTCCCTAGTGTGTGTAGGATAGTGCTGGTGTATGGGGGCCAATGGTTGGTGCGGACTCGGTGGGGCCAGAGGTCCTGTTTCCACGTTGAGTCTCTAAACTAAAACTAAACTAAATATTCCTCCTCATCTACATTTTCAATAAAACCCCCTCTCGATCCTAGTCACCCATTTTCCTCTATCCGTTCCTTCATCTCAGGAACCAACCGAGTGCACTTTCCCTGTAAGTTCATAAGTGATAGGAGCAGAATTAGGATATTCGGCCCATCAAGTCTACTCCGTCATTCAATCATGGCTGATCTATCTCTCCTTCCTAACCTCATCTCCTGCCTTCTCCTCATAACCCCTGACACCCGTACCAATCAAGAATATATCTATCTCTGCCTTAAAAATATCCATTGATATCCATCGATCCAATGTAAGCATATCCTTCGGTAAATATGAGGCTTCTGTTTCAACCCTCGGAAGCTGCGTTATATAATTTTTACCTCTAAGATATTTTAAGTTCAATCTTCAATGTAAACCACCTGCAAAATTCATATAGGTCTACATTTGAATCTTGTGGGCCTGATTGTGCACTTTAAGGTCTCTTTTCACATATCTTGTTGATCATAGAATGATGAATTGTTACAGCACAAACAAAGACAATTTAGCCCATCAGGTTTGTACCAATTCCACGCAGCATCCACTTTCCCTGTAGATAGACACAAAATGCTGGGTTAGGCAGTATCTCTGGAGAAAAGGAAGAGGTGACGTTTCGGATCGAGACCCTTCAACGGACAGTTTCCCTGTAATGAGATGCTGCCTGACTTGCTGAGTTACTCCAGCACTTTGTGTCCTTTTTTAATTGTAATCCAGCGTCTGCAGTTTCTTGCGCCTGTATTCTTTGCTATTAGTAAGTGAGTAAGCCTGGGAAAAAGGTGGTTTTGTTTTTTTCGGTGGAACAAAAGATAACACATGTGAAAAACCAGAAAATCAACATACCCAGTTTGTTACAGGATTTCAAACTATGTGCCAAAAACAAATGTGTCATTGAGAAAGACTTGGGAACCACAAGGCCAACATGAGAAACAATGCACCTCTTGATGGGTTGTCCCTCAGGTTTCCTCAAATTAACAAATTGTTTATTGTGGCTTTCAGATCACGGGTTTAGAAAATGAATTCACTGGTTATCAATCTGGTTATGGAAAAATACTGACTAAAACATGATGAAGACTCCACTGTATAACATGGGATATATCATAGATACAGTCTATGCCAAGATTTGCATTAGAGTAAACCCAATTGTTTAGTTTATTTAGGTTAGAGATACAGTGTGGAAACAGGCCCTTTGGCCCATCGAGTCTGCGCCGACTAGCGATCCCCGCACTATTCTACACACACCAAGCATAATTTACAATTATACCAAAGCCAATTAACCAACGTATGTGTCTTTAGAGTGTGGGAGGAAACCGGAGCACGCAGAGAAAACCCACGCAGGTCACGGTGTGGGACAGCATCCCTAGTCAGGATCAAATCCGGGTCTTTGCCGTTGCAAGGAAGCAACTCTACCGCTGCGCCACCGTGCCGCCCCTTCGAATTGCTTTGGTGTCATTTAATGTTGTCCAAAGCTAGGGGAAGACATTAAAAAACATTAACAATATTCCATATATGTCACAACTTCCAATGACTGGATCTTATCCATGGAGTCCAGAATGCTTAAAGTCACTATACTGAAAAAAAATCATTTACATATGGCACGCACTTAGGGTAGAAAAATAAGTAGCTTTGCACTTGCCCTCATTTTCCCCCTATGTAGCTTAGAGCTGAATCTTCTTTGAAGACATTAGACTTTAGAGATACAGCGCGTAAACAGGCCCTTCGACCCATTGAGTCCGCGCCGATCAGCGATCCCCGCATACTAGCACAATCCCGCACACTAGAGACAATTTACAATTCTTACTGAAGCCAAATAACCTACTAACCTGTACGTCTTTGGAGTTCGGGGAAGAAACCGGAGCACCCGGAGAAAAGCCAGGTGGTCACAGAGAGAACAAACAAACTCCGCACAAACAACACCCGAAGTCAGGATCAAACCCTGTCGCTGTAAGGCAGCAACACTACCTCTGCACCATGTGCCGCCCTATGGACTGAATGGGCCGAATATTGATGGGTCAAATGGCCTAATTCTGGGTCTATGTCTTATGATCTTTGATAATGCTCATACATAGTGCTTTGAGATGTATTAACAGGTTAAAGGTATTACATGCAGGCTCCAAATGGAATCTATTTTCCAATAGACCAAAAATACAGACAAATGTTCTACGTTTTAATTTGTGAACCACTCAGAAATGAATCTGAGAGAGCTTTCATTACAGGAATAAAGAATCAATCGGAGAAATCGCAGGAAATTGTGGACGCAGCCCTGACCATCACGCAAACCAACATCCCTTCCATTGTCTCCATCACCACTCCACGCTGCCTCGGCAAGGCCAGCAGCATAATCAAGGACGAGTCGCACCCTGGCCACTGCCATCTGACCTCTCCCATCGCGCAAAATGTATAGAAGTGTAAAAACGCACACCTCCAGATGCAGAGATAGTTTCTTCCTAGCTGTTCTCAGGCAACTGAACCATCCTACCAACAACTAGAGAGTGGTTCTAACCTACCATTGACCTCATTGAAGATCCTCGTACAACGGTTAATTTGACCTTACTGGACTGTATCTTTTACTCAATGTTATTCCCTTTATCCTGTATCTGTACACTGTGGATGATTTGATTGTGGTCATGTATAGCCTTTCGCTGACTGTATAGCACACAACAAAAATAGCTTTTCATTGTACCTCGGTACATGTGACAATAAACGTAACTAAAGAATGTAGCTGTAATGGTAAGATTAAACGAGAACTTACCAGTTCGAAGTTTGATCCTTATTTTATGAGGAGTTACGATGAGGGATTACATGAGGAAGCCCTGCCAGGTGCATGCGCGTCATACCTCAAAGCAGCGGCGTGAAAACACAGAAACCGATAGCCGAAGTAACATAGTAAGGCTTCAGAAGACTTGAACTACCAGATGATCCTTTCGATAATGAGGGCCGGGAGCAGAGGGCACGTAATCCCTCATCGTAACTCCTCATAAAATAAGGATCAAACTTCGAACTGGTAAGTTCTCGTTTAATCTTGCTATTTTACTTCGGAGTCACGTGAGTGACTACGTGAAGATTTCAAAGCTCTGTGATTTCATGCCGTAGATCCATTCCATACGACATACTGCTTCAGTTGACACAGTAGTGAATAAATAATGTATTGAACATTGCTTCGAATTATCTAATAATCATTTTTTAAATAACAATACAGTAATAACCCCTCTATTCCAGGGGAAATTACAAATGAAATTTATGAAGACAAAGCAAATCAAATTAACCGGAACCCAAAACAGCATGCCCAAACCCTGGCACTGTCAGGACAGGTTTATCATAATTTTAGAAAAGTTGATTCCTTAGACCATTCTGCGGCCTTGCTGCGGATGTTGATGCCGCCCTGGTGGAGTGAGATTTAAACACATGAGTGTCTACTCCAGCGGAATCCAAAACCTGTTTTACCATCTAGAAATAGTTTATACTGACACCTCTTATGAGGTTTTTTGTGACTGATGAGCATTGCTGTCTCAGAGCCTCTGAGACTCTAAGTTGCCTCGATATATTGACTCAGGTGCTTAACTACACATAACCTTTGGTCAACAGGGTGTGCTTTAAACTTACTTTGGTTCCGGCCATTCCTGGCCAGCTTTGTCAGATTAAATCATACACATAAAACACAATGTTATCTGCCTTGCGCCTTGAGCTTAACGACTTTAAGTGTTAACTTCTGAAAAGACAATGACGTAATTGGAGCCCATTGCCGAAGCAGTGTGAGAACTATACTGACATCCCAGATTTCTGTATATCTAGGTTTAGGAGGATTTGTGTTACAAAATTCCTCTCATGAATCGGGACACTAATGGATGAGACCTAATAGGTTGTTATTCTGAAACTGCCCTAAATAGGAGGACAAAACACTCCGAGTACTATTATTGGCACTATAACTTAAGTGTTCATCAAAAATGCAACATAGCAAGGAACTCTAATACATCCGGTATGCTTGCAGTATGATCAAATATATCTGACTGTAAACAAAACATCTCCCATTTCTTAATATGAGACACATATAATTTCTTAGTGCTATCTCTCCAAGCTGCAGTTATGACATCCATGGTCCTATTCGACAGTCCAAAGCCTTGGAACAGTCTGGTCAGAACCTGCAGATTAACAAATTAACGGATGACTTTCTTCTTTTACTGGATGCACCAACAAATTACTGCAGTTGGGGACAGTCATGAATGGCTGAGTCATCATTCTGAGTACCAATGGGAACCATGGCTCTGTAGTCCAGTCCGAAACCACCAAAACACCTGAGGCGGAGTCCTGCTCTATTTTGGTGAGACACTGCCTAATGAGGCAGAATGGGGAAAGCATAAACGAAGTACGTCCCCAATGTAGCGAGAATGCATCCACTGCTACTGCTCCTGGACCCGGTTCCCATGAAACATATTTAGGCAATTGGTGATTTAGCCTGGATGCAACAGATCAATATCTGGCAACCCATAGCGGCTGACAATCATTTTAAAACTTCAGGATTTAATCATCCATTCTATGTTGTCATTGAACTTTCGTGACCTGTTGTCTGCCACCACATTGTGTCTACCTGGTAGGTAGATAGCTGAGACACAGATGTTTCTGGAAATACACCAGTGCCACATGAGATTAGCCAGATTATCACATGATACTGACCTTATTACTGCCATGGGATTGATATATGGCACAGCCGTGGTATTATCAATCTGGAGTTGAACATGTAAATTATTCATTGTTAAACAATAAACATTTACTCAATAAGGTTTGGGGGAATAAGGTTTTTAAACAATAAACATTTTACTGCAGTAAAGCAGTAGCGGGTATTGGAGCCGGCATTTAGCGCAGCCGTTATCTCCAAACCCGATCTAAATAGCGATAATAGCGCATGTGCCCGGCGGGGCTTCTTCACGTAGTCACTCACGTGACTCCGAAGTAAAATGAGAATCCTTCCGTTACTGTGGAGAGTCTAATACATCACCAGAATGTCAGAATTATTGAAATGTTTGGTAATTCCCCTGCAGAATTGACAACATATGGAGATATTAGCACAAGTAGCACAGTGCCCCTCAGTATTAGTTTAGTCTTAGAAATACAGCTTCGGGCCACCGAGTCTACATCGACCAGCGATCCTCAATATTGACACTTGACACTACCCTCCACACTAGGGACAATTTTACATTTACACCAAGCCAATTAACCTACAAAACCTGTACGTCTTTAGAGTGTGGGAGGATACCAAAGGTCTCAGAGAAAATCCCCGGCAGCCCGGCAGGTCGCAAGGAGAAGGTACAAACTTCGTACAGGCATGCACCCATAGTCAGGATCGAACCCGGGTCTCCAGCGCTGTAAGGCAGCAGCTCTACCACTGCGCCACCGTGCCGCCGAGCAGTATCAGATGTGATTATTAAGAGTCAATGTGGCATCGATGAGTCACAGGTTGGAAGCCGGTCCACAAGACATTTGAATTAAATAAATATAAAGCCTTTAAATCTGTGCGAAATTATATGTCATATACAAAGAAGGCTTTTGTTGAAGTAGTGCAAACAACTCTGCTGGCACAGATTAAAGATGTATCATATGCGTTTGCCGACTGAAAACTACAAAGTTACACTGCACGCGAGTACGGTTATGGGCGGGAGCATTTAACACACGAGAACACCAAATCATCTTTCAGCAATCCTCTGTGCCCATGCAACTTTAATACAATTGAACAGGACAACAAAAGCTGAGCGGTGAATTCCACGAGTAAAACAGCTTTCCATTGTCCAAACATTGTAATTGCAAGTCGGAAAGTTGCACGCCATTACCGACTGTGGAGGCACCTGTTTCTCAATGAAAGGTGGCACGCAACAGGTCCAGACAGAAGCGTCGATTGCTCCTCTACACCCTTCACGCAAAGGAAAGTTCAGGAGCATACCTAAAAGTCAAAGTAATTTGCCTTCCTTCAAGACTGTTTGTAAGGTGTCAAAAACAGTTGTGGGCATGTGAAATGTGCTTGGAGCATTTTGATAACCAACATCTTACCAACAACACAGAAGAAAACAGATAGATCATCTTTATCTTTAATAATCAACATAGAACAGTATTTAAAAGACATTTGGATAAGTATACGGAGATGCAGGGATACAGAGGGGGTATGGGCAGATAGATAAGTGATGGTCTTGGCATCATGTTTGGCACAAACATTGTGGGCCGACGGGCCTTTTCTTGTGCTGAACAGGCCCTTCAGCCCACATTGTCTCTGCCGAAAATTATGCCAAGGCCATCACTTATCTACCTGCCCATAATCCATGTCCCTCCATTCCCTGCATATCCGTATGCATATCAAAAAGTCTTTTAAAGTGTCACTAGCATATCTGCTTCAAACACCACCCCTGGCAGCACGTTCTAGGCACTAGCCACACTCTGTGTAAAAAAACCTGCTCTGCACACTTCCTTTAAACTTCAACGCCCAGGAGCGGAAAAGACTGCAGAAAGTTGTGACCACTGCCCAGTCCATCACCGGCTCTGACCTCCCCACCATCGAAGAGATCTACCGCAGTCGCTGCCTCAAAAAGGCAGCCAGCATCATCAGGGACCCACACCATCCTGGCCATACTCTCATCTCACGGGAAACATAGAAACATAGAAAATAGGTGCAGGAGTAGGCCATTCGGCCCTTCGAGCTTGCACCGCCATTCAATATGATCATGGCTGATCATCCAACTCAGTATCCTGTACCTGCCTTCTCTCCATACCCCCTGATCCCTTTAGCCACAAGGGCCACATCTAACTCCCTCTTAAATATAGCCAATGAACTGGCCTCAACTACCTTCTGTGGCAGATAATTCCAGAGACTCACCACTCTCTGTGTGAAAAATGTTATAGCAAGTAAGAATTTCATTGTTCTATCTGGGACATATGACAATATAACGCTCTTGACTTGACTCTTCTTCCAACTTAAGTCTTAGGTCTAGCAGGATGAAGTTCCTGTCCCCTACTGTTCAATGTTCTTTGTTCATGTAAAATCAATGAGGGTACAAATATTCCAGCATTTGACTGTCTGCTTAGAGTCATAGCGTGGAAATAGGCCCTTTGGCCCAACTTGTCGATACTGACCAACATGTCCCATCGACACTATAGTCCCACCAGCCTGCATTTTGCCAATATCCCTCCAAACCTGTCCTATCCATGTTGCTGTCTAAATGTTTCCTAAACGTACCAGCCTCAACTACCTCCTCTGGCAGCTCATTCTACACACCCACCACACTTTGTGTGGACAATGTTACCCCTCAGGTTCCAGGATGATATTAATAGCTTTGAAATCAGAAATCAATTATTAAATTTATCAAGATGCATTGAGCTGTTGGGCTTTTATCTCAAGAAAAGGATCACTGGATTTAACATGATTTTAGTTTCATTTATTTTTAGTTAAGAGATACAGGCCAACCGAACCCGCACCAACCAGCGATCCCCGCACCCTAGCACAATCCTACACACACTAGGAACAATTCACAATGATAGAATTAACAAGCCAATTAACCTGCAGACCTGCACGTCTTTGGAGTGTGGGAGCAAACCGGAGATCCCGGGGGAAACCCACGCGCAGGTCACGGGGAGAATGTACAAACTCAGTATAGACAGCACCCGTAGTCAGGATTGAACCCGGGCCTCTGACGCTGTAAGGCAGCAACTCTACCGCTGCGTCACTGCGCCGCTCATATGCAGAGTTTTTTTTCTTCAGAACATATAAGGTCAATCAGTTCCTAGGGGAATTATTCTCTCTCTCTCTCTCTCTCTCTCTCTCTCTCTCTCTCTCGCTCTCTCTCTTTCTCTCTCTCTCTCTCTCTCTCTCTCTCTCTCTCTCTGATTAATAATTTCAGCGTTGTACCGTGGGAAACTGATGCCAATCTATTGCAGATGGCTTTTTCTAATCCTATTATTGGTGCCCATTGTAATTTTGATTGATCATGACAACCTCTTTACACGCATCCTCAGTGCATGGCTTGTGAAAGTGGCTGGCACTTTATTGCAAAGTTTTTGTCTTTTGTACTGAACATCCAGGAGAGTATCATTGAGGTACAGATGGGGTTTATTTTGTTAAAGTCAGAAATGTTAACATTGCAGAACAATTTAGTAGGACTTCACACTGCTTTATATATAAGTTGACCTCTACCCTTGCAAATAGCTTTGTTAACCTATTCTTGTCTGGTATTAATATGGTCAAGATTCAACTGGATTTGTTTTTAAGACATGCTTCATACTGAAGCCATGCAGCCTATAGGATCAGGGGGATCAGGGGGTATGAAGAGAAGGCAGGTACGGGATACTGAGTTGGATGATCAGCCATGATCATATTGAATGGCGATGCAGGCTCGAAAGGGCCGAAACTCCAGGATGGTATGTTGCCTCCCTGGTGCAAAGGTCAGGGATGTTACTGAACGGCTGCAGAACATTCTGGAGGGGGAGGGTGAACAGCCTGTTGTCGTGGTGCATGTTGGCAACAACGATATAGGTAAAAAAAGGGATGAGGTCCTACAAGGTGAATTTAGGGAGCTAGGAGATAAACTTAAAAGTAGGACCTCAAAGGTAGTAATCTCCGGATTACTACCAGTACCACGGGCCAGTCAGAGTAGAAATAGGAGGATAATGCAAATGAATACGTGGCTTGAAAAGTGGTGCAAGGGGGAGGGATTCAAATTTTTAGGGCACTGGGACCAGTTCTGGGGGAGGTGGGACCAGTACAAACAGGACGGTTTGCACCTGGAATGGAATGGAACCAATGTTCTTGGGGGAGTGTTGCTAGTGCTGTCGGGGAGGATTTAAACTAATGTGGCAGGGGGATGGGTACAAGAGCAGAGAGGCAGGAGGGTGTAAAATGAGGGTAGAAGCATTAGGTAGCAAGGTGAAAAGTAAAAGTGGCAGGCAGACAAAACCAGGGCAAAAATCAAAAAGGGCCACTGTTCAGCAAAATTGTATAAGGGGTAAGTGCGTTGTAAAGACAAGCCTGAAGGCTTTGTGTCTCAATGCAAGGAGTATTCGTAATAAGGTGGACGAGTTGAACGTGCAGATAGATATTAATGATTATGATATAGTTGGGATCACGGAGACATGGCTCCAGGGTGACGTAGGCTGGGAGCTGAACATCCAGGGATATTCAATATTCAGGAGGGATAGAGAGAAAGGAAAAGGAGGTGGGGTAGCGTTGCTGGTTAGAGAGGAGATTAACGCAATGGAAAGGAAGGACATTAGCTTGGAGGATGTGGAATCGGTATGGGTAGAGCTACAAAACACTAAGGGGCAGAAAACGCTGGTGGGTGTTGTGTACAGGCCACCTAACAGTAGCAGAGAAGTTGGGGATGGTATCAAACAGGAAATTAGAAATGCGTGCGACAAAGGCAAAACAGTTATAATGGGTGACTTCAATCTACATATAGATTGGGTTAATCAAATTGGCAGGGGTGCTGAGGAAGAGGATTTTTTGGAATGTATGCGGGATAGTTATCTAAATCAACATGTAGAGGAACCAACGAGAGAGCAGGCTATTTTAGACTGGGTTTTGAGTAATGAGGAAGGGGTAATTAGCCGTCTTGTTGTACGTGCCCCCTTGGGCAAGAGTGACCATAATATGGTTGAGTTCTTCATTAGGATGGAGAGTGACATTGTTAATTCAGAAACAATGGTTCTGAACTTAAAGAAAGGTAACTTTGAGGGTATGAGACGTGAATTGGCCAAGATTGACTGGCAATTAATTCTAAAAGGGTTGACGGTGGATATACAATGGAAGACATTTAAAGACTGCATGGATGAACTACAAAAATTGTTCATCCCAGTTTGGCAAAAGAATAAATCGGGGAAGGTAGTGCATCCGTGGATAACAAGGGAAATCAGGGATAGTATCAAAGCAAAGGATGATGCGTACAAAGTAGCCAGAAAAAGCAGCATACCAGAGGACTGGGAGAAATTCAGAGACCAGCAGAGGAGGACAAAGGGCTTAATTAGGAAAGGAAAAATAGATTATGAAAGAAAACTGGCAGGGAACATAAAAACTGACTGCAAAAGTTTTTATAGATATGTGAAGAGAAAGAGGTTAGTTAAAACAAATGTAGGTCCCTTGCAGTCAGAAACAGGTGAGTTGATCATGGGGAACAAGGATATGGCGGACCAATTGAATAACTACTTTGGTTCCGTCTTCACTAAGGAAGACATAAATAATCTGCCTGAAATAGCAGGGGACTGTGGGTCAAAGGAGGAATTGAGTGAAATCCAGGTCAGTCGGGAAGTGGTGTTGGGTAAATTGAATAGATTAAAGGCCGATAAATCCCCAGGGCCAGATAGGCTGCATCCCAGAGTACTTAAGGAAGTAGCTCAGGAAATAGTGGATGCATTAGTGATAATCTTTCAAAACTCTTTAGATTCTGAAGTAGTTCCTGAGGATTGGCGGGTAGCAAATGTAACCCCTCTTTTTAAGAAGGGAGGGAGAGAGAAAACGGGGAATTACAGACCAGTTAGTCTAACATCGGTAGTGGGGAAATTGCTAGAGTCAGTTATTAAAGATGGGATAGCAGCACATTTGGAAAGTGGTGAAATCATTGGACAAAGTCAGCATGGATTTACAAAAGGTAAATCATGTCTGACGAATCTTGTGGAATTTTTCGAGGATGTAACTAGTAGCGTGGATAAGGGAGAACCAGTGGATGTGGTATATCTGGACTTCCAGAAGGCTTTCGACAAGGTCCCACATAAGAGATTAGTATACAAACTTAAAGCATACGGTATTAGGGGTTCAGTATTGATGTGGATAGAGAACTGGCTGGCAAACAGGAAGCAAAGAGTAGGAGTAAACGGGTCCTTTTCACAATGGCAGGCAGTAACTAGTGGGGTACCGCAGGGCTCAGTGCTGGGACCCCAGCTATTTACAATATATATTAATGATCTGGATGAGGGAATTGAAGGCAATATCTCCAAGTTTGCGGATGACACTAAGCTGGGGGGCAGTGTTCGCTGTGAGGAGGAAAAGGGAGATGCAGCGAGACCTGGGTGTCATGGTACACCAGTCATTGAAAGTAGGCATGCAGGTGCAGCAGGCAGTGAAAAAAGCGAATGGTATGTTAGCTTTCATAGCAAAAGGATTTGAGTACAGGAGCAGGGAGGTTCCACTTCAGTTGTACAGGGTCTTGGTGAGACCACACCTGGAGTATTGCGTACAGTTTTGGTCTCCAAATCTGAGGAAGGACATTATTGCCATAGAGGGAGTGCAGAGAAGGTTCACCAGACTGATTCCTGGGATGTCAGGACTGTCTTATGAAGAAAGACTGGATAGACTCGGTTTATACTCTCTGGAATTTAGGAGATTGAGAGGGGATCTTATAGAAACTTACAAAATTCTTAAGGGGTTGGACAGGCTAGATGCAGGAAGATTGTTCCCGATGTTGGGGAAGTCCAGGACAAGGGGTCACAGCTTAAGGATAAGGGGGAAATCCTTTAAGACCGAGATGAGAAAGACTTTTTTCACACAGAGAGTGGTGAGTCTCTGGAACTCTCTGCCACAGAGGGTAGTTGAGGCCAGTTCATTGGCTATATTTAAGAGTGAGTTGGATGTGGCCCTTGTGGCTAAGGGGATCAGAGGGTATGGAGAGAAGGCAGGTACGGGATACTGAGTTGGATGATCAGCCATGATCATATTGAATGGCGATGCAGGCTCGAAGGGCCGAATGGCCTACTCCTGCACCTAATTTCTATGTTTCTATGTTTCTATGAAAGCTCGAAAGGCCGAATGGCCTACTCCTGCACCTATTTTCTATGATTCTATGTTTCTATATTCAAACGATAGATAACTCAGCGGGACCGGCAGCATCTCTGGATAGAAGGAATGTGTGAAGTTTTGGGTCGAGATCTGAAGAAGGTTCTCGATCTGATACGTCACCCATTCCATCCCCCCAGAGATGCTGCCTGTCCCGTTGAGTTACTCCAGCACTCTGAGTCTATCTTCGGTATTAACCAGCATCTGCAATCCCATCCTACAACCTATATTTATATGTTTTAACAAATATTTTGGATTTAATTTTGAATTTGGATACTGGTGTAAAACTGGGTGATATTAACAGTGTTGCCCATTGTTCAATAATTCAGATTATTAGTCCGTGTGAATTTGGAAGCTCCTCTGAAAGGTATAATTAAAATTATCTCCAGGCCAACAATGGACCAGACCTGAAATATTGAACTAGCTGGGCATTAAAACATTCTGTGACCTGCTGCCCAGACGATGAGTAGAAATAATGAGCCCATGCGCTCAGGAGTAGCAGTGGCGTTATCAGGATCCCATTCCTTAAGCTACCATTGTGACATTATCAGATGTGCCTGGCAGGACTTTTGCAAGAGATTGTTGAGTGTCTGGAACACACTGTCGGGGGAGTTAGTGGACCTTTCCGTCCTAGGAGACCTCCATTGTCAGAGTGAGACTAAACGTAAATTGGAGGAACAGCATCTCATATTTCACTTGGGCAGCTTACAGCTCAGTGGTATGAATATTGATATCTCTCACTTCAGGTAGCCCTGGCATTCCCTCTCTATCCCACCCCCACTCGACCCGAAACGTAACCCATTCCTTTTTTCTCCAGAGATGCTGCCAGTCCCACTGAGTTACTCCAGCTTTTTGTGTCTGTCTTCGGTTTAAACCAGTATCTGCAGTTCCTTCCTACACATTATGTCTACTAATCGACCCACTGCCTCACCCGCTGAGTTTCTCCAGCATTTTTTCCTTTTTTTTACTTTAGTTTTTATTACTTTTATGTATACACAAATAAAACACAAATATAACAACGAAACATACAACATTACAATGAAACGTACAACAGTGTAGCGGGGGGTTCAGTTTACAATTAATGATGCAGTACACAGAACTATTTTCATATTAAAACATTTTCAAATAACTTACATTATTGTCTATAAAATTATACAGTGTTGATGTCTTTATTTCTATACCTAATCCATTTTCCCCATTTTCTTTTAAATTCGTCTTCTTTCACTCTTAGAGAATATGTCATTTTCTCCATGACAAATATTTCCTGTACTATGTCTAACCATTGTCTAAGTCTGGGTGTGTCCGCTGCAAGCCAGTTTCTTGTAATGGCCTTTCTGCCAGCTGTGAGTAGGATTTTAACCAAGTAATGGTCTTCCTTCAGCACCACTGTATTTATATGCTACTGCACTCCATGGGCTGCACTACGTCGGGAAGGGTGAGGTGGGGCCGGACGCGGCGCTCCGACCCGACAGTTCCCTCAACCCGAGTAATAGCAGTCAAATACGGGGCAAGGGCGGTCCATACGGGACAAACCAATTTAGCCCAATATACGGGAAGGCCCAGCTAATACGGGACATGTGGCAATCCTATATACAGGTCCATCACATTGGTTCCAGAGCCTCGCTGAATTATCTGTTTTGCCGGACCAATAGATGTCACGGCCTCCGAGAGGTGTGGAACGGTACTGGAACGATCTGCCGAGGCCGCTGGGGGACCGAGATACCGGCCCGCAAAGTCGGCCGTGGAAGTCTGCTATGGGATCAGATCCGCTGGCTCCAGCCAGGCTGGAGTTCCAGAGACTTGGCTGCAGGGAGAAAATCTGGCCCGCCGATCAGAGGCTGTCCGTGGAAGTCGCGATGAGATCGAGATCGGCTGCCTCACCTGGCCTAGGCAACACATTTTCCGGGGGAGGCAGAGAGGGGGGGAGGGGAGTTCAAATGCGCACTCGTGAATTTGTTGAGATTAAAGGAGGTACCGGACCCCAGTTGCCAAGCTGTGGTGGACCTGTACATTTATATATGTTTGTTATATATATCTCAAACAGAAGTCCCCGGACGGTTATCTAAAAGTTTGAAAACTTCAAAGCTTTATCGAAACAATTCCACAAGTTTCACCTACCTCACCTACATAACTGTAGTTGCACTTGAGGATCATTCTGTAAAGCCTTGTCCTGTTTTCGTCTTCAAATGGCATAGTTCCACTCAGCAGAATATACGAGATCACACCCAAAGCCCACATATCGACCGCGTTGGTGTACGGTTTTCTCAGCAGGATCTCGGGTGCGATGTACTCCGGCGTGCCGCAGGTGGTCCTCATCGACCAGTCTCCACCTTTGTTCCCAGAATTGGCGAGCCCAAAGTCAGTGATGAGGATCTTGGAGTCCGATCCCGGGTGATAGTAAAGCAGATTTTCTGGCTTCAAGTCTCGATGTGTAATCCCCAAAGTGTGCAAGTATCTGATCCCGTCCAAAACCATCTGCAGCACCCGAGTGGCATCCCTCTCCGTAAATGAACCTTTGGCGATGACGCGATCAAAAAGCTCACCCCCCGTGGCCAGTTCCATCACCATGTAAATGCGATCCTGGGTCTCAAACACCTCGATCAGTTGGATAATGTTATGGTGGCTCACCCTTCGAAGCACGTTGAGCTCCGACTCGCAAACCTCCTTTCCTTCTTTAGCCTTGGTTTCAATCATCTTGATGGCAAAGGGCTGCTTGGTGGCTCGATGTTCAACTCTGACCACCCTGCTGAAGCTTCCTCTTCCGATAAGGGCCTTGATTTCATACCTGATTAAAGTGGACAATAAGATTGGTCAAACAAGGGCGCAGTTATAACTTACCGACTAGTGAGAGGCTTGGATAGAGTGGATGTATACTAGTGGGAGAGTCTAGGACCAGAGGTCAGAGCCACAGAATTAAAGGACCTTCCTTTAGGAAGGAGATGAGGAGGAATTTCTTTAGTCAGAGAGTGGTGAATCTGTGGAATTCTTTGCCACAGAAGACTGTGGAGGCCAAGTCCATGGATATTTTTTAGGCAGAGATAGATGGTTTCATGATTAGTACGGGTGTCAGGGGTTATGCTCCTAATACTTATGACCTTAGTTTACAAAATCATGAGAAGAATTGATCGGGTAGATGCACAGAGTGTCTTGCCCAGAGCTGGGGAATTGAGAACGAGAGGACATAGGTTTCAGGTGAGGGGGGAAAGATTTAATAGGAACCGGAGGAGTAACTTTTTCACACAAAGGGTGGTGGATGTATGGAACGAGCTGCCAGAGGAGGAAGTTGAGGCAGGTACTATTGCAACAATTAAGAAACATTGAGACAGGTATATAGATAGGAGAGGTTTAGAGGGATTCAGGTTCCTATTAAATGTTCCCCCCTCACCTGAAACATATGTCCTCTGGCTCTCAATTCCACTACTCTGGGCAAGAGACAATGTGCGTCTACCCGATCGATACCCCTCATAATTTTGTACTCCTCTATAAGATCACCTCCCCATCCTCATCTCATCCTCCTGTGCTTCAAGGAATAGAGTCTGCTCAACCTCTCCAATGTAAAGCATTTTGGTCAACGAGAGTTGTTTTTTAAATGTGCTATAGAAACAAAAGTGACTTGACTTGACTTCACTCTCCCTATAGCTCAGGCCCTAGATTCCAGGCAACATCCTTGTAAATCTTCCCTGCACCCTCTCCAGCTTGACGATACGATACAATACGAAATAACTTTATTTATCCCAGGAGGGAAATTAATTTACCTCTTCCCTATAACATAGTGCCCAAAACTGAACACAATACTCTCAATGTGGTCTCCCAAAAGTCTTATATAACGGCAACATGACCTTCCAACTTCTATAATCACTTCAGTGTATTCCAACATCAGCAGTTCCTTCCTGCACATTCCATACTCAATACTCTGACTGATGAAGGCCAATGTGCAGAAAACCTATTTGACCATTCTATCGACATTCTAGTCATCTCAAAATAGATGTTAACATTTCATTTCATAGGTTCATAAGGAATAGAAGTAGGATTAGGCCATTCGGCCCATCAAAGCTACTCCGCCATTCAATCATGGCTGATCCATCTCTCCCTTTTAAATCCATTGTCCTGCTTTCTCCCCATAACACTAGGTTATTTCACTTTTCACCCTCGTGAAGCTTTAACTATAGCATGACCAATTGTCACTTGGAACTACTTCTATTTGACAGAGGCAACTATTTAAGGGTGGCACAGTGGCTCAGCGGTAGAGTTGCTGCCTTACAGCGCCAGAGACCCGGGTTCGATCCTGGCTATGGGTACTGTTTGTGCTAGAGTTTGTATGTTCTCCCCGTGGGTTATTTCCGGGTGCTGCATTTGCCTTCCTCACTCCAAAGATGTACAGTTTTTTTTGTAGGTTAATTGACTTCGGTAAAATTGGAAATATTGGCCCTTGAGTGTGTCGGATTGTGCTTGTGTACAGGGATCACAGGCCTGTCTCCACGCTGCATTTCTAAACTAAACTTAATTAATTACTGGTGAAGGTGAAAATCAATCTTTTATGAAGTTTTTAAAGTAACGTGGGATTTTAATCAAATGAATAAAATGCCACTGCCAAAGACATGAACAATAAAAATGCGATGAGTTAAAATTGTAGCTGAGAGGTTCAGGGAAATTTCTTCCTTCATGGAGTTTCTGGATCATTAAGCAAATTGTCAAAAGAGTGTAGGAAGGAACTGCAGATGCTGGTTTACACAGAAGATAGACACAGAATGCAGGAGTAACTCAGCGGGACAAGCAGCATCTCTGGATAGAAGGAACAGGTGACGTTTTGGGTCAAAACCCTTCGTCAGACTGACTTACTTTAGCATTTTGTGTCTAAATTATCAAAATAAATAGTTTTAGGGATCAGAACATTTGTTCAAAAAATAACACATCATTTTTGATCTTTTCTATAAACATTTTAAAATAACTTACCAGAATCAGTAAGATCAGTTGACCATGTCGCCTGCTCCTTCAAATTGTGGAAAATGAAATCAATGTTCTGCTAAGTTTAGTTTAGAGATACAGCGTAGAAACAGGCCCATCGGCCCACCAAGTCCACACCGACCAGCGATCCTACACACACTAGGGACAATTTACACATGCACCAAGCCAATTAACCTACAAACCTGTACATCTTTGGAGTGTGGGAGGAAACCGAAGATCTCGGAGAAAACCCATGCAGGTAACGGGACGAACATACGAACTCCGTACAGTCAGCACCGGAAGTCAGGATCAAACACAGGTCTCCAGCGCTGCAAGAGCTGTAAGGCAGCAACTCTACTGCTGAGCCACCATGCTTTGTTGTTAAATGTATTTTTCAGGATAGGACACTGGCTTCATCTGTAGACACAGGCTGCACAGAGCCCTAGAGAGACCACACCTGGAGTATTGTGTGCAGTTTTGGTCCCCTAATTTGAGGAAGGAAGTTCTTGCTATTGAGGGAGTGCAGCGTAGGTTTACAAGGTTAATTCCAGGGATGGCGGGACTGTCATAAGCTGAGAGAATGGAGCAGCTGGGCTTGTATACTCTGGAGTTTAGAAGGATGAGAGGGGATTTCATTGAAACATATAAAATTGTTAAGGGTTTGGACACGCTAGAGGCAGGAAACATGTTCCCGATGTTAGGGGATCAGAATCAGGGGCCATATTTTAAGAATAAGGAGTAAGCCATTTAGAACAGAGATGAGGAAACACTTTTTTTCACAGAGAGTGGTGAGTCTGTGGAATTCTCTGCCTCAGAGGGCGGTGGAGACAGGTTCCCTGGATGCTTTCAAGAGAGAGCTAGATAGGGCTCTTAAAAATAGCGGAGTCAGGGGATATGGGGAGAAGGCAGGAACGGGGTACTGATTGGGGATGATCAGCCATGGTCACATTGAATGGCGGTGCTGGCTCGAAGGGCGGAATGGTATACTCCTGCACCTATTGTCTATTGTCTATTGTCTATTCATCCTTGGCTTTTTTTTAATGCTTATTGTGAGTCGTGGTAAATCTAATTACCGAATGCAAATTCACTGAAGGGCCCCAACCTGCATCGTCGCCTATCCATGTCCTCCAGAGTTGCTGCCTGACCTGCTGAGTTACCCCAGCACTCTGTGTCTTTTTTTGTAAACCAGCATCTGCAGTTCCTTGTGTTTTCACTGAACTTCAATTGTGTCTTCGACGTTTAAGAAGCAATTAAACAGGTGCATGGATCAGACAGGTTTAGAGGGATAGTGGCCAAACGCAGGCAGGTGGGACTAGTGTAGATGGGATGTTGGTTGGAATGGGCAAGTTGGGCAGTAGGACCTGTTTCCACGCTGTATCACTCTCTGACTAACTCCTTCCTGTACTTCTATAAAGCCCTAGTGGCATTGGATACCTCGTTACTGTATTTTTTAGGCATTATAGTCAAGTAAAGCAAATATTTGTCACTGTTATAATAAATCTTTATTATGGGAAATAATTTTTCCTGGAGATTTAAACTCTCATTGAAGTGTGGACCTAAGGATTTTAAGTTTGCAGTTGATATACTTTCACTAGGCCCGACAAAGGTCAGTTGCTAAGATGATAAATCAACTTTGTAAGAAATGTAAGAGTAGGCTGTTTATCTTCACTGGCCTGTTTCATAATTCAGAGAAATCAAGGATGACCTGTGACCGAACTCTAAATATTTTTGTCTATTCTGCATATTCTTAAATTTTTGTTTAATGAAATATCCATCAAGCTTAAATTTCAAACAAATAATGTCTTGAATTTTGGTATTTGTAGAAATATTCTAAGTTTCTGTCAGTGTATCCTTGGTTTAGTTTAGTTTAGTGTAGAGATACAGCGTGGAAACTGGCCCTTCAGCCCACCGAGTCCACACTGACCAGTGATACCTGCATACTAACACTATCCGACACACTCTAGGGACAATTGTTTTACATTTATGCCAAGCCAATTAACCAACAAACATGTACGTTTTTGGTGTGTGGAGGAAACCGAAGATCTCGGAGAGAACGTACAAACTCCGTACAGACAAGCACCCGTGTTCAGGGTCAAACCCGGGTCTCTGTAAGGTAGCAACTCTACTGCGGTGCCACCGTGCCACCCTAATTTAATTTTAAATCATCATCTGGGAATAATTTCTCTCCATCCATTCTTTCTACTCTTGAAAGCATCAAACTATCGTTTCACCATCCCAGGTCCATGGCGTACAATCCTTGACTACTTAATTCATATAATGCACCATTAAATGGTTTAATCTCACTGTCACTGCTATATTTTTGTGGGGCAGTACTGTGCTTAAGGCTCAGACAACTACATGAATGAATGGAACATAAGGAATAGGAGTAGAATTAGGCCATTTACTCCATCAATTCTACTCCGCCATTCAATCATGGCTGATTTGTCTCTCCCTCCCAACCCCATTCTCCTGCCTTCTCTCCATAACCTCTCACCTGTTCTAATCAAGAATCTATCCATCACTGCCTTAAAAACATCCACTGTCTTGGTTTCCATAGCATTCTGTGGCACTTAATTCCACAGATTCACCACCCTCTGACTAAAGAAATCATAAAACAACATAAATGTCCCTTTCTGCCTGGATACAGGACTCTTGCAGAAAAAGACACAAAGTGTTGGAGTAACTCAGCGGGTCAGGAAGCATCTCAGCATCAGGCAGCAACTCCTGCACCTATTTTCTATGTTTCTATCTTTGGAGAATGTGGATAGGCGATGGGTCAGGACCTTTCTTCAGACTGAAGCGTTGCCTGTCAACGTTCTCCAGAGACACTGAGATACTCCAGCACGCTGTATCTTTTGTGGTAAATCAGCATCTGCGATTCATTGTGTCTACACTTTAGCCCAGTGCATAGAAAAAACAACTACTTTGATTGTTAACTAAATAAGACCTTTTAATTATTCATACAGTTTTTTGTGTATATTTGCTTTGTGCTTCCCCAATAAAATACTTGTTGGTTCAGAATAATGCACTGTAGATTGTAGTCTGCTATTCTAAGTTAGATAACACGTGTTTAAAGATTAATTGTGAAGATAAAAGCTTGACATTGCGATCAACCTTGTGTCCTTTTGTTTAGGGTCAGATCTGAAACGTCACCTATCCATGTTCTCCAGAAATGCTGCCTGTCCCGCTGAGCTACTCCAGCACTCTGTGCCTCCTTACATAGAAACATAGTAAATAGGTGCAGGAGTAGGCCAGTCGGCCCTTCGAGCCAGCACCGCCATTCAGTATGATCACGGCTGATCATCCAAAATCAGTACCCCGTTCCTGCTTTATCCCCATATCCCTTGATTACATTAGCCCTAAGAGCTATATCTAACTCTCTCTTGAAAACATCCAATGAATTAGCCTCCACTGCCTTTTGTGGCAGATCATTTGACAGATTCACAACTCTCTGGGTGAAAACGTTTTTCTCATCTCAGTCCTAAATGGCCTACCCCTTATTCTTAAACGGTGAACCCTGGTTCTGGACACCCCCCAACATCGGGAACATTTTCCCCGCATCTAGCCTGTTCTGGATAATGTTATAGTGCGTTAAGATTGCCTTCCAATGTCACAACGTCGCCACGCTCCACGTTCATGGGAGTTCATTCTGAACTGTCACAGAACATGTTTCGCACCTTTATTGACTGTTGCAAAGGCAGGAGTACATGTAGGGAACAAGGTGAGCTGATTAAGTCAACCTCCACCAAACTTTGAGCACAATGATTAACCGTTTAAACAAATAGAAACAGCAAATTGCTGGAGTAGCTCAGCTACAACCGTGTAAAGAGGATTAGAAGCTACCTTTCTCCAGCCTTCCATCAGAACCAGCTCATCCAGGTTACAGCTCTGGAGTCACAAGGGACTGTAGTTTAGTTTAGTTTAGACATAAAGCTCGGAAACCAGCCCATCGAGTCTGCGCCGACCCGCGATCCCCGCACATTTACACTATCCTACACACTAGGTACAATTTACAATTATACCAAGCCAATTAGCCTACAAACCTGTACGTCTTCGGAGTGTGGGAGGAAACTGGAGCACCCGAATAAAAACCTCGCAGGTCACGGGGAAGAACATACAAACTCCGTATAGACAAGCACCCATGGTCAGGATCGAACAACAGTCTCCGGCGCTGCAAGGCAGCAACTCTACCGCTGCATCACCATGCCACTCACGTTGGAATCTTGAGCAAAGCACAAAGTACTGGAGAACTCAGCGGATTAGGCATCATCCGTTGAGGGAATGGACAGACAACGTTAGGGGTCAGGACCTTTCAGTTTGAAGAAGGATCAGACTCTCCCCCCCCGTCTTTACCACCAACAACCTTTCCTTTGACTCCTCCCATTTCCTCCAAATCCAATGCAATGGGCACAGGCATGGGCCCTAGCTATGCCCTAGCTATGCCTGCCTCTTTGTAGGGCATGTCGTACAATCCCTGTTCCGGCGTACATGCGACCTATCCCCGAACTCTATCTCCGCTACATCCTGCACCCATGCAGAACTCACTGACTTCATCCACTTCACCACTAATTTCCATTCGGCACTCCACCTGGACCATTTCCGACATCTCCCTACCATTTCTAGATCTCACCATCTCCATCGCAGGCAACAGACTTCTGACCGACATCTACTACAAACCCACTGACTCCCATAACTATATTGACTACACTTCTTCCCACCCTGCTTCCTGTAAGGACTCTGTCCCCTACTCCCAATTCCTCTGTCTACGCCACATCTGCACTCAGGATGAGGTATTCCACATCAGGGCATCGGAGATGTCTCATTCTTCAGGGAACGGGGGTTTCCCTCTTCTTTTATAGATGAGGCTCTCACCAGGGTCTCCTCTATATTCCACAGCTCCGCTCTTACTCCCCTCAGAGTCCCCCTTGTCCTCACCTTCCACCCCATCAGCCGTTGCATTCAACATATAATCCTTCGACATTTTCGCCACCTCCAATGGGATCCCACTACTGGCCACATCTTCCCATCTCCTCCCCTTTCTGCTTTCCACAGAGTCCGTTCCGTCCGCAACACCCTGGTCAATTCGTCCCTTCCCACCCAAACCACCCCCTCCCCAGGTATTTGCCTTGCAACCGCAGGAGATGCAACACCTGTCACTTTACCTCCCCCCTCGACTCCATCCAAGGAGCTAATCAGTCTTTCCAGGTGAGGCAGAGGTTCACCTGCACATCCTCCAACCTCATCTACTGTATCCAATGTTCCAGGTGTCAACTCCTCTATATTGACGAGACCAAGCACAGGCTCAGCAATTGTTTCGCTGAACACCTCCACTCGGTCCGTCTTAACCAAGCTGATCTCCCGGTGGCTCAGCATTTCAACTCCCCCTCCCACTCCCAATCTGACCTTTCTGTCTTGGGCCTCCTCCATTGTCAGGGTGAGGCCCGAAATGTCGCCTATTTGTTCTCTCCATAGATGCTGCCTCACCCGCTGAGTTTCTCCAGCATTTTTTGTCTACTTGTCTTTCCATTGATGCTGGCTGACCTTCCTGTCTTCCTGTCTCCACGGATCCAACCAGCCCCTTTGAGTATTTCTTGCATTGGAGGAATTGGAGGAACAGCACCTCATATATCTGCACCTCATATATCTGCCCCTTTGAGTATTTCTTGCATTTTCTGCTTTTGTGCCAGATTTCTAGTATCCTGTATACTTTTGTTGTTTTGGTTTCGATTAACCTTTGCAATGTTGCAAATAATTGAGAGAGTGACTTCTGGTTTCACCACACTGAACTAAAGCATTGAACAACTGCTAAAAGAAAATCCTGAATGATCAGAAACAGTAACCGTTGATGTTCATTAAAAGGGTAAGTTAAGGTTACTAGGAGACCCAAGGAACTGCAGTTGCTGGAATCTTGGGCAAAACACTAAATGCTGGAGGAACTCAGCGGGTCAGTTAGCATCTGTGCAGGGAATGGGCAGGCGATGTTTTGGGTCGGGACCCCTCTCTCTTCTAGCTTTCTTTCTCCCTCATTCCTACAATCAGTCTGAAGAACAGTGGCACAGCAGTAGAGTTGCTGCCTTTCAGCACCAGAGACCCAGGTTTGATCCTGACTATGGGTGCTGTCTGAACGGAATTTGTACGTTCTCCCCGTGACTCTTCCCCGGGTGCTCCAGATTCCTCCCACATCCCAAAGATATACAGGTTTTTTTTAGGGTTAGTCGGCTTTGATAAGATTGTAAAAATTGTCCTGAGTGTGTAGGTTAGCGCTAATGTTCTGGGTCCGCACGAACTCGGTGGGAATAATTCTAAAGTCCCAACCCTAAATGTTGCCTGTCCATGTTCTCCATGTTCTCCGACCCACTGAGTTACTCTAACACTCTGTGTCCTTTTGAATGTGGTTATTGAATATACCTGCCTCAACTACCTCCTCTGGCAGCTCGTTCCATACACCCTGAATGCATAATTTGAGAATTAAGGGACACAAGTTTAGGGACAACATGAGGGGGAACTTCTTTAATCAGAGAGTGGTAGCTGTGTGGAATCAGCTTCCAGTGGAAGTGGTGAAGGCAGGTTTGTTTTTATCATTTAAAAATAAATTGGATAGGTATATGGACTGGAAAGGAATGGAGAGTTATCACCTGAGTTCAGGTAGATGGGACTAGGTGAGAGTGTTTGGCATGGTCTAGATGGGCTGAGATGGCCTGTTTCCATGCTGTAATTGTTATATGGTTATATGGTTATACAGTCTGAAGAAGGGTCTCGACCTGTAGCATCACCCATTCCTTCCCTCCAGAGATGCTGCCTGTCCCACTGAGTTACTCCAGCATTTTGTGTCTATCTTCCATACATACACCCACCACCTTATTTGTGAAAATGTTTTCCCTTCGGGGTTCCTATTAAATCTTTCATATTTAGCAGCTTTAGACTTTCAGAGATCTTTCACACTCCTGCTCTTTGCGTTTTGCTCAGGATTGCAGCATCTGCAGTTTGCTGGTGTGTCCAAGTTTTGGGTTCCCCAACCCACCCCCCCCCCCCCCTCCCCATCACCCATCAATTTGAGAATCGTTTGGCCGCCGCCTCGGTTACCTGGCTGTGACTTTGGGGTCAAACTTGGCTCGGTATTTGGCCACTTTGGTTCTCCTTGCTCCATCGGGACAGCTGGCGTCGCTTTGCCCACCGCCGGCCGGTCCCATGGACTCCGCTTTCTTCGGGCCCCCATCACACACCTTGGACTTGCAGCTCACCACCGACTTGACAAAATCCACGTAGCAGCTCCTCGGTGGCTCTGGCAGCACTTTACTCGTCCCACAGCCCATCACTCGGGCATTGTGCTACTCACTCACTCACTCACTCACCCACCCAGCCTCTCTCACTCCTGGACCTGCCCGCTACACAGAGACACAGACAGAGAGAGAGGGAGAGGGAGAGAGATCTCCTCCCTCGCCCTCCCGTGTGAACGCCGGGCTGGAGGCACCACCGCTCTCCACATCGTCCCACCGCCGCCCTCACACGGCCGGGGAAGCTCAGAGCAACCAAGAATAATCCAGGGGAGACCAGAAAGTGCGGATGCTGGCAGCCAAGGCTAAACAACAGAGTGGTGCTCATGAATTATTCCCTGATTATCAGTGGCTCTTTTGTAATCTCAAAATTAAAATTTCAAAAAGAGTGTGATTTACTCATATTTAAGGTTCCTGGCAAATATTTGCTTCTTATAAAGATGGTTGTTTTTTTTGTGTGGATACGCATTTGACTTTGCGCATGGACTGTAAGGAAATTCAAATTCCTCACGTTGCAAAACATACTTGGCTAATAAAGTATGCTTATGATTATGATTCTGATTATGACATGTCGGGTGCTCCGGTTCCCTCGCACACTCCAAAGACCTAGAGGTTTGTAGATTGAATGGCTTGGTATAATTGTAAATTGTCCCTAGTGTGAGTAGGATAGCGTTAAGGGCCTGTCCCACCAGCATGCGATTGCATGCGGCGAGCGCGACCTAACGTGGTCGCTTGAGCCGTACGGCCTCGCGGGGCCGGTCCCACTATGATCGCCGGAGCCGTATGGAGTTGTGCGGACATCGCGTGGGGCTCCGAAAAACTGACCATGTTCAAAATCCCGCGCGGCAATGGGCGACAGGCCCGCTGCCGCATTAAGGCCATACTCAACGTCTCGACGTTGTACGCAGCGTCATGATGTCATACGCAGCGTGTGGACGCCGTATGCAGCGTCTTGACGGCGTACGCCTAGCGCGTGGCGTTGCGCGATGACGTCACCGCCCGGCGTGCAGTTGCGTGATGACGCCGTGCAATGTCCAATTTGACTCGGCCCGCCTCCTGCCCAGCTGATTGGTGAGAATGATGTCGGGACCAGCCCCGCACCACTCCATGCGGCTCCGCGGTTCGAAGTGGAACCAGCCCTGCGAGGTCGTACGGCTCAAGCCACCACGTTCGGTCGAGATCGCCACATGCAGTTGCATGCTGGTGGGACAGACCCTTTAGTGTGCGGGGATCGCTGGTCGGTGCGGACTCAGTGGGCCGAAGGGCCTGTTTGCACGCTGTATCTCTAAACTAAACTAAACAGACTTTCTGTGTACATTTCCACCCTCTTTAGCAACCTTTGATTTTGTTTCATCTGTAATATTATAATGTTTACTACCCTGAATGTCCCTTTATTCTGATCTTTTCATCTTTATTTACTGCACTGAAATGAAGAACCTTTATTGATATTTTGTAATGTTAATCTCCATATCCCTCTAAACCTATCCTATCCATGTACCTGTCTAAATGTTTCAATAGTACTTGCCTTAACTACCTCCTCCAGCAGCTTGTTCCATATAACTTCCCTTTTTCAACCTTTTGAAATGGAAGCTTTTTGTTACTCGTCTGCACTCGTTAGAGTTTGGGGGGGACCTCATTGAAACTTACCGAATAGTAAAAGGCCCGGATAGAGTGGATATTGAGAAGATGTTTCCACTAGTGGGAGAGTCTAGAACCAGAGGTCTTAGCCTCAGAATAAAAGAACATACCTTTAGAAAGGAGATTTCTTCAGTCAGAGGGTGGTGAATCTGTGGAATTCAGAGACAGACAGAGACGGCTGTGGAGGCCTCATTGGGGACTTTAAAGGCGGAGATCGACAGATTCTTGATTAATAGGGGTGTCATGGGTTATGGAGAGAAGGCAGGAAAATGGGGTTGAGAGGGAATGATAGATCAGCCGTGATTGAATTAATAAAGTTGACTATGGGTCGAATGGTCTAATTCTGTTCCTAGAATTTCTAAACCTATGCTAACATTTCCCTATGTGTAAATTTAAAGAAAGACATTTTACCAAACTCTCATGGTGAACTATTCATCAATTTTATTTCACAATTTGACTCTTGCATTCTTTAAAAATGTCAACCATTTTAATGTATTGACCTGTTTCCCCAATATTTGAAAACAAAAACCTTATAGGCAATATCTGCATGATGGTTGATAAACCTTGAAGTTGCTGTCAGAGAATTTGATCTTTGCCATACACTTTATAACATCTATATAATTAAAAGTGTCATCTTAACCACTTCCTGTCTGCGCTGTATATTGATTTTAGAAAAAATGCTACCATATATCGCTATGATTTTTGACCATCTTACTCGCAGTCCTCCTCCTCTAGGCAGGCCCCGAGGATTTAAAAAAGTTAGGAGTGTTTAAAAAACCTTGAGATCCTCTCGCCTGTCAATCACCGTGATGAAGGTAACGCCCCTTCTGGGGGCGGGGGGGGGGCAGGACTATAAAATCCTGGATGACTGGACATGATTCAGTCACTCTGCAATATCGTGAGGGAGAGGACATGACTCTCATTCTAAGCTGTGAATCAACTGAACTGTGAGTCTGCAATGTACTTGCAATAAATGATTTGTTAGCCCTTAATGAACATGAAATTAGTTGTTTGGCCTGCCCTATGCTTGAAACTGCAAAGGCAATGGAAATGAAATGAAAATGCAATGCGCTGTTTGGCTTGGCCTGCCCTGTGCTTGAAACTGCAATGGCAATGGAAATGAAATGAAAATGCAATGAGCTGTTTGGCTTGACCTGCCCTGTGCTTGAAACTGCAATGGAAATGAAATGAAAATGCAATGAGCTGTTTGGCCTGCCCTGTTCTTGAACCTGCAATGGCAATGGAAATGAAATGAAAATGCAATGTGCTGTTGGCTTGGCCTGCCCTGTGCTGGAAACTGCAATGCCAGTGAAAATGAAATGAAAATGCAATGAGCTGTTTGGCTTGACCTGCCCTGTGCTTGAAACTGCAATGGCAATGAAATGAAATGATAATGCAATGAGCTGTTTGGCTTGGCCTGCCCTGTGCTTGAAATTGCAATGGCAATGGAAATGAAATGAAGGCGCCACCTTTGGTCATTCATTCGTTCATGCCCCTGCCCGCTGGTTCAGCCTTCTTCAAGATCTATTTAAGAAAGAACTGCAGATGCTGGAAAAATCAAAGGTATACAAATATGCTGGAAAAACTGGAGAAACTCAGCGGGTGAGGCAGCATCTATGGAGAGGAATAGCAGCGTTCCGGGTCGAGACCCTTCTTCAGACTGATGTGGGGGGTGGGTGGGCGGGAAAAATAAAAGGAAGAGGTTGTGCAGAAAATTAGAGATGAAGTTGCATGCAACAAAATATGGATCTCAATAGAGGAGACAACCTATGCTGTGGGGAGATATGTTGCCAATGTGGCTATCGGTACGCTGGAGGCAAGTCAACCATCAAAGGAGTATTTGTTGACATCGGAAGTATTGGAGAAGTCAAACAGCTCAACTATTGCTCAGTTGTTTATATCTTCACTTGCTGTACTTTGGCCAGAAGGTATAAAACACAAGAGTGTTCTTCTGTTTGTGACTGATGCAGCCCCGTACATGAAAAATGCTGCTTGTGCTCTTAAAGCTTTATTCCCCAAAATGTTGCATGCTTAGCTCAAGGACTTCATAAAATTGTCAAGCACATCCGTAGCTTGTTTCCAAATGTCGATCACCTACATTCCAATGTCAAGAAAATCTTCCGCAAAGCACCGTCACACGTGCAGTTGTTCAAGGAAATGGCACCCGAGATTCCGCTACCTCCTCAGCCCGTTTTGACTAGGTGGGGTGCATGCCTCTCTGCTGTACCCTACTATGCTGCAAAATTTGAGGTAAATGTGAGAGAATGATTTTAGCTAACAAAGATCTTGAAGAAAAACAAAACTTAGCTAAAGTTCTCAAAGGTAGTTGTAATGTACAAGATATCGACATGAATATAGAGTTGGTAGCTTGTTTCGGGTATGCACCAGTGACCTCAGCAGAGGTAGAAAGAAGTTGTTCATAACTGAAGCATATTCTGTCTGACAGACGGCATAGCTTAACACCAGATAATTTGAAAAAATGCTAGTAATTATGTGCAACCATGCAACTTTGGTCATTTAATGTAGAATGTATTATCATTTTTAACCATATTTTGGTGGGTGGAAATACATGCTTTTTTATGCCTTTTTTTGTCAATAAATGCCTTTTTCATGCCTTTTTCGCAATTTTATTATGCCTTCTTGCCCGCCTATTTCAGAGTTTTTTAACGCCTAAACATCTTAGCTCTTCTTATCACTGTGCTTGTCAACTTAAAGTTGAGATCTGATGCCATCTGGTGGACAACATTTATATAAGGCAGAATTAAAGCAAATTTTAAAAACCTATTTGTACCAAATAAATTTTGTCTGATTTGGTATTGTTTGCAGGAAAAAGCTGATGAAAATTTAATAATATTAATTTATAGGAATCTAGGACCACAGAAAGTTGAAATGACCATTCACCATCTTGTTCAGCCATAAGTTGAGATCGTAATTAGCTTATGAATAAGTTTATTGGGCAAGTATTCACATACTTGTGGGTATACAATCTCTATGTTTTAGATCATTTACCTCGATTGAAGTACACTGAATACTTGCCCAATAAACTTATTCATAAGCTAATTACATTTCTAGAGCATTACCACCAGAATTTACAATTTTACATTACCAAAGGCAATTCACTTACAACCCTGCGTGTCTTTGGAGTGTGGGAGGAAACCGGAGTCATAGAGTGATACAGTGTGGAAACAAGCTTCGGCCAAACGTGTGCACAATGGCCAACATGTCACAGCTACACTTGTTCCACCTGACCACGTCTTGTCCATATACCTCCAAACCTGTCCTATCCACGTATTTGCCTAACTGTTTCTTAAATGATGGGATAGTCCCTGCCTCAACCACCGCCTCTGGCAGCTCGTTCCATACACCCACCACCCTTCGTGTAAAAAAAACTACCCCTCACATTCCAATTAAATCTTTCTCCCCATCATCTTAAAATTATGTCCTCTGGTCTTCGATTCCCCTACTCTGGACAATAGACTCTGTGTATTTGCCCGATCTATTCCTCTCATGATTTTATACATACCCGGAGCACACAGAGAAAACCCACGCAGGACACAGGGTCCCTTGAAGGCAGAAACAGGTGAAATTATTATGGGAAACAAGGAATTCACTAGGGAAGACATAAACAATCTCCCAGATGTACTAGAGGACAGAGTGTCTAGGGGGACAGAGGAACTGAAAGAAAGTTGCATTAGGCGGGAAATAGTATTGGGTAGACTGATGGGACTGAAGGCTGATAAATCCCCAGGGCCTGATGGTATACATCCCAGGGTACTCAACAAGTTAGCTTTAGAAATCGTGGATGCATTGGTGATCATTTTCCAATGTTCTATAGATTCAGGATTAGTTCCTGTGGATTGGAGGGTAGCTAATGTTATCCCACTTTTCAAGAAAAGAGCGAGAGAGGAAGTGGGGAATTACAGACCAGTTAACCTGACATCGGTCGTGGGGAAGATGCTGGAGTCAATTATTAAAGAAGTAATAACGGCATTTTTGGATAGCAGTAAAAGGATTGGTCCAAGTCAGCATGAATTTATGAAGGGAAAATCCTGATTGACTAATCTTCTGTAATTTTTTGAGGATGTGACAAGTAAAATGGATGAAGGAGAGCCACTGGATGTAGTGTATCTAGACTTTCAGAAAGCCTAGGATAAGGTCCCACACAGGAGATTAGTGGGCAAAATTAGAGCACATGCTATTGGTGGTAGGGTATTGATTGGCAGACAGGAAACAAAGAGTAGCAATAAACAGGTCCCTTTCAGAATGTCAGGCAGTGGCGAGTGGAGTGCCGCAAGGCTCGGTGCTGGGCCCGCAACTATTTACAATATATATTAATTATTTAAATGATGGAATTAAAAGTTGCACTCCCCAGTTTTTCCTAGACAATCTGACAGGAGTACATTCATTGAGATAATAATGGTGTCTGCCTCCTTGTTCTTGCCACCAAAGTGGAAAACCTCACATTTATCTACCTTATACTGCATCTGCCATGCATCTGCCCACTCACTCAGCCTGCCCAAGTCATCCTGCTCCAATTCTCAACCTCCTAGCATCCTCTTTGCAGTTCACACTGTACTTCCCCTTTCCCGACACCCAGCCTTCCCTTTGTGTCATCATCTGCAAATTCACCCTGCATCGAGTGTTACTTTTAATTCCATCATCTAAATAATTAATATATATTGCAAATAGCTGCAGTCCTAGCACCGAGCCTTGTGGTGCCCCTAGTCACTGCCTGACATTCTGAAAGGGACCTGTTTATTCCTACGCTTTGCTTCCTGTCTGCCAACCAATGTTCTATCCACGTCAGTACCCTACCGCAAATACCATGTGCTCTAATTTTGCCCACTAATCTCCTATGTGAGACCTTATCAAATGCTTTTTGAAAATCCAGGTGCACTATATCAACGTGTCCATTTTCCTAGCTACATCCTCAAAAAATTCCAGGTGAAGATTATCCTTGGGATCAATCGAGGGAAGATTGGAAAGATTGATTTTCCCTTCGTAAATCCATGCTGATTCAGAGGCTGAGGAAGGACATCCTTGCTATTGAGCGAGTGCAGCGTAGGTTCACTACCTTAATCAGCACATTCTCCCAGTGATCTCGTGGTGTTTACTCTGGGTGGTTCTCTCCGACAGCGTGTGACCCTACATAGAGCGTTGGCTCAGATTTAGGTTCCAAATCTTTCTATTTACGGAAGCAGGAAGTATTGACTGGTAGTCAGAGCCAAGTGAGGGCTCAAAGAATTAATAGAAAATCTTTTAATCTCCTGGCTATGATAATTTCCAGATATTTCATGATGGTTTATGAATAATCTTTGGAGCCAGTCTTTGTATCAACCATTGATAGATTAAAAAAGCTGGAGTAACTCAGCAGATGTAGCAGCATCTCTGGAGAACAGGAGCAGAAGACGTCTCGGGTCGAGACCCTTCGTCTGAGAGTCAGGAAGGGGGACACTAGAAGTATGGGAAGAAACAGAGCAGGTTGATTGTTCTCAACTAATCTTTGTGAAATTGGGGCACTGTTTGACAGGGCTTTGTGCTGGAATTTTCAAAATATCATTCTCCTTGACTTTATTATGTAGGGTCGTTCAGACATATTTGTTTTGCCCCTCGGAAGAATACTCAACTATAGCGGGAGTCAAGTCATTGGCAAGTCAAATTTCGCTACACCAATTGGTGTATGTGATAATAAATGTCCTTTGTCCTTTGTCCTTTGAGTCAATCAGTGGGTCTGCAGTATTTTGCTGCACCAAACTACTTTGGTTCATTAGATCACCCACCATTTTCCCTTCGGTCTTTTTAGAAATTGGCATCACAAGTAGACACGGCTTTTCGAGGAGTCTGAACAAGGGTCCCGACCTGAAACGTCACCTATCCATGTTCTCCAGGGATAGTCACAAAAAGCTGGAGTAACTCAGCGGGTCAGACAGCATCTCTGGAGAAAAGGAATAGGTGACGTTTTGGGTCGAGACCCTTTGTCAGACTGAGAGCCAGGTGAATGGAAAACGAGAGGGTGATGTAGAGAGATATAGAACAAATGAATGAAAGATTGCTTTGATCTTGCCTGACCAGCTGAATTACTCCAGCACTTATGTCTCCTGCTCATTCTTGCTTGCAATCGTATTTATTACAAAGGAGATCATTAATGTTCCTAACTATGGTCTGCCTTTGGTAGCACAATTTATTAATTTATTGAATTTGTGTTTTTTATCTATGGTCTGCATGTATTGCGTTTGCAGGCCTGTTACGCTGCTACAATAAGAATGTCATTGTTCCATTGTTGGTGCATATAACAATGTCCATAGGACAATTAAATACTCTCGACTTGACTCCAAACTTAATTCCAGACTTAAGACTTTAGAGATACAGCGTGGAAACAAGCCCTTTGGCCCACCGAGTTTGTGCTGTCCTGTGATCACCCCGTACACTAACACTATCCTACACACTGGGGACAATTTTACAATTTTTGCCAAAGCCAATTACCCTACAAATCTGTACGTCTTTGGAATGTGGTAGGAAACCGGAGCACCTGGGGAAAACCCATGGGGTCACGGGGAGAACGTACAAACTCTGTACAGACAGCACCCGTAGTCGGGATCCAGGTCTCTGTCTGGTGCTGCAAGGCAGCAACTCTACTGCTGAGTCACGATGCCGCCCTTGCAGACTGCAATCCACACGCCTGTTTTAATGATTTATTGAATTTAGCCCCTCTTCTATCCCACATCATTTAACTATCGGCCTAGGTCCTCATTGAGGCGTGCTTCAACTATCCCCAGCATGTTTGCTTTCTCACGATGAGTCATTATTGTATTATATCCAGTATTGTTTCAAATCTGTGCACATTACGCCAAAGACACTTGTATTTGTTTTTTTTTTAATGAATCGCCGCCCTTACTCCAAATTTAGGATCCTTTTGTGCTTTCCTCTGCGAATGTATTGTTCACCATCCGTTCGTGTTATTCTTCCCTTTGTACGACCTTTACCAAAGGACAGTTCACAGGGAGTGGGCACAGGAATGCACTCGGTTGGACAGGAAGCAAGGCATATCTCAGGAAGAGAGCAGCCAAGAACAGGGACATGTACAGTTTTTGCTAATCCTGCAGAATTTCCAATTCATTATTTCTTCCTGCGAACCTTCTCTGAGCGCTGGTGAAAACGATGGTTTCTTAATTTCGAAGCCAGACTCGGCATCAGCGATGATCAAATAAACACTGGATGAGATTCTGCGTCAAGTTCTCCTTCTCCTTCTCTGCCAAGAGTAAGCATTATGGTTCTCTTGAGTTGGCCTTGCTGAAGGGATCTATTTTTCCAACATCTTCAAAGCACTGCAGCTCTGAGAAGCTGTGCACAGTTTGGGAGTGATGGGGGAGAAGGGCTGAGAAAGGGAAAATGAAAAGAGGAGGAAATGCCAATTTGTATGGCAGTGTCGAATTAAACTTCATTGCAAATGCTCATCACAAGCTGTCCGAAATTTGATTCAGTAATGTATTAAAGTTCCAGCAAACTGGTTATATTTTCTTTCCAGATTCGTATTTTCTGGTGGATGCTGTGTGAATTTCATAAGCATAGATGTTTTAATTTAGGTTTTTGAAATTCATCCAGTTTTTTACCCAGGGTGGAAATATCCAACACTAGAGGGCAGAGCTATAAGGTGAGAGGAGGAAAGTTTAATGGAGATGTTCGGGACAAGTTTTTTACACAGAGAGTGGTGGGGCCATGGGACACACTGCCAGGGGGTGGTGGTGGAGGCAGGTACGATAGTGGGGTTTAAGAGGCTTTTAGATAGGCCCATGGTAGTGCATGGAATAGGGGGATATGGATCAGGAACAGGCAATGAAGATCAGCTTAACTAGGTTTCCTTCCATCAGGCAGCTTGTCATGGACATCTGCAAATAAGTTACTTTATACATATACAAAGACATGCAGGTTTGTAGGTTAATTGGCTTCTGTAAATTGTCCCTAGTGTGTAGGATAGATCTAGAGTTCAGGAAGAGTTGGTCGACATGGACTTGATGGGCCGAAGAGCCTGTTTCCGCACTGTATCTCTGAACTAAACTAACAGGTGTCTCCTTTACAGTGAATGCATTGATGGATACTTGATTTGATTCACTCCATTAAGTGAAATGACTTTGCCTAGTTTGAAATCGGTTTATATAACAAGATTGAACTAAAACTGTTTTATTTCTCCCCGAATCACTTGCAAAGTGGAAGAATTTACGTGCATCTCAGCTATTAACAAGGTTAATTCCTGGGATGGCGAGACAGTCATATGCTGAGAGAATGGAACGGCTGGGCTGGTATACTCTGGAGTTTAGAAGGATGAGAGGGCATTTTATTGAAACCTATATGTAAAGAGTACAGGCATACACAGATGAATCTTTACTCTACTTTATTAAACATACACACACATCACTGCCCTAGCTGTACGTGGTCTGTCACGGACACTAGAGGGAGTGCCCACAGGAGCCGTTGGAAGAAGAGGAGGGGGAGGAGCGACACCCGACCGGTAAGGATAAAAATCAAGCGCGGGGCTTGTTTTTTCCAGAGGCCCACAGGAGCCGTTGGAAGAAGAGGAGGGGGAGGAGCGACACCCGACCGGTAAGGATAAAAATCAAGCGCGGGGCTTGTTTTTCCAGAGGCCCACAGGAGCCGTTGGAAGAAGAGGAGGGGGAGGAGCGACACCCGACCGGTAAGGATAAAAATCTAGCGCGGGGCTTGTTTTTACCAAAATCCATAACATTCCATTTGGAGAAGTGGGTTTTTTTTGAGGAAGCCGCTGATTGGTGGAAGAGGACCCGAGGAAGCAGCTGATTGGGTGCAACCCCGGGTTTACAATTTTACATTTCTGCCTTCTGGGAGTTAGGGATTCTGGGAGTTAAGGATTCAGTATTTAGTAGTAAAGTTTAAAGGATAAGTTTTTGTGTTTTTTTTTAATATTTAATACAGAGTAATTTGGGAGTAAGGTATGGCAGTAGAGATTGGCCCCGTGGTTTGTTCAGCCTGCAAACATGTGGGAGATCAGGAGAGATGGTCGGTGTCCCTGGTGACTAACGTTTGCAGGAAGTGTGTCCAGCTGCAGCTCCTGGCAGACCGCATTGAAACGATTGGAACTGCGGCTGGATTCATACTGGAGCATCCACGATGCGGAGAAAGTCGTGATAGCACGTACAGTGGATTGTCACTCCGAACCGCAGGCAAAAGGTAAGAGGACAAGAAGGGAACGGTGGCCAATAGCCAGCAAAGCAGTAGGCAGGTAGTGCAGGAGTCCCCTGCGGTCATCTCCCTCCTAAACAGGTATACCATTTTGGATACTGTTGAGGGAGATGGCTCATCAGGGGAATGCAGCAGCAGCCAGGTTCATGGCACCATGGTGGCTCTGCAGCACATGAGGGGGGAAAAAAGAAAGAGGGGGAAGGGCAATAGTAATAGTGGATTCAATTGTCAGGGGAATAGATAGGCGTTTCTGCGGCCGCAAACGAGACTCCAGGATGGTAATGTTGCCTCCCTGGTGCAAAGGTCAGGGATGTCACTGAACGGCTGCAGAACATTCTGGAGGGGGAGGGTGAACAGCCATTGTCGTGTGCATGTTGGCACCAACGATATAGGTAAAAAAAGGGATGAGGTCCTACAAGGTGAATTTAGGGAGCTAGGAGATAAACTTAAAAGTAGGACCTCAAAGGTAGTAATCTCCGGATTACTACCATACCACGGGCCAGTCAGAGTAGAAATAGGAGGATAATGCAAATGAATACGTGGCTTGAAAAGTGGTGCAAGGGGGAGGGATTCAAATTTTTAGGCACTGGGAACCAGTTCTGGGGAGGTGGGACCGGTACAAACAGGACGGTTTGCACCTGGAATGGAATGGAACCAATGTTCTTGGGGGAGTGTTTGCTAGTGCTGTCGGGGAGATTTAAACTAGATGTGGCAGGGGATGGGTACAAGAGCAGAGAGCAGGAGGGTGAAAAATGAGGTAGAAGCATTAGGTAGCAAAGTGAAAAGTAAAAGTGGCAGGCAGACAAAACCAGGGCAAAAAATCAAAAAGGGCCACTTTTCAGCAAAATTGTATAAGGGGAAGTGCGTTGTAAAGACAAGCCTGAAGGCTTTGTGTCCTCAATGCAAGGAGTATTCGTAATAAGGTGGACGAGTTGAACGTGCAGATAGATATTAATGATATATAGTTGGGATCACGGAGACATGGCTCCAGGGTGACGTAGGCTGGTGAGCTGAACATCCAGGGATATTCAATATTCAGGGAGGGATAGAGAGAAAGGAAAAGGAGGTGGGGTAGCGTTGCTGGTTAGAGAGGAGATTAACGCTATGGAAAGGGAAGGACATTAGCTTGGAGGAATGTGGAATCGGTATGGGTAGAGCTACAAAACACTAAGGGGCAGGGTAAGAAAACGCTGGTGGGTGTTGTGTTACGGGCCACCTAACAGTAGCAGAGAAGTTGGGATGGTATCAAACAGGAAATTAGAAATGCCGTGCGACAAAGGCAAAATAGTTATAATGGGTGACTTCAATCTACATATAGATTGGGTTTAATCAAATTGGCAGGGGTGCTGAGGAAGAGTGATTTTTTGGAATGTATGTGGGATAGTTATCTAAATCAACATGTGTAGAGGAACCAACGAGAGAGCAAGGCTATTTTAGACTAGGGTTTTGAGTAATGAGGAAGGGGTAATTAGCCGGCTTGTTGTACGTGCCCCCTTGGGCAAGAGTGACCATAATATGGTTGAGTTCTTCATTAGGATGGAGAGTGACATTGTTAATTCAGAAACAATGGTTCTGAACTTAAAGAAAGGTAACTTTGAGGGTATGAGACGTGAATTGGCCAAGATTGACTGGCAATTAATTCTAAAAGGGTTGACGGTGGATATACAATGGAAGACATTTAAAGACTGCATGGATGAACTACAAAAATTGTTCATCCCAGTTTGGCAAAGAATAAATCGGGGAAGGTAGTGCATCCGTGATAACAAGGGAAATCAGGATAGTATCAAAGCAAAGGATGATGCGTATAAAGTAGCCAGAAAAAGCAGCATACCAGAGGACTGGGAGAAATTCAGAGACCAGCAGAGGAGACAAAGGGCTTAATTAGGAAAGGAAAAATAGATTATGAAAGAAACTGGCAGGAACAAATAAAAACTGACTGCAAAAGTTTTTATAGATATGTGAAGAGAAAGAGGTTAGTTAAAAACAATGTAGGTCCCTTGCATCAAAACAGGTGAGTTGATCATGTGGAACAAGGATATGGCGGACCCACCGAATTGAATAACTACTTTGGGTTCGTCTTCCACTAAGGAAGACATAAATAATCTGCCTGAAATAGCAGGGGACTGTGGGTCAAAGGAGGAATTGAGTGAAATCCAGGTCAGTCGGAAGTGGTGTTGGGTAAATTGAATAGATTAAAGGCCGATAAATAACCCCAGGGCCAGATAGGCATGCATCCCAGAGTACTTAAGGAAGTAGCTCATGAAATAGTGGATGCATTAGTGATTAATCTTTCAACTCTTTAGATTCTGGAGTAGTTCCTGAGGATTGGCGGGTACAAATGTAACCCCTCTTTTTAAGAAGGGAGGGAGAGAGAAAACGGGGAATTACAGACCAGTTAGTCTAACATCGGTAGTGGGGAAACTGCTAGAGTCAGTTTATAAAGATGGGATAGCAGCACATTTGGAAAAGTGGTGAAATCATTGGACAAAGTCAGCATGGATTTTACAAAAGGTAAATCATGTCTGACGAATCTTGTGGAATTTTTTTCGAGGATGTAACTAGTAGCGTGGATAAGGGAGAACCAGTGGATGTGGTATATACTGGACTTCCAGAAGGCATTCGACAAGGTCCCACATAAGAGATTAGTATACAAACTTAAAGCAATACGGTATTAGGGGTTCAGTATTGATGTGGATAGAGAACTGGCTGGCAAACAGGCAGCAAAGAGTAGGAGTAAACGGTCCTTTTCACAATGGCAGGCAGTAACTAGTGGGGTACCGCAGGGCTCAGTGCTGGGACCCCAGCTATTTACAATAATATTAAGAATTTTCTGGATGAGGGAATTGAAGGCAATATCTCCAAGTTTGCGGATGACACTAAGCTGGGGGGCAGTGTTCGCTGTGAGGAGGATGCTAGGAGACGCAAGGTGATTTGGATAGGCTGGGTGAGTGGGCAAATGTTTGGCAGATGCAGTATAATGTGGATAAATGTGAGGTTATCCACTTTGGTGGCAAAAACAGGAAAGCAGACTATTATTTAAATGGTGGCCGATAGGAAAAGGGGAGATGCAGCGAGACCTGGAGTCATGGTACACCAGTCATTGAAAGTAGGCATGCAGGTGCAGCAGGCAGTGAAAAAGCAAATGGTATGTTAGCTTTTTATAGCAAAAGGATTTGAGTACAGGAGCAGGGAGGTTCTACTTCAGTTGTACAGGGTTCTTGGTGAGACCACACCTGGAGTATTGCGTACAGTTTTGGTCTCCAAATCTTGAGGAAGGACATTATTGCCATAGAGGGAGGGCAGAGAATGTTCACCAGACTGATTCCTGGGATGTCAGGACTGTCTTTATGAAGAAAGACTGGATAGACTCGTTTATACTCTCTGGAATTTAGGAGATTGAGAGGGGATCTTATAGAAACTTACAAAATTCTTAAGGGGTTGGACAGGCCTAGATGCAGGAAGATTGTTCCCGATGTTGGGGAAGTCCAGGACAAGGGGTCCACAGCTTAAGGATAAGGGGGAAATCCGAGATGAGAAAGACTTTTTTCACACAGAGAGTGGTGAGTCTCTGGAACTCTCTGCCACAGAGGGTAGTTGAGGCCAGTTCATTGGCTATATTTAAGAGTGAGTTGGATTGTGGCCCTTGTGGCTAAGGGGATCAGAGGGTATGGAGAGAAGGCAGGTACGGGATACTGAGTTGGATGATCAGCCATGATCATATTGAATGGCGGTTGCAGGCTCGAAAGGGCTGAATGGCCTACTCCTGCACCTAATTTCTATGTTTCTATGTTTCTATGAGAGCTAGAGGTGTGAAGGTCACAATTATACTGGCTGGTGGGGGAGTGGTTAGCAAGGGCTTTCGTCACTACTATTAAAGGTGTACACACATATCATCTACATCCTTCCTCTATAAAAACAAAACAGCAAGTAGTGACAGGGCGACCACGTCTCATGCGCTAAGAGAAAGTAAACAGCAGTAATACAGGAACGCAAAATCACACATAATCACCATAACGATCTGGCGGCCGGACCAGACGACCAGAAGACCTGGCGCCAGTCCCTCACATCCACCCCGACGGGAACGAGAGGGACTGGCGCTGGGGAAGGAGGGCAGCCACGGACAGGAGAACTCCTGGGCGACGGAGGCAGTGGAGAGGACTGAGAGGGGGGAGGCGAGAAGGCCGGAGAACCAGGGAGCGTAGCGGGAGCATGCACCGTAGAGGGCCGAGAGGGAGGACTAAGCAGGGTGGGCATGGCGCAAGGCGGCGAATGCGGCGCAGGGGGGGGGGCATAAGGAGCAGCTGGAGGGGGACGAGGCTCGTTCACGAGCCGGAGATGTTGACGAGATCTACGGTAGATCGTGCCATCGTGGTTGACAAGGTATGAACGAGGGGAGCCAGCAGAACCGACAACAACGGCAAGCCTGGATTGGTCAGAGGTGGACCGCATACGGATGACCTGGCCAGGAAAGAGAGGACGGAGGACACGGCAGGACTTGTCATGGGAACGCTTCTGGATACGGTGTTTGTGGTCGATTCGTTTCCGGACCGTGGCAGGTTTAAAAACGGAGGAGCAAGCGACTGCTGTGAAACCGGATCGGAGGCCGTGTAACACGGGACATGAGGCGCTGAGCCGGGGATCCCAGGGTATGGTCGCGAGAGATGTTGCGGAGGTTCAGGAGGGCCAGGTAGATGTCGGAGCGGGACAAGCGACAGCAGTCCAGCAGTCCTTTGGGCACTGTGGGACCGCGCGCTCAGCCAGGGCGTTGCTCTGCGGGTACTCCGGGCTGCTGGTGTAATGACGGAAATTCCAGCGATCAGCAAAAGCACGGAATTCGGTACTGGTGAATTGACTGCCGTTGTCCGACTGCAGGCTGGCCGGGGACTCAAAAGTACGAAATGGCGGCGCAGCTTTTTCGATGACAGCAGATGAAGACAAGGAGTGAAGCTGGTCAACCTCGAACCAGCTGGAGTAAGAGTCGACAAGCACGAGAAAGTGCTTTCCGCGCCACTCGATAATGTCAGTTGCCAGCGCAGACCAGGGGAGGTCAGGAGCAGGCTGCTGCAAGAGGGGCTGCCGCTGCTGTTGCGGGGCGAGGCTGTTGCAAGTAGGGCACGAGGAAACCCTGTCCCGGAAATAACGAGCCATATCAGGCCAGTAGAACCTGGCTCTGACGCGATGGAAAGAGTGGCTTCGGCCCCGGGATGGCCACAATGGGCAGGTTTCAAAGTATTGGTTCTCGAAGTGCTGCGGGCACCACCACCTTGTGCCCCTTCACAATCACACCATCACGCAGCACCAGCTCGTCACGAACCAGAAAATAGGGCACTGCTGCGGCCGGCAGGGAAGAAGAACGGCGTCCTGGCCAGCCCTGCTTGATAATCGCGGCCACTGCTTTGTAGCGAAGCGTCAGCCGCCGTGTGCTGGACCAGAGACTTCATCTGACTGGAGGGCACGAAATTAACGTTGAGGACTATCAAATCAGACGCCTCGTAGGGGTGACGGGTTGTGGATGCGAGAGGGCGCCCGAGATAGCGTGTGGGCAACAAACATGTCCTTGCCTTATCGATAAACCACGGTAAAAGTGAACCGTTGTAGCTGGAGCATCGTGCGCTGAAGCCGAGAGGAGGCCGTGTGTATCGGCTTGTTGAGGATAGTAACCAGAGGCTGACGGTCCCGTCTCAATAGTGACGCAGGTGCCCAGAATATAGTCCTTGAACTTTGAGCAGGCAAAGACAACAGCCAGCAATTCTTTTTCTATTTGGCATAGCGCTGTTCAGCGAGAGTCATCGTACGGGATGCGTAAGATACGGGCAGTTGTACTCCGTCATGGAGCTGCAAGCAAGCGGCACCGAGGCCAAACTTAGACGCATCGCATGTGAGAACGACGGGGCGCTGGAGGTCAAAATACTTCAACGTTAGCGTGCTGAATCAACTTAGATTTGAGGACGTCAAAAGCTTTCTGGTGTTGCGGGAACCAGGCCCAGGCAGTGTCCTTTTTTATCAGGTCTCTCAGAGGTGCGCTCAATTCGCTTAAGTCGGGGTGAACTTTCCCAGGTAGTTGACCATGCACAGGAAGCGCTGGAGGACTGACACGTCAGCAGGTGCAGGCATCTCAGATATAGCGGCCGTCTTCTGCGGGTCGGCTGCCATCAGCCCCGATGCTGTGAAGACCTGTCCCACATAGGGACCTCAGGGACACGAAACCGGCATTTTTTTTGGTTGAGCGTCAGGTTTGAACTTCCCGAGCTCGCTCCAGCACCTGGCGGAGGTTATGGTCGCGCTCAGCGACATCCTTCCCATAGACTAGGATGTCATCGACAATGATGGCACACGGGAGCCCGGCAAACAGTTGTCCCATTGTCCTTTGGAACACCTCACTGGCAGAATTGATCCCGAACGGCATGCGGAGAAAACGAAACCTGCCGAAGGGTGAACTGAATGTTGTCAGATATGAAGACCGTTCATCAAGTGGTATCTGCCAGAACGAGCTCTTGGCATCGAGAACCGAAAACACAGTGGCAGGACCGACTTGTGCAGCAACATCTTCAATGGTTCGCATGGGGTAATGCGGGTGCTTGATGGCCAGGTTCAGGTCCTTTGGGTTGATGCAGATTCATAATTCACTCTTATCCTTCTTCGCCGCGACGACCATGGTAGAGACCCACCGGGTGGGATCATTCATCTCCAGGATGCCCATGGTCACCATATCCCGAAGTGTAGACTCGACTTTGTCTTTCATCGCGAAGGACACACGGTGCGGAGGACGGATAACGGGTTCGATGTCGGGATTGATGGGGCTTTAGTCGCTGCAGGGAAGCTTTCCCAGCTTGGTGTCGAAACGGTCCAGATATTCGGCCAGCGGGTCCAGGGGCGACTGCACCAGGCGAATGTCACGGTGGAAGTTCACCAATCCAAGGTCTTGGCAGGCCCGAATGCCCAACAGGGGATCAAATTTACCGTCTAGCAGAAAGAAAGAGAGGGGCCGAGAGGCCTTCAGTACCTTGCAGTAGGAAGTGGCCTTCCCCACAGGAACGAGCACGCCTCCCCATAGGTACGCAAAACAGAGCGGTCAGCGGTAACGAGCTCATTATTTCTTATCTTCCTGAAAAGGCTTGTTGACATAACGTTGGCAGCAGCCCCCGTGTCGACTTTAGCAGAGAAGGTGATGCCATTCACAGTGACTCGCACGGTCGGGTTCGTTATCAGTGCAGGTTAATTTTTCGAAACCACACTCAGCTCGCTCTGGGAAGAGCCCGAATCAGACAGAGGGAGTTCTTCATGCTGGTGATGGGAACCAGACGCCGTATCATCACGTGTCAGGTAGTGAGAGGGCTTCTGCTGTGGCTGTGCAGGTTTCCCACGGGAACGGCATGCCGCCGAAAAGTGGTTAGGCTTTTGGCAGAAATTACAGGATCTTCCCAGCGCAGGGCAAATATTAGAACGGTGTGAGGCAAAGTTGCAATTCGGGCATCGTTGACGCGGTCTGGACCCTGGTGCAGGGCTGACCCTCTGTCGCTGAGGAGCATAGTATTAACGTCCGGCAAAACTGGCCGCATGGACCTCATGATCAGGCGGCAGCACAGCGGAGGAGACAGCCTCTGCCAGACGAGAGGCATGCAACGCCTCGTTAAAAGTCAGATCAGGCTTCCGAAGGAGCTCAGACCACAGCTTTTCATCCCGGAGTCCATAGATTAAAATGTCCCGGGTTAAAGTCTCAGGGGCTAAAACATGCAGGTCGCAGTGGCGAGCCAGTTGCCGCAGCGCGGCGACAAAATTGTCAACCGATTCCCTCGGGTTTTGGCGGCGGCCGAAAAGTTTGAAACGCTCCAGGATACAGTTAGTAGGGATGTCACACAACTGTGTAAACTTTGCAAGTAGACACACCGGGTCCTGAGCGTTCTCGTTGAGCCCATAGACGAACGACTCCGATCGTTCCAGAGCTTCGGGACCGGCCAAGCTGAGCAAGAGGGAGGCTTTAACCGCAGGGGCAACGGCAGGATGGGTGATGGTAACGTAGTGCTCAAAGTCCAGCGGTGAGTTATGCCGGTATCAAAGATCAGGATGTCAGGTTTACGACAAGCAGAAGCCATCGCGACGCAGGGAGTGGGTACTGGGACTAAAGAAATAAAACCCGATAGACAGGAGACGCAGGAGAACAAACTTCTGACGCCATGTAAAGAGTACAGGCATACACAGATGAATCTTTACTACTACTTTATTAAACGTACACACACATCACTGCCCTAGCTGTACGTGGTCTGAGAGCTAGGGGTGGGAATGTCACAATTATACTGGCTGGTGGGGGAATGGTTAGCAAGGGCTTCGTCACTACTATTAAAGGTGTACATACATATCATCTACACTATATAAGAGTATTAAGGGTTTGGACATGCTAGAGGCAGGAAACATGTTCTCGATGTTGGGGGAGTCCAGAACCAGGGGCCACAGTTTAAGAATAAGGGGTAAGCCATTTAGAAGTGGTGAGTCTGTGGAATTCTCTGCCTCAGAGGGCGGTGGAGGCTGGTTCACTGGATACTTTCAAGAGAGAGCTAGATAGGGCATCCGGAAGTGGTGGCGCTGCCCAAGCAGCTGCGGCTCGCCTGCAGTCCGTTTGTCTTTTTCTTTTTTTTGTTTTCTTTTGTCTTGTAGGACGTATGTTTTAGTTTATTTGTAGTTGTGTATGTGGGGGGGAGGGGGCGGGGGAAACTTGTTTTAATCTCTTCCTTTGGGGGGATGCGACCTTTTCTTTGTCGTATCCCCATCTCGGTCTCCGTCTGCGCGGAGGCCTAATCGTGGAGCTGGCGGCCTCCAACTGGGACCGACCTCGAGGCTCCGGAAGCAGAGCCAGGACTTACTTACCATCGCGTAGCTGGCCGACTTCGGGGCTGTGGTGGCGCTGCGGCGGCGACCCGACTTCGGAGCCTCGGAGGCTCGGCCACGGGCCTAGTGGACGACAATGTCGGGAACTCGCAGGTCCCAGGTTGGTAACCGATTCTCCGGAGCTCCCGCAACAACAGCTTCGTCCACTGGACTGGAGGGTGGCAGCTTTGTCCGCCCCAGGCCGCGGAGATTGAAGCGGCCCGTTCTTGAGCTCGGATTCGGCCATGGACTTACCATCACCCGGCGGGTGTTCCAACATCGAAAGCCTGGATCGCCTCAACACAGAGGGAGAATAAGAAGGGTAGAGACAAGGACTTTAAAACTTTTGCCTTCCATCACAGCGAGGAGGTGCCTAGTAGACTCACTGTGGTGGATGGTAAACTGTGTTCATTGTGTGTTCTGTTATTTTATTCTCTGTCATGACTGCAAGGTATGTAATTTCTTTCAAACTAACAAGTTTGAATGACAATAAATTATACTTTATTTTACTTTACTTTACTTTAAAGATAGCGGAGTCAGGGGATATGGGGAGTAGGCAGGAACGGGGCACTGATTGCGGATGATCAGCCATGATCACATTGAATGGCGGTGCTGGCTCGAAGGGCCAAATGGCCTACTCCTGCACCTATTTTCTATTGTCTATTTCCTGTGTGATTCCTTGCCAGTTCTAGAGGGAAAGAATTTCCCAGATCAGCAGAGGAGTTAGATGAATCAGTAGATGGCAGTATTTAGCTTTAAACGCTGCTTTTGTGGCACTTTGGGAATCTGCAGTTTCTGAATGGATTCAGAAAGTCAGCATTGAAACAAATTTAGACAACTTTCTATCTGGGCATAACTTCTGGGTCAGTTGATCATAACTTACGTTATTAGTTTGGAAATGGGTTGGCAACAAATAAAAATGAACAGAATGTGTCTTTTGTTTTAATTTTATTTCCTTCCAGGTTGCCATAATTTGGTGCATTCTATAGAGTTCGGTCTTCGGTTCAGAGGTTGGAAACAGATTTCAAAATTGACCAAAACATTCTAAAACTGAATGTGAGGTGACAAAATATTGTAAAACGTTTCAAGCTCCTGCAACTGCAGCCATTCAGCAACAAATCAAATCATAAGATCATAAGTAATAGGAACAGAATTGGTCCATTCGGCCCATCAAGTCTCCTCTATTCAATCGTGGCTGATCTATCACTCCCTCCTAACCCCATTCTCCTGCCTTCTCCCCATAACCTCTGACACCCATGCTAATCAATAATTTATCTATCTCTGCCTTAATTGACTGGCAAAGCATGATTTTACTTCAGAGTCACGTGAGTGACTATGTGAAGAAGGCCGTCAGCCCGTATGCGCGTCATTACGTCTAGCGCATTGCGCAACGACTGACTGGCAGGCGCGCTGCTCCTGCCAGCGGTAATTTTAAAACTGCAAGGTAAGTTTAAAACGTATTTCTAGGTTTTGTTTTTTGTGTTGCAGGAAGCTTCTTATAGAGTTTGCCTGCTGGATTCGGGCAAAGTCGGATGGCCGCGGGAAACTGATTATGGACCGTGGGGAGATCCTGGTCCGCACTGCGGAAGCCGGATAAGCGGGTAGCCGGCGGCCGTCGAGTTCGCTTCCCAAGTCGCTGACAAGGAGGTCAGCGACACCCAGGAGAGGAGTGCGAGTGGTGGTTCCCCAACTTTCTCGGTAGACCAAGAGAAAGTTGGTCTCGCTACCCCAGTTGCTGACAATGGGGTCAGCAGCTCCCAGACCGCTATGGTTCCCCCAGAAAAGGGGTAAAACTGGCAGTAAGCCGGTCTCTACAACCGAGTCGCTGACAGTGCGGTCAGCGGATCCCAGACCCCTATGGTGCCCCAGAGAATGGGGTCAAACCACAAGGAAGCCGGTCAGGCCTTGGGACTCAGGCGAGTCGGGCCAGGAGGGTTCCCCTCCTTCAATGGGTAGCGTCTGCGGACGCCCAAACCCACATGGAGCACCTGATGGAGAGGTTGCTCCACAATGATATACTCCAATGGAGGGAGTTATCAGCGCGGGTCTCCTTGGGGGCCCGCGGCAGCGGCACCTTTTTCAGGGCTGCACAATGTCTCCCTCTCTGAGGAGGGGTGCATTCAGGGTCAGTTTCAGTCTGACCCAGAGCAAAAATCCTGATATAGGTCCGAAGGAGGGGCCATGTCAGCGCAGGTATCCTCTGGGGCCTGCGGCAGCACCTGTTTTCAGGGCTGCCTATGAATCTCCCTCTCTGTGGAGGGGATGCGAGGAAATACTCGCAAGCGAAGGGGTTACTGCCGGAAGAATTGGTTCCAGCCATAGGCAGAAAGCCCGGAAGGGGCCAGAGTTCCCCTCACGCTACAAGTGCCGGCGGTGAACAGAGCTATCAAGGGTAACATTGGAGGGGGCATGAAATGCAGGAAATATAGAATCCACATACACTACCATTCCTACTCTCCAATCAAGGAGGGGAATAGAACCCACAACAGGGGCCTTTGGGCTTACCATAAGACCACCGGTAACCATGGAGGTAGGTGGGTCTGGTTCTTCCGAAACATGGGGTAAGTGGATAATATTTGGTAATATTTACACTTGTTTTTGTACAAATGACAATGATAACATGAGTTTCAGATCAGTTATATACTAAAATGATAACATATGATGGGTTATTATTGCACAGTAAAGGGTACCAAGCATGGCTTGGAATTGGGGCCAGAGTTGTCTTTCGAGACAGGCTCGGTATTACGGCCAGGATTGCCTTCTGAGACAAGCTCGGAAATATGGCCAAAATTGTCTTTCGAGGCAGGCTCAGTATTATGGCCAGGATTGCCTTCCGAGACAAGCTCGGTAATATGGCCAGCGTTGTCTTTCGAGGTAGGCTCAGAATTAGGGCCGGAGCAGTCTTTCAAGGCAGGCCCAGTATTATGGCCAGAGTTGTCTTTCGAGGCAGGCTCAGTATTATGGCCAGGATTACCTTTGGAGACAGGCTCGGGAATCTGGCCAGAGTTGTCGTTCAAGGCAGGCACGGAATTATGGCAGTCGTGGCCTGTTCATTGTGAAAGATGGAGGATGTTGGTTCATAATAGATTTAACTCCCATGTACAACATAGACTTTTCAGTATATGGAACTTCGTTACTGTCTTACTACTGATTTCCTTATACGCTGTGGGCCGAGGAGCTTTATTCTAATGTTTCGTGACCCAAGACACAGAACTACATGAAATTTTCACATATTGTGTATCAATATTATATAAATCATCCACTTCCGGTGGCACCATGTAGTGGTAAAGGTGCAGCATTGAACTCAGCTCCTGCTAAAAATCGTGTAAAAAGCTGTTTCTAAAGTCGGGACCGATGTAAAAACATCCACCGGCGGCAGCTAGGTGTCGTGGGAGTGATATCAGCAGATAATGTCGAGAAATTTGAGCTTTAATAGGACCTTTAGATGGAAAAGGTAAAACATCAAAGGGGACCTAAGAAATCCACTATCAGACTCCTGCTGGAAGAAGATTTGGCAGCCCTCCAAACAGCAACTAAAAGTTCAGACGAAGAATTTGATTCTCAACAAGCAGCATCTGAAATGGCTACAAAAGGAGAGACGAAAAGGACAGAAAAGGAGAAAGAGATGAAGCAGTGGGAAGAAACGGTAAGAGCAAATCTTACATAGAAACATAGAAATTAGGTGCAGGAGCAGGCCATTCGGCCCTTCGAGCCTGCACCACCATTCAATATGATCATGGCTGATCATCCAACTCAGTATCCTGTACCTGCCTTCTCTCCATACCCCCTGATCCCTTCAGCCACAAGGGCCACATCCAACTCCCTCTTAAATATGGCCAACGAACTGGCCTCAACTACCTTCTGTGGCAGGGAATTCCATAGACTCACCACTCTCTGTGTGAAAAACGATTTTCTCATCTCGGTCCTAAAAGACTTCCCCCTTATCCTTAAACTGTGACCCCTTGTCCTGGACTTCCCCAACATCGGGAACAATCTTCCTGCATCTAGCCTGTCCAACCCTTAAGAATTTTGTAAGTCTCTATGAGATCACCCCTCAATCTTCTAAATTCCAGCGAGTACAAGCCAAGTCTATCCAGTCTTTCTTCATATGGAAGTCGTGCCTCTGTTCAAAACTCCCAGCTCGCAGTTGAGGAAGCCGCTGATTGGTGGAAGACGACTCGAGGGAGCAGCTGATTGGCAGTCAGATCCCTGCTGATTTCTTTCAGCTAAAATCCTTGCATTGTATTGTACATTGTATTGTATTGTATCCAGGGTAAGGGGGAGGATGAGTGCCAGGGCAGTTTACTGTTCTGGATGTCAGATGTGGGAGGTCATGCAGTCAGATAGCTCTCCAGACGTCCACATCTGCGCCAGGTGCGTCAAGATGCTGCTCCAAATGGACCGTATTCGGTACCTGGAGCAGCAGCTCGATGACCTCCGTCTGGTCAGGGAGAGTGATCTTACCATTGATCTTACTAAGGAATTCTCCAAAATGCTCACTAATATGAACAAGATAATGGAGAGCAAATTATCTAAAATGGAGGTTAATCTCTCCAAGAAAACAGAGGCTGCGCCTGCTGAATCAAAGGAACAGTTTGAATTTTTGGAGCAACAGCTGTCGGATCTTGATCAGAGGACAACTCAGGAATTTGTGAAAATGGATAATGATTATAATAAGAAATTTGATGAATTGAATGAAGGAGTTGATAAATTGATAGAAGATATGAAGATTGAAATACATGAGATGTCTCGGGTAATATCGACCCTGAAAGAAGAATAAGGGGTTAATCGGGAGCAATTGAATAAATTGACAGATAAAATTCAACACTTTGAAGCTAGATCAAGGAGACAGAACTTGAGGATTGTAGGAGTAAAGGAAGGGCAAGAGCTCGGAATTTTAATGACTGAACTCGTTACTAAAATACTCAAAGATGTCTTTAAGTTGAAGGAAAACCCGAGGATTGATGTGGCACATCGGGTAGGTCTCTTCAGAAGACAAATAAATGCGCCCCCAAGACAGATTATTGTGAAATTTTTGGACATTTCGTTTGGATAAACTTATGAAGATGATACCACATGGGGAGAGGCTTACATTTGATGGAGAAATTGTCAGATTCTACAGACACTACCCACACAAAATACATTTAAAAGAGTAAGCAGCATTCTGCAAGGTAAATCAGAGGTGAACTACGAGTGTTTCCCGCAAAAATGAAAATTAATTATAACTCTATTCAACGCGCCTTCACGGACCCGGATTTGGCATTTAATTACGCACAAGAAATTGTAAAGAAAATAAAAAAACAGAAGTAAAAGCAGATGAGTAAATGTCTATTGGGAATCTGTGCTGTAATTAAGACGATGGAACTGCTCTAGACATTAACCAGAAAGGCTTATCTGTCAGGAATGTGTATGCAATGAACAGGTCCTGGTTTCAACCTTGAACAGATAAGGAGAAGAGAAAGAACATTTTGAAACAACACGATCAGATTTGAAAGAAAATCAAAGGACATTATGGACTTAAGAAATGTTTTATAATACAGTATAAATGTAATGTAAAGAATTAATTAATGATATAAACTTAATATCACTAATTAATGGTTATGCTATTGTAGTAATGTTATACTAATATGAGGAACCAAGGTATTAACCTAATGGATTTAGGGGATAAGGGGCATATAAGATGATTATTATTAACAGATATATAAGGTTAACTTGGTTGAAAAGAAATGAAATATAATTTAGGATGTATGCTAACGCATTATAATTAATGAAAAGGGGTATAAGAATATTAGAACATCATAAACTTGTGGAAAGAAAGAGGCGTTAATGATCTGGAAAAGTTCCAGAGGTTTGGGCTGGAAGATGGTTGTATTTAAGATCAGAAATGCAACCCTTGAAACAGGCTGGTAATTAAGGTACTGATGAATACTGTATATTCGGACAGGGACAGGGCAGGTGTTCTCATGTTTTTTAATTCTAGGACTCGGGGATACTGAGCAAGTAACATAGAAGGTTTAAAATCGGGGTAGAAAAGAGATTATCTGAAACATTAAGGATGACTTTTTTTTTTCCTTAGATATATTAAGACATATTAAGATATATTTAGATGAAACGGCATGTAGTTATAAATCCCAATGTATTTAGGTGGCTGAACTCAATGTCTAATTCCATCTACGGAGGTCAATCAGTTTTTAGCCATCATAGATGGCTTCTTGTATTTAGGGTATCACCTTTTTGATACCTTAAAATCTTTTTTTTTTGTTGTTGTTGCATTTACTCTTATGTGGCTTATTTAACTATTTTTCTTTTTTTCATCACTATTTTTCAACACACCTTTCTCTTTTTCTTATGGAGGTTCAATATACGGAGGAGAGGTAAAATAATGTCAGAAGTGTGGGATGATACCCACATACCCAAAAGTCTGAGGTACCTAATTACACCACATGAAGTAAAATTACTAAAACCTATTTATAATGCAGGACAATGAGGAAAATAAGAATGGAGGAGTCACATTTTGTAGTTGGAATATTAGGGGTGTGAATGATCCAACTAAAAGGGGCAAGATTATGGCCCATTTAAAATCTTTGAAGGTGGATATAGCGTTTCTACAAGAAACGCATATGAAACTACAGACACAGATGAGATTTAGGGCAAACTGGATAGGCCAAATGTATCATTCGTCATTTACTGCTAAAGCCAGAGGAACGGCTATTATTATTCGGAAAGGTAACCGTTTATATTGAAGAATACAATATCTGATAAAGAAGGAAGATACACGATAGTGGCAGACAAAATGTATTCCACTCCACTGACTCTGATAAATATTTACGCTCCAAACTTTGATAATCCCCAATTTTTAAAGAAAATTATGGTATTTTTAATTAAGAGTATAATTTTCAAATTATAATTTCTAATTAAGAGTATAATTTTCAAAATATAATACCAGGGGGGGGACTTTAACTGTGTTATAGATTAATACTTAGACAAATCAACAAAATTTAGGAAGGGTAGTGCTAAATCCAAGTCTAGTGAATTCTTAAACACTTATATAAAAGCACTAATATTATAGATTTATGGAGAATAACTAACCCAACTGGAAGGGAATATTTGTTTTACTCATCAGTACACAAAACTTATTCAAGAATTGATTATTTTTTAGTGGACTCAAAACTAATACCATATACAATTAATTCCTAATCCACAACAGTATTATTTCTGTCACTCCCCGCTGACTTTTACTGTATACTACTTGAGGGAATTGCAAGTACAATTTTTTTTGGAGATTTAACACACAAATAGCATCGAAATCACAAGGTTTATGAGTATTAAAACAACAAATTATTTTTTTTTTGAAATAAATGAGACTCCAGGGATTTCACCATCTTTATTATGGGCATCCATTCATGAAGTTATAATTTCGTATCAAAGTTTTCTAAATAAAATAAACAGGACAGAACAAGGGACGTTAGAAAGTAGGAAATTAAATTATTAGAATTAGGAAACGCAAAAGACCCAACCATAGATAAACATAATAAGATAACATTACTGAAATTTAAACTTAATCGAATATTATCGGCAAGAGTAATAAGATTATTTCAGATCACAAAACAAGTACCAATTTGAATTTGGGGATAAACCACTAAACTTCTAGCACGACATTGAAGAAACAAGAAAAGGAAAAAACAATTAGAAAAAATCAAATCAGAGAACGGGGAACTATTAACTTTACCTAAAGACATAACTAAAGGTTTGCTCAATTTTAATTCAAAATTTTATATAAATCTAAAACTAACATTGATGGACAATAAAATGATAAGTTTTTTAGATAAGTGTAACTTGCCAAAATTGGATATCTTAGAAAAAGAGGAATTAGGAGCCCAGATTTACCATGTGAAGAAATAAGAGAACAATAAAATAATTTGAAAAATGGGAAGACTCCAGGGCCTGATGGGTTTTAATAATGGAATTTTATAAAAGATAGTTCAGGAGTTAATGGTTCCACTATTACTTAAATTATACAGGTATGATTTACCGATAAGAATTACCAGAAACTTTAGCAGAATCTACATTACGCTTATACCAAAAAAGATATGATTCTAGAAGATCCAGCTCGGATAGAGCTATATCACTTTTAAATAACAGAATCAAAAAATTTTACAAGCCCCCCCCCCCCCCCCGCTTTTAAGCAAGAGAGATTGAGCAAATATAATTTAAATTGGATAACCAGTTTATACCCAAAAGGACAATTATTTAACAATTGAAGCAACTTTTAATATATAATGTATTCACATAAAGGGGAAAAGGAAGACTTATCAGTTATATCTTTGGATGCAGAAAAAGCATATGATCAGGTAGAGTGGCAGTATTTATTAAACGTATTAAATGTAATAGAGGAATTTGGTTCCTTTTCTGGTATAGAATAAATTGGAATAAAAGTGAAATTATGTCATTACATCCTCAGAAAGCGAATCATCTATTAAAATTTCCATTTAAAATTGCAACGGAAAAATTTAAGTATTTAGGTATTCAAGTTACTAGAAGATATAAATCATTATTTAATGCTAATTTTAGTCCTCTGTGTTAAATAAATTGTACGCTTTGATTTACATTTTTGGAAAATGCTCCCTCTATTCTTAATTGGCAGAATAAATGCTATAAAAATGATAATGCGAACTAACCACGAATATTATATTTATTTCAATCCATACCAATATATATACCAAATATTAAAAAAAAAAACTAGAGTTTAATATTACTAATTTTAATGGGACTACAAAGCACATAGAGTTAAAAAGAAATCATTTGTGTAAACCTAAAGATGTAGGGGACATTGCACTGCCTCTTTTTTATATTATTATTGGGCAGTTGCATATTAAGAATATTATTTATTGGTTGATTGTCCTTCTCAACAGATGGAATGGATAGATGGGGAAAAAGAGAATTGTTTTCCTTATGATTTAGGAGCGATCCTCTTCTTCCGATAAAATTGAATAATATATTATTATAAGAAGAATCCAATTATACACAATATAATTTCAAATTTGGAAACAAAATTAATTTAAAATTAAGGTACTTATTCTCATTAACACCAATAGAGCGAATAACCGGTATTTAAACCATCTTATTATAGATAAAAACATATAGACAATGGGAAGACTGGGAATTAAAATGTTGGGTGACATGTAATGAAATGGGGGAAATTTATTATCATTTCAACAATTAAAATCAAAATTTAATTTGATTAATAAAACCAATACTTTAAATAAATTACAGATATTTGACTTTATAAAAAAAAATATTATACCAACTGATTACAGAATATAACGATAGACCCACTGGAAGAAGCAATGATATTTAAGGTGCACTCACTATAAATTTTAATATTATAGCTATATTAACAGGATTATTAATAGAGAAATGGCCTTTCAACAGAGGCAATAGAGAAGACTGGGAAAAAGATTTAATGATATTAAAACAATTTCCCTAAAGAAACATGGGAGAGGTATTTGATATTATACATAAATGTTCGATTAACTCTAGGACATAATTTAATTCAATTTAAATTTATATTACACAGATATATTATTCAAAGTTAGGTTGAATAATTTTTATTCAAAATGTCTCACCAAGGTGTGATAAATGTCTTTCTCAAATGCCAATCTTAACACACTCTTTAGTTTCTTGCATAAAACGTCAAAGTTTTTGGTGTGATATATTTGATATATTCACGACTAGTTTTTTTAAGATTAAAAATGGAACGCTAGCAGAGGAGAAAGATTTTTCTTTGAGGAGATGTAAATGCGAAATAAATTTATCCCAAATCTCATTTTTTTTAATTATGGTTTAATAATAGCGATAAAAAAAACTCATACTTAAATTTTTGGAAAAAGGCTTACTCTGAGGAAGAATACTGGACGATTATATTGGCTCTTTTGCGTTCTGTAACTCATAAAATCAAATTGACTGTTGGGAGAATCTCCTTTCTTGGGTAATGCGTCAATAAATGTGAAACTCGACCAGGAACCAACTTGAAACGGCACATTTGGAAGAACTGCGATCCTCCTATAGAAATAGAAAAATAGAGACGCAGATCACCTTTTATTAAACGAGGTGGTCTACCCGTACCTTCCTTTTATTGACCTTGAGCCACAGGGCCCACAGACCCCCTCACACTTAAATATAGCCAATGAAAACAGGACCCTCTGTGGCAAGAGTTCCAGAGACGGCGACCACTCTCGTGTGTAGACGCGAAAGTCTTTCATCATCTCAGAAAGCTGCATGATATTTAAAAGCTTGTGACCCCTTGTCTGGTTTTGCCGGCCCCACATCGGTGAAAATGCCAGACTGATTAATTGAAATCTATAAATAAATCCAGATTAAAAAGAGGAAAAACAGTTCCTGACATGGACTGGTTGCGTGGGAGATCTACTCCTCAGCTTCTGTCGCTAGGTTTACTAAGACCCTTCTGCATAGGCATACTTCCTTTTCGCTATGAAAGCTAACATACATTTGCTTTTTTCACTCCTGCAGCACCTGCATCTTCATTCGGTGTCATCGGCTATTCTTCACTAATCATTTCAGTCTGCTTTCCTGTTTTTTTGCCACCAAATTGGATAACCTCACATTTATACTGAACTCTCGGGCCAAACATTGCCCACCCCGCCAGGCCTATACCAAGTCACCTAGCAGTCTCTAAATCCTCCCACAGCGAACAACAGCCCTCCCAGCTTTAGTGTCTCATCCGCAACAAAAGATATTGCCTTCAATTCCCTAATCCAGAACAAATAAATGTCAATAATCTGGGGTCCCAGCACTGAGACCCTGCGGATACCCCCACTAAGTTCTACTGCCTGCCAAGATAAAAAATCAATGAACCACATCAATACTGAACCCCTACATACAGAATGCAGGAAACCAGACTTTTTCTTTGGAAGTCCAGCAGACTGCCACCATTTCCACGCACTAGTTTACAAAATCCTCGAAAAATTCGCACAAATTCGTCAGAAACCATAAAATCGTAAATCCATCGTCCAATGGGATTTGGTTTCCAATCTAAACTAGGTCCGTGTTTCTCTCATCCCACATTCAAAAAAGAGGGGACTTGTTTGCATAATCTAAAAGTTTTGGCATTACACCATTACTGAGCTACTTTCTTAAGTACTTGTGCTGGGCCCATCTGGGAACTACCTGGCTAGGAAGGGAGCACCACAACATGACAGAACAGGCTGACAGTACTTCTACTGATGCCAGTTTTTACTGGAGATTCCAATGAAGGATCCTTGTTGTTCTGTGGAATACATGTCGTGGAAACTTGCAGCAGGGTAATTGAATTTAGTGAGAAAAGCATTAAGAAGCCTGAAGAATGTGCTGCTAAGTGGATTGAAGTGGAACAAAGCATTGAAAGTAAAGTCGCTGCTAAGGTGCTGGAACACAAAGAAGCCAGCCAGGAATCAACTCGAACAGAAAGGTAAGATCTAAAGTCTGAATTTATGAAAATAAATCTGTATGAACTTTAATTAATTTAATTGCACCCTTTTATAATGTGATAAAATGAGATTTGGAGGCTGTACATTCACTCATTCATTCATGAAGTTGAACGCCTAAACTATGTGTATCCATAACACAGTAAATTAAACATTTTCACTAATGCCAGTTTGTTGAAGTCTAATAAGTTATATTTAACATATAATCTCGGAGCTGCCTGCGATAACTTACTGGGAAAAAGTGCTCCGACCGCGGGGCCTATGTACTTAACATAGTGGAGTCTCAATTAAGAAGCAAACGCGGAGCCGAGGGATGTGTTTGGATCATCTCCGCGGGGGAGTGGGGGTGGGAGGCTGCACATAGTGGCGTCCGTAGCGGCCAATTTCCAGGCCCCGACCACGGGAGAAAAACGGAGGGATATTAATCGCACTTTATAGGTCCATTGGAGTGAGAAATGGTCAGAAATGGTTGATATTTCTGTAGAAATTAGTTGGTTTATGTGAACTTGAACTAATTTTTCTAAGGTAGTAACCTATTGTTATTCTCATTAACATTAAGAAGAGGTTGAAATTTTGTGAATTGAAGTCCATGCAGACTTAATGACTATGAGATTTTTTAATTCTGTAGCCTCTGCCTGATCTTCCACTTGAACTTGAACTAACTTATCAATGGTAGTAAATGACAGTGTAAGTCTCATTGGACATTAAATAGAGGTTGACATTTTATGAATGAAGTCCATGCAGACCTAAGTACTATGAGCTGTTTCTTTCTCTAGCTATTGTGCAGCCTCTGCTCCTCCACTTGAACTTGAACTAACATATCTATGGCAGTAAATTACAGTGTAAGTCTCATTGACATTAGGAAGAGATTGAGATTTTATGATTAGAAGTCCATGCAGACCTAAGTAATATGAGATTTATTTTTCCCTGCAACTTCTGCCCCTCCACTCTTCAGAGCCTGTCCACACAAACGTTTTTTGTGCTTTAATGAACATTAATTTGATAATTTGAAGACTTGCCATCCCATCTACCTGGACATGCATACATGTTTAATTTCCTCATTGATATGTCGATATTGTCTTACATAATATAAACAATGAAATACTGAAAGAGATGTAAAATACTCCCTGACACATATTATCTTCTACTATAAGGAGGCAGCAGTGTATCCCGAGTTATCATGCCGAGTGCTATCGTCACTTCTGCAACATAACAAAAATAAATCGAGCTATAGCAAGGTCTAGAAGGAAGAAAGGTAATGATAGGGCTCAAACAATAATGAATTTAATTTATGGTCATTTGATGTTACTTTGAAAAATGAAAAGATATATTTGAGGATGTTGATTTATTTTACTTTTCATTCCTTTTCTGTTTTCTTTTTCCTCTTTCAATTGAGTTCAAGACGCTGAAAAGCCTGAAGCAGGTGAATCACCTCAAGAGGCAGTTCCTGATGGTGAAGCAGATGAGCCGGCCCCAAAGAGACTGCTTCGATCCATGACAAGTCATAGTTAACAAACAGCAACTGGCAGGCATGTCCTACCAGTGCAGTGCATCATTTGTAAAGGTTCAAAGTACACAAGAGAAAAAAACACGGGAAAAAGAAAAGTGGAGAAATTAATGCAATGTGAAACAAAACAAGGTGGCCATTTAATGACTGCTGCAACCATGATGAAAGATGAGGCATTGCTGTTACACATAAGAGAAAGAGACCTTGTAGCTCTTGAAGCGAGATACCATAAATCATGCTACCAGAGATATTCTGATGAAGATCACATGTAATGTAAACTAAATAATTTTGGGAAATAAATGATTATATAAAGTTTTATTTTAATGTCGATCGTTTCACTGTTTATTTGGTCAAATTATTTAAACAATGAGTGAAGTACTTATGACTATGGCTGTTACCCCCACTCTCCCCACAATGGCAGTCAGTGGGGTTCAGTAAAAGGGGGAACCCAGAGGATCTGTCCTGACCCTTTAATTAGGCAGGTTCATGAGCCCTTAAAACCTGGGACCTCTGCTGCAGTCTCATTAAATGTGACTGGAAGATGCCTTGCAGGACTGTCCCCCAGCCTGGAACTGCCACAGTCCCACTATGGCCGTGACCCCCCCACTCTGCACACTGGGGTTCAGTAAAGGGAGGAACCCACAAGAACTGTCCTCTCCCATTATTTAGGCTGGTTCAGAATATTTACAAATTATATACATATATATAGGTATAATAATATATAGTTTAAATGGACTGCAACACGGAAATAGGCTGCCCATGGTGTAATCTGGGCATTGGCCACTAGATGGCGCTTACTTTCCCGATCTCATTTTCTAATTAGTTTAATTAATTAATGTGCAACTTAGGGCAATGGCGAGTTATGACATCCTTCTCAATTATATTTCATCTAAATCTGTGGAGAATTTCATGTAGTTTGGTAACCTGGGTCACGAAAACTGATTTCTAAACACATTTTTGATGCTCGGCCCACAGCCTATTAGGAATTATATGGCTTGCATCGATCTCAAAGATACATACTATTCAGGTCCCATTCACAGGGATCACTGGAGACATTTCAAATTGATCTGGATGATATTTCTAACGCTGTGTTTTGCTAAAATCAACTGAGGTTTCTCAGCCATCCAGTCAAATTTAAGTTGATACCAACTAGAGTTATTGATTATTCGGATTTACCTTTAGCTATTAATTTATCTGTGACTCCGCCCTGGGGCAACAGATTGGAATCAATAGAAGCCTGTAACAACCTTGTTAGCAAGCAGTCTTCTATTCATCAAGTGGAATTGGCAATATAGCAGCTGTGTTTCAGCTGTGCAATTGGCCCTTTGCATTATCAGAACTTACAACATGCAAAGTAGTAACCTCTCAAGTGCCATATAGGTCATTGTTAACAGACCTATACTATTACCAGCTGAAGCTACCAAGGTCACAATGGTGGACAAACTATATTCAGCATTGCTCCAGTAGTTTTGGTCAATAAATCTTCAGTTATATTACAAGCAGATGCTAGTGCTCAAAGATGGAAAATTACAAAAGCCATCTCTAGTAACGGAGGCGGATGGGATTTGCATGATTCACCAATTCTTCAGTTATTGGTATCAACTACCTATAGACACTAGGTGAATACTATGGTTAAAGGGTTAGTGTGCGAATATGCATAATCTGCATGCTCAGTTCCAAGTTGATACACTGTGGTGGTGGCATATGTAAGTCACATGGGTGCAATCAAGTCAAAGTATCCTGTCATAATTTACCCAACCTCATTTGGCTCTGGTATATCATCACGTAAAATCAATGACAACAAGAATGGATGTTGGATCACAAAGTAGTTTATGATATTATGGCTCGATGGCAAACCAATATCGATATTTTTGCATCCAGGCTCATTCACCAGTTGTAAAAACATGTGGCATCACAGTGGCGAAAGATACATTCTCGCTACACGGGGAGGAATGTTCTTTTATGTGGTTTCTCCATTTTGCCTCCTCAGTCGGGTCTTGCAATAAATTCAGCAAGATCCCGCTTCAGGGTTCTCGTACTGTCTGACTGGCCTATGCAGCCATGGTTTTAAATATTTTTCTGCAGTGTACCTGGTGAACATGTGTGGTGACCAGCGTGCAGCCTGTGTGGATGGATTTAAATGCATTTGATTTGTTGTTAATGAGTTAGATAATTTTTCCTGTGTGGTGATTGGTTGTGGGCGGGAGCTTAGAGATTGTGGGTGATTTGGTGAGGAGAAGAAGGACAGAAGAAGTCCTGGGCAGGAGGAGAGAGAGACATGTGAAGAACAGAGACAGAGAAAACTAAGTTTTGACTGTCCTACTCGGTCAGTAAACAGCTTAAAAACCTTTCCTTGTGGTGAGGTAAGATTAAGACTTTAATAAAGACTGTCGCTGTCTGGACTTTGTGATTACTGGGAGAGTGGGAGCAATGGTTAGCTGTGCCTGGGAGACACCGAGGGAGAAGGAAGACTTCTGCCACATGGGGTCCTCTCTGGTCAGCCAACTCGCCATTCACCCGCCATCTTGTGAGCGTCTGCACTCTGCATTTGTCGGCTTCAACTGTATTTGGCCGCGACGCTCTACAGCTTCGACCAGGCCTGCAATGTGGGGTTATTCTTGTTTTGTTTTCATGTTGCCGGCTTGTGTGAGTGAGTGTGTGGGCCCACATAATAATTAATACTGAAAGGTACTATAAAAAGATTGATTTATTGAGTGGTGTTGTTTGAATATCTGTGTGAGAAACACCAGTAAAACATCATATTTTTGGTTATTGATATTCTATTTTGTATTTCCCTGACCAACATATTTTTAATGTTAATTAATAGAATAAATGTGAAGGTAATTCATTGGAACATAGTTGTCAGTTGATTTATTTTAACTGTTTCTACAGTAAGGTATACCATTTAATATTGAAATTGAAGGTGCCCTATTGTCCAAATTTAAAGAGTGCATAAATACTTAAATTAAGGGTTAACTAACACCCATAAGGGAATTAAAGTTTACGAACCTGGGGCGCAGTTCATGTAGAGGGCAAAGAAGCGCTACACAAAATGCAGGCACCGCTGGGATTGATTCCCTTTTCATTTACTGTTAGTTTTTGTCTTTAAGAAGTGTTTTTGTTTCCCGACTTTTGTATTAAAGTGCCTATAGCAGTTGTAGTATAATGGCAACTCAAGCAGACGCTCAGTTAGCAGCTAAGCTTCATAGCTGGTGTAGTGAAGCATGCTTAGACCCAAACCATGCTTTTGTCCTGTTTGACGTGCCAACTAACACTGACCCAGCAGACATTGAAAGGACTGTTGAGACAGTAAAGGCACTTGGGAGAGTAAAGGTACGGGACGTCCAAAGTGACATTCAGACTGGCAGCAACCTGGTACTCTGCGAATGCCGTGAAATTGTACAGCCAGATCGCATTTCCCCCCAACCTCAGCCAGTGAAGGGAGGCTCAGAATGGAAAATTTTCCTCTTCAATTAACCTGTGAGCCCAGCTGAAGATTTTTTAGCTAAGCTAAACAAACTAATGACTGATGAAGGAAAATCAGTAAATGATGTTCAAGCCATGCTGACTACAGAGACTCCACAAGGAAGCTCCCCAGAGTCCATCATCCGAGCAGTGGGAGACCTGTTGGGAAAAACGATGAGACCTACCAGTGAGAACAATGCATTTCGAAGTTTGCGGATGTTCTCTGGAAACCTTCCCACACCGCCAGGAGAGGAGAGCCTTGACCATTGGCTCGAACAAACCTATCTAATGATTGAAGAATGTGACTGCTCTCATCATGAGAAACAAAAGAGAATAGTCGGGAGCTTAAAGGGGCCTGCCCTGGAAATAATTCAGGCAGTACGACTAATCGACCCAGATGCTAGCCCTGACTGCTATGTAAAGGCCTTGGAAAGTGCCTTTGGCACGCCTGTGTCAGGAGAAGACTTATATTTTGTCTTCAGGAGTCTTCACCAACAGTCTGGTGAAAAGCTCTCTGACTTTGTAAGGAGGCTGGAACGCTCGTTGACCAAAGTAGTGCAAAAAGGAGGCCTTTTCAGCCACAGAGCCGATCATGCTCTAATTCATCAACTCATTAGAGGTGCTACTGACTCTGATATGATGCTGTTACAGCTGAGTGAGAGAAAGAAAAGAGAAACCACCTACCTTCTTAAAGCTCCTAAATGAGATTCGTGAAGAGGAGGAATATGAGACAGCTCGACGAAAATTAAATACAACAGTAAGACAAGTAAAAGTCAGAGACCAAGTCAATACCAAAGCTACAGAAGACCAAAAGTTGAAGGCAGAGATTCAAGAGCTTCGTGCAGAGCTTGGTGAGCTAAGGAAAAAGCAGCAAGACACACACACTGAGCCAAAATTCAAACCCACCAAGACAACTATAGACACTGAGAAAGAAAACGAAGTTCAAATGTTGAGGCAACAGGTGCTGCAGCTGCAACATCAGCTAACTGTGATGTCTGTATCTCACAGCCCTGTGACTGCAGACCCTAAAAAGAGGGATGGGAGGGCCAGACCCAGCCCAGCAGCTAAACCATATAAGGCCAAATATTCAGAGAACTTCTTCTGTTACAGATGCGGAGAAAATGGTCATATTGCCACACACTGCACCGCTCCAGAGAACAGCCCAAAAGTAATCCAAACATTACTCGGTGCTCTGCGCAAAAGTAAGGAAGATAAAGCGTCACACAAAAGGTTTGCTGAGTCGAAGCAGGTTGGTCCAGTCTACACACAGCAGCCTCGTAACCTGCCACAAGGACTGGTTGGCCCATCCATGATGGCTGATGTGAAAACTGAAGTTTAATCCTGTAGAGCCATTTTAGACAGCGGCTCCAGAGTCACTATCGTCTTTGAGAGTTGGCACACCAGATTCCTCCCCAATGTGCCCATTCACCCACTCAAAGACCTTGTCATATGGGGACTGAGTGACACTAGCTATCCATATAAAGGCTATGTGGCAGTTGAGCTGGGACTGCCTCCTAATTCCAAGGGAGTTGAAGAAATAGTTCCCGTGGTGGCTCTAATATGCCCTGATCCGTCAAGTCCTGACCCAGTTCCTGTTGTCATTGGCACTAATACAATAAAACTGCGCTCCCTGCTGTACAAATGTGAGGAACTCAAAGGCAACGACGAGGTTCACTCTCTGAGAATAAACACTGTTCGTTCTGACCAATCCCCATCACCTTGTAATCCACCAATGGATGTGGTCGGTCAAGTGAAATGGCAGGGCCCTGGGACTTTAAGAATCCCACCTGGAGGAGCACACTATGCTGTCTGTTTACTGCCATTCTTTTCTGTTGAAATATATTACTTCAACCCTAACCTATATTAAGTTTCACCTGCTGCCTGTCTGTCTATCTAAGTCGTTTTGCAACTTATTACTCTCCCCCTCACCTTCCACCACACTTCCCAGCATTGTGAAATCTGCAAACTTTCCCCACATTTACGTCAAACACATGCAGAAGGCCGATGATCCACAAACTTGTCCTCATCGATAGGTCATATGGTCAATCATGGCAGATCTATCTCTCCCTCCAAACCACATTATTCTCCTGCCTTCTCCCCATAACCCCCTGACACCTGTGCTAGTGTTGGAAAGCGTCAAAAGCTTCAAATTCCTGGCCGTAAATATATCTCTGAAGATCTGTCCTGGACCCAGCACATTGATGCAATAATAAAGCAAGCCACTACTTCCTTAGAAGATTGGGGAGATTTGGTATCTCAACGAATGCTCTCTTCAACAGATTTACAGTAGAGAGCATACTGACTGGTTGCATTACGGCCAGGGTCAGTAACTCGAACGTCCAGGAATGAAGAAGATTGCAAAGGGTGGTGAACATTGCCTGATCCATCACGGTACTGACCTCCCCACCATCGAAGGGATCTATAGAAGACGCTGCCTCTATAAGACAGCATCATGAGAGACCCACACCACCCTGGCCATGCACTCCTGCTATATATTCTACTTATTTTTGTCATTTATTATGTTGCCTATGAGAACTATGTTTTACATATGTGTTGTGCCGCTGCAAGTAAGAATTTCATAGTTCCATTTTGGCTCATATGACAATAAAACACTTTTTGACTCTTGAGAAGTGGCATTGATCCTGGCAATTAACTTTTATTTTCCCAAAGCTCCATTTGGCTTTTGTCTTGCGGCTTTCTCTTCTTAACTTGGATTGAACTAGCCTCAGAATTCCTAGTTTCAGAAGAAGAAAGTATTCATCAACCACAAGCTCCCCGAAGATTGTAGGAAGGAACTGCAGATGCTGGTTTAAACCGAAGATAGACACAAAACGCTGGAGTAACTCAGCGGGACAGGCTGCATCTGTGGAGAGAAGGAATGGGTGACGTTTTGGGTCGAGACCGTTCTTCAGACCTCGAAGATTGTTCAGCTGCAACCAAAAAAAATGAATGCACCCAAAAATTACCTGTATGTTGCTCATTAAGTCCATGCATCATTTAAATTTGACCAGGTCAGCACTCCATTTATATTGCTGGAACTATTTATTTCCTATCAAATATTATCCTGCATTTCTGGGTGGGCTCAGGTGATAGTCCTAAACAACGCAAGAGGGAAAAAAATAATAATTAAATACTTGGTAGATGCTGGAAATCTGAAATAAATACAGTATAAGATGTTGGTGAGACCACATTTAGAATATTGTGTTCAGTTCTGGGCACCATGTTATAGGAATGATATTGTCAAGCTTGAAAGGGTTCAGAGAAGATTTACGAGGATGTTAGCCAGGATTAGAGGGTCTGAGCGTTGAGAGGGGAGAGGTTGAGTAGGCTGGGTCTCTATTCATTAGAGCGCAGGAGGATGATCTTATAGAGGTGTACAAAATCATGGGAGGAATAGATCGGGTAAATGCTCAGAATCTCTTGCCCAGAGTAGAGGAATCGAGGACCAGAGGGTGTACAGGTATTTGTCACATGCGCAAATTGCACAGTGAAATTTTGCATTTATTAAATTATTTCTCTTAAGATGTTCCAGGCTTCATAGCAAAACAAAAAATATACAATTTCAGAATTTCTAGTTATTTCAAGAATTTCAATAAATTCTTCTTCTTATTATTATTTTGACTATCTTTCTGTTAAGATATTGCAGGCTTTGTGGCAAAAGAAAAAAGATACAATTCCAGAATTTCAAATCATTTCAATAATCATGTATTGATTATTACGGGAGTCCGGGGTTATGGGGAGAAGGCAGGAGAATGGGGTAAAGGGCCTGTCCCATTTGGATGACCTAATCCACGAGTTTAGAAGACCCTAGACGAGTTGAAAAAATGTCAAGGTCGTGTTGACTCTCCGAAGTAAAAGACTTCCAATTCCCTCTTAAATCCATCCAGTGATTTGGCCTCCACTTCCCTCTGTGGCAGGGAATTCCATAAATTCACAACTCAGTCTTAAATTACCTCCCCTTTATCCTACGACCCCCCTCGACCTCAGTCTTCCACACCCAAGACCAACGACGACTAGCTACGAGTGGAAAATGATCACATGACAAAATTATATCATGCTTGCATTTTTTTTCTCGGGCCACTTGCCAATCTACGACTATCTATGACTATCTACGACTACCATCACGGCCTGCTACGACCTACCTACGAGTAAAATGTATCAATTTTTTCCATGCCGACCTTTTTTTTACATGTGGACATTTTTTATCAGGCTGGAAAAAACACCGCGACCTACTTAAGGCCACGAGTACGCAGAAACCACTCATGAGCATGAGGAAGAATTATGAAGACCTCCTACGACCTCCTACGACCTCATGGCGACCATGCTGCGAATATGAGTCAAGGGCAAACTCGGGAGAGGTCGCCAATTGGGTCGTGAAAGTTGGACAGGGGCTTTAGGAGGGAGTGATAGATCAGCCATGATTAAATGGCCTGATGGGCCAAATGGCCTAATTCTGCTCCTATGACTTAAGAATTAATAATAATAATAATAATAATAATAATACATTAGTTATAGGAGCAGAATTATTATTATTACTATTGTTGTTACTCTTCTTATTATTATAATTCCAATGTGACCGCTTCTACCAAAAGTGAATACTCAAAGACCATAATAGGCACTCTCTTGCTTCAAGTGGTAATTCTTTGTTCTAATGGTCATCATGCTATGGCCTTATTCCACCCAAGAAGCAGGGAAGAATGTAATCTGAAACAGGGCTTGTGTATCCCAATTGTTTTTTTATTTTTTTATTTTATTTTATTTTTTAAATATTTTTATTTATTTGAGGCAAATACATCAATGTACATCACATATATATTGTTACAATCACTGTACCCCACAATTCTATGGCTTTTAAATAAAAAGAATAGAAAGAAAGAGGGTGAAGTAGGTGAAAAGAGTTGTGAAAGTGAAAGAGCGTGCCAAAGCGGAGAAGAAACCCTTGGTCAAAGAATTGGAGAAAGGGGGTTAAGAGATAGACCCTAGAAAAGAAAAGGAAAAAAGAAAGAGGGACAAAGAAAGAGAAAAGAAAAAAAAGCCAGTTACTATATTATATATATCACACAAAAGGAATTCACGAACTCGATAGTTTTTCATCCCCCCCTACCAAGGCCCGAGGTACTCCAGCACCCTATCTTTGTAGCAATTCTATAAATGCAGACCACGTCTGATAGAAGCGTTCTGATTTTCCTGCCAGATGGAGTCTCATATCTTCCAGATGTAATGTTTCAAACATGGTTGAAATCCACATATTTAATGTTGGTATAGGAGCATTTTTCCAGAATTGTAAGATAAGCTTTTTTCCTATTATTAAGCCGTAATCAAATAGATTCTTTTGATACACATTTAATTCCAAACTACCTTCTGTCATTCTGAAAATAATCCATTCTGGCTTTGGTGTCATTTTTATTTTAAACAGTTTTGTGAAAATTTCAAAGATTTCAATCCAAAACCTTTGAATTTTTGTACAGAAGATGAATGAGTGCGCTATAGTAGCTTTTTGACACAGGCATTTATCACAAATTGGTGAAACGTTAGGGAAAATTTTATTTAATTTAGTTTTTGGGTAGTATAATCTGTGTAAAATTTTAAATGTATTAAAGTGTGTCTCACGTTAATTGAGCATTTGTGCACATTTAATAAGTACTCTTTCCACCTTTCTTTGGATATTTTTAAGCTTAGTTTGTTTTCCCACTCACCTCTGATACCGCCGTTGTTGGTATTACTGCATTTAGTATAATATTATATATATATATATGAAATTAAATTTGCTGATTCTGCCTTTGTATTCATTACTTCATCTAGTATGTCTAATGGCATTTTGTGAAATTCCTGTGCATGTTTTTTCAGATAATCACATATTTGGAAATATTTAAAATACTGATTGTTACCAGATTATATTTTAGTTGTAATTATTTAAATGATAATAGTTTTCCCGTATCATACAAATCTCCCAAAGTTTTAATTCCTGCTCTTTCCCATTGTATAAATGCTTTGTCTATAATTGAGGGTTTAAACAGAGGGTTTTTAGCAATTGGAGATAGGAGAGATAAGTTTCTTAATTTTAAATTGTATTTTATTTGTTTCCAAATTCTGATTGTACTATGTATAATTATATCCCAATTGTTGTTTGACTTGGTGACATCTTGTTTTTCTTACCTTGCCCAGCTTCACAAAAGCAGGAAAAACAAACATCAAATCTGATTGTTTCGTGGACTTCAGGATATGGAAGGAAGATATTCCCTGAAGACACATTTGATGAAAAGTGTGCTTCAACCATCTGTTGTGAGAAGGCATCTGTGCATGTTTTATGCTAAATGAACCTGCTGTAGAGAAACACATTTTCCAATGAGAGGTGATTCTTAATGAGTTTCACGGAACAATCCTGGGCTATCTTAGCTACGTCCTGACCTCTTTTCCTTAATCCTCCTGACAGTCTCATCCTCATGAATATCCACCATAACTCCAGAGATAAAAATAATGTCACGTACTGTGGAAGCCTTGAAAATCTGATCAAATTTGAGCGGTTTCTTGAAAATAAGCCAATTAAAATAAATATTGAGCCAGTTTGTATGTCGTCAGATAGAATGTTTCACTGGGAAAATGCTTTGTTTAGTTTAGAGATACAGCACGGAAACAGGCCCTTCGGCCCACCGGGTCCATGCCGACCCGCGATCCTCATACACTTGCACTATCCTATACACTAGGGACAAATTGCAATTATACCGAAGCCAATTAGCCTACAAACCTGCATGTCTTTGGAGTGTGTGAGGAAACTGGAGCACCCGGAGAAAACCCATGCGGTCACGAGGAGAACGTACAAACTCTGTGCATGTAGCTGTTACAGTCAGGATCGAGCATGGGTCCCTGGGTCTGTAAGGCAACAACTCTGCAACTCCACTGCTGCACCATGGTTGAATCATTAACATTAGTATTACATAGATTATAAACAATGTTAACTATTAGAAAACAGCCATATAAAACTTAAATAAGAAATAAATCATGTGTAGGAAAGAACTGCAGATGCTGGTTTAATTCGAAGGTAGATGCAAAATGCTGGAGTAACTCAGCAGGACAGGCAGCATCTCTGGAGAGAAGGAATTGGTGACGTTTCGGGTCGAGAGCCTTCTTCAGACAAATGTAATGATTGCTGTTCGTCTATTCCACCTCTGCAGTTCATGCAACTTAGTCGGGCTCTGAGAGGAGTCCACAGGTATAGTAATGGTGTCTCATGGCTTCTCTTATTCTTGCGTATGGCCAGCACCGCCATTCAATATGATCATGGCTGATCATCCAGCATTTTGTGTCTATCTTCGCAATCAATGTCTTGGTGAGTATTATATAATTTGCAATTCTGAAATTGTTTTTGATTTTTTACTTTGACCATGAACCCTGTCATATCCTAAGAGGAATCATTTAACACCGAGGTCTGACTGTTTCATGTGATTTCTCCACTGGGGATTGTGAAGAGTTACAGAGGCAGAGAAAGTGAGAGCTGAAATCTGTGGAAACCCGAAGCACCTGGGGAGGCGTACAGCCAAAATTATCCTTTCGTATATCACAGAGATTGTAATGCACTTGGTTGCAGAATCTATATTACTTGTATAACCCAGACCCCTCTATAAAAACATTTATGTACCTTCTGGGAACAGGCAACACGCAAGAGAACTTGCTGAACTGTAGTAAAGTCCAGTTGTAAATTATTTTTATTGTGGCTAAACTGCGACAATTATCGACAACCATTTACATTGTCAAAAATCGATGGAAAACATATTGTCCAAGCTTATGGTTCATGTTTAAAGCACACAAGGATAAAAACTTTATAGCACTAAAGGATAAGACCAAAACAGGACATTTTTAGGGAACATTACGCAACAGGAATCTATGTTAAAACAAGGCAAGGAAGGGTTGGTAATGTTAAACATGTTACATGATGTTTGCAGTGCAGGAAGGAACTGCAGATGCTGGTTTAAACCGAAGATAGACACAAAATGCTGCAGTAACTCAGCGGGACAGGCAGCATCTCTGGAGAGAAGGAATGGGTGACGTTTCGGGTCGAGAGCCTTCTTCAGACAAATGTAATGATTGCTGTTCGTCTATTCCATCTCTGCAGTTCATGCAACTTAGTCGGGCTCTGAGAGGAGTCCACAGGTATAGTAATGGTGTCTCATGGCTTCTCTTATTCTTGCGTATGGCCAGCAACGCCATTCAATATGATCATGGCTGATCATCCAAAATCAGTACCCTGTTCCTGCTATCTCCCAATGTCCCTTGATTCCAGTAGCCCTGAGAGCTCAAGTGTGAAGAAGGGTCTCTTGGAGCGGTGCCCAGTCCAGGCAAGCCCCAGGTTGCTGTAGGCCCTCCAGCAGCCCACTCCACTGTCGAGGCACCGCACTCCCTCCCGAAGCCGGTCTGCTTACCGGTCCTCCGTGCAACTCCTTCCACACTGGGCGTGCGAGCCGGGCCTCCAGGTGGGCGAGTCCCCGGTCTCTGGCAGATGAGCTGGGCACTGCGGGCGGGTTCCCGTCTGCGATGCGGTTTCCTCCATCCGTGGGCCACAGCTTTCTGGGTACTCTCGCCACGAGCGAGCGCGCATCCAGTGGGGCATTTGTTTACAAGAATGTGCATGAATGTTGGAGGGAGCTAAATTTGGGGAACGGATTTAAGGCAAGAATTTATAACAGAAGGTTAGAGTATCCTAGTTGGAGATAACATTGCTTCAACATACATATCATGGCTCTCACTCTACGCCAATCCTGGGTGACGTTCACTTTCATAAAGGGACATCATCACATAACAACTGAGATCACCTGGTTAAGTAGACTGAATGTGGAAGAACAAAGGAGGACCTGCAAGAGGGGCCGCTGTGAATACAGGCCAACAGAGCAGGACCTACTACGCGGGATACTTTGGAACTTTATCAGTGCCCTTTATATGGTGAATATTTGCATGTATGCTAACAAAGTATCTTACTGTGCTTGTCACATGTGACAATAGCGCATTCATTCATTCAAATGACTGACAATAGAGATCTGCACACTCTGAATTTCAATGGATGCTCTCCTATCACCAACCAGAGAGCGGTCCTGAGCTACCATCGACCTCATTGGAAACCCTCAAAATGTCTTTAATTGTACTTTACGTGACTTCATCTTGCACTGAACGATATTTCCTTTATCCTGTATCTGTACAGGATACAGCTTGATTCTAATTGTGTATAGTCTTTCCATTGACTGGATAGCAAGTCAAGTCAAGTTTATTCATCACATACACATATGGGATGTGCAGTGAAATGAAAACTGGCAGTGCCTGCGGACTTTGTGCAAAAACCAAACAAACAAACAACCAACAAACTACAAACAGAATCACATGTTCTTTTTCATATTAAATATTGTGGGCGGTATTGTGGTACAGTAAGTTAGTAGAGTTAGTCCCTGGTGAGATAGGAGTTTACAGTCCGAATGGCCCCTGGGAAGAAACTCCTTCTCATCCTCTCCATTCTCACAGCATGGCAACTGAGGCGTTTGCCTGACCGTAGCAGCTGGAAAAGTCCGTTGCAGGGGTGGAAGGGGTCTCCCATTACTCTTATTGGCTCTGGAGTTGCACCTCCTGATGTATAGTTCCTGCAGAGGGGCGAGTGAAGTTCAATATAGTGTGTTCGGCCGAATGCACTACTCTCTGCAGAGCCTTCCTGTCCTGGGCAGAGCAATTCCCAAACCAGATTGTAATATTTCAAGATGCTTTCCACAGCCACAGAGTAGAAGTACTGGAGGATCCTCGGAGACACTCTGAATTTCCTCAATTGCCTGAGGTGGTAAAGGCGCTGCCTTGCCTTACTCACAAGTACAGCAGCGTGCGATGTCCATGTCATATCCTCAGAGATGTGGACTCCGAGGTATTTAAAACAGCTCACCCTATCCACAGTATCCCCATTTATCCTCAATGGTGTGTACGTCCTCAGATGATGTGCCCTCCTAAAGTCCACGATCAGCTCTTTCGTTTTTTTGACGTTCAAGAGGAGGCTGTTGTCCTGACACCAGAGTGCCAGATCAGCCACCTCCTCCCGGTAGGCCTTCTCATCATTGTCTGAGATCAGGCCCACCACTACGGTGTCATCAGCAAACAAAATGTCCTTTTACTGTACCTCACTGCAAGCGACAATATCTAAACTAATTATATTCTCCCCCCGCCATGGACACCATGTAAACCCGTGCTACCTGCTCCATGGTCGGTTAGTTGGCGACAAAGGAGGGGGCTGTGAAACCCCAGAAACCCCAGAAGGGCCAAGAACAAGACCTGATTAAACCCAAATGTAGAGTTGATGGGCCGAATGGCCTAATTCTGCTCCTATCACAGACCTTATGACCTTTCCTCTCTTGAATATATGTTAAACAAGAACAAAACCAAAAATGTACAGAAGTGTTAAAATTGATGACTCTATTATTGTGGTAAGTAAAGATCTATTCAAAACAATTCTAATAACTTTCTAATGTACCGACAAACCTAGGTTCCCAATGAGTGTTGATAGGGGAACAGAAATAATGTTTTCAGGACTGAATAATATCGACAGAAAACAGTAATATTTCATCACATTTCTTTGTTGTTGGGGAACCTGAAGAAAAACAGGTTGAGTTGTCCACATCGGCGATTAGAGCAATTCAGAGCTCAGAGAGATGTGACCCTCTCACTTCCTGGGTCTGGCAGAGACTGAGTGTGGCACGACACTTCCAGGTTTTATATTCCCTCCCCCTGCCGCCAGCGGGGGCAGCAGAGAGAATGGGGAATTTGTTAAAAAACATTAATATCTCTCTCATTTTTCATTGATGGGAAAAGTCCTCTGGTTCAGGAAGGCGGAGAGGGTCTCTGAGTGAGGTGGCCAAAAATGACGGCCATAGGTGGTGGCGTTCTCCCGGAAATCGCAGCACAGTGGGCCAAAAGCGGTCAAGATCAGACTTTTAGTGATATAGAGATATTAGACTAAGTGGGACCCGTTGGGTCCCAGCTTCACATGGGAGGGCTGGTCCCCCAATGTAATATTCCACCTCTCCACCAATTCCAATATTGCTGGCCAGTGAGGGGGCGGGGGGGGGGGGGGGGGTTTCTGGAGTGCTAGTATGTGTGTTGTGGGTCAAAGGGATGAGTTTCCAGAGGGCTAGTATGGACATTGTGGGCCGAATGGATTCTTGGGCTGGCAGCTCAGTCACTCTGGCCAGGCAGCTCAGTCACTCTGGCCAGGCAGCATTTTAGAACCAATAGAGACACTTTCTGCAAGCATTTTAGAACCAATAGACACTCTTCCTGCAAGCATTTTAGAACCAACAGATACACTTTCTGCAAGCATTTTAGAACCAATAGACACTCTGTCTGCAAGCATTTTAGAACCAATACACACTGTTTCAGCAAGCATTTTAGAACCAATAGACACTCTTTCTGCAAGCATTTTAGAACCAATAGATACTCTTTCTGCAAGCATTTTAGAACCAATAGACACTCTGCAAGCATTTTGGAACCAATGCACACTCTTTCTGCAAGCATTTTAGAACCAATACACACTCTTTCTGCAAGTATTTTAGAGCCAATAGACACTCTTCCTGCAAGAATTTTAGAACCAATAGACACTCTTTCTGCAAGCATTTTAGAACCAATAGATACTTTCTGCAAGCATTATAGACCCAATAGACACTCTTTCTGCAAGCATTTTAGACGCAATAGACACTTTTTGCAACCATTTTAGAACAAACAGACACTTTTTGCAACCATTTACGAACCAATAGACACTTTTTGCAATCATTTTAGAACCATTAGACACTTTTTGCAAGCATTTTAGAACCAATAGACACTTTCTGCAAGCACTTTAAAACCAATATAAACTTTCTGCAAGCATTTTAGAACCAATAGAGACACTTTCTGCAAGCATTTTAGAACCAATAGAGATACTTTTTGCAAGCATTTTAGAACCAATAGAGACACTCTCTGCAAGCATTTTGAATCATGAGACACTTTCTGCAAGCTCTTTAGAACCAATAGAGACATTTTTTGCAAGCATTTTAGAACCATTATAGACACTTTCTGCAAGCATTTTAGAACCAATAGACAATCTTTCTGCAAGCATTTTAGATCCAACAGACACTCTTTCTGCAAGCATTTTAGAACTAATAGAGACACTCCTTTGTAAGCATTTTAGAACCAACAGACACTGTGCAAGCAATTTAGAACCAATAGAGACACATTTTGCAACCATTTTAGAACCAATAGAGACACTTTATGCAACCATTTTAGAAACAATAGAGATGCTTTTTGCAAGCATTTTAGAACTAATAGAGACACTATTTTGTAAGCATTTTAGAACCAACAGACACTTTGTGCAAGCAATTTAGAACCAATAGAAACACTTTTTGCAACCATTTTAAAACCAATAGAGACACTTTATGCAACCATTTTAGAACCAATAGACACTTTTTGCAAGCATTTTAGAACCAATTGACGCACTTTTTGCAAGCATTTTAGAACCAATAGACACTTTTTGCAAGCATTTTAGAACCAATCGACACACTTTTTGCAACCATTTTAGAATCAATAGAGACTCTTTCTGCAACCATTTAAGAACCAATAGATACTTTCTGCAAGCATTTTAGAACCAATAGATACTCGTTCTGCAAGCTTTTTAGAACCAATAGACACTGTCTGCAAACGTTTTAGAACCAATACACACTCTTTCTGCAAGCATTTTAGAACCAAATCACACTCTTTCTGCAAGCATTTTAGACCCAATAGACACTTTTTCTGTAAGTATTTTAGAACCAATAGACACTCTTTCTGCAAGCATTTTAGAACTAATAGACGCTCTTTCTGCAAGCACTTTAGAACCAATAGACACTCTTTCTGCAAGCATTTTAGAACCAACAGACACTCTTTCTGCAAGCACTTTAGAACCAATAGAGACACATTTTGCAACCATTTTAGAAACAATAGAGACACTTTTTGCAAGCATTTTAGAACCAATAGAGACACTTTTTTCAAGTATTTTAGACCCAATAGAGACATGTTCTGCAAGCATTTTAGACCCAAGAGAGACACTTTTTGCAACCATTTTAGACCCAATAGAGACACTTTTAGCAACCAATTTAGACCCAATCGAGACACTTTTTGCAAGTATTTTAGATCCAATCGAAGCACTTTTTGCAAGCATTTAGACCAAATAGACACACTTTTTGCGAGCATTTTAGAAGCAATAGAGGCACTTTCTGCAAGCATTATAGGCCCAATAGAGACAGTTTCTGCGAGCATTTAAGACCTAATAGACACTTTTTGCAACCATTTAGAACCAACAGACACTTTTTGCAATCATTTTAGAACCAACAGACACACTTTTTGCAACCATTTAGAACCAACAGACACTTTTTGCAATCATTTTAGAACCAACAGACACACTTTTTGCAATCAATTTAGAACCAATGAAGATACGAATTGCAAGCATTTTAGAACCAATAGAGACACATTTTGGAACCATTTTAGAACCAATAGACACTCTTTCTGCAACCATTTTAGATCCAATAGATACTCTTTCAGCAAGCATTTTAGAACCAATACACACTCCTTCTGCAAGCATTTTAGAACCAATAGACACTCTTTCTGCAAGCATTTTAGAACCAATAGACACTTTTTCTGCAAGCATTTTAGAACCAATATAGACATTTTTTTGGAACCAAAAGAGACGTTCTGCAAGCATTTTAGACCCAATAGAGACACGTTCTGCAAGCATTTTAGACCCAATAGAGACACTTTTTGCAACCAATTTAGACCCAATCGAGACACTTTTTGCAAGCATTTTAGAACCAATAGAGACACTTTTTGCAAGCATTTTAGACTCAATAGACACACTTTTTGCGAGCATTTTAGAACCGATAGAGACACTTCTGTGAGCATTATAGACCCGATAGACACTTTCTGCGAGCATTTAAGACCCAATAGACACTTTTAGCAAGCATTTTAGAACCAATAGACACTTTTTGAAAGCATTTTAGAACCAATAGAAACTTTCTGCAAGCATTTTAGAACCAATAGACACTTTTTGAAAGCATTTTAGAACCAATAGAAACTTTCTGCAAGCATTTTAGAACCAATAGAGACACTTTCTGCAAGCATTTTAGAACCAATAGAGACATTTTCTGCAAGCATTTTAGAATCAATTTAGACACTTTCTGCAAACATTTTGAACCAAGAGACACTTTCTGGCAGCATTTTAGAACTAATAGGGACATTTTTTGCAAACATTTTAGAACCATTATCGACACTTCCTGCAAGCATTTTAGAACCAATAGACAATCTTTCTGCAAGCATTTTAGAATCAACAGACACTCTTTCTGCAAGCATTTTAGAACTAATAGAGACACTCTTTTGTAAGCATTTTAGAACCAACAGACACTTTGTGCAAGCAATTTAGAACCAATAGAGACATTTTTTGCAACCATTTTAGAACCAATAGACACTCTTTCTGCAAGCGTTTTAGAACCAATAGAGACACATTTTGCAACCATTTTAGACCCTTGTTTTAGATACTTGTTTTGCAAGCATTTTAGAACAAAGACACTCTGCAAGCATTTTAGAACCAATACACACTCTTTCTGCAAGCATTTTAGAACCAATACACTTTTTCTGCAAGCATTTCATAACCAATAGACACTCTTTCTGCAAGCATTTTAGAACCAATAGACACTCTTTCTGCAAGCATTTTAGAACCAATAGACACTCTTTCTGCAAGCATTTTAGAACCAATAGACACTCTTTCTGCAAGCATTTTAGAACCAATAGACACTCTTTCTGCAAGCGTTTTAGAACCAATAGAGACACATTTTGCAACCATTTTAGACCCAATAGAGACACCTTTTGCAAGCATTTTAGAACCAATAGACACTCTGCAAGCATTTTGGAACCAATGCACACTCTTTCTGCAAGCATTTTAGAACCAATACACACTCTTTCTGCAAGTATTTTAGAGCCAATAGACACTCTTCCTGCAAGAATTTTAGAACCAATAGACACTCTTTCTGCAAGCATTTTAGAACCAATAGAGACATTCTGCAAGCATTTTAGACCCAATAGAGACACTTTTTGCAACCAATTTAGACCCAATAGAGACACTTTTTGCAACCAATTTAGACCGAATCGAGACACTTTTTGCAAGCATTTTAGACTCAATAGACACACTTTTTGTGAGCATTTTAGAACCAATAGAGACACTTTCTGTGAGCATTATAGACTCAATAGACACTTTCTGTGAGCATTTAAGACCCAATAGACACTTTTTGCAACCATTTTAGAACCAATAGACACTTTTGGCAACCATTTAGAACCATCAGACACTTTTTGCAACCATTTAAGAACGAATAGACACTTTTTGCAATCATTTTAGAACCATTAGACACTTTTAGCAAGCATTTTAGAACCAATAGATAGTTTTGCATGCAATTTAGAACCAATAGACACATTTTTTGCAAGCATTTTAGAACCAATAGACACTCTTTCTGCAAGCATTTTAGAACCAATAGACACTTTTTGCAAGTATTTTATAACGAATAGACACTTTCTGCAAGCACTTTAAAACCAATAGAAACTTTCTGCAAGCATTTTAGAACCTATAGAGACACTTTCTGCAAGCATTTTAGAACCAATAGAGACATTTTTTGCAAGCATTTTAGAACCATTATAGACACTTTCTGCAAGCATTTTATAACCAATAGACAATCTTTCTGCAAGCATTTTAGAACCAACAGACACTATTTCTGCAAGCATGTTAGAACCAATAGAGACAATTTTTGCAATCGAGGCACTTTTAGAACCAATAGACACACTTTTTGCAATCATTTTTTGCAATCGAGGCACTTTTTGCAAGCATTTAGACCAAATAGACACACTTTTTGCGAGCATTTTAGAAGCAATAGAGACACTTTCTGCAAGCATTATAGGCCCAATAGAGACACTTTCTGCGAGCATTTAAGACCTAACAGACACTTTTTGCAACCATTTAGAACCATCAGACACTTTTTGAAACCACTTAAGAACCAATAGACACTTTTTGCAATCATTTTAGAACCATTAGACACTTTTAGCAAGCATTTTAGAACCAATAGATACTTTTGCAAGCATTTTAGAACCAATAGACACTTTTTTTGCAAGCATTTTAGAACCAATAGACACTCTTTCTGCAAGCATTTTAGAACCAATAGACACTCTTTCTGCAAGCGTTTTAGAACCAATAGAGACACATTTTGCAACCATTTTAGACCCAATAGACACATTTTTTTCAAGCATTTTAGAACCAATAGAGGCACTTTTTTTTCAAGTATTTTGGAACCAATAGAGACGTTCTGCAAGCATTTTAGACCTAACAGGGACACTTTTTGCAACCATTTTAGACCCAATAGAAACACTTTTTGCAACCATTTTAGACCCAATAGAGACACTTTTTGCAACCAATTTAGACCCAATCGAGACACTTTTTGCAAGCATTTTAGACTCAATAGACACACTTTTTGTGAGCATTTTAGAACCGATAGAGACACTTTCTGTGAGCATTATAGACCCAATAGACACTTTCTGCGAGCATTTAAGACCCAATAGACACTTTTTGCAACCATTTTAGAACCAACAGACACTTTTTGCAACCATTTAGAACCAACAGACACTTTTTGCAACCATTTAAGAACCAATAGACACTTTTTGCAATCATTTTAGAACCATTAGACATTTTTAGCAAGCATTTTAGAACCAATAGATACTTTTGCAAGCATTTTAGAACCAATAGACACTTTTTTGCAAGCATTTTAGAACCAATAGACACTCTTTCTGCAAGCATTTTAGAACCAATAGACACTCTTTCTGCAAGCGTTTTAGACCCAATAGAGACACTTTTTGCAAGCATTTTAGAACCAATAGAGGCACTTTTTTCAAGTATTTTGGAACCAATAGAGACGTTCTGCAAGCATTTTAGACCTAGCAGAGACACTTTTTGCAACCATTTAAGACCCAATAGAGACACTTTTTGCAACCATTTTAGACCCAATAGAGACACTTTTTGCAACCATTTTAGACCCAATAGAGACTCTTTTTGCAACCAATTTAGACCCAATCGAGACACTTTTTGCAAGCATTTTAGACTCAATAGACACACTTTTTGTGAGCATTTTATAACCGATAGTGTCACTTTCTGTGAGCATTATAGACCCAATAGACACTTTCTGCGAGCATTTAAGACCCAATAGACACTTTTTGCAACCATTTTAGAACCAACAGACACGTTTTGCAACCATTTAGAACCAACAGACACTTTTTGCAACCATTTAAGAACCAATAAACACTTTTTGCAACCATTTTAGAACCAACAGACACTTTTAGCAACCATTTTAGAACCAATAGATACTTTTGCAAGCATTTTAGAACCAATAGACACTTTTTGCAAGCATTTTAGAACCATTAGACACTTTTAGCAAGCATTTTAGAACCGATAGACACTTTTTGCAAGTATTTTATAACGAATAGACACTTTCTGCAAGCACTTTAAAACCAATAGAAACTTTCTGCAAGCATTTTAGAACCTATAGAGACACTTTCTGCAAGCATTTTAGAACCAATAGAGACACTTTCTGCAAGCATTTTAGAACCAATTTAGACACTTTCTGCAAGCATTTTGAACCAAGAGACACTTTCTGCAAGCATTTTAGAACCAATAGGGACATTTTTTGCAAGCATTTTAGAACCATTATAGACACTTTCTGCAAGCATTTTAGAACCAATAGACAATCTTTCTGCAAGCATTTTAGAACCAACAGACACTATTTCTGCAAGCATGTTAGAACCAATAGAGACAATTTTTGCAACCATTTTAGAACCAATAGACACACTTTTTGCAAGCAATTTAGAACCAATAGACACACTTTTTGCAATCATTTTAGAACCAATAGAGATACGTTTTGCAAGCATTTTAGAACCAATAGAGACATTTTGAAACCATTTTCGAACCAATAAAGACACTTTTTGCAAGCATTTTAGAACCAATAGACACACTTTTTGCAAGCAATTTAGAACCAATAGACACACTTTTTGCAATCATTTTAGAACCAATAGAGATACATTTTGCAAGCATTTTAGAACCAATAGAGACATTTTGAAACCATTTTCGAACCAATAAAGACACTTTTTGCAAGCATTTTAGAACCAATAGACACTCTGTCTGAAAGCGTTTTAGAACCAATACACACTCTTTCTGCAAGTATTTTAGAACCAATACACACTCTTTCTGCAAGCATTTTACAACCAATAGACACACTTTCTGCAAGCATTTTAGAACCAATAGACACTCTTTCTGCAAGCATTTTAGAACCAATAGACACTTTCTGCAAGCATTTTGGAACCAATAGAGACACTTTCTGCAACCATTTTAGAACCAATAGAGATACTTTTTTCAAGTATTTTAGAACCAATAGAGACATTCTGCAAGCATTTTAGACCCAATAGAGATACGTTCTGCAAGCATTTTAGACCCACTAGAGACTCATTCTGCAAGCATTTTAGACCCAGCAGAGACACTTTTTGCAACCATTTTAGACCCAATAGAAACACTTTTTGCAACCAATTTAGACCGAATCGAGACACTTTTTGCAAGTATTTTAGACCCAATCGAGACACCTTTTGCAAGCATTTTAGACCCAATAGACACACTTTCTGCGAGCATTATAGACTCAATAGAGACACTTTCTGTGAGCATTTTAGACCCAATAGACACTTTTTGCAACCATTTTAGAACCAGTAGAGACACCTTTTGCAAGCATTTTAGAACCAATACACACTTTTTGCAAGCATTTTAGAACCAATAGGCACACCTTTTGCAAGCATTTTAGAACCAAATAGAGACACTTTTTGCAAGCATTTTAGAACTAATAGAGACAATTTTAGCAACCATTTTAGAACCAATGGAGACACTTTTTGCAAGCATTTTAGAACCAACAGAGACACTTTTTGCAAGCAATTTATAACCAATAGACACACGTTTTGGAAACATTTTAGTACCAATTGACACTTATTGCAAGCATTCTAGAACCAACAGAGACACTTTTTGCAAGCATTTTTGAACCAACAGACACTTTTTGCAAGCATTTTAGAATCAATAGAAACACTTTTTGCAAGCAATTTAGAACCAATAGACACACGTTTTGGAAGCATTTTAGTACCAATAGACACTTTCTGCAAGCATTTTATAACCAATAGAGACAGTTTTTGCAAACATTTTAGAACCACAGAGACATTTTTTGCAGGCATTTTAGAACCAATAACACTTTTTGCAAGCAGTTTAGAACCACATTAAGGGCACTCACAGTTGAGTCGACGTGTTCAGTGCTATTCAGAGACGTGACCATCTGGCTTGCTCCATCTTGCAGAGACAGAGTGAGGCACACCATTTCCTGGTTTTATTGTCCCTCCCCCTCTCTCCAGCAGGGGCAGCAGAGAGAATGGGGATTTTTCATAAAACATTAATATTTCTCTGATCTTTCATCGATGAGAAACATCCTCTGGTCCAGGAAGGTGGAGGGGGCCTCTGAGCGAGCTGGCCAAAATTGACGGCCGTAGGTGGCGGCGTTCTCTCGGAAATCACAGCACAGTGAGCCAAAAGCAGTCAAGATCAGACTTTTAGTAAAATAGATATATTGCCAAAGCAAGTTTTACTTTCTGCTTTCTTGCTTTCATTTTGCTGTGCTCTTCATAGAGTATTTTGTCACTATAAACTATAAATACCGTTACAAAATAGATTTTGTGATTTCTCGTCAAGAATTTTAAAAAATAGACTCTCTATCCCATATGTTAAAATGTTCAGCAATCTTTAATCAACTTACTCCAAGGATGTGGACTGTTCAAAATGTAATAATAAAAAATATATATACAAAATAAATTAATAAAGCCGATTATATAAACATCAGGCCAATTGAGCTCTAATTGGCATGCACGCAAGAAGTTAAAGTCTTTTCTGCATGTTAAACATCAAGTAAAATCATTTTTCATCTGTCTATCATAACCAAACATGAGTTATTTAAGAAAGAACTACAAATGCTGGAGAAATCGAAGGTAGACAAAAATGCTGGAGAAACTCAACGGGTGAGGCAGTATTTATGGGGCGAAGGAATAGCTGCCTCACCCGCTGAGTTTCTTAAGCATTTTTGTCTACCAAACATGAGTTGATCATTCAAAGGTAAATATGTAAAATGCATATTTAATAATTAGAAATAGATTGTTTTGGAATATTTGATCCTTACAGCTGAGTGAACAATGATCAATAAAATCAAATTCTACTGCAGTAAATGGAGCAGCACAGTGGCGCAGTGGTAGAGTTGCTGCCTTACAGCCCCAGCGATCCGGGTTCAATCCTGACCATGGGTGCTGTCTAGACGGAGTTAGTACGTTCTCCCTGTAACCACGTGGGTTTCCTCCAGATGCTCCGGTTTCTTCCTACACTCCAAAGATGAGCAGGTCTGTAGGTTAATTGGCTTCTGTAAATTGTCCCGAGAGTGTAGGATAGAACTAGTGTACGGGTGATCGCTGGACGGCACGGACTCGGTGAACCTGTTTCCGCGCTGTATCTCTAAACGAAACTAAGCTGAACTAAACTGAGTGAAACAACATTAATATTTAACAAATAAAGAAGGAAATTTTCAAAGGACTCATCTGTTGGAACTGCTATTATTAATCAGTGTAAATAATTGTGAGGGCAGAATAGTGAATAGGGATGTGGATTGTCGAGGCGGAGGGCGGCCGTGGTCGTGGGAGAGTGGGGGCTGTCCCGAGGGATGCGCTCCTTCGACTGCTTACAACTTGGGGCTTGGGTTCAGAGTGCCCAGTCACCTATGGCTTGTGTGGGAAAATGAGCCCCACCCTCCCGTCTCCATCGGCCAGTGATGTGATGGACGCGGGGGTCTGGACCAATCGCTGACAAGTCCCGCCCCCCCTCCCCCGTGACGTCGTGTCCGTTATTTGACTTTTCGACAGAGCGGCCATTCGGTGAATTGGCTTGTAGGTGACGCAGCCTTTCGGTGAGTTGGCATTTCGGCAGAGCGGCCTTTTGGTGAGTTTGCTTTTAGGCGTCCCACCCTTTCGGTTAGTTGGATTTTAGGAGTCCCGCCGTTTTGGTTAGTTTGATTTTAGGTGTCTCACCCTTTAGGTTAGTTGGCGTTTTGTCTTTGTACGCTTTTGGTTATTTGGCGTTTCGGCTTCCACTTCTTTGCTTCGACCTCGTTCTTCAACGCCACGTCCGCACTGAACAAAAACACAAAAAGCTGGAGTATCTCAGCGGGACAGGCAGCATCTCTGTGCCACTGTGCCGCCCTATACTTCCGAGGCGCTAGAGGCAATTTACAGAGGCCAATTAACCTACAAACCTGAAACTGGTGGAAACTCACGTGGTCACAAGGAAAACAGGCAAACTCCACACAGGCAGTACACAAGCTCGGGGTTGAACCTGGCATTGTGAGGCAGCAGAGACAACATTGAGAGCACCGGTCAATCAATACACGAGGCTCAAATAGGCCTCACCTGGAAGAGCCACCTGGGTCAGATGTAGGAATAGATCGGACCCAAGTGGACCTTCCAGATGAGGCACCTCTTTCTCATCCATCCCCACCCAATCCTCTACCTTCCCAGGATACTCCCCTGCAATAGTGGATGCTTGTAGGGGAGCTCTCCTGGGGAGGGGGAGAGATGGGTAGAGGGATGAGCAAACCGGGGAGTCAAGGAGAGTGTAGGAACAAAATGGAAAGGTCATGCAGAGTTGGTGTTCAAAGTAAAACGGGGGATTTATTAAACTGGTGCTGGTGCTCGCTAACAGTCTCTCTGTCTTTTCGTCTTTTTTAAAATTTTTAGTGTTTTAATTTAAGTTTGTGTTAATGTTCTCTTGTTTGTTTTATGTGGGGGGTGGACGGGGGGGTCGGGGGAAACTTTTTTCAATCTCTTTCCTTGCCGGAGGTGCGATCGTTGTCCAGATCGTATCTCCAGTCGCTCTGCGGCCTAACTTCATGGAGCTGGCGGCCTTGCTCGGGCCTGACTTTGAGCCCCACCGGGGGGACGTGGGCTTACCATTGGAGCCTGCGATCCCTTGCCTGGGATCGACGCTCCAACCGCAGCCTGCGGATCTCACCAAGGAGCTCACAGTCTCAGGTTGAGACTGATGTTGGGAAGCTCCAAACGATGCAGAAGGTTTCGACCAGCCCCGATCCGGGGTGAGATCGCCTGACGCGGGGGAGCTGAGATTCCCCCACCCGATGCAAGAGCTTGATCGCCCTGGTGCGAAAGCCCAAACGCCACCGCCTACAGGAGCCAAAATCGCCCTGTCAATGGAAGACTCGAGGCCTCAGACCACGGGAGAACAAAGAAGGAAAGAGATTTAACTTTTTTTCGTCTTACACAACAGTGAGGAGTATGGAGGAATAACTGTGGTGGATATTTATGTTAAAATGTATTTGAGTGTTCTGTTGTTTTTTATTGGTATGACAAATTAAATTCTTCATCTGTTGCAAAACATACTTGGCTAGTAAAATATGATTATGATTATGATTATGATTATGATGATTTATTAAACCAGGAGGCCAGCCAAAGCTGACCGGCCAAGTATGAGTTTAGTACATTTTTTATATTCTCAGATGACGAGGTTTCTCAGAAACTCAATTAACAGTAACGAGAGTTTGCAGAGACTCGATTAACAATACAACACAGTCTTAATTACAGAATGGAACTCAGAAACTCTTAGCTGGGTCATAAACAGAATGGGATGATTGTCCACAAGTCTAAATTTGTTAACAGTAGATCCAAATTTCTGTTACAATGATAGAGCACACGGATAATCAATGACATTCCTGTTTGACTTATGGGCCTGTCCCATTTGGCAATTTTTTTTGGCGACTGCCGGCATTATTGACTGACGTATCAGGTCACCGAAAATGTTGCGGCGTGAGGTGGCGTGATGCGGCGTGACGCAGTGTGAAGACGTATAGACGCACGGTGTTTTTTCAAGTGTCGCAACGCCAGAGACCCACATTCGATCCTGACTACGGGTGCTGTCTGTACGGAATCTGTACGTTCTCCCTGTGACCACGCTCTGGTTTCCTCCCACACTTTAAAGACATACAGGTTTGCAGGTTACTAGGCTTCCGTAAAATTGTAAACTGTTCCTAGTGTGTAGGACTATGCTTATGTACGTGGTGATCACCGAAGAGCCTGCATCCACGCTGTATCTCTGCAGTAAAATTAAAAAGTAGTTGCAAAAGTGCAATAACATAATCGATGGTTGGCGTGGACTCAGTGGGCCAAAGGCCCTGATCCCATGCTGTATCTTTTAATTAAAGAAAAATAAAATGGCCAAATAAATTCATCTTCACTGCTCTTATTTCGTCTTTCCACTCTTGCTACCATACGTAAGCAGTTACTCTATTATTTAGTCTCATTTAGTTCTATAATATCAATGTTAATAAGGACTATGCCCGTTTCACTGTACTGGGATCAATACAATCAGAGCTGCGTGTGGGTCTGTAATTGACAAGGGTTTTAGACATTGGAATGATTTAGGAATTAAAAATGTGCCATGCAGACCCACAATTATTGTTTCATCTGTGAAAAGATCAAACAAAGGACTGTTCAAATCATTTGTTTTAGTGCTCTCCATTCTTCTCCAAATTCCATGGCGGGTAACTCATTCTGAGCACTGCCTTTCCTAATATCTGTTTTTACTAATGTAATTATTTCTCGGTTAATAATGCTGCCCTGTTGTGTGGCACAGTGGCGCTGCGGTAGAGTTTCTGCCTTACAGCGCCAGAGACCCGGGTTCGATCCTGACTATGGGTGCTGTCTGTACATAGTTTGTACGTTCTCCGCGTGGAATTTCTCTGGGATCTCTGGTTTCCTCCCACACTCCAAGGTTTGTCGGATGATTGACTTGGTATAATTGTAAGATTGTCCCCAGTATGTGTAAATCGCGTGAATGTGCGGGGATTGCTGGTTGGCACGGACTCGGTCGGACAAAGGGCCTGTTTGCACCCTGTATTTCTAAGCTCAACTAAACTAAATTCCTTCCTATATATTTTTCAATGTCTAGTGTCCCTCCATTGCCAGGTAACAAAAGGGCAATGTAATGGTGTCAAGTTGGGAAAAGGGGAAGTACAACGGGATCTGGGGGTCCTTGTTCATCAGTCACTGAAAGTAAGCATGCAGGTACAGCAGGCAGTGAAGAAAGTGAATGGCATGTTGGCCTTCATAACAAGAGGAATTGGGTATAGGAGCGAAGAGGTCCTCCTGCAGTTATACAGGGCCATAGCGAGACCACATTCAGTATTGTGTTCAGTTTTGGTCTCCCAATTTGAGGAAGGACATTCTTGCTATTGAGGGAGTGCAGCATAGGTTCATGAGGTTAATTCCAGGATGGCAGGACTGTCATATGTTGATAGATTGGTGCAGCTAGGCTAGTATACTCTGGAATTTAGAAGGATGAGAGGGGATCTTATTGAAACATAAGGGTTTGGACACACTAGAGGCAGTAAACATGTTCCCAATGTTTGGAGAGTCCAGAACCAGGGGCCATAGTATAAGAATAAGTAGTAAGCCATTTAAAACAGAGATGAGGCAAAACATTTTCACACAGAGAGTTGTGAGTGTGTGGAATTCTCTGCCTCAGTGGGCGGTGGAGGCTGGTTCTCTGGATGCTTTCAAGAGAGAGTTAGATAGAGCTCTTAGTGATAGCGGAGTTAAGGGATATGGATCAGCTATGATCACATTGAATGGCGGTGCTGGCTCAAAGGGCCGAATGGCCTACTCCTGCATGTATTGTCTATTGTCCATTGTAATTCTAATAACCATCCTGGGACCTGCAGTTGGCACTTTCGTCCATTTCAATAGATCAGTAAACATCTTCCTCATTGCTAAAGGTCCAGCAAAAATATGAATGGGTGGAAACGCTGCCTACCCAGGATTTGTGAAGATTCAGGCAGCTGGAAGGTTACAAGACTGGTATTGGATACGTGATATGAAAAATGGGTAGTGAGATACAGCTCATTTTTCTGTTTCCCCTGACACCCATTAAAAATAATCTTCAGGATAACCTTGCCGATTTCTTCATTGCATTTAACTGAGCGGCATTCATGGCAGCCACGTTACACAGTAAGATCTTAAAACTGCATTTTTGTTCTATTTAAATGATACGTCAGAAAGGACTCGAGGCTTCAGGGAGAGTAGGAAGTGAAATAAATTGACAACGATAAAATAAATATGGTGGAGAAATTTATAGTAGTTAAAACGGTTAAATCTTATAACCTCCATCAAGATTATGAAAGATTCGACTTTGGAAATAATGGATCCATAGGTTATCATTTCAAACTTCCATAAGTTTTGGAAAGATTCCCATAGAAAGGATGGGAGAAAATGTGACCACACTATCTAAGAATGAAGGGAACAAGAAATGGGAACAATAGATATCAATCAGCGAGAAGTTGCTAAAAACTTGTTAATAACGAAATGGTAGGAAGGGACTGCAGATGCTGGTTTACACCAAAGATAGACATAAAATGCTGGGTCAGGCAGCATCTCTAGACAGAGGAAATGCGTCTGTAGAAAGGTCTCGACCTGATACGTCACCCATTCCTTCTCTCCAGAGATGCTGCCTGTCCAGCATTTTGTGTCTATCTTCATCATTAATGAAATGGTGTCAGGAAACTTTAAAAATAATTATTGGAGACACATGGAACTGTAGATGCTGGAATCTTGAGTAAAGCATATTATTCTTGCAATAAAGAGAGTGCAACAAATGGTCATCAGATTTTTCATTTTTCAAGGAGGGGGAGATTGCCTTTGTTCAATAGAGTTTAAAAAAATGACAGATCATCTCATTGAAACATAAGAAATCTTATGGATGTTGACAGCAAAATGTTGGGGTGATGAATTCCCTTTTTGGAGTCATAGAGTGATAGAGTCATAGACTGATACAGTGTGGAATACAGGTCCTGCGGCCCAACTTGCCCACACAGACCACACCGTCCCAGCTAAACTAGTCCCACTTGCTTGCATTTGGCCCATATCCTCCCAAACCTGTCCTATCCATGTACCTGTCTAATTGCTTCTGAAAGGTTACAATAATCCCTGCCTCAACTACCTTCTCTGGCAGCTCGTCCCGTCTACTCTCCAACTTTTATGTGAACAAGTTACCCCTCAGATTCCTATAAATTCTTTCCCCCTTCACAAACCTTTGTCCTCTGGTCTTTGATTCCCCCACTCTGGGCAAGATAGAGCTCTAGGGGCTGGTGGAATCAAGGGATATGGGGAGAAGGCAGGCACGGGTTATTGATTGGGGACGATCAGCCATGATCACAATGAATGGCGGTGCTGGCTCGAAGGGCCGAATGGCCTCCTCCTGCACCTATTTTCTATGTTTCTATGTTTCATCAGTCAGAGTATCTACCCGACCTATTCCTCTCATGATTTTATACACCTCTAAAAAGATCACACCTCATCCTCCTGCGCTCCAAGGAATAGAGTCCCAGCCTACTCAACCTCTTCCCATAGATCAGACCCTCTAGTCCTGGCAACATCTTCGTAAACTTTCTCTGCACCCTTTGCAACATCTTTCCTATAACATGGTGCTCAGAACTGAACACAATACTCTAAATGTGGCCTCAACAACATCTTATATAACTGTAGCATGACCTCCCGTCTTCTATACTCAATACTATGACTGATGAAACATAGAAACATAGAAAATAGGTGCAGGAGGAGGCCATTTGGCCCTTTGAGCCAGCACCACCATTCATTGTGATCATGGCTGATCATCCCCAATCAATAACCCGTGCCTGCCTTCTCCCCATATCCCTTGATTCCACTATCCCCCAGAGCTCTATCTAACTCTCTCTTAAATCCATCCTGTGACTTGACCTCCACTGCCGTCTGTGGCAGGGAATTCCACAATTTCTCAACTTTCTGGGTGAAAACGTTTTTTCTCACCTCAGTCCTAAATGGCCTCCCCTTTATTCTAAGACTAAAGTGGCCCCTGTTTCTGGACTCGCCCAACATTGGGAACATTTTTCCTGCATCTAGCCTGTCCAGCCCTTTTATAATTGTATATGTTTCTATAAGATATCACCTCATCCTTCTAAACTCCAGTGAATACAAGCCTAGTCTTTTCAATCTTTCCTCATATGACCGTCCCACCATCCCACGGATCAATCTCGTGAACCTACGCTGCACTGCCTCAATCACAAGGATGTCCTTCCTCAAGTTAGGAGACCAAAACTGTACACAATATTCCAGATGTGGTCTTACCAGAGCCCTATACAACTGCAGAAGAACCCCTCTACTCCTATACTGAAATCCCAGGTGTCGCTGTACCTCCCCCTTACCTAACCTAACCCCATTGAGATAATAATCTGCCCCCTTGTTTTTGCCACCAAAGTGGATAATCTCACATTTATCTATATTATACTGCATCTGCCATGCATCTGCCCTCTCACTCAACCTGTCCAAGTCACCCTGCAATCTCCTAACATCCTCTTCACAGTTCATACTGCCACCCAGCTTTGTGTCATCCGCAAACTTGCTAGTGTTGCTCCTAATTCCCTCTTCCAAAATATATGGTAAACAGTTGCGGCCCCAACACTGAGCCTTGCGCCAGTCCACTTGCCACTGCCTGCCATTCTGAAAAGGACCCGTTCACTCCTACTCTTTGTTTCCGGTCTGCCAACCAATTTTCTATCCATGTGAACACCCTACCCCCAATACCATGTGCTCTAATTTTAGTCACCAGTCTCCCGTGCGGGACCTTATCAAAGGCTTTCTGAAAGTCTAGATACACTACATCCACTGGCTCCCCTTCATCCATTTTACTTGTCACATCCTCAAAAAATTCCAGAAGATTAGTCAAGCATTATTTTCCTTTCATAAAATCCATGCTGACTTGGACTAATCCTTTTAATGCTATCCAAATGTCCCATTATTACCTCTTTAATAATTGACTCCAGCATCTTTCCCACCACCGAAGTCAGGCTAACTAGTCTGTAATTCCCCATTTTCTTTCTTTGAAAAGTGGGATAACATTAGCTATTCTCCCATCCACAGGAACTGATCCTGAATCTATTCTACCTTTGCCAGCTCCTCCCTCATGCCTTCATAGTCCCCTTTGTTGAATTGCATCACTGACACTTCCGATTTAACCATCTCCTTCTCAAATTGCAGATTAGAACTAATCTTATTATGATCACTACCTCCAAGCGGTTCCTTTACCTCGATTTCTCTTATCAAATCTGGTTCATTGGACAACACTAAATCCAGAATTGCCTTTTCTCTGGACGGCTCCATTATAAGCTGCTCTAAGAATCCATCTCGGAGGCACTCTACAAACTCTCTTTCTTGGGGTCCCCCATCACCATAGTGGCATTATCTTTGTTACATGCAACTCCTGCTGCAACTTACACCCTACATCCGGGCTACTATTTGGGGGGTCTTCTTGCCTTTGCAATTCCTCAACTCAATCCTCAGTGACTCTACCTTGTCAGTCCCTATGTCTTCCCTCGCAAGGGACTGAATTCCATTCCTCACCAGCAGAGCTACCCCTCTTCCTCTGCCCACCTGCCTGTCCTTTCTATAGGACGTACTAGATTAAGTGGGACCCGTTGGGTCCCAGCATCACACAGGAGGGCTGGTCCCCCAACGCAATATTCCACCCCCCCACCAATTCCAATATTGGTGGCCATTGGGGGGGGGGGGGGTTCTGGGGTGCTAGTATGGGTGTTGTGGGCTAAAGGGTATGGTTTCCAGAGGATGGTTTTGGGTGCCATCTTTCTGTCGTGGACTTCCTTACAACACGAAAGGACAAAATAAAACGTACTTCCCACTACACCTGGCTTCTTGCTTTGATTTCGGGTTCGTACCCCACATTGGTGACCCCGACGCTCCATCATCGTCATGATGGAGAGTAAAGCACGTCCTTCCTCCTCAAATGCCGACCCGGCCCTGTCTCTGGACGCGGTCTCAGTAAAATTACCTACCTTCTGGACCGCACATCTGGTTTCAGCAGACGGAGGCCCAATTCAATCTGCGGGGAATCACAGTAGATGACACTCGTTTCTATTACCTGGTGGGGGCCCTCGACCAGGACACGGTCGAAGGGGGTCACAGACTTCCTCGCAGCCCCCCCCAGCCACCGAGAAATATTGCGGCCTTAAGGAGCTCCTGCTTGAGACTTATGGGCTCTGCAGGATGGAGCGTGCTGCCAGGCTCCTTCATATGGAGGGCCTAGGGGATCGATGGCCATCGAGCCTCCTAAAGAAGATGGTCGCGCTTTTGGATGGGCACACGCCGTGCCTAATGTTTGAATATATATACCTGCATCTGCTGCCGGCCTACATCCGTCTTCAGCTCACGGACGTCTCCTTCGCCGACATCAGGGCCCTCGGTAGGCGTGCCGACACGCTGTGGATGGCGTCAACGAGCTGGCCTTCGCCAGGCACGGTGATGTGCTGTGGACAGCGTGCACTGATGACATCAACACGCTGGCCGTTGCCAGGCACACTGACGCGCTGCGGATGGCGCGCTCTGATGATGTCACTCCGGGACCCGCTTCCTCGTCGATACCGGGGCAGAGCTGAGCGTCTTCCCCCTTCGCTGGCCGTCATTCGTTCCGGTAAGCGGGGGGGGGGCCGTCCTCACCGTGGCGAATGGCAGCCCCATCCGCACTTATGGGGTTCGCATGGTCCCGATCGTGTTCGGCTCCTGCCATTTCTCGTGGCAGTTCACCATTGCTGACCTCTCCCAGCCATTGCTCGGTGCCGACTTCCTCCGGGCGCATTCCCACCTGGTGGACGTCAGGCATCAGCGTTGGTCAACGCCGCCACGATGGAGCCATTCACGCTGCGATTGGATGAGCCAGTGGGACGCCCCCTGACGTCCGTGGATTCCCGCTTCGCCCGGGTATTGGCCGCGTTCCCAAATATCCTGACCCCACAGTTTCGGTCCTCGACCCCCAGTCACGGGGTGGTTCATTTCATTCAAACCACCTCTCCACGCACGAGCACGCCGACTGCCGTTGGATAAACTACGTCTGGCGCGGCAGGAATTCCGCACAATGGAGTCCTTGGGGATCGTCCGCCCTTCAAGCAGCCCATGGGCGTCCCCACTCCGCATGGTCCCTAAGGCAAGCGGGGGCTGGCGACCTTGTGGGGATTATCGGCGGCTCATAGAAACATAGAAACATAGAAATTAGGTGCAGGAGTAGGCCATTCAGCCCTTCGAGCCTGCACCGCCATTCAATATGATCATGGCTGATCATCCAACTCAGTATCCCGTACCTGCCTTCTCTCCATACCCTCTGATCCCCTTAGCCACAAGGGCCACATCCAACTCACTCTTAAATATAGCCAATGAACTGGCCTCAACTACCCTCTGTGGCAGAGAGTTCCAGAGACTCACCACTCTCTGTGTGAAAAAAGTCTTTCTCATCTCGGTCTTAAAGGATTTCCCCCTTATCCTTAAGCTGTGACCCCTTGTCCTGGACTTCCCCAACATCGGGAACAATCTTCCTGCATCTAGCCTGTCCAACCCCTTAAGAATTTTGTAAGTTTCTATAAGATCCCCTCTTAATCTCCTAAATTCCAGAGAGTATAAACCGAGTCTATCCAGTCTTTCTTCATAAGACAGTCCTGACATCCCAGGAATCAGTCTGGTGAACCTTCTCTGCACTCCCTCTATGGAAATAATGTCCTTCCTCAGATTTGGAGACCAAAACTGCACGCAATACTCCAGGTGTGGTCTCACCAAGACCCTGTACAACTGAAGTAGAACCTCCCTGCTCCTGTACTCAAATCCTTTTGCTATGAAAGCTAACATACCATTCGCTTTTTTCACTGCCTGCTGCACCTGCATGCCTACTTTCAATGACTGGTGTACCATGACACCCAGGTCTCGCTGCATCTCCCCTTTTCCTAATCGGCCACCATTTAAATAATAGTCTGCTTTCCTGTTTTTGCCACCAAAGTGGATAACCTCACATTTATCCACATTATACTGCATCTGCCAAACATTTGCCCACTCACCCAGCCTATCCAAGTCACCTTGCAGTCTCCTAGCATCCTCCTCACAGCGAACACTGCCCCCCAGCTTAGTGTCATCCGCAAACTTGGAGATATTGCCCTCAATTCCCTCATCCAGATCATTAATATATATTGTAAATAGCTGGGGTCCCAGCACTGAGCCCTGCGGTACCCCACTAGTTACTGCCTGCCATTGTGAAAAGGACCCGTTTTACTCCTACTCTTTGCTTCCTGTTTGCCAGCCAGTTCTCTATCCACATCAATACTGAACCCCTAATACCGTATGCTTTAAGTTTGTATACTAATCTCTTATGTGGGACCTTGTCGAAAGCCTTCTGGAAGTCCCAGATATATCACATCCACTGGTTCTCCCTTATCCACACTACTAGTTACATCCTCGAAAAATTCCACAAGATTCGTCAGACATGATTTACCTTTTGTAAATCCATGCTGACTTTGTCCAATGATTTCACCACTTTCCAAATGTGCTGCTATCCCATCTTTAATAACTGACTCTAGCAGTTTCCCCACTACCGATGTTAGACTAACTGGTCTGTAATTCCCCGTTTTCTCTCTCCCTCCCTTCTTAAAAAGAGGGTTACATTTGCTACCCGCCAATCCTCAGGAACTACTCCAGAATCTAAAGAGTTTTGAAAGATTATCACTAATGCATCCACTATTTCCTGAGCTACTTCCTTAAGTACTCTGGGATGCAGCCTATCTGGCCCTGGGGATTTATCGGCCTTTAATCTATTCAATTTACCCAACACCACTTCCCGACTGACCTGGATTTCACTCAATTCCTCCTTTGACCCACAGTCCCCTGCTATTTCAGGCAGATTATTTATGTCTTCCTTAGTGAAGACGGAACCAAAGTAGTTATTCAATTGGTCCGCCATATCCTTGTTCCCCATGATCAACTCACCCGTTTCTGACTGCAAGGGACCTACATTTGTTTTAACTAACCTCTTTCTCTTCACATATCTATAAAAACCTTTGCAGTCAGTTTTTATGTTCCCTGCCAGTTTTCTTTCATAATCTATTTTTCCTTTCCTAATTAAGCCCTTTGACCTCCTCTGCTGGTCTCTGAATTTCTCCCAGTCCTCTGGTATGCTGCTTTTTCTGGCTACTTTGTACGCATCATCCTTTGCTTTGATACTATCCCTGATTTCCCTTGTTATCCACGGATGCACTACCTTCCCCGATTTATTCTTTTGCCAAACTGGGATGAACAATTTTTGTAGTTCATCCATGCAGTCCTTAAATGTCTTCCATTGTATATCCACCGTCAACCCTTTTAGAATTAATTGCCAGTCAATCTTGGCCAATTCACGTCTCATACCCTCAAAGTTACCTTTCTTTAAGTTCAGAACCATTGTTTCTGAATTAACAATGTCACTCTCCATCCTAATGAAGAACTCAACCATATTATGGTCACTCTTGCCCAAGGGGGCACGTACAACAAGAACGGCTAATTACCCCTTCCTCATTACTCAAAACCCAGTCTAAAATAGCCTGCTCTCTCGTTGGTTCCTCTACATGTTGATTTAGATAACTATCCCGCATACATTCCAAAAAATCCCTCTTCCTCAGCACCCCTGCCAATTTGATTAACCCAATCTATATGTAGATTGAAGTCACCCATTATAACTGTTTTGCCTTTGTCGCACGCATTTCTAAATTTCCTGTTTGATACCATCCCCAACTTCTCTGCTACTGTTAGGTGGCCTGTACACAACACCCACCAGCGTTTTCTGCCCCTTAGTGTTTTGTAGCTCTACCCATACCGATTCCACATCCTCGAAGCTAATGTCCTTCCTTTCCATTGCTTTAATCTCCTCTCTAACCAGCAACGCTACCCACCTCCTTTTCCTTTCTCTCTATCCCTCCTGAATATTGAATATCCCTGGATGTTCAGCTCCCAGCCTACGTCACCCTGGAGCCATGTCTCCGTGATCCCAACTATATCATAATCATTAATATCTATCTGCACGTTCAACTCGTCCACCTTATTACGAATACTCCTTGCATTGAGACACAAAGCCTTCAGGCTTGTCTTTACAACGCATTTACCCCTTATACAATTTTGCTGAAAAGTGGCCCTTTTTGATTTTTGCCCTGGTTTTGTCTGCCTGCCACTTTTACCTTTCACCTTGCTACCTAATGCTGCTACCCTCATTTTACACCCTCCTGCCTCTCTGCTCTTGTACCCATCCCCCTGCCACATTAGTTTAAATCCTCCCCGACAGCACTAGCAAACACTCCCCCAAGAACATTGGTTCCATTCCATTCCAGGTGCAAACCGTCCTGTTTGTACCGGTCCCACCTCCCCCAGAACTGGTCCCAGTGCCCTAAAAATTTGAATCCCTCCCCCTTGCACCACTTTTCAAGCCACGTATTCATTTGCATTATCCTCCTATTTCTACTCTGACTGGCCCGTGGTACTGGTAGTAATCCGGAGATTACTACCTTTGAGGTCCTACTTTTAAGTTTATCTCCTAGCTCCCTAAATTCACCTTGTAGGACCTCATCCCTTTTTTTACCTATATCGTTGGTGCCAACATGCACCACGACAACTGGCTGTTCACCCTCCCCCTCCAGAATGTTCTGCAGCCGTTCAGTGACATCCCTGACCTTTGCACCAGGGAGGCAACATACCATCCTGGAGTCTCGTTTGCGGCCGCAGAAACACCTATCTATTCCCCTGACAATTGAATCCCCTATTACTATTGCCCTTCCCCCCTCTTTTTTTCCCCCCTCATGTGCTGCAGAGCCACCCATGGTGCCATGAACCTGGCTGCTGCTGCATTCCCCTGATGAGCCATCTCCCTCAACAGTATCCAAAATGGTATACCTGTTTAGGAGGGAGATGACCGCAGGGGACTCCTGCACTACCTGCCTACTGCTTTGCTGGCTATTGGCCACCCGTTCCCTTCTTGTCCTCCTACCTTTTGCCTGCGGTGTGACCAACTCACTGTACGTGCTATCCACGACTTTCTCCGCATCGTGGATGCTCCAGTATGAATCCAGCCGCAGTTCCAATCGTTTCAATGCGGTCTGCCAGGAGCTGCAGCTGGACACACTTCCTGCAAACGTAGTCACCAGGGACAAAAACCGACCATCTCCCTGATCTCCCACATGTTGCAGGCTGAACAAACCACGGGGCCAATCTCTACTGCCATATCTTACTCCCAAATTCCTCTGTATTAAATATTTAAAAAAAAAAAAAAAAAAACAAAAACTTATCCTTTAAACTTTACTACTAAATACTGAATCCCTAACTCCCAGAATCCCTCACTCCCAGAAGGCAGAAATGTAAAATAGTAAACCCGGGGTTGCACCCAAATCAGCTGCTTTCCTTGGGTCCTCTTCCACCAATCAGCGGCTTCCTCAAAAAAAACCCACTTCTCCAAATGGAACGTTATGGATTTTTGGTAAGTGGGCCTCTGAAAAACAAGCCCGCGCTAGATTTTTAAACCTTACTTCCTTAGCCCCGCCTAGTTGTTGGTCGGGGTGTCCGCTCCTCCCCCTCCTTCACTTCCAACGGCTCCTGTGGGCCTCTGAAAAACAAGCCCCGCGCTAGATTTTAAACCTACCGGTCGGGTGTCGCTCCTCCCCTCCTTCACTTCCAACGGCTCCTGTGGGCTGAATGCCGTAACAACCGCAGATCGATACCCCGTAACCCCACATCCAGGACTTCACCGCCCATTTGGCCGGGGCTACTATATTCTCCAAAGTGGATCTGGTACGGGGTTATAACCAGATCCCGGTCCACCTGGAGGATGTACCCATGACAGCGATCATCACGCCGTTCGGCCTTTATGAATTCGTGCGGATGCCGTTCGGCCTCAAGAACGCTGCTCAGGCATTCCAACGCTTGATGGACGGGGTGTGTCGCGGCCTGGACTTTGTTTTCGTCTACCTCGACGACATCCTGGTGGCCAGCCGCTCGCAGCAGGAGCACTGCGCCCACCTCCGGCAGCTCTGTCAGCGGCTCAACGAGCGTGGCTTGGCTGTCAACCTCGCCAAGTGCCGTTTTGAGTTTACTGAAATCGACTTCCTTGGCCACCGCGTGACTTCGCAGGGCGCGGTTCCCCTACCGGAGAGGGTCGATGCCATCCGTCGGTTTCCCCGTCCATACTCGGCGCGCGGCCTGCAGGAGTTTGTCGGGATGGTGGCATTCTATCACCGTTTTGTGCCATCCACAGCCCACATCATGCGGCCACTGTATCAACTGCTGGCGGGTGGGCAGCATAAGAACGTCGAGTGGACCAATGAGGCGGTGGCAGCATTTGACGGCGGGAAGGAGGCCCTTGCTCACCTCCGAGCTGTGGTCGGCCATGGCTCACTTGCTGGGGGTGCGGCTGCACCACACCACAGCTTGTCACCCGCAAGCTAACGGACTGGTGGTGAAGTTCCACCGGCAGCTCAAGGCAGCACTGAAGGCATGACTCTCCGGCCCGGACTGGATGGACAAGTTGTCGTGGGTCTTGCTGGGCATCCGGACTGCTCCTAAAGAGAATTTGGCCTCATCATCGCCGGAGCTCGTATACAGGTCGCCACTCACTGTGCCCGGGGAGTTCGTGCCGTCGGCACCGGGGCAGCACGGAACGCCCTCATCCACCCTAAAACGCCTTCGCGAGCGAGTTGGCAGGCTTGCACCCATCCCGATGTCCCACCATGGGACATTTCGCCCGCACATGCCATCTGCCCCTACGTGTCATCTGCCCCTACGTTTTCCTGCGCCGTGATGTCCACCGGACGCCACTCCACAGGCCGTACGAGGGCCGATTCCGAGTGCTGGAACACGGGCAGACGACCTTTGTGTTGGACATGGGGGGCCGGCCGCAGGCCGTGTCGATTGACTGGTTGAAGCCGGCACATCTGGACATTGATCAGCTGGTGCTGGTTTCCCGACCTCGGCCTCGAGTGCGCCCCCCTTCACGGCTCCCTCCGCCTGTCACTCCACCTGTCCTCCCGCCGGTCCCTCACCTGTCCCTCCACCTGTGCCCCCGCCAACCCCTCGATCGGCTAATTCCGCACCCAGTCCAGCCGGGTTGTGCGCCCGCTGGTACGTTTCGTGCCTCGGGTTCTGGGGGGGGGCGGGGTCCCGTGGCGGCTCCCAAGGGTCGGGCCATCCTAACTGTCAAACCCTTCGGCACGGGAATGGTTCAGTCCAGAGGCGGCCCTTGACCAGAGGATTTAAAGGCAAGGGTTTTGGGTGCCATCTTTCTCTCGTGGACTTCCTTACGACACGAAAGGACAAAATAAAAGGTACTTCCCACTACACCTGGCTTCTCGCTTTGATTTTGGGATCGTACCCCACAAGCTCCCCCTAACTCCAAAACAGATCCCAGTGGTCCAAGATGAAGGCCAATTTGACAAAAATATACAAAAACAGAGGCTTAACAAAGGAGTTTGGCCATTCAGGGCTGAGATGAGATGTTGCCTCATGCTGAGGGCGATGAATCTTTGGAGATCTCGATCTGAAAGAGTTCTGGAGGCTCAGTAGCAGGTTAGATTCAAGAGTGGAATTCTTTGTCTCAGAGGGTGGTGGAGGCTGGTTCTCTGGATATTTTCAAGTGGGAGCTAGATAGGGTTCTTAAAGATAGTGGAGGCAGGGGATATGGGGAGAAGGCAGGAGCGGGGTACTGATTAGGGATGATCAGCAATGATCACATTGAATGGCGGTGCTGGCTCGAAGGGCCAAATGGCCTACTCCTGAACCTATTGTCTATTGTCTATAAGAGCAGTCAATAGGTTTTTGGATAGTGAGGAAATAAAGTGTGCAGAGAAGATTTATGTTGCCAGAACGTGAGAGCATGAGATATAAGGAGAGGTTTGCAGGCTAAGACGTTATTCCTTGGAGTGCAGGAGGATGAGGGGGGTGATCTTATAGACATGTATAAGAACACAAAGAGAATAGATAGGGTGGATGCGCAAACTTTTACCCAGATTTAGGGGAATCAAGTGCCAGGGAACATAGGTTCAAGGTGAGAAGGGAAAGATTTAATGGAAACCTGTGGGGCAACCTTCTAAAAAAAAGGGTGGTGAGTGTATGGAAAAAGCTACCAGGGGAGGTAGATGATGCAGGTACTATGACTACATTTCAAAACATATTTGAGCAGGTGCATGGATAGAAAAAGTTTAGAGGGACATGGGCCAAACTTGGGCAGGTGGGACTAGCATAGATTGGACATTTTTGTCGGCATGGGCAAGTTGGGTCAAGTTCCTGTATGTTGCTCTATGAGTCTATAAGTAAATGCGGTTGGCTCGGGTAAACTGGCACGAGAGTATAGGTGGCATTGCTTTCCAGAGCGGGCATGAAAGGCTGAGTGACCTACTCCTGCTCCGATCTCTGATTTGTTGGTTTCTGCCACCAGGTTGCCCGAGCAACCAAGGAAATATCATTGTTAATCATTACACAATTGGGGAATGAGCATAGAGCTTTCAAGTTTATATTCAATACTATGTCTGCCCAGTATTCACTGAACGTAGGGATTCACTGTCTCAGAAAAATGATGATATCATAACTGTTTGGAGTCTCTAATGCATTGTCTGTTTGCACTTAGAATGGTTAATTCCATCTCATTGTTATTTCTTTGGACCATTTGCCCTTTCTTTAAACTTGTTTATTTATTGCTTGTGGAACTTCTGTGGCTGTTAGATTAATGGGATTAATCTTTTTTTTTTAAAATTATCTGCATTTTAACACTTTCCAACCTGATTTTAAAACTATTTGCTATCAACGGTATAAGTATAATGGAGTTTATATGGGCTTATTGGCCCACTGGTCCTCCAAAGGGTTTATCACTACTTTAATCCAATCTTATTTATCTCAGTGAGTGTTGATCTCAAGGGGTATTTTCAGACCTATTTGTAAATATTAAGTCATTAGCTGCAGTACAACTAATTAATCACAACAATGAGAACTCCTTTGTGGTTTACTCTTTTGCTAAGCTAGGTAGAGTGCAATGTCAAAGAATTTGCAGAACCTTATTCATCATTAATAAACACCCCAAACATTCCCCCCTCCTAGTTTTCTGACCAGTCTCCCTGTCCCACTGATTAAATGTTATCTCCATATGCTTCGTTATTACCTTCTCCAGATCGATTCTACATTTTCCTGGATCCGCATCCCCTTTAATGTTTCGTTTTCACGCCTTACACTTCCTTATCTACATGTCTCCCTCTCCCTTGACTCTCAGTCTGAAGAAGGGACTCGACCCGAAACGTCACTCAGTCCTTCTTTCCAGAGATGCTGCTTGTCCCGCTGAGTTACTCCAGCATTTTTGCAGGTTGTAAGAGTAGAATTAGGCCATTCGGCCCATCGAGTGTGCTCCGTCATTCAATTATGGCTGATCCCTGCCTCCTATTCCCATTTTCCAGCCTTATCCCCATAACCCTTGACATCCGTTCTAATAATTTTGTGTCTATATTCTTTTTTTTTTTCTAAATTAGGAATAGCTGTAGTCACTACAATTTTCATAACCGAATGGGTCTCTGCACGTTTATATTTCGAACTGCATGTTAACTGCTGGCAAGTTAAATTCACCAAACTATGTAAAATCCTGAGAAATTCATGCTGTTTGATAAAAGGTCTAATTGTCATCAAAGCAGGAATGAAACATGAAAAACGATTGTTCTGGAAGGGTATTTTTGGCGAGAGAGGTAGCTAGTTTACAAAAATCGTTCTGATAATGAGTTTGACATTTACTGCACCTAATGGGATAAAAATGTAACTGAGCTACAATCATTTAATTGGAAACATTTGGACTAGATGTACAATGGAATAGGACATATATTATCCATCATACTGCAGCTTTCAATTGCAGTATTAAATAGCTTGCTAAAATGTGAGCAAAATCTTATAGAGTGCATAATGTGACCTTTGATCATGCAGTGACTTTCACATCATGCTCACACAATAGGCAGGGTGATGTCAATCCTTATGCAACCCATAATTGACACCTCTTCTGAGAAACAGTTTCATTAGCCCACAACATGAGTTATGCACCATGAATCAAGTCTGAGCAAAAAGGATAAACCCCTTACATGAACAGGTTTGGTGGTTGATCAGTCTGATTTAGTTCCTGACCCATCCTTTTTCTCCAGAGTTGCTGCCTGACTGGCTGAGTTTACTTCAGCATTTTGTGTCTATTTTTGGTTTAGTTCATGGATACAACGTGGAAACATGGCCCACCAAGTCCGCGCCGTTCATCGATCACCTGGACACTAGTTCTACACGATATGGGCGGCATGGTGGCGTAGCTGTAGATTTGCTGCCTTGGAGCGCTTGCAGCGCCTGAGACCCGGGTTAGATCCTGACTGTGGGTGCTGTATGTACGGAGTTTGTACGTTGTTCCTGTGACCGCATGGGTTTTCTCCGAGATCTTCGGTTTCCTCCCACGTTCCAAAGACATACAGTTTGTAGATTAATTGACTTGGTGCATGTATAAGTTGTCCCTAGAGTGTGTAGGATAGTATTAATGTGCGTGGATCGCTGGTCGATGCGGACTCGGTGGGCCTGAAGGGCCTGTTTCCGCGCTGTATCTCCAAACTAAACTAAACTAAACTAAACTAAACAATAGGGACAATTTATAGAAACCAATTAACCTGCAAACCAGCACGTCCTTGGAATGTGGATCGAAACTGGAGCACCCAGAGAAAACCCACGTGATCACAGGGTGAACATTAAAACTCCATGCAGACAGCACCCGTAGTCAGGATCGAACCCGACTCTCTGGCGCTGTAAGGCAGCAACTATACTGCTGCACCACTATGTTGCCGTATCTGATTGTGTGGGATGGTGAGGATAAAAGAATGGAAAGATTAAACAAAAACTTACCATTTGAAGTTTGATCTTTATTTTCTGAGAAATTGAAGTGAGGGATTACGTGAAGAGCCCGCCAGCCCGCATGCGCGTCAAACTTTAGAGCAACTGTATGAAACCACAGAATAGTTGCTGACCTAAGCTATAGGAAGATTAATGAGCTAGAACTACCGAATGATCTTTATGAGAAGTAGGGTTGGGAGGGCACGTAATCCCTCACTTCAACTTCTCATAAAATAAAGATCAAACTTCAAATGGTAAGTTCTCATTTAATCTTTCTATTTTATATCAAAGTCACGTGGGTGACTACGTTAAGATTTCAAAGCTCTGTGGTTTCATGCAGTGAACCAGATTCCATGCAGACATACTGCCCTTGTTGATCAGACATGGCTGAAGAAACATACTTCATTGAAACATGATATTAACTTAAACACGTCCATGCTTTTAATGGAAATAATAAGAATGGTCCCTTACATCAGGGATACAGATTCGATAATGCAAAGGCCCAAACCGAGCGGCTGGAAACACAGCAACTATTTTGCCAATTACTCTAGCCACCGAAAGGTCTGAATGACAATAAAGGAATCTGAATCTGAATCTGAATAAACAATAGATTAATTAACAGAACTTAAAATTTTACTAGCAAATAAACCAGGCCTGGTAATAGGTTTATTATAAAATGTTTGAAAGGTTCGCTCATTCGCCCATTCCGATGTCGCTAGGATGTGGTCCAGTGGAACTTTCATGATTCTTGCTGCCGACGTAGCTGCAGCCCTGGTAGAGTGAGTTTTAAATACATCAGTGTCCACTCCTGCGAATGCTAATACACGTCTCAACCATCTAGAAAGGGTCTGCACCGATACCCTTCTGTGTGTTTTTTTATGACTGACGAAGACAGCAAGTTCGGTGCCTTGAAGGTCTATTTTAACCTTTATATATTTTTTAATATATGTAACGACACATAACCTACAATCTGGTGGATATGCCCAAAGTTCCAGCTTAGGCCCTAGTGCACCTGGTCTACTTTGCTTAATTAGCTCATCTATATAAAAGGTTACCCTATTATTGGATATAACTGCCTTATCCAGCCTTAATTTCTGTAACGACTGGACTCTTTGCGCTGAAACGAGTGCCATGAGCATGATTTAATTTATAGGTGAGCTGGACCAAAGATAAAGATGCAGCTGGTGCCCAACTGTGAAGCAGCGTTAATACTACATTAATGTCCCATACCTCCCTATATCTGGGCCTAGGAGGGTTTTTGTTAAAAATACCCCTCATAAATTTGGATACCAATGGGTGAGAACCGAAAGAATGGTGTCCAGATCCCAGCAGCAAATATGATGACAAAGCACTACGAGCAGTGTTACTAGCGCAATAACTCAATTGTTGTCAAAATATAAGGTTGAAAGGAATTCCAACACATCGGCTATATCTGCTGTAACGTAACTTATATCTGTATTGACACAAAAGTCTTCCCATTGTTTAATGTAAGAAATGTACTGCTTCTTAGTGTCGTCCCACCAAGCTGCAGTGATTACGTCCACCGTCCGGTTGCATAATCCGAGCCCCCGGAAAGATCTTCTTAGATTCTGCAAATTAACAGGTTGATTCTGTCATGTAGCGGATGAGATACCCGAGAGACAGGATGAATAAGCAAATATTTATGTTTATGAACAACCATTGGCATTCCTAACAGTAAACCTTCAAACCTTAGAATGCCCCCAGCATTTCCAGGCAATTGATACCATATTGACGGCTAAATGGTAACTCGTACATGTTCCATCTGCCACCGCAGCTAGAGATGGTGTTAGTAGCTCCCCATCCCAGTGCACTTGCATCACTCTGCAGTGTAATTAAAGGTTTACTAGACAGAACCCCGCCGGAGAAATGTTGAATATTGGTGGTCCACCATTGTAACTCCGTTTTAGATTTAGACGACATCTGCATAGGTCTGTTGAAATGACAAGACTATGCACGCTGCGGATTTCAGCCAATTACTCTCTGGCGAATAGATGGCTCTTCTTGATCACAGGCTTAGAACATAGAAAATATGCAGGAGGAGACCATTCGAGAGCCACCGCTTCCAAGCCACGCTTCTATCAAATCTATTATTTTCCCCCTGGGCAGGTGACATTTCCACTTTACTAGCAAACCCTAAATAATCAATTCGTTGGTATCAACCTGGATTTGGCTGGATTGATAGACCCAATTTCTCAAAAATGAGCTTCGCAGCTGAAACAGCTAGTTTGCCAAATGCAATGATCATAATATCATTTATATATCCCATGATAATTTGCCCTTTAGCTCTGAGCAGGCCGAGCACTGGCCTCAGCAGTTTGGAAAATAACCGAGGAGCTGAGCTTTATCCATTAGGTAACACTTTAAACTGCCACAGCTGCCCCATCCAGCTAAACTACAGATATCTCTGGTGATCCTTGTGAATCGGAACCGAATAATAGGCATCCTTATAATAGGCATAATAACCAGGCTAAAGGACTGGTGCAGAGCGCAGAGATTCAAGTTTCTGGATCATTGGAACCTCTTTTGGGGAAAGTGTGACCTGTACAAAAAGGACGGGTTGCACTTGAACCCGAGGGGAACCAATATCCTGGCGGGGAGATTTGCAAAGGCTACTGGGGAGACTTTAAACTAGATCGGTTGGGGGGAGGGACTCAAATAGAGAAGGCAAGTAGTCCGTTTGTGAGGCAGGAGGCAGAGAAGAGAAACAGTCAGACGCAACACGTAGGGAGGAAAGGAAAAAAAAAAACAAATGGAGAATAAGAAGTGGATTTCAGACATAAATGAGGATAGGAGCAATAGGTAGCGAGGTGAAATTAGTAGCAGCCCGTGGCCCCTTGGGCAAGAGTGACCTAATATTGGTTTGAGTTCTTCATTAGGATGGAGAGTGACATTGTTAATTCAGAAACATGGGTCCTGAACTTAAAGAAAGGTAACTTTGAGGATAAGACGTGAATTGGCCAAGATGGACTGGCAATTGATTCTTGAAGGGTACGGTGGATATGCAATGGAAGGCATTTAAAGACTGCATGGATGAACTACAATAATTGTTCATCCCAGTATGGCAAAAGAATAAATCAGGAAGGTGACGCATCCGTGGATAACGAGGGAAATCAGGGATAGTATCAAAGAAAAAGATGAAGCGTACAAATTAGTCAGAAAAAGCAGCCTACCAGGGGACTGGGAGAAATTCAGAGACCAACAGAGGAGGACAAAGGTGCTTAATTAGGAAAGGGAAAATGGAGTATGAAAGAAAACTGGCAGGAAACATAAAAACTGACAGCAAAGTTTTTATGATATGTGAAGCGCAAAAGATTAGTTAAAACAAATGTAGGTCCCTTGCAGTCAGAAACGGGTGAATTGATTGGGGGAAACAAAGGACATGGCAGACCAATTGAATAATTACTTTGGTTCTGTCTTCACTAAGGAAGACAATAATTTGCCGGTAATAGCAGGGGATCGCGGGTCAAATGAGATGGAGGAAATGAGTGAAATCCAGGTTAGCCGGAAAGTGGTGTTGGGTAAATTAAAGGCCGATAAATCCCTAGGGCCAGATAGGCTGCATCCCAGGGTACTTAAGGAAGTAGCCCAGAAATAGCAGATGCTTAGTGATAATTTTTCAAAACTCTTTAGATTCTGGAGTAGTTCCTGAGGATTGGAGGGTAGCTAATGTAACCACACATTTTAAAAAGGGAGGGAGAGAGAAAACGGGGAATTACAGACCAGTTAGTCTACTATCGGTAGTGGGGAAACTGCTAGAGTCAATTATTAAAGATGGGATAGCAGCGCATTTGGAAAGTGGTGAAATCATTGGACAAAGTCAGCATGGATTTACGAAGGTAAATCTTGTCTGACGAATCTTGTTGAATTTTTTTCGAGGATGTAAACTAGTAGAGTGGATAAGGGAGAACCAGTGGATGTGTTGTATCTGGACTTTCAGAAGGCTTTCGACAAGGTCCCACACAAAGAGATTAGTATACAAACTTAAAGCACACGGTATTGGTGGTTCAGTATTGATGTGGATAGAGAACTGGCTGGCAGACAGGAAGCAAAGAGTAGGAGTAAACGGGTCCTTTTCAATGGCAGACAGTGGACTAGTGGGGTGCCGCAAGGCTCAGTGCTAGGACCCCAGCTATTTACAATATACATTAATGATTTGGACGAGGGAATTGAATGCAACATCTCCAAGTTTGCGGATGACACGAAGCTGGGGGGCAGTGTTAGCTGTGAGGAGGATGCTAGGAGGACTGCAAGGATGACTTGGATAGGCTGGGTGAGTGGGCAAATGCATGGCAGATGCAGTATAATGTGCATAAATGTGAGGTTATCCACTTGGTGGCAAAAACAGGAAGGTAGACTATTATTTGAATGGTGACCGATTAGGAAAAGGGGAGATGCAGCGAGACCTGGGTGTCATGGTACACCAGTCATTGAAAAGTAGGCATGAAGGTGCAGCAGGCTGTGGCAGTGAAAGCGAATGGTATGTTGGCATTCATAGAAAAAAAGGATTTGAGTACAAGAGCAGGGAGGTTCTACTGCAGTTGTACAGGGTCTTGGTGAGGCCACACCTGGAGTATTGCGTGCAGTTTTGGTCTCCTAATCTGAGGAAAGACATTCTTGCCATAGAGGGAGTACAGAGAAGGTTCACCAGACTGATTCCTGGGATGGCACGACTTCCATATTAAGAAAGACTGGATAGACTTGGCTTGTACTCGCTGGAATTTAGAAGATTGAGGGGTGATCTCATGAGACTTACAATATTCTTAAGGGGTTGGACAGGCTAGATGCAGGAAGATTGTTCCCGATGTTGGGGAAGTCCAGGACAAGAGGTCACAGTTTAAGGATAAGGGGGAAGTCTTTTAGGACCGAGATGAGAAAATCGTTTTTCACACAGAGAGTGGTGAATCTGAGGAATTCTCTGCCACAGAAGGTAGTTGAGGCCAGTTCGTTGGCCATATTTAAGAGGGAGTTGGATGTGGCCCTTGTGGCTGAAGGGATCAGGGGGTATGGAGAGAAGGCAGGTACAGGATACTGAGTTGGATGATCAGCCATGATCATATTGAATGGCGGTGCAGGCTCGAAGGGCCGAATGGCCTGCTCTTGGTAAATAACCGAGGACTGAGCTATCCATTTCTATGTTTCTATTCTCTGGTGTTTCTGAATAATAGGCATGAGATTGATGCATGCCATAAAGCAGCCCTCAGAAATCAGTTGCTTAACAGTAAAGAAATTCTCCATTTTAAAATGTCTATACTGCACGTATGAGTTGAATTTTGCCAAATCAGGGATGATATGGCGTCCACCATCTTTCTTCTCCCTGGGGAATATATTAGAGATGTATTGATCTTTATCATAAATTGATCTCTCACTCCTTTTTTGTGCAATGCGTGTATTTCCGCTTGCATATCCAAAGTCTCTTGTTTGGAGCAAGTATACGACTGACTCGGCGTATCTTGTGTGGGTGGAAATGAGTTAGACTCAATTACTGAGCAATATAAACGGATCTGCAGACAATAACCTCAAGGTCCGTTGAAGCTTCATTCCTTTGGCTTTGGTATTGGACCCAATATAACCTCAAATAGAGGCGTTGACTAAGGGCACATTTAAAGTTGCACAATTTTCTGGACAGGGATATTTTGCAGTCATTTCCACCATAGGTTCCTCCTTCAGTTGGTGGGAAGTGAGGTAGTTGATGCTTGTGGCCAACTCCCCTTGAAGTGGCTTGCCTGTCCGCGAAGGAACAGCAAATTTGGAGGCAAGAGCGGGTTACTTTATAGAAACTTCACGGCACACAATTCACATTCGGAGTCAGCTGTATACAGATCTCCGAAACTCCCCTCATCCGAGTGGGAGGAAATAAGCAACCGTATACCAGGAGCTGCGGCAGGCGTTTGAATAGAACAGTGTTGCCTGAGTATCAGACCGTCCACAGTCCCCCACAGTAGCACGGGCATATTGTGATTCTCCCACCCTGTGGAGCATAGTTGCCATGGGCCTCTTGGCTGCTGATCAGCTCTCCTTGCCGGGCCTGCATGCAGCTGTGCCATACTCTTTCATTTTCTGAACAGTCTCCATGAGATGTTCAAAGCTGGGATATTTTTTTATAACCACCCTGGCTTCATGATGCTGTTTGTTCCATCTGTCACAGAACAGCTGTATTTATACTGAGGTTAGATTACACACAAGTGGAATTTACGTGACCTGAAGGCAATTGGTTCTGGATTTATTTAGGGGTATCAGACTGAATACTTTTGCATGCAACACTTTTGTTTTTTATTTGTAAAAGAGAAACCATGTATCATTTTCTTCCACTTCAAATTATATCACATAAAATTCCAATAAAATAGATTTACTGGTAACGTGACAAAATGTGGAATCAAGGTATGTCAAGCCACTGTAGGACTTGCCTCACTGTTTTCGCTTTGGCTTTACCCCCCTTCGGGGTTTCCAAGCTGCTTCTTACAGGAACTAATTCCGAGGTGGCTGAGCACACCGGAGCTGCCAGCGACTCTGAGGATGAAATAGACGGCCGCCGGCTTCCCGCACTCCCGCGGTCTTCTGCAGCCGGTTTTACTGCGGCATGTCTAGGTTTGGTCCTAGGTTTCTCCATAATCAAACCTAGAGACTCTGTTGAAAAATACCGTACACCAAAACACCCCAGAGCAAGTTTACACTTACCTGAGAGGCTTTAAAACTTACCGCTGGAGGAGCCGACGCTCCTCCCAGCCCGTCCGTGCGCCATGCGTTAGACGTATTAACGCGCATGTGGGCTGGCAGGTTCTTCACGTAGTCACTCACATGACTGCGATATAAAACATATAAACTCTGCTCATAACTGCTGTGGGAAAGTAAGTTCACTGATGTAGAGTGAATAGCTTGCAGAGTACAGATGAACGGATGAGAGATGGTAGTGATGTTTAATACTTGATAGTTAATATCTCAATGGTTCAATGGCACTTTATTGTCAGGTATACCTACATAGAGTAAAATTCACCTTTTGCATACAGTTCAGTGACAATCCTATTATACATTAGCCTCCAACATATATTAATGTATATAGGGTCTATATACATTAGGTTTCAATATAGTTTAGAGATGAAACAGGCTCTTCAGCCCAACTTGCCCACACTGGCCAACATATCGCAGCTACAGTAGTCCCATCTGCCCGCATTTTGCCCGTATCCCTCCAAACCTGTCCTATCCATGTACCTGTCTAACGGTTTATTAATTATTGGGATAATCCCCGCCTCAACTGCCTCCTCTGGCAGCTTGTTCCATACACCCACCACCCTTAGTGTGAAAAGGTTACCCCTCAGATTCCTATTAAATCTTTTCCTCTTCACCATAAACCTATGTCTTCTGGTGCTCGATTCACCTACTCTGGGCAAGGGACTCTGTACATCTACCGGATCTACTTCTATGAGTAAATGGCTTTATTCTGCTCCTATCACATGAACGTTTGAACATAGACAGTGATGCTATAATGGTGCATCGAAAATATTTCAGACTGCATAACCTACTTGTGAATTTGCAAATTAGCTGTACATTCACCCAATAAAACCTTGAATATGGCAGATCAAATACAATGCGAAGATTATTGGGTTAATCGGCCATTAGCCAACTGTGCATGCAAGTATAACTGCAGTTTAATGGCAGATTAAACACAAAATGTCATTGCAAACTTGTTCCTATTTTCTCATTTCATCCTTGACCCACTTTTTCATGAGCCATTGTAAAATTTTGCCTGTTATTATAACTTTTTAGCCATTGAAAATGTGTCTGATCCTTTTGCATGAGAAGAAAATGGTTGTATAATGGTAAGTGGGGAAGATTTCTTATGGCAATGGCAGAATCAAATATCTCTAGACCCCCTCTCCCCTGACTCACAGTCTGAAGAAGAGTCTCGACCCGAAACGTTACCTATTCCTTTTCTCCAAAGATCCTGCCTGACCCACTGAGTTATTCCAACTTTTTGAATCTATCTTCTGTTTAAACCAGCTTCTGCAGTTCCTTCCTACACATGAAATGTAACAGATGTCTTCTTATAAAAACGTCTTCCTTGCGCAATATTCCCTGGGGCTTCAAATGTTTGACAGCAGGCTGAATATTGGAGAGAAATTTCCATCTGGTTGCTAATGATATATGGCGGTTTGCTTATGTAAAACATGTGAATTGAAGTAAAATTAAAACATTAACCATCTTTGTTTAGATTTGTTAATTTAGAGATACAGTGTGGAAACAGGCACATCGGCCGACCGAGTCCACACCGACCAGCGATCCCCGCACATTAACACAATCCTACACTAGGATTAATTTTTACATTTATACCAATCCAATTAACTTACAAGACCTGTACCTCTTTGGAGTGTGGGAGGAAACTGAAGTTCTCAGAGAAAACCCACGCAGGTCACAGGAGAACGTACAAACTCCGTACAGACAAGCACCCGTAGCCAGGATCAAACTCGGGTTTCTGGTGCTGCAAGTGCTGGCAGCAACTCTACTGCTGTGCCAACGTGCCACTATATGATTTTGCTTTTCTCAATTTCGATACAATGTTATAGAAACATAGAAACATAGAAAATAGGTGCAGGAGGAGGCCATTTGGCCCTTCGAGCCAGCACCGCCATTCATTGTGATCATGGCTGATCGTCCGCTATCAATAACCCGTGCCTGCCTTCTCCCCATATCCCTTGACTCCACTAGCCCCTAGAGCTCTCTCCAACTCTCTCTTAAATCCATCCAGTGATTTGGCATCCACTGCCCTCTGTGGCAGGGAATTCCACAAATTCACAACTCTCTGGGTGAAAAGTTTTTTCTCACCTCAGTCTTAAATGACCTCCCCTTTATTCTAAGACTGTGGCCCCTGGTTCTGGACTCGGCCAACATTGGGAACATTTTTCCTGTATCTAGCTTGTCCAGTCCTTTTATCATTTTATATGTTTCTATAAGATCACTCCTCATCCTTCTAAACTCCAGTGAATACAAAGCCTAGTCTTTTCAATCTTTCCTCATATGACAGTCCCGCCATCCCAGGGATCAATCTCGTGAACCTACGCTGCACTGCCTCAATCACAAGGATGTCGTTCCTCAAATTAGGAGACCAAAACTGTACGCGGTACGCCAGATGTGGTCTCACCAGTGCCCTATACAACTGCAGAAGAACCTCTTTACTCCTATACTGAAATCCTCTTGTTATGAAACTGAAATCCTCTTGTTATGAATGTTCTTTTAGAAAAGAACAATAACGCAAAATATGCTTGTGAAATCCTTTTTGATTCTTACAATACAATTGACATTTATAAGTAATCTTCGGGGTAACGGACTAAACTGCTTTAAGCGTTCATCCCCTGTGTCACAAAATGAATAACTTGATTTGCATAATGATCAAGTGAAGTTGACTCCTATATTTAATAAATGACAGGTTTATGCTTATCTCTATTAAATTATTTTCGCCAGGCATCACCAGCAAGACATAAAGTGTATTTATGTGATGGTATTCCTATCTCTGTCCTTGCAGGCCTTTGGGGAAATGTCACCTTCACTGGCAACAACCAATCATCAGTGGATTTTATAGTACAGTTCCTGTTTAATGCTCCTAGTAGACGAAGATAGAGGGATTAAATGCAAGCTGTATATTCACCACCATCCCACCCATTCACCCAGACATCGCATGTTAAAGCAACACAACGCTGAGTTACAATTAGAACAAAAAGTACTTGTGCCAGGATAAGCGCTCAACCAAGAAAAGGGCCTCACGGTGGCACAGCGGTAGAGTTTCTGCCTTACAGCGCTTGCAGTGCTTGCAGCGCCAGAGACCTGGGTTCGATCCCGACTACGGATGCTGTCTGTATGGAGTAAGTACCTTCTCCCGGTGACCGCGTTGGTTTTCTCCGAAATCTTTGGTTTCCTCCCACACTCCAAAGATGTACAGGTTTGTAGGTTAATTGACTTGGTATGAGTGTAAATTGTCCCCACTGTGTGTAGGATAGTGTTAATGTGCGGGGATCACTGGTCGGTGCAGACCCGGTGGGCTGAAGGTCCTCAATCTCGAAAAAAAAACCAAGCCCAAAGGCAAAGTACTATCTAAACTTATTATACCAACCTATACCAACCTATACCAAGGACAATAACTAAATCTATATGCAATAATCAGCAACCTACATATTAACAAGCACAGAGAAACTGATTGTGTAGATGCAAGTGTATCATTGGGGTTATCAAGTGGGCACCTCCCCTCATTGGTGTTTCCTTGAGTTAGGCCCACGAGTTTAGTTCGGTTTGAGATTAATTTTATATGTTACGATTCCTCTAGGGCTTACTATAATGTGCTTGACTACTAAAAGAGTGATTCATTGTGGTACAATCAAGATTTTACTAAAGAAAAGTTGTAAAACAATATTGCGCCATTAAACTACTTTTACGATAAAGCCCTTCCTTCTTTACACTATATTGCTGAAGGTTGGTTTAACTGTTCTGATTATCATAACTCACTTTGATGCAGCTCCAGTTAAATGGGAACGTCTTTTGTTATTATTTTAATTGAGGAAATTTGCTATTACACTGTGTAGTCACACTCAGTGTCCTTAGTATATTCCAAAATGCTACAAAATATGATCTCTCCAGCCTTTTTTGCTATTCTATTAGTTCCCCAACTCAATAGACAATGGACAATAGGTGCAGGAGTAGGCCATTTGCCCCTTTCGAGCCAGCACCGCCATTCAATGTGATCATGGCTGATCATCCCCAATCAGTACCCCGTTCCTGCCTTCTCCCCATATCCCCTGACTCCGCTATCTTTAAGAGCCCTATCTAGCTCTCTCTTGAAAGTATCCGTAGAACCGGCCTGCACCGCCCTCTGAGGAAGAGAATTCCACAGACTCACAACTTTCTGTGTGAAAAAGTGTTTCCTCATCTCCGTTCTAACTGGCTTACCCCTTATTCTTAAACAGTGGCCCCTGGTTCTGGACTCCCCCAACATCGGGAACATGTTTCCTACCTCTAGCATGTCCAAACCCTTAATAATCTCATATGTTTCAATAAGATCCCCTCTCATCCTTCTAAATTCCAGAGTATACAAGCCCAGCCGCTCCATCCTCTCAGCATATGACAGTCCCTCCATCCTGGGAATTAACCTTGTAAACCTACGCTGCACTCCCTCGATAGCAAGAATGTCCTTCCTCAAATTAGGGGACCAAAACTGCACACAATACTCTAGGTCTCACTAGGGCCCTGTACAACTGCAGAAGGGCCTCTTTGCTCCTATTATCAACTCCTCTTGTTATGAAGTCCATCATGCCATTTGCTTTCTTCACTGCCTGCTGTACCTGCATACTTACTTTCATTGACTGATGAACAAGAACCCCCAGATCCTGTTGTACTACCCCTGTTCCCAACTTGACACCATTTAGATAATAATATGCCTTCTTGTTTTTGCTACCAAAGTGGATAACCTCACATTTATCCACAATAAACTGCATCTGCCATGCATCTGCCCACTCACCCAACCTGTCCAAGTCACCCTGCATTCTCATAGCTTCCTCCTCACGGTTCACACTGCCACCCAGCTTTGTGTCATCTGCAAATTTGCTAATGTTACTTTGAATCCCTTCACTAAATCATTGATGTATATTGTAAATCGCTGCTGTCCCAGCAACGAGCCTTGCTGTACCCCACTAGTCACTGCCTGCCATTCTGAAAGGGACCCGTTAATCCCTACTCTTTGTTTCCTGTTTGCCAACCAATTTTCTATCCATGTCAGCACTCCACCCCCAATACCATGTGCCCTAATTGTGCCCGCTAATCTCATATGTAGGACCTTATCAAATGCTTTCTGTGCGTCCAGATACACTACATCCACTGGCTCTCCCTTGTCCATTTTCCTAGTTACATCCTCAAAAAATTCCAGTAGATTAGTCAAGCATGATTTCCCCTTCGTAAATCCATGCTGACTCGGACCGATCCTGTTACTGCTATCCAAATGTGCCGCTATTTCATCTTTTATGCACATAAACTCCATCTATGCACCTTTCCTTATTAATCTTCCATGGCATTACTTAATAAAATATTATTACTCGGCCCTGAAATCCTCATAAAGCTTCAGGCTTTTGGGAACAAACCTTCCTAAATTTGTGTATCCTATTTTAGTATACATTTAAGATGATAGCTTGTATTGAATTCTCCCACTTGTGGCATTATTTCTTTGCCTCTTTATCATTTCAAAAAACTTAATTGAGAACCTTTTCAACTTTCCAAACTCAAGGGCAAAAAATCCCGATAAATCTATTTTTTACACTTTAACGCTAGGTATTGTGTTCATAAATCTGCATTGTCTCTGAAACCAGATCAATACAAGCCTCCCCAGAGGCGGTGCCTAAAACCACGCAATGTATTTCAAGTGGACTACCAAGGTCTAACTTCATCACATTTGTATCCAGAACCTCTTGATACAATTGTTAATATTCTAATACATTTGTCTTTATTGTCATCGTCTACAGTGTATCTGTCTGTGAAAAAACACACTTCCAGATTTAGGGACAGTTTGTTCCCAGCTGTTATCAGGCAACTGATGCATCCTATCACCAACTAGAGTGTGGGCCTGACCTACCATCTACCACATTGGAGACTCACAGAGTATCTTTTATCAGAATTTACCTTGCACTAAATGTTATTCCCTTTATCCCTGTATCTGTACACCCTGGACAGCAAACTAAAATAAAATGAATTTGTATCATTGAAGGAACACTAGGATTCATTTCCATTTTGACATTCTTTTTTGATCTGATTTTTTTTGTTTAGGTCTTGTTATATAGTTCACTAATCCCGTACCAACATGCCCTTGAGTCCTGAGAACATCCTTGCATATGTTCTCTCTATCTCTCTCTTTTCCGTGGATTTTCATCTGGTCATGGTGGAGAAGCTTGTGTGGTCCTGAGATCCTGAGAGTGATGCCATCTGGAGCTATGCTCCTGGTAGGGCCACCCACGGCAGTAAGGTCGAGGGGGAGGTCTCTGACAAAGAGTAATCCAACCAAGACCTCAACGGTGGAACAAGCGGAGGATGATGGCTGACTTTAGTAGAGCGTCACAACAGCTGGGAAGGCGGATGAAGGCTGCAGCAGAAAAGGGTCCCCGGCCGTCTTGGGCTCCATGCCACTGGATCCTGACCCAGATCTGTCAAGGACCGTGTGGTGGCTGTTTGTGCACTAGTCTCCCCACGTTAAACAAAGTCACGCATAGGTGTCCTAAAGGAATAAGAGGACAGTCATACTCGTTTCGAGTGACCGCCGATGATTACATTTTCTCTGCACCCTTTCCAGCTTGACAACATCTTTCCTATAACATGGTGATCAGAACTGAACACAATACTCTAAATGTGGCCTCACCAATTTCTTATACAACCGCAACATGACCTTCTAACTTCTGTACTCCAGACTCTGACTGATGAAGGCCAATGTACCAAAAGCCTTTTTGACCACCTTATCTACCTGCTACGTCATATTCAAGGAACCATGCACCTGCACTCCTCCATCTACAACAGTTCCTAGACTCCTACCATTCACTGTGTAGGTCCTGCCGATGTCCGTCTTCCCAAACCTCACATTTCTCTGTATTAAATTCAATCAACCATTCCTAAGTCCACCTGCCCAACCGATCAAGATCCAAAATAAGTGGTTGGACATTCAGGTCACAGATGACAATAAATTTACTTCATCCAATAGTTTGTGACTCTTTGCAGTGGTGGAGCCTCGGTAGCTGAGTGTATTCAAGAACAATAATCAAGATAGATCTTTGCAATTTAAGGGAATCAAAAGATATATGAGCTAATGCCGGAAATCTGCCTGTCCATTCTCTCACTTTGGTGAGGTACATAATTTGATACATCTGGGGGTTATTTGGAGTCTAATTAATAATGGTTAGAGATGGTTAGTCTCCAGTTTAGAATTTATTTGCTTTAAGAAGTGTGAAAGTTAGTAGAAAACTTGTTTTTCAATTGTTACATTTTGTTTTTTAAGAACTGATATTTATTATGAGATATCAAGAGTGCTTTGATCTTGACTACAGGTGCTATCTGTATGGAGTTAGTACATTCTCCCTGTGACCACGTGGGTTTTCTCCAGGTGCACCAGTTTCCCCCTCTTACTCCAAAGATATATAGGTTTGTAGGTTAATTGGCTTCGGTAAAATTGGAAAGCCCCTGTCCACTTTCCCGAATTACTCACGAATTCTCCCGAGTTTTCCCCTTGATTCAAACTTGGAGAATGTCCGTGGCGATCCGTGGCGAGTCTGTAGCGAGTCCGTAGGAGGCCGTAGGAGTCCGTAGATATTTCGTAGCGGCTCGTAATGCTAGCCGGAGGATACTCGGGGCATCAGGAAAGTCGGGACGTTTTTTCAGCATGTTGAAAAATGTCCGTGAGTAAAAAAATAGCCCCGAGTATCTACGGCTGGCATCTCTGAGTTTGAATCAAGGGGAAAACTCGGGAGAATTCGTGAGTAACTCGGGAAAGTGGAACATGGGCGTAAGTTGTCCCTGGCGTGTCGGGTAGTGTTAGTGCACGGGGTGATCATTGGTCGAAGTGGAGCTAAGGGCCTGTGTCCATGCTGTATCTCTACAGTCCAAAGTCTAAATAACATCCTACAAGGGCATCAGGCGTTATAGTTCTGCTCTTGAGTGTGTAATCTCCTGTCTTCCCAAAAAAACCCAACCAAGTGGAATGTCAGAGATTGTGTGGAGTCCTTTGAGATGTATATAAAATGATGAGAGGTTATAAATAGGGTAGACAAATGTTATCCCAGAGTGAAAATGTTAAAGAGTAGAATGCATACTTTTAAGATGAGGGGGGCAAAGTCTAAAGAAGACACACGGGGCAAGTTTAGACAAGACGTGGTGGATGCCAGGAATGTACTGATAGGGGTGGTGATAGGATAGCGACATTTAAGAAATGATTGAATAGGCACATGGATATGTAGGGAATGGTGGATTATGGATCACATGTACTGGAGAGTAGTTTAACTTGGCATCATGTTTGTCATGGACATTGTGGGCTGAAGGGCCTGTTCCTGCACTGTACAGTTCTATGGACTATGTTCTATGTTAAAGTACAGGTTGGAAACGTGATTGAAATATTCTTCATTTCCGGATGCGAGCCGTTCCACTAACATGTAAAGATTTCAGGACAGTAACCTGATTGATTGGTACCCCTTCCAAAACCTGTGTGCTGCAACTAGAGTGTGTACCATCTACAAGGTGCATTTGATCAAAGGATGTGGAATTTGCAGGCTTTAATTGCTCCTCCCTAATTTAGTTTTAGAGATATGGCATGCAACTACAGTGGGCCAAAGGGCCTGCTTCTATGCTGTTTCTCTAAACCAAACTAAACATATCCATGTGCTTATCTGATAGCCCCTTTAATGCCTCTATTGTATTCATGTCTACAACCACTCCTGGCAGCATGTACCAGGTACCCACCACCCTCTGCATACAAAACTTGCCCACACATCTCCTTTAAACTTTGCCTCTTTCACCTTAAAGCTATGCCCTCTCTGCTGTCGCTATCTTTCTTACCATTGTTTACTTACTGAAATCCCTGTCCCACAGTACAAGATCATTCCAAGTGCTCTCCCGAGTTAAAAAAAAATCAAACTCGTGGTAAGCACGGAGAATGAACGTAGCGGGTACGTCGGAGCTCAGGGACGTCTCTTCGCGGCTTGTAGCGCTGACGGCAGGTACTCGGGAAGACTCGCTAACGGCAGGTAAGCACGGGAAGCCTCGTGAAGATTTTTCAACATGTTGAAAAATGTCCACGAGAGCCCCGAGTACCGACGAGTGGCCATTACCGTAAATCTCCGAGTTCAAGTCAGCAAACTCGGAAGAGCTCTTGGTATGAACTCGTACCGTGGGACACGGCTATGACTTACTTACTGCCTATTATGCCTCCTGGCATGTAGGGCAGCAACAAAGGTCCTCCACTCCTGTCTGTTCTGGGCACACCCAGTAGCATTGATTCCTTCTGTTGCTGTTTCCGTAACATATTTGTTTTACGAGACAGGGTTGTTAGCCCTGTGCTCAACCTCCAACCTGGAGGACCAGTGGATTGCTTTTCGTCTCGCCTCTACCCTTTGACGTGTCCAGCATAGGAGACCCTAACAGGAGACGAATCTCCCGCTGGCATAGCTCCAGGGCTCACTGAGACGCACAAGCTCCCCGACCATGACTAGGTTGCAATCCAACCGGGAGTTAGCATTGTTTGTTCATGTCTAAACTCTGGCTTTATTCACTTGGAAGTGAATGTCCTGCCTATTCTAAAAAAATATTCTGTGATATTTATACCTCTGCCCTTGTTTTTATTGCACTTTCTTGACGCTCATTCATAAGTCCTTGCTTAATGGTACTTTGTACAACTGGGACACTGTTGCCCTAGCATTTTGTTCTTTCTTCAATTTAACTTGGAATATCTGCTAAATTGTTCTTTGCTCGTAGAGTTATTTATGGCATCTGGAAGAGGAATTAAAACCAAACCGCTAAATTCACCTTATATTATTTAGTTTAGTTTAGAGATGCAACGTGGAAACAGGCCCTTTGGCCCATCGAGTCTGTGCTGACCAGCGATCCCCGCACATTAACACTACCTTAAACACACTAGGGCCTATTTTTTTCACATTTACACCAAGCCAATTAACCTGCAAATCTGTGGGAGGAAACTGAAGATCTCTGAGAAAACCTACGAAGGTCACGGGAAGAACGTACAAACTCTGTACAGACAAGGATCTGGTCAGGATCGAACCTGGGTCTCTGGCGCTGTCAGGCAGTAGTAGCTCTACCGCTGCATCACCATGCTGCCCCTGAAGAATATTATTATAAGAGTATTATTATATATTATATTATTCAGTTATTAACTTTAGAAAGCTGGAATAGCTACGTTTTTCGAGGTGCGAAAAAACTATGCTGAACATATTTAGTTGCCCTTGACACCACCTCAGTCAGATTTCAATGAAATTCTGCTTCATTCAACACATGCTGGATTTGGTTGTAAATTTCCTTAATAATATCGTAAAAGCTGAGTTCACAATGCATGGATGAGAAATTAATACATTAATCCTGCAAAATGTCCTTGAAATTTGGATATTGTAAAAAATGAAGTGAAGCGTGAATATTGTATCCAATTGGTTAAATTGATTTAGCCAGCATTGAGCAAAAAGGCAAAAGTAAGACATTTTGAGTGCAGATGATGAACTTGTCAATTAACTAGAAATTACTATTTATTGTGTTTTTACGCTTGAACCTTTCTAGTCATTAAGCTGCAACTTTATTTCTGTGAAGTACTATTTTCTTCAGATATTTTCCTTCCAAATGCAATCTAATGTGGCAGGGGGATGGGAGCATGAGCAGAGAGACAGAGGGATGTAAAATGATGGAAGAAGCAATAGGTAGCAAGGTGAAAAGTAAAAGTGGCAGGCAGAAAAATCCAGGGCAAAAATCAAAAAGGGCCACTTTTCAACATAATTGTATAAGGGGAAAGTGTGGTGTAAAAACAAGCCTGAAGGCTTTGTGTCTCAATGCAAGGAGCATTCGTAATAAGCTGGATGAGTTGAATGTGCAGATAGTTATTAATGAATATGATATAGTTGGGATCACGGAGACATGGTTCCAGGGGGACCAAGGCTGGGAGCTGAACATCCAGGGATATTCAATGTTCAGGAGGGATAGACAGAAAGGAAAAATAGGTGGGGTAGCGTTGTTGGTTAGAGAGGAGATTAACGCAATAGAAAGGAAGGACATTAGTTTGGAGGATGTGGAATCGATATGGGTAGAGCTGCGAAACACTAAGGGGCAGAAAACGCTAGCGAGAGTTGTGTACAGGCCACCTAACAGTAGTAGTGGAGTTGGGGATGGCATCAAACATGAAATTAGAAATGCGTGCAACAAAGATAAAACAGTTATAATGGGTGACTTCAATCCACATATAGATTGGGTGAATCAAATTGGCAGGGTTGCTGAGGAAGAGGATTTCTTGGAATGTATGCGGGATAGTTTTCTAAACGAACATGTAGAGGAACCAACGAGAGAGCAGGCTATTCTAGACTGGGTACTGAGTAATGAGGAAGGGTTAGTTAGCAGTCTTGTTGTGCATGGCCCCTTGGGAAAGAGTGACCATAATATGGTTGAGTTCTTCATTAGGATGGAGAGTGACATTGTTAATTCAGAAACAAGGGTTCTGAACTTAAAGAAAGGTAACTTTGAGTGTATGAGACGTGAATTGGCCAAGATAGACTGGCAAGTAATTCTTAAAGGGTTGACGGTGGATATGCAATGGAAGGTATTTAAAGACTGCATGGATGAACTACAACAATTGTTCATCCCAGTATGGGAAAAGAATAAATCAGGGAAGGTAGTGCATCCAGTGGATAACAAGGGAAATCAGGGATAGTATCAAAACAAAAGATGAAGCATACAAATTAGCCAGAAAAAGCAGCTTACCAGAGGACTGGGAGAAATTCAGAGTCAAGCAGAGGAGAACAAAGTGCTTAATTAGGAAATGGAAAATAGATTATGAAAGAAAACTGGCAGGAAACATAAAAACGGACTGCAAAAGCTTTTATAGATATGTGAAGAGAAAAAGGTTAGTTAAAACAAATGTAGGTCTCTTGCAGTCAGAAACAGGTGAATTGATCATGGGGAACAAGGACATGGCAGACCAATTGAATAACTACTTTGGTTCTGTCTTCACTAAGGAAGACATAAATGATCTGCCGGAAATAGCAGGGGACCGGGGGTCAAATGAGATGGAGGAACTGAGTGAAATCCAGGTTAGCCGGGAAGTGGTGTTAGTTAAATGGAATGGATTAAAGGCAGATAAATCCCCAGGGCCAGATAGGCTGCATCCCAGAGTACTTAAGGAAGTAGCCCCAGAAATAGTGGATGCATTAGTGATAATTTTTGAAAACTCTTTAGATTCTGAAGTAGTTCCTGAGGAATGGAGGGTAGCTAATGTAACCCACTTTTTAAAAAGGGAGGGAGAGAGAAAACGGGGAATTACTGACCAGTTAGTCTAACATCGGTAGTGGGGAAAATGCTAGTTATTAAAGATGGGATAGCAGCACATTTGGAAAGTGGTGAAATCATTGGACAGTCAGCATGGATTTATGAAAGGTAAATTATGTCTGACGAATCTTATAGAATTTTTCGAGTATGTAACTAGTAGAGTGGATAAGGGAGAACCTGTGGATGTGTTATATCTGGACTTTCAGAAGGCTGTCGACAAGGTCCCACATAAGAGATTAGCATTCAACCTTAAAGCACACGGTATTAGGGGTTCAGTGTTGATGTGGATAGAGAACTGGTTGGCAGACAGGAAGCAAAGAGTAGGAGTAAACAGGTCATTTTCAGAATGGCAGGCAGTGACTAGTGGGGTATCGCAAGGCTCAGTGCTGGGACCCCAGCTATTTACAATATATATTAATGATCCGGATGAGGGAAATTGAGTGCAACATCTCCAAGTTTGCGGATGACACGAAGCTGGCGGGCAGTGTTAGGTGTGAGGAGGATGCTAGGAGGCTGCAAGGTGACTTGGATAGGCTGGGTGAGTGGGCAAATGTATGGCAGATGCAGTATAATGTGGATCAATGTGAGGTTATCCACTTTGGCGGCAAAAACAGGAGGGTAGACTATTATCTGAACGGTGGCCGATTAGGAAAAGGGGAGATGCAACGAGACCTGGGTGTCATGGTACACCAGTCATTGAAAGTAGGCATGCAGGTGCAGCAGGCTGTGAAGAAAGCGAATGGTATGTTGGCATTCATAGCAAAAGGATTTGAGTACAAGGGCAGGGAGGTTCTACTGCAGTTGTACAGGGTCTTGGTGAGGCCACACCTGGAGAATTGCGTACTGTTTTGGTCTCCTAATCTGAGGAAAGACATTCTTGCCATAGAGGGAGTACAGAGAAGGTTCACCAGACTGATTCCTGGGATGGCAGGACTTCCATATGAAGAAAGATTGGATAGACTCGGCTTGTACTCGCTGGAATTTAGGAGATTGAGGGGGGATCCTATAGAGATTTACAATATTCTTAAGGGGTTGGACAGGATAGATGCAGGAAGATAATTCCTGATGTTGGGGAACTCCAGAACAAGGGGTCACAGTTTGAGGATAAGGGGGAAGTCTTTTAGGACCGAGATGAGAAGATCATTTTTCACACAGAGAGTGGTGAATCTGTGGAATTCTCTGCCACAGAAGGTAGTTGAGGCCAGTCAATTGGCTATGTTTAAGAGGGAGTTAGATGTGGCCCTTGAGGCTAAAGGGATCAGGGGGCATGGCAAGAAGGCAGGTACAGGATACTGAGTTGGATGATCAGCCATGATTATATTGAATGGCGGTGCAGGCTCGAAGGGCCGAATGACCTACTCCTGCACCTATTTTCTATGATTCTATGAATCACTGCCAGGTCCACTATAACTACATACAGTGGCTTGCAAAAGTTTTCATACACCTTGAACTTTTCCACGTTTTGTCACGTTACAACCACAAACGTAAATGTATTTTATTGGGATTTTATGTGATAGACCAACACAAAGTCTTTTGGGGTATGTCTCTACCAGCTTTGCACATCTAGGAGACTGAAATTTTTGCCCATTCTTCGTTGCAAAATAGCTCAAGCTCAGTCAGATTGGATGGAGAGCGTCTGTGAACAGCAATTTTCAAGTCTTGGCAGAGATTCTCAATTTGATGTAGGTCTGGACTTTGACTGGGCCATTCTAACACATGAATATGCTTTGATCTAAACCATTCCATTGTAGCTCTGGCAGTATGTTTAGGTTCATTGTCCTGCTGGAAGGTGAACCTCCGCCCCAGTCTCACGTCTTTTGCAGACTCTAACAGGTTTTCTTCCAAGGTTGCCCTGTATTTAGCTCCATCCATCTTCCCATCAACTCTGACCAGCTACCATGTCCGTGCTGAAGAAAAGCATCCCCACAGCATGAGAAGATTGAGGGGTGATCTCATAGAGACTTACAAAATTCTTAAGGGGTTGGACAGGCTAGATGCAGGAAGATTGTTCCCGATGTTGGGGAAGTCCAGGACAAGGGGTCACAGTTTAAGGATAAGGGGGAAGTCTTTTAGGACCGAGATGAGAAAATTGTTTTCCACACAGAGAATGGTGAATCTGGGGAATTCTCTGCCACAGAAGGTAGTTGAGGCCAGTTCGTTGGCCATATTTAAGAGGGAGTTGGATGTGGCCCTTGTGGCTGAAGGGATCAGGGGGTATGGAGAGAAGGCAGGTACAGGATACTGAGTTGGATGATCAGCCATGATTGTATTGAATGGCGGTGCAGGCTCGAAGGGCCGAATGGCCTGCTCCTGCACCTAATTTCTATGTTTCTATGATGCTGCCACCACCATGTTTCACAGTGGGGATGGTGTGTTCAGGGTGATGTGCAGTGTTAGTTTTCTGCCACACATAGCGTTTTGCATTTAGGCCAAAAACTTCAATTTTGGTCTCATCAGACCAGAGCACCTTCCTCCACATGTTTGCTGTGTCCCCCACATGGCTTGTGGCAAACTGCAAACGGGACTTATTATGGCTTTGTTTCAACAATGGCTTTCTTCTTGCCACTTCCATAAAGGCCCAATTTGTGGAGTGCACGACTAATAGTTGTCCTGTGGACAGATTCTCCCAGCTGAGCTGTGGATCTCTGCAGCTCCTCCAGAGTTACCATGGGCCTCTTGGCTGCTTCTCTGATCAATGCTCTCCTTGCCCGGCCTGTCCGTTTAGGTGGACGGCCATGTCTTGGTAGGTTTGCAGTTGTGCCATACTCTTACCATTTTCGGATGATGGATTGAACAGTGCTCCGTGAGATGTTTAAAGCTTGGGATATTTTTTTATTACCTAACCCTGCTTTAAACGTCTCCACTACTTTATCCCTGACCTGTCTGGTGTGCTCCTTTTGCTTCATGATGCCGTTTGTTCACTCATGTTCTCTAACAAGCCTCAGAGGCTTGTTAGAGAACAGTTGTGTTTATACTGAGATTAGATTACACACAAGTGGACTCTATTTACTAATTAGATGACTTCTGAAGGCAATTGGTTGCACTGGATTTTATTTAGGGGTATCAGAGTAAAGGGAGCTGAATAATTTTGCATGCCACACTTTTCAGTTTTTTATTTGTAAAAAAATTTGAAAACCTTATATCATTGTCCTTCCACTTCACAATTATGCGCCACTTTGTGTTGGTCTATCACATAAAATCCCAATAAAATACTTTACGTTTGTGGTTGTAACGTGACAAAATGTGGAAAAGTTCAACGGGTATGAAAACCTTTGCAAGCCACTGTATCTGATATAAAAAGACAGCATCTCTGGAGGAAATGGATAGGTGATATTTTGGGTTGAAACATCGCCTACCCATGTCCTCCAGAGATGCTCCCTGGCTCATTGAGGTACTCCAACACTTTGTGTTCTGTGAAAAATGTCAACATGGGTCTCGACCAGAAACATTAGCCATTCCTTCTCACCAGAGATGCTGCCTGTCCCGCTGAGTTACTGCAGCTTTTTGTGTCTATCTTTGGTTTACACCAGCATCAGCAGTCCCTTCCTACACATGCAGTTCCTTGTGCCTACATATCTAATACAATTGACTTGAATCAAACAAAAAACGGATTTAATTTTAGATGTTCTTTCCCACCTATAAATTTTTGAGTGCAACAGAGAGAGTGAAAAGATAGACACAAGGTGCTGGAGTAACTCAGCAGGTCAGGCAGCATCCCTGAAGAAGAAAGGGTCCCCAGCTAGAAACGTCAACAACCCTTTTTTCTCCAGAGATGCTGCCTGACCCACAGAGTTACTCCAGCACTTTGTGTCTACCTTTGGGATAAATCAGCATCTGCAGTTCTGTGTTTCCACAGAGTGAATGAAAAGACATTTCGGTTGAATGAAATCATACATTTCGGTAATTTGGATTGACTTGTGCAAGTAAAACCCTTTTAAAAATTGCTACATTTTATGTGGTGCAAAGTATTTTGATGAATATCATCAGATACAATCCGAATTTTCTGTTTTGTATCGATGAAAATTTCTTCATATATTGTATACGGCAGGTTTGCGTACAGTACAATACAGGTACCTTGCATTGCACGCGTATTTGATTGATGCATTTTTTAAAATAAAACGCTTGTTCATTTAATATGAAAGTCTAATTTATGCACTCATATTTTTGGAATAACACCTGGCAGCGTAGACGCGTAGATGTTTACTTTACGCATCGTTGAATTGCGTACTGGTTTTCATGACGTAACCCCCGCATCACCCCTGGGGGCGGAGTTGGATACATGGGAGGTGGTCTTGGGGGGGGAGGATGCTCCTCAAACTGTGGAGCATCTTGGACAATACAGTTCACCCCCTCCATGACACACTGGTTAACCTGAGGAGTACCTTCAGCAACAGACTGGTTCCACCAAGATTCAGCACAGAATGCCACAGGAGGTCCTTCTTCCCTGTGGCTATCAAACTGTACAACTCCTCCCCCTTCTGTCGTGGGGTAGACTCACTCCACCTTCCCCCACCCCCCCCTACCTCCCCCGGCCCCTCCCCAATCTTTGCACATCCCCAATCCTGGACTTTCCACTTGTTTTCATGTTTCATGTATCTTGTTGTATTTTACAGTATGTCTGTTGGCAGACCAATTTCCCTCGTATAAACCATGAGGTGCCTGTACTCTGCTTGTGTCTTTTATTCCACCTCGTATGGACAAAGTACAAAAGCAGGCAGCAAATTTATTTCTTCTTGTTCGAATTATTGAAAGGATTATTTATAGTGTTAATTTTATAAATCTGATGTTGTGGTGCAACGAGGGGTTCGTTGAGAGATTCAGCGCTGAAACAGGCCTTTTGGCTCACCGTGTCCGCACCGACCAGCGATCACCGCACATTAAAGGACCTGCCCCACTGCATGAGCTAATTCAAGAGTTTCCCCTGATTCGAACTCGGAGAATTACGGTAATAGCCGCTCGTAGGTCCTCGGGGCTCTCGTGGAAATTTTTCAACATGTTGAAAAATCTTCACGAGTCTTCACAAGCTTACCGAGTTTCCCCGAGTACCTGCCGTTAGCGTTACGAGCCGCTAAGAGACATCCGGAGCTCCGACATACCCACTACGTACATTCTCCATACTTACCACGAGTTTGATATTTTTTTAAACTCTTGAATTGGGAGAGCTCTTGAATTACCTCGTACAGTGGGACAGGCCCTTAACACTATCCTACACACACTAGGGACAATTTTACACATACACCAAGCCAATTAACCTACAAACTTGTACGTCTTCGGAATGTGGCAGAAAACCGAAGATCTTGGAGAAAACCCACGCAGTCACGGGGAGAACGTCCAAACTCTGCACAGACAGCACCCATAGTCAGGATCGAACCTGGGTCTCAGGCGCTGCAAGCGCTGTAAGGCAGCAACTCTATCGCTGCGCCACCATGGCCGCCCTCGGTAAACTTGAGGCATCTAATTCGTTAGATTGATTGACATGCACTGTTGCACAGATTTACATTCAACGGGAAAATGTTTGAAACTTGCGATGAACTAGAAGTAAACTGCAATGTCATGTTCATACCATGGAAGATGACTGCAATGTCCTTTCCAAGCCATCTGCAGTTACACCGCTTAGTTTAGTTTAGTGAAGAGGTTCTGTGTGAAAACATGCTCTTCGGCCCACCAAGTCCATGCTGACCATCGATTCCCTGTACGGTAGTTCTATCCTACAGGCTAGAGAGAGTTCAAACTCCATATGGACGGCACCCGTAGTCAGGATTGAACCCATGTCTCTGGCGCTGTAAGTCGCAACTACTGCTGCACCATTGTGCCGCCAAGTTGTGACGGTGAGGAGGAAGGAGGAGCCAGCGATGGATGACGCAAGAGTAAGGGCCGGTAAGAGAGTGAGCCGGGGTCTTACCGTCCGCGCTCAAAGGGCCGTCTGTGGGAGGCGTTCCTGGGACACCAAGGCTGAAGGTGGCCGGGCGAGGAGAGGGATGACAGTTCGCTGTACGATCTAGGTGGAGGTGTCGGCTGGAGGCCCTACAGCAGCCTGGGGCTCGCCAGAAGACGGGGCACAAGGGCTGGACAAGAGTTGCCATTTACTTTGAAAGTGGCGCCAAAACCTTGCAACTTTTGCATGCGGTCTATCTTGCACGTGGACTGTCTCTGTACACTTTGTACAAATTAGGAGGGTCGAGACCCTTCTTCGGGGGTTTTCGGACGAGATCCTTCAGACTGCCTTGTAAACTAAGTGGATGCAATAACGTAACACTCCAAAGACTTACAGGTATGTAGGTTAATTGGCTTGGTGTATGTGTAAATTGTCCCGAGCATAGTGTTAATGTGTGTAGAAAATAGTGTGATGTGTGCGGGGATTGCTGGTGGGCCAAAGGACCTGCTTCCGCGCTGTATCTCTAAACTAAACTAAAGGTCCTCGTCCGAAAAACATGACCCATTCCTTCTCTCCAGAGATGCTGCCTGTCCTGCTGAGTTACTCCAGTTTTCCATCCACTGAAAGATTCAATGCCACCTGGTTACCGAAGTTTAGTTGTGAATTTATAACCACTAGTGACTGAAGGGTATTCCTGGCATCTGCTCCTTTTGTTTTTACTCTTCCCAGTTATTACTACATATTGCATCCACTTAGTTTACAAGGCAATTTTCTAAGACATCTGATTTGTCTTTAAACTCCAGCTATGCAGAGACCTTTACTGACACAGAGAAGCTGGGTTTGTAATAACCAGTTTAGGATGATGTTTCCATGAGTTTCAATGTAATGTAGACAATATTTCTTGTGATATTAAAAAATATTAATGCAACATTTGTCACTTCTTGGGATAATTGTTCATTCCTCAAACTAAGTTACATGCTGCATAATGTTAAAAAAAGAAATGCTGTTCCACTAAGTTGATTTGAAAACCTGATGTTATATGCAGCTAATCGTGCAACATGTATTAACTCCTTTACCTTTGGCAGTTTAAAGAAAGCCAATTAAGTGGTAAATTGTAAACTGGTAATACATGAACTTAATCTATGACCTGCAGGCATCTGCACCATTTTAATTATTGCCTTTCATTTTTGGACAAAAAAGACAATATTTCCAGCTTTAGTTCCTGACTGTAATGTCCTATCTTTGAAATTGTCTTGCATAACCATTAGGATAGTAATAGAAAGCACATATGGCACCTTGAAATTGGATGTTGATGCCCATGTTTGCCTCGGGTGCAGTGTACTTCTACAACGAGTACTCATCACCTCGGGCAGCACGGTGGCGCAGCGGTAGAATTGCTGTCTTACAGCGCCAGAGACGACTACGGGTGCTGTCCGTACGGAGTTTGCACGTTCACCCCGTGACCTGCATGGGTTTTCTTCGAGATCTTCTGTTTCCTCCCACTTTTACTCCAAAAAGATGTACAGGTTTGTTGGTTCACTGTCTTGGTATAAATGTGAATTGTCCCCAGGGTGTGTCAGATAGTGTTGATGTGCGAGGGTCTCTGGTCGGTGCGGACTCGGTGGGCTGAAGGGCCTGTTTCCGCGCTTTATCTCTACACTTCTTCTTCTTCTGTTTTTTAGACCTGCAGCTCCGTTGAGGCGAGCAAGGCCAACGTGTCATCGACCAGGTCAATCAGATCTCGTTCACCATTCGGTGGCCGGTGTTTAGGGCAACTGGTGACTATGTGCTCCACTGTCTGTGTTGGGTCCCCACACTCGCAGGAGGCGCTGTCCATGAGGCCCCATTTCTTCACCGTTACTCCATAGCGTCCTGTGCCTGTCCTCAAGCGGTTGAAGGTTGTCCACTGCTTTCGGGGCAGGTCCTGGCCAGGGATGTCCATGGGGTCATCGATGTAATGGTGTAGCCTAGATGGTTCAGCCTTCCACTGGTCTCTCCATCTCGTCTTGGCGTATGTCTACACTAAAAACAACGAAACTACTTTTGATCAAGGTTGTTTCCCACTTCTTGCAAAACTACTGCATATTCTAGACAGGTTTGTGATGATTAATGACAGCTAGATGATGGAAAGGCATTATGGAGTACAGCGCTGCACATGAACAAGATTGTATCGTTAACAGAGATCATCCCTCACTTTCCTTTTCCTCAATGTTATTGGAATCTAGGGTCAATATATAATCTAGTGTAGGATGTATGCACAATCCAAATTTTGTTACTTGATGCTGGAAGTGCTAGATATGAGAAGATAGTGAGTTATGATTTTTTTCTGCACTTTCTCTGTGCCTGTGACACTACATTCTGCACTCTGTTTCCTTTCCCTTTGCACAGCCTTTTGTACTTATACCTCCCCCCTCGACTCTGTGAAGGGACCCCAACAGTCCTTTTGTGTTAGGCAGTGGTTCACTTGCATCCCCTGTAGACTTTATTTTTGGAAAATCTGTGACTGTGGAAACAGTCCACCAGCCTTTGGTCACACTCCTAAACAAACCCATCCACGCCGCTTCGATTTCACCATAGTCTACAAAAAGGGCAAGGATATGCACATAGCTGACACGTTATCAAAGGCCCCACGCAAAACCAGCAAACAACAGCCCTCTGAACAGGACCAGTTCTCGGTAATGAAGATCCCACTGAATGCCTAAGCAGCCTGGCAGAGCACACGCTGCTGACGAGACTCTACAATTGCTGTCTTAGAAACATAAAAGCATAGAAAATAGGTGCAGGAGGAGGCCATTCGGCCATTCGAGCTAGCACCGCCATTCAATATGATCATGGCTGATCGTCCGCTATCAATAACCCGTGCCTGCCTTCTCCCCATATCCCTTGACTCCACTAGCCCCTAGAGCTCTATCCAACTCTCTCTTAAATCCATCCAGTGATTTGGCCTCCACTGCCCTCTGTGGCAGGGAATTCCATAAATTCACAACTCTCTGGGTAACAAAGTTTTTTCTTAGCTCAGTCTTAAATGACCTCCCCTTTGTTCTAAGATGTGGCCCTGGATCTGGACTCGCCCAACATTGGGAACATTTTTCCTGCATCTAGCTTGTCCAGTCCTTTTATAATTTTATATGTTTCTATAAGATCCCCCTCATCCTTCTAAACTCCAGGGAATACAAGCCTAGTATTTTCAATCTTTCCTCATATGACAGTCCTGCCATCCCAGGGATCAATCTCGTGAACCTACGCTGCACTGCCTCAATCACAAGGATGTCCTTCCTCAAATTAGGAGACCAAAACTGTACACAATACTCCAGATGTGGTCTCACCAGAGCCCTATACAACTGCAGAAGAACCTCTTTACTCCTGTACTGAAATCCTCTTGCTATGAAGGCCAACATTCCATTAGCTTTCTTCACTGCCTGCTGTACCTGCACGCCAACTTTCAGTGACTGGTGTACAAGGACACCCAGGTCTCGCTGCACCTCCCCCATACCTAACCTAACCCCATTGAGATAATAATCTTCCCCCTTGTTTTTGCCGCCAAAGTGGATAACCTCACATTTATCTATATTATACTGCATCTGCCACGCATCTGCCCACTCACTCAACCTGTCCAGATCACCCTGCAACCTCCTAACATCCTCTTCACTGTTCACACTGCCACCCAGCTTTGTGCCATGCGCAAACTTGCTAGTGTTGCTCCTAATTCCCTCTTCCAAATCATTAATATATATAGTAAACAGTTGCGGCCACAAAACCGAGCCTTGCAGCACTCCACTCGCCACTGCCTGCCATTCTGAAAAGGACCCGTTCACTCTACTCTTTGCTTCTGGTCATCCAACCAATTTTCTATCCATGTCAACAACCTACCCCCAATACCATGTGCTCTAATTTTAGTCACCAGTCTCCCATGCGGGACCTTATCAAAGGCTTTCTGAAAGTCTAGATACACTACATCCACTGGCACCCCATCGTCCATTTTACTTGTCACATAGTAATGTTAAAATTGTACAAGGCATTGGTAAGACCAATTCTGGAGTATGGTGTACAATTTTGGTCGCCTAATTATAGGAAGGATGTCAACAAAATAGAGAGAGTACAGAGGAGATTTACTAGAATGTTGCCAGGGTTCCAGCAACTATGTTACAGAGAAAGGTTGAACAAGTTAGGTCTTTATTCTTTGGAGCGCAGAAGGTTAAGGGGGGACTTGATTGAGGTCTTTAAAATGATGAAAGGGAAAGACAGAGTTGATGTGGATAAGCTTTTCCCATTGAGGGTAGGGAAGATTCAAACAAGAGGGCATGACATGAGAATTAAGGGACAGAAGTTTAGGGGTAACGTGAGGGGGAACTTCTTTACTCAGAGGGTGGTGGCTGTGTGGAATGAGCTTCCAGCAGAAGTGGTGGAGGCAGGATCGATTTTAACATTTAAAAGTAAAGTGGATAGGTATATGGACGTGAAGGGAATGGAGGGGTATGGTCTGAGTGCAGGTAGATGGGACTAGGGGAAAACAAATGGTCGGCACTGACTGGAAGGGCCGAGAGGGCCTGTTTCCGTGCTGTAATTGTTATATGGTTATATGGTTATCCTTAAAAAATTCCAGAAGATTAGTCAAGCATGATTTCCCTTTCATAAATCCATGTTGACTTGGACTAATCCTTTTAAATTCACCCATGTGTCAATTTAAGTTTTGTTGTTGGATAACCTTTCCCTATCTTAACACATTATTCCCCTCAGTGTGCAGGTTTGTGCCCTGTCATTTATACTGTCAGACATGCATCACTTGACCACATGAATGAGTTCATGAGTTTTTGAACAGATATTAATTTTATTTTTACAGTCAGGCTTTTTCTACTGGTTTGACAGAACATTGTTGATGAAGTCTAATTCAATATCAAAGTGATATTTTTTTCCAGAGAGTGGTTGATCCTTCCATCAGCCATGTATGTGCCTTATATTATTTACTTCAATGCTTGAGTTCATCTTTTTATATTGTGTGACATATCGTTAATATATTTTGACGTACCGTGCATCTTGTTGAACATCGCAAGTGATTACAAAAGCTCATATATGTGTCAATGCAGAGTGCACCCGGTGGGGTCCCAACATCTGAAGCTTTGGATTGCCTCGGCGCAGAGGGAGAACAAAGAGGGAAGAGACAGAGACCTTAAGATTTTGCCTTCCATCACAGTGAGGAGGTGTTTGGTGAACTCACTGTGGTGGATGTTAAATTTGTGCTTATTGTGTGTTTTTGTCATTTTTATTGTATGTGTGACTGCAAGGCAACAAAATTTCGTTCAGACGGAAAGGTCTGAATGACAAAATTAAATTAAATTCAAAATTCAATTCAGTTCACTAGTCCTGGGAAGAAGATGTGACTCTTAAAATGTGGACAACCCAATATGATATTGTTGATACAGACTCCAATGACATTGTATTACTACTGAAACAATATTTATCATCGTTGACTGAGATTAATTTGAGATCAGTTTATCTTGGCATCATGTTTTGCATGGACATTGTGCGCCAAAGGGCCAGTTCCAGTGCATTACTAATAGTAAGATTAAACGAGAACTTACCAAGTTCGCAGGTTGATCCTTATTTTATGAGGAGTCGCGGTGAGGGATTTCGTGAAGACCCCGCCAGCACGCATGCGCGACATTCTTCAAAGCAGCGGTGTGGAATCACAGAACGCACCATGACTGGAAATAGTAAGATTAAGATCGTAGAACATACCAGGTGACCTTATGATAGAGGGTGGGAGCGGAGGGCACGAAATCCCTCACCGCGACTCCTCATAAAATAAAGATCAACCTTCGAACTTGGTAAGTTCTCATTTTATCTTACTATTTTACTTCGGAGTCACGTGAGTGACTTCGTGAAGATTTCAAAGCTCTGTGATTTCACGCCCTGGACATCGTCCATGCTATCACACTGCCGCAATACTGATGGAGGAAGGTAGTTAATGCATTCCAGACTGAACAGGCTGAAAAATAATGCACAGTCATTAACACAAATAAGAACAAATCAGAAAACCCCTAATTCCGGGGACAAATCATTGACGGAGCGGCTCCCATCATGGCTTCCGTGAACGTCGCCGGGCCAACCAGCGGCTTATTGTAGAACCGCTGGAAGGTTGCTTCACTGGCCCAGCCCGCGGTGGCGAGGATGTGGTCCATGGGCACCTCCATGGCCCTCGCCGGTGATGTGGATGCAGCCCTGGTAGAGTGAGATTTAAAAAAAAAAAAAAAAATGCTAGTACCAATTCCTGCTGTACCCAACACCGCCCTGAGGCACCTTACGATAGTCTGCACAGTCACCCGGTGATGTGGAGAGTTGTGGCTGACGAGGAGCCCCTGCTCCATCTTCCGGATGGTTCCCGTAGTGCGGATGTAGAGGCGGAGATGGGTGACTATGCAGAGGGTGGCATCAGTGGCCTACGCCCGAAACTCCAGCTGCAGCCCAAGATCCCCAGGCCTGTGCTGCTTCAATAGGTCCTGGACAAAGAAATTCACCTTTGCAGGGGTGGAGACAATGCCATCCAGCCGCAGCTTTTGTAATGCCTGGACTCGTTGAGCTGTAGGCAGTGCCATCAGCATCACCACTTTGAAGGTGAGCTTATTGAGTGGGAACTCTGTCAGAGGAGACCAGCTCCTCAGTAGGGTCAGAACGATCCCTACGTCCCAGGTGATGTTGTATCTGGGCCGTGGAGGGTTGGTGTTAACCACTCCCCTCATGAATTTAGACACCAGGTGGATGAAGCCTATACCGATGTCCAGGTATGAGGATAATGCACTCCTGGCGCTGTTGATGGCACTGGAGCTAAGGCCCGCATCGTAATGAAGGCCCGCTAGGAATTCCAGGACATCAGGGATCGTTGCCGTGTTGTAGGTCGTATTCATACGGGAGCGGAATGTCTCCCACTTCCTGACCTGGGTGAGGCACTGCCTCCTGGTTGATGCTCGGCAGGACGCTGAGATGAGGTCCATAGCTCTTGGTGATATGCCGGCCTTGACGAGCGGCCTCTTTAGAGCCTGCAGGCCAACATGTTTAGGTGACCAGGGCACAGGTGACTGTCCCCCGTAATGGGGTTAGTAATCAATGTGGGATATTTAACTAAACTGAATCCATGGATGTTGCAAGATTTTTAGTAGGCCAGTCAGGTATGATCAAAATGCCAGTTGCAGAATCCATTTGAATTTTCTGCAATACCCGACTGATGAGGCTGAATGGGGGAAATACGTAGTAAAACCATTACCCCCCCAATTGAGAGAAAAACATCCATAGCTCCCCCAGGGTCTGGGTCCCAAGACACATACGGTGGTATCTGTTGGTTCAACCTGGACATAAAGAGGTCAATATCTGGCGTGCCAAAGTGAACTATAATTTGGCACCACATTGAACTACCCGGGTAAATAGGTCGCTGTGATCCAAATATTTCTCTTAATATATGGCACCAGTCCAGATTGTACTTTCCAATTCGTCCCAAGATAACGACCTGATACCACCCATATGAATGATGTAAGCCACCACCGTAGTGTTATCTGTTTGGAGGCGGACATATAAGTGCTGTGAATTAGGACAGTAAGCCCGCAGTCCCTGGAAAACTCCTAACATCTCCAGATGAGTTATCCCTGGTGTCTGGAGGAGGGCGGAGACTCGTGAGGGTCCCATCTGCCACCACAACTGGACACGGTGTCAGTTGTACCCAACCTTGTGCGCTTGCGTCAGTCTGTAGCACGACGGATGGGTTGCTAACAATGATGTGTCTGTGACACTCACTAATAATGTAAATCCACCTTTGTAGCTCAGCTCTAGCGGATTTGGCAACCGTATTTGGAATTTCTATTTCTTCAGTCCCACAGCATTTGCTTGTAATGCTGCTCATATTACTGCAGGCTTGGAATGTGCACCTAATTCTATTTTTATGTATGTAACGGTCCGAATTTGCGCAGCTGAAAACGTAGCTACCAGGTTCCCAATTTCTTTTGCCATTTGTCGGATAGTCGGTACCCTGGCGCAAGCAAGGCTGTAGCACGCTTCTTGTATGTCTAAAGCTGTGTTGGTCGGGATTGTGATCATCAGTAAATTTGTGTCAATGGTGAACCCAGGTAATCCATAACTTGAGAGGGGTTCAGGGTGGATTTGTCTGGATGGGTTACAAACCCTAACGTCTCGAATAAAAATTTGGTCACTGGAACGGCCAGCGTAGCCAATTGGTGGGTCTGTCCCACGCTAAGCATATCGTCTAAATATGCCATGGCGATAGAATTGTTATTGGATGAGTGCCAATATGCTTTTTACTAATTTGGTAAATAGTCTGGGCTGTGGGTAACCCATTGGGTAAGGCTTTGTATTGCCACAACTGTCCCTTCCAGACAAAGTTCAGGAATTTCCTGTGAGATTTTGTGATGGGGACTGTATAGGATGCATCTTTTAAATTGATGCAAACCATAAAGCACCCCGGATAGGTAGCTGCTCAGCTGTTTTGAAGGTAACCATGTGAAGTTGGGATATGGTACAAAAAAGTGTTCAGCAGGGTTAGGTCAATGATAATCCGACTGCACCCCATCTTTTTTGGTTTTCGTAAAGATGTCAGACACAACTCAAGGGGTTCGTGTGTCGTTTTGCCAATCACCCCTTTTGCTGCCAGCCGTAAGATTTCAGCATGTCTCTCCTTTATCTCAATCTGAGCGAGCGTAAAATGCGCCGAGGTTCATGCTGTGTAGGGGGGAAGTTTACCATCACTAATGCTGTGACATAACCGTGAACACTTTGTGAGATAAACGTGGCTGTGGTGATTGCACCCCAAGCACCACGAAATGCTCCCAACCGACCCCCGACTAGTGCGGGTAGAAGTGCTACTGCCTTAGAGGAACCAGACCCCTTACCTCCATGGTTAACGGTGGTCTTGGCGTATGGCGTTTTGGGGGAACGTTGCGGTGGTGTCGTGGCGGTGGCCCCCTCGTCTGATATGGGTGAACTTTAGCCGGTGGAGGTTTCATAAGGCCCTCGGGCTTGGCCTCCTTGTCGAGTTTTGTGACTTGCTTGGAGAGATCTTCCCCAAACAGCTGATGAGGTGGTGGAGTGGTGGAGGAACGGCACAACCCTGCAAATTACGGGTTGAGTGTCGGCCGGATGGAGCTCTTACGAAGGCAGTTAATTTTTGAACTGCGCATTGCAGAGAAGTGCTAGGGTATCCTGCGGCTCGCTGGGCACACTTAATGTGATGCAGTTGTCGAGCGGTTTGATTGCGTCCATGGTGTCAGTGGACTACCTGACCAGGGACTGGTGTGTGTGGGCAGATAGTCAATGGTTCCCGCCAGTTTGGGGTGCAGCGGCTTCCCATTGTGGGTAGCTGTGGCAATTTTACCCCAGTAGGGTCCACACCTAGGACTGGCTCTGCGGCCTCCGGCATCCCTGGTTCGTCATCGTAGTCAGCATCCAGCAACTTCTGGTACGTCTGGCTGGAGAAGGCGATATGCTGGGCGGTCTCCTGGCGTGGCTTGTGGAGGCCCGAGACTCCCGTTCATCCCGGTCCATATCCCGTTGTACTAGTTGCTCCACCAAGAGCCCCAACCTGGCAATGCGACCGTCCCCGCTACTCGCGGCGGACAAGCCGACTTCCCCACGCTCTGCAATTTCTCTGGGGCTTCTACCAGCGGACCACACCTCCATAAGATGCAGACTAGGGTCCGAAGGTAGGTTGTCGTGGGCTACCGCTCCTGCAGGCCCATACGACTCCCGCACGGACTTTCCGCTAGTCGGCCTTCGAGCGGACTGTGGCGGTCCACCTGCCTGGTAGGAGGCAGTGGAGATGAGTCGGCGCCGGTCCCCGGTACCTGGCTCCCCGAAGTCCGTGCAGGCTTACCTCCACTATCGCCCAATTTTACGTGGAGGCGCATGGTCGGCAGCTGCCAGTGCTAAGCTTAACCGACCGTCTACTGCTGCCACCAACGCCCTTGACTGCAGCCTGACGAGGCGTTATGCCGGCAGCACCTGCTCTTGCAGGGCTGCGCGACGCAGCAGTAGTCCTGCCAGACGGCCCTACGGCAGATATCCCTGGCAGTTGTACGTGGCGGAATGCGGCTGCTGAGCTCCTCTGTAGCGCAGCCGTTCCGCGGACTGGTGAGGTCGCTGGCGACGAGCAAAGCTGCTTTCCACGTACCTGTATTGGAATCCTGGGGGATGGGGGCTCGATGTCTGGGTCGGCAGGATCCAGCTCCGGTGCGGGAAGCCCTTCAGGTAGTAAGTCGGGCGCTGAAGTAACGGGAGCGCCCGACTTCCGTATTCTTCACCCCCGACCTTCCCGATGCTGCCGGCGGGTCGCGCAGCTCCGGGGGGAAAAATGGCCTCTGGCCTGTCGGTGACCCGTGGCTCTTGGGAAGGCTGCCTTCCTTCCCGTTCCTCCTGCAACCAACAAAGGTTAGTATACTTACTTTGGCCGGTCTTGTTGAAGGAGCTGGTGGAGAGAGCGCACTCCCCCACCCCCCCAGCTTGTCGATGCAAATGCGCGCGGCGATATGTCACCTATGCGTGCTGGGGGGGTCTTCACGAAGTCACTCACGTGACTCCGAAGTAAAATCTGTGTTCTCTGTTCATTTAGTTTGGTTAAGTTCAGTTTAGTTTAGTTTATTGTCACGTGTGCTGAGGTACAGTGAAAAGCTTTTGTTGTGTGCTAACCAGTCAGCGGAAAGCAATGCAGGATTACAATCAAGCCGTCCACATCATAAGGGGAATGACGTGAACAACATTAAAGGGCCTGTCCCACTTAGGCGACTTTTCAGTGGATTGCGTGCGGCCTTCAAGCTCGCGGCACTCACCTGATAAACCACGAACTGGAATGGCAACCGTCAGAGTGGAACTCACACAAACACATCGCAAAGGTGGGGGCCAGGGAAAGCGGGGGAGCGCTGTCTGAAATTCACACGGTGCACAGCCAAGGTGATACAGACACACACCGTGATGAACGGGAAGGTTAAAGACGGCTAGCACAGTGTACGGTAAGTCCTTTAAAAGAAGGGGGGGGGGGGGGGGATGGGAGTAGGGGGGAGAAAGAGTGGAGACACTTTTAAGAAGCCAGACAACTTTTAATGAGCCGAGATACACAGCTGTGAAGTTTTGCAGGCATTTAACATTACCGGTCGGTTTTCCTTGGTTCTGAAAACCCATGCTTATGTTTTTTCCCCCCACTGAGCTGATGTAAATGCCCGGTCAGCAAAGGAGATTAACTAAAACTACCTACGGCCAGCTCGACTACCTACAACGACAGCGCCTATGACTACAAAAGTATCGATTTTCCCCATGGCAACCAATTTTTGGTTTGCTGCAACCATACTGAGGCCGCGACTAGTCCCAGAATGTGGAACTCCTCTTGACCATGAAGGAGACTCACCAGAGACCACCAGCCAACATGTGGCGACCGTGTGGCGAACATGAGATGAGCGCAGTCTCCTGCACTCGCCTAAAAAGTCGCCTAAGTCGGACAGGCCCTTTAGTGCAAGATAAAGTCCGATTAAAGATAGTCCAAGGGTCTCCAATGAGGTAGATAGTAGCTCAGGCCAACTCTATAGCTGTTGGTAGAATGGTTCAGTTGGCTGATAACAGAGTTGTGAGGCAGCAGACCTACTGGCTGTGCCACATGTTGCCTTATTTAACGATATATTTGAATGGATAAAGAGATTGACTGGGGCATCAAGCAAAATTAAATAGAGTTTCAAAAGAAAATAGGCCTCGAATTGCTTTAAAGGCATGGCATTTGTCATGTTATGGTGTGAATCTTTGATTATAGGTCTACAGTATAGTATAGTATAGTATAGTATGGTATAGTATATATTGTATAGTTTAGTTTAGTTTATTCTCACTTGCACCGGGGTACAGTGGAAAGCTGTTTTGTTGTATACTATCCAGTCAGTGGAAGATTACACATGCTTACAATCAAGCCTTCCACAGTGTACAGATACAGGTAATGATGTTTAGTGCAAGATATAGTCTAATAACATCTGATTAAAAATAGTCCAAAGGTCTCTAATGAGCTAGATGGTAGGCTAGGAATGCTCTCTAATTAGTGGTAGGATGGTTCAGTTGCCCGATAACAGCTGGAAAGCAACTGTTCCTGAATCTGGAGGTAAGCATTTTCACACTTCTGTATCTCTTGCCCGATGGTAGAGTGGAGCAGAGGGATGACGTCCTTAATCATGCTTCACGATGCAGCGTGAAGTGTAGATGGAATCAATGGAAGGGAGGTTGGTTTGCGTGGCGGTCTGGGTGGGCTGTGTTCACACTTCTCTGCAATTTCTTGGATGGAGCTGTTCTCAAACCATGCTGTGATGCATCCCGATAAAATGCTTTCCATAGCACATCTGGAGAAGTTGTTGAGGGTTGTTGGGGACGTGCCGAACTTCTCTAAGCCTCCCAGGGAAGTAGAGGTATCATGGCATTGGTGACTCTGGGCCGTTGGGGGAATCTGAGCTTAATAAACATTGTCAGGTTGAGGCTTTGGGATGTTTTGGGGTGTCAGGATTGGGCATGGGGATTTGGGTTTGTTAATCTGTGTCATAGGCGGCACAGTGGCGCGGCGGGAGAGTTGCTGCCTTACAGTGCTTGCTGTAGAGACCCGGGTTTGATCCCGACTATGGGTGCTGTCTGTACGGTGTTTGCACGTTCTCCCCACGACCACATGTGTTTTCTCTGAGATCTTCGGTTCCCTCCAACGCTCCAAAGACGTACAGGTTTGTAGGTTAATTGGCTTGGTATAAATGTAAAATTTCCCCCGGTGTGTGTGTAGGATAGTGTTAATGTGAGCGGATCACTTGTTGGCGCAGCGCCAGTGGGCCGCAGGGCCTGTTTCCGCGCTGTATATCTAAACTACACTAAATATTAAGAAGCGCTATCAGCTGGATTATTGTAGAGTTATTGCCATATCAATAGCAAATATTCATGAAAGATTGGGGAGTTAGGCATATGGGTATCTGGCACAGTGGGGGAATGAGGGTAGAGTTGAGTAGATGAGCCATGATCTTCCTAAATGTGGGTCAGGCAAGAAGGGCTAGGTGGTCGACTGCTGCTCTTGCCTCCAGTTTACTATTTAGAGTCATACATCATTGAAATAGATCCTTCGGCTCACTGACAATGCCGACCAAAATGCCCCGTCTCCGTTAATTCCTCCTGCCCGGATTTGGGCCATTTCCCTCCAATCCTTCCCCATCCACCTGGCCAAATGTATTTTAAATGTTGTTGTGTGACCTGCCTCAACGACCTCCTCTGGCAGTTCATTCCATACAACCACCACCCTCTGTCTTTCTTGTGCACAATCTTCTGACCATTGGAGTTTATCAAACTCAAGGGGCAAGTACATGGACGAGCCACTCTGACAGTAATAAAATATATTGCCTCGCATCGAATAGAGCTATTAGTCTTGGGTGACAGCCTTCGAGCTTGCAATTTATTTTTGTTAAACATGTTTATTTTCACCTGATCAAGCAAGAGGAATAAGAAATGCTTAAGGGGTTGGACAGGCTAGATGCAGGAAGATTGTTCCCGATGTTGGGGAAGTCCAGGACAAGGGGTCACAGCTTAAGGATAAGGGAGAAATCCTTTAAGACCGAGATGAGAAAGACTTTTTTCACACAGAGAGTGGTGAGTCTCTGGAACTCTCTGCCACAGAGGGTAGTTGAGGCCAGTTCATTGGCTATATTTAAGAGTGAGTTGGATGTGGCCCTTGTGGCTAAGGGGATCAGAGGGTATGGAGAGAAGGCAGGTACGGGATACTGAGTTGGATGATCAGCCATGATCATATTGAATGGCGGTGCAGGCTCGAAGGGCTGAATGGCCTACTCCTGCACCTAATTTCTATGAAAAAAAAAAAAAATCTATGAAAAATAAACGTTTTTTCCTCTCTCTGCACCTATTACAAACATCAATCCTTCTGTTTAAGAAGGAACAGCAGATGCTGAAAAATTGAAGGTAGACAAAAGTGCTGGAGAAACTCAGCGGGTGAGGTAGCATTTATGGAGCGAAGGAAATAGGCAAAGTTACGGGCCAAAACCCTTCTTCAGATTTTTGTCAACCGTCAATCCTTCTGGCTCTTTGCTCATCAGACTTATTTTGAGACAATTAAATCAGTATTAAGCGGTAATACCTTAGCCATTAATTTTTCCAATCAGGCTTGTAAGCCGGAAATGCTGAACATTGCAAGGACGCCTGAGAAATCAAAGGATTTGTTTGTCGTCGAAAGACAACATCATTTTGTTCGTTTTGGAAGCTGTCAGGTGGCTGCGGAAAGCTGTTGAGACCTGTCTGATTCTTTGGTGCTCTTGGTAAATATATGATTCAGGTCGATACAAAATGCTGGAGTAAAGTAGCGGGACAGGCAGCATCTCTGGAGAACATTCCTTCTCTCCAGAGATGCTGCCTGCCTCGCTGAGTTACTCCAGCATTTTGTGTCTATCTTCGGCTTAAACCAGCATCTGCAGTTCCTATCTCCACATGTGATTCTGGTACTCGTACTACTTTAATAGATGAGCTTGCTGTTCCCCTCGTCTTGAGTCCTGTGCTGGGCCTCCTCCACTGTCAGAGTGAGGCCCAACGCAAATTGGAGCAACATCACCTCCTAGTTCGCTTGGGCAGCTTACAACTCAGCGGTATGATATCTTGATTCCTCTATCTTCAAGTAAACTTTGCTTTCCCCCTCTCTCCGTCCCTCCCCCACCCTAGTTCTCTGACTAGTTTCACTGTCCTCCTGATTAAATTTTACTGATTGCGAGCCTCGTTGTCACCTTCCCCTCAACTAACAATTAACCATTCTGTATTTCCTTGATCATTGACTGCTTTGATCTGTCGTTTTCACACCTTCCACATCTGATTAATTTCACTGATTGCATGCCTCGTTGTCACCTTCCCCACAGCTAATTATGAACGAATCTACATTTCCTCGATCATCGCCTGCTTTGATCTGTTGTTTTCACACCTTACCATTCCATATCTCTAGTTTCCCCCTTCTGTGACTCTCAGTTTGAAGAAGGGTCTTGACCCGAAAAGTCACCCATTCCTTCCATCCAGAGATGCTGCCTGTCCCGCTGCATTTCTCCAGCTCCAGGGGTGGCACGGTGGAACAGCGGTAGAGTTCCTGCCTTACAGCACCAGAGAACCGGGTTCGATCCGACTAGTGGTGCTGTCTGTACAAAATTTGTACGTTCTCCCCGTGACCTGCGTGGGTTTTCTCCATGTGCGCCGGTTTCCTCACACACTCCAAAGACGTACAGGTTTGTAGGTTAATTGGCTTTGGTGAAGATTCCAAATTATCCCTTGTGTGTAAGATGGTGTAATGCCCCTGTCCCACTTAGGAAACCTGAACGGAAACCTCTGGAGACTTTGCGCCCCACCCAAGGTTTCCGTGCGGTTCCCGGAGGTTTTTGTCAGTCTCCCTAATGGTCGAAAGGTAAGACCTCCCTGGTGGAATAAAACTGGGTGAAAAAAGGTCTTACTTTCCACTACCTGCAACCTCCGGCAACCACCTTCAACTAGCATCGCAACCGGCTTCGACTAAAAAATTACCGATTATTAAAACGGCAACCTATTTTTAGTCGCGGCCGGTTTGGAATTTTTTGAAATAATCGCCGGAACATAGAAGAAGCGGAAACCACTTTCGACCATTAGGGAGACTGACAAAAACCTCCGGGAACCGCACGGAAACCTTGGGTGGGGCGCAAACTCTCCAGAGGTTTCCGTTCAGGTTTCCTAAGGGGGGAAGGGGCATTAGTGTACAGGGTGATTCCTGGTTGGTGCAGTGTCGGCGGGCTAAAGGGCCTGTTTCTGCACTGTATCTCGAAAGAAGTCATTTTGTATCTATCTTTGGTGTATTTTTAAACCAGCATCTGCAGTACCTTCCTACACACTTCAATATAAGCAGCTGTTTAGCTTTTCTTCATTTTCCTATCACACACTGTACAAGTTTAAGTAAATCACCTGAATCCCTGAGTTCCTTGCTGCAAGCAATAACTCTGCCTTCTGTCCTCAATCACTCTCCAAATACGACCTACCTATCTCAAATTCAGAGAAGAAATACATTAATAATGCTGCTCACTTCTATGATAAAGTTCCAGTCATCAGATTGTTGTTTTCATTTTCTCCCGAGAGAATATATAATTCTCTTTTTATGTAACTAAGAGGCAGCACAGCGGCGCATCTGGTAGAGCTGTTGCCTCACGGCACCAGAGACCCAGGCTCCATCCTGACCTTGGTGCTGTCTGTGTGGACCGCATGGGCTTCCTCTGGGTGCTCCGGTTTCCTCCCACATCCCAAAGACTTTCGGGTTTGTAGGTCAATTGCCCCGAGTGAGCAGGGAGTGGACGGGAAAATGGGTCTAACATTGAACTAGCCTGAACAAATGATCGATTGACGATGTAGACTCAATGGGCTGAAGGGCCAGTTTCCGAGCTGCATCTCTCAAGGAAAACTAAAGGGCCTGTCCCACTTTCACAACCTAATTCACGACCTCTGCCGAGTTTGCCCTTGACTCATACTCGCAGCATGGTCGTCACGAGGTCGTAGGAGGTCGTAGGATGGTCGTAGCAAGCCATGATGCTAGTCGTAGGTACTCGTGGCATCAAGTAGGTCGGGGTGTTTTTTCTCGCCTGATGAAAAATGTCCACAAGCAAAAAATTAGGTGAGTATTAGGTAATTAAAAATTAGGTAATTCACGAAAATATAATTCTCGTGAATTAGGTCGTGAAAGTGGGACAGGCCCTTAAAGCATTGTTTGATAATCATCTTCCAGATAATATTATATTTATTTTGTGGGGAGATAGCATTATTTAAACCTTAATTCTGTATTGTTAAATGGGATTTGGAGAAGGGTTCCCACTGGAAACATCACCTACCCATGTTCTCCAGGGATGCTGCCTGACCCGGTTCATTTGCACCAGCACTTTGTGACTTTTTTTGTAAGCCAGCATCTGCAGTTTCTTGTTTCCACAATAAAATCTGATTATTGAAAGAAAATTAAATTTATCTTAGGACATAAAACAAACTGCTGGAGGAACTCAATGGGTCATCAACATCCGTGGAGTAGAGTGATGGTCTAAGTTTTGGTTGAGATCATGTACCAGGGCACTTATTTTTTTAAACTATTTTTGTACATTTAAATATGAATAAAATACAAATAGTGTAAGGCCTGGATGGAATGGATGTGGTGAGGATGTCTCCACAAGTGGGAGTGTCCAGGAACAGAGGCCATAGCCTCAGAATAAAAGGACGTACGTTCAGAAGGATATGAGGAGGAATTTCTTTAGTCAGAGGGTGATGAATCTGTGGAATTATTTACCACAGAAGGCTGTGGAAGTCAATAGATATTTTTTTAAGTTGGAGATTGATAGGTTCTTGGTTAGTATGGTTACCAAAGGTTACGGGGAGAAGTCAGGATAATGGGGTTGAGAGGGAAAGGTAGATCAGCCATGGTTGAATGGTGGAGTAGACTTGATGGGCTAAAAGGCCTAATTCTACTCCTACATCATGAGACCCGGGTTCAATCCCGTCTATGGGTGCTGTCTGTACGGAGTTTGCACTTTCTCCCTGTGACCATGTGGGCTTTCTTTGGCTGCTCCGGTTTCTCCCCACACCATGCCAAAGGTTGTGGAGAGAAGGCAGGAGAATGGGTTAGGAGGAGATAGATCAGCTATGATTGAATTGGAGTAGACTTGATGGGCTGAATGGTCTAATTCTACTCCTATTCCATATGACCTTATGACTACAAAGGCAAACAAGTTTGTAGGTAAATAGTAAATTGTCCATAGTGTGTGTCAGATAGTGTTAGTGTACGGGGATCGCTGGTGGGTGCGGATTCGGTGGGCCTATGGGCCTGTTTCAACGCTGTATCACTGCACTAAACTAAACTAAATAAACATAGAACGGAAGAATAAACATTTTACATAAGTGTTTTATTTAATCATTGCCACAGCTTGGTTCTGTAAAAAATTAGGTCTTCACATAATCCCAGTGCGAGATAACTAACAGTGCATTGGGCTCTCTGTCATATTACCACCAGCTGTTCCTTTATCAGTCCCAAACCTTAACATCATCTATCACTTGCTTCACAGCAAGGTGCCTTTCAGGCACACTACCATCATTCAGAAGGCAGTGACCCACGATGTCAGGAGACCAAGGATTTATAGATCATTTGGCGTGAGGCAAAGTGACTTGCAAATTTTTTTTTTTTAAACGAAATCGGTCTGGTTTATCTGCAACGAACAACCAGGCAACAGTTAATGCCCTGTTAGGAAAAACATTCATTTATTCAACCGAAAGGTACATCTTGGCTGAAACATTTATAGAAGCGATCATACTATTTTTAGACAAATGCAAACAATATACAATAGACAATAGGTGCAGGAGTAGGCCATTTGGCCCTTCGAGCCAGCACCGCCATTCAAAGTGATCATGGCTGATCAGGCCCAATCAGTACCCCGTTCCTGCCTTCTCCCCATATCCCTTGACCCTGCTATTTTTAAGAGCCCTATCTAGCTCTCTCTTGAAAGCATCCAGAGAACCTGCCTTCGCCGCCCTCTGAGGCAGAGAATTCCACACCCACCACTCTCTGTGAGAAAAAGTGTTTCCTCGTCTCCGTTCTAAATGGCTTACTCCTTATTCTTAAACTGTGGCCCCTGGTTCTGGACTCCCCCAACATCGGGAACATGTTTCCTGCCTCTAGCGTGTCCAAGCCCTTAACAATCTTATATGTTTCAAAGATATACCCTCTCATCCTTCTAAACTCCAGAGCGTACAGGCCCAGCTGCTCCATTCTCTCAGCATATGACAGTCCCGCCATCCTGGGAATTAACCTTGTAAACCTACGCTGCACTCCCTCAATAGCAAGAATGTCCTTCCTCAAATTAGAGTACCAAAACTGCACACAATACTCCAGGTGTGGTCTCACTAGGGCTTTGCACAACTGCAGGAGGACCTCTTTGATCCTATATTCGATTCCTCTTGTTATAAATGCCAACATGCCATTCGCTTTCTTCACTGCCTGCTGTACCTGCATACTTATTTTCATAGACTGATGTACAAGGACCCTCAGATCCCATTGTACCTCCCCTTTTCCCAACTTGACGCCATTTAGAAAGTGAGAGATTATTTAGGATGCGGCAATGGTATTTTGTACAGTCCCACCACCGATTTTCCGGCAACTGGTGGTCCACCAGTCCCCCCCCCCCTTTATTATAGCCAAAATCCTCCCCAGAAGTCTCCCTAAAAAGGTGGTGACTAGACTGGGTAAAGCGGCCGATCTCTGCCTCAACCGCATTACCGTGCCGATCGGCGGGTCCAATTTGGTCCCTGCGGCTAGGGCTCTGGAACTTCGGCTCGGCTGGAGCCGGCACATCCGTTCCAGCTGGTATCTCCAGCGGGCTGGTATCTCCAGCGGGCTGGTATCTCGCCCCCACCCCCCAAGGCTGTGACCTCTGCTGGTTGGGCAAAACAGATAATCCAGAAAGGCTCTGGAACCTAGGGCGATGGACAATCAGCGGTGGGCCTGTACTAATTTTACATTACTCAGAGCACAGCAGAATCGGAGTTTTAGTGCTTTAATAGTTCTTTTCCCATGGAAAGTATAAAGTATAACAGAGATATTATCTTGCTTATCTTGCTTGGGTGGCACAGTTTATATGATTGTGGGCTGGCAACAGTTTAAGAATATCTTAATAATGATATACTATATCTAGCCAGACAAAGAGGTATTGAAAGTCTTGACCGATGGGTCACAGTGTCATAGAGTGATCTAGCATGGAAACAGGCCCTTTGGCCCAACTATCCCACACCGGCCAACATGTCACAGCTACACTTGTCCCACCTGCCTGCGTTTGGTCCATATCCCTCCAAACTTGTCCTATCCATGTACTTGTCCAACTGTTTCTTAAACATTGGGATAGTCCCAGCCTCAACTACCTCCTCTGATAGCTTATGTCATACACTCACCACCCTTGGTATGAAAACGTTACCTATTAGATTTTTATTAAATATTTTCCCCTTCACATTCACCTATGTCCTTTGGTCCTCTATTCACCTAGTGTGGGCAAGAGACTCTGCGCATCTACCCTCTCTGTTCCTCTCATGATATATATACCTCTAAAGAGGGTCCTGCAACAAATAGGAAGTTTAAGGCCCAGTTACTTCAAGAACAGGGTACTGATTGGGGATGTTCAGCCATGATCACATTGAATGGAGGTGCTGGCTCGAAGGGCCGAATGGCCTACTCCTGCACCTGTTGTCTATTGTCGAAGACATTTTTAATAACTTTAGACTTGAATCATAGAAAAGGGTGCACGGGAACGTAGGCTAACAGGTTAAATATTAGCCGAGCAAACAATAAAATAGCACTAGAAGAAACAAAGAACCGCAGATGCTGGTTTATATCAAAGATAGACACAAAGTGCTGGAGTAATTCGGCGGATCAGGCAGCATGTCTGGAGAAAAAGGATGGTTGACATTTTGGATTGGGAACCTTCTTCATAGCTTGGGGGCACAGTCTCTCACTGTCAGAGTGCATGTATGATGTTGTTGGTGATGTCTGGCTCTTAGTGCTGGTCTTTGAAGGAGAAGGGCCCTAACCCAAAACGTCACGCATCCTCTTTCTCCGGAGATGCTGCCCGGCCCGCTGAGATAACAAAGTAGTACATTTTACTATACGTGCTATACTGAGGTACGTGAAAGACATGGTGAGATATACAGTACAAATTACTGACTAATATCATTATTAACCTGCAGACAAACTGGTTGGGTTACTTTCCTGATGCACGGTGGTGCAGCTGGTAGAGTTGATGCCTCACATCAGCAGAGACCCTGGTTTAATCCTGGCATCGGGTGCTGTTTATGAGGAGTTTGCACATTCTTCCTGTGACCGCGTAGGTTTCCTCTGGATGTTTAGTTTATTATTATTATCACATGTGCTACTGTACTGTGTACATGCTTTTTGTTGCATTCAACCAGTCAGAGAAACATGATTACATTCAAGCCATACACAGTATAAAGGGTAAAGCAAACCATGTTCCGGCTTCTTCCCACATCCCAAAGACGTGTGGGTTTGTAGGTTAATTGGCCTCTGTAAAATTGCCCCTAATGTGTACAGAGTTGTTGACAAAGTGGGATAACTGTGAACAAGTGTCAAGAGGTAATTGATGGTCGATGTGCATTCCGTGGGCCGAAGGGCCTGTTTCATTGCAGTCTTCTTCTTGCGTGTGGCGTGCACAGCCCAAAGTTGTAGGACAACTTGTTCTATTTGATCTTATTTGAATGTGCACGCCGGGTTGATTGCATTTGTCGAAAGTTACAATCTTCCACCCCTTCATTCCAGTTATCAAGTGGGATGACAAAGACCAGCTTCAAAGACTATCATTAATGACCCTTCTTCAGACATCACCCATTCCTTCTCTCCAGAGATGCTGCCTGTCCCGCTGACTTACTCCAGCATTTTATGTCTACCTTCGATTTAAACCAGCATCTGCAGTTCTTTCCTACACACTGCCATTAATGATATGTTTTCTTTCTGTTCTTTGTCCTATTATTTTCTACTTTTAATCTTTCTTTCATGACTGACACAATGGTTTCTGTAGTGTTGCAAGATTTGACACAGATACATACTTTATCTAGGACAGATCCAAGTTTTATTTAGCTGACTGCAACATGTAGCCGGAGACAAGATATCAAGTATCCCATAAGGCTTTGCGTGGATATGTTGCTGGTGGGGATGAGATGCTGGGAACCACAGTGAATGAAGGAGATATGAATAACACTTGGTCAGCATTAGTTGAGAATGTAGCTGAGACAGCCTTACAGCCTTGTGAACTATCCCAGTGTAAACCATTGGATCAGGAGCTATCTGGAGGAACTATCTGAGAACTGTCATTCTGTAGGAGAAGCATTTGCTGCGCATAACACAGATAGACGCTTAGTTCAGTTTAGAGATACAGCATGGAAGCAGACCCTTTGGCCCACCGAATCTGCACCGTCCAGCTGTTCTATCCTACACTCTACCCGTACACCTGTTCTATCCTACACTCTAGGGACAACTTACAGAAGCTAATTAACCCAGGTTCGATTCTCACTACAGGTGCTTGTCTGTACGGAGTTTGTACATTCCCCCCGTGACCTGTGAGAGTTTTCTCCGGGTGTTCCGGTTTCCTCCCACACTCCAAAGATGTCCAGGCTTGTAGGTCAATTGGCTTTGATAAATTGTCCCTAGTATGTAGGATAGTGCTAGTGTAAGGGAATCGCTGGTCGGCGTAGAGTTGGTGGGCCGAAGGGCCTATTTCTGCGCTGCATCTCAAAACCAAAAGGAATCTCCAAACCTACATGTCTTTGGAATGTGGGAGGAAACTGGAGCACCCAGAGAAAACCCACGCAGTCACGGGGAGAACGTACCAACTCCGTACAGACAGAACCGGGATCAAATCCGGGTCTCTGGCGTTGTAAGGCAGCAACTCTATCTGCAGTGCCACTGTGCCACCCACTCTAATAATTAAAGAACCAAATGGCTAAGGTAATTGTGGAGAGGCACCAGCAGAAATAAGGGGGTGGGAGATTGCAACCTTCACGTGGTCCGCCCTGTTTTTTGAACGCAATCGACCTGGCGTGACGAACGCAATCGACCTGGCGTGCACAGTCAAATAAGATCGAATAGAACAAGTTGTCCTACAACTTTAGGCTGTGCACACCATATGCAAGAAGAAGAAGCAGCAGAAATAGGAAACATAGAAAATAGGTGCAGGAATAGGTCCATTCGGCTCTTCGAACCAGCACTGCCATTCAAGATGATCATCCTAAATCAGTACCCCGTTCCTGCTTTCTCCCCATTCCCCTTGATTCTGTTGGCTATATCTGACTCACTCTCTTAAACATCCAGTGAATTGGCCTCCACTGCTTTCTGTGGCACGAGAATTTCACTCATTCAAAGAAGCACATTCATGTATGGAAAGGGGAATGGATACATGATTAATGGACCTTTCAGGATCCAGCAATTAGATGTTAGCAGAAGAGAAATAGATGCGCCTTGCTCACTCCTTGAATGAATGACAGCTTTAATGATTGACTTCAGAATCAAGAGAGTCACGGACTGGGTAGATGACAAAGGAAAGCCTTAAGAAGATTGGTGACAAAACTATTAATAAGAAGGGACATCAGACATACGTAGCGACAACCCTGGGGTCAACCATCGCAAGAATGAATGAATGAATTAATGAGTGGTTTATTTCGGTCATACATTAAAAAGAACAAAACTTTACAATCTGTGTGAATATGAACCAACACTGTATCCATTTCACACAACGTTCACATAATCAAGACCGAAAAATGAATAGGCTGAAGCCACAAAGCTTATTTTTGCCTATCCTATACAATCCATAAGATAACCCAGAATATCAGCATTTCAAACGAAAGAAAAAAAATAAAATTTACTCACAATTGTAATCCTTACTTATTTTACATTTTAATCATTTTACATTGTAATCCGTAATCATTTTACATTTTAAGGCTTTTTTGAAACTCAACAGAGAGCTACAAAATTTCAACTCATCAGTAAGCCCGTTCCATAATTTGACTCCCAAAAAGGAGACACTATATTTTACATTGGTTCTCACTTTACATATTTCAAAAATACACAACCCTCTTAAATTATGTCCTTCTCTTAATTTAATTTATTTTTGAATACTAACAGGAAGACTTTTATTCCTAACTCAGAAAAGTATTTCTAATGTCTTTACATGCACAATATCCAAAATTTTTAAGGTACCAGACTTTATGAATAATGGATTTGTAGTTTCACGGTAAGAAGCTTTATGTATTATTCTAATAGCACTTTTCTGGAGTTTAATTATAGGGTCTATATTTGTTTTATATACATTTCCCCAAACTTCAACACAATATGACATAAATGGCATTATAAGAAGAAAAGGACACTGACGTTGAAAAAAAGAGGAAACTGCTACCCTGTCAAAGTGAATTGGCCAAATTCATTTCATATGGGCAGTATTCAAGTCCAAGCCACAAGTCTTGTGCTTTAATGTAAGAAGTGATAAATTGGAAAAGTAGATTAAATGTGAGTTATAGGAAGTCAGTTGCACGCATGCATGTTTAAGCAACTCAAGTGCTAATTAAAAATTAAATTGTACAAAGTTTTGGTTCAGAGTCTCTTTGTCGGTTATGTCAGTCGATGCCCTCGGAAGCAATTGGTTCAACACATTATAACCATATAATAACCATATAACAATTACAGCACGGAGACAGGCCCTCTCGGCCCTTCCAGTCCGTGCCGACCATTTGATTTCCCCTAGTCCCATCTACCTGCACTCAGACCATACCCCTCCATTCCCTTCACGTCCATATACCTATCCACTTTACTTTTAAATGTTAAAATCGATCCTGCCTCCACCACCTCTGCTGGAAGCTGATTCCACACAGCCACCACCCTCTGAGTAAAGAAGTTCCCCCTCACGTTACCCCTAAACTTCTGTCCCTTAATTCTCATGTCATGTCCTCTTGTTTGAATCTTCCCTACCCTCAATGGGAAAAGCTTATCCACGTCAACTCTGTCTATCCCTTTCATCATTTTAAAGACCTCAATCAAGTCACCCCTTAACCTTCTGCGCTCCAAAGAATAAAGACCTAACTTGTTCAACCTTTCTCTGTAACATAGTTGCTGGAACCCTGGCAACATTCTAGTAAATCTCCTCTGTACTCTCTCTGTTTTGTTGACATCCTTCCTATAACTAGGCGACCAAAATTGTACACCATACTCCAGAATTGGTCTTACCAATGCCTTGTACAATTTTAACATTACTTCCCTACTCCTATATTCAATGCTCTGATTTATAAAGGCCAGCACACCAAAGGCTTTCTTTACCACCCTATCTACATGCGATTCCACCTTCAGGGAACTATGCACAGTTATTCCTAGATCCCTCTGTTCCACAGCATTCCTCAATTCCCTACCATTTACCATTCATTTGCATCAACTTTTATCTCAAGATAAATGGCTCCTTTCTCTGCAAGTTTACACTATGCACATAATGTATAGCTACCCAAATCCTTTTATCATTCAACAATCTTGTTCTTTGGCATTAATAGTCCATCATCTTGTGGAAAGAAAAGCAGTGTTAATGTTTGAAGCCAAAAGCCCTTTGTCAGTTTCCACACATGCTGCCTGATGTGTTCAGTGTTCACAATATTTTTTATTTCAGGCTTCCAGTACCCACAGTTCTTTCGAGTTACAGGTAAGAAATTGGTCCTGCTTGGGTCAATGTCACAGGTCATCACAGTGGCACAGCGGTAGAGTTGCTGCCTTACAGTGCCAAAGATCTGGCTTCGATCCTGACTACAGGTGCTGTCCGTATGGAGTATGTACGTTCTCCTCGTGACCGCGTTTGTTTTCCCTGGATGCTCCGGTTCATCCAACACTCCAAAGACGTACCGGTTTGTAGGTTAAGACGTACTGGCTTTGGTTAAAATGTTAAATGTATCCTAGTGTGTAGGATAGAACTAATGCACGCGGTGATCACTGGTCGGTGTGGGCTCGGTGGGCCGAAGGACCTGTTTCTGAGCTGTATCTTTAAAGTCACACTATAATCACCTGAGTTACACAGTTATTCCAGCTTTAGCTGCCACTACAATTATTGTTGCATATTCACTCTGGCGCAATGAGAAGTCCACTCTGATCTTATTTAGCTCAGTTTAGAGATACAGCGCGGAAACAGGCCCTTCGGCCCACCGAGTCCGCACTGACCAGCGATCTCCCGCACATGAACACTATCCTATACCCACTAGGGATGATTTTTACATTTACCAAGCCAATTGAGCTATAAACCTGTACGTCTTTGGAGTATGGGAGGAAACCGAAGATCTTGGAGTAAACATATGCGGTCACGGGGAGAACGTCCAAACTCCGTACAGACAGCACCCGTAGTCGGGATTGAACCCGGGTCTCCGGTGCCACAAGCGCTGTAAGGCAGCAACTCTACTGCTGCGCCACCGTGCCGCTTAACTTTTCCAAATCTTTCTTCCGATTGATTCACCAAGGCACACCAGACGGTCAAGGCTTATAGTGGAGTGGTTCTTGGATGTCTGATTTAGTTGAACACCTCTTTCCAATCTAACTTCAATACGATGAACCAAGCTTTGCCTATCTACGATGGTTGGTGAGTGTTATCAGTGGCAACAAGTTGCTGCAGAGAAACAAAGTGCCAGAGGAACTCAGCGGGTCAGGCCGTATCTGGAGAGGGAACTGGACTGCCAATGTTTTGGGTTAGGACCTTTCATCTGGACTGAAAAGGTAGAGGGGAGGTAGACAGTATAATGTGGTAAGCAAGAAGTGGCATGTATTTCAGTTTAGTTTATTGTCACATGTACCGAGGTACAGTTAAAGCTTTTGTTGCATGCAAATCAATCAACGGAAAGACAATACATGATTACAATCGCGCCATTTACAGTGTATAGATACATGATAACGGAATAATGTTTAGTGCAAGATAAAGCCAGTAAAGTCTAATCAAGGATAGTCCGAGGATCAACAAAGAGGTCGATAGTAGTTTAGCACTGTCCTCTAGTTGTAGTAGGATGATTCAGTTGCCTGATAACAGCTGGGAAGAAACTGTCCTTGAAACTGGTGGTGTGCATTTTCACATCTACACCTTTTGCATAATTGGGAGAGGGGAGAAGAGGGAGTGGCCAGGGTGCGACTCGTCCTTGATTATGCTGCTGGCCTTGCCGAGGCGGCGTGAGGTGTAAATGGAGTCAATGGAAGGGAGGTTGGTTTGTGTGATGGTCTGGGTTGCGTCCACACTTTGCTGCTATTTCTTGCGGCCTTGGAAGGAGCTGTTCCCAAAATTGATCGATCCGGGTGATGGGCGGGTGGGGGGGGGGGGGGGGGGGAGGGGGGCATGGATTGGTGGATGGAGTCAGGTTGGGCAGAGAGGGGTGCAGGAAGCACCCATATAGCTCCAGATTCTGGTCTCTGCAGTCTCTTGTGTCTTAATATTATAGTGATCCTGCATTGTTGGTCAATGCGCAGGTCAGGCAGCATTTCTGAGAGCTGAAATGTCACCCATTTCTTCACTCCAGAGATGTTGCCTGTCATGCTGAGTTACTCCAGCATTTTGTGTAACCCTGGTGTCTATCTTGTTACTTGCGTGGCTGTGCCAACTTGCTCTTTGCAACATTGTTTTGATGTGCCTAAATATACATTCATGCTCTTGTTCTTTTCACTAGTTTTAATGTTGTCCTATTCACTCCCTATCTGTGGGCTGCCTTCATGCCTTGGGACTGAAAGATACTGTATTTGACTTTTAAACTATTCAGTTTTAAGGGTGAAGTGTTAATAAACCAAACTGGCATGTCAACAATACAATTGGAGGTGATATCTTGCCAACTACTCTTTGATCAGATGACAGTGGAATTTTTCTACATGACAACTGAAAGCAATTCATTTTCTAATAGCGGTGAACATAATTATACATCAAGCAAAATGACCTAAAATATTAATAAACCTGTCATCATGGTGTCAGGTCACAATGTTTCAGACTTAACTCAAATTGCAGCAGACAGTATCTTCATTGGAAAGAAAAGTAGTTTTTACATCCGAAGCATTTATTTCTCTGATGTGCGATGTATTCATTGCCATTTGCTGCTTCTTCTTTCACACCAGCAGATTTCAAAGCTGAATTGTTTATACTGGTGAATGTGTCTAGTACGGTGGCAGGATGGCACGGTGGCGCAGCTGTAGAGTTGCGGCCTTACAGAGCTTACGGCGCCACAGACCCGGGTTCGATCCCGACTACGGGTGCTGTCCGTACGGGAGTTTGAATGTTCTTCCCGTGACCGTGTGGGTTTTCTCCGAGATCTTCGCTTCACTCACATAGAAACATAGAAATTAGGTGCAGGAGCAGGCCATTCGGCCCTTCGAGCCTGCACCGCCATTCAATATGATCATGGCTGATCATCCAACTCAGTATCCTGTACCTGCCTTCTCTCCATACCCCCTGATCCCTTCAGCCACAAGGGCCACATCCAACTCCCTCTTAAATATGGCCAACGAACTGGCCTCAACTACCTTCTGTGGCAGAGAATTCCACAGATTCACCACTCTCTGTGTGAAAAACGATTTTCTCATCTCGGTCCTAAAAGACTTCCCCCTTATCCTTAAACTGTGACCCCTTGTCCTGGACTTCCCCAACATCAGGAACAATCTTCCTGCATCGAGCCTGTCCAACCCCTTAAGAATTTTGTAAGTCTCTATGAGATCACCCCTCAATCTTCTAAATTCCAGCGAGTACAAGCCAAGTCTATCCAGTCTTTCTTCATATGGAAGTCGTGCCATCCCAGGAATCAATCTGGTGAATCTTCTCTGTACTCCCTCTATGGCAAGAATGTCTTCCCTCAGATTAGGAGACCAAAACTGTACGCAAAACTCCAGGTGTGGCCTCACCAAGACCCTGTACAACTGCAGTAGAACCTCCCTGCTCTTGTACTCAAATCCTTTTGCTATGAATGCCAACATAACATTCGCTTTTTTCACAGCCTGCTGCACCTGCATGCCTACTTTCAATGACTGGTGTACCATGACACCCAGGTCTCGCTGCATCTCCCCTTTTCCTAATCGGTCACCATTCAAATCATAGTCTACCTTCTTGTTTTTGCCACCAAGTGGATAACCTCACATTTATCCACATTATACTGCATCTGCCATGCATTTTCCCACTCACCCAGTCTATCCAAGTCATCCTGCAGCCTCCTAGCATCCTCCTCACAGCTAACACTGCCCCCCAGCTTCGTGTCATCCGCAAATTTCGAGATGTTGCATTTAATTCCCTCGTCCAAATCATTAATGTATATTGTAAATAGCTGGGGTCCCAGCACTGAGCCTTGCGGCACCCCACTAGTCACTGCCTGCCATCCTGAAAAGGACCCGTTCACTCCTACTCTTTGCTTCCTGTCTGCCAGCCTGTTCTCTATCCACATCAATACTGAACCACCAATACCGTGTGCTTTAAGTTTGTATACCAATCTCTTGTGTGGGACCTTGTCGAAAGCCTTCTGAAAATCCAGATACAACACATCCACTGCTTCTCCCTTATCCACTCTACTAGTTACATCCTCAAAAAATCCAATAAGATTCGTCAGACATGATTTACCCTTCGTAAATTCATGCTGACTTTGTCCAATGATTTCACCACTTTCCAAATGCGCTGCTATCCTATCTTTAATAATTGACTCTAGCAGTTTCCCCACTACCGATGTTAGACTAACTGGTCTGTAATTCCCCGTTTTCTTTCTCCTTCCCTTTTTAAAAAGTGGGGTTACATTAGCTACCCTCCAATCCTCAGGAACTATTCCAGAATCTAAGGAGTTTTGAAAAATTATCACTAAGGCATCTGCTATTTCTGGGGCTACTTCCTTAAGTACCCTGGGATGCAGCCTATCTGGCCCTGGGGATTTATTTGCCTTTAATCCATTCAATTTACCCAACACCACTTTCCGGCTAACCTGGATTTCACTCATTTCCTCCATCTCATTTGATCCGCGATCCCCTGCTATTTCCGGCAAATTATTTATGTCTTCCTTAGTGAAGACAGAACCAAAATAGTTATTCAATTGGTCTGCCATGTCCTTGTTCCCCATGATCAATTCACCTGTTTCTGACTGCAAGGGACCTACATTTGTTTTAACTAATCTTTTGCGCTTCACATATCGATAAAAACTTTTGCAGTCAGTTTTTATGTTTCCTGCCAGTTTTCTTTCATACCCCATTTTCCCTTTCCTAATTAAGCCCTTTGTCCTCCTCTGTTGGTCTCTGAATTTCTCCCAGTAGGCTGCTTTTTTCTGGCTAATTTGTACGCTTCATCTTTTTCTTTGATACTATCCCTGATTTCTCTCGTTATCCACGGATGCGCCACCTTCCCTGATTTATTCTTTTGCCATACTGGGATGAACAATTGTTGTAGTTCATCCATGCAGTCTTTAAATGCCTTCCATTGCATATCCACCGTCAACCCTTCAAGAATCAATTGCCAGTCCATCTTGGCCAATTCACGTCTCATACCCTCAAAGTTACCTTTCTTTAAGTTCAGGACCCGTGTTTCTGAATTAACAATGTCACTCTCCATCCTAATGAAGAACTCAACCATATTATGGTCACTCTTGCCCGAGGGGCCACGATCAACAAGGCTGCTAACTAACCCTTCCTCATTACTCAATATCCAGTCTAGAATGGCCTGCTCTCTCGTTGGTTCCTCCACATGTTGGTTTAGAAAACTATCCCACATACATTCCAAGAAATCCTCTTCCTCAGCACCCCTGCCAATTTGATTTACCCAATCTATATGTAGATTGAAGTCACCCATTATAACGGTTTTACCTTCATTGCATGCATTTCTAATTTCCTGTTTGATGCCATCCCCAACTCCACTACTACTGTTAGCTGGCCTGTACACAACACCCACTAGCGTTTTCTGCCCCTTAGTGTTTTGCAGCTCCACCCATATCGATTCCACATCCTCCAAGCTAATGTCATTCATTTCTATTGCGTTAATCTCCTCTCTAACCAGCAACACTACCCCACCTCCTTTTCCTCTCTGTCTATCCTTCCTGAATATTGAATATCCCTGGATGTTCAGCTCCCAGCCTTGGTCACCCTGGAGCCATGTCTCCGTGATCCCAACTATATCATAATTATTAATAGTTATCTGCACATTCAACTCATCCATCTTATTACGAATGCTCCTCGCATTGAGACACAAAGCCTTCAGGCTTGTTTTTACAACACTCTTGGCCCTTTTACAATTATGTTGAAAAGTGGCCCTTTTAGATTTTTGCCCTGGATTTGTTTTCCTGCCACTTTTCACCTCACTACCTATTGTTCCTATCCTCATTTTAAACCCCTCTGTCTCTCTGCTCACACATTTAAGAAACCCTCCACTTCTTATTCTCCGTTTGTTACTTTTTTCTTCTTTCCTCCCAACGTGTTGCGTCTGACTGCTTCTCTTCTCTGCCTCCTGCCTCACAAACGGACTACTTGCCTTCTCTATTTGAGTCCCTCCCCCCAACCGATCTAGTTTAAAGTCTCCCCAGTAGCCTTTGCAAATCCAAATTCCAAAGACGTACAGGTTTGTAGGTTAATTGTAAAATCGTTCCTAGTGTGTGTCGGATAGTGTAAGTGTTCGGGCGATCGCTGGTCGGCGTGGACTCGGTGGGCCGAAGGGCATGCTTCTGTGCTGTATCTCTAAACTAAATCAAAACCCATACTGAGTCATTTCTCTGGTTGGTTGCAGGGTTCCAACCATGTCAACAATTCTTATACTGTAGGGTTTAATTTGTATTGACTGAGTTAGAAATAATTGTGTGTACTGGTGAATGTGTCTAGCTTTCGTGCTGCTTCCGCGATGCAGTTTGTTTGCAAGGCTGGTGAGATACTGTGAAAATAATTGCAGAACAACCAAGCTGCTGATATTTGTGGAGTATTCCGAGTCACTCGGGGGCCATTAATTTGATTATACCTTTTCCTCCCAGCAGGTGACAGCAGGTGAGTAAACAAAATAGGAGAAGGAAATCAGAGTTCAATAGATATCCATTAGTCATAGAGTCATAATGTGATACAGTGTGGAAACAGGCCAACTGGCTCACACCAGCCAGCATGCCCCATCTACACTAGTCCCACCTGCCTGCACTTGGTCTGTATCCCTCCAAATTTGCCCAATCTGTGTCCCTGTCTCTCCACATCACCGTCTATATCTCTCGTTTCCCTGATCCCTGACCAGTCTGAAGAATGGTCTCGACCCGAGACGTCGCCTATCTCCTTCGCTCCTTAGATGCTGCTGCACCCGCTGAGTTTCTCCAGCCTTTTGTGTACCCTCGATTCTCCAGCATCTGCAGTTCCTTCTTTAACACTATGTCCCTGTCTAACTGTTTCTAAAACGTTGGGTAGTCCCAGCCTCAACTACCTCATCTGTCAGCCTCTTCAATGCACCCACCACCCTTTGTGTGGAAAGGTTATCCCTCAGATTCCTGTTAAATCTTTTCCCCTTCGCTTTAAACCTGTCCTCTGGTCCTCGATTTCCCCTACCCTGGGCAAGAAACTCTGTGCATCTACCCGATCTATTCCTCTCATGATTTTATACACCTCTATAAGATCACTCCTCATCCTCCTGCACTCCAAGGAATAGAGACATAGCCTACCCAACCTCTCCCTACAGCTCACACCCTCTAGTCCTGGCAACATCCTCGTAAACGTTTGTATTGTCACATTTGGAATTAAACATTACACAGTGAAATTAATTTTGCATGTAGTGATACCGGCGGGGTCATGTGTGGCACAGAAGGCTGTAGAGGCCACGTCAGTGGATATTTTTAAGGCCGAGATAGATACATTCCTGATTAGTACAGGTGTCAGAGGTTATGTGGAGAAGGTAGGGGAATGGGGTTAGGAGGGAGAGATAGATCAGCTATGAATGGCTGAGTAGACTTGATGGGCCGAATGATCTAATTCTACTCTTATTCCTTATGACTTTATGGTACCACGTGTTCTGATTCCCACGTGTTCTTTCTATGGGAGCGGCTCCCGATCCTCTCCAGTGCCCACGACCGGCTCACCCCGTGAACTGTCGTCCTTCTCTTCTCCTTGTCGGCCATCTTGTGTCCTGGCGGTCGACCTCCTTGCAGCCTACCTAAAGGCGCTGGAGGCATTAGCCCGGCTCACCCTCCCACCGGCGCTTGCTCCACACGTTCATTGCAGATAGCGACTCCATTCCTAGTCTGACAAACTTTCGGGAGGGGAGTTTATGCATTCGAGGGTCCTCCATGTGAGTTTGGCCGCCCGACAAAGACTCTACGCTGGTTTGGCTTCACGACAAAGCCCCCAAACGCGTTTGACCTCCTCGGCAGTGAAGTGCTGGGGAAAAACTTCAAGGAAATACTCAGTTGTCAAGGTTCAATTTTAATGTTCCAGGCTAATGCATCAGGAATTTAAACATTGATATTCATTAACACTTCTGCTATCCTTTGAGATAATGAGATGATATGGTTTTCAAGATTCAAGATTCAAGATTCAAGAGAGTTTATTGTCATGTGTCCCAGATAGGACAATGAAATTCTTGCTTTGCTTCAGCACAACAGAATTATAGAAGGCATGAATACGGAACAGATCACTGTGTCCATATACCATTATATAAATATATACACACATGAATAAATAAAACAGATAAAGTGCAAATAAACAGATAATGGGCTATTGGATAAATGGCCGCTCCAGACACTCCGGGCCGCTGAGAGTGTTCACCCGACGCCAGAACTCCATCATCTGGCGAGTGGGCCTGAAGCATCGGGTTGCCACAGTGGCGACTGCAGAGGCCTCAATAGGCCCGACTATGGGTGAACTGGGGATGGCACTGGACTTTGCTGCCTTCCCCCACAGTGGGAACCATTGTGGGAGGATGTTTTTATGTTTAATGTTAAATTCTTTGATGTTGTGTCTTATCTTTATTTATGTGCCGCGATGGCAAGTCAAATTTCACTACAACAATTGGTGCATGTGATAATAAATGTCCTTTTGTCCTTTGGTCCTTTTGTATTAATGTTCAGAGTTTTACCACTTTCAGTCCATTTATGTACCTTCTGTACATTTGGGATACATGGAATGCAGATATAATAGGATCATCATTTTAATATCTGCATTTCCGTGTGTGCTTGTGTGCTGTAGAGCCTTAAACACACTGAACATCATGAACAGCAGGAAGCATAATAAAGAAAATCCTACCAACTTATATTCTGCTGATGAAAATCGAAATTATTTTGTGTGATGCCAAAAAATAATTTAATATCCGTTGTATGAGAAAAATTATAGAAAAGTAACCCGACAGAAATTAGAACGCTGAGCATTGGATGACAGGTATTTAGTTGCTATCTTTTTACAGAATAACTTGCCACTTCCTAAGGTGAAATATGCTTTGTTATCCATTTGGCATAAGTTTAAATCAGTGTGTTGATAACAGATCCAAATTTAGTTCTTGTTATGTTTCATTTTTGAGTGCAGATGAGAAATCCAGTACCACCTGACATTTGCCCAAATTTGCGCTCCATTTCATTTAACGTTGAAGTCCTTTAATGATTGTAGAACTCTGGAGACGTTATACAAAGAATATTGAACAGGGTGGCAACAGTGGTGCAGCGGTAGAGTTGCTGCCTTACAGCGCCGGAGACCAGGGTTCGACCCTGGCTAAGAGTGCTGTCCGTACGGAGTCTGTACGTTCTCCCTGCGAACGCGTGGGTTTTCTCCAGGTGCTCCGGTTTCCTCCCACATTCTAAAGATCAGCAGGGTTGTAGGTTAATTAGCTTCTGTAAATTTTACTTAGTGCGTAGGATAAAACTTAGTGTATAGGATAGCTGGTCTGCGCTGACTGGGTGGGCCAAAGGGCCTGTTTCAACACTGCATCTCTAAACTAAACTACAGTAGGTTGGACAACAGGTTCTGACCATCAAGTCTATGCCAACTCGCAGGGCTGCCCTATGGATCTTATTTCCCATATTATTTCCATGTAATCCATGTAATCTTTGTACCTTTTCGTACCTCTTGTCTCCCTCTTCCCTGACTCGATCTGAAACATCAGCTATTCCTTTCCTCCAGAGATGCCAGCTGACCAGCTCAGTTACTCCAGCATTTTGTGTTTACCTACAGTGTAAACCAGCATCTGCAGTTCTTTCCTACACTCACTGTTGCTGTTCACTCTGCAGCATCAGGTATCAGGCCTTGGAGAGTCAGGTCATAGAGTCATAGAGTGATACAGTGTGGAAAGGTCCTTCGCCCCAACTTGCCCACATCAGCCAACATGTCCCAGCCAGCATGTCCCACCTGCCTACATTGACCCATATCCCTCCAATATCCTATCCATGAACCTGTCCAACTGTTTCTTAAACGTTGGGATAGTCCCAGCCTCAACTACCTCATCTGGCAGCTTGTTCCACACACCCACCACTCTTTGTGTGAAAAAGTTACCCCTCAGATTCCTATTAAATCTTTTCCCCTTCTCCTTGAACCTCTGTCCTCTGGTCCTCGATTCCCCTACTCTGGGCAAGGGATTCTGTGCATCTACCGGATCTATTCCTCTCGTGACTTTATACATCTCAATAAGATCACCCCTCATCCTCCTGCGCTCCAAGGAATAGAGTCCCAGTCTACTTAATCTCTCCCTATAGCTCAGACCCTCTAGTCCTGGCAACATCCTCGTAAATCTTCTCTGTATCCTTTCCAGCTTGACAATATATTTCCAATTACATGGTGCCCAGAACTGAACACAATACTCTAAATGCAACTTCGAAACTCAATGTGCAGTTAATTCACAACAGAACAATTGAATTCATACATGCAGCAGCAAAACAGTAAACACAATGCACATAGATTGTATGATAAACTCCATCAAGTAGCATATAAAGCATTTAATTATTCCATATACTATTTCTAGCCTATGGAGCCTCGACAATAATCGGAAATGTGTTTATGGCATGACTGTATTGCCAAGTGACAATTATTAGAGAGATGAACAACACTCAAATAGACTTGGCAAAATTAATGAATGTGCTAAAGAATGGCAGATGGATTTTAATGTGGATAAATGATGGTAAATGTGCACTGGAACAGAAGATATTAACAAAACTGCAGAAGGCAATGAAATGGATTGTAGTTATTAATGATCAGCTAAAAAAAGTAAGCAAAGTACTTCTAAATATATCTATTTACAGACTGAACTTCCATTTTAGAAAGCTTTTCACAAAACTACATAGAACATAGAACACGGAAATGTTCAGCATTGGAATAGGCCCTTCGGCCCACAATATCTTCGCCGAACATGATGGCAAGGTAAACTAATCTCATCTGCCTGAACATAATCCATTCCCTACATGGCCATGTGTCTATCTAAAAGCCTCTTAAACACGCTAGTCGTCGACATTTCCACCAGGGAAACAAAATTCTGACTCTCCCCTTTTGCTAGAGTTGCTGCCTTGCAGCGCCAGAGACCCGGGTACGATCCTGACTATGGGTGCCTGCCTGTTACAGAGTTTGTACGTTCTCCCCGTGACCGTGTGGGTGTCCGCCGAGATCTTCGGTTTCTTACCACACTCCAAGACATACGGGTTTGTAGGTTAATTGGCTTGGCATAAATGTAAATTGTCTCTAGGATAGTGTATGTGCGGGAATTGCTGGTTGGTGCGGGCTCAGTGGGCTGAAGGGCCTGTTTTGGTGCTGTATCTCTAAATTAATCTATGCCTCTCATAATTTTATATACTTCTCTCAGGCCTCCTCGCAACCTCTGGCGTTTCAGAGAACGTTTCCATCCAACCTCTCCTTATAGATAATACCCCTTAATCCAGGTATTGTCGCATTATTAATTATCCAGTAAAGAATTGAATGTTTTTAAGGTCAAGCCTTCCTTTGGAACTTTACAATGAGGCATCCATTCATTCCTGCAATCAGCTATTTTAAACAAGCCTATTGATTCAAGAGTGAAGAATCCATATTTTGTTATTGGCATTTGACAAAATGTGTCTATTTCCCTTCACTGATCCATCAACTTCCTCCAGTACTTTGCCTTCAAGATTACATCAGACTCTTGTGATTTTTCTTAATTTTTTATTGTATGATTTCAAATCCCATTTGTTCTTGAATTTGGTTTCAACGGTGGAAATAAATAAAAGTTATCATTGGAGAAGCAGTAGTGTTATAGTCACTGAAGACAGACACAAAATGCTGGAGTAACTCAGCGGGTCAGGCATCTTCTCTGGAGAAAAGGAATACGTGATGTTTCGGGTCGAGACCCTTCTTCAGAACCTACTCCTTTTCCCCAGAGATGCTGCCTGACGCGTTGAGTTAATCCTGCTTTTTGTGCCTATCTTCAGTTTAAACCAGCATCTGCAGTTCATTCCTACAGGTGTTATAGTCACTCCCTGGGTAGTTTATCGAGGCCAACATTTGTAACAAGATGGACACGAAAAGAAGAAGAAATATATACCATTTTGTTTATAATGTACGCAAATGTTAACAGATTAGCTGCCTACAAAGACTTTTAAAGGGATTAATTTAGAATTTGCAGCCAGAGTTTGTTTAGCTGTTTAAAGTTTGCAGCCGTTTCAATACAAATATCAATCTAGGGCGGTACAGTGGTGCAGCAGTAGAGTTGCTGCCTCACCACCGGGTGGCGCCAACAATGGCTGCCTTGCCAACAGCCTGTCTGTCCCTTCCTTTCTTGTTTATAGTATGTGTTAAATTTACGTTTTAGTGTTCCTTAGCTTGTTTTATGTGGGGGGTGGGAGGGGTTGGGGGAAACCTTCTTAAATCTCTTAGCTTGACGGAGATGTATCTCCGTAGTGTATCTCCGTCCACATTGCGGCCTAGCATCGTGGAGTTAGCGGCCTCTGCTGGAGATCGACTTCGAGAGCTCCAACTGCTGGAGCCCACGGGACTTAACATCGTGGAGCTCGTGGTCCCTGATTAGAGACCGACTTCGGGAGCTCCAAGCCGCAGGAGCTACGACCGCCCCGATGCGGGAGCTTCGACCGCTCCAACATGGGAGGTTAGATCACCCTGGCTGCGGGAGCTTTGATCGCCCCCAACTGCGGATGGTTCAACTGCCCTGAACGCGGGGAGAATAAAGAGGGAAGAAGATTAAAATTTATTGCCTTCCATCACAGTGAGAAATGTGGGGAATCTGCCATGGTGGATGTTTAGGTTAACTTTTATATAGTTGTGTGTCTTGTTGCTTTTATTAGTATGGCTGAATGGTAAATTGAATATCACTGTACCTTAATTGTGACGTGACAATAAAAGACCTTTGAACCTTACAGCACCAGAGACCCGCTTTCAATCTTGACTACGGGTTCTTGTCTGTATGGAGTTTGTACGTTCCCCCTGTGACCGTATGGGTTTTCTCTGGGTGCTCCGGTTTCCTCCCACATTCCAATGACGTACAGGTTTGTGGGTTGATTGGCTTCTGTAAATTATGCCTAGTGTGTAGGATAGTGCTGGTGTACGGGGTGATCGCTGGTCAGCGTGGACTCGGTGGGCCGAAGGGGCCTTTTTCCGCGCTGTCTCTAAAGTCTAAAGAAAGTGTTGATGGTTTTGGATTTGTTTTTGAATTTGGCAGAAATTACAGTTGTCAGCAGAATTTTTGGATTGATCTATTCTTCAAGAAAGTGTACATTGTTATAACATTTTTGTATATCAGGACTTTTTGTATATCAGAATATTTAGTTATTTTGTGCAAGGAAACCACAGTGACGCAGTTAGACCTACTAAACCTCTGTGCAAGTCGGGCTCCAGATTCACCTTGACCTCTTTGCTTTGTTTGATTTTATTCCCTAACTTGTGACTAAGTAACAACAATACTGCCAGTGCTAACTTGTGGGAACTGGTTCAAGAAATATTCCAGCAGGGAATTATATCCAGCATTTTGTTGACAGACTTCCTGTCATTCCATCTGCTTCAGTTCTGTTGGCAGACATCTACTAAATGTTGATTTTTACAGAAAACAAAATGTAGTTTTGGGGGGAGGGGGAGTGTGGGCGGAGTGTGGAGAGGGGTGTGTGTGTGTGGGCGGGATGGGGTTGTGGGGAGGGGTCTGTGTGGGTGGGGGTTTGTGGGGGGAGAGGGGTGTGTGGGCATGGGGGAGGGTGGTGGGGGTGGGGGGGTTGCAGGGGGAGTGGGGTGTGTGGGTGGGCAGTTGTTATGGGAGGAGGGGGTTGCGTGGGTGGAGGGTCGGGGGGTGTGGGGGAGAGGGGGTGTGTGGGAGAGGGGGGGTGTGGGGCGAGAGGGGGTGGGTGGGGTGGGGGAGTGGGTGTGGGGGCTATGTGGGGGAGGGGGTGTGTGGTGGGGTGGGGAGGGGTAGCTGTGGGAGGCGCGTTGTGTGGGGGAGGAGGAACCTTCAAAATTTTCACAACTTTTTAACTATTTCACCGATCGGAACCAAACTTATTTGACTTGTAGCAGGGGAGAATGGTGATTAAGGTGGCAAAAAATCGTAGCGCTATGGGGGAGCATTTTTGTGCAAATGTTATTACAACGCAGACAGGAAATGGTCAAGATGAGAGTTTTAGTAATATACTAGACAAAGTGGGACCTGTTGGGAGGGCTGGTCTTCCAACGCAATATTCCACCTCGCCACCAATTCCAATATTGGTGGCCAGTGGGGGGGGGGGGGGGGGGGCTTTCTGGGGTGCTAGTATGGGTGTTGTGGGCCAAAGGGACTGGTTTCCATAGGGCTAATATGGACATTGTGGGCCGGATGGATTCTTGGGCTGGCAGCTCAGTCACTCATGCCTGGTGGGCTGGCAGCACAGTCACTCAAGCCTGGTGGGCTGGCAGCTCAATCACTCAGGCCTGGTGGGCTGGCAGCTCAGTCACTCAGGCCTGGTGGGCTGGCAGCTCAGTCACTCAGGCCTGGTGGGCTGGCAGCTCAGTCACAGACCTGGTGGGCTGGCAGTCAGTCACTCGGGCCTGGTGGGCTGACAACTCAGTCAGTCAGGCCTGGTGGGCTGGCAGCTCAGAAACTGCCAGAAATTCTGCCCAAAACAGGTGAGAGACTTTGTGTGAGAGCGAGAAGGGGAAATGTTGAAGAATCAATTTTAGACATTTTTCATCTTTTTCTGCAGATCACAGCAATGAAGGAGGAAAGTTATCCTGGCCTGGATCTCACAGGGAGCCAATGAAGGGAGGGAGAAAAATACTGGGGCGAGGTTTAATATGATTTTTCCTGGCCTGGCACGGGTCTTTAGGGCCAAAATGCTCCTCCTGGGCTAATATGGGCACTTCGGGCTAAAGAGACTGGTTTCTCGGCTAATAGGGGCCTTGTGTGCTGAAATTAGTAGTTTCAGGCAGGCCAAACAACTCATTTCATTTCCATTTCAATTTCAAGCACAAGGCAGGCCAAACAGCTTATTGCATTATCATTTCACTTCCATTGCCATTGCAGTTTCAAGCACAGCGCAGGCCAAGCCAAACAGCTGGTTACATTTTCATTTCACTTCCATTGCCATTGCAGTTTCAAGCACAGGGCAGGCCAAACAGCTCATTGCATTTTCATTTCACTTCCATTGCCATTGCAGTTGCAAGCACAGGGCAGGACAAACAACTCATTTAATTCTTATTAAGGGCAACAAATAATTTATTGCAAGCTAATTGCAGACTCACAGTTCAGTTGATTCACAGCTTAGAATGCGAGTCATGGCCTCTCCCTCGTGATCTTGCAGAGTGACTGAGCCATGTCCAGGCATCCGGGATTTTATAGTCCTGGCCCCCTCCCCCCCCCCCCGGAAGGGGTGTTACCTTCACCATGGTGACTGGCGAGAGGATCACAAGGTTTTTTAAACACTCATAACTTTTTTATTTTTCATCGATGCGAAAAATCCACATGGCCTCCTCAGCGGAGGAGGACTGAGTAAAATGGCTAAAAATCACAGCGATGTATGGTAGCGTTTTTTATAAAATCAATATACGGCGCAGACAGGAAGTGGTCAAGATGACACTTTTAATTATACAGATAGATAGAAGATAGAAAGGATAATTAATTAGATTTGATTTGATCCCATGGCAGCATTGCATAGAAAAGGGATTAACTTTGATGTTTTTAATCTCTTAAGGCTGCCTTCACAGTTGAAGCAAATAAAAACTTGTTTAGTGCTGCTTTCAGCACAAGTAGAAAGAGTGGGGATATTTTTCTACACCCTTTCATAGAAACATAGAAACATAGAAATTAGGTGCAGAAGTAGGCCATTCAGCCCTTCGAGCCTGCACCGCCATTCAATATGATCATGGCTGATCATCCAACTCAGTATCCCGTACCTGCCTTCTCTCCATACCCTCTGATCCCCTTAGCCACAAGGGCCACATCCAACTCACTCTTAAATATAGCCAATGAAACTGGCCTCAACTACCCTCTGTGGCAGAGAGTTCCAGAGACTCACCACTCTCTGTGTGAAAAAAGTATTTCTCATCTCGGTCTTAAAGGATTTCCCCTTATCCTTAAGCTGTGACCCCCCTTGTCCTGGACTTCCCCAACATCGGGGAACAATCTTCCTGCATCTAGCCTGTCCAACCCCTTAAGAATTTTGTAAGTTTCTATAAGATCCCCTCTCAATCTCCTAAATTCCAGAGTATAAACCGAGTCTATCCAGTCTTTCTTCATAAGACAGTCCTGACATCCCAGGAATCTGTCTGGTGAACCTTCTCTGCACTCCCTCTATGGCAATAATGTCCTTCCTCAGATTTGGAGACCAAAATTGTACGCAATACTCCAGGTGTGGTCTCACCAAGACCCTGTACAACTGAAGTAGAACCTCCCTGCTCCTGTACTCAAATCCTTTTGCTATGAAAGCTAACATACCATTCGCTTTTTTCACTGCCTGCTGCACCTGCATGCCTACTTTCAATGACTGGTGTACCATGACACCCAGGTCTCGCTGCATCTCCCTTTTTCCTAATCGGCCACCATTTAAATAATAGTCTGCTTTCCTGTTTTTGCCACCAAAGTGGATAACCTCACATTTATCCACATTATACTGCATCTGCCAAACATTTGCCCACTCACCCAGCCTATCCAAGTCACCTTGCAGTCTCCTAGCATCCTCCTCACAGCGAACACTGCCCCCCAGCTTAGTGTCATCCGCAAACTTGGAGATATTGCCTTCAATTCCCTCATCCAGATCATTAATATATATTGTAAATAGCTGGGGTCCCAGCACTGAACCCTGCGGTACCCCACTAGTCACTGCCTGCCATTGTGAAAAGGACCCGTTTACTCCTACTCTTTGCTTCCTGTTTGCCAGCCAGTTCTCTATCCACATCAATACTGAACCCCTAATACCGTATGCTTTAAGTTTGTATACTAATCTCTTATGTGGGACCTTGTCGAAAGCCTTCTGGAAGTCCAGATATACCACATCCACTGGTTCTCCCTTATCCACGCTACTAGTTACATCCTCGAAAAATTTCACAAGATTCGTCAGACATGATTTACCTTTCGTAAATCCATGCTGACTTTGTCCAATGATTTCACCACTTTCCAAATGTGCTGCTATCCCATCTTTAATAACTGACTCTAGCAGTTTCCCCACTACCGATGTTAGACTAACTAGTCTGTAATTCCCCGTTTTCTCTCTCCCTCCCTTCTTAAAAAGAGGGGTTACATTTGCTACCCGCCAATCCTCAGGAACTACTCCAGAATATAAAGAGTTTTGAAAGATTATCACTAATGCATCCACTATTTCCTGAGCTACTTCCTTAAGTACTCTGGGATGCAGCCTATCTGGCCCTGGGGATTTATCGGCCTTTAATCTATTCAATTTACCCAACACCACTTCCCGACTGACCTGGATTTCACTCAATTCCTCCTTTGACCCACGGTCCCCTGCTATTTCCGGCAGATTATTTATGTCTTCCTTAGTGAAGACGGAACCAAAGTAGTTATTCAATTGGTCCGCCATAGCCTTGTTCCCCATGATCAACTCACCTGTTTCTGACTGCAAGGGACCTACATTTGTTTTAACTAACCTCTTTCTCTTCACATATCTATAAAAAACTTTTGCAGTCAGTTTTTATGTTCCCTGCCAGTTTTCTTTCATAATCTATTTTTCCTTTCCTAATTAAGCCCTTTGTCCTCCTCTGCTGGTCTCTGAATTTCTCCCAGTCCTCTGGTATGCTGCTTTTTCTGGCTACTTTGTAGGCATCATCCTTTGCTTTGATACTATCCCTGATTTCCCTTGTTATCCACGGATGCACTACCTTCCCGATTTATTCTTTTGCCAAACTGGGATGAACAATTTTTGTAGTTCATCCATGCAGTCTTTAAATGTCTTCCATTGTATATCCACCGTCAACCCTTTTAGAATTAATTGCCAGTCAATCTTGAATTAATTGCCGGCCAATTCACGTCTCATACCCTCAAAGTTACCTTTCTTTAAGTTCAGAACCATTGTTTCTGAATTAACAATGTCACTCTCCATCCTAATGAAGAACTCAACCATATTATGGTCACTCTTGCCTAAGGGGGCACGTACAACAAGACGGCTAACTACCCCTTCCTCATTACTCAAAACCCAGTCTAAAATAGCCTGCTCTCTCGTTGGTTCCTCTACATGTTGATTTAGATAACTATCCCGCATACATTTCAAAAAATCCTCTTCCTCAGCACCCCTGCCAATTTGATTCACCCAATCTATATGTAGATTGAAGTCACCCATTATAACTGTTTTGCCTTTGTCGCACGCATTTCTAATTTCCTGTTTGATACCATCCCCAACTTCACTGCTACTGTTAGGTGGCCTGTACACAACACCCACCAGCGTTTTCTGCCCCTTAGTGTTTTGTAGCTCTACCCATACCGATTCCACATCCTCCAAGCTAATGTCCTTCCTTTCCATTGCGTTAATCTCCTCTCTAACCAGCAACGCTACCCCACCTCCTTTTCCTTTCTCTCTATCCCTCCTGAATATTGAATATCCCTGGATGTTCAGCTCCCAGCCTACGTCACCCTGGAGCCATGTCTCCGTGATCCCAACTATATCATAATCATTAATATCTATCTGCACGTTCAACTCGTCCACCTTATTACGAATACTCCTTGCATTGAGACACAAAGCCTTCAGGCTTGTCTTTACAACGCACTTACCCCTTATACAATTTTGCTGAAAAGTGGCCCTTTTTGATTTTTGCCCTGGTTTTGTCTGCCTGCCAATTTTACTTTTCACCTTGCTACCTATTGCTTCTACCCTCATTTTACACCCACCTGCCTCTCTGCTCTTGTACCCATCCCCCTGCCACATTAGTTTCATGGAGGCTGTGATAGTAGGATCAGATGAGGTTGGTCATTCATCTGGAGGGAGAGATAGATCAAGTCACGATTGAATGGCAGAGTAGGCTTGATGGGCCACATGACCTGATTCTGCTCCTATCACTTATGAACTTATGAAGATCCTCAAATCTTTGTCCTCTTTCCCCCTTATCCACCCATCGCACCAAAGGATCATATATCAATACCTCGTGCGGTTGGAACATAAAAAGCAATGTCTTATATAGATTGCATCATTCTTTGCAAAACTCACTACGTAAAATAAGATGTCCAAACTTCTTGTCTACTTGTCCTTAAACTGTGGCCTCAGAACTCCCAACAAATGACTACATGAGCACTGTTTGCAGTTCAGTAAGAGAAGATTCATCACAGTGAAAACAATATTGACTCTTAGTGCCTTCTCCCATTTCAGTTTGTAAGTATTGATGGATGTCATTTTGCCTGGAATCACCGATATCATCAATCACTCTTTTTCTTTGCACTTCACGTGGTCCATAACCAGATCTCAGTAGAAAAGATTGATTAAAATAATGAGAGATAGGAGTTAGCCATGTGTCCCCTCAAACCCGGTTTGCTAATTGCTAAAACAGGCAGATCCTGTTTTGAAGATAAAGATAAAATGCTGGAGTTACTGAGCGGGAAAGGCAGCATTTCTGGAGAGAAGGAATGGGTGACGTTTCGGGTCAAGACCCCCCGAAACATCGCCCATCGAACAGTCAGTTCCTTAACTTAAGGAGTGTGACTACTGCTTCTAGACACATCAGGGAAACTTTATCAACTTTCTTTTATTTCGTCAAGTCCCGAAAGGATTTTGTATGTTTCAGCGAGATCACTTCTCATTCTGCTGAACATGGGTGGCACGGTGGCGCAGTGGTAGAGATGCTGCCTTACAGCGCTTGCAGCGCCGGAGACCCGGGTTCGATCCTGACTACGGGTGCTGTCTGTACAGAGTTTGTATGTTCTCCCTGTGATCGCATGGGTTTTCTCCAAGCTCTTCGGTTTCCTCCCACACTTCAAAGACGTACAGGTTTGTAGATAAATTGTCTTGGTAAATGTAAAAATTGTCAGTGTGTGTGTGGGATAGTTGATATGCGAGGACTCGGTGGGCCGAAGGGTCTTTTTCCATACTGTATCTCTAAACTAAACTAAACTCAAGAATATGTGGTTAAATCGCTCGTCATCGCACATGAATGCTCGCCCCCGAAGACCGGGGATCGGAAGGAGGAGAGAGTCAGCGACAATGGTGGACGCTGGACAAAGGGTCAGTAGAGGGAGGTCTGGGGGTGGGGGGGGGGGGAGGATTCTAACTTCCCACGCCTTCAAAGTTGGCCGTGGGTGGCTCACCCCGGGGCATGAAGGATGAAAGACCAGAGAGGAGAGGGATGGCTCACTGGCGAAAGGTATGAGGGGGAGAGGCGGTCAGGCAGTCAGGCTGAGGACGGGCTGCATAGAGGTGGTCGGGCTGCTGAGAAGGGCGGCACGGTGGTGCAGCGGTAGGGTTGCTGCCATCCAGTGCCAAAAACCTGGGTGCAATGCTGACTGCGGGTGCTGGCTGTATGGAGTTTGTACGTTATCCCCGGGACCGCGTGGGTTTTCTCCGGGATCTCTGGTTTCCTCCCACACTCCGAAAACGTGCAGGTTTGTCGGTTAATTGGCTTGGTATAAGTGTAAATTGTCCCTAGTGTGTGCAGGATAGTGTTAGTGTGTGGTGATCGCTGATTGGCGCGGAGTCGGTGGGTCGGAGGGTCTGTTTCCGTGCTGTATCTCTAAACTGAACTAAGCAAAGAGGGACCCGGGGGAGCGCCAAAAACAAAAAGGGGCCATTGGAACTATAATTAGTACTTTGTAACTTTGTCGGCGCCAGATACGTGGCGATTCTTTGCGTACTTTTGTTTTCGTTTTAGGTTCACCACAGAAATAGACCCTTCGGCCCACCGAGTCTGTGCCGACCAGTGATCCCCGCACATTAACACTGTCCTACTCACACTTGGGAAGATTTACACTTATACCAAGCCTTCTTTGGCGTGTGGGAGGAAACCAAAGATCTCTGGGAAAACCCCACGCAGGTCACAGGGAGAACGGACAAACTCCGTACAGACAGCACACGTAGTCGGGATCGAATCTGGGTCTCCGGCGTTGCAAGGTAACAACTCGACCGCTGCACCACCGTGCACCTAATGGTATGTAAAGCTTTTCACTGTACATAGGTACATATGACAATAGAGTATTATTGAATTGAATTGAAACCCCTTCCACACACACACTACCCAAGCCAACAATCAATCTGACGAGCTTTCTCGGCCTCCCACAAGTAAAATGTTGAACCGTAAACTATATTTCAGGTGTGGCCCCATATAATTGCATCAAGACATCATTATGCTCATGTTCAAATCCACTTGTATTAAAGGCCAACAAATTGTTAGATTTTCTAATTGCCTCTGCGTCTGAACATTAACGTTCAGTGATTCTCGTACACTGACACTGTGATCCAGTCGAACGGCAATACCCTTTCAATCTGTCATTATTTAAAAAAATATTCTGTTTTGTCTAATTTTTTGTCCACAAAGTTGGGTGATCTCATGTTTTTCCGCATGATATTCCATCTGCCATATCGTTACCATTCACTTAGCCTGGGCTATACCTCTCCAACAGGTGGCACGGTGGCGGAGCAGTAGAGCTACTGCCTTACAGCGCCAAACACCCGGGTTCAATCCTGACTATGGGTGCTGTTTGTACGGAGTCTTTATGTTCTCCCCATGACCTATGTGGGTTTTCTCCGAGATCTTTGGTTTCCTCCTAAATAGAGTCATAGAGTCATAGAGTGAAAGTGTGGAAACAGGCCCAACCTGCCCATACTGGCCAATATGCCTCAGCTATGCTAGTCCCACCTGCCAGTATTTGGCCCATATCCCTCCAAACCTGTCCTATCTATGTACCTGTCTAACTGCTTCTTAAATGTTGGGATTGTTCCTGCCTCAACTACCTCCTCTGGCAGTTTGTTCCATACATCCCCCACTCCTTGTATGAAAAAGTTACCCCTCAGATTCCTTTTAAATCTTTTCCCCTTCACCTTAAACCTATGTCCTCTGGTACTCGATTCATCTGCAGGTAGATGGGACTAGGGGAAAACAAATGGTCGGCACGGACTGGAAGGGCCGAGAGGGCCTGTTTCCATGCTGTAATTGTTATATGGTTATATGGTTATCTACTCTGGGCAAGAGACTCTGTCCATCTACGCGATCTATTCCTCTCATGATCTTATACACCTCTATAAGATGATCTTATACTCCTCACCCTCCTGCACTCCAAGGAGTCCCAGCCTACTCCTCAGGCCCTCTGGTCCTGGCAACATCCTCATAAAGAGGTACGCTCCAAAGATGTACAGGTTTGTAGGTTCATTGGCTTGGTATGAATGTGAAATTGTCCCCAGTATGTGTAGGGTAGTGTTAAGGTGCGGAGATTGCTGGTAATTGTAGACTCGGTGGGTCGAAGGGCCAGTTTCCACGCTGTATCTCTAAAGGAAAACTTAACTAAGAATACATAAACATAATAGATAGACACAAAATGCTACAGTAACTCAGCGGGTCAGTTGGCATCTCTGGAGAAAGGGAATAGGTGATGATTCGGGTTGAGACCCTTCTTCAGACCGAGTCAGGAGAGAGGAAAACAAGAGGTATGTAAAGGTACGGAACAAATCAGAGCCGGCACCGATGGCCAAGGAGCCCACAATGGTCTATTGTTGGCAGAATGACCGGTAGCGCAGTGGTAAATTTGCTGCCTTACAGCGCTTGCTGCGCCTGAGACCTGGGTTCGTTCTTAACTGCGGGTGCTTGTCTGTACGGAGTTTGCACATTCTCTCCATGACCGCGTGGGTTTTCTCCGAGATATTCAGTTTCCTCCCACACTCCAAAGACGTACAGGGTTGTAGTTTAATTGGCTTGGTATAAATGTAAATTGTCCCTATTGTGTGTAGGGTAATGTTAATGTGCGGGGATCACTGGTTAGCGTGGACTCAATAGCCTATTCTGCGCTGTATCTCTACTAAACTAAACTAAATTAAACGATAAATTAAACTAAACTAAGCTACTGAGTAGGGAGGGAGAGGAGGGAGAGCGGCCCAGTAAGGGGCGGTGGGGGAGGGAGAGAAGCCTGGTGATGGAGGGGGGGTGAAGGGTAGGGACTGGCCCTAGGAGTGGAGTTTGAGGGTGGAGAAAGTGGAGATAAAGGGGGAGAGAGAGAGACATAGAGGGGAGTGGGGATGGGGGAAGGGACAGCAGGCAGTGAATACAACTAATGGCATGTTGGCCTTCATTGCGAGAGGATTTGAGTTTAGGGGCAAGGAGGTCCTACTGCAATTGTGCAGGGTACCCGGACGGGACATCGAAGGACGTGAAACCGAAGCCAGAAAGCGGAGGCCAAGATACCCAAAGTGCATCACGCGGAAAGGACACGAAGCGGGAAGTGCATCACGCTGAAAGGACATGAACCTGAAAGGACACCACGCCGCAAAGAAAAGATGCAGAATGGACATGACGTAGAAAAGGCGCCGAACGGACATGACGTCTCTCAGGAGACGGGATTGGTCCGACACCTTGTCAGTCATCGACAACAGTCAGCGATTGGTCCAGACCCCCGGCGACCATCACATCACTGGCCGGGGGGAGCCGGGAGGGTGGGGGGGGGGGGGAGCTTGACCATGTGTTTGTAAAATGGTGGCATTGACTCCAAGCTGCTGCGATTGCCACAGAAGCTTTTCGACGTCATGTTCGTTCGCAGTCAGATTTTAAGCAATCTGACACCGAACGCACATGATGCCGAAATGATAATAGGTATGAAACACTGAAACACTTTAAAAAATCTATATTTTCTGCTGTACCTTGTTACATTTTGAAATAGTTAAAGTGTTGTACCTTGTACGTCTCCGGGGACGGGATTGGTTCGACACCTTGTCAGTCATTGACAAAGGTCAGCATTTGATCCAGACCCCCGTGGCGTCCATCACATCACCGCCTCTGTGGCGATCGCAGCAGCTTGGTGTCGCAGCCACTACAAACGCAAGCTCATGCTTCCCCCCCAACCCTCCCGTCTCCCCTTGGCCAGTGATGTGATGGACGCGGGGGTCTAGACCAATCGCTAACAAGGTCTAGGACAAATCCCGTCCCCGGAGACGTCATGTCCGTTTGGCGGCTTTTCGACGTCATGTCCGTTCTGCGTCTTGTCTTTGCGACGTGGTGGCCATTCAGTTTCGTATCCTTTCGGCATCGTGTCCGTTCGGGTTCGTATCCTTTCGGCATCATGTCCGTTCGGTATTCTGGCTTCCACTTGTTGGCTTCAGCTTCTTGTCCTTCGACATCCCATCCGCACACGGTTGTACAGGGCCTTGGTGAGACTGCGCCTGGAGTATTGTGGGCAGTTTAGGTCTCCTAAATTGAGAAAGGACATTATTGCTATTGAGGGAGTGCAGCGTAGGTTCACCAGGTTAATTCCCGGAATGGTGGGACTGACTTATGAGGAAAGAATGGGTCGACTGGGCTTGTATTCACTGGAATTTAGAAGGAAGAGAGGGGATTTTATAGAAACATATAAAATTCTTAAAGGATTGGACAGACTATTTGCAGGAAAATGTTCCTGACGATGGGGGAGTCCAGAACCAGGGGTCACAGTTTAAGAATAAGGGGTAGGCCATTTTGGACTGAGATGAGAAAAAACTTCTTCACCCAGAGTTGTGAATCTGTGGAATTCTCTGCCACAGAAGGCAGTGGAGGCCAATTCACTGGATGTTTTCAAGAGAGTGTTAGATTTAGCTCTTTGGGCTCACAGATGATGTCCTAAGAGTCTTATGGTGAAAAAGCAGAAACAGGGTACTGATTTTAGATGATCAGTTATGATAATATTGAATGGCCTATTCCTGCACCTAAATTTCTCTGTTTTTATTTTTCTATGTTTCTTCATTTACTGAATACTCATTATCTGTTTGGGTGCATATGAACATTAGTGCATGGTGTTTTACATGTTACATTTTTTTATTAAAAAAAACTAAATTAATTCACACTAATTTCAGTCAACTGGCAATTTCTTCTTTGCAGAATGAAAGCTGATGAAACAGATTTTATAATGTGTTGTTTTAGTTCATTCCATTGCGTTGTATATCTCAGAGCTAACAAATACTTCACTGGGTCAACTAGGTATGTTACAAAACTTACCTTTAGCGGCGCTCCAGTTCTGCCACTGCCCGTGTGCGCGACTTTGGCGCCTTTGAGAGGGGGGGCGGGTTTAAAATGCGATTTTTCTTCAGACTATTCAAATCAATTTTGAACAGGCTTTTTAGATGCTGAAGAAAAATCGCTTCGACTGCCGTTTTATTAAGTTTATTAAAATTAGCGCTGGAAAAATTAAAAGCAGGAGGAAATTAAAAATCATCTTCTAAAGCTGTCAACGCCGACAACGGGATCGATCTTATGTAGGGGACAAAAGAAGGTACACAGTTTATTTTTACATAAAAACGTGCTTCTTAGGAAGCCTTTAATCAAAATTTCATGTTGCGAAAAGGTGACTTAAAAAATATACGAACCGGCAGTATTTTTCCTGTCGATTTAGGGGTTAAATTCACCGCAAACCGCAACGTTCCAATCCATCGCGTTCCACAAAAACCCACTTGCAAGTTGATTTAAATGGCCATTAATTTACGGGAATTAAACACTACATTCCTTCCATGTATGCTTGAATAAATTCATGACAATGAGATTTAAAAATCATGTTATATTGAGAATTCTTGTGTGAATGTTATTTGGACACTTAGGCTTTTAAAAAATGTTAACCTTTTCTTAAGAAATGGATAGATGTTTAGATTTAGTAATTGAATTTTGTAATTAGTTACAATTAGGTAACTAACTAATTATATGTTTTAATTTCAGGTCATCCAAGTAATATTGTTTCATATTTGTTTCAGAATGCTTCAATCTATAATAACTGAAAATTTCATTGAGTTCTCTTAATTCTCAAATTTATGGGCTTTTGACTGTCCTCGATCACAGCTTTTGTGTTAAGTCAATGGAAAAGCAATAGGGAACAAGATGCTAATTTCTGAGTATGAAAATGGCTATAACTTTTTAAATACTGAAGATATGAAAGTGAATTAGGTGTCAAATTAAACTTCTTTTTATGCTTTATCTGATGGGATAAATTGCAGACCTGATTTTTTAAATCTCAAAATTTTGTAACATTGCTAGGTCAACATGTGTATTTCATTTGGTCTCGACCTGAAACGACACCTATTCCTTTTCTGCAGAGATGCTGCCTGACCCGCTGAGTTACTCCAGCATTTTGTGTCTAACCAGGGATAAGGTTTGGAATACACGGTTTTCTCACTAATCGGGAATGTATCACTAACAGTCTACCTTTTATTCTGTTCGGTTTTCCAAAGGTATGCTTGAAAAATAATACAAGGTCTGCAATACAGGGTATGCAATTCCAGGTGTGCCTCAGACAGGCAAAACTCTCCATTGAAAACATTAATCAGATAATTCATCCTATTGTCAGATTTTGGGACAGTAAAGAGTGAGGAAGATTATGCTGAGATGTGTAGGAAGGATCTGCAAATGCTGGTTTAAATCGAAGATGGACACATAAAACTGGTGTAACTCAGTGGGTCGGACAGATTGACCTATGATGAGAATTTGTCAGCACTGGGCCTGTACTCGCTGGAGTTTAGAAGAATGAGGGGGGGACCTGATTGAAACATACTGAATAGTGAAAGGCTTCAATAGGGTGGAAGTGGAGAGGATGTTTCCACTAGTGGAAGAGTCTAGGAGTGGAGGTCATAGCCTTAGAATTAAAGGACGTTCCTTTAGGAAGGAGATGAGGAGGAATTCCTTTAGGTAGACACAAAATGCTGGAGTAACGCAGCAGGTGAGGCAGCATCTATGGAGAGAAGGAATGGGTGACGTTTCGGGTCGAGATCTTTCTTCAGACATCTTGACCCGAAACGTCGCTCATTCCTTCTCTCCATAGATGCTGCCTCACCCACTAAGTTACACCAGAATTTTGTGTCTACCTTTGATTTTACCAGCATCTGCAGTTCTTTCATACACAACAAATTTCTTTAGTCAGAGGGTGGTGAATCTGTGGAATTATTTGCAACAGAAGGCTGTGGGAGGCCAAGTCAGTGGATATTTTTAAGGCAGAGATAGATAGATTCTTGATTAGTACAGGTGTCAAGGGTTATGGGGAGAAGGCAAGAGAATGGGGTTAGGAGGGAGAGATAGATCAGACATGATTGCATGGTGCAGTCAACTTGATGGGCCAAATGGCCTGTCTGACAGCATCTCAGGAGAAAAGGAACAGGTGACGTTTTGGTTCGAGACCCTTCTTCAGACTGAGGGTCAGGGGAAAGGGAAACTAGAAATATAGAGGGATATAGAATAAATTAATGAAAGATAAATGTGTTGAATTCTCTAAAATCTGCCTTGGTAAGTCATTTTCTATTAAGGTGCTTGCAAGGGGGAAAGTAACGTCTCAATTCTTCCAGATGTGGAAATACTGACAGCTCACTGTTGCATAGCGTACAAAACAATTTTGTCGTGTTAAACAAACTCAATGATAATGTAAAGGTAAAGTTCAGTTTATAGTTTAGAAATACAGTGATGGCAGCAAGGAAAACGTTCAAACTCCACACAGCCAGCTTCCTGGTCAGGATCGAACCTGGGTCACTGACGCTGTGAGGCAGCAGCTCTACCAGTTGTGCCGTCCTTTAAAATCCTTGGCCCTTTGCGTGTGTAGTTTAGTGTAGTTAGGTTTAGGGATACAGCGTGGAAACAGGCCCTTTGGCCCACTGAGTCCGTGCCGGCCAGCTATCACCCGTATACTAGTTCTATCCTACTCACCGGGGACAATTTTATAGGAGCCAATTAACCTACAAACCTGCATGTATTCGGAATATGGGAGGAGACCGGAGCTCCTGGTGAAAACCCACGCAGTCACAGGGAGAACGTACAAACTTTGTACAGGCAGCACCTGTAGTCAGGATCGAACCTTGGTCTCTTGCGCTGTAAAGCAGCAGCTCTCTCGCTGCAGCGCTGTGCTGCCCCCCTTGTACTAGAGTAAAGGTATAAACTATTGCAGCAATGTCATCGTGCAACTGATAAGGAGAATTTAACAGTTATCTTGCAAGCATTCATGATAAGCTTCTGACTTTAAACTGGGCAAATCTCCCCTCGCGCCACCGTGGCCGCACTCACAGCGTTGAAATAAAACCGGGAGATTTGATGATTCAGGTCCAGAAATATAAATAATATTGGAAAGAAACATTGGAACAGGTGAGGGGAAGAAAAGAGAAAGGAAAAATAAGCAAAATAAAATTTACAACTCTTTCGAAAGATTTAGTCAAATTTCAAAACAGAAAGAACGAGACTTTACATTTGCAATTGTCAATTTACAAATCCGAAAGGTTAACTTACATTTAACAATACTTATCACAGCACTAAAAGGATACTTAAGCTTGTAATTGCTAACATCAAATATCTGTATTGGGTTTAGTTCCCATCTACTGCACAAACGCTGCAGTGAGACAATGTTTAGTGCATGTCAATGGTGTGGGCAAATCCATTTTCACAAGGCCAGTGGCCAAGTGACACAACTTGCATGGCAACAGCTAGATGTTCATGTTAATGCCTGAAGTTGCTGTGTCTTTTACAGATAAACAACGCAGGTCCCAATAGAAAATAGACAATAGGTGCAGGAGTAGGCCATTTGGCCCTTCGAGCCAGCACCGCCACTCAATGTGATCATGGCTGATCATCCACAATCAGTACCCCGTTCCTGCCTTCTCCCCATATCCCCTGACTCCGCTATCTTTAAGAGCCCTATCTAGCTCTCTCTTGAAAGTATCCAGAGAAGCGGCCTCCACCGCCCTCTGAGACAGAGAATTCCACAGACGGCAGAGAATTTCACAGAATTCCCATTGGCCTCACTGTTATTTTTACAGTGAGATTTGACTGAAAATCCTCCTTCGAGTATAGTAGTTGGGAGGTCATGTTGCAGTTGTATAACACGTTGGTGAGGCCGCATTTAGAGTATTGTGTACAGTTCTGAGCACCATATTATAGTAAAGATGTTGTCAAGTTGGAAAGGGTGCGGAGACGATTTACAAGAATGTTGCCAGCACTCAAGGGTCTGAGCTATAGGGGGAGGTTGAGCAGGCTAGGACTCTATTCCCTGGAGCACAGGAGGGTAAGAGGTGATCTTATAGAGGTGTAAAATCATGAGAGGAATATATTGGGTATATGCACATAGTAGGGGAATCGAGAACCAGAGGACATAGATTTAAGGTGGAGGGGGAAAGATTTTATCAGGATCTGAGGGGTAAATTTTTCACACAAAGGGTGGTGGGTGTATGGAACGAGCTGCGAGTTGTGGAAGGGACCAATATATTGTTTATGAAACAATTTCTTAATTTCTTAAAGACAGGTACATGGATAGGACAGGTTTAGAAAGATATGGGCCAATTGCAGACAGGTGGGACTAGTGTAGATGGGGCATGTTGGTCGGTGTGGGCAAGTTGGGCAGAAGGGCCTGCTTCCACACTATATGACTCTAATATTGACTGTTTTACTAAAACCGAATCCTCTTTATTTTACTAGTCATACAGCATGAAAACAGGCCCTTCAGTCCAACTTGCTAATGCTGACCAACATGCCCCATCTACACTAGTCCCATCTGCCTGTGTTTGGTCCATATATCCCTCTAAACCTGTCCTATACATTTACCTATCTAAATATTTCTTAAATGTTGTGATAGTGCCTGCCTCAACTATCTTTTCCAGCAGGGTACACAAAAAGCTGGAGAAACTCAGCGGGTGCAGCAGCATCTAAGGAGCGAAGGAGATAGGCGACGTTTCGGGTCGAGACCCTTCTTCAGACCTATCTCCTTCGCTCCTTAGATGCTGCTGCACCCGCTGAGTTTCTCCAGCTTTTTGTGTACCCTCGATTCTCCAGCATCTGCAGTTCCTTCCTCAACTATCTTTTCCAGCAGCTCGTTTCATACACCCAACACCTTTTGTGTAAAAAATGTTGCCCGTCAGGTTCCTATTAAATCTTTTCCCCCTCATCCTAAACCTATGATTTATGGCTCTTGATAGAGGGTGTAGAATGGCAACAATAGTGCATGCAGCAGTGTGTGTGTGAAACAGCTACTAGTATGATTAATAGTAAATTTATACTGGATATCCCCCATCAATAATAACTCTTTGTTAAATACATTTTACCAATGAGGCCTTGGGGGCATTTTTTTTCCAAAATCTATATTACTAAAAGTCTGAACTTGACCACTTTTGGCTCGCTGTGCTGTGATTTCCGAGAGAACGCCGCCACCGATGGCCGTAATTTTTGGCCAGCTCGCTCAGAGCCCCCCTCCGCCTTCCTGGACCAGAGGATTTTTCCCATCAATGAAAAACCAGAGAGATAGTATTCTTTAAAAAAAAAATCCCCATTCTCTTTGCTGCCCCTACTGGAAGGAGGGGGAGGGACTATAAAAGCAGGAAGTGATGTGCCTCACTCAGTCTCTGCAAGTGGGAGCAAACCAGAGGGTCATGTTTCTTTGAATACATGTCTACTCAACTGTGAGTGCCCTTAATGTGGTTTGAAAATGAAAATATGGTTGGTTTGAAGTAAAAAGGCACTGCCTGCAAATGTTTGTTTTGGGGGTTTGGGTTGAAGTTAAAAGGCACTACTGCAAATGGTGGCTTGGGTGCTTTCAGGTGAAGTTAAAAGGCATGGTGGCTTGGGGCTTTCTACACTGCAAATGGTGGCTTGGGTGCTTTGGGCTGAAGTTAAAAGGCACTACTGCAAATGGTAGCTTGTGTGCTTTGGGCTGAAGTTAAAAGGCACTACTGCAAATGGTGGCTTGGGTGCTTTGGGCTGATGTTAAAAGGCACTACTGCAAATGGTGGCTTGGGTGCTTTGGGCTGATGTTAAAAGGCACTACTGCAAATGGTGGCTTGGGTGCTTTGGGCTGATGTTAAAAGGCACTACTGCAAATGGTGCTGGGTGCTTTGGGCTGAGGTCAAAAGGCACCACTGCAAATGGTGGCTTGGGGGCTTTGGCTTGAAGTGAAAAGGCACTACTGCAAATGGTGGCTTGGGTACTTTGGCTTAAAGCTAAAAGACACCACTGCAAATGGTGGCTGGGGGGCTTTGTTTAATATTTTTTATTAGAAACATTGCATATTATCTAATGTACAACAGCACTTCAAATACAAATCAGACTTATCACAAATGTTGTACAGATATTATGGGATAATTTATATATGCTACTGTTTATGTTTTGTTTTGGGAAGGTAAGGGAGTGAAAAAAAAAGTAAAAGTATAAATCAATAATCAAGACATTGTGATTGAATAATAATGATTATATAATAAAAAAATAAAATGAAAAAGATATAATCAAGACGTTGTGATTAAATAATAATTGTTATATAATAAAAACATAAAGTAAAAAAGAAAAGATAAACAAGATAAAATAAAATAAAAACAATTAATATATAATTAAAAAATAATTAAAAGAATCTTTACATTGAATGGAGCAGTTTCATATAACAATATCTCTTGAGACATGTATACAGATCCCAATACTTTTTTCATCTAATCCTACACCAGGGTACTTATTGAGTTATGTTGCTGAGCTCAGCTACCCCTTTAAGTAATCAATAAATGGAGACCATATTTGTTCAAAAAGTTCATATTTGTCCATTAGGACAAACCTAATTCTCTCCAAATGCAACCTCTCCGACATTTCCACAGTCCACATTTTGATTGTGGGGGATAATGTTCCCTTCCAGAATTTTAATATTAATTTTTTTCCAATTATAACAGTAATCAAGAAATTTTATTTGACTTACTGTTAATATTAAGCTTGAGTCAGGGACTCCTAATATTATTAACTTTAGATCAGGGTCCAACTTAGTTTTAAGAACCTCAGAGATGATTCCGAAAATATCAGCCCAATAACTATTAAGTTTTATGCATGTTCCAAAACTATGCGTTAAGTTGGCTTCTAAATTCTGACATTTATCGCAAATAGAACAAATGTTAGGAAAAATTCTATTTAATTTTGTTTTTGAATAGTGTAATCTATGTATTACTTTAAATTGTACCAAAGTATGCCTGGCATTTAATGAGCATCGGTGTATACGTTGTAAACTTTCTTCCCAAGTGTCTTTCATTATAGATAGACCTATTTCATTTTCCCATATCTGTCGGTATGATTCTGTTGTTGGGACTTCCCTATCCAAAAGAGTATTATATATGCACGCTATTAATTTTTCTGTATTTGGGTGCTTGTTAAGCCACTCATCCAATAATCCTGGCGCTCTATTCTTATAGTCTTGCATGTTTGACTTGATATAGTCTCTAATTTGTAAATACCTGAACAAGTTATTTGGGTGTAATCTATAGATATCTTTTAATTCTTGAAATGATAGAAATTTTTCTTTCCTGTAAAGATGTTCTATCGTTATAATTCCTAAATTTTTCCAATGTCTAAACCCCTTATCCAATATAGAAGGTTTTAAATAGAGGAATATTCATAATTGGTAAACAGAGTGACATATTATCCAGATGTAAAGTCTTAACTATTTGTTTCCAAGTACGTATATTGCTATAAATTATAGGGTTATCCCCGTAAGTGTTTTTTTGTACTTCACTTGGAACAAGAAGAATCGAACATATCAAATGGTAAACAGTCTTCCGTTTCCATCTTTAGCCAAGCTGGTTCCTGGTCCATTTTTACCAGCCAAAAATTCATATTCTTAATCTGAACCGCCCAAAAATAATATAAAAAATTAGGTAACGCTAATCCTCCATTTATCTTGGATTTACATAAATGTTTTTTACTTATTCTATGATTTTTATAATCCCAAATAAAGCTGTTAATAATAGAATCGACTTTTTTGAAAAAACATTTTGGGAGATATAAAGGGATAGCTTGAAATAAATATAATAATTGTGGTAAAAAGACCATTTTTATAGCATTTATTGACATTCATTGATATTGGTAGTGTTTTCCAGTATAAAATATTCTTTTTTAGTTTATCCAATAACTGAGGGTAATTTAATTTGAATAATATTTTATACCATTTAGATACATTAATTCCGAGATTTAAATTTATCCGTAACTATTTTAAACGGAAATGTTGTAATATGTTTACTTTTATTCCAGTTATAGGCATGATTTCACTTTTATTCCAATTAATTCTATATCCTGAAAATGTACCGAACTTATTTATAATGTTAAGTTGGTTAGAACTGATCTCCGGTTTTGTGATATATTAAAACATCGTCTGCATATAACGATATTTTATTCGTTGTATTAGTATTGTATCCATATATTTCTGGATCTGATCTAATCCTTTCGGCTAATGGCTCGATTGCGAGAGCAAATAATAAAGGTGATAACGGACATCCTTGTCTACAACCCCTAGAAAGATTAAATTTAGCTGATAACATTTGGTTTGTTAGTATTTTTGCTGTAGGGTTGGAGTATAAAATTTTAACTCATTTACAAATTCTATCACCCAGTTGAAATTTCTGCATTATTTTAAATAAGTAAGGCCATTCAACCTGGTTGAATGCTTTTTCCGCATCTAGTGAAATGACAGCTAATTCAATATCGTTAACTCTTTTTGAATATATGATATTGAATAGTCGTCTCAAGTTATAAGTGGAGTAGCAGTTGGGAATAAAGCCTGTTTGATCATGATGTATTAGTTTATTAATCACTAAACTTAACCTTTGGGATAAAATTTTAGTTAATATTTTTTGATCAGTATTTAGAAGAGCAATTGCTCTATATGATCCAGGATCTTCCAGATCCTTATCTACTTTAGGAATGAGTATGATTGTAGATTCATTTAGAGTTTCTGGTAACTTTCCTTGTTCGAAAGCATATTTATATATCGCTTGTAAACGTGGGGAAATCAAGTCGTGAAACTTCTTATAAAATTCAGCACTTAGGCCGTCAGGGCCAGCGGCTTTTCCATTTTTCAACGATCTGATTAATTCCTCAATGTCTTTTACTGATATTTCAGCATCTAACAAGTCTTTGCCTTCCTGATCTAAACCTTTGATATGACATTTATGTAAGAATGCTTCCATTCCGTCCGATTGCCCCATCAGTTTGGTTGAATAAAGTTTTTGATAGTCACGCAGAAATCTGTCATTAATATCTTTTGGCAAAGTTAATATTTCACCTTGTTTTGATCTGATTTTATATATCATTTTTTCCTCATCTGATTTTCTAAGCTGCCGTGACAAGTTTTTTTTTTGTGGTTTGTCACCAAATTCAAAATGTACTTGTTTAGTCTGTTGAAAATGTTTTATAACATGATTTGAGCATATTTTATTTAGCTTATATTTTAATATTGCAATTTTATTATGTATCACCTTAGATGGAGATATTGCATTTTCAATATCTAATTGCTTTATTTCATTTTCTAAAGTTTGGTGCATCTTTCGGTTTTCCTTATTAAGGTATGCTTATGCAGATATTATAGCACCACGCATAAATGCTTTAAATGTATCCCAAAGAAGTGACGCTGAAATTCCGGGTTTGTCATTAGTCTCAAAAAACAATTTAATCTGTTTTACCAGATAATCATAACAAGCCTTTTCCTTTAAAATTTGAGGGTTGAGTCTCCATTGAGATTGTTTATTAGTTATACCGTTTAATTTTATCTTAAATGTTAATGGAGCGTGATCCGAAATAATAATATTATGATATTTTGAGTCATACGTAAATGGAATTAATTTTGAGTCTATTAAAAAATAATCTATCCTTGAATAGGTTCCGAATACAGGTGAGTAAAATGAGTATTCCCGACCAGAAGGGTTATCAATTCTCCAAACATCCTTAACATTTGCAGTATTAATAAAGGAATTTATAAATTCGCTTGATTTAGATGTAACTTTTCTTTTAGTAGATGATCTATCTAGATAATTATCTAAAGTACAGTTTAAATCCCCCCCCCAATTATTAGATTATGTTGTGTAGATACCGGAATAGTATTAAATATTTTCTTAAAAAACAACGGATTATCGAAATTAGGTCCATATACGTTCATAAGAACAACTTTCTTTGAATATAATTCACCCGTAATTATATATCTACCCTCAATATCTTATATTATTGAGTTATGTTTAAATGGTATACCTTTACGTATAAGAATTGCAACCCCTCTAGACTTCTGCGTAAATGAAGAATGATACACTTTAGAAATCCATTTTGCTGTTAGTCTATATTGAGCATTCTTTTTGAGGTGTGTCTCTTGAAGAAAGATTAAATCTGTTTTAAGTCTATTTAAATGAGCTAAAACCTTACCTCTTTTAATTGGTTCATTAATCCCTTTTACATTCCAACTGCAAAAGGTGATTCCATCACCCCCAGTTTTCATGTTAATGTCTTGCATTTTGGTGTTAAGGTGGATTATAATGGAGTAGATGTCTCAGCACGTCTATCCCAACCTCATACCCGTGTTTCAGATCGATGCGTTTTAATACATGTAACTTTATCTTGCGTACATATCTTTTCAAACAAAATTCATAATACCATTCATAACTAAAAATGTAATATAATACTTTATGTAAAACAAAAATAAAATAAAAATAGGAATAATAGGTGTTAGTAGAGTTAGTAATGTGCGGAGGGTAAAAGGTAACTACAGCTATTTTAAGTGCAGTTAGTGTTAGCCACACTAGTGTGGCTATTAATCTAACGACTTCCGTTATTAAAAAAAGATATTAAGGCTGGGGGGCTTTGGCTTGAAGTGAAAAGGCACTACTGCGAATGGTGGCTTGGGAGCTTTGGCTTTTAACTTCAAGGCACCACTGCAAATGGTGGCTTGGGTGCTCTGGCTTGAAGTTAAAAGGCACCACTGCAAATGGTGGCTTGGGTGCTCTGGCTTGAAGTTAAAAGGCACCACTGCCAATGTTGGCGTGGGTGCTCTGGCTAACTTCCTGTGTGGACTGTATATTGATTTTAGATAAAACGCTACCACTTACTTACAGCTGTGATTTTTGGCCATCTTACTCAGTCCCCCTCCGCTCAGCAGGTGCAGAGGATTCTTCCCATCAATGAAAAATAAAGGTGTTATTAGTGTTTAAAAAATGTTGAGAATCTCTCTCCTGTCAATCACGCCATGAAGGCCACACCTTTTCCAGTGGGAGGGGGAGGGGTTATAAAACCCGGAATTGTGGTTGTGGCTCAGTCTTTGCATGATGGGGGAGGGAGATGTCACGACTCTGTCTGAGCTGTGAATCAACTGAACACACTGAGTGTCTACTGAACTGTGAGTTTGGTGTTTTGTGTGGTTTTATGGTGGTTTCACCCTGCTTGAAATGGTATGAAACTGCATTTGAATGTGGTGATCTTGCACCCTGCATGAAATGGTATGAAACTGCATTTGGATGTGGTGGCGTTGCACCCTGCATGAATTGGTAGGAAACTGCAATTGAATTAGGTGGCCTTGCACCCTGCTTGAAATGATAGGAAAATGCATTTGAATTAGGTGGCCTTGCACCCTGCTTGAAATGATAGTAAAATGGATTTGAATTTGGTGGCCTTGCACCCTGCTTGAAATGGAATTTCAAGGAATAGCCATGAGTCAACTGCCAGCCCACCAGGCTTGAGGGACTGAGCTGCCACCACAAGAACCCATACCAGCGCTCCAGAAAGCCCCCCCACTGGCCACCAAGATTGGAATTGGTGAAGAGGTGGAATATTGCGTCGGGGGACCAGCCCTCCCGTGTGAACAGGGGATCCAACGGGTCCCACTTAGTCTAGTTAAAATTAGATTTTGACAATAGGTGCAGGAGTAGGCCATTTGCCCCTTCGATCCAGCACCGCCAATCAATATGATCATGGCTGATCATCCCCAATCAGTACCCCATTCCTGCCTTCTCCCCATATCTCCTGACACCGTTATTTTTTAAGAGCCCTATCTAGCTCTCTCTTGAAAGCATCCAGAGAACCTGCCTCCACCGCCCTCTGAGGCAGAGAATTCCACAGACTCACCACTCTCTGTGAGAAAAAGTGTTTCCTCGTCTCCGTTCCATTTTGAGCACCATTTTGATTTGCAGCTATGTGGTTAGACATAACCTGAACAATATTTTCTTCCTGAGGATGTGTGTAAAGATAGTCCATCTTTAAGAAGTACAACTTCATCATTATGTTTGTAAATTGAAATAAATGTGTTTATTAAAAAGTAATATAATGTAACATATTTTCATATCCTTGAGGTGTCCCAGAACATTCACAGCCACTGCATTACAATCTTGGAGGACTTTAAACTAGATTTTCTCAATTCTGTTAACACTTGCTGTCTCCTCCCCTTCCCACCTCTCCCTCAGCCCTCGGGCCCTGGCATTCCCTCTCTCTCTATCTCCCTCCCCCACCCTAGTCGCACCAGCTTCTCATTTTCACACCATAAACAGCTTACAATGGCTTGTTCCCTTTATCATCGATACATTTTTGCATATCTTTCATTCATTGTTCTTTATCTCTCCAGATCACTGTCTATATCTCTCGTTTCCCTGATCCCTGACCAGTCTGAAGAAGGGTTTCGACCCAAAATGTCATCTATCTCCTTCGCTCCTTAGATGCTGCTGCACCCGCTGAGTTTCTCCAGCCTTTTGTGTACCCTTTAAACTAGAAAGGTTGGGGGGAGGGACTCAAATAGAGAAAGCCAGTAGACAGAGTCTGAGGCAGGAGACAGAGAAGGGAAGCACTCAGACCCAACATGTAGGAGGGAAAGAAGAAAAACATAATAAACAGAGAATAAGAGGTGGTGGGTTTCCAGGGCAAAAATCAAAAGGGGCCACTTGTCAACATAAGTGTATAAGGAGTAAGAGTGTTATAAAAACAAGCCTGAAGGCTTTGTGTCTCGATGCAAGGAGCATTCGTAATAAGCTGGACGAGTTGAATGTGCAGATAGCTATTAATGACTATGCTATAGTTGGGATCATGGAGACATGGCTCCAGGGGGACCAAGGCTGGGAGCTGAACATCCAGGGATATTCAATATTCAGGAGGGATAGACAGAAAGTAAAAGGAGGTGGGGTAGTGTTGCTGGTGAGAGAGGAGATTAATGCAATAGAAAGGAATGACATTTGCTTGGAGGATGTGGAATCAATATGGGTAGAACTCTAAAGGGCAGAAATCGCTAGTGGGAGTTGTGTACAGGTCACCTAACAGTAGTAGTGGAGTTGGGGATGGCATCAAACAGGAAATTAGAAATGCGTGCAACAAGGGTAAAACAGTTATAATGGGTGACTTCAATCTACATATAGATTGGGTGAATCAAATGGGCAGGGGTGCTGAGGAAGAGGATTTCTTGGAATGTATGCAGGATAGTTTTCTAAACCACCATGTAGAGGAACCAACGAGATTGCAGGCTATTCTAGACTGGGTATTGAGTAATGAGGAAGGGTTAGTTAGCAGTCTTGTTGTGTGTGGCCCCTTGGGCAAGAGTGACCATAATATGGTTGATTTCTTCATTAGGATGGAGAGTGACATAATTAAGTCAGAAACAAGGGTTCTGAACTTAAAGGAAGGTAACTTTGAAGGTATGAGACGTGAATTGGCCAAGATAGACTGGCAAGTGATTCTTAAAGGGTTGACAGTGGATGTGCAATGGAAGGTATTTAAAGACTGCATGGATGAACTACAACAATTGTTCATCCCAGTTTGGCAAAAGAATAAATCAGGGAAGGTAGTGCATCCATGGATAACAAGGGAAATCGGGGATAGTATAAAAACAAAAGATGAAGCATACAAATTAGCTAGAAAAAGCAGCCTACCAGAGGACTGGGAGAAATTCAGAGTCCAGCAGAGGAGGACAAAGGGCTTAATTAGGAAAGGGAAAATAGATTTTGAAAGAAAAACTGGCAGGGAACATAAAAACTGACTGCAAATGTTTTTATAGATATGTGAAGAGAAAAAGATTAGTTAAAACAAATGTAGGTCCCTTGCAGTCAGAAACAGGTGAATTGATCATGTGGAACAAGGACATGGCAGACCAATTGAATAACTACTTTGGTTCTGTCTTCACTAAGGAAGACATAAATAATCTGCCGGAAATAGCAGGTGACCGGGGGTCAAATAAGGTGGAGGAACTGAGTGAAATCCAGGTTAGGTTAGCCGGAAAGTGGTGTTGGGTAAATTGAATGGATTAAAGGCCGATAAATTCCCAGAGCCAGATAGTCTGCATCCCAGAGTATTCAAGGAAGTAGCCACAGAAATAATGGATGCATTAGTGATAATTTTTCAAAACTCCTTAGATTCTGGAGTAGTTCCTGAGGATTGGAGCGTAGCTAATGTAACCCCACTTTTAAAAAAAGGAGGGAGAGAGAAAACGGGGAATTACAGACCAGTTAGCCTAACATCGGTAGTGGGGAAATTACAGACCAGTTAGCCTAACATCGGCATCGGTAGAGTCAGTTATTAAAGATGGGATAGCAGTACATTTGGAAAGTGGTGAAATCATTGGACAAAGTCAGCATGGATTTACGAAAGGTAAATCATGTCTGACGAATCTTATAGAATTTTTCGAGGATGCAACTAGTAGAGTGGATAAGGGAGAACCAGTGGATGTGTTATATCTAGACTTTCAGAAGGCTTTCGACAAGGTCCCACATAAGAGATTAGTATACAAACTTAAAGCACACGTATTGTGGGTTCAGTGTTGATGTGGATAGAGAATTGGCTGGCAGACAGGAAGCAAAGGGTAGGAGTAAACGGGTCCTTTTCAGAATGGCAGGCAGTGACTAGTGAGGTACTGCAAGGCTCAGTGCTGGGACCCCAGCTATTTACAATATATATTAATGATTTGGATGAGGGAATTGAATGCAACATCTCCAAGTTTGCGGACGACACTGAGCTGGGGGGCAGTGTTAGGTGTGGGGAGGATGCTAAGGAGGCAGCAAGGTGACTTGGATAGGCTGGGTGAGTGGACAAATGCATGGCAGATGCAGTATAATGTGGATAAATGTGAGGTTATCCACTTTGGTGGCAAAAACAGGAGGGTAGACTATTATCTGAATGGTGGCAAATTAGGAAAAGGGGAAATGCAACGAGACCTGGGTGTCATGGTACACCAATCATTGAAAGTAGGCATGCTTGTGAAGAAAGCAAATGGTATGTTAGCATTCATAGCGAAAGGATTTGAGTATAGGAGCAGGGAGGTTCTACTGCAGTTATACAGGTTTTTGGTGAAACCACACCTGGAGTATTGCATACAGTTTTGGTCTCCAAATCTGAGGAAAGCCATTCTTGCCATAGAGGGGGTATAGAGAAGGTTGACCAGACTGATTCCTGGGATGTCAGGACTTTCATATGATGAAAGACTGGATAGACTCGGCTTGTACTCGCTAGAATTTAGAAGACTGAGGGGGGATCTTATGGAAACTTACAAATTCTTAAGGGGTTGGATAGGCTAGATGCAGGAAGATTGTTCCCGATGTTGGGGAGGTCAAGAATAAGGGGTCACAGTCTAAGGATAAGGGGGAATTCCTTTAGGACCGAGATGAGGAAAACATTTTCCACACAGAGTGGTGAGTCTCTGGAATTCTCTGCCACAGAAGGTAGTTCAGGCCAGTTCATTGGCTATATTTAAGAGGGAGTTGGATGTAGCCCTTGTGGCTAAAGGGATCGGGGGTATGGGGAGAAGGCAGGTACAGGATACTGAGTTGGATGATCAGCCATGATCATATTGAATGGTGGTGTAGGCTCGAAGGGCCGAATGGCCTATTCCTGCACCGATTTACTATGTTTCTATGAGGTGATATCATCATAGCTATTTTTTTCAAACAAAGTTTTGATGTGTAAAAATAAGAGCTGCATTGCGTTCACAAAACTGAAGATGCAAGTAGCTGTTTCACACTCATTGCTGCACGCGCAATATTGTTTTAGAGGAAGCACGAAATGAAATAAGCATTTTCAGTTGAGACAAAATCACCAGGACACCAACGAACATGTGTTTTGTTGGGAATAATGTTGAATTACATTGGCACAATTGCCTCATCTTAAACTTTCTTCCCTTAGACCCCGTAGTGCTAACTTGTTTGTGTGCTCAGGAACTGTTCTCCTGAATTTCATCACATTTGGTTATTGCTCTGGATACCGATACTGTCCTACTGGCACACGTAAGATAAGAAGTAAACTGAAGCAAACTAGGTCTGTGCATGCCACACAACTTGTATTTAGGTTTAGGTTTATTCTTGTCTCACATTTTGCATTAGATACAGTCTGACTTCTGGTTCTCGATTCCCCTACTCTGGATAAAGGTCTCGATGCATTTATCCTCTCTATTCCCCTTATGATCTTATACACCACTATAAGATCACCCCTTATCCTCCTGTGCTCCAAGGGATAAAGTCCTAAGCTGATCTCAATTAATCTGGATCCTGGCACAAGTGGATGGGAATATTTTATTTATTTATTACGCGGGTTATTATTTGTTATGTGGTTTACTTATTACGTGGCAGATTTAGCTACATACTTCTGAGTGAGGGAATGGAGAACCAGAGGACATAGGTTTTAAGGGGAGGGGGGAAAGATTTAATATGAACCTGTGGGGTGGCGGATGTATGGGACGAGCTGCGAGAGGAAGTAATTGAGGCAGGTACGATAACAATATTTAAAAACATTTGGGCAGGCACAGGGATAGGACAGATTCAGAGGGATGTGGGCCAAATGCAGGTAGATGGGATATGTTGGTCAACATGGGCAGGTGGGGCTGAAGGGCCTGTTTCCACGCTGTATGTAGACTCAAGGAACTACAGATGCAGAAATCTCGCATCGGACACAATGTGCTGGAGTAAACTCAGTGGGTCAGGCAGCAGCATGGATCATATGTTTTGGGTGGGGAACCTGCTTGACTACATAGCTGCATTATGTTTCCTGGATTTGTAGGCCTTAGAGCATTTAACTCCCTACGAAGAACTCACTGGCACTACATCCATATCAATTAATAGATGCGGGTACATACGAGAAGCCAATTGGCTCTGATAGAAACTAGCTATTTTTAAAAGCTTGCCAACAAGCGGGGGCAATCTGTGCAATTCTCGGAGTGCCAGTTCCAATTTGCAAAACAGGATTTTGTTTTCCACTGAGAAACAGCAGCAGAATCTTGCAATGTTAAAGGACGTGGCGACAGCAACTTGCTAATCTCACGCGTGAGGGTGCTGGAGAAAGGAAGCTCTTCACTGAAGTCGGCATCCTTTCTTGCTTCTGTTTTAGTTTATTGTCATTTACTGTTTATCGTACAGTTTTAGTTTACAGTCAGGTGTATCAAGGTACAGTGAAAAGCTTTTGTGGCATGCTAACCAGTCAGCAGGAAGACAATACGTGATTCCAATCGAGCCGCTCACTGTGTACTGATACATGATAAGGGAATACCGTTTAGTGCAAGGTAAAGTCCAGTAAAGTCTGAACAAAGATAGTCCGAGGGTCCCCGATGAGGTAGATAGTAGTTCAGGACTCCACTCTAGTTGCAGAAGGATGGTTCAGCTGCCTGATAACAGCTGGGAGACATCTTTGTAGTAAAGCATGCTAAAGATAGCGTTTGAAAAAGATAAAAGCACATCCACACGTATAATCTCCTGCAGGGATGATTGCACCAGATGTTTGCACAGACTCAGTTTATACCTTTACATCTGCTGTGTTTGCTCCATCAACCTACATCGCCCTTTGTGCATGGTCACAGATGGTCAAGTAAGCCGAGCTGGTTTTACTTATTACGTGGCGATCAGTGATACCACGCTCATCCCTCTCTGAACCATTCCAAATTACGCGAGAAACATATTGACATTGATGGATGGAGTTAAAGGGCAGAAACTGCTTCATATTGCAACATCTCTAATTGATCCATGCTCCTAATTGCTGGAGAGCGTGGGGAAGAAAATAAATTGCAGCGTTCACACATCAGTGCGGCTGCATCTCGAGCTACACCACTGTTTTAATCACACAGCATTTCCAGGCTCGTGCTTGCATGCCACTGCTCAAATATTTAAGAGCTACGGCTGACCTCTTTTCCCTTCCTTCTGGAGGGATCGTGCTGATACAGCCCTCCTCCTACATTACTACATCAATCTGCCTTACAATCATCTCTCAGGAGAGAGTTGTGAGACGCAGACACTTGCTTGCGTTTAATCATTCCCCTGTATCATCAAGGAGGTCCTCTGCAAAACTCTCACGGTGGAAAGGGAACACTGCACATTTGCTGACTGCTACCTGATTGTTCACGACCCAGAAACAAGGAACTGCAGGTGCTGGTTTAGCAAGGAGAGACACAAAGTGCTGGAGTAACTCAGCGGGTCAGGCAGATGCACACTGTGGACTTCTCGATTGTAATCATGTATTGTCTTTCCGCTGACTGGATAGAACGCAGCGGTAGATTCTCGCCCTACCTCGGTGCATGTGACAATAAACTAAACTAATCCCTGGAGAACAAGGTAGATCGTTTGACATTGATCTTTAAATCGTTTTTCACAATAAAGCACAAAACCTCGTTTTTCACAATAAAACACGGATCCTCTACATTCCCTCCACAGATGCAGCCTGAACCACAGAGTTCCTCCAGCACTTTTGTTCAAGATGTTTTTGTTGAAGATTCCACCACCTGCGGTTTCTTGTGTATTAACCTTTTCTCTCACTGTTTTGACTCGACAGTCAACGTTTCTCTCACTGTTTTGACTCGACAGTAGAGTTGCTGCCACCATGTAACTGGGACATGTTGGCCGGTGTGGATAAGTTGGACCAAAGGGCCTGTTTCCACACTGTATCGCTCTATGACTCTATGCTGAAGCTCATCATTCAGGGTCTCGTATGCATTTTGGCAATGGGCTGGTAATTTAATTGATTGCCGGTTTCCCCAAGTGCAGGAGGGTGACAGGTGAAGTGGTGCACTTGATGGAGATGTGAGAGTGACTGGTTTACAGGGAAATAAGAGGGGAAATGGGATCTACAGGACTGCCCTGCGAGTTGGCATAGACTTGATGGGCTGAGTAGCCTTCTGTTGTGCAATATTGAAAAGCAAATTAACATAGGATGACTGTAACTGGTATTAACAGCAGCATTCGTCAGTGTAAAAAAAAAAAGAACTGCAGATGCTGGTTTATAAAAGAGACACAATGTGCTGGAGTAACTCAGCGGGTCAGGCAAGCAACTCTGGAGAACATGGCTAGGTGACGATTTGGTTTGGGACCTTTCTTCAGATAAATTCATTCTGGAGTAGGCAGCATCTCTGGAGAACATAGATAGGTGATGTTTCAGGTCGGGAACTATCGTCAGGCTGATTTAGTCCCGACCCCAAACCACCTGTTTCTGCTTAGTTTAGTTTAGAGAAACAGCGCGGCAACTGGCCCTTCGGCCCATCGAGTCCACACTGGCCAGCTATCCCCGTTACACTAGCACACACTACACGCTAGGGACAATTTACAATTTTTATCTATGCCAATTAACTTTCAAACCTGTACATCTTCGGGGTGTGGGGGGAAACCGGAGCACCTGGGGAAAACCCATGCGGTCACTGGGAGAACGTACAAACTCCGTACAGACAGCACCCGTAGTCATGATCGAACCCGGGTCCCTGGTGTTGTAAGCCAGCAGCTCTACCGCTGCACCACTGTGCCTCCCACACGTTCACCGGTAATGCTGCCTGATTCATTGAGTTAGTTCAGCAATTTCTATCAACATTCAACTGCATTTGCAAGTTAAAGCTGAGAAATAAAGGATAAAATAGAAGGTATATTTGCTTCCAGATTTTGAGATACCATTGTTAATTCTATTCCTTTGTAGCAGGAATCCATTCTCTGGAGTCTGCAGCATTGTCCCATGTGATTGATGCTGTTGAGACATGAATAATCTTCAATAACAATGCTTGTGATTTTCAACTTTCGATCCAAAAGCCAGCTAGCTATGAAAGCTTCGGTAATGCAGTGAATTTCAATGTTGCAACTTGTGCCTTTTAGGAGAATGTATTGAACCTTATCTGACAACAATTTAGTCGATTGAAATTTATTTTGAGAGACAAACATAACCCGCTACACATAGGGTCTGATGTTATTGTGCGCAATGTAATATGGTGATGTTAATAAACACTGGAGTGCCATGCACTAAGCATTTTCATCAGATGAGTTAATACCAACTTTTAATTACATCCGTTCTTTTCTGTTGGGTGAAGTGAAATACTTAAGTTTAGTTTTATTCAGTTTAGAGACACAGCATGGAAACAGGCCCTTCGACCCACCGAGTCCGTGCTGACCGGCAATCGCCCATGCACTAGTTATATTTTACGCACTAGGAACAATTCACAGAAGCCAATTAACCTACAAACTTGCACGTCTTTGGAATGTGGGATAAAACCGAAGCACCCGGAGAAAACCCACGCTGTCACAAGGAGAATGTACAAACTCCGTACAGACGGCGCCCATAATCAGGATCGAACCCGGCTCTCTGACTCTGTAAGGCAGCAATTCTCCCGCTGCGCATACCCATTTCAATATTGTAAATGCTGTACTTTGCAATATCCTTTCATCTTTGCTTGCTAATAAATGAAATGTTTTGTAGGATGCTGAGACTTCAAATAGAGATAGTGGCAGAACAATATATATATTTTCTATCTGAAATATAAGGTAGAGCCATATAACACACAAACAGGCACTTTGGCCCACTAATTATGCAATGAACATCAATAACCCATTTCAGCTACTACATTAATCTCAGTACCATATCAGGATATGGCAAAAAGCAGATACAGGGTACAGATTTTGGATGATCAGCGATGATAATATTGAATGACGGCGCTGGCTCGAAGGGCTGAAGGGCCTACTCCAGCACCTATTTTCTATGTTTCTATATTTCTATTTGCACGCAATTTTTTCTCTAGCCAACTAACCTATCAATCCACACATCTTTGGAAGGTGAGAGGAAGCCAGAGTATGTGGGAGAACCATGCGATCACTGCAGAACTTTAGGAGAATTTCTTTTAGTCGGTGGGTGGTGAATCTGTGGAATTCATTTCCACAGAAGGTTGTGGTGGCCAGGCCAATGGATATTTACAAGGTGGAGATTGATACAATTCTTGATTAGTACAGGTGTCAGCGTTTATGGAGTGAAGGCAGGTGAATGGGGTGGAGAGGGAAAGATAAATCAGCCATGATGGAATGGCTGAGTAGACTTGAGGGGCCGAATGGCCTAATTCTGCTCCTATAATTTATGAACTTATGAACGTTGATGGTGAACATAATCGGGTCCCTGGGAATTAATCCACCTTGATGCTCTTCATGATCCTCAATACCTCTTCCCTCTTAATCTCAAACTGCCCTCGCCATATTAATATTCTCCACACTGATCGCACTGTCCTCCACCTTCTCCCTGTCCCTTAAAAAACGTGAAAACAGATGCAAATTACTCGTTTAGTACCTTGCCTTCACCTCTTTGTCACCAAGGTTCACTTTGCCGTCCTTATACCTCCACCCTACGCCGGTTTGAAAACACTGGTCTTTAAAATTGACGTATTTATCCTTGCCTCATAATTAGTCCGTACCTTCTCCCTGGTTGCGCCGACCAGCGATCCTCTTGGAACAATTTTTTTCCAACAAAATATAGTAGGTATCCCCCCCCCCCCCCCCCCACAAAAACTTTGGTAAACATAAATTGATTTTCATCGTGTCACGGGGCTCGGTAATGCGACTTAAACCGCCAAAGCCATTTCATTGCCACATTTAGCCATTCTAAATGCCTACTTGAGTTCCTTCCTCCGTTCTTTATATTCTTCAAAGGCCCAGTCGGATTCCATCTTCTTAAATCTTGAATGCACTACCTCTTTGTTTTTGAACCATATGTACAACCTCTTTGGTCATCCAAGGTTCCCTTACTTTGCCGTCCTTATACCTCCACCCTACTGGAATCTGCCGGTTGTGAACTTCTATCAACTGGTCTTTAAAATGGCTCCCGCAGGTCAGATGTGGACACCCAATATTACCCTGTGTATGGGAAGGCCTCTCGGGCCGCCTCTCTTCACCTTAACCGGCAATGTCCAGAGTGTATAAAGCCTCATAACGGTTTGTAGTTGGCTTTACTCTAATTTACTACCGTGACAAACATTTTAGTTTAGCTTAGTTGCAGTAGAGATACAGGCGGAACAGGCCTTCTGCCCCTCCGGTCCCGCGCCGACCAGCGACTTTCCCTGTACACTAATACTAAATCCTATACCCACTAGGGACCAATTTCGAGAACATTCAAGCCAATTACCAATCAATTGTCCCGCGCGACAATGCGAAGAATAATCGATCCGACCGTTCTCGAAGTTTAAAAAAAAAATCGCTGAAGTAAAATAGAAAAGCTACTTCCAACGCCGACAACGGGACGGATCTCACGTAGGGGACAAAACATAAGGTAAGTCGTCTATTTTACATATAAACTTGCTTCTTAGGATTACTTTACTCCAAATTTCATTGCCGAAAATGTGATTATGGCCCCATACGAACTGGCAGTATTTTTCCTGCCGATATGGGGTTCAAATTCACCACAACCGCAAATTCGCCACGATCACGTTCCACAAAATCTCACTCGCAAGATGATTTAAATGCCCATTAATTTATGAGAATTAAACACTAAATTCCTTCCATTTGGCCTATAAATTCAAGACAATGAGATCTAAAAATCTTGTTATATTGTGAATTCCTGTGTGAATGTTATTTGGACACTTAGGCTATTTAAAAATGTTAACCTTTTCTTAATAGAAACATAGAAAATAGGTGCAGGAGTAGGCCATTCGACCCCTCGAGCCTGCAACGCCATTCAATATGATCATGGCTGATCATCCACCTCAGTATCCTGTACCTGCCTTCTCTCCATACCCCCTGATCCCTTTAACCACAAGGGCCACATCTAAGTTGTGGATAGATGTGGATTAAGAAATTGATAGATGTTTAGATCTAGCAATTGAATTTTGTAATTAGCTACAATTAGGTAACTAACTAACTATATGCTTTAATTTCAGGTCGTCCAAGTAAAATTGTTTCATATTTGTTTCAGAATGCTTCAATCTATAATAACTGAACATTTCATTCAGTTCTCTTAATTTTTAAGAAAGTTATGGGCTTTTGACTGTCCTCGATCACAGTTTTTGTGTAGTCAATGGAAAAGCAATAGGGAACAAGATGCTAATTTCAGAGTATGAAAATGGCCATCATTTTTAATGCTGAAGATATGAAAGTGAATTAGGTGTCAAATTAAACTTCTTTTTATGCTTTATCTGATGGGATAAATTGCAGACTTTATTTTTAAAATCTCAAAATTTTGTAACATTGCTATATTGTTACATAGGTTTGAGTCCTCAAACATGGAACTTGCTGCCTGGAAAAAAAAAGAGTGAATTGAACTCTAATTTTACTTTTCTCCAGATATCTTGGATATTTTATAAGCAGTAAGTCCCTCCTTATATATCGAGATTTAAGGTGAGAATGGAACAATTTAATGGAAACCTGAGGGGCAATATTTTCACTCGGAGGGTGGTGGGTGTATGGAACGAGCTGCCAGAGGAGGTAGGCAATAGACAATAGGTGCAGGAGTAGGCCATTCGACCCTTCAAGCCTGCACTGCCATTCAATGTGATCATTGCTGATCATAAACACTCAGTACCCCGTTCCTGCCTTCTCCCCATATACCTTGACTCCACTATCTTTAAAGCTCTATCCAACTCTCTCTTGAAAGCATCCAGAGAATTGGCCTCCACTGCCTTCTGAGGCAGAGAATTCCACAGATTCCACAATCCTATGTGTGAAAAGGTTTTTCCTCATCTCCTTTCTAAATGGCTTATCCCTTATTCTTAAACTGTGACCCCTGGTTCTGGATTCCCCCAACATCGGGAACATATTTCCTGCCTCTAGCGTGTTCACTCCCTTAATAATCTTGTGTTTCAATAAAATCCCCTCTCATCCTTCTTAATTCCAGAGTATACAAGCCCAGCCGCTCCATTCTATCCACATACTTGACGAATAAAATCTAATTCTGATTCTGATACGACAGTCCCGCCATCTCGGGAATCAACCTCGTGAACCTCCGCTGCATTCCCTGGTTGAGGCAGTTACTACAGTAGCATTTAAAAGATATCTTGGACAGGTCTCTATTCCTTGGAGCGCAGGCGGATGATTAGTGATTTTATAGAGGTGTATAAAATCATGAGAGGAATGGATCAGGTAGATGCACAGAATCTCTTGCCCAGATCTCTTGCTCAGTGTGGGTGAATGGAGGACCAGAGGACATGAGGTTCAAGGTGAAGGGGAAAAGATTTAATAGGAACTGAGAGGTAACTAAGAGGTAACTTTTACACACAATGGGTGGTGGGTGAATGGAATCAGCTGCCAGATGAGGTAGTTGAGCCTGGGACCATCCCAACGTTTAAGAAACAGTTAGACGGGTACATGGATTGGAGGGATATGGACCAAACGCAGGCAGGTGGGACATGTTGGCTGGTGTGGGCAAGTTGGACCGAAGGTCTTGTTTCCACATTGCATCACTATGACTCTAAGACTCGGTACATGGTTAGGAAAGGTTTAGAGGAATATGGGTCAAATGGGACTGGCTTAGATGGGGCACCTTGATTCACATGTTTCCGTGCTGCGAATCTAACAACTTTTCACTGCAAATAATTCATCAAAAAGGCACAAAAAAGCAACGACGTTGCATTTGATGTGAAATCAGAGAAAGGTTAATGTAAATTTGATAGTGTTTTTATTCACACTGCTGAATATCTGTACAAGATGTTCTGTGCATTTTATGCCGGTTACAAAACAATTTATTCCTTTTTTATTCAAAGACTATCATTTGCCGTTTTGCTGGGTGACCTTGTGATTGCTTTCTCATCATTATGCAGAGCTGCTTATCCACTTTCTGTATCGTGATATATTACACGGAGTATGAACAAATAAACATCTGTTAGTTATTTCAATTTACAAGTGATTAACATGCAATCAGTGAAATAGACATTGCACAGGGGTGATAAAACTGCACCGATGCAGTATTTCACATTGTATAATGCCAACATGGCGCATTGAAGATGCATGATATCTTAAATTACTGCAAGTTATGGGTGCAGTTAAGAACTTTCTGTCAGGATAATTGTCAGGCACGAGTTATTTACAATAAAAACTTGTGTCGTAATGTTCCCTGTGTCTTCCACATACATTATATTTATGCATAATGATGTAGTTGATATGAAAATTCCTTGTCGAAATTAGTTTAGTTTGGTTTAGAGATCTAAGGCGGAAACAGGCCCTACAGCCCACCCGTGTCCACGCCGACCAGCGATCCCCGCACATGCCTACACACACTAGGAACAGTTTACATTGCTACCAAGCCAATTAACCTACATACCTGTACATCTTTGGAGAGCGGCAGGAAACCGGAGCACCTGGAGAAAACCCACGCAGTCACGGGGAGAACCAACAAACGCCGTACAGACAAGCATCCGCAGTCAGGATCGAACCCGGGTCTCTGGCGCAGTAACTACTGCTTGGCCACCATGCCGCCCCAACATAATATGATACAATAATCTTTTTGACTTAATAATTAATAGGAAGCACCTATTTAACGTTGTTTTTGTGGTTGTAAGGCAAGTTTAATTTTTAAGTCACAAATAAATCATCTGATTTACTTGTGTGCACTATATAAAATCAGAACTTGAAGGCTGTTTTTCCTGAATGGATAGATGTTGCAGCTAATCTTTGAATCATGTAGCCAAACACATTATTCCTCTTTTCATTTTTTTCTGCAAAAGTCTGCACTGGTATCAGTTGATTCTTATCTGGACATATATATTTGCTTGTCCACTGTAGAATTCTGCCCAATTTCGATGAAGGGAAGAACTCTTCTTGCATATGACGTGCACAATCTAAAGTTGTAGGTATTTGATCTTATTTGATTGCGCACCCCAGGTTGATTGCTTTCGTCGAAACAGGGCGGACCACGTGAAGGTTGCAATCATAGAATCTGTGTTGGCTCTTTGTAGAGCCAGCTAGGCAGTGCTGTGGGTCTCTGATGTTGGCAGTGGATGTGGAAAGGATGTTTCCACTGGTGGGAGAGTCCAGTACCAGAGGTCATAGCCTCAGAGTTAAAGGGCGCTCTTTTGGAAAGGTGAGGATGAACGACTTTAGTCAGAGGGTAGTTAATCTGTGGAACTCATTGCCACAGAGGCCTGTGGAGGACAAGTAATTAGAACATTTTAAGACAGAGATGGACCAAGTGGAGGCCAAGAAATTAGAACATTTTAAGACAGAGATGGACCAAGTGGAGGCCAAGAAATTAGAACATTTTAAGGCAGAGATGGACACATGCTTGATGTGAATGGGTATCACGGGTTATGGGAACAAGGCAGAAAAATGGGATTAGGAGGCAGAGATCAGCCATGATTGAATGGCGGAATAGACTCGATGGGTCAAATGGCCTAATTCCACTCCTATAGAGTCATAGTGATACAGTGTGGAAACAGGCCCTTTGGCCCAACTTGCCCACACTGGCCAACATGTCCCAGCTACACCAGTCCCACCAGCCTGTGTTTGGTCAAAATCTTGTCCATGTAACTTGTGAATTCTTTCAATCTTTCCCTGTGTCCCTACAAATTATTATTCTCTAGGTTTAGTTTTCAATAGCAAATGAATTCCCGATTATAACCCAATAGCTACGTAAATAAATTCTCACATCCCCTTTCTCTTTAGCACATAACTTTAAATCCATGCTCTGCCTTTTAATTTAGTTTAGTTTATTATTGTCACATGTAACGAGATACAGTAAAATGTTTGTGTTGCATGCTTTCCTGTCAAAGAAAATACTGTACATGATTATAGATGTCCACAGTGTACAGATAAAGGACAAAAGATACAACATTTAGTCCAAGATAAAGTCCGATACTGATCAGCCATGGTCATATTGAATGGCAGTGCTGGCTCGAAGGGCCGAATGGCCTACTCCTGCACCTATTGTCTATTGATGATAGTTCAAAGGTAGATGGGAGGTCAGCATCGCACTCTAGCTGGTAAGAGAAGAGTTAGGTTGCCTGATAACAGCTGGGAAGAAACTATTCTTGAATCTGGAGGTGTGCGTTTTCAAGCGGTTGTACTGTGCATCTTGCCTGATTGGGGAGGGGAGAAGAGGGGGTGGCCGAGGTGAGACTGGTCCTTGATTATGGTGGTGGCCTTGCTGAGGCAGGGTGAGTTGTAAATTGGGTCAATAGAAGGGTGGTTGGTTTGTGTGCTGGTCTGGGCTGTGTGCACAATTCTCTGCAATTTCTTACGGGCTTGGAAGGAGCTGTTCCCAAACCATGCGGTGATGCATCCTGATAAAATGTTTTCGACAGGGAACTGGGAACAGTGTCTCTTCATTTACCCTTTCTAAACCTATTATCTCTTTCAAATCTCCCCTCAACATCCATTATCAATGCAATGTAAGTTGACTTGGGCAACAGTTTGATAGTGAGTCTTTCCTACATTCCCTTCTGGCTAGAGGTATGGGTTTATTATCGTTACGTGCACTGAGATACAGTGAAAATCTCTGTTTGTGAGCTATCCAGTCATGCAAAATGTGAACATAATCAAGCAATACACAAGAACACAGGTAGCGTAAAGAGAAACATACCAGAGTGTGGGATATTGTCTTGCAACATTATAGTGTTTCAGAGAAAAAGTGCAACGTCCATGATGAGGTAGGTTGGAAGATCAGGAGTTTATGGGATCCATTCAGTAGTCTGATAACAGCGGAGCGAAACTGTTACTGAAACTGGCAGTACGTGCTTTTACGCCTCTGTATCTTCTTGAAAGAGTAAATGTGATTATCGGGATTCACTGGCAGTGTTAGAGGTACAAGAGATATAATGCTCCCGAAGTTGGGGGAGTTCAGAACCAGGGGTCACAGTTTAAGAATAAGGGGTATGGCCATTTAGGACTGAGATGAGGAAAAACTTTTTCTCCCAGAGAGTTGTGAATCTGTAGAATTCACTGCCACAGAAGGCAGTAGAGGCCAATTCACTGGATGTTTTCAAGAGAGAGCTAGATATAGCTCTTAGGGCTAATGGAATCGAGGGATATGAGGAAAAAGCAGGAACAGCGTACTGATTCTGGATAATCAGCCATGATCGTATTGAATAGCTCGAAGGGCCGAATGACCTACTCGTGCTCCTATGTTTCTGGAAAGAGCTGGAGAAACTCAACGGGGACCAGGCAGCACTTGTGGAGGAGCAGCACCCCTTACAAACCAGTGATGTGATAATTAAATTCTCTAATATTAGGCAACTTCTGCAAACACTCCCCTCCTCCCTCCGCTCCCTCCCCCACTCCTGGCCCCCTTTCTTTCCTCCATAAAAAGTGGGTTAACCAGTTCCACAGTTCACAACGATGTGTTCGGCTTGGGATCACACTGTCCCCAGCAAACAATCGGCCCATCAGGGAACCTCCCTGAGTGAGATCATCTGCTGCCAGTACCAAGTTGTCCTGGTCTTCCCCACCCACCTACAATCAGACTGAAGAAGGGTCCCGACCCAAAAGTTGACTTTTCAGATCAGGACCCTTCAGTTTAATGCCTCCTCCATTGCCTCATGAGTGAGGCTGCATGCAAACTGGAGGAACATCACCTCATATTCTGCTGGGGTAGCTTACAACCCAATAGTATGAACATTGAATTCTACAATTTTAGATAACTAACCTTTCCCCTTCTCCCCCCCCTACCCCATCCTTTCTTCCCCCACCTCCTCCCCCCCGGGGAGATTATCCCTTCTCCCCATCTCTCCACCCCCATCTTCCACCTACATTCCTTCCTCTAGCTTCACGTCACAACTCTTCAATCCTCTTGTCTCACCACTTCCTTGTCTTTTTGTCTCTAGCATTTGATCAACCATCTGCCCTCAACACCTCCCCCCCTCCCCTATATCCACCTATTACCTGCCTGGCTTTGTCCTTGCCCACTTCTCTCTTCCAGCTTTCTTCCCCCCCACCCCCCCCTCCCCCCATACAATCAATTGAAGAAGGGTCTCGACCCGAAACGTCACCATTCCTTCTCTCGAGGGATGCTGCCTGACCCGCTGAGTTACTCCAGCACTTTGTGTCTTTTTTTTTCCCTCCAGCACTTTGTGTTTTGCTCTGGATTCTAGCATCTGCGGTTTCTCGTGATTGAATATTAGCCATGTCCAGGGTTGTGTGAGATAATGGTTTTGCTGGGCTTTTGTACCGTCTCTGTAAATGGGAATTGAATCCCAAAACTGACAGATGCAGTAACAGGTTCAAAGTGAGATTTACTGTAGTTAGCCATTGCTATTACGAGTCGGCTGATGCATCTCAATTTGGATAACTAGCAAAAGCCGTGCCTGTCAGCCAACAGCAATGTGAATGTAAGTTAATAACAGAGGAACATGAGAACAAAGGATAGACACAAAGTGCTGGTGTAAGCACGATGGGTCAGGCAGCATCTCTGGAAAAAATGGATAGGTGATGTTTCGGGTCGGGATCCTTCTTCAGACTGGCAGCAGACGACCGCAGTCAGGGAGGTTCCCTGATAGCTGATTGAGGGATAAGAGGGATACACCGTTGTGAACTGTGGCACTTGTTAGCCAACTTTTAATGGAGGAACGGGAGGGGGAGAGGGAGAGGGAGTGGTGGGGTGGAGTGGAGTGTTTGTAGGAGTTACCTAATATTGGAGAATTCGATGTTTATACAGGGTTGAAAGCTGACCAAGCGAAATATGAGGTGCTGCTCCTCCAATTTGAGTTTGTCCTCACTCTGGCAAGGGAGGAGGTCCAGGACAGAAATGTCAGTATGGGAATGGGGAGGGGAGTTAAAATGGTTGGCAACCGGGAGATCCAACAGACCTTGGCGGACCAAGCGTAAGTATTCAGCGAAATGGTCTCCAGGTCTACGCTTTATCTCATCTTGCTACTTTTGGTTTTGGTAATTGGAGTTTAAAAGAATGAGAATTTTTTTGGTAATTGGAGTTTAAAAGAATGAGAATTTTTTTAATGTAAAATCCTGAGTTGGCCTGACAAAGTAGGTGCTGAAATAATGTGGCCCCTGTGTGCCAATCTAACGCGAAGGAACAAAGCGTGCAGAATAAAAGGTTACCTATATAAGATGATGAAGCAAAATCTCTTCGCTGTGAGGCTCATGAATCCCAGGAGTTCTCCACTTGATTTCTCCACTGTTGAGGGCTGTGAATACTGGATCATTGTACACATTTAAGACCATTATCCAAGACTCTGGTGTTTTGTGGAATCAAGATTTATGGGGAAACAGGAAAGAATGTGGAGTTGAGGCTTAGATAATTTCATAAGTTCATAAATTATAGGAGCAGAATTAGGCCGTTCATGGCTGATCTACCTTTCCCTCTTAACTCCATTCTCCTGCCTTCTCCCCATATTCATTGACACCCATACTAAACAAGAATCTGTCAATCCTATGCCTTAAACATATCCATTGACTTGGGCTCCTCAGCTGTCTACAGCAATGAATTCCACAGATTCACCACCCTCTGACTAAAAAGTATATTCCTCTTCATCTCCTTTCTATAGATACATCCTTGTAATCTGAAGCTGTGACCTCTGGTCCGAGACTCTCCCACATCCTCTCCAGCATTCACTCTATCCAGGCCTTACACTATTCGGTAAGTTTCAATGAGGTTCCCCCCCCCCCCCTCATAATTCTAAACTTTTAAATATCAACCACAACCTTACTGAATGGAAGAGCAAGGTCAAGGGGACATTTGGCTTACTCTTGCTCCCAAGTCTTACGTTCTATTCTTCCAAAGTTGTGGTTGACATTTAGAAGTTCTAATTCATAGGCTGAAATCACAGATTCATAATTTAGAATATCGATTTGGTTTATGGAAATAATGATTTAATCTAAACCTTTGTAGATGTTAAACTGAAAGTACTCTCCACAACACCGGCCATATCTCTCGTTTCCCTTATCCCTAACCAGTCTGAAGAAGGGTCTCGTCACCCATTCCTTCTCTCCAGAGATGCTGCCTGAGTTACTCCAGCATTTTGTGTCTATCTTCAGAATACAAACGTAGGCAGAGTAAGGTTATTAAATAGCAAATAAATGTGTCAGAGCTGTGCTTCAATGTACTTTATAGGGAGAAATTTAAAAAAAAAAACTTTTCTATACTGTAGCATGAAAGAAACTGAGTAAGGTTGAAGAGAAGATGGTCCGAGATGCAGGTGAACAAATTAAATCCCTTTGGAAAGTCAGCAAAAGAAAATGCCAACAAAGCATTGTGATTTATCTCTAAACCTGTAAATTCAAAACCAGTTAAATTATGTTAATCTTCCTTAGGACCACAGTCACACCGCGCACAGTTGTATGTGGCTATCAATATATCATGAGCACATTTGCAATTTTGCAATTGGCAGAGACAGCAGAGATCTCCGGTCAACAAAGCCAGAAGCAGATCTGAAAGAGGGTCTGCTGTACAGACAACTTGTAATATACATGTGCAGGAAAGAACAGCAGGTGCTGGTTAAAATCGAAGGTAGGCACAAAATACTGGAGTAGCTCAGCGGGTCAGGCAGCATCTCTGGAGAGAAGGAATGGGTGATGTTTCGGGTCGAGATCCTTCTTCAGACTCTAATGGGTGACGTTTCGGGTCGAGACCCTTCTTCAGGCTTGTTAATATGCATCGCAGACTAGTACAGCAAGTAGCAAAACTGGTCAGCTGTAGCTTTATTCTTAAACATAAGAGTTCATTTGTCTTAGTTTCTGTATGTAGCGTCATGCTTTTTGTTTTACTTCTGCCTTGCCAAAGGCTACTAATAGGTTCAGAGGCTTTCAGATTTCTGTTACCCGTTGCGATTCTTACTTTTTTTAATTAAATAGAGTGATACAGCGTGGAAACAGGCCCTTCGGCCCAACTTGCCCACGCCGGCCAACACGCCCCAGCTACACTAGTCCCACCTGCCTGCGTTTGACCCACATCTCTCTACACCCGTCCTATCCATGTTTCCATCTTTTTAAATGTCAATGGGACACTACTTACCCTGCAGTGGGATCTCCTTCCAGTAAAGCAAATGTGTTGACCTAGATATCGGTTTGGATAACTTGTGTCCTCACTTCTACTGTATTTCTTCTCGGGGTGAACAAGAGGAAGAGGACTGCGCTTTGCTGCCTTCCCTCACAGTGGGAACCATTGTGGGGGGGGGATGTTTTTATTTTTTATGTTAAATTCTTCTTTAGTGTTGTGTCTGCAAATGGCAACTCAAATTTCACTACACCATAAATGGTGTATGTGACAATAAATGTCCTTTGTCCTTTGTCCTTAAATGGTTGGTAATATTTATGTGGAAACTAGAAACCAAATAATGCCTGATTCATCCTTTTTCAGGGACAGCTTCTTCCCAACTAAACCATCCTTTCACCAGCTAGAAAGCAGTCTTGACCTCCCATCTGCCCGACTAGAGACCTAACTTTAATCTTGCTTTATCATAAGTTCATAAATTCTGGGATCAGAATTAGGACATTCGGCCCATCAAGTCTATTCCGCCATTCAATCATGGCTGATCAATTGAATGGCATGGTTTATAGGATTTTATCTTACATTAACTGTTGGACCCTTTATCCTTCATCTGTACACTGTGGACGGCTGGATTAAGGACATGTATGACATTTTCTTTGAATGGATAGCATGCAAACAAAAGCTTCTCACTATACCTTGGTACACATGACAATAATAAACATAGAAATGTAGAACATAGTGTGCAGCAGTATACCTGCCCCTTCCGGGCCCTTTGAGCCAGCACCACCATTCAATATAATCATGGGTGGGAACATTTAAAATCACTACCCCGTTCCTGCTTTTTTCCCCCCATATCCTATGATTCCTTAGCAGCTCCTAAGAGATAAATCTAACTCTATCTTGAAAAGCATCCAGTGAGATGGTCTTCGCACTGTCCCATGCCCTCTGTGGGGGAGTGAGAGATTTTACACAGATTTACAACTAGGACCTGATATGAGGAAAAACATTTCACACCATGTCTCGAATCTATGTGGAATTCTCTGCACATAAGGCAGTGGAGGCCAATGGTCCTATCCTTTAGCTCTATGAAACTGTGACCCTTTTTTCTTGCTCACTCTCCCCTACATCGGCAACATTTTTCCTGCATCTAGCCTGTCCATCCTTTCAGAATTTTATATGTTTCTATATAAGATCCCATCAACAAAAGACACGCCTCACTGGAATTAGGGGCGCCGTCCTGTTTGGGTATGGCTGCCCTGCCTGCAGGACTGTCCGTTCTATATTATTTCCCCACTTTATACAGCTTCTTCTCTATATAACAATCTTTTACGTATAGTGTCGAGGGCCTTAAATGCTCTTCTTTACTCTGTTCTTGCGCGGAGTCCTTAGCTTTTCATGCTGGTTCCAGTGTGGGGGTGGGGGGGGTGATGGGGGAAACTGCTTTCTAGCGTTTCCTACCTGGTTGAGAGGCAGCTTTCGACCCGTCCTCGCGGCCTATCAGCGGGACCTGGAGCGGCGTTTCCGGGGGGGACCGCCCAGAACCACGGCTTCGGCAGCGGGGCAGAAGACTGGAGCGCCATTGCGGCGCGGGGATGCCTTGCGATGGTTCGCCGCGATGGAGCTCCGGTGAGCTGAAGACGCAGGTGAAATCGCGGAGCTGCAAGGGGATGCTTAGCAGGAATCGGCCATTACAGCCACCCCCAGGGCGCTGAGAGGGTTCTCCGACGCCGGAGCACCATCACCGGCGAAGAAGAACGGCTGTAACATCGGCCCCCGTAGCGCCGACTGTGGAGGCCTCAATAGGCCCGACTATGGGTGAACAAGGGGATGGGGACTGGATTTGTGCCTTCCCTCATAATGGGAACCATTGTGGGAGGATGTTTTTTATGTTTATTTTAAATTCTTTTATGTTATGTCTTATCTTTATCTGTGTGCTGCATGGCAAGGCAAATTTCACTACACCAATTGGTGTATGTGACAATAAATGTCCTTTGTCCTTTATCCTTCTAAATTCCTGTGAATACAAGCTGTGGGAAGGAGTTTTTCATTCTTTCATCATATGTCAAAGATATCCTAGATGTCCAAGGTATCTTGAAATGGGAGGGAGAGGAGCCAGAGATTGTGGTACATCTGACAAAGGTACCAATGACATAGGTAGAAAAAGAGAGGAGGTCATGAAAGGAAAATTTAGAGAGTTAGGAAGAGTGTTAAGGAGAAGAACCGCAAAGGTAACAATCTCAGGATTACTTCCTGTACCACGCGGCAGTGAGAGTAGGAATGGAGCAAGGTGGAGGATCAATGCGTGGCTAAAGGACTGGTGCAGTAGCGCAGAGATTAAAGTTTCTGGATCATTGGACTCTTTTGGGGAAGTGTGACCTGTACAAAAAGGACGGTTGCACTTGACTTGAACCGAGGGGAACCAATTTTCCTGGCGGGGAGATTTGCCAAAGGCTACTGGGTGAGACTTTAAAACTAGATGGTTGGGGGGGAGGGACTCAAATAGAGGTAGTCCGTTTGTGAGGCAGGAAGCCGAAGAAGAGATGCAGTCCAGACGAAAATGTAGGGAGGAAAGAAGAAAAAATACAAACGGAGGTAAGAAGTGGAGGGTTTCTTAAATGTGTGAGTCAGAGAGAAGAGGGGTGTAAAATTGAGGATAGGAGCAATAGGTAGCAAGGGTAAAAAGTGGCAGGAAAACAAATCCAGGGCAAAATCTAAAAGGGCCACTTTTCAACATGATTTTAAACTGGGCCAAGGAATTGTTGTAAAAAACAAGCCTGAAGGCTTTGTTGTCTCCAAAAAAAAAAATAATGCGAGGAGCATTCGTAATAACGTGGATGAGTTGGAATGTGCAATAGCTATTAATAATTATGATATATAGTTGGGATCACGGGACATGGATCCAGGGTGACCAAAGGCTGGGAAGCTGAACATTCCGGATATTCAATATTCAGGACAGGACTAGTACGGAGAGGAAATGGAGGTGGGATAGTGTTGCTGGTTAGAGCAGAGATTAAACGCATAGAAAGGGATGACTTTAGCTTTGAGGATGTGGAATTGATATGGGTGGAGCTTGCGAAAAACACATAGGGCTGGAAAACGCTAGTGGGTGTTGTGTACAGGCCACCTAACAGTAGTAGTGGAGTTGGGATGGCATCAAACAGGAAATTAGAGAAATGCGGCAACGAAGGTAAAACCGTTATAATGGGTGACTTCAATCTTACATATAGATTTGGGTGAATCAAGAATCTGCAGGGAGTGCTGAGGAAGAGGATTTTCATGGAAATGTATGCGGCGATAGTTTTCTAACCACATGTGGAGGAACCAACGAGAGAGCAGGCTATTCTAGACCTGGATATGTAGTAATGAGGAGAGTTAGTTAGCAGCCTTGTGTCGTGGCCCCTTGGGCAGAGTGACCATAATATGATTGAGTTCTTCATTAGGATGAGAGGTGACATTGGTTAATTCAGAAACACGGGTCCTGAAATAAAGAAAGCGTAACTTTGAGGGCATGAGATGTGAAGTTGGCCAAGATAGATCGGCAATTGATTCTTGAAGGGTTGACGGTGGATATGCATGGGAAGGCATTAAGAACTGCATGGAGAACTTACAAACAATGTTCATACCAGTATGGCAAAAGAAATAAATAAGGGAAGGTGGCGCATCCATGGATAACGAGGGAAATCAGGGGATAGTATCAAAGAAAAAGATGAAGCGTACAATTATGCAGAAAAAGCGGCCTACAGAGGTACTGGGAGAAATTCCAGGAGACAACCAACAGAGGAGGACAAAGGGCTTAATTAGGAAAGGGAAAATGGAGTATGACAAGAAAACTGGCAGGAAACAAAAAAACTGACTGCAAAAAGTTTTTATCGATATGTGAAGTGCAAAAGATTAGAGTCGTTTAAAACAAATGTAGATCCCTTGCAGTCAGAAACGGGTGAATTGACATCTGGGGAACAAGGACTTGGCAGACCAATTGAATAACTACTTTGTTCTGTCTTCTTCACTAAGGAAGACATAAAATAATTTGACGGAAATAGCAGGGGATCGCGGGGTCAAATGAAATGGAGGAAAAATAGGAAATGAGTGAAATCCAGTTAGCGGAAAGTGGTGTTAGGCAAATTGAATGGGGATTAAGGCCGGCCGAATAAATAAAATCCCCAGACCAGAGCCAGATAGGGCTGCATCCCAGGGTACTTAAGGAAGTAGCCCCAGTAAAACAGCCTTAGTGATATTTTTTCAAAACTCTAGATTCTGGAGTAGTGTTCCTGAGGATTGGAGGGTAGCTAATGTAATCCCCACTTTTTTAAAAAGGGTGGGAGAGGAGAAAACGGGAAATTACAGACCACGATTTAGTCTAACATCGGGGTAGTGGGGAAACTGCTAGAGTCAATTATTAAAGATGGGATAGACAGCGCATTTGGAAAGTGGTGAAAATCATTGGGACAAAGTCAGCTTGGATTTACGAAGGATAAATCATGTCTGACGAATCTTATTGAATTGTTTAGTGTGATCATGTAAACTAGCAGAGTGGATATGGGAGAAGCAGTGGATGTGTGATTATCTGGACTTTCAGAAGGCTTTCAACAAGGTCCCACACAAGAGATTGGTATACAAACTTAAAGACACACGGTATTGGGGTTCAGTATTGATGTGGATTAGAGAACTGGCGGCAGAACAGGAAGCAAAGAGTAGAGTGAACGACGGTTCCTTTTCAGGATGGCAGACAGTGACTAGTGGGGTGCCGCACGCATAGGCTCAGTGCTGGGACCCAGTATTTACAATATTCGATTAATGATTTTTGGGGGGGGACGAGGGAATAAATGCAACATCTCGAAGTTTGAGGATGACACGTAAGCTGGGGGGCAGTGGTTAGCTGTGAAGGAGGAAGCTACAGGAGGCTGCAGGATGACTTGGATAGACTGGGGGAGTGGGGAAAATGCATGGCAGATGCTGTTACATGTGGAATAAATGTGAGGTTATCCACTTTGGTGGCGAAAAACAGGGAGGTAGACTATTATTTGAATGGTGGACGATTAGGAAAAGGGGAGATTGCAGCGAGACTGGGTGTCATTGGCACACCAGTCATTGAAAGTATGCATGCAGGTCCTGCAGGCTGTGAAGGAAAGCGAATTGTATGTTTATGTTGGGCATTCATAGCAAAAGGTTTTGAGTACAAGAGCAGGGAGGTTCTTACTGTAGTCTGTACAGGGTCTTGGTGAGCCACACCTGGAGTATTGCGTACATTTTTGGTCTCCGTAATCTGAGGAAAAGACCCATTCTTGCCATAGAGGGAGTACAGAGCAGGTTCCACCAGTCTGATTCCTGGGATGGCACGACTTCCATATGAAGAAAGGACTGGATAGACTCGGCTTTTACTCGCTGGAATTTAGAAGAGTGAGGGGTGATTCTCATAGGGACTTACAAAATTCTTAAGGGGTTGGCAGGCTGATGCAGCGAAGATTGTTCCCGTGTATGGGGAAGGGTGTCACAGTTTATGGATAAGGGGGAATTCTTTTAGGACGAGATGAGAAAATAGTTTTTCACAACTGAGAGTGGTGAATCTGTGAATTCTCTGCCACAGTAGGTAGTTGAGGCCAGTTCGTTGGCCATATTTAAGAGGGAGTTGGATGTGGCCCTTGTGGCTGAAAGGGATCAGGGTATGGAGAGAAGGCATGGTAAGGATATAGATTTGGATGATCAGCCCATGATCATAATGAATGGCGGGTGCAGGCTCGAAGGGCCAAATGATGCTTATGCACCTAGTTTCTATGTTTCTATGTCAGTCCCACCATCCTGGGAATTAACCTGGCGAACCTATGCTGCATTCCCTCGATGGCAAAAAATTGCCCATTCCTCAAATTAGGGACATAAACATGCAACAATACTCGGTGTGGTCTCACTAGTGTCACTGTACAACTGCAGTGGGACCTCCATGCTCATAAACTCGAATCCTTTCGCTACGATTAGCTTTCTTCACTGCCTGCTGCACCTGCATGCTTACTTTCAGTGACCGATGTACAAGGATACCCAGGTCTCGTTGCACCTCTCATTTGTCCACATTATACTGCTTATGCCATGCATCTATTGCCCACTTACCCAACCTATCCAACTCACCCTGCAGCTGCATAGCATTCTCCTTGCATCTATTATTACGCAAACTGTTATTATAATATACAGAAAAATATTCTGTACAAACTTTCCTGGCAGATAAGGGCTAAAGTGCCAAGAGCCTTCTTTACCACCCTTTCTACCTGCAAAGCCACTTTCAGGGAACTATGTACTTGAACTTCTAGATCCCTCTGTTCTACAACATTCTCTCGGGCCATACCATTCAATGTGAAGTTCCTGCCCTGGATGGACTTCCCAAAATACATTACCTCATGCTTACTGCATCTGAACTAAACTCCACTTGCCGTTCCTCCGAGATACTTAGAGATCACAGAGTCATACAGCAATGGAAACAGGCCCTTCAGCTCATCTTGCCCATGCTGACCAAGATGCCCAATCTATACTCGTCCCACCTGGCCACGTTTGGCCCACATCCATCGAAACCTTTCCTATCCATGTACCTGGCCAAAAGACTTTTAAATGTTGTTTTATATATTAACGATTTAGACGAGGAAATTAAATGTAACATCTTCACGTTTGCGGTTGGACACAAAGTTGGGGCGGCAGATACAGTGTGAGCTGAGAGGAGGGTGCTAAGAGCCTGCAGGGTGACTTGGATAGGTTGAGTGAGTGGGCAGATGCATGGCAGGTGCAGTATTATGTTGATTATGTGTGATGTGAGTATAATGTGAGGTTATCCACTTTGGTGGCAAGAACAAGAAGGTGGATTATTATCTGAATGGTGTCAGATTAGGAAAAGGAGAGGTGCAACGAGACCTGGGTGTCATTGTACATCAGTCACCGAAAGTAAACATGCGGGTGCAGCAGGCAGTGAAGAAAGCTAATAGCATGTTTGCCTTCATAGCAAAAGGAATTGGACGGGACTGGAAGGGCGAGAGGGCTGTTTCCGTGACTGTAATTGTATATAATGGTTATATGGTTATATGATTTGAGTATAGGAGCAAGGAGGTCCTAGTGCAGTTGTACAGGGCACTGGTGAGATCACATCTGGAGTATTTGGTCTCCTAATTTGAGGACGTACATTATTGCTATTGACGGAGCGCAGCGTAGGTTCACCAGGTTAATTCCCGGGATGGCGGGACTGGAGCATATGATGAGAAGAATGGGTTGGAACTGGGCTTTGCATTCACTGGAGTTTAGATGGATGAGAGGGGATCTTAGAGAAACATATACAATTCTTAAGGGATTGGACAGGCTAGATGCAGGAAAAATGTTCCTGATGTTGGGGGAGTCCAGAACCAGGGGTCACAGTTATAGAATAAGACCATTTAGGGAATGTATCATAGACATTCTATGATAACACAAATGTTATCATAGACAATTTGGAAACATTATGCCACTGAATCTCGTTATAGGTACACAATGGATAGGAGTTAGGAATTAGGCCATTCGGTCATACAAGTCTACTCTGCCATTCAAGTCTACTCAGCCATGAATCACATTGATGGCGGTGCAGCTCAAAAGGGCCGAATGGCCTCTTCCTAATTTCTCTATGATTCTATGATTCCATACACATGGCTGATATATCTCTCCCTCCTAAACCCCATTCTCTGCCTTGTCTCCATTAAAACTGACTCCCGTACTAATCAGAATCTTATCTCTCTCTGCTCTTAAAAAATATCCCTGACTTCTTCCTGAGATATCCCTGATATCTACTTCCTGAGAAGATTACGGAGATTCGGCACGTCGAAGAGGATTCTTCTAAACTTCTACAGGTGCACGGTAGAGAGCATTCTGACTGGTTGCATCCTGGCCCTGGTTCGGGCAAACTTGAATGTCCAGGAGTGAAAAAGACTGGCAAAAAGTTCTGACCTCTGCCCAGGTCCTATCACGGATTGACCTCCCCACCATCGAAGGGATCCATCGTAGTCGCTGCCTCAAAAAGACAGCCAAAATCATCAAGGACCCACACCATCCTGGCCACTCACTCATTTCACCATTGCCATTATTGCACCATATTGGTTATTTATTGAACTTTTATTTTTTCTCTCTTCCCCCGTTATGTACTATGTTTACATTTTCACATATTCTGTTGTGCAGCAGCAAGTAGAATTTCATTGTCCCATCCGGGACATATGACAATAAAACACTCTTCACTCTTGACTCTCTTGACTTGGCCTGTACAGCCTTCTGTGGCAAAGAATTTCACAGAATCACCACCCTCTGATTGAAGATATTTCTCCTCGTCTCCTTGCTTAAAAGAACGTGTTTTAATCTTCGAAAAAAAAAAAAAAAAAAAACCCCTGCTTTGGATAAATGAGGTGCTGTATAATTTATCTGATAATTATTCACTACATTTCTGAAGTAATTCATTGTAAATAAAGTTCGAAAATGAACTGAGATTATAAAAAGTGCTTTGAGAATGCGAGCCTTACTTTCTTTGATTAATTTGACGGAGAAATTTTACTTTTATTAGATTGCTTATTAGTTTAAATCAATGCTTTGCTGCAATTGCTTTATTAATGCCTGTTCTGTGGAAATCACTATAAGCATTTTGTCCCAATGTTAGCTTTAGTCCAGAATCTGAAAATTGTAAGGAAGTTTCCGGTGTATATTATCAGTATCATATTAAACGAAGATAAGCTCGATGTTTGAAGTGTGAAATTCAAATCAAACTCTTAAAAGAGCTACCCTTATCGAGCAAGTAAAATACATTGGTTATTAAGTGTAGGTTGTTTGCACAGTAATTTTTTTTTGAGAATTGAGAATTGTTGACACATCTTTGGTACAGAGAGAAAGAAAATATGCAGAGAAGCAGACATTTTATGGCAATAAATATTTAAATCAAGTAACCAATATCCAGCCCCAAATGCCAACATTTAAATGGCAGAAGCAAGGTGGCATGGTGCCATAGCGAAGGGCGGCACAGTGGTTGTATTGTTGCCTTACAGCGCTTACAGAGTCATATTCTTAGTGTGTTCAAAAATATTGTTTTGGAGATCATCTGGTCTTTTTATGTGGGGGGGGTGGAGGGGGGAAACTTTTTTCTCAGTCCCTACCCTGGTTTGGAGTGCGTCATTCCTCCGAGCCGCATCTCTTTGCCCCCTCCTCGATCACCTACCAACTGGACTGGAGCGGCGTCTTTCCTGCGGAGACCGGCCAGAGCTTCAGCGGCGGCGCGGTAAGTGCTGAAGTACCATCGCGAGCGAAGCGGGCGTTGCCTTACCATGGATCGTCCAGCGGTGTGGTAAGCTCCGTAGTGCTGGGACTGCGACTCCAACATCTCGGAGCTGGTGCGTTGTGGACCTTCCAGCTGCTGACTTTAACATCGCGGAGGCTGGGATCTTTCGCGAGGCTTGCCAGTGTGAATCTCCGCCCAGCTCAGGCCTGTGGGCTTTGGGGTCAGTCGCAGTCTCTGTAGGAAGCGGCTGGCCAATTCGGTAACTCCAAGCCGCTGAGTGTCTTCCGAAGCCGGAGCTCTCAACATCGTCCGGCGAGAGGCCTGAAATAGCGGCCCTCCACTGCAGCGACTGCAGAGGCATCAGTAGTCCCGACCACGAGAACGAAAACATAGAGCAAAAGGACTGTACTTTTTACCTTCCCTCACAGTAGAAAACGTTGATTCCGCTGTGGGGGGGGGAGGGGACTTTCATGTTAAATTTCTATAGTGTGTTCTTTTCTTTTTATTTGTATGGCTGTATGGCAACCCAAAATTCTTCTATTACAGCACTTTGGTTCAACGCAAGTTGATTTAAAATGTGCTATATAAATAAAAATGATTGATTGATAGCCCCGGGTTCGATCCCTGACAACGGGGCGCTATGTCTGTACGGAGTTTGTATGTTCTCCCCGTATACCTGGCGTGGGTCTCCCCGTAACCATGGCTGGGTTTTCTTCACGAGATCTAAGTCTCCATCTCAGTACACATCTCTGTGTCAAGAGAAAGTTTTGTGTCATGTGCCGCTTAAAGAGAACAATGACATTCTTATGGGCAGGTTTGTAGGTTAATTGGCTTGCTATAAATGTAAAAGATGCCCATGGTGTAGGATAGTGTTAATCATAGAATCATAGAGTGATACAGCATGGAAGCAGGCCCTTCCGCCCAACTTGCCCACATTGGCCAACATGTCCCAGCTACACTAGTCCCACCTGCTCGTGTTTAGTCCATATCCCTCCAAACCTGTCTTATCCATATACTTGTCCAACTGTTTCTTAAACGTTGGGATAGTCCCAGCCTCAACTACCTCCTCGATTGCTGGTTGGTGTGGACTCGAAGGGCCTGTTTCTGCGCTGTATCTAAACTAAACTAAACTAAACTTAAAAAAAAACAGCCCACAGTAATACAGTAATTGCACTGAATAATCATGAATCTGAAATAATACCAGAAAATAATATATATTAATAAAGTATTCCCAGCATATTGCTAGCAATAAAAGTTTCACTTATATTATATTACCTTCCTGGAATCTTTGCTCCAAACTTATTTTGCTGCTTTCCCCCAACTTATTCCTGGTTTCATTTCTAAATTGTTTAGGTCAATTTAATCTCCTTTACTATTGTTCATTCTACATTTTAAAAAATACATAGTGATTAATTTACTTTTTTTTAAAACTTTTCAATTTTTTGTTATATGTTTTAAATTGATGCTTGTGAGCCAAAGGGAGGAACAGAAGAAATCAAAAGAAAACACAACAGGCAATAGGAAAGCATAAACAAGGTAAATTATTTACACTGCGACTATAGAAAGAGAAAAGTGGGTAGTGAGGTTCAGTCAATTTAGTTAATTGTCACGTGTACCGAGGTACAGTGAAAAGCTTTTGTTGTGTGCTATCCAGTCAGTCAAAAGACAATACGTGATTACAATTGAGCCATTTAGAGTGTACTAGACTAAGTGGGACCCGTTGGGTCTCAGTCACACGGGAGGCCTGGTCCCCCAACGCAACCCATTCCCCAACGCAATATTCCACCACTCACCCGTTCCCCCAATGCAACCTGTTCCCCCAACACAATATTCCACCACTCACCCATAGCCCCTAACTGCGCAGACGTGGCTCATTTCCCCTCATTGTCCAGCACTCCCTCTACCTCCTCTTCATGTGTGGGAGGGTGGAGGGGTAAGGGGAGGGAAGAGGTGTTTGTGGCGGGGGGGTGGTGTGGGGTTGGAGGGGAGGGTGGGTGGTGGGTGGGGGGTTCTGTAGGAGGGAGGGTGATGTGAGGGGAGGGTGGTCGTGTGTGGGTGGGGGGGTGCAGAGGGGGAATGGGTGGTGGGGAGGGGGTGTCTGTGTATGGGATGGGAGCGGCGTTGGAGGTAGGAAGGGGTGTGGGAGGAGGGATGCGGGCAGGGGGGTTGTGTCAGAGGGAGGGGTGTGGGGGTTGCTAGATGTGGTGGGGTTAGGGTGTTGTGGGGGAGGGGTGTGTGTGGTTGTGGGGGAGAAGGGGGTGTGTGGGCTGGGGGGGGTGTGTGGAGCGGGGGGGTTGTAACGGGGGTAGGGGTTGTGAGGGAAGAGTGGGTGTGTGGGGGGGTGTTGTGGGGGGAGGGGCTGTGTGTGGGCTGGGGGGAGAAGGCTTGGGGAAAAACGTGGGAAGAGTGATGGGGGAGAGGGGGGTATCACAGGGGAGGGGGGCAGGAGCCAGTAAGGGGGACCAGTGGGGAAGTGGCTGGAGCTGGTGGTGTGAAGGGGACACATAGCGGGCTGTGGTCGCTGGTCGTTCTCCTCCGTTGCTTCCCGTCCCTCCGAAAATTGTGTCCGGTTGCAGACCTCCACCGGCCATCCACAGCGTCCCTCAGCTCCAGTAAAGACGCGATGGCACAGTAAGGGTGGGACTGTCCCGGGGAGTGACAGGAGAAGAGACCAATCCGCGCGGCGCTGACTGGCAGGAGAGAAGATCAATCTGCGCATGTGTGGTCTGAGTACAGGTAGACAGAGACAGAGGCAGCGAGGCAGCGAGAGACAGACAGACCCTGCAGCTCCATAGCATCCTCCTCGCAGCTCACACTGCCACCTATCTGCAAACTTGGAGATATTACATTTAATTCCCTCGTCCAAATCGTTAAAATATACATATTGTAAATAACTGGGGTCCCAGCACTGAGCCTTGCGGCACCACACTCGTCATTGCCTGCCATTCTGAAAAGGACTTGTTAATTCCTACAAGATAACCTCACCAACTCTGGTTCATGGCTTTGCGGCTGCAAATAGCAGTCGCATTCATTGAGCCTCAAACGCTCACTTGCTCGTTGCAAATTTGTGTAGCTAATGTTGCGATCACAGTCTATTGATATTCCTAGCTAGCTAAAGGTCATAAGTAATAGTAGCAGAATTAGGCCATTCAGTCCATCAGGTCTAGTCTGCCATTGAATTATGGCTGATCTATCTCTCCCTACTAACCCCATTTTCCTGTCTTCTCCCCGTAACCCATGACACTTGTACTAATCAAGAATTATTCTGTTGCTGGCTTAAAGGGTAGGGGCATTAGACTTTAGACATTGGAGGTACAGTTTGGTGAGTGTGCACTGACCAGCTATTACGCAGTACACTAGCACTATCCCATACACTAGGGCCAATTTACCAAAAGCCAATTAACCTGTATACCTGTTAAAGAAGGTGTGGGGGGAGGGTTGTGGAGCTGGGGGGGGGGTGGGGTGGGGGGGGGGGGGGGGGGTGTGTAAGGGGGCCTAGGGTGTGTGAGGGAAGGGGTGTGTGTGTGTGTGTGGGGGGTGGGTGTTGTGGGGGGAGGGGTGTTTGTGGGCTGGGGGGAGAGAGCTTGGGGGGAAAAAATGGGGGAGAGGGGGGTATCATGGGGGAGGGGGGCAGGAGCCAGTAAGGACGGACCATGTGGGGGAAGTGGCTGGAGCTGGCTGGTGTGATGGGGACACATAGCGGCTCTGGGACGCATGGTCGTTCTCTTTCCGTGCTTCCGGTCCCTCCAAAAATTGTGTCCGGTTACAGACCTCCGCCGGCCATCCACAGCGTCCCTCAGCTCCAGTAAAGACGCGATGGCACAGGAAGGGCGGGACTGTCCCGGGGAGTGACAGGAGAAGAGACCAATCCACACGGCGCTGACTGGCATGAGAGAAGATTGATCTGCGCATGTGCAGTTTAAAACATTTTTAAACCTCGCTAACTTTTACAATATACCACCGATAAGAATGAAACGTCTTGCACTTGCAGCAAATTCATAGCGCTATCTTGTACCATTTTTGCGCAAATAGAAAAACCTTGCAAACCCGAAGAGCACAAGATCGGCGTTTTAGCTATGTATAGATAGATAGATAGATGTTTAGACGGACAGACGGAGACAACAGAGACAGAGACAGAGAGCAGTGAGGCATGAGGGGGAACTTCTTTACTCAGAGAGTGGTGGCTGTGTGGAATGAGCTTCCAGCAGAAGTGGTGGAGGCAGGATCGATTTTAACATTTAAAAGTAAAGTGGATAGGTATATGGACGGGAAGGGAATGGAGGTGTATGGTCTGAGTGCAGGTAGATGTCTAGGGGAAAATAAATGTTTGGCACGGACTGGAAGGGCCGAGAGGGCCTGTTTCCGTGCTGTAATTGTTATATGGTTATATGGTAAGTGAGCAGGGACCAGAATACAACAGAAGGGAGGTGAAGTGAGAGGGTTTAGTTTTTATAGTTTTTTCGATTTGGAGATACAGCGTGGAAACAGGCCCTCTGACCCGCTGGGTCGGCGCCGACCAGCGATCCCCGCACATTAACACTATCCTACACCCACTAGGGACAATTTTTTAATTTACTAAGCCAATTAACCTACAAACCTGTACGTCTTTTGTAAATGAAAACTTTACAAGCTCTTAAAGTGTACAACATCTTTTAATGATAGCACTGGGTATTACATACACCTTCAAGCACGGCTACATTTTCTACCGAGGGGAAGGCGTTATGATTGATGTTAATGGGCGGGGTTAATGGGAGTGAGGTAAACTATATTATTGGTTGCATATAAACCATCTACATCCTTCCCTTAGAAATCAAAAAAAACAGATTGTTGTCACGACAACCGAATTTAAACAGCAGAATTAAACGAAATCGCCGTAGCGAACAGGCGGCTTACTGATCCTGCCCGAGCGCGTACGGATGCTCCCCTCCCCCCCGAAAGAGCAGAAGAAGCAGGAGGACACAAGGCAGCCGGGGAACCAGGGAAGGGCATTGGGGAGGGAGAAACAGGAGAGGGAGAACCGCGATCGGCAACATGGGACCCGCGCAGAGGGGAACCAGGCGCCCGCGACGGGGACCGAGGCATGCAGGGAACACCAGCCGGGGCGGCAGCCGGCTGCTGATAGGAGAGTGGAGGGAGGGCCCAGGGGGCTGCGGCTGTGGCTCATTAACCGCAAGCAGGTGTTGTCGGCTTCTCGGTAGATGGAACCCTCACAGTCGAAACCAAATACGAACGAGGTGAGTCGGCCACCCCAACCACGTGGCCAGACGGTAGTGCCCACTGGCGGTCTGCAAGAACGAACAACCTGTCCGGCAACAGAGGATCGAGTGGTCTGCACGACCGATCGTGGGAACGCCGCTGGCTGTCATGTTTTCTCTTGAAATTCGCCTCTGTCTGCACGGAGGCGGGCTTCAGCACCCGAGGTTTCATGCTGGCGCTGGGCAATCGGGACGGTGGATCTGGTAGTTCTGGACATCAACGCTGAGCAGGAGACCCCATGCGGACCCTGGAAACATTCCTGAGGTTTCAGGAGATCCAAATACAAATCAGAATTGGATAGTCGGCCTGTTCCATCAGAAGCTGGCGCTGCGGACGGCCGTTCTGCTAGGCCGTTGCTCTAGTGGGTACTCTGGGCTGCTGGTGAAATGCACGAAGTTTCACTTGTCGGCAAAGCTTTTGAATTCTCGGCTTGTAAACCTGCCGTTGTCAGTCTGCAGCCTGACCGGGGTCCCAAAAGTGGAGAAGTGTTTCCGCAGCTTGCGGATCACCATCTCCGACGTGAGGGATGTCAGCAAATCCACTTCGAACCAGTGGAGTACGAGTCGACTAGGACAAGGTAGTGGTTACCACGCCACTCGAAATATGTCGGCAGCCAGCGAGGACCAGCCAAAGCGGGGCGGGCTGTTGCAGCAGGGGCTGTCGCTGCTGGTGCGGCGCAAGACTGTTGCACGTGGAGCAGGCAGAAACTCTGTCTCGGATATATTTGCCATTTTGGTGACTTTCTTGTTCTGCGGGATGCTGGGCACCAGCTCCTTCAGTTTGGAGTAACAGTCGTTCATGTTGTAGAGCAGGCCAAGCGGCTCGTCCAGCGGCGCTTTGCCTCTGGAGATTTGCAAGCTCTGCTCTGACAGGCCCCGCGCAATGTCGCCGCTGCTTGTTCCTGCTCGAGCGGATCGGGCTGACAGCTTTCATCTCGGCACCTTTTTAGATCTTGGAGACTTTTGGGGGGGGAAAATGCGTTGTTTTTTTTTTCAAATACTGCACTGGAGATATTCCTTGCTACTACACCTACTGTCCCGGCCGTTGTTTTTGCAGGTTTTATGTTCTGGCAAAGAAACTGGCGCTGAGTTGAAATATATACAACCTTGTGAACTCTGATAGAGTAATTTTGTATAGTAGCAGAGATGTGCATTTCTGCGACGTTGTAATGCTGTACTTAATTATGCTGAACTTTTTATAAAAGTCTAATATTGTAAATGAAAACTTTACAAGCTCTTAAGTGGTACAACATCTTTTAATGATATGCACTGGGTATTACATACACCTTCAAGCACCGGCTACATTTTTCTACCGAGGGGAAGGCGTATGATGATGTTAACTGGGCGGGGTTAATGGGAGTGAGTAACTATATTATTGTTTGGGTTGCATATAAACCATCTACGTCTTTGGAATGTGAGAGGAAACCGAAGATCTCGGAGAAAGCCCACGAAGGTCACGGGGAGAACGTACAAACTCCGTACAGACAGCACCTGTGGTCGGGATCGAACCCGGGTCTCCAGCGCTGCGTTTGCTGTAAGACAGCAACTCTACCGCTGCGCCACCGTGACTGCTGAGTGCAGGAGGTTGAGTGCTCATCTTATAGAGGTATGTGAAATCATGAGGGGGTTAGACAGGGTGAATGCACATAGTCTTTTTACCCAGACTAGCTGAATCAAGAGCCAGAGGACATGAGTTTAAGGTTTAATAGGAACTTGAGTGGCACGTTTTTCACACAGAGAGTGATGGATATATGGAACGAGCTGCCAGAGGAGGTAGTCGGTGTGGGCACTGCGAGTCGGCTACCCTGCCAGCAGCATGTTAGTTATTTTGACTCTTTTTGTTTTTTTTAGTGTGTCCAAATGTTTGTTTTAGTTTCTCTCGGTGTGTCTTAATGAGACGGTCCCGAGACGGTCTGTACATCCGGCAATCCAGAGCAGCGACTGCGGAGGTTTATGGCCCCGACCACGGGTGAACAAGGAGGAGGGCTGACCGAACTTTGTGCCTTCCACCACAGTGAAGAATGTTGTGGTGGATGTTTGTGTTAAATCTTACTGTGTATTGTGTGTTCATTTTTTTTATTGTACCGCTGCTGGCAAATTCATTTCACTGCTCCTTCGGGTGTATGTGATGAATAAAATTGACTATTGACTATTGAGGCAGGTACTAAAACTTCATTAGGGACGGTACGGTGGCGCAGCAGAGGAGGTGCTACCTTACAGTGCCAGGGACCTGTGTTCGATCCTGATCACGGATGCTATCTGTACGTAGCCTGTAGGTTCTACCCGTGACCTCGTGGGTTTTCTCTGGGTGCTCCGGTTTCCCCCCCGCACTCCAAAGACGTACAGCTTTGTAGGTTAATTGGCTTTGGTAATGATTGGCGATTGTCCCTTGTGTTGCGTTAAGTTTATTGTCACGTGTACCGAGGTACAATGAAGAGCTTTTGTCGTGTGCTTGTCAGTCAGTAGAAAGACAATGTATGATTACAATCGAGCCGTTCACTGTGTACAGATACATTATAAAGGGAAAACGTGAATAACGTCCACTGCAAGATAAAGGTCGTAACCTCTGATGAAAGATGGTCTGAGGGTCTCCATTATGGTAGATAGTAGTTCAGTTGTTGATCGGATCGTTCAGTTGCCTGATAACAGCTGGAAAGAATGTCCCTGGCTAGTGTGTTGGAAAGTATGTTGGATAGCGCCAGTGTACTTTTTTAGTTTAGTTTAGAGATACAGCGCGGAAACAGGCCCTTCAGGTCCACTCCGACCAGCGATCCCCACACATTAACATTATCCTACACACACTAGGGACAATTTACGCTTATACCATGACAATTAACCTACAAGCCTGCTCGTCTTTGAAGTGTGGGAGGAAACCTAAGAATCTCTGAGAAATCCCATGCGGTCGCGGGGAAAAGGTACAAACTCGATACAGACAGCATCCGTAGTCGGGATTGAACCCAGGACCCTGGCGCTGCAAGGCAGCAACTCTACCGCTGCGCCACTGTGCCGCCACTATCGCTGGTCAGCGTGGACTTTGTGGACCGAATGGCCTGTTTCTGCACTATATCTCAAATCTAAACTTTAAAAAAAGCTAAAACCCGTTACGAATATAAAAAATGCGATGTCGAGTCTAGTCTTACTGAGAACAGGGTTAACACAGATTAACATTCCTGATCTGAACGGCGTTAATGCCGGAGATAGTTACCTGGATCGTAATTCATTCTATTCCCCAGGTTTGACAATGTGTCCACAGTTTATATTAAAAATATTCTGCAGTTAAATATTGACACTCTCAGTTTAAGGAATAAATTCTGTAAAAAAAAAAAAAGAGTAGCTTTTAACTTCTCCACTTTACTCATAAATAATGTATGGCAATGACCTATTTCACAGTCGGGTATTTTTAGCGGAGATTTGGCAAATTTACAAAATCTAAAACAATAAGTGAAAGTCAAGCAAAAATAGCTAGCAATTGCAGGCTAATGACACAAACACAACGCTTTCAAAGCAGCTGGAGCAGGTTTATATATATCCCGGGAGGAAGGACACCGAAAATGCAAAGTAAAGGGCACAGGAAGAAGGTGGCTCAGCGGTAGAGTTGCTGCCTTACAGCGCTCTCAGAGCCGGAGACTCGCGTTCGAATCCGACCACGGGTGCTGTCTGCACGGGGTTTGTTCATCCTCCCCGTGACCGCGTGGGTCTTTTTCTCCAAGATCTTCAGTTTGCAGGTTAATTGGCTTGGTATACAGTAAGTGTAAAATTGTCCCTAGCGTGTAGGATATTGCTAACGTGCAGGGATCGCTGGTCGGTGCGGACTCGGTGGGCCGAAGGGCCTGTTTCTGAGCTGTATCTCTAAACTAAACTAAGAAGAAACAGGTAGACTAAAGTACTGGAGAAACTCAGCGGGTGCAGCAGCATCTATGGAGCGAAGGAAATAGGCAACGTTTCGGGCTGAAACCCTTCTTCGGCCTGAAACGTCGCCTATTTCCTTCGCTCCATAGATGCTGCTGCACCTGCTGAGTTTCTCCAGCATTTTTGTCTACCTTCGATTTTCCAGCATCTGCAGTTCCTTCTTAAACAAAATAAGAAAAAACGGGACCTGATTTTACAAGCCTTTCTCATATAAACAGTACTTTCTCAATATACAGTACGGGTGGGTGCTTTTACTGCTGAAAGTTATGCAAGAATTTCACTCAGAATTTCATGAGTTCTGGGAAAGCTTGAGTGTTTTGCTTGCCTGTATACAATAGATGCATGACAGAGAACCAGGCCTGCTATGGAGTGTCTCCTACATCTGTGTTGCTGGTTTACAAACTTTATTTGGGGGGGGATGGATTAGAAACATGGAAGATAGGTGAAATCTTGGGTGGCATGGTGGCGCAGCGGAAGAGTTACTGCGTTACAGGATCCAGAGACCCGGGTTTGATCCTGACTACGGGTGATATATGTACGGAGTATGTATGCATGCCCTTTGACCTCGTGGGTTTTCCCCGAGTTCTCCGGTTTCCCCCCCACACTCTAAAGATGTGCAGGTTTGTAGCTTAATTGGATTTGGTAAGATTATAAATTAGGTCATAAGGAATAGGTGTAGAATATGGCCACTTGGCCCATCAATCTACTCCGCCATTCAATCATGGCTGATATATCTCTCCCTCCTAACCCCATTCTCCTGCCTTCTCCACATAATCTCTGACACCTGTACTAATCAAGAATCTATCTATCTCTGCCTTAAAAATATCCACTGACTTGGCCTCCACAGCCTCTGTGACAAAGAATTCCACAGATTCACCACCCTCTGAATAAAGAAATTTCACCTCATCTCCTTCCTAAAGGAACGTTCTTTAATTCTACAGCTTTGACCTCTAGTCCTAGACTCTCCCACTAGTGGAAACATCCTTTCCACATCCACTCTATCCAAGCCTTTCACTATTATGTAAGTTTCAATGAAGTCCCCCCCCCCCCCCCCCCCCCCCCCCCCCAAGTCTTCTAAACACCAGCAAGTACTGGCCCAGTGCTGACAAATGCTCATCATAGGCTAACCTTCTCATTCCTGGGATCATTCTTGTGAACCTGCTCTGGACCCTCCCAAGAGCCAGCACGTCCTTCTTCAAATATGGTGCCCAAAATTGCTCACAATATTCCAAATGCAGCCGTACCAGCAACTTATAGAGCCTCAGTATTACACCCCTGTTTTTATATGCAAGCCCTCTTGCTATAAATGCTAGTATTGGGTTTGCTTGAAGGAAAATTGTCCCTCGATAGTGTACGATGTTGGCGTGGACTCAGTGGGCAGAAGAGCCTGTTTCCGCTCTGTATCTCTGGACAAAACACAAAGTGCTGGAGTAATTCAGTGGGTCAGGCAGCTTATCTAGGACATATTTAGTGCAATCTGGAGTAGATGTCCAGTCAAATTTGCACTAATAAAGCGGACAGAGTGAAAGTCTCATTAATTCTTGTCATGGTTTTGCATGTCTGATCGAAGGTCAACAACTCAGGCAGTATAAAAAAAACACAAAGTGCTGGAGTAACTCAGCAGGCAGCATCTCTGGAAAACATGGAATGGTGACATTTTGGTTCAGGATCCTTCTTCAGACTCCAGAGATGCTGCTTGACCCACTGAGTTCCCCCAGCACCATGTGTCTTTTTGTGTATGAACCAGCATCTGCAGTAGCTTGAATCACCTCAGGCAGTCCACTTGCCTCTGGGAGTTGGCATACTGTATGTGCAATGAACCAAAACTTTCCATTTTGTTTCTCAAGGATCTATGAGTCCATAATATAAATTATTATATGCAAACAATGATATATAATAAATGAGCAGAGGACATATGGGAGAGTGGATGTGCTGGCCAGGAGGTATGTGCTTTTGAAGACATGATTGTGAGGACTTTGTCTGCAACTTTGTAAGAAGAGATGTTTTGTTCTTTCCATTAGTAGTTCAGAATTTAGACTTGAGGGATACAGCGCAGAAACAGGCCCACCGAGTCCAAGCCGACCAGCGATCAACCCGTACACTTACCAAAATGAGTTGCGTTTAATTTAGTTTAGAGATCCAGCACAGAAACAGGCCCTTTGGCCCATCGTGTCCGCACCGACCCCCAGCGATCCCTGCACACTAATGGCCCTGTCTCACAGTGCGAGTTGACCCATGAGGTACCCCGAGTGAATGACTCGTGGTTGTGTACGAGACTTCAAGTTTATGTTCAAGTGTTTAACCGAGTTCCCACGGGTATGTCATTTCTGCGATGTTCCAAGTTCCTCCTCCGAGTTACCAAGTTCCTCTCCCGTTACTCTTGAGCCAACCGTGAATTAAGGTATGTTTTAATAAAGCAACAATGTTAAAATACATCTCCATCCTGTGGCTTTGAGTTATTTCAGCGCGGCCGCATCTATTAAATACGACCTACAAAGGGAAAATGCGCACCCTCCCAGCAACCAATAACGTGGTAAGTGCATTTCTTGTGCTTTATGTTTTTTAAATACTGTATTTCCCGGGTGGGGGAGAGCTCAGTTCATAGTATTTGGGGAGTCTGGTGTTGTGAAGGAGGGGATTGGGGGTCAGTAACCTACTTGCACACGCTCCAGTCAGAGTGCAGGTAGATGGGACTAGGTGACAGTAAACGGCACGGAGTAAAAGGGCAGAGATGGCCTGTTTCCGTGCTGTCATTGCTATATGGTTTTATTGTGGCCAGGGAGTGAATTAGCTTGGGTGGCAGCCACAGCGCTCCGGGCACAGACAGCAGAACTGGCCGCCACTTCCGAACACACACACGCACACGCACACGCACACGATTTAGATTTGAAATGCAGGGGGATGATATTTCGCGGAGTTACCCAGCAGTAGGCAACCTAGGAACCACACAAAGTATATATACAGCACATGGACATTTGTGTGTGTGTGTGTGTGTATATGTATATATATATACATATACACACACACATGTGCATGTGCTGTAATATGTTATATATATATATAAATATATTATGTATATATATATATGATATATGTATCAAACACAAATGGGTTATTATGTATGTATATATGTATGGCTCGAGTAACTCAGCGGGACAGGCAGCATCTCTGGTAGGTGTCTAAGGAAGGGTCTCGACCCGAGACAACATCATTCCTTCTCTCTGGAGATGCTGCCTGTCCCGCTGAGTTACTCCAGAATTGTGTGTGTGCGAGAGTTACTCCAGCATTGTTCGTGTGTGTGTGAGTTACTCCAGCATTGTGTGTGTGTGTGAGTTACTCCAGCATTGTGTGTGTGTGTGTGTGTTACCCCAGCATTGTGAGTGTGTGTGAGTTACCCCAGCATTGTGTGTGTGTGTGAATCATGAATTGCCAAGACACAAGGCACTGTAAATACAAATAATGTCATACACAAGAAAGGGCAGATGCTAGTTGAAAAAAGTGAACACATGGGGCTGGAGAAATCTGGAAATGTCATCCCGTCACCCATTCCTTCTCTCCAGAGATGCTGCCTGCCCGCTGAGTTAAAAGAGTTCCCACGGTAGACTCACGAATCACTTAAGGTAAACGCACGGGCCACCATGTTATAAATGAGTTTAAAATGTTTCAATTTTGAACTTGAACTGTAAATTTGACTCGTGGAAAAAATCAATCATGTTTGATTTTTTTTCACGAGTTACCAAGTTTCACGGGTACCTGCCGTTCGCACCACGAGTCGCTAAGTTGCTCGCAAGAGTTCCGACGTTCCCGCTATGTTTAGTGTATGTGATTACCGCGAGTGACAACATTTGGGTCACTCGTGGGTCAACTCGCACCGTGAGACAGGGGTTTAAAACACTTTCCTACACACTTGGGACAATTCACAATTTTTACCAAAGTCAATTAACCTACAAACCTTCACGTCTTTGGAGTGTGGGAGGAAACCGGAGCACTCGGGGAAAACCCACGTTGTTGAACACGATGCTTTAGGCAAAAAGCAGTTGCTCAGGGTTGAGGATAACTGGCTCCCTGGCCTGTTCTGTCGGTTCTGTGGTAGTGGCAAGGCTGAACTGAACAGTTAGCCGTGTGGTACATAATGTATAACATCGTTATTATCTGAATCATTGTGTGAGAAATACCATGCTTTTATAAAAGGCTTGTAACAAGTTGCTTATTATGCAGTTTAAATAGCTTATGGTTAATATTTAAACCATTGCCTTGAACTCTTTGAATTTGGTTTTGATCAGTGGGCTTTCCAAGCCCAGCAAGATTCTTTTCTCCAGAGGGGATTCTTTAAAAAAAAAAGGTTTCAAAAGAATATGAATATAAATATGAATTAATTTAAAATTTGCAAGAAAATATATCCTTCTTTTCATTATTCCAATTGTTTTCAGGTTGTTGAAGAAGATGCTTTGGCATTTTGCCCCAATCTTCAATGCCTGGTATGAAATCAATCTGCAATCTGAGGTGATGAAAGAGGTTTATGTAGATGGTGGAGTCTCAACCGTAAAACATGAGGTTTAGTTTAGCTTAGTCAAAGGTTCAAAGGTTATATATTGGTCACGTACACCAATTGGTGTAGTGGAATGTTTCTTGCCAATGCAGCACATAAAAAAAGAATACAGACATAACAAGAATAAAGAGATTTTAAACATAAAAAACATCCCCCCACAATGGTTCCCATTATGAGGGAAGGCACAATGTGTCTAGTCCCCATCCCATTGTCTCCCATAGTCGTACTGGCCCATGGAGGCCGTCCGCAGTCAGCCCCCTTAACGGAGGCCCGATGTTCCAGGCCGTTCTCGGGTTGCCGGTGATGGTGCTCTGGCATCAGGAGAAATCCTCTCAGTGGCGCTTGGGATACCTAGAACGGCCGTGGTTTTTTTCCTTAAAACAGGAGACCCCCGCGGGCTTTGTTTCCGAAGCCAACAAAGGCCGCGCTGAAAGAATGAGCTGCTCCCCCCACTGGCTGCCCGATGTAAAGTTCCCGCCGCTAAGCATTGGCCGCTCCACAGATTACCTGTAGCTCTATCCGCGATGTTTTTTTGGGTCGGTGGTCGCTTCTAGAGCTCACCGAGTTCCAGCGCGGCGACCCAGTCAAAGGCATCGCCCTCTCCAGCGCTGGCACCGTTGTCGAAAACCGAGTTTCTGAGCGGTTCCCATCAGGAAGAAAAACGCCGCTCCAGGCCCGTTGGTAAGCCGCGAGGACAGGTCGAAGATGCAGCCCGGAGAAAAGCTGCCTCTCCAAACAGGTAGGGACCAGGAAAAACAGTTTCCCCCTTCCCCCCCCCCCCCCCCCCCCCACCCCCCCACACAAAAAAGAATAGACTACAAACAAAACACTTTAACTCACTAAAAATAAAAAAAGAATGAAACACAAACAGCTGCAGGCTGGGCAGCCATACCATACAGGATGGCGCCCCCTATCGAGTCTAGAGATGCAGCGCGGAAACAGGCCCTTCAGCCCACCGAGTATGTGTCGGCCACCGATCCCCACACATTAACACTGCCCTACAAACACTATGTTCAATTTCCACATTTGTACCAAGCCAATTAACCTACAAACCTGCACGGCTTTGAAATGTTGGAATGAAATCGAAGATCTCGGAGAAAACCCGCGCAGGCCACACGGGGACTCTGTACAGACAAGCACCTGTAGTTAGAATCAAACCTGGGTCTCTGGCGCCGTAAGGCAATAGCTCTACGGCTGCACCATCATGCGACCCAGAGGTGGTCTCGGATGATACCAGCTTCAACCATAGGCAATAGTTCTGCTTTCCATTTCTGCAAAAGTCCTAGATCAGCAAGATGCAAGCCTGAGTACATGCATTGAACCAGAGCCTGTGGTGCTGTAAGGCAGCAACTCTACTGCTGCGCCTAGCCACAGTCTGCAGCCGTAGAGTTGTGACCTTCTGCAATGGTAAGACCTTATACACTAAATATCCAATGCATTTTCTATCATATCGAACGACGAGAGCCATGTCAACACACCTGCTCAGGGTCTGTTGACTATTCCATATTATTGTACAATTAAATTTAAATCAGTAACATTATGGGCTTATCCATTTTCCAATTTAGACCGACCAGAGCTCCAGCAGCAGCAGCGCAGCATTGGAAACATCGAGGGGCAGGCGATGCCTCACCGGGGATCGCCGTTTGGAGCTCCGGAGTGCTGGGCCTGCTGCGCCGACATCGCGGAGCTGTGGTTCGCGGAGTTCCCAACGCGGGCGGCGCTGACCAACATCGCGGATTCCTGCGACTCCGCCCGGCTCGGCCTGTGGACTTTGGGAGCCGTGGACTCCGGTGGGAGGTGGCTGATCTGCAGGTCCGGGCCGCTGAGGATGTTCTCCGTCGGGGTTCCATCGTTCCCAGCGAGAGGGCCTGAGCATCGTTCCCGGCGAGAGGGCCTGCGGGTGCTCGGGAGGGCCCGGCCACGGGTGAACATCTGGGAAGATCGGCAAGGAGGCTGGCTGGACTGTGGTGCCGTCCTTGACTCTGGTGCTGCTGAGGGGTTATGTTGTGTGTGGACTTCTGTGTTAGTGCTTTTTAAAAAAATATGTTTTTTTATTTATTAATTACTTTTATGTTACTGACAGTAAGGAAAATCCATTTTGTTGTCTCTAAAATGAGATAATGACAATAAATTGAATACAATACAATGCCTTGAGTTCACTGGGCATCAACGGAATGAAGAGGAGAAAAGCCATCAAGAACACCACAGAGGCAGCAGAGAAAGCCTCGAGATGGTTCTGGATCAGGAGAGGAGGTCCATGGGGAGGAGCGAATGCCACCTGAACAGAAGTCGTGGTCCGATCAACCACAGCTGGGTTGCCTTGGTGAAGGTGTCTGATGTTGAAAGACCCGAAACACCCAATGACCCCAGGTTACATCACTGATGATGTGTTCAGGAGCATCAACAGATGTATTTTTATCAAAAAATAACCTGATTATAACAGTGTGGCGGCTCCCAAGGGTCGGGCCATCCTAACAGTCAAACCCCTCGGCACGGGAATGGTGCAGTCCAGAGGCGGCCCTTAACCAGAGGGTTTAAAGGCAAGGGTTTTGGGTGCCATCTTGCTCTCTTTGGACTTCCTGACGAATTGAGAGACCTGAATAAAAAGGTACTTTCCCTACACCTGGCTCCTCGCCTTAATTTCGGGATAGTATCCCACAACAGTTTAGTTTATTGTCACGTGTACCAAGGTACAGTGAAAAGCTTTAGTTGCATGCTATCCAGTCAGCAGAAAGACAATACATGATTACCATCGAGCCATTAACAGTGTATAGATACGTGATAAGGGAATAATGTTTTAAATTTAAACATTTGTCAATGTCTCACAAAATAGAAATCACTCTAACAAGCCTGCCATACTTTCACATGGTCACTTTCAGAATAGATATTTGCAAAGTTAATCAGAATGGCATGGTAATTGCAATTATAAATAAGGCTGGAGTGTATGATTAAGTAGGCATAACGACCTGGGTTTTCATTTGCTTTGCTTCCATAGATGTACTCAAATTGGGGAAAGTGACTGAAATTGTGAAAAGCCCATGGAATTGAAACTGTTCCTCAAATGTATGTGCAGTCATTTACAATACGATACGATGGAACTTTATTTACCCCAAGAGGGAAATTGATCTGCCAACATTCATAATAGACAATAGGTGCAGGAGTAGGCCATTCGGCCCTTCGAGCCAACACCGCCATTCAATGTGATCATGGCTGATCATCCCTAATCAGTACCCCGTTCCTGCCTTCTCCCCATATCCCCTGACTCCGCTATCTTTAAGAGCCCTATCTAGCTCTCTCTTGAAAGTATCCAGAGAACCGGCCTCCACTGCCCTCTGAGACAGAGAATTCTGCAGACTCACAACTCTCTGTGTGAAGAAGTGTTTCCTCGTCTCCGTTCTAAATGGCTTACCCCTTATTCTTAAACAGTGGCCCCTGGTTCTGGTCTCCCCCAACATTGGGAACATGTTTCCTGCCTCGAGCGTGTCCAAACCCTTAATAATCTTATGCTTCAATAAGATACCCTCTCATCCTTCTAAACTCCAGAATATTTATTCCCAGCCGCTCCATTCTCACAGCATAAAGTATTCTCTCAGCATATTCTCTCAGTCTAGATACACAAGATACATGAAACATGTAATTAAAATGATGAGTGGAAAGGATTGGGGATGTGCAAAGATTGGGGAGGGGGCAGTCAGTCTACCCCATGACAGAAGAAGGAGTTGTTGTACAGTTTGATAGCCACAGGGAAGAAGGATCTCCTGTGGCGTTCTGTACTGCATCTTGGTGGAACCAGTCTGTTACTGAAGGTACTCCTCAGGTTGACCAGTGTGTCATGGAGGGGGTGAACTGTATTGTCCAAGATGCTCCGCAGTTTGAGGAGCATCCTCCCCTCCAAGACCACCTCCCATGTATCCAACTCCGCCCCCAGGACAGAGCCAGCTTTCGTGATGAGTTTACAGTGGAGATTTCATGGTGTAGGAATGGTTTGAGTTATGCGACAACAGTCTAATGCTCCAATCAATTCAACTGACAGTTTACATTGTAACCAGCTTAGTTCCATCTTCCTAGCTGTAATTGATTAGTTCACATTGAACTATTTTATTGATGTTTTTCAACTTGTTTTGTTTTAACATGTTGACAGTTAGCTATTGTAAATTTGTTTCTGGAACTTATCTAATATTGCCATTGAACAGTTAGACAGCATAACAAGATGGAAGAACCCAACTGAATTGAATGCATGGATAATTCATGAAGCTGCTAAGACATGTTTAGTTTAGTACTGAGATACAGCGCGGAAACAGACCTATCGGCCCACAGAGTAGGTATGTTACAAAACTTACCTTGAGCGGCGCTGCAGTTCTGCCACTCCCCGTGTGCGCGACTTTGGCGCCTTTCAGAGGGGGGCGGGTTTAAAATGCTGTTTTTCTCCAGACAGGGCAAATCGATCCATCTCAGGGGATTTCATTGCTAAAGATAAATCGCTCCGACATTTGTTTTATGAAGGTATTTTTAAAGTACGCTAGATCATTTATTAGTTAGAGTAATTTAAAAATCATCTTCTAAAGCCGTGAGCGCCGACAACGGGAAGGATTTTACGTAGGGGATAAAAGAAGGTACACAGTTTATTTTTACATAAAAACGTGGTTCTTAGGAAGCCTTTAATGAAATGTTCATGTTGCGAAAAGGGGACAAAAAATATATACGAACCGGTAGTATTTTTCCAGCCGACTGTGGCTTAAATTCACCGCAAACCGCAACGTTCCAATCCACTGCGTTCCACTAAAACACACTCGCAAGTTGATTTAAATGGCCATTAATTTTACGGGAATTTAACACTAAATTCCTTCCATTTGGCCTATAAATTCATGAAAATGAGATTTAAAAATCATGTTATATTGTGAATTATTGTGTGAATGTTATTTGGACACTTGGGCAATTTAAAAATGTTTATCTTTTCTTAAGAAATGGATAGATGTTTAGATCTAGTAATTTAATTTTGCAATTAGCTACAATTAGGTAACTAAGAAATTACATGCTTTAATTTCAGGTCATCCAAGTAAGATTGTGTCATATTTGTTTCAGAATGCTTCAATCTGTAATAACTGCAAATTTCATTGAGTTCTCTTAATTTTTAAGAAAGTTTTGGGCTTTTGACTGTCCTAGATCACAGCTTTTGAGTTAAGTAAATGGAAAGGCAATGGGGAACAAGATGCTAATTTCCGAGTATGAAAATGGCCATAACTTTTTTAATACTGAAGATATGAAAGTGAATTGGGTGTCAAATTAAACTTCTTTTTATGCTTTATCTGATGGGATAAATTGCAGACTTGACTTTTAAAATCTCAACATTTTGTAACATTGCTACACAGAGTCCGCGCCGACCAACAATCCCTGCACAATAACACTATCCTACACACACTAGGGACAATTTTCAGTTATACCAAGCCAATTAGCCTGCAAACATGTAGGTCTTTGGAGTGTGGGAGGAAACTATAGATCCCGGAGAAAACCAGTCATGGGTAGAAGGTACAAAATCTGTACAGACAAGCAGGGTCGAACCCGGGTCTCTGGGGCTGCAAGGCAGCAACTCTACCACTCCACCACCGTGCCGGGCGTGTTGTGAATTTCCACGGGTAAATGTTCAGGAACCTGCTTAACGTTCAGTAAAACCGCTCATGGCTGTACATACGTATTCATTAATTTTCAGTGAGGGCTTTCTCAGTTCTGAGGCATGCATAATCAAAATTGAACTGCAGTTCATCCAACTCTATGAAAAATACAATTGGAAACAGACTACCTCTCATGTAGTGTCAAATGAAGTTCTCCATCAGCTATTATTATCTGCAAGGTGATAAGTATGTACGCTAATATTCTATCAAAGTGCAGTAATAGCTCTTTGACTGCTTATGACTTGAAAACCCAAAATAAAAAAAAAGTTAAATGATTCACTTATGATCTTACTTGAGTTGATTATTAAGCAAATTAGTATGCTGAATTTTAATTGGAAATGTCTTACACACTGATACATTTGTATGGAAGAATTTATGTTTCATATCTGGGGAATGTCTCCGGGGCATACGAAAAATGAATATTTGTGATACCACCAACTGCAGACCCAGATAACAGTCTATAGGCCATTCAGGAAGACTGATGCATACTTCCAATCCCACTAGCAGGCAATTAAACGTCCAGAAATCTGCACAAAACGACTCAGAATTCAACTCCAGCTGACAAGCCCTGCTGGTATTGTCGTCTGTAAAATAGCTACTGATTCTGGGGTGCCGGAGATAATCGGCTGGATAAGTTACCTGATTTTTACCTTTAACAGACAGTCCCAGACAGAACCATTAGTTACCTAGAACCATAGAGTAATTCAGTATGGAAACAGGCTCTTCAGCCCAACTCGTCCATGCTGAACAAGGTGTCAAACAGTCATATGGTCATAGGTGATAGGAGCAGAATTAGGCCATTCAGCCCATCAAGCCATTCAATCATGACTGATCTATCTTTCCCTCCTAACCCCATTCTCATGCCTTCTCCCCATAACCCCCGTCACGCACACAAATCAAGAATCTATCTCTGCCTTTAAAATATCCATTGACTTGGTCTCCACAGCCTTCTGTGGCAAAACATTCCACAGATTCACCACCCCCTGACTAAAGAAATTCCTCATCTCCTTCCTAAAGGAATGTCGTTTAATTCTGAGGCTGTGACCTCTAGTCCTAGACCCTCCCATTCATTCATCATTGTTGAAAACATTAGTGCCGCAGTGGTGCTGGTTTCCGACAGGAACGGTGATGGACGCACCACACATCTCTGTCCTCCAGTTCCTGCGGATTTTGCTGTGTGTGCTTTATCATTATTCCTTACAATGCTATGTACGACAGTGATCGCAACCTCTAATGAAGTGTGGATGGCCATTGGCTCGCTAGAAGCTCATCCGCCCTTTGACAGGCCTTGTTTTGGTCCTGCTGGGGGTCCACAGCCCCCTCTTCACCTGGCAAACCAGGTGGGGGAGACGGTTTAGCCGCCGACTATCCGACTATGGAGCAGGGAGCGTGCGATTACATGGTACCTGTAGCGGGGGGAACTCCCACTGGTGGAAACATCCTCTCCACATCCACTTTATTCAAACCTTTCACTATTCTGTACGTTTCAATGAGCTCCACCCCCCCCCCCCCCCCCCCCCCCCCCCCCGGCTCATTCTTCTAAACTGTACGTTTCAATTAGGTCCCCCGCTCATTCCAGCGAGTAAAGGCCCGGTGCCATCAAACACTCCCATCTACACTAGACCAATTTGGCCGGATTTGGCCCATGTCCCTCTAAACCTTTCCTATCCATGTACCTGTCCAAGTTTCTTTTAAATGCTGCCATAGTTCCTGCCTCAATCACCTCCTCTAGCAGTTTGTTTTATATATCTACTGCCATCTGAGTGAAAACATTACCCGTCAGGTTCCTATGAAATCGCGTGCAGAAAGAAACTACAGAGGGTGGTTTACACTGAAGATAGACACAAGGAGTTGGAGTAACTCAGCTGGCCAGGCAGCATCTCTGGAAAAAAGGAACATGCCGCCTAACCCTTTTCTCCATAGATGCTGCCTGACCCGCTGAGTTACTCCATCATTTTGAATCTAACCTGATAATTCTTTCTCCTCCCACCTTAATCCAATGTCGTCTGGTTCTTGAATCACCTACCCCAGGGTAATAGACTCACCCTATCAATTCCCCGCATAATTTTATACACCTCTATAAGACCAATCTGTTCAGCACCCCTGTGATTTCTGAATCCTGCACAATGAAATGCAGAAGTCAAAGAACAGCTTACATACCTGCCCTGTGCAGTGCATGCGACCACTTAACACTATGGTTAAGAGTAGCCAAAGTAAGAAGCACACTCCAAATCGCTTTAACGGGGTTGAAAAGCTGGAGGAAAACCACCACCCTGGCATTGCGATCCAGGTACCCACCACTCTCGCTGTAAAAAGACTTGCCCCACACATCTCCTTTAAGCTTTCCCCCTCTCACCCTTAATGCTATGCCCTCCAGCCGTTGACATTTCCAATGGTCCTAGTCTGAAAAAGGATCTTGCCCCAAAACGTCACCTATTCCTTTTTCCAGTATTGCCGCCTGATCCATTGAGTTATTCCAGCACTTTGTGTCTATCTTTGGTATAAACCAGCATCTGCAGTTCCTTCCAACAGTAACTTCCAGCCAGGGCATGGATAAGGGACAGTGCAAGTACCAACTTACCACAGGACAGGAACAGCAAAAGGTCCTGCTGGAGGCCATTCAGATGGCTGGGCGCAATTAAACCTCTGTTGTCCCTCGGACTATCTTTGCTGACTTTACCTTGCACTAAATGTTATTCCCTTATCATGCATCTATACACTGTAAATGAATTGATATTGTAATCATGTGTTGTCTTTCTCCTGACTGGTTAGCACGCAACATGAAGCTTTTCACTGTACCTTCACACATGTGACAAATCAACTAAAACTGAACTCAATGTTCAGGGAATGTAGAAGTTGCTTTGCACAAAGTTTTGCATAGACCTTGAAATCTATTATTTCCAACAATGAACAACTTCATCAGCATGAGCTGATCATAATGCAGTAGCTAAAGGCTGATTACTTCCATTACAATGGATGTTAAAGCCACATAACATCTGGTGTTGCCATGAAGCTCAGATTTCTAGCATGCAAGATCATACTAATATTATTTGCAGCACTGTTTGCCACGGTTTACGGAGGCACGGTGGCACAGCTGCTGCCTTACAGCGTCAGTGACCCAGGTTCAATCCCAACTACGGGTGCTTATCTGTACGGAGTTTGTACGTTCTCCCCGTGATCTGCATGAGTTTTCTTCTGTTTACTCCCACACACCAATGACGTATATGTTTGTAGTTTAATTGGCATGGTGTAAATGTAAAATTGTCCCCAGTGCGTGTAGGATAGTGTTAATGTGCAAGGATCGCTGGTCAGCATGGACTCGGTGGGCCGAAGGGCCTGTGTCCACGCTGTATCTCTAAACTAAACTAAATTAAACACTGTTTCGCTCACAACATGGGTGTTCTGCGCAAATCGGGTTGCCATGTGTCAAGAAAGATAAGAATATCAGAACATCAAAAAATAAGAGTAGTAGGCCTGTCAGCCTCTTGGGCCAACTTGGCCTTTACGAATAATCATGGTAGAACAAATCTTGGTCTTAACTCCACCTTCTCATTCTCCCTACATATTCATAGTCGTTCAAATGCCCTGTTTCTCTCTATCTTGATTATACGTGGCATAGTGACGGCACAATGGTGCAGCGGGAAAGTTGCTTACAGCGCCCGAGACCCAGGTTCGATCACGACTACGAGTGCTGTCTGTATGGAGTTTGTACTTTATCCCTGTGACCTGCGTGGGTTTTCTCCGGGAGCACTGGTTTCCTCCCACACTCCAAAGATGAACCGATATGTAGGCTAATTGGCTTGGTATAATTGTAAATTGTCCCTAGTGTGTGTAGGATAGTGTTAGTGTGCGTGTTTCCACGCTATATCTCCAAACTAGGCTAAATATTAAGTGACGCCACCTCCACAGTTAATCAAGGATGATCCACAGTATAATCAAATACGAGTCTCATCCCAGTCACTCCCTCTTCTCCCCTCTCCCATCAGTCAAAAGGTATGGAAGTGTGAAAATGCTCACCACAAGATTCAGTGACAGTTTCTTTCCAACTGTTATCAGGCAACTGAACCATTCTCCCAACAACTAGAGAGCAGTCCTGAGCTACTATATATCTCTTTGGAGACCCTTGGACTATCTTTGATCGGACGTCACTGGACTTTATCTTGCACTAAACATTATTCATGTTATTCCCTTTATCATGTATCTGTACACTGTGGACGACTCATTTGTTTTTGTTTTTTTTAACTCTATTTATTGACATAACGAAATACAAATACAGACCAAACAAAGAGACACACAAAGACAATTTTAAAATGACAAAATACAAATCACCTAACCTCTATTTGCATCACATCGGATCCTCTTAACTTTCTGTCATAGAAGCATCTTATTCACAGGCACCATAGCAAGCTCATCCATTCATATCCTTAATCAATCTTGGCATTTGTAACAGTACCGGTTTCCATATAATATTACAGGCCTCGGTCCTCAACTGGAGTTTAGCAGTTATACTTTCCATCAAGTATACATTTTTCAATCTTTCCCTCCACTGTTGAACATTTGGTGGCATTTCCTTTCTCCATAGCACTGTTATCATCTTTTTAGCAATCAACAGCATCACCCCAAGCAAATATTTCTGATTTTGTATATCTGTTGCTGCTGGAGTATCTCCTAATATAAAACAAGCCGGTTCCAAAGGTAGATCCACGACCAGAGTTAATTTAATCCTATATGTCTCTCCAGTATTGGTACAATTTGGGACAATCCCAAAAAATATGTGTGTGATCACTGATCTTCCCACATTGTCTCCAGCATAAATTTGAGGTGTTACTGTATCTTGCTAACACTAAAGGGGTCCTAAATACTCTCATTTTAATTTTCCAGTTGAACTCCCTCCAAGAGCGGCTGCTTGTCAGCTTATGGCCCAAGAGACATGTATTTTCCCATATTTCATCTGTAATAATAATGTTCATTTCCAATTCCCATTTCTGTTTTGTTTCTATAGCATTTCCTTTTATATAGTCTTGAAGTCCTTGATATAAATTGGATATCACATTCTTTTGTAACACTCCCTCTACAGTCCTCAAGAAAGTATTTTCTAAATTTGAAGGTAGTCTACATATCTTCTCCCAATCTACATGTGTCTGTAAGTAGTGCCGTATTTGGAGGAACCGAAAGAAATCCGACCCTGACAGTTCAAATTCATTCTGCAAGTGTTCGTAAGATTTCAAGACTCTCCCACAAAAAAGCTGGTCCACAGTAATAAGCCCTTTATCTGCCCAGTTTCTAAATCCCTTATCAATTTTGCTGGGTATAAAATTGGGACTAGCAGCTATCTTCATTGCTCTAGATATTGAATTAAATTGCTTTCTGATAGCTAACCACGTTTTCATCGTGAATTTAATCCAATCGTTATCTATTTTTAATTTCTTCCAATTTACTTAAGTTAGAAATGGGAGCCCAGCCAGGGCAATACTAGGACATGCACTTTGTTCTATTTTCACCCATGCTATCAAGCTTCTCAGCTGCGCTGCCCAATAATAATATTTAAAGTTGGGCATATTTAGGCCCCCTTTTTGTTTTGATAACAACAGTGTCTTAAGTCTGACTCTGGGTCTCTTATTTTGCCACACAAATCTTGTTAACTTTGTCTAACGCCTTAAATCTCGCGCCAGAGACCCCTACCGGTAAAAATTGAACTAAGAAAAGCAGTCGGGGCAAAATGTTCATTCGAACAACTTCCACTCTACCAATTAAAGATAAAGGGAGAATATCCCATCTGTGCATGTCTACCTTAATATTCTTGAGTAATTTGCCATAATTAGCTTCATACAATGCGGTGATAGAGGAAGTGATCAATGGAACCTGACCTGCTCATTTAATTGGGAGGGCCACAGACCTGACAGCATCATTGCTTCTGATTTTGAGTCATTTATTTTATATCCCGATATTTCTCCATATTCCTGTAAGACTTGGTTTAGGCGAGGCACTGAGGAAATAGGTTTACTCACATAGATCATAACATCATCTGCAAATAGTGAAATTTTTTTGTTACCCCCCCCCCCCCCAATCATCTTTAATGCCCTCAATATAGTCATCTTGCCTAATAGTTTCTGCGAGCGGCTCTAAATATAAGTCAAAAAGCAGGGGACTCAAACTGTCTCCCTGTCTAACTCCCCTCTTTAATTCAAAAAACTCAGAGCAACATCCATTTACCTTCACTCTTGACTTTGGATTTAAATATAATGTTTTCACCCAATTAATAAATGTTGTGTGGAACCCCATTTTATCTAGTGTATATTCAAGATAGACCCAATCTACTCTGTCGAAAGCCTTTTGAGCATCTAAACTTAATAGCATTGAAGTCTGATGCTTTTTGCACATGTCATGATATTCAGGACCCGCCTAATATTATTGGCTCTCTGCCTGCCCTGTATGAACCCTGTTTGATCAGGATGTATCAATTTTTAAATAATTTTTTGGGTTCTCGTGGTTAATATAGCACTGAGTATCTTTAAGTCATTGCATAAGAGACTTATCAGTCTGTAGCCTTCACATCCTGTGGGATCCTTCCCTTCCTTATAAATAACAGAGATTATAGCCTCGGCCCATGATCTCGGGTGGGTTACCTTCAGCCAAGGCATAATTATAGACTCCATCCAGAATCGGAGAAAGCTCGTTCTCAAAACATTTATAAAACTCTCCTGGAATCCCATCCATCCCTGGGGACTTGTTGTTCTTTAATTTTTTTATTACTTCTTTTATTTCCTGCTCTTCTATTTGTGTTGTCATATTTCTCGCTTCTTCTTGAGAAAGGCAGGGCATTTTTAATCCCGAAAAGAAAGTTCTGATCTTTTCCTCTTTATCTATGATTTCAGGAGTCGTATAACTGTTCATAGAAAGATGCAAACGCTTCTGTGATTTCTCGTGGTTGTGAGATTAAATTTCTAGAAATCGGATGTTGAACTTTGGAAACTACTCGTTTAGCTTGCTCCTTACACAATTGAAATGACTCATTTGTAATCATGTATTATAAGGTCATAAGTGATGGGAGCAGAATTAGGCCATTTGGCCCATCAAGTATTCTCCGCCAATCAATCATGGTTGATCTATCTCTTCTTCCTAACACCATTCTCCTGCCTTCTTCCCATATCCTCTGACACCTGCACTAATCAAGAATCTATTGATCTCTGCTTTAAAATTATCTTTCCTCTGACTGGTTAGCAAGCAACAAAAGCTTTTCACTGTTCCGCCGTTCACGTGACAATGAACAAAATTAAATTAGCAGTTTGCATGGGAAAGAACTGCAGATGCTGGTTTGCACCGAAGACAGAGACAAAATGCAGCCTGTCCCGCTGAGTTAAACTAACAGTTCCTCAGGGAAAGCATTCCCAACACAATCCGAGAGAAGGAATTCTCCTGCATTTCTAACATGAAGGGTGACCCCTCACTTTGAGACATTGACCCCCTCAGTTCTGGATACTGACAGTAAGGGAAACATTCTCTTGACATCCAGCCTGTTGATTACCCTCAGATTTATTCATGCGTCAAAAGGTCACCTGACTCTTTTTTTCATCTAGCAATTCCTTCCTTGCAGGAGTCAGTCAAGAGAACGTTCTCTGCACTTCTCCAAAGCAAGCACTTTAGTTTCAATTTAGTTTTTTTATGTTTAGAGATACAGTGTGGAAACAGGCCCTTCGGCCCACCGAGTCTGTGCTGACCAGCAATTTCTATCCACTAACACTGTCCCGCACACACAAGTCAATGGATCTTGGTCAAGTCAATGGATATTTTGAAGGCAGAGATAGGTAGATTCTTGATCAGTACAGGTGTCAGGTGTTATGGGGAAAAGGCAGGAGAATGAGGTTGAGAGGGAGAGATAGATCAGCAATGATTGAATGGCAGCATAGACTTGACGGGCCCAATAACCTAATTCTGCTCCTATCACTTATAAACACTCCAGGGAAAATGTACAATTTTACCAAAGCCAATTAGCCGACAAACCTGCACATCTTTGGAATGTTTAGGAAACCAGGGCACCCTGAGAAAACCCACGCAGGTCACGGGGAGAATGTACAAACTCCATACAGACAGCACCCGTAGTCAGGAGTGAACTCGGGTCTCTGGCGCTGTTGGACAATAAATCTACCGCTGCGCCAGCATGCCGCCAGAATGTTGCTTCTTTAAATTGAGAGATGACTTCAATTTTTAGAAAGCCCTTTGCTGCCTATAATCGTCCAAAGTTGCTTGTGACGAGAACGACTTCACGCGCTGAGGGAAGAGCATCAAACATAAGGTGACAATGAAACATCACCCAGCATCAACAGGGGCAGTTCAAACTGAGAAAGATATGGCAGGAAGGAAGCAGTCATGAGGAACTGCAGATGCTGCAATCCTGAGAAAAATATACGATGGCCCAGCTAGTAGAGCTGCTGTCTCACAGCGCCAGAGGCCTGGATTTGATTCTGGCTTTGGCAGCTGCCTGCACAGAGTTTGCATGTTCTACTTGTGAACACATGGGTTTTCTTCCGGTGCTCCCGTTTCCTCCCACATCCCAAAGACATGCGGGTTTGTACGTTAATTGGCCTCTGCAAATTGTGCAAGAGGTGGATGCAAAGAGGAATAACAAGGAACTAGTGTGAACGGGTCCATACTGTTTCCATGCTGTATCTCAAAAACTAAAACTAAACTCAAATTTAACAAGCTGTTGGAGGAACTCCACGGGTCAGGCAGCATCTGTGGAGGGAAAATGGAAAATGGGAAATGGACAGACGATGTTTCAACTTAAATCAGCCCAAAGAAAGGTCCCGACCCAAAACTTTTCCCTCCACAGATGCTGCCTGATTCACTGAGTTCCTCCAACACTTGTTTTTTAGTGCAGAAGATAACATTGACTGAAAAGTTGCATTAAATGCTTTTTTCCTACCAGAATACAACAGGAAGATAACAGTCTAGGGAGGAACTACAGATGTTAGTTTAAATGAAAGACAGACACAAAATGCTGGAGTAACTCAGCGGGTCAGGCGGCATCCCTAGCAAAAAGGAATAGGTCACGATTAGGGTCAAGACTCGTCTTCAGACTGAGCGTCAGGGGAAAGGGGAATAAGAGATATAGACGATACTCAGGACAAATGATTGGAAGATATGCAGAAAACAACAATAATCAAGAAAATGTTAAGCCCACAATGGTCCATTGTTGACTGCGGGATAGGTGAGAATGAGTAATGTGTGCTCAGTGCTGGGACCCCAGCTATTTACAATATATATTAATGATCTGGATGAGGGAATTGAAGGCAATATCTCCAAGTTTGCGGATGACACTAAGCTGGGGGGCAGTGTTCGCTGTGAGGAGGATGCTAGGAGACTGCAAGGTGACTTGGATAGGCTGGGTGAGTGGGCAAATGTTTGGCAGATGCAGTATAATGTGGATAAATGTGAGGTTATCCACTTTGGTGGCAAAAACAGGAAAGCAGACTATTATTTAAATGGTGGCCGATTAGGAAAAGGGGAGATGCAGCGAGACCTGGGTGTCATGGTACACCAGTCATTGAAAGTAGGCATGCAGGTGCAGCAGGCAGTGAAAAAAGCGAATGGTATGTTAGCTTTCATAGCAAAAAGGATTTGAGTACAGGAGCAGGGAGGTTCTACTTCAGTTGTACAGGGTCTTGGTGAGATCACACCTGGAGTATTGCGTACAGTTTTGGTCTCCAAATCTGAGGAAGGACATTATTGCCATAGAGGGAGTGCAGAGAAGGTTCACCAGACTGATTCCTGGGATGTCAGGACTGTCTTATGAAGAAAGACTGGATAGACTCGGTTTATACTCTCTGGAATTTAGGAGATTGAGAGGGGATCTTATAGAAACTTACAAAATTCTTAAGGGGTTGGACAGGCTAGATGCAGGAAGATTGTTCCCGATGTTGGGGAAGTCCAGGACAAGGGGTCACAGCTTAAGGATAAGGGGGAAATCCTTTAAGACCGAGATGAGAAAGACTTTTTTCACACAGAGAGTGGTGAGTCTCTGGAACTCTCTGCCACAGAGGGTAGTTGAGGCCAGTTCATTGGCTATATTTAAGAGTGAGTTGGATGTGGCCCTTGTGGCTAAGGGGATCAGAGGGTATGGAGAGAAGGCAGGTACGGGATACTGAGTTGGATGATCAGCCATGATCATATTGAATGGCGGTGCAGGCTCGAAGGGCTGAATGGCCTACTCCTGCACCTTGTTTCTATGTTTCTATGTGCTCAGCCCCCTGCTTTACTCACTCTATACTCATGAATGCATAGCCAGACATAGTGCTAACTCCATCATCAAGTTCACCAACGACACCATTATTGTGGGACTTATCACTGATGGGGACGAGTCAGAGTATGGAAGTGAGATCGACCGATTGACCAAATGGTACCAGCACAATAACCTGGCTCTCAACACCAGCAAAACCAAGGAACTGATTGTGGGCTTCAGAAGGGGTAGGATGGGGACCCACAGTCCCGTTTATGTCAATGGTTGAAAGGGTTAAGAACTTCAAATTCCTGGGTGTGCATATTTCTGAAGATCTCTCCTGGTCCCAGAACACTGATACAATCATAAAGAAAGCACATCAGCGCCTCCACTTCCTGACAAGATTACGGAGAGTCGGTATGTCAAGGAGGACTCTCTCGAATTTCTACAGGTGCACAGTAGAGAACATGCTGACCGGTTGCATCGTGGCTTGGTACGGCAACCTGAGCATTCGGAGTGGAAAAGGCAGCAAAAAGTTGTAAACACTGCCCAGTCCATCATCGGCTCTGATCCCCTCGATGCTAGGGAGGTCAATCACAGTCGCTGCCTCAAAAAGGCTGCCAGCATCGTCAAGGACCCACACCATCCTGGCCACACACTCATCTCTCCGCTGCCATCAGGTAGAACGTACAGGAGCCTGAAATCTGCAACATCCAGGTTCAGGAACAACTTCTTCCCCACAGCCATCAGACTATTAAACACAACTTCAAACAAACTCTGAACTAAAACAGCCTATTGCACTTTATCTGTTTATTTATGTGTGTGTATATATATATTGTTTGGTATATGGACACACTGATCTGATCTGTATTCATGCCTACAATATTCTGTCGTGCTGCAGCAAGCAAGAATGTAATTGTCCTATCTGGGACACATGACAATAAACTCTCTTGATTAAACACAGACAGTGGAACTCAACAGAACAATGTCTAAGGTGGGAGGTGAACGGAGAGAGAGGGGTTACTTGAAGTTAGAGAAATCAATCTTCATACTTGGGTTGTAAGCAGCCCAAGCGAAATTGAAGTGCTGTTCCTCCAGTTTCTGACAGTGGAGGAGGCCCAGGACTGAGAGGTCAGATAAGTGTGGATTTCCAATGGCCAGACATATCAGGATGCATTTAGTCTGAATTTGGTGAAGCCAGAGCTTAGATCTACTCTGTGCTTTGACCAAACTAAGCTGAGAAACACTAATAATAAGCCTGATTGTGCTCATTACTTTGAAGTGGAGGCATTTCAATGGGTCAGCGGGTCAGGCAGCATCTCTGGAGAACATGGATAGGTAACGTTTCAGGCCACGACTCTTCTTCAGACTCCGTCATAATGTTGTCTTTTAGCTAGATTTGATGCAGGCTTCTGGAAGTAAAGCATTAAGGTCTAACGAGTCAAAGAAACGGAAACATTTTCAAGTTGAAATCCAGAAGAAAACAGCTCAAAAGTCGATTCAATGTCTAAACTTGAAATGTGTTGAGGAACGACTCCAAAAGTACTTGACTAGGTTAATATCAGGAACGACTAGAATATTGATTTCTCTAACTTCAAGTAACGGCTGCATTCCGTCTCTCACCATCCCTCCCCCACACAAGTCGTACCAGGTTCCCGTTCTCACCTAGCAAACAGCTAACAATGGCCTGTTTCCTTTATCATTGTTACTTTTTTTGCATATCTTTCATCGATTTGTTCCATATCTCTCTACATGACTGTCTATATCTCTTGTTTCCCTTTCCCCTGACTAGTCTGAAGAAGTGTCTTGACCTGAAACATTACCCGTTCCTTCTCTCCAGAGATGCTGCCTGTCCCGCTAAGTTATTCCCAACATTTTATGACTAGATTAATAGTTTAGTTTAGATACAGGGCGGAAACAGGCCCTTTGGCCCACTGAGTCCACGCCGACCAGCGATCCCTGCACATTAACACTATCCTACACACACTATGGACAATTTATAATTTTAGCAAGCCAATTAGTCTACAAACCTGTACATCTTTGGAGTGTGGTGGGAAACCGGAGATCCTGGAGAAAACCCATGCAGGTAACGGGGAGAACATGCAGACTCCATACAGACAGCACCCGTAGTCAGGATCGAACCCGTGTCCTTGGTGCCGTAAGACAGCAAATCTACCATTGCACCACCTTTCCACGTTATTGCTACTGAAATTAGTATAGTGATACTGTCTGAAGAATAAAGAAGATATTTAGTCTGAACAAGGGTCTTGACCTGAAACTTCACCTATCCTGATTCTCCTACAGTGCATTCAGATCCCTTCACTTTTCCCACATTTTGTTACGTTACAGCCTTATTTTAAAATGGATTAAATCTTTTTTTTAATCATCAATCTACACACAATACCCCAGAATGTAGAAGCAAAAATAGATGCTGAGAAATTTTTGCAAAGTAATTAAAAATAAATAACTGAAATATTACATTTACATAAGTATTCAGACACTTTGCTATGACACACAAAATTGAGCTTAGGTTCATCCTGTTTGCATTGATTATCCTTGAGAAGTTTCTACAAGTTGATTGGAGTCCACCAGTGGTATATTACGTTGATTGGACATGATTTGGAAAGGCACACACCTGTCTATATAAGGTCCCACAGTTGACAGTGCATGACAGAGCAAAAACCAAGCCATGAAGATGTAGGAATTGTCTGTAGACCTCTGAGACAGGATTGTGTCAATACACAGATCTGGGGAAGGGTAGAAAACAATTTCTGCAGCATTGCAGATCCTGAGCACAGTGGTCTCCCTTAAGGTCACACTTAAATGGAAGAACTTTGGAACCACCAGGACTCTATGAAGAGTTGGCCGCCTGGCCCTACTGAGCAATCGGGGGAAAAGGACCTTGGTCAGGGAGGTGACCAAGAACCCGATGGTCAATCTGACAGAGTTCCTCTGTGGAGATGGGAGAACCTTCCACAAGTACAATTCTATCTGCGGCACTCCACCAATCTTTATGGTAGAGTGGTCAGATGGAAGCCACTCCTCAGTAAAAAGCACATGACAGCCCGCTCGAGTTTGCCAAAAGGCACCTAAAGGACTTCCAGAACATGCAAAACACGATTCTCTGGTCTGATAAAACCAAGAACTCTTTGGCCTGAATGCCAATCATCACATCTGGAGGAAACCAGGCACTGCTCATCACCGGGCCAATACTATACCTATGGTGAAGCATGGTGATGGCAGCATTATGCTGTGGGGATGTTTTTCAGTGGCAGGAACCGGGAGACTAGTCAGGATCAAGGGAAAGATGAACAGAGCAAAGTACAGAGAAATCTTTGATGAACACCTGCTCCAGAGCGTTCTGGACATCAGACTGGGGCGGAGGTTCACCTTCCAACAGGACAACGACCCTAAGCACACAGCCAAGACAACGCAGGAGTGGCTTCATGACAAATCTGCGAATATCCTTGAGAGGCCCAGCCACAACCCGGACTTGAACCCGATCGAACATCTCTGGAGGGACCTGAAAATAGCTGTGCATCGACGCTCCCCATCCAACCTGACAACTTGAGAGGATCTGCAGAGAAGAATGGGAGAAATTACCCAAATACGGTGTGCAAAGCTTGTAGCGTCATACCCAAGAAGACTTGAGGTTGTAAACGCTGTCAAAGGTTCCTCAACAAAGTACTGAGTAAAGGGTCTGAATACTAATGTAGATGTGATATTTCAGTTATTCCTTTTTAATTACATTGCAAAAATTTCTAAACACCTGTTTTCACTTTTTTTATTTTGGAGTATTGTGTGTAAATTGATGATTAAAAAAAAAAAAACATTTTAGAATAAGGCTGTAATGTAACAAAATGTGGAAAAAGTGAAGGGGTCTGAATACTTTCTAAATGCACTGTATCCACCTATCCGGGTTCGATCCTGACGATGGGTGTTGTCTGTACGAAGTTTGTACGTTCTCCCCATGACCTGCATGTCAGTTTCCTCCCACACTCCAAAGATGCATAGGTATTCTGAAGGTTTTACTTCGGAGTCACGTGAGTGATTCCGTGAAGAAGTCCCGCCAGGCCGCATGCACACCAGTACGTCAGCCACAATGGAGCAAGCACCAGACTGGCAGGACAGAGCTCCTGCCAGCGGTAAGTTAAACCTAGAAGGTAAGTTAGTTTTTTACTTACCAGGGTTTTTTCAGGCAGGAGCCTCTTTTCACAGAGGTTTTCCTGCCAGTTTCGCAGCCCGATGAGTGTGCCGGTTATGGACTGTGGGGAAACCCAGTCTGACCGCAGAAGCAGATAACCGGCAAAAAGATCGGGTTGTGAGATAAGGAGCCGCTAACAGTGTAGTCAGTGGCTCCCAGCCTGCGGGGTTGCTGTAGAAACGGCAAGAAATTCAAGCAGAGTGACTGACAGTGTAGTCAGCGGCTCCCAGCCTGCGGGGATGCCGTTGGAATGGCAAGAAATTCAAGCAGAGTCGCTAACAGTGCAGTCAGCGGCTCCCAGCCTGTGGGGATGCCGTTGGAACGGCAAGGAAGTAACGCTAGGGTCACTGACAGTAGGGTCAGTGGCTCACAGACGTTGGTCCCCTGGCAAGGAATTAAATGGGACTAATTCAGCCCTTTCACAGGTAAAACTGTACACTAAAAATGTTGATTAGTGAGCTTACACTGTAATATGGGACAGGCCGCGCCAGCAGCACCTGACAGGGCTGCTTCATGTATGAAAGTGCCGGCCTACAGGAGAGCTGTGCCAGCAGCGCCTGATACAGGGCTGTTTCATTTGTGACATTACCGGCCTACAAGAGAGCGGTGCTAGCAGCACCTGGCACAGGGCTGTTTCATGTCAAAAAGCGCCGGTCTTTACGAAAGGCGGTGCCAGCAACGCCTGGGACAGGGTTGCTCAAGTTCACACATAATCTGCTACGCCCACGGAGTCGGGACATGATTCTCCACCGGGGCTGGATAGCAAGAGGTCTACCTCTTAGAGGCAGAGACCAAGATAGGTCCGTATCCTGCTGACACTGAGTCTCAGGGTATGGCCGTGGGGCATACCCCTAGGGATGAAGGACACGTGTCAGAGGTACCTTTTTCCTGACAACAAAGTTGCCATCCCAGCAGAATAATCTATTTGGGTTAAGGCCAATGGGTTCGTATCAGTATTGGTATCCTGCGGCCTACAGCAGCGCCTGTTTAGGGTTGCCTACGAATCACCCTCTCTGAGGAGGGAAGAGCAAAAGGTCAAGATATAACTGACTCCAGGCTCTAAAGAAGTCAATAGAATATACTTAAGCACATTTATGCCGGCAGTGAACAGTGCCAACAGGGGGATGTGAGAGCCAGCCGCTGAATCTGTTATTCAGGTAGGCCTATTCAACAGGGAAGCAAGCCTGGCAGACCAATCAATTAGGCCAACAGCGGGCAAAAGTCATCGTTTCAGAACGCACCCCAGGCGCTCATCAGCAGTAAGCGGTTCACTGGAGCTGGGGGCAGCATGATAGCTCAGAAATTCCATGCACCTTACCAATCCTACTCAAGAAAATGGGTCTAGCACTTCCAAAATATGGGTAGTGCACCGTTCACACGTAGTATTTACATTTGTTTTGTACAACACACAAAGGGTAAAAATATTTGGTTCAGGCACAGTCGGAGCATTCCAAGCAAGTTTGGATTATGGCCAGGGTTATTTAAAAAAATAAATAATAATAAATAAATAAATAAAATAAGGTTTGGAAAGTGGGCAAACGTTCTCATGCAAACCACCCATGGAATAAGGCAGGAGTGGCATGTTATTATGAAGAATGGAAGAGTGTTGTGCATATGAACTTTCCGAATATGAAAACTTATTTTCCTGACTAACAACGGATTCATAAGTGTCAGAGATCCATGCTATGCAAATCCCATTGCAGTGGTTATCAAAGACAATATAACTGTACTATAACAGTAAAGCTTTGGGGTATGGAATAAACTTTTTGTTGGTCATTGGGATTTACCTTTAATTATTATTAGCTTTGACTCCACCTTGTGACAAGAGATTGGAGTTATAGCAATCTGTTACAAAACTGAGTTATCTGTTCGCGGAACTTGGATACAGCCATGGGACTTACTTACCATCACCCGGTGGGGTTACAACTTCGAAGGCCTGGATCGCCTCAGCGCAGAGGGAGAGCAAGGAGGGAAGAGACAAAGACTTAAGACTTTTGCCTTCCACTGAGGAGGTGCCTGGTGAACTCACTGTGGTGCATGTTAATTTGTGTTTAATGTGTGTTTTGTTATTTTATTAAATGTATGACTGCAAAGAATACTTTACTTTACTTTATTTTCATCAAGAGTAATTGGCAATATAGCAGCTGTGTTTCAGCCGACCAAATCAAGGAACTGATATGGTGTAGTAGCAATTAGACCATTGTTAACAACCTTATGCTATTGTCAGCTGAAGCTACCTCAGCCACAATGATGAAGTAACAGTATTCAGCATTGCTGAACATGACAATAACTTATTGAACTTGAACTTGAAACTTGCTGCAGTAGTGTGGTCGGTCAAATTCAGTTATTACAAACTGATGCTTGGGACTCTAAGATTAGAAGTTCCGCATACCATCACCTACTTGAAGGTATTGGAGATTGCATGAGTTAGCAATTCTTCAATTGTTGGTATCAACTAAATATATACACTGGATGCACCCCATGGGTAAGGGGCTATTGAGCTAATATACATATTCTACATGCTCAAATTCAAGTTGCTGCTCTACGATGGTGACATATGTTAGTCACATGGTAATCAAGTAAAAGTATCCTGTAATAATTACCTAAATCTCCTTTGCCACTGGTGTATCATCCAGTTCAGATCGGTGATAACACAGAATAAGTGTTGGATCTCAAAGTATGATGAAAGCATAGTTCAATACTACATCGAATATCGAAATGTTGGTGCATGTTTATTCACTGATTGCAAAAATATGTGGCACGACAGTGCGGAGAAATACATTCTTGCTTCAATAGGAAGAATGGTCTTTTATTTCTTCCTCATTTTTGCCTCATTAGCTGGGTCTTAAAACAGTCAGCAAGACTTTGCTTGGGTTCATACTGTCGGACTGGCCAAGCGTCCATGTTGCCTGCTTCATCAGGCATTATGGCACAACGGTATACGGTTTCCAAAAAACAAAAACTTGCTCTTTCAAACTGTGGTTCAGGAGACCGGCCTTTGCGCAGTAAAACAATTATTGACTTACACATTTTTAATGGATTGACTTATGCCTCAGGTTGTCACATCAAGCCATGAAGGTGCTCACTGCAGTGTGCAGGGATAGCACCCAAAAAAGCAGTACATTCCTTTTGAGGGGATCAGAAGTGTTTTTGTTAAATGTTAATGTTAAATTTAATACGGTACAGATTACTGACATTTTCCAGTTCATTTTAAATGGTATTTGACAATAATTCAGTTATAGAGACGCTACAGCTGCAACATAAGGGAACTACGCTGTCGGGTTCAACCCGGATATCGAGTTGTTAAAAAGATCTTGACACAAGTTCTCCCACTACAAGATTATGCAGTTGGTTATTGAAAATGTGTGAACATTACTTCACCAAGGGGTTCCAGCTACATCCTTAGCTATGACACTTATATCAGCACAATGACGGAAAACATTGCAAACGCTGTAGCTAGATAGGATGGAATTGGCTGCAGGTGCCATTACATTTTACATTCTGGTCTACACAAGCCGAGTAGACTAGGGGTGGCATGATTTAAGATCATTTCGGATACCCCACGGTCTCACGTCTATGTTATCAAGGCCACCAGAATCCTAAGAAGTATGGAATCAGCATTGTTTATTAGTCAACAAACAACTACACAAAGGAAGGTCGGTTCAGACTATTTCAAGGTGACTGCAGCAGGTTCTGGGTTATACAGGTATTAACACTGACAATTGTATATCTCATTCCACCAGGTCAGCGTCAATGTCAGCATATCATTTAGATAGTGTGTTTACATCTCATTCCACTAGGGCAGCAGCTACGACGGCGGCCAAGGCGAGAGACATGTCTGTCGACCATATTTTGGCGGCCGCCGGATGGGCAAATGAGCTGATGTTTCAGAATTTCTATCATCGGCCGATTGCCGATCCAGGGCTGGGATAGAGGGGTACTGTTGTTTGTTTATCTATTTTAAATAAACTTTATTACTACATTAAATGCAATGTTACTACTAATTACATTCTCATTCAAGTCAATCAATGCAGTGGGATGCCGAGATTTGTAATCCGCGGCATGAAATCACAAAGCTTTGAACTCTTCACGGAATCACTCACGTGACTCCGAAGTAAAATAGTGAGATTAAATGAGAACTTACCAGTTTGAAGTTTGATCTTGATTTTATGAGGAGTTACGTTGGTGATTACGTGCCCACCACGCCCAACCCTCTCTCATAAAGGATCATCATTCTTACTATGTCACTTCGGTGTTGTTATTTGTGATTTCATACCACTGCTTTGAAGATTGGTGCGCATGGTGGGTCTTCTTCACGTAATCACCAACGTAACTCCTCATAAAATCAAGATCAAACTTCAAACTGGTAAGTTCTTGTTTAATCTTATTATTAATTGGCTTGGTATAAGTGTAGATTGTCCATAGTTTGTTTAGGATAGTGTTTGCTCATGTGTCAGACGCCGTTCTACCATCACTTTACTGCAGCCAGTGCCACATCTGTGCCTCTGCGGAGATCGTCCGCCGTGCATGCCTCTCCACCGCAAGTCAATTGTGGGCCATTGTCTGTACCTCTCCACAGTTGCACTTATCAGAGTTTGAGAGGCCCCACTTCTTCAGGTTAAGTCCGCAACGTCCCACTGCAGTGCGGAGGTGGTTTAGGGCTTACCAGGTAGTATAATGCAGCTGGTGTCCTGGTGCCATCAGTTGTTTGGTTTTGGATAGTGTTAATCAATCAATCAAACAATCAATCAATCAACCTTTATTGCCATCTTGCAAAGCAACAGTTGTACAGTGCAAAATGAGAAGACGTTTCCCAGGGAATACCAGAGCATCGCACATAAAACTTAAACATTTCACACATCAATAACATCCAGTCCCTGATAAAAACAATATGAATAGTTAAAAAGTGCAGTTAAAAAACAGCAACATTAAAATACAAGTAAAAACAGACATAAATTATTCGATTAATGTGCGGGGATCGCTGGTTGGTGCGGATTCGGTGGGCTGAAGGGCCTGTATCCACGCAGTATCTCTAAACTAAACTAAATTAAACTATTCCTTTTTCCCAGAGATGCTGCCTGACCTGCTGAGTTACTCCAGCATTTTATGTCTATCTTCTGAGAATAGTGTTACTTGTATTTCACCGATGAGAATTTAAATGAGTTACAGTATACAAAAAAACAGCATTCTCTTGAAAAGATGAGGTAGATGTTTAGCAATTGACATGCTGTTCTTTGTGCAGTCATATGTGTGTGTTCAAACTGTGATTTTGATGATGCCTGTTTTTAAACAAGGTAAAAGCGTTACCATCCTACATCTGCCCCATGATCAGAGAATGCTGGAAGCACTCAGCAGACTAGGAAATATTGGAAAAGAGAGAAACAGAGTCTGTTTCAGATCAAGGACCTGACCTGTTGAATGCTCCCAACATTTTCTGTTTTATTTCAGAATACTAGTATCTGACATATCTTTGTTCCCAGTCTGCATTGGCAGTCAAACGATTCCACATAAATCCTGTTGGACCATCCGCCACCAGGTGAATCATTCTCACAACTCTCAATTCACAGAGAATATTAAATAACAAGCTGGAAAGGGTAATAGAGAAGATTTACCAGAATGTTGCTAGGACTTGAGGTTGTGAGCTATAGGGAAAGGATGAATAGGTTTGGTCTCTATTCCTTGGAGTGCAACAGGATGAGGGGTGATCTTATAGAGGTGTATAAAATCATGAGAGGAATATATCAGGTAGATGCACAGAGTGTCTTGCCCACAGTAGGTGAATCGGGGACTAGAGGACATAGGTTCAAGGTGAAGGGGAAACAATTTAATAGGAATCTGAGGGATAACTTTTCCACATTGTGGTGGGTGTATGGAACAACCTGCCAGAGGAGGTAGTTGAGACTGGGACTATCCAAACATTGAAGAAACAGTCAGACAGGTACATGAATAGGACAGATTTGTAGGGATATGGACCAAACACAGGCAGGTGGGACAAGTGTAGCTCTGACATGTTGGCCGGTGTGGGCATGTTGGACCGAAGGGCCTGTTTCCACATTGTATAACTCCATAACAATAGCAAATGCTGGATACACTCAGCACGTTGTGGAAAGAGGAACAATTAATGTTTCACATCAGGGACCCTTCATCAGAACCAGGAAAGAAAGAAAAAATGTGTGGGGATAGCTGGTCGGTGCGGACTCGGTGGGACAAAGTGCCTGTTTCCATGCTGGATCTCTAAACTAAACTAAACTAAACTGGCACTATCCTATACATTGGGGACAATTTACTATTTTTACAGAGGCCAATTAACCTACAAACCTGCACGCCTTTGGAGTGTAGGAAGAAATCAGAGCACTCGGAGAAAATCGATACGGTCACAGGGAAAAAGTGCAAAGTCAGGATCGAACCCTGTTCTTTGGTGCTGTAAGGGAACAATTCTACCACTGTGCCACCGTATTGCTTGAACGGCTGGAACGAAGGGAATATCTCTGATAGGACAAGACTATGGTGGTAAGATATGAGTGTTTAGTAGCGGTTCAGATGAGGCGTCAATGCTTCTGCAGTGTGGGACAAGGTGTAGTCGGCCAGACGATATAATAAAAGAAAAATAAAGAAAAAGTGAGTCAAAATGATGACGGCAGGCAGTTCTAATACAAACAGAAATAAAGAGTGAGTTATCAAAGTTGGAGAGTCTGATATTGAGTCGTGCAGACTGCACTGTGTCCCGATGGAAGATCCAGGAGATCACGTTCCATGGGAGGTTACATTCAAAATTGGCTTCATCATGGAAGACAGAGGGCAGTGCTGGAGGAATGTTATTCTGATCAGTGCTGGGACTCTCTTGTTAGGAAGAAACAAGGAACTGTGGAAACTTAGTGGGTGAGGCAGCATCTACGGAGGGAAAGAATAGGTGATGTTTCGGGTCGCGACCCTTCTTCAGACCTTCGATTTTTCAAGCATCTGCCGTTGTTTCTTAAACGGGAACTGTAGATGCTGGTTTACGAAAAAAAAGCACAAAGTGCTGGAGTAACTCAGTGGGTCAGACAGCATGTCTGGAGCACAAGGATTGGTAACGTTTCTGGTTGGGACCCTTCTTCAGACCCCGATGCAGGAACTTGATCGCCCCGACGCAGAGGGCCCGACCGCTGGCTATGTGAGCCAAGATCGTCCCATCAACGGAAGGCTCGAGGCCCCCGACCGCAGGAGGATAAAGAAGGTAAGAGATTTAACTTTTTTTCACCTTCCATCACAGTGAGGAATGTGGAGGAGTCAATGTGATGGATGTTTATGTTAAAATGTATTTTGTGTGTTCTGTTGCTTTTTATTGGTATGACTGTATAGCAAATTAAATTCCTCGTATGTTGCAAATCATACTTGGCTAATAAAGTATTATTGTATCATTGTGTTATTGTATTGTGAATAGATATAAATGAAGAACCAAGGAACTGAAGATGCTGGTTTACAAAGAAAAGCACAAAGTTCTGGAGTAACGCAATGGATCAGGCAGCAAGTCTGGAGAACATGGATAGGTTCAGGACCCTTTTTCATACTCTAAATGATATGAGATATTATATCGTCATGCAAATGAGATGGACAAAAATGTAGGTGGGCTGGTGGAATTGTAGAGTGTGAGGAAGATTGTCAAAGGATACTGAAATATTTAGATCTAGATACGGTTGGAGAAATGGCAGATGCTTTAATCTGGGCAAGTAAGTTTGAGGAGGTGCACTTTCGTAGGTTAAAATGAAAGTGTATGGTAAACAGCTGGTCCTTTAGGGGCAAAGAAGTAGGAAGGAATCTTGAGGTGCTACCTGAGAACCCACGGAGATCGAGTGGAGTGTGTTAACTTTGACTCCAAAGAGCTGATTATGGAGGAAGATACCCTGTGTACATCCTTTTGTTTTTTGCATGCAGACAGGAAAGGAACATATATTGAAATGAGAAATGTGTAACAAAGTACTCAATATGACAACCACCATCCACGAGTACCTTTGCACAAACCGGGCTTGGAGTTTGCTGGTTCACCCTTGTAGTGAAATGCTGTTGGAATGCGCTGCTAGGCAATGTTCCAAAATTAAGGGTGTTATGAGATGTGGAGAAGGGAGGTGGATGGGGTTAGGAGGGGGAGATAGATCAGCCACGATTGAATGGTGGAGTAGACTTGATGGGTTGAATGGCCGAATTCTGCTCTTATTACATGCCCTATGACCTTATGAAGGCCAACGAGAGAACAGTGCTTACTTTCGACAATCTTCCTGGAGCTAACATCTTCCTTTTAGCTGTTTTCAGTCTCAATGCGGGGAGAGAGATAGCATTTATTCTTCTACATTTAAGGATGTTCCTTTAGAAAGGAGATGAGGAGGAATTTATTTCATCAGAGGGTGGTGAATCCCTGGGATCCCTCGTTGGGGACCCCGGAGGAGAAGAGCTCCGACCGCCGGCCCGCGGTCTACACCGGCCTGAGGCGGCGGGTGCGGCGTCCGGAGCCTGGGGTCCCTTGTTGGGGACCCCGGAGGAGAAGAGCTCTGACCGCCAGCCCACGGCCAACAACATCTTTTGAAGCCGCGATCTGCGGTGCTTCTAACTGCGGTGCAGCGGGGACTTTAGATCTTCGACTGCCGGCCTGCGGCCTACACCATCTTGAAGTCGCAGTCTCCGGTGGATAAGCACCGATTCAGGACTTACCTTGTCTGCACATCTGGCCGCCCGCAGCGGCGACTGCGGAGGTTGGTGGTCCCGACCACGGGGGGAAAATGGAGGAGGACTGACTAAATGTTGTGCCTCCCACCACAGTGATGAATGCTGTGGCGGATGATAGCGTTAAATGTTTTTATTGTGTATTGTGTGTTTTTTTTTTTTATTGTACTGCTGCTGGCAAGTTCATTTCACTGCACTTTATTGTGCATGTGACGAATAAATCTGATTATTGTCTATTGGAATTCATTGCCACAGAAGGCAGTGAAGGTCAAGTCAATTGATATTTTTAAGGCAGAGATAGATACATTCTTCATTAGTATGGGTGTCAGAGGTTGTGGGGAGAAGGCAGGAGAATGGGGTTAGGAGGGAGAGATAGCTCAGCCATGATTGAATGGTGGAGTAGACCTGAATGGCCTAATTCTGCTTCTATCACTTATAAACTTATTTTCAATTATAGTGCCCATTTTGGGGTAAAAACAGAAAACGCTGGAAAAGCTTAATAGGTCAGGCAGCATCTGTGGAAAGAAAAAAAAGTCAATATTTCAGGGAAAGAGATTCATACAGCATGGAAATGGGTCCTATGGCCCAATTTGCTCATGCCAACCAACATGCCCCATCTACACTCGTCCCACCTGCCTGTATTTGACCCATCCTATCCATGTACCTGTCTAAATGTTTCTTAAACGTTACGATACCACTTGCCTCAACTACCTCCTCTGGCAGCTTGTCCCATATACCGACCACCTATTGTGTTAAAAAAAAGGCCCCTCGGGTTCCTGTTAAAGAGAGAGGTACATGTCTGTTTTCAGTAGGAGGGATGTGTAGAACAAAGGACATTTCTGTGATGGAATGAGTCCAGGTGGCTTAATGGTGGCAGTTATCTCTCTGGTGTCTGTTATTGCTCCATCTGAGCCTAACATAACATTTAAAATACATTTAGACAGGGACATGGATAGGATAAGCTTAGAGGGATATTTAGTTTACTTTAGTTTAGATACAGGACAGAAAAAGCTCATCGGCCCACCGAGGCCCTGCCGACCAGCGATACCCACATACCAACACTATTCTACACAGACTGGGGACAATTTCACATTTATACCAAGCCAAATAAACTACAAACCCTGTATGTCTTTGGAGTGTGGGAGGAAACCAAAGATCTCGGCGAAAACCCATGCGGTCACAGGGAGAACGTACAAACACCGTACAGATATGTCATATGGGCCAAATGTGGGTCAGTAGGACCGGTGTAGATGTGGCATCCTAGTTGGCATGAGGAAGATAGGCCGAAGGGCCTGTTTCCATGCTGTGCAACTCAATGACTCTAAGGGAAATACAAACCTCACTGCGCAAAATAGTAAACACTGCCCAGTCCATCATCGGCTCTGACCTTCCTTCCATCGAGGGGATCTACCACAGTCGCTGCCTCAAAAAGGCTGGCAGCATCATCAAGGACCCACACCACCCTGGCCACACACTCATCTCCCCGCTACCTTCGGGTAGAAGGTACAGGAGGCTGAGAACTGCAACGACCCGGTTCAGGAATAGCTACTTCCCCACCGCCATCAGGCTATTAAACCTGGCTCGGACAAAACTCTGAACATTAATACCCCTCCATCTGTTATTTGCACTTTATTAATTTATTAATTAATGTGTGTATTTACGTATATAATTGTAGTCAATGCCTACTATGTTCTGTTGTGCTCTGCAAAGAAAGAATTTCATTGTCCTGTCAGGGACACATGACTATAAACTCTTTTGACTTTGACTTGACTTTGACAAAATGTTCCAAAAATGTCACAGTGCACAAAATAATCAAATTGGTTCCTCCGTCTAATTTTAATGAGGAAGAATCAGATTTGTACGTCTAAGTTTCTCAATAGAGCAATCAGAGTCTCGGCTCAACAAATTTGCAGTGATATAAAGACCCAGGATCAGATTTGGTGATTTAATCTCTTTCATACATTTTGATTTTAAAAATATTCAGAATTAGTGAAACTAAATTGAACACAGAGTCGACTAAATTGTAAAGTTGGGAGACGGAATGAGAAGCTCATAAAGCTACAGGCTACTTTGTGATTAGCAACTGGCCCTTTGTTGAACTTGTTTTAAATATTTTATCAGCCCCTGATTAAATGCTTATTATGAGGCACTCTGCCAAGATTCGTGCAAGATTCGAACCATTAGCTCCTGTCACTGCACACTGATCAATGGGAAGTTAATCTATACTTCAGGCTCCAAGCTGCACAGGATGGAAGTTATCTCACGCTACTCGGAAGAGCCGAGGGACCTGACATAAATACAAATGTATCTCTCGCCCTACCTTGACAAGAAACCTATACCCTGGCTTATACTGACGATAGGCACAAAAAGCTCTCTCTGGAGAGAAGGAATGGGTGATGTTTCGGGTCTGAAGAAGGGTCTCGACCGGAAACGTTTCTTCTCTCCTGAGATGCTGCCTGTCCCATTGAGTTACTCCAGCATTTTGTGTTTATCTTCAATTTAAACCAGCATCTGCAGTTCCTTTTTGACATTAAAAGCACTCTTGACTCCCTCTCTCTCTCTCTCCTATCTTCTGCTGGAATGAATGTAAGCTAAGCGACCATGGTAAATATGGTTTGTACTTTCTCATCTCAAATGTTTTATAGATTCGCAGTAACCGGATTTAATAATCAGAAAAAAATATTACAATGGAATGGACCTTTCAACGCTTCTGCAACCTTGAGTAGCAAATTAATTTTTGTTTCTGGCATATTCCTCTTGGAATTTAATTTGCCATAAAAGTGTCATCTTCCTGCAATTTACATGATTTCTGTTAATGTTGAGCGTCTTCCAACAGAATTCTAGATATTCCCTGGTCACAAATGAAGTCCAGGGCGAAATAGTGACACAACTGGTCGAGCTGCTGCCACACAACACCAGGGACCCTGGTTCGATCCCGACAACAGGTGCTGTCTGTGTGGAGTTTGCACCTTCTCCCTGTGACCTGCATGGGTTTTCTCCGGGTGCTGCGATTCCCTCCGCCATCCCAAAGACATGCACGTTTGTAGGTGAATACACTGGAATATTCATTCCGGTTGAAGATAGTTGAGAGAGCGAGAGAGAGTTTTTTTTATGTCAGGAAGGAACTGCAGACGCTGGCAAAGTTGCCCATCATGTACAGGGATTGGACGAGATAGTGGGATAACATAAAACTAGTGTGATGGGTGATAGCTGGTCTGCATGGACTTGCTGGGCCGAAGGGCCTGTTTCCACGCTGTATCTCTAAAAAATAATTGAATGCTCAGTGTTTGGAATAATATCCATAAGAATAAAGGGTTACAACTACTTCAAGCTTACAATACTTAAGATTGTTTTTGGAAATTTTTCATTGCACTGCCAGATAAATTGGCACATACAGCAAGCTCATTTCAAAATATGCTTTATAAAAAAATATTCATATATTTTATGCAATTCAATTCAAATTTTTGTTTTCTATTGCCTAAAGACAATATTATGGGAAACCACCTTTACTGGCAAAAAGTAGTTTGACATCACGTTGAGATGTCCTATGATGTTTTGTGTTGGAGCACTCCTTCATAGGTTCAGAGGTTCTAGGAGCAGATCCATTTTTCCCTCTCAACCCCATTCTCCCGCCTTCTCCCCATAACCCCTGACATCCCTACTAATCAAGAATTTGTCAATCTCCACCTTAGAAATATCCATTGACTGGGCCTCCACAGCATTTTGTGCCAATAAATTGCTCAGATTCACCACCCTCCGAATAAAGACATTCCTCCTCGTCTTCTTTCTAAAGTTACGTTCTTTTGGCCTTGGCTTCTGGTCCTAGACTCTCCCACTAGTGGACACATCTTCTCCAAATCCTCTCAAGCCTGAAGAAGGGTCTTGACCCGAAATGTCGCCTATTGTATTGTATATCTTTATTATCATTTTTCCTGAGTACTTACATACCCAGAGGAAACGAAAAAACGTTGCTCAACCAGTGTCCATTCAGTGCGCGGTAAAAAATAGATAGAAATAAAAATGAAAATACATATATCATGAGTTCCAATCGGCAGCGGCACGGCTTCAGTGTGTCCAGGTTGGTGGTTGGTGCGCGATACTTTGGCAGGGGGCAAAGTCCGTTTATCAGTCTTATAGCCTGCGGGAAGAAGCTGAGGAGCATCCTGCTGGTCTATCCATGTTATCCAGGGTTGCTGCCTGACCTGCTGAATTACTCCAGCACTCTGCATCTTTTTTTTCTATAAACCAGTACCTGCAGTTCCTTGCGTCCACTCTTTGTCTTTCTAAAATGCTTGCCTAATCTCTGTCTTTTTTTTTTTCAGGTAAGGCAGCAAATACCTGGCAAAATGTATCAAAAATTTGGGCGGCATGGTGGCATGGCGGTAGAGCGCCAGAATAGGTTAGTTCTCTGGTGCTGGCGCTGATGCCCGGGTCTCTGGCGCACTTACAGCGAGAGATACCCGGGTTCGAGCCTGATTACAGGTGCTTGTCTATATGTTCTCCCCGTGACCTGTGTGCTCCAGTTTCCTTTTGAAGGCGCTCCGAAGTTTTTTAGTTAATTGGCTCGGTATAATTGTAAATTGTGCATAGTGTGGGGAGGATAGTGTTAGTGTGCGGAGATCGCTGGTCGGCATGAGACTCTGTGGGCCGAAGGGCGCGTTTCAACGCTGTATCTCTAAACTAAACTAAACCAAATGACGGGGTTAATGCTGCGGTGAAATAGAAACACTGGTTAATTCTCCCAGGCCTGCGGATTTTCAGTTGGTTTCTAATAATTTATGCTCGATCTGTATCCACTCCCCCACCTGCTGTCACACCAGGCTTCTGTCTCAGTAAATAGTTCATGCATCCATGGACATGTAGCGATTCCTGCCTGCTCTGCACAGCCCTGCTGACAGCCTCTTGCCGAGTGAGAAGGTGCTGCTGTTATCATGTTCCCCGACAGAAAACCTGACAGGTGCTTCCGAAAAATAGCCTCCTGCCACCACTCTACCAGACATTCTCTCGCATTGCAATAAAGACAAACAAAGCTTGTCACTCACTGCCATTATAAATCATTGCACGATATCACTGTGGAAAGGGGAGCTAAGTCAATTAATTCCAAGCCGTTTGGCAGTATTTGTGGCCGGTGATACTCGTGCTTGGAGAAATTAATGACTCTCTCCCTTCCTCTGAATAATGGCACGAATGAATGCACTATTAACCATAATTAACAATGAAAGCAAATATCAACATTATCCAGGAAAGAAAACACATCAATCTTACCGAAGAGGTTCAGACTTTAGCCTAAGATAGACACCAAAAGCTGGAGTAACTCAGCGAGTCAGGCAGCGTCTCTGGAGCAGCCTGAGGAAGGGTCTTGACCAGAAACATCACCTAACCTATTCTTTTCTCCAGAGATGCTGCCTGACCCGCTGAGTTACTCAAGCTTTTTGTGTCCATCTTCCCTTTAAATCAGCATTTGCAGTTCCTTCCTACACATTTAGACTTTAGCCTTTAGAGATACAATGCAGAAATAGGCCTACTGAGTCCCTGCCGACCAGCGATCACCCAGAACACTAACCTACACACAACTGGGACAATTTTTTTTACAACTTCCCGAAGTCAATTAACTCACAAACATGCACTGAAGAAGGGTGCCTTTCCGAAGTGTCACCCATCCTTTTTCTCCAGTGATGCTGCCTGACCCGCTGAGTTACTCCAGCACTTTGTGTCTATCTTGGGTATAAACTAGCATCTCAAGTTGCAAAACCTGTACGTCTTTGGAGTGTGGGAGGAAACCTGAGTACCCAGAGAAAACCCATGCAGTCACAAGGACAATGTACAAATTCAATACAGGCAGCACCCGTAGTCAGGATCGAACCCGGAACTCTGGTGCTGTAAGATGGCAGCTCTGCTGCTGTGCCACTGTGCCCCCTTTAAGGAGCAGCTAAATGAGAATAAAACAAAGTCTTTAAGTCCAGGCAGCACTGTGGACCCGGAACGCACAAATGAAATATAAAGGAATCAAACAAAAGTTGATTGAAAGTTCAGCTTTAATGATCCATTATTATGGAAAAGTAATTAATTGCAGATGTTCCATAATGCATATGCACACAAAATAGTAAAGAAAAAAGATAATTAAAATATGTTTAAAGGTTTTGGGAAAATGGAAATGTTACTCATATGGATTACAATTCCTTTCAGAAATTATAATTTTTGTACGTTCTCCCTGTCAACACGTGGGTTTTCTCCGGATGCTCCTCTTTCCTCCCACATTCCAATACATGCTGGCTTGTATGTTCATTGGTTTCTGTAAATTTGTCCCTAGTGTGTAGGATAGAACTAGTGTATGGGTGATCTTTGGTCGGTGTGGACTCGGTAGGCCAAAGGACCTGTTTCTTCGCTGTATCTCTATGCAAAACATCCACCCACCCCCATCTCTGATGCTGTAAGGCAGTACCTCTTCTGCTGTGCCGCTGTGCTGCGTCACTGATCTTTAGATTTTGCATCTAACTGCGACTTTAAAAAAAGTTACGCCAAGAAAGTTACGTGCATCACGGTGCGCAGCGGTAGAGCTGCTGCCTTACAGCGCTTGCAGCGCCGGAGACCCAGGTTCGTTCCCAACTACGGGTGCTGTCTGTACGGAGTTTGTATGTTCTCCCCGTGACCGCATGGGTTTTCTCTCAGATCTTCAGTTTCCTCCCCCATTCCAAAGGTGAACAGGTTTGTAGGTAAATTGGCTTGGTATAAATGTAAATTGTCCCAAAGATGTGTAGGATAGTGTTAGTGTACGGGGATCGCTGGTCGGTGCGGACTCGGTGGGCTGTGGGGCCTGTTTCCGTCCTGCATTTCTAAAATAATTAAATTAAACAATGACTGAGACTGTGAAGCCTTGTCTAGTATCAATGGCCTTGAATCCTTTGATCTGCAGTTCACAAGTTATAGTAGAAATAGGCCATTCGATCATCGAATCTATTTTGTCATTCAATCATGGCTGATCTCTGCCACCTCATCCCATTTTCCTGCCTTCTCCCCATAACCCTTGACATCCGTTCTAATCAAGAATTTGTCTGTCTCTGCCTTAAAAATATCCACTGACTTGGCCTCCACAGCCCTCTGTGGCAAAGAGTTCCACAGATTAACTACCCTCGAACTAAGGAAAATCCTCCTCACCTTTTCAAAAGAACAACCTTTAATTCTGAGCCTATGACCTCTGGCCCTTGACTCTGCCACCAGTGGAAACATCTCAACATCGATGCCTTTCATTATTCTGTAAGTTTCAATGAGGTCCCCAACTCAACATTCTAAACTCCAGCGAGTAGAGACCCAGTGCGGTTGAACGCTCATCATATGCTAAGTGACTTGAGCCCAGAATATCACATTGTTCTCTTTAAAATCAGTGTCACTCTATCTTCTGTAGAAATCCATATGTTGTAGATAGCGCACAGATTTATTTTTGTCAGCCTATGGCAGTTTCTGACAGAGAGCCAAGGCAAATTACACTCTGCGGATATGATGCACTGCTACTGAAATGAGTGAATGATTGGTTCGATGCATTGGGTGGCAATTAAGTAGGCTGCTTGGTCCTAGATGGTTTTGGCCTCATGAATGTTCATTGGCTTCTCTCAATCAGCACCAATTTTTTCTAGCCAATCTTTCCCGAAAGATTATAATATGTATAACTATTGCATCCGGTAACTTTTACAGAGTTATAGAGTCTTACAGGGTAGAACAAGGCCCTTCGGCCCAATTCCTCAGAGCACTTCTGTTCACTGCCCATGTAAGTGCTCCAAAAATTCAACACCTCACATTTCTCTTTCTTAAATTCCATCAACGGATAGTTGATGGGACATATAGAAACAGATAGGAACACTTAAAACATGTAAAATTCGTAAGGGATTGGATAGGGTAGATGCAGGAAAAATGTTCCAGATGCTAGGGGAGTCCACAACCAGTGGTCATACCTTAGGAATAATGGTAGGCCATTCAGGACTGAGATGAGGAAACATTTTTTCTCCCAGATAGTTGTGAATCTGTGCAATTCTCTGCCACAGAATGCAATGGAGGCCAATTCACTGAATGTTTTCAAGAGAGAGTTAGATTTAGTTCTTAGGGCTGATGGAATCAAGGTATAGGGGGCGCTGTCCAGTTGGTATGGCTGCCCAGTCTGCAGCTGTCTGTCTTTTAACTTCTTTCTTTTATTTTAGTGAGTTTTAATGTTTTGTTTTGGAGTGTATTCTTCTTTATGTGGGGGGTGGTGGGGGGGGGAGGGGGAAAACTGCTTTTCCTGGTCCCTACCTGGTCGGAGAGGCAGCTTTTCTCCGGGCTGCAACTTCGACCCGTCCTCGCGACCTACCAGCGGGCCTGGAGTGGCGTTTCCTGAGGGGGACCGCCCGGAACCTCGGATTCAGAGGCGGCGCCATTGGGAACATTGGGAACCATTGTGGGGGGATGTTTTTATGTTTATTGGTAATTCTTTGGTTTTGTATCTCATCTTTATCTGTGTGCTGCATGGCAAGAAAATTTCACTACTCCAACTGGTGTATGTGACAATAAATGTCCTTTGTCCTTTGTCCTTTGTCCTTTTGAGAGAAAGCAGGATCGGGTCACTGATTTTGGATGATCAGCCATGATCATGTTGAACGGCGGTGCTGGCTCGAAGGGCCAAATGGCCTGCTACTACACCTATTTTCTGCCCAACCAGATCAGTCCAGGTGCAATGTTACTGAAGTGAGTGAGTGATTAGGTCGGTGCATTGGGTGCCAGTTAAGCAGGCTGCTTGGTCATAGATAGTTTTGTGCTCCTGAATGTTCATGGGCTTCACTCACCCAGCAACAATTTGCTCAGGTCACATGATCTTCTGAAAGATTATCAGTATGTATAAATATTGCATTGAGTAACTTTTACAGTCATAGAGACATAGAGTCTTTGTGAGTCTGCGTCAATTGGTGAAGCAGGAAGCAGCTCAGAAGCTGCACAGGGGAGAAGGGAGGCCGAGCAGCCATGGACAGTGTTGGCCCACTTCCGGCCCACCCACACATGTAGTCCACCTGGCGGCCCAGGCAGAAGACCTCTTCCACGACACGCGCGGCAACCTCGACTTCTCCAGGACGAACATGCACATCAACGACAATGCTCTCCAGACCGCCCATGAAGGCGGAGTGTCCAAGGCGGTTTTCGGCCTGTCAACCTGCATCCTTCCTGACAAGACCACCTACCCCATCGAAGAGACCATGACACACAATGGATCCCCGCACAGTTCGAACTTTGGATATTCCCACGCCAAGCGTATGAATGATGTCCAGAACCGGTATCGTTTCTCTTTCAGCTTTTACACTTTTACACTTACACTCTCACGGAGCAGTACAGCACAGGAACGGGCCCTTCGCCCACAATGACTGTGTCGAACACGATGCCAAGTTAAACTGATCTCCTCCGCCTGCATGTGATCCACATCCTTCCATTCCCTGCATATCCATGTGTCTATCTAAAAGCCTCTTAAACACCACTATTGTATCTGCTTCCACCACCACCCAGGCAGTGTGTTCCAGGCACCCACCACCCTTCATGTAAAAAAAAAACTGCCCCACACATCTACCTTAAACTTTGCCCCTCTCACCTTAAAGCTGTACCCATTGGCATTTGACATTTTTACGCTGAGAGAAAGGTTCTGACTGTCTACCCTATTTATGCCTCTCACAATAATATTTACTTCTATCAGGTCTCCCCGCAACCTCTGGCTTTCCAGAGAAAAAATTCTATTTGTCCAACCTCTCATTCCTGAGTGAAGGAGGGTCTCGACCCAAAACGTCACCCATTCGTTCCATCCAGAGACGCTGCCTGTCCCGCTGAGTTACTCTAGCATTTTGCGTCGATCTCTCATTACACCTACAGTACTTGTAATCATATATTGCCTTTCCGCTGACTGGTTTGCACGCATCAAAAGCTTTTCACTGTACCGCAGTACATGTGACAATGAACTAAACTGAAGACCCTGCTGCAAATTGTGACAACCATCTTCACTATCTACAATTCTGAGTCATCTGCAAACTTGCAAATCACACCATGTATGTTCTCATTCAAATCAATGATATAGATGACAAAATCATTGATATAAATGACAGATTGATGTAGATTTGATGAATATATTGCTAAATCCAGTAAAATCTGAAATCAATCTTTAATCTCGTCCGTTGCTAATCTATTAATGTCCTAAGGATATTCTTAAATGTTGCGATAGTACCTGCCTCAACTACCTCCTCTGACAGCTTGTTCCATAAACCCACCATCATTTGTGCAAAAGAGTGGCCAGGGAGTGACTCGTCCTTGATTATGCTGGTGGCCCTGCCGAGGCAGCATAAGGTGTAAATGGAGTCAATTGCAAGGGAGATTGGTTTATCTGATGGTCTGGGCTGCATCCACAATTCTCTCCAATTTCTTGCGGGTCTTGGATGGAGCTGTTTCCAAACCATGCTGTGATGCATCCTGATAAAATGTTTTCAACGGCACATTTTGCAAACAGTTCAGTAAAAGTATCATAATACATTCTGCTATGTTTAAGAACACTTTGTGATATGTTTAGTTTCATTTGTCACATTTACCAAGGTACAGTGAAAAGTTTTTGTTGCGTGCTAACCAGTCAGCAGAATGACAATACGTGTTTACAATCGAATCGTCCACAGTGTACAGATACATGATAAAGGGAATGATGTTTAGTGCAAGATAAAGTCCAGTAAAGTGCAACCAAAATTGTTATAAGCACTGGTGAGGTAATAGCTAGTATGTTAAACAGCTTAATTAAAGTATAGACACAAAAAGCTGGAATAACTCATGATAATGTTATACATTTAAATTACATTTTATGTGGTGTGATTTTCAAAGGGTTTTTGGACCAGAGTGCGATTTTTCTTAGACACAAAATGCTGGAGTAACTCAGTGGAACAGGCAGCATCTCTGGAGAGAAGGAATGGGTGACGTTTCAGGATGAAACCCTTCTTCAGACTCTTCAGGGGAATGGGAAACGAGAGATATAGACGATGATGTAGAGTGATAAAGAACAGTGAATGAAAGATATACAAAGAAGTAACAATGATGAAGGAAACAGGCCATTGTTAGATGTGTTTTGGGTGAAAAGAAGCTGGTGCAACTTTGGTGGGGTTACGTGAGGTTAAAGAAATCAATATCCATACCACTGGGCTGTACGTGGTCCAAGTGAAATATGAGATGCTGTTCCTCCAATTTGCATTTAGCCTCACTCTGACAATGGAGGAGACCTAGGAACGAAATTTCAATGTGGGAATGGGAAGGAGAATTAAAGTGTTTAGCAACGGGGACATCAGGTAGGTTCAGACGGACTGAGCGAAGGTGTTCAGCGAACCGATCGCTCAGTCTATGTTTGGTCTTGCCGATGTATATGAGTCCACATCTTGAACAACGGATACAGTAGATTAGTTTGCAGGAGGTTCAAATGAATCTCTGCCTAACCTGAAAGGCATGTCAGGGTCCCTGGAGTCGAGTGAGGAAGTATCGAGACAGATGTTGCATCTCCTGTGGGGAAGCTACCTGGGGAGGGGGTAGTTTGGATGGGAAGGGATGAGTTAACCAAGGAGTTGTGGAGAGAACGGTCTTGGCAGAAGGTGGAAAGGGGAGGAGATGGGAAAATGTGACTAGTGGTGGGATCCAGTTGGAGGTGGCGAAAAATCAGAAGATTATAGTGATGTATGCGATGGTTGATGGGGTGCAAGGTAAGGACTAGTGGGACTCCCTGCGACTAGGGAGAGGGGGAGCAAGGTTGGAACTGCGGGGTACCGAGGAGACATGAGTAAGGGCCTCATCTATGATGGGAGAAGGTGAACCCCCGTTTAAATTAAAGTAATTAAAGTATGTTTGCTATAGTGATTTGTCATGTGACCGGAAGTGGCTTGATCATGTGACAGGAAGTCGTTTGATCATGTTTCTGAAATTAAATTTTGCCTTTGTTGGAGAGGTGTGGCAAGTGGTGTTGAGAAATTAAAGTGAGAAGATATGCTTATGCTCGCTGTTACCAGACGTGGAGTAAAGGAAGGGATGCGGGACGAAGCATTGTTTTCTTTGCTCTTGAGTGGAGTCTGTTTCCTGGATTGATTGAGAAAACCTTGCCTCAGATTGTAGTTTAAGTTTAGCTTAGTTTTATACATATATATCTAAATACAACGAATAATAGTGCAAAAATATAAAACCAAAGCCGACAGGTCTATGTGGTTCAGAGCGTATTTGGAGGTTGTAGTGTATAATAGCCTGAACACTTTAGGGAAGAAGCTGCTCCTGAATCTGGACATTACAGGCTACAGATATCTTTTTCTGAGGCAGGTACAATAACAACATTTAAAAGACATTCGGACTGGTTAGAATATCTTTTGGCAAGGTAGAATTAAAGTATGAACGGATAGGAAAGGTTTACAATAGGCAATAGGCAATAGGTGCAGGAGTTGGCCATTCGGCCCTTCGAGCCGGCACCGCCATTCAATGTGATCGTGGCTGATCATCCCCAATCAGTACCCCGTTCCTGCCTTCTCCCCATATCCCCTGACTCCGCTATTTTTAAGAGCCCTATCTAGCTCTCTCTTGAAAGCATCCAGAGAACCTGCCTCCACCGCCCTCTGAGGCAGAGAATTCCACATTTACGTAAATGTTACCACAGAAATATTATTTCGACTTCTAAAGAAGAGGTGGAGGAGTTGAGGAGATTCGGTATGTCGATGAATAGGTCTACAGGTGTACAGTAGAGATCATATTGAACACATGAGCAACATGGCCTGGATCGGTAACTCGAATGCCCAGGAACATTACAAAAAAATGGTGAACACAGCCCCGTCCATCGCGGGTACTGACCTCCCCGCCGTCGAAGGGATCTACAAGAGTCACTGCCTCAAAAAGGCAGCCAACATCATCAGAGACCCACACCACCCCAGCCACTCTCTCATTTCACTCCTGCCTTCAGGAAGAGGGTATAGGAGCCTGAAAACTGTAATGTCCAAGTGCAGGAACCATCAGTGTCTCCAATTCTAAGTTGTCATGTCATCCAAGTTTTCACAACCTTGTCTGTAACGTGCATCCCATAACAAACTGTCAAAAGTTTATTCTCTCCCACGCCCTACAGAAAACTAAAGAAAGATTTTCGAGTTGGGGAGAAGGCAGGTTATTGATTGGGGACGATCAGCCATGATCACAATGAATGGCGGTGCTGACTCGAAGGGCCGAATGGCCTCCTCCTGCACCTATTTTCTATGTTTCTATGTTTCTACGAATTTGACGGTAGCAGATTGTGATACACTTTGAGAATCAGGTTAATCTCTAAGTGAAGAAAGACACAAAATGCTGGAGTAACTTAGCAGGACCAGCAGCATCACTGGAGAGATGGAATGGGTGACGTTTTGGGTCGAGACCCTTCTTCAGACAGTTCGACAGACTGAGCAACCACTAAACTATGCTTAACTTCATTCTCTATAATGAGGTCTCCTGAGCTAGGTTACATGTGTCAATACATATTTAATTCTCATACCACAACAATTAATTTACAATTTGTTGTATAGTCCCTTGACAGAAATGCAGATTGTACAAGATGCACAAATTCCTTTTTATCTTGCTGTTTTATCAGCCTCTCTAATGAATGTAATTAATTGACAAGATTAAATGCATATCCTGCTGTCAGTGCTTTTCATTTAGTGTAGTGTCCTTAGTTTAATGACTCTCTTGCTCTGCTTGGACTTTATTATTTATTTCATGCATTTGTTTTGAGTCAGAAGGGAGCACGTAAATTAGAGGTTTTAGTTTAGTTTTAGATGCAGCGCGGAAACAGGCCCTTCGGCCCACCGAGTCCGCACCGACCAGCGATCCCCGCACTTTAACACTATCCCATACACACCAGGGACAATTTACATTTATATCAAACCAATTAACCTACAATAGACACAAAATGCTGGAGTAACTCAGCGGGACAGCAGCATCTCTGGGGAGGAGGAGATTCTACCTTTCCCACTGAGTTATTCTGGCATTTTGTGTCTATCTTCGGTTCAAACCAGCATCTGCAGTTAGCTCCTACACAATTCACATACAAACCTGGGGTGTGGAGAAAACCGAACATCTCGGGGAAAACCCACGCAGGTCACGGGGAGAACGTACAAACTCCGTACAGACAGCAATTGTAATCGCGATTGAACCCGGGTCACCGGCGCTGTCAGGCAGCAACTCTACCGCTGCGCCACCGTGCCACATGGTTTTACATTCTGACAGCTTTGCTCTCAGGTACTGTTCGCAAACCAACAGTTGCGGCCATTGGACGATAATGCAATTTTTATTAAGGAGTTTTCCAGTGAATAGTTCATTGATTTCCCCCCGAGCAGACTGAAATTGGAAAATATTCAGCACCAATTTCGAGGATTAATTGCTATGTTTCTCATAATTACTTACAAGCTGACATGCAACCAATAGCTTAACTTTTTAATGGGCTATTAAACATTGATAAAAAATAAACCTTTATTCTATCTGGACTCTAAAAGCCGTCTTTTTTTTTTCTCCTCTCAACTCCCTGGTTGCTGCTTGTTTGAAGCCAGCCTCTGTTCTTTGTGTCTTGCAACTATTGAAACATCAGCCCTGTCATGGTGGAGTCAATGTCAGTGCTGAGAAATTGAAACTAATGAGAACTGTGGCTGGAAATACCAAAATTATATATATTTTAAGATTTTGCTCGCGACCCATCTTGCACAATTTATGTTTAGAGGGAGTTTGGATAATGACAAGCCGTCACGCTGGTGCTGGGGAGGAATATTAAAATCGACAAAAGGGATCAGTAAGTCCACAAGTGGCTGCCAAAATGCCAACCAATTCCTGCTCGCTCCGACGCACTGGTGTTATCCTCTCCATTTAGGCAGGTTTCATGTTAAACTATTTTTGGGAGGAACTGCTAGATTGTCTGTCCCCTGAGATGGAGACGGTGAGATCAAGAAAAGGCAAGGAGATGTCGGAGATGGTCCAAGTGAATGTGAGTGCAGGATGGAAATTAGCAGTGAAGTTGATGAAGTCGGTGAGTTCTGCATGGGTGCAGGAGGTAGCACCGGTGCAGTCGTCAATGTAGCGGAGGTAGAGTTTGGGGATAGGGCCAGTGTTAGTCTGGAACAGGGATTGTTCGACGTACCCAACAAAGAGGCAGGCATAGCTGGAGCCCATGCGAGTGCCCAAAGCTACGCCTTAGATTTGGAGGAAATGGAAGGAGTTGATGATAGTCTGTCTTAGAAACATAGAAACTTAGAAAATAGGTGCAGGAGTAGGCCATTCAGCCCTTCGAGCCTGCACCGCCATTCAATATTATCATGGCTGATCCTCCAACTCAGTATCCTGTACTTGCTTTTTCTCCATACCCCCTGATCCCTTTAGCCACAAGGGCCACATCTAACTCCCTCTTAAATATAGCCAATGAACTGGCCTCAACTACCTTCTGTGGCAGATAATTCCAGAGACTCACCACTCTCTGTGTGAAACATGTTTTCCTCATCTTGGTCCTAAAGGAATTCCCCCTTATCCTTAGACTGTGACCCGTTGTTCTGGACCTCCCCAACATCGGGAACAATCTTCCTGCATCTAGCCTATCCAACCCCTTAAGAATTTTGCAAGTTTCTATAAGATCCCCCCTCAGTCTTCTAAATTCTAGCGAGTACAAGCCAAGTCTATCCAGTCTTTCCTCATATGAAAGTCCTGACATCCCAGGAATCAGTCTGGTGAACCTACTCTGTACCCCCTCTATGGCAAGAATGTCTTTTCTCAGATTTGGAGACCAAAACTGTACGCAATACTCCAGGTGTGGTCTCACCAAAACCCTGTACAACTGCAGTAGAACCTCCCTGCTCCTATACTCAAATCCTTTCGCTAGGAAAGCTAACATACCATTTGCTTTCTTCATTGTCTGCTGCACCTGCGTGCCTACTTTCAATGATTGGTGTACCGTGACACCCAGGTCTTGTTGCATCTCCCCTTTTCCTAATTTGCCACCATTCAGATAATAACTTTCCTGTTTTTGCCTCCAAAGTGGTTAACCTCACATTTATCCACATTATACTGCATCTGCCATGCATTTGCCCACTCGCCCAGCCTATCCAAGTCATCTTGCAGCCTCCTAGCATCCTCCTCACACCTAACACTACCCCCCAGCTTAGTGTCATCCGCAAACTTGGAGATGTTGCATTCAGTTCCCTCGTCCAAATCATTAATATATATTGTAAATAGCTGTGGTCCCAGCACTGAGCCTTGTGGTAACCCACTAGTCACTGCCTGCCATTCTGAAAAGGACCCGATTACTCCTACCCTTTGCTTCCTGTCTGCCAGCCGGTTCTCTATCCACATCAATACTGAACCCCCAAACCGTGCGCTTTAAGTTTGTAATCTCTTATGTGGGACCTTGTCGAAGGCCTTCTGAAAGTCTAGATATAACACATCCACTGGTTCTCCCTTATCCACTCTGCTAGTTACATCCTCGAAAAATTCTATAAGATTCTTCAGACATGATTTACCTTTCGTAAATCCAAGCTGACTTTGTCGAATGATTTCATCACTTTCCAAATGCGCTGCTATCCCATCTTTAATAACTGACTCTAGCAGTTTCCCCACTACCGATGTTAGACTAACTGGTCTGTAATTCCCCGTTTTCTCTCTCCCTCCTTTTTTAAAAAGTGGGTTATATTAGCTACCCTCCAATCCTCAGGAACTACTCCAGAATCTAAGGAGTTTTGAAAAATTCTCACTAATGCATCCACTATTTCTGTGGCTACTTCCTTGAGTACTCTGGGATGCAGACTATCTGGCCCTGGGGATTTATTGGCCTTTAATCCATTCGATTTATCCAACACCGCTTCTCGGCTAACCTGGATTTCACTCAGTTCCTCCACCTTGTTTGACCCCCGGTCCCCTGCTATTTCTGGCAGATTATTTATGTCTTCCTTAGTGAAGACAGAACCAAAGTAGTTATTCAATTGGTCTGCCATGTCCTTGTTCCCCATGATCAATTCACCTGTTTCTGACTGCAAGGGACCTACATTTGTTTTAACTAATCTCTTTCTCTTCACAAGATTTCTCTCTTAGATTTTTTCTCTAATCTCTATAAAAACTTTTGCAGTCAGTTTTTATGTTCCCTGCCAGTTTTCTTTCATAATCTATTTTCCCTTTCCTAATTAAGCCATTGTCCTCCTCTGCTGAACTCTGAATTTCTCCTAGTCCTCTGGTAGGCTGCTTTTTCTGGCTAATTTGTATGCTTCATCGTTTGTTTTTATACTATCCCTGATTTCCCTTGTTATCCATGGATGCACTACCTGCCCCGATTTATTCTTTTGCCAAACTGGGATGAACAATTGTTGTAGTTCATCCATGTAGTCTTTAAATACCTTCCATTGCACATCCACTGTCAACCCTTTACGAATCACTTGCCAGTCTATCTTGACCAATTCACTTCTCATATCTTCAAAGCTACCTTTGTTTAAGTTCAGAACCCTTGTTTCTGACTTAATTATATCACTATCCATCCTAATGAAGAACTCAACCATATTATGGTCACTCTTGCCCAAGGGGCCCGCACAACAAAACTGTTAACTAACCCTTCCTCATTACTCAATACCCAGTCAAGAATAGCCTGCTCTCTTGTTGGTTCCTCAACATGTTGGTTTAGAAAACTATCCCGCCAACATTCCAATAAATCCTCTTCCTCAGAACCCCTGTCCATTTGATTCACCCAATCTATATGTAGATTGAAGTCACCCATTATAACTGTTTTACTCTTGTTGCACGCATTTCTAATTTCCTGTTTGATGCCGTCCCCAACTCCACTATTACTGTTAGGTGGCCTGTACACAACTCCCACTAGCGATTTCTGCCCTTTAGAGTTCTACCCATATTGATTCCACATCCTCCAAGCAAATGTCATTCCTTTCTATTGCATTAATCTCCTCTCTCACCAGCAACGCTACCCCACCTCCCTTTCCTTTCTGTCTATCCTCCTGAATATTGAATATCCCTGGATGTTCAGCTCCCAGCCTTGGTCCCCCTGGAGCCATGTCTCCGTGATCCCAACTATAGCATAGTCATTAATAGTTATCTGCACATTCAACTCATCCATCTTATTACGAATGCTCCTTGCATTGAGACACAAAGCCTTCAGGCTTGTTTTTACAACACTCTTACTCCTTATACAATTATGTTGAAAAGTGGTCCCTTTTAATTTTTTGCCCTGGAAACCCACCACCTCTTATTCTCTGTTTATTATTTTTTTCTTCTTTCCACCCTACATGTTGGGTCTGAGTGCTTCCCTTCTCTGCCTCCTGCCTCAGACCCTGTCGACTGGCTTTCTCTATTTGAGTCCTTCCCCCCAACCGTTCTAGTTTAAAGTCCCCCCGGTAGCCTTTGTAAATTTCCCTGCCAGGATACTGGTCCCCCTCGAGTTCAAGTGCAACCCGTCCTTTTTATATAGGTCACTCCTTCCCCAAAAGAGGTTCCATTGATCCAGAAACTTGAATCCCTGCCCTCTGCACCAGTCCTTCAGCCAGGCATTTATCCTCCACCTTGCTCCATTCCTACTCTCACTGTCGCGTGGCACAGGAAGTAATCCTGAGATTGTTATGTTTGCGGTTCTTTTCCTTAACTCTCTTCCTAACTCCCTAAATTCTCCTTTCAGGATCTCTTCTCCTTTTTTACCTATGTCATTGGTACCAATGTGTACCACAACCTCAGGCTCCTCTCCCTCCCTTTTCAGGATATCTTGGACATGTTCAGACACATCCTGGACCCTGGCACCAGGGAGGCAAGCTACCATCCGGGGTCTCTGGACTGCATCCACAGAATCGCCAATCTGACCCCCTAACTATAGAGTCCCCTATTACTAATGCCCTCCTCTTCTTTTCCTTACCCTTCTGAGCAACAGGGCCAGTGTGTGTACCGTGGGCCAGGTCGCTGTTGCTACCCCCAGGTAGGCTGTCCCCCTGAACAGCACTCAACCAGGAGTATTTATTTCCAAGGTGTACAGTCACTGGTGTACTCTCTAGCGCCCGCCTCTGTCCCGTGCCTCTCCTAACTGTGACCCACTTGTCTGCCTCCTGTGGTTTTGGAGAGACTACCTCCCTGTAACTCCTCTCTATGACCTCCTCACTCTCCCATACCAGACGGAGGTCATCGAGCTGCGGCTCCAGGTTCCTAACCCACTCCTTTAGGATCCCCATCTCGACACACCTGGCGCAGATGTGGACGTCTGGAGGGCTACCCGACTCCATGACCTCCCACATCTGACATCCAGAACAGTAAGCTGCCCTGGCACTCATACTTCCCTTACCCTAGATACAACACAAAATACAATATACAATGCAAAAATACAATAAAAATACAAAATACAGTACACTACAAACTGCTGGAATCTGACTGCCAATCAGCTGCGTACTCAGTCCACCAATCAGTGGCTTCCTGAAGCCCAGTTAATTGAATGGAACGTTAAAGATTTAGAACGTTACGGATTTCCCTCACCGCTCGGAGTTCGCTCCTCCCTCACCAACGGCTCCTGGGCCTCTGTCTTAGATTTAGATTAAAGTCACAGTGCAGAATCGGGCCCTTCGGCCCACTGAGTCCGTGCCGACCAGCGAACCCCGCACACTAACACAATCCTACACACACTCGGGACCATTTTACATTTACACCAAGCCAATTAACCTACAAACCTGTACGTCTTTGGAGTGTGGGAGGAAACCGAAGTTCCCAGAGAAAACCCACGCAGTCAAGGAGAGAACATACAAACTCCGTACAGACAGCACCCGCAGTCGGGATTGAACCCGGGTCTCCGGCACTGTCAGCGTTGCAAGGCAGCAACTCTACTGCTGGGCCACCATGCCGCCACAATTATTAAATGAAGCACATCTCTTAGGGTTTAGACAGGCGTTTAAATTTAATATCTTATTGAGCATCTATTCTAATTTAACATCTAATTTATGGGCGGCACAGTAGCGCAGTGGGAGAGTTGTTGCCTTAAAGTGCCAGAGACTCGGGTTCAATCCTGACTATGGGTACTGTCTGTATGGAGTTTGTACGTTCTCCCCGTCACTGCAGGGGTTTTCCCTGGGTGCTCCGGTTTCCTCCCACACTCCAAATGTGCACAGGTTTGTAGATTCATTGGCTTTGAAAAAAATGGTAAATTGTCCCTAATGTGTCGGATAGTGCAAGTGAGCGGGGATCGCTTGACAGCATAGACCCGGTGGGCTGAAGGGCCTGTTTCCATAGTGTATCTCTTAACTAAACTAAACTAATCTCACGTGCAGGAAAGAACTGCAGATGCTGGTTTAAATCGAAGGTAGACACAAAATGCCGGAAAACTCAGCGTACAGGCAGCATCTCTGAAGAGAAGGAATGGGTAGCATTTTGGATCGAGAGCCTTCTTCAGACTGATCTCATGCTTGGCATTCCAGGGCTTCCACAATAATTCATGGGGTTAATTAAAAGTTACATATATAGGTGTGGCTGAGCTGGATACTACATGCGAGTGAAGAAGGGTCTCGACCTGAAACGTCACCCATTCCTTCTCTCCAGAGATCATGCCTGTATTACTGAGTTACTCCAGCATTTTGTGTCTACTGCAGGCAAATATTTGGCATAACCAGCTGAAGTAAATGGAGATTCAATAGCAAGGATTGGTGGCTGGCACTGAGTTCATAGTCATTGAGTCATACAGCATGGAAACAGGCCCTTCGGACTAATGTGCCTAAACTGGCCGACATGTCCCAGCTCCACTAGTCCCATCTGCCTGCATTAGGCCCATATCTCCCCAAACCTGTCCTATCCATGTACCTGTCTAACTGTTTCTTAAAGGCTAGGATAGTCTCTGCCTCAGCTACCTCCTCCAACAGTTCGTTCCATACACCTACCAACCGTTGTGTGAAAAAGTTACCACTCGGATTCCCATTAAATCTTTCCCTTTGGTCTTTGCTAATATTTATACTCTACCTTCTCTCATCCTATCATCCCACCCCTGCATCTGTTTATTCACTTCTGAAGCCAACCATACGTTTGCCTATTTCGACTAGGGTCGACTGGGCTTGTATTCACTGGAATTTAGAAGGATGAGAGGGGAAACATATAAGATTCTTAAAGGATTGGACAGGCTAGATGCAGGAAAAATGGTCCCGATGTTGGGGGAGTCCAGAACCAGGGGCCACAGTTTAAGAATAAGGGGTGTGGCAACAACGTGCGCTTAAGAAAGACACAAAGTGCTGGATGAGGAAAAACTCTCACCCAGAGAGTTGTGAATCTGTGGAATTCTCTGCCTCAGAAGGCAGTGGAGGCCAATTCACTGGATGTTTTCAAGAGAGAGTTAGATTTTGCTCTTAGGGCTAAAGGGATCAAAGGATATGGGGGAAAAAGCAGGAATGGGGTACGGATTTAGATGAACAGCCGTGATCATATTGAATTGCTCGAAGGGCCGAATGGCCTGCTCCTGCACCCATTTTCCATGTTTCTATGTTACTACGCCATGTAGCTGTAAATTACATGTTCTTTCAACTATGCAAAGACAGTTTAATAAGTTATTTATTTGGTCTTTTCCCCTTCATCTTTTCCCCTTCACCCTAAACCTATGTCCTCTGGTCTTCGATTCCTCTATTCTGGGCAAGAGATCTTGTGCATCTACCCGAGTTCTATGCTACTGTTTTTTGTAATGGAAATACGGAATTACAATTTATATTGCTGCAATGATTCTGCTCTGCAAAATCGAAAATGATTCCATATGTGACTTTCACCATAAAATAAGTTCCTATGCTTCGAGAAGTTTTCAAAGTTGACCTCCATTATAATCGATGGTGATTTCCAAACTGCCCCAAAGCTGGTTTCACACTGCTGCCAATTAGACTGAAAAATTATGGCACAGATGACCTGGTGAAGATCATGATTTAGTGTCTTCATTATTAAACGATTCTTTAACCTCGTTGAATCAATGCAATTCTTGTATGATTTACAACCACATGACCAAAGTATTGTCACCTAACTTTGTTATCTAATGCATATCTCTACCATGAAGAAAAACAGCCCTGGTTTCTACTCTGCTGTTTCCCAACAGATCCTCATTTACTGAGTGCATTGTAGAAACAAGGAACTGCCGATGTTGGTTTACGAAAAAAGAACACACACAGTACTGGAGTAACTCAGCAGGTCAGGTAGCATCCCTGGATAACATGTGGATGGGATTAGGTTGTGGAGAGGATGTTTTCATTAGTGGGAGAGTCTAGGACCAGAGGCCTTAGCCTCAAAATAAAAGGACGTACTTTTAGAATGAGGTGAGACGGGATTGTTTTAGTTAGAGAGTGGTGAATCTGTGGAATTCATTACCACAGATGGCTGTGGAGGCCAAATCAATGGATATTTTTAAGGCAGAGAATGACAGATTCTTGATTAGTATGGGTGTCAGGGGTTATGGGGAGAAGGCAGGTGTATGGGGTTGAGAGAGAAAGATAGATCAGCGATAATTGAATGACAGACTTAATGGAATGAATGGCCTAATTCTGCTCCTAGAACTCATGAACCTATGAACATGGAGAGGTGACGTTTTTGATCAAACTGTAGAATGGTCCTAACTTGAAACATTGCCTATCCAAGTTCACCAGAGACGCTGCCTGCCCTGCTGAGTTACTCCAGCACTTTGTCTTTTTTAAGCGCGTGTTGTTGCCCCACAGCCAGCTCCATTTGCTTTGTCTTCAAGTCGACATTTCATTTGGATCCTGCGGATATCATCAAACCTAAAATGTACTGAATACCAGCGGAAGCCTGCTCCCTTCATATGATCCTTAAGGGCCTGTCCCACCAGCATGCGATTGCATGCGTCTAGCGCGACCAAACGTGGTCACTTGAGGCGTACGGCCTGTCCCACTTCGATCGGCGGAGGCGTATGGAGTTGTGCGGGGCTCCAAAAATCTTGCACTGTCCGAAAATCCCGCGCGGCAACGGCCTGTCGGCCCGCAGGCGCATTCAGGGCGTACGCAGCGTCTTGACAGGCATAAGCAGCGTCTTGACGTCGTAAGCAGCGTCTTGATGGCATACGCATAGTGCATGGTGTTGCATGATGACGTCACCGCCCGGCGTGCCGTTGCGTGATGACGTCACCTCCCGACGCTGTGCGACGTCCAAATTCAGTCGGCCCGCCTCCTGCCCAGCTGATTGGTGAGTATGATGTCGGGACCAGCCCTGCACAACTCCATACGCCTCCGTGGTTCGAATTGGGACCGGCCCCACGCGGCCGTACGCCTCAAGCAACCATGTTTGATCGCGCTCACCGCATGCTGGTGGGATAGGCCCTTTATGCTCAGCTGAAACCTCAAAACCCACATCAGTTCATGAGTCACCACCATTTTATCTGCATGTCTGTGCGGTTTCCATGTGATTTCCTGTGCATCTGCTTCAAAAAATAGTTTACAAAATTCAATCCCACAGTAACTTGATTAGTACGGGTGTCAGGGGTTATGGGGCAAAGGCAGGAGAATGGGATTGAGAGGGCAAGATAGATCAGCCGTGATTGAATGGCGGTGTAGACTTGATGGGCCAAATTGTCTAATTCTGCTCCTGTAACTTATGAACTTATTGACTTATTATAAATGTAACTCTCCCTTGCACCAAGAGGCCATTAGGTTGCCTGACTGAGCCCTTCACAGGCTGCCTCAGACACAGCACAGAGTGATAGTGTGATCCATTATATTGCTGGAAGCACTCTGAGGGAAATACCCAATTAGGCCCATTCTCCTGCTGTTTCTTCAAACCTATTTGCAGTTTTCCTTTGATGATTACATTTAGCCTCATTTCATGACTCCTTTGTATCAGAACATGACAATTTGCTGCACATAGGTTATATGAGGTACCTCATGGGTGACCCTCAGACATTTTTTAATCAAACTTGATTAATGGTGAATCTATGGAATTAATTGCCACAGAAGGCTGTAGGAGGCCAAGTCAATGGATATTTTTAAGGCAAAGATAGATAGATTCTTGATTAGTGCGGGTGTCAGGGGTTATGGGAAGAAGGCAGGAGAATGGGGTTAGGAGGAAGAGATAGATCGACCATGATTGAATGCCAGAGTAGACTTGATGGGCCAAATGGCCTAATTCTGCTCCTATCTCTTATGAACTTATGACTTTTATGCACTTTATCTTGTACCAAATGTTATTCCCTTTATCTTGTATTTGTGCACTATGGATGGAGTGATTGTAACCATGTACAGTCTTTCCACTGACTGGATAGTGCGCAATAAAAATGCTTTTCACAGTACCTCAGTACACAAGACAATAAATAGAACTAAACAAGAACTCAGATTTTTGGTACTTTTGCCAGTTGTATCATTGTCTGCTAATAGAAAAAAAAACATCTTACATATTTTATTACACCTTGAGAATAATTCTGCACTAGTTGTAACACCTTCATCAACTTGGATAGGGTGAATGTGGAGAGGATGTTTCCACTAGTGGGAGTGCCTAGGACTAGAGGTCATAGATTTAAAGGACATTCCGTTAGGAAGTAGATGAGGAGGAATTTCTTCAGTCAGAGGGTGGTGAATCAGTGAAATTCTTTGCCACGGAAGGCTGTGGAGGCTGTCAGTGTTAAAGAAGGAACTGCAGATGCTGGAGAATCGAGGGTACACAAAAGGCTGGAGAAACTCAGCGGGTGCAGCAGCATCTAAGGAGCGAAGGAGATAGCCGACGTTTCAGGTCGAGACCCTTCTTCAGCTGTCAGTGGATATTTTTAAGGCAGAGATTGACAGATTCTTGATTAGTACTGGTGTCAGGGGTTATGGGGAGAAGGCAGGAGAATTGTGTTCAGAGGGAGAGATAGATCAGCCATGATCAAATGCCAGAGTAGACTTGATGGGCTGAATGGCCTAATTCTTCTCCTATCACATGACTTTATGACCTTCCCAGCACCAGCTTCGCAGAATAACGAACAATACTCTACTTGGGGTCTAATGAGTGTTTAATAAGGATTTAGTATAATATTTGTGTTTGTTCACAATGTCTGTATAACTAAAAGTCTCATCTTGACCATTTTCCGTGTGCGCTGTATATTGATTTTAGAAAAAAAAACGCTACCATATATCGCTATGATTTTTGGCAATCTTACTCACAGACCTCCTCCGCTGAGGCAGCCCTGAGGATTATTCCGATAGATGAAAAATAAAAACGTTATGAATGTTTAAAAAATCTTGAGATCAGATGATTGGTCCTCTCACCTATCAATCACCACGATTAAGGTTCACCATTTGCAGGGGGCCAAGAGTATAAAGCCCATATGGTATGAAATTGCATTTGAATTTGGTGGCCTGCACTCTGCATGAAATGGTATGAAATTGCATTTCAATTCAATTCAATTCAATTCAATTCAATCTTTAATTGTCATTGTGCAGTGTACAGTACAGAGACAACGAAATGCAGTTAGCATCTCCCCAGAAGAGCAAACTTAAAATAATGAACGATAAATATATATACGTACAAACAGTAATTATTGGTGGAGACTTAAATTGTACACTAGATTCATATTTAGATAGATCATCAACTCAAAGAAAATCAAAATCTCTGTCAAGTGAATTTTTAAATTCATATATAATCAATACCAATATTAAGGATGTCTGGAGAATTGAAAACCCATCTGGATGAGAATATTCATTTTACTCACCTGTGCATAAAACATATTCAAGGATAGACTATTTCTTAGTAGACTCTAAACTAATTCCATTTACTTACAAGTCACAATATAATAACATTATAATTTCGGATCATGCTCCATTAACGTTTATGATTAAACTAAATGGAATGGACAAGAAATAGACACAATGGAGACTTAATCCTCAAATCTTAAATGAACAGGTATGTTGTGAATATCTTGTAAAACAGATTAATATCCTGAAATCTCTGCTTCCCTTCTTTGGGAAACATTTAAAGCATTTATACGAGGGGTATTAATCTCCTCTCAGGCATTTCTTAATAAAGGGAATAGGGCTAAACAACAGACATTGGAAATGGAAATAAGGCAATTAGACATAGAAAATGCAGGAGCACCTTCATTGACAAAACATAACAAAATTGCAGCACTGAAATATAAGTTAAATAAAATATACTCTGACCAAGTAATAAAACTTTATCAACACACAAAACAATTAAATTTTGAATTTGGTGATAAACCACAAAAACTATTAGCACGCCAGCTTCGTAAATTGGACGGGGAAAAAACAATTCATAAGATTAGATCAGATAAGGGAGAAATACTAACACTCCCCAAAGATATTAATGACAGATTTCACAAAACTATCAAAATCTTTATTCAACTAAATTAACAGAACAATTAATAGGAATGGAAGCATTTTTACAGAAATGTAACCTTAAAGGTAACAAAAGATATCGAAGAGTCAATTAGATCTTTAAAAAATGGAAAGGCCGCAGGCCCTGATGGCCTAAGCTCTGAATTTTATAAAACATTTTATGATCTGATTTCTCCACGCTTACAAACACTGTATAAACATGTTTATACTCAACAGCAACTCCCGGAAACTTTAAACAAATCTACAATAATACTTATACCTAAAACTGATAAGGATCTGGAAGACCCGGCCTGATATGGAGCAATAGCTCTATTAAATACTGATCAGAAAATATTAACTAAAATCCTATCTTATAGATTGAGCTTAGTGATCAACAAATTAATACACCCTGACCAAACAGGTTTTATCCCAAAACATCACTCATTTTACAATCTGAGACGATTATTTAATATATATATTACAAAGCCAGAAATTAGTATTTCAAATTTATTAAATCTAATAACTCAATTCGGCCACTTCTCAGGATATAGAATTAATTGGAATAAAAGTGAATTCATGCCAATAACGGAACTCAATTTTGCACAAAAAAACCTATAGGGAAAACCCTATAATAGATAGTGGTACACGAATCTGGAAACAACTAAAAAAGGCTTTAAAATTGGATCATTTACCACTCTGCTTCCCTATTGTAAACAATCCCTTATTCAAACCTTCCATGCTGGATAATGGTTTTACACAATGGAAAAACTATGGAATCAAAAAGATGGAACACCTTTATAAGAAAGGCACTTTTCTTTTATTTCAAGAATTAAGTATTTTTCCGATCAAGGTACTGCCACACCTTGATCGGAAAAATACTTATGCCAGGATCCTCTTCATAGACTTCAGCTCTGCTTTTAACACAATCATTCCGCAGCAGCTGGTGGAGAAGTTGGAGTTATTGGGGGTTGATGCTGGCACATCTGAACTTTCTATCACAACGGCAGCAGACAGTCAGGGTGGGCAGTAGGACATCAAAAACCATAGCCGTGAGCACTGGCATGCCCCAAGGCTGTGTCCTAAGCACCCTGCTGTTTAGTCTGCTTACACACGACTGTACTGCTAGACTCAACAACAACTTCATCAACAAGTTCGCTGATGACACAACAGTGGTGGGTCTCATCAGTGACGATGATGAGTCGGCGTACAGAATGGAGGTGGAGCTGCTCACGGGATGGTGCAAATCCCACAACCTCATTCTCAACGTGGGAAAAACAAAGGAGATGGTGGTTGACTTCAGGAGGGCGGGAAAACAACGCCATACACCTCTGCACATCGATGGAGCTGATGTGGAAAGGATCAGCAGTGTGAAGTTCCTAGGACTCCACCTGTCAGATAACCTGACGTCCACGACCAACACCACAGCACTGGTCAAGAGAGCCCAGCAGAGACTACACCCTCTCCGAAGACCACGGAAAGCAGGTCTCCCCACTGCACACCTACAAACTTTTTATAGGGGGACAATCGAGAGCACATTAACCTACGGCATCACCTCCTGGTTCGGGAGCTGCAAGGCGTACGAACGGCACCAACTGGACAGGATTGTGAAGACCGCCAGCAGGATTATTGGTGCTCCACTCCCTTTATTGCTGGACATATACAGGAAGAGATGTATTAGCAGAGCCATCTCCATCATCAAAGATCCCTACCACCCATCGCATCACATATTCTCCATCCTGCCATCTGGGAAGAGGTACTGGAGCATCAGCTGCAAAACCAGCAGGATGCTCCTCAGCTTCTTCCCGCAGGCAATTAGACTGATAAACGGACTTTGCCCCCTGCCAAAGTATCGCGCACCAAACACCAACCTGGACGCACTGAAGCAGAGCCATTGTCGTGCCACTGCCGATCGAAACTCGTGACATATGTACTTTTATTCTCTATTTCTATTACTGAATGGACACTGGTTGAGAAACGGTTTTTCGTTTTCCTCTGGGTATGCAAATACTCGGAAAATGATAATAAAGATATACAATACAATACAATGACAACAGATTTATGGATTACACTCAAATATTTTTTTTCGATATCTACAACTCAGAGATTATGTTAAATCAAATACACAAGATTATAGGAATAAGGAACCAGAAATCCTTGATGAATGCTTGAATAAGCATCCTAATACAGAAAAACTGACAACTTATATTTATAATACCCTTTTAGATAGCGAGATACCATCGACGGAATCATATAGACATACATGGGAAATTGAAATAAACCAACCCATAACGAAAGATATATGGGACAAAAGTTTACAATATATACACCAATGCTTGTTAAATACCAGACATGCTTTAATACAATTTAAAGTATTACATAGATTACATTACTCAAAAGTTAAATTGAATAGAATCTTCCCACAGGTCTCCTCTATTTGCGATAAATGTCAGCACCCAGAGGCTAATTTAACACATACTTTTGCAAATTGTATAAAAATTAAGAATTTCTGGACTGAGACTTTTAAAATAACTTCTGAAGTTATTAATACTAAATTGGATCCGGACTCAAAATTAATAATACTTGGAATATCAAAACAAGGTTTAACACTTGCAACAAGTCAAAGAAATGTCCTAGATTACAGTATAATAAGAAATTAATATTAAAATTTTGGAAAGGCCCTATATTCCCAACAATTAAAATGTGGATAACGGAAATGTCGGAGACCCTACACCTGGAAAGAATCAGATTTGCCCTAATGGACAAACAAGAAGTTTTTGTTGGAATATGGTCTTCTTTCATTGATTACTTAAAAGGGTAGATCGGTTCGGCAGGGAACCCTAACTGAAACTTGGACTCAGGATTAGATGAAAAGTTATATTCTATATTCCTTGAATATATATATTTTTTATTAGAGTATTTAGACAATGGATTAGCAAACATATATTATGATAGAAATATTTCATGTTCAACAAGCATATTATCAGTTGTATCATTTTGACTCTAATAGTTTTTTTTTATAGAGGAGAACAGTAAGAAAAATAGAATAATAATCTATATCAAAGAAGAAAATCATAAAGAAAGGAATAATTTACTATTAATACATCGTAGGGGATAAGATCAAAGAATATAAGATATAACTTTTCATCTATTCCTAAATCCAAGTTTCAGTTTTAATTGTGGGGGATATAGGGCCTTTCCAAAATTTTAATATTAATTTCTTCCCAATTATTATACTGTAGTCTAGGAAATTTCTTTGGCTTGTTGTAAGAGTTAAACTTTGTTCTGATGTTCCAAGTATTATTAATTTTGGGTCCGGATCCAGTTTAGTATTAATAACTTCAGAAGTTATTTTAAAAATCTCAGTCCAGAAATTCTTACTTTTTTTTACAATTTGCAAAAGTATGTGTTAAATTAGCCTCTAGATGTTGAAATTTATCGCAGGTAGACGATATTTGCGGGAAGATTCTATTTAGTTTAACTTTGGAATAATGTAATCTATGTAAAACTTTAAATTGTATTAGAGCATGTCTGGAATTTAGCGAGCATTGATGTATGTATTGTAAACTTTTATCCAATAAATCTTTGGTTATAGATTGATTTATTTCATTTTCCCATGTGTGTCTATATGATTCCGTTGATGGTATCTCACTATCTAAAAAGGTGTTTTAAATATAAGTTATTAATTTTTCTGTATTAGGATGTTTATTCAGACATTCATCTAAGATTTCTGGTTCCCTATTCCTATAATCTTGTGTATTTGACCTAACATAATCTCTGAGTTGTAAGTATCGAAAAAAATTATTTGAGTGTAACCCATAAATCTGTTGCAGTTCTTGAAATGAGAGATAAGTGCCTTTTTTATAAAGGTGTTCCACCCTTTTGATTCCATAGTTTTTCCATTGTATAAAGCCTTTATCTAGTATGGAAGGTTTGAATAAGGGATTATTTACAATAGGGAGGTAGAGTGGTATATTGTCCAGTTTTAGAGCCTTTTTGTTTCCAGATTCGTATACCACTATATATTATAGGGTTTTCCCCATAAGTTTTTTTGTGCAATTTTGTCGGTGCAAATATAATCAAACCGATTTCAAAAGGTAAACAGTCCTCCTTTTCCATCCTTAACCATTCTGGTTGTTGATCCATTTCTTCCAGCCAAAAATTCATGTTTTTAATATAAACTGCCCAGAAATAGAACAAAACGTTTGGTAGAGCTAAACCTCCATTTTACTTCGGAGTCACGTGAGTGACTACGTGAATAGAAGCCCGTACAGCCGTTGGTGCGTCATGACGTCAGACGCTGGTGTAGTCGCGGTTGGAGCAGCAGCGCTCCTCCGAGCGGTAAGTTAAAAAAACGGAGGTAAGATTGTTGAAGTTTTTACCTTAGGTCATTTCTGCGACGGTTAGAAGGAGATATGTTGCAGAAAGTAAAGAAGGTGTCGGCGAGGCGCTCCGCAGCTAGAAAGGAGAATGTCCAGGAGAGTGTTGGGGAAGGAGGCCCGTCTGGTACACCTGGTCCGGTGCTGGCTACACAGCCAGTGGTTGCGGACCCACTGCCGGGGGGCAGTGCAGGCTTGCCAGTAGGGCGGAAGGCCACTAGCAAGTCTGTGAGGCCCGTAGATGAGTCGGGCCAGGAGGTTATACCCTCCATTGGAGAGAGTCCGTTTGCTCACGGCTCTCCCAAGTCGAGATTTTATTATAGAGAATGCTCGACAGGGACCAGCTCCATGAGGACGAGTGGTGCCCAAGCCAGGCTGATGGAGAGCTTGTGCTAGCAGCGCCTGTTTCTGGGCTGCAGAACTATCCTGCCTGTGAGGAGGAGGTTCCATCAGTGCACTTTGATGACACTGAGTCTATGCTGGGGGAGAGCAGTAAAGAAGTTCGGGTGGAGGTAATCCCGAATATTTCTGGGAAGTTTGCTCAGCCTAGAGAGGCAGGAGAGGCGATTGATGGGGAATTGGCTGAAGCCATTCAGTATATGCTCTCCCACCAGTTACAGGAGCTAGCTCTGGATGAAGCAGCAAAAAATTATAAGGCTCCTATTAATTGTGATCTCCTGAAGGTACCGGTGGTTAATCACCAAATTTGGTCACAGATGGGCATGCCTGCTAGGGCCCAGGAGATGAAGTTCCAAAAAGTGCTGAAACTGTTGGCAGCAGGTATTACAGCTGTGGTGAAAGTGATTGACCCAAGCAATGTGGTTGACGCACACCAGGATGGACTGGGATTTCAGTGCGTTTTTTGAAATCAACAACATCAGGAGGGCTGCTATTAGGCCAGTGCTTAATCCAAGTTTGGCAAGTTTGTGCAAACCACCCACTGTACCACCACAAAATTTGTTGTTTGGCGGTAACCTAGCGAAAAGAGTCAAAGATTGTCATGAAGATGTTAAAACTATGGCCCTCATTAAGCCGGCTGGTAAGCAGGGCAAAAGGTTTTCTCCATATTGGAAAGGAACTAATGTGGATGCAGGAGAAGGAACGAGCCGTTCAGGTTTCCAATTTCGGAACTGGCAGGCTGCCAGCATGAAGGGGAAGGTGCCTTTCTCCACAAGAGGTCGAGGACAACAAGGTCCGCAAGGAAAGATGCAGATAAGAAAAACATCAACAGACGGTAAATTAATTGATGTTCCTGTTCAAAGTGGGGGAAGGTTAAAATTGTTTCTCAAACAATGGCAGCAGTTGACATCTGATTTGTTTATACTTAGTAGTATTGGTGAAAATTGCATTTTACTCTAAGGACAGTCTACCTAATCAACATTTTCCTAGTCGTAAACTTGTTTTTCCAGATGAAGAAAAAGTGCTTATTCAAGCAGAGATTCAGTCGTTACATAAGAAAGGGGTAATGTAGATGGTTTATATGCAACCAATAATATAGTTACCTCACTCCCATTAACCCCGCCCAGTTAACATCAATCATAATGCCTTCCCCTCAGTAGAAAAATGTAGCCGGTGCTTGAAGGTGTATGTAATACCCAGTGCTATCATTAAAAGATGTTGTACACTTAAGAGCTTGTAAAGTTTTCATTTACATGGTGTCGAAGCTGGAAGATACTTGCGTCTCCTGTTTATCGGTTTTTATTTTTTTTTTTTGATTTGTGTTTTTTTGTGCTTTGATCTCTTTGGCCATGGCGTCCTCTTGCAGAAAGCCCGAGCAGCTTGTCTTTGATGCTGACATCTCTGAGCGCTGGGCCACGTTTGAATTTGATTTCACACACTTTGTCAACGTCGCACACCGCGCTGATCCTGACTCCCTTAAAGCTTCCCTCCTCCTCAACCTTGTCGGACCTGATGCCATGAAGAGAGCCAGAACTTTCACCTACGCTCCAGCGGTCCTGGGCGTCGATGGTGCGGTGATTACTCCTGCAGAGTCTGCTGACGACCCCGCTTGCCTGCTACGTAAGTTCAGGGAGATTTGTGACCTGCCCTCGAACCGCATTCTAGAGAGGGCACGGTTCTTTACGAGGAGACAGTTGCCTGATGAACCTGTTGAATGTTTTATTGCTGATTTGCGTTATCTCGCCCAGCGGTGCCGTTTTGGCGACATGACAGACCAGCTCACTAGAGACATTTTAGTAACTGGCATGCGTGACCAGAAGCTGCGATGTGAGCTTTTGAGGGATCCGGATCTAACGTTGGACAAGGCTATGCATGCCTGCAGATTGTCTGAGGTCGTTGTTTTGCAAGAGGACCACCGGGATTTGGGCAATAAATCCTGAACAAGCCGATTCACGCTGCCCCTGCCAGGCTGCAGCGTATGATGCTGCAGCTCCAGCGCTTCGACTTTGACATAATCTACAAGAAGGGCACCGAGATGCACATTGCGGACACCCTGTCGCGAGCCCCGCGTACCTCCTGCGCTCGCCACCCCTACGAAACAGAGGACTTGCTCGTACTGGGCGTTAACTTTATTCCCACCAAGCAGCTACAGGTTTTGGCCGAGCACACCGCTGCCGATCCGGCCTTGCAGCAGCTTGCATCGGTGATTAAAGCAGGGTGGCCAACAAAGCGCTCCGCCGCGCCGTCTGAAACACAGCCTTTCTTCCTGGTCCGCGACGAACTGGTGCTCCAGGATGGCGTTATCGTCAAGGGACATAAAGTTGTGGTCCCGTCCTCCCTGTTTGACTTTTACTTTTGTGCAGCCCACAGCGGACACCCTGGGGTCGATGCAACGCTTGCCCACGCTCAGTGCCAATTCTATTGGCCTGGAATGGCCAAATATATCCGAGACAGAGTTTCTGCCTGCTCCACGTGCAACAGTCTTGCGCCGCACCAGCAGCGACAGCCCCTGCTGCAACAGCCCGCCCCTGCTTTGGCCTGGTCCTCGCTGGCTGCCGACATATTCGAGTGGCGTGGTAACCACTACCTTGTCCTGGTCGACTCGTACTCCAACTGGTTCGAAGTGGATTTGCTGACATCCCTCACGTCGGAGATGGTGATCCGCAAGCTGCGGAAACACTTCTCCACTTTTGGGACCCCGGTCAGGCTGCAGACTGACAACGGCAGGCAGTTTACAAGCCGAGAATTCAAAAGCTTTGCCGACAAGTGGAACTTCGTGCATTTCACCAGCAGCCCAGAGTACCCACAGAGCAACGGCCTAGCAGAACGGGCCGTCCGCAGCGCCAAGCTTCTGATGGAACAGGCGCGACTATCCAATTCTGATTTGTATTTGGATCTCCTGAACCTCAGGAATGTTTCCAGGGATCCGGCCATGGGGTCCCCTGCTCAGCGTCTGATGTCCAGAACTACCAGATCCACCGTCCCGATTGCCCAGCGCCAGCTGAAACCTCGGGTGCTGGAGCCCGCCTCCGTGCAGAGGCGAATTCAAGAGAAACATGACAGCCAGCGGCGTTCCCACGATCGGTCGTGCAGACCACTCGATCCTCTGTTGCCCGGACAGGTTGTTCGTTTGCAGACCGCCAGTGGGCACTGCCGTCTGGCCACCGTGGTTGGGGTGGCCGACTCACCTCGTTCGTATCTGGTCGACTGTGAGGGTTCCATCTACCGAAGAAGCCGACAACACCTGCTTGCGGTTAATGAGCCACAGCCGCAGCCCCCTGGGCCCTATGCCCCTCCACTCTCCTATCAGCAGCCGGCTGCCGCCCCGGCTGGTGTTCCCTGCATGCCTCGGTCCCCGTCGCGGGCGCCTGGTTCCCCTCTGCGCGGGTCCCCTGTTGCCGATCGCGGTTCTCCCTCTCCTGTTTCTCCCACCCCAATGCCCTTCCCTGGTTCCCCGGCTGCCTTGCGTCCTCCTGCTTCTTCTGCTCTTTCGGGGGGAGGGGGAGACATCCGTACGCGCTCGGGCAGGATCAGTAAGCCGCCTGTTCGCTACGGCGATTTCGTTTAATTCTGCTGTTTAATTCGGTTGTCGTGACAACAATCTGTTTTTTGATTTCTAAGGGGAAGGATGTAGATGGTTTATGTTAACTGGGCGGGGTTAATGGGAGTGAGGTAACTATATTATTGGTTGCATATAAACCATCTACAGGGTGCAACAGACATGTCTTCTAGTTGTGGAGGCAGATGGAATGTGGATGAGACATCGCTTCTTCAACTAAGAGGGATTAATTATTTAGAGTTGTTGGGCACCTGGTATGGGCTCAAAGCTTATTGTTCTACAAGGAGGGATCTGCATGTGCAGGTTCAGATTGACAATACCACAGCAGTGGCATATGTAAACCACATGGGTGGAGTTAAGTCACAGTCTTGTGATAGACTGGCTAACCAGATTTGGAGCTGGTGTATTGACCAAAATATCTGGCTTTCAGCACTTTATTTGCCAGGAAGGTTCGACACGGTAGCTGACACTAGACCACGTCAGTTTAATGACAACATTGAATGGATGTTAAATCAGGATGTATTTAACCAAATGATTGTTCAGTATGGATTGCCAGATATTGACTTGTTTGCATCTCGATTAAATCGTCAGTTACCTCGATATGTTTCATGGGAACCAGATCCTGGGGTAGTAGCAGTGGATGCGTTTTCACTGCATTGGGGAGGAATGTTTGTGTATGTATTTCCTCCATTCTGTCTCATCAGCAGATGTTTGCAAAAGATCAAGGAAGACTCCGCTTCAGGGGTATTGGTAGTGCCAGATTGGCCTACACAAGCATGGTTTCTCGTTGTATTACAAATGGCTAGGGAACCTTACATGCTTATTCCCAAGAATAAAAATCTACTGGTAAATCCAGTCACTGGGGATCAACATCCTTTACATGATCGTATTGATCTGTTAATTTGCAGATTTTAAGGAGGCCATACCTGGGGAGAGGACTGTCTCATCGGACTGTGGATGTGCTCACGTCGGCCTGCAGGGATAGTACACAGCAGCAATATGTCACCTACATAAAGAAGTGGGAGCAATTTTGCCTACAGCAGAATATTGTATATCACACTGCAGGGATCACGGACGTATTGGAGTTTTTGTCAACTCTTTATTTCGACCAAAAATTAAGTTATAGTGCGATCAATTCAGCCAGAAGTGCTCTGTCTTCTTATTTACCTATGAATGCAGAATTGCATACAGTAGGGACACATCCGTTAGTTTCACGATTCATGAAGGGAGTTTTCAATTCTAATCCTCCGAAACCCAGGTATGCCGGGATTTGGAATGTGAGTGCGGTTCTTATGGTTCTTCGCCAGTGGGCTCCGGTTACAAGCCTATCTATAGACAAATTAACTATTAAGGTGGTCATGCTTATGGCCTTGGTTTCAGCTCAACGTGTACCATTATATTCTATGTCGATGATTTGCTTAAACATAATAGAAGAGGCAAGACAGGATGTAAGATTGTGTTTTCAGCATATCCCGCAGATGATCGCTTGTGTGTAGTCTCACATTTATCTCGTTACATTGAGATTACTCAACCTCTGAGAGGAACAGAGTGCTTTGTTTATTAGTCACAAAAAACCACACAGTAAGGTGTCAGTGCAAACAATTTCAAGGTGGCTAAAGCAGGTCCTGGCAAGTGCTGGAATTGATACTGATAAATTCAAATCTCATTCCACCAGGGCGGCATCAACTTCCGCGGCAAGGGCGATGGACGTGCCAATAGACCATATCCTCGCGGCCGCAGGATGGTCCAGTGAGCTAACTTTTCAGAGGTTTTATCACAAGCCGATTTCAAGGCTCGGGATGTTTGCTGATTCTGTTTTGAGTACTGTTACACTTTCCCCCTGAGTTAGAGGGGTTTGTTATGATTTGTTTGTAAATATACTGTTATTCATTTAACAAATGTGCTAATGATGCATGATTGATTGTTAACGACTTTTTTGAGTCAATCCAGGCAGTGTGAACGGCGGATTTCGATCTGCGGCGTGAATTCACAGTGCTTTGAAGTCTTCACGTAGTCACTCACGTGACTCCGAAGTAAAATAATAAGATTAAACGAGAACTTAACCAGTTTGAAGTTTGATCTTTATTTTATGAGGAGTCGAGTTGAGGGACTACGTGCCCTCCGCTCCCACCCTCATAGATCTCATCTGGTAGTTCTAGTTTTATCATCTTACCATTGTACTTCAGTCATTGTTAGCTGTGAATTCATTCCGCTGCTTTGAAGATTGACGCACCAACGGCTGTACGGGCTTCTATTCACGTAGTCCCTCAACTCGACTCCTCATAAAATAAAGATTAAACTTCAAACTGGTAAGTTCTCGTTTAATCTTACTATTAATCTTTGATTTACATAAATGTTTTTTTATTTATTCTATGATTCTTGTAGTCCCAGATGAAACTTGTAACAGTGGAGTCTACTTTTAAAAAAAAAGATTTTGGAATATATATCGGGATGGATTGAAATAGGTACAATAATTGCGGTAGAAAAATCATTTTTATAGCATTAATTCTACCGAACATTGAGATAGGAATTGTTTTCCAGTATTGAATATTCTTATTTAGTTTATTCATTAATGGTGGAAAATTTGATTTAAATAAAGAGCTATACCCCTTAGTTACATAAATACCTAAATATTTAAATTTTTCGTCAACTATTTTAAAAGGTGATTGTTGTAGTATATGTATATTATGATCCGTTATTGACATGATTTCGCTTTTATTCCAATTAATTCTATATCCTGAGAAATGACCGAATTGAGTTATTAGATTTAATAAATTTGGAATGCTAATTTCCGGCTTTGTAATATATATTAGTACATCATCTGCATATAGAGAAATTTTATTTGTTGTATCTTTAGTATTGTACCCATGTATTTCTGGATTAGATCTGACATTTTCCGCAAGCGGTTCAATTGCTAAAGCGAATAATAATGGAGATAACGAACATCCTTGTCTACAACCTCTGGAAAGATTAAATTTAGTTGATAACATTTGATTTGTTAGTATTCTAGCTGTTGGGTTAGAATATAACAATTTAACCCATGCGCAGTACTTCTCTCCCAATTTAAATTTTTCCTTCACTGAAAATAAATATTCTATATTCCTTGATCTTATCTCCATTGATGTATTAATGGTAAATTATTCCATTGTTTACAATTCCTTTTTGATTTTGATTTTATTTTTCTCGCTGTTTTTCTCTCTTTTTATAAAAAAATAATTATTAGACAAAATGATTCATTTGATAATATTAATAATGTATGATTGTTGTACACGAAATATTGCTATCATAATATGTGTTTGCTTATTCACTGCTTACCTACGCAAATAAAAATATATATTAAAAAAAACAAAACAGTATCAATAGTGCAATTATACTGGGGGAAGGAGTGTCCGGGGTGGGGTGACTGGCAATCACCGAGGTGCAGAGTTAAGTATTGTAACAGCCGCAGGGAAGAAGCTGTTCCTGAACCTCATTTGAATTTGGTGGTCTGCACTCTGCTTGAAATGGTATGAAATTGCATTTGATTTTGCAGTTCTGTAATCTGCTTGAAATTGTATGAAATTGCATATGAATTTGGTGGCCTGCACTCTGCTTGAAATGGTATGAAATTGCATTTGAATTTGGTGGCCTGCACTCTGCTTGAAATGGTATGAAATTGCATTTGAATTTGGTGGTCTGCACTCTGCTTGAAATGGTATGAAATTACATTTGAATTTGGTAACCTACATTCTGCTTGAAATGGTATGAAATTGCACTTGAATTTGGTGGCCTGCACTCCGCTTGAAATGGTTTTCAAAACTCTTTAGATTCTGGGGTAGTTCCTGAGAATTGGAGGGTAGCTAATGTAACCCCACTTTTAGAAAAAAGGAAGGAGAGAGAAAACAGGGAATTACAGACCAGTTAGTCTAACATCGGTAGTGGGGAAAATGCTAGAGTCAGTTATTAAAGATGGGATAGCAGCACATTTGGAAAGTGGTGAAATCATTGGACAAAGTCAGCATGGATTTACAAAAGGTAAATCATGTCTGATGAATCTTATAGAATTTCTAAATGTGAGGTTATCCACTATAAATGTGAGGTTATCCACTTTGGTGGCAAAAACAGGAAAGCAGAATATTATTTAAATGGTGGCCGATTAGGAAAAGGGGAGATGCAGCGAGACCTGGGTGTCATGGTACACCAGTCATTGAAAGTAGGCATGCAGGTGCAGCAGGCAGTGAAAAAAGCGAATGGTATGTTAGCTTTCATAGCAAAAGGATTTGAGTACAGGAGCAGGGAGGTTCTACTTCAGTTGTACAGGGGTCTTGGTGAGACCACACCTGGAGTATTGCGTGCAGTTTTGGTCTCCAAATCTGAGGAAGGACATTATTGCCATAGAGGGAGTGCAGAGAAGGTTCACCAGACTGATTCCTGGGATGTCAGGACTGTCTTATGAAGAAAGACTGGATAGACTTGGTTTATACTCTCTGGAATTTAGGAGATTAAGAGGGGATCTTATAGAAACTTACAAAATTCTTAAGGGGTTGGACAGGCTAGATGCAGGAAGATTGTTCCCGATGTTGGGGAAGTCCAGGACAAGGGGTCACAGCTTAAGGATAAGGGGGAAATCCTTTAAGACCGAGATGAGAAAGACTTTCCTTCACACAGAGAGTGGTGAGTCTCTGGAACTCTCTGCCACAGAGGGTAGTTGAGGCCAGTTCATTGGCTATATTTAAGAGTGAGTTGGATGTGGCCCTTGTGGCTAAGGGGATCAGAGGGTATGGAGAGAAGGCAGGTACGGGATACTGAGTTGGATGATCAGCCATGATCATATTGAATGGCGTGCAGGCTCGAAGGGCTGAATGGCCTACTCCTGCACCTAATTTCTATGTTTCTATGTTTCTATGTTTTCTCGAGGATGTAACCAGTAGAGTGGATAAGGGAGAACCAGTGGATGTGTTATATTTGGACTTTCAGAAGGCTTTTGACAAGGTCCCACATAAGAGATTAGTATACATACTTAAAGCACATGGTATTGGGGGTTCAGTGTTGATGTGGATAGAGAACTGGCTGGCAGACAGGAAGCAAAGGGTAGGAGTAAACGGGTCCTTTTCAGAATGGCAAGCAGTGACTAGTGGGGTACCCCACTAGTGCTGGAACCCCAGCTATTTACAATATATATTAATGAATTGGATGAGGGAATTGAATGCAACAAGTTTGCGGATGACACGAAGCTGGGGGGTAGTGTTAGGTGTGAGGAGGATGCTAGGAGGCTGCAAGGTGACTTGGATAGACTGGGTGAGTGGGCAAATGCATGGCAGATGCAGTATAATGTGGATAAATGTGAGGTATCCACTTTGGTGGCAAAAACAGGAGGGTAGACTATTATCTGAATGGTGGCCGATTAGGAAAATGGGAGATGCAACGAGACCTGGGTGTCATGGTACATCAGTCATTGAAAGTAGGCATGCAGGTGCAGCACACAGTGAAGAAAGTGAATAGTATGTTAGCATTCATAGCAAAAGGATTTGAGTATAGGAGCTGGGAGTATCTACTGCAGTTGTACAGGGTTTTGGTGAGACCACACCTGGAGTATTGCGTATAGTTTTGGTCTCCAAATCTGAGGAAAGACATTCTTGCCATGGAGGGAGTACAGAGAAGGTTCTTTCATATGAGGAAAGACTGGATAGACTCGGCTTGAACTTGCTAGAATTTAGAAGATTGAGGGGTATCTTATAGAAACTTACAAAATTCTTAAGGGGTTGGAGAGGCTAGATGCAGGAAGATTGTTCCCGATGTTGGGGAAGTCCAGAACAAGGGGTCACAGTTTAAGGATAAGGGAGAAGTCGTTTAGGACCAAGGTGAGAAAAACATTTTCCACACAGAGAGTTGTGAGTCTGTGGAATTCTCTGCCACAGAAGGTAGTTGAGGCCAGTTAATTGGCTATGTTTAAGAGGGAGTTAGATGTGGCCCTTGTGGCTAAAGGGATCAGGGGGTATGGAGAGAAGGCAGGTACAGGATACTGAGTTGAATGATCAGCCATAATCATATTGAATGGCACTGCAGGCTTGAAGGGCCGAATGGCCTACTCCTGCACCTATTTTCTATATTTCTATCATTCTATGAAATTGCATTTGAATTTGGTGGCCTGCACTCTGCTAGAAATGGTATGAAATTGCATTTGAATTTGGTGGCTTGCTTTGCTTGAAATGGTATGAAATTGCATTTGGATTTGGTGGCCTGCACTCTGCTTGAAATGGTATGAAATTGCATTTTAATTTAGTGGCCTGCACGCTGCTTGAAATGGTATGAAATTACATTTGAATTTGGTGGCCTGCACTCTGCTTGAAATGGTATGAAATTGCATTTAATAATAACAATAATAAATACTTTATTGATCCCCTCAGGGAAATTCAGATGTCTAGACGTCCCCAACCAACAAACCCACACATTCAAAACGAGAGCAGACAGAAAATACATACAATACAATGTGGGCAATATCTGAGAGCAATATATACTTAAAAAGACCAATAATTAACAATTAAAAAATGCAAAAACACATTCCCCTACAGCCTAGCAGTCCGTATTATAAAATCTAATGGCTGCAGGGGTGAAGGATCTCCTGAACCGCTCTATTCTACAGCGCAGGGAGAGGAGCCGGTTGTTTCTCTGAGTGCTCTTTTGACTCTCCAGAATTACATGGAGGGGATGCCCGGGGTTTTCCAGGATGACCAGCACCTTGCGCCTCATACGCCACTCAGGCACATCCATCCCAGAGTCCACTCTCCCCATCCAGCACTGTGCTAGCCCGTTTTACCAGTTTGTCCAGCTTCTTGTTGTTTTTCGCACTGATGCTGTTGCCCCATCAGCCAACTGCCTAGAAAATAACACTCGCAACCACAGTATTGTAAAACATGTACAGCATGTCATTATGCACATTAAAAGATTTGAGCCTTCTGAGGAAAAAGAGTCTGCTCTGGCCTTTTTTGTAGAGGGCGTCAGAGTTGACAGACCAGTCCAGTTTGTTATCAAGGTCCACTCCAAGGTATTTATATGTCTGCACAATCTCAATATCAGCCCCTGCAGCGTTGACCAGCTGAAGGGAAAGCTTGGACTTGCCAAAGTTAACCACCATCTCTTTAGTCTTGGTTGTATTCAGGATGAGACAGTTCTCTTTACTCCAGACACAGAAGGCACTGGTCAAGTCCCTGTATTCCTCCTCATGTCTGTTCCTTACACATGCCACAATTGCTGTGTCATCTGAATATTTCTGTACGTGGCATGTTTCAGACTTATAATTGAAGTCTGCAGTATACAGGGTGAAGAGGAACGGGGCTAGAACCGTTCCCTGTGGAGCTCCAACATTGCACACCACTCTCCCGGAAACACAGACCCCCAGCTTATCAAACTGTGGTCGACCCGTCAGGTAGTTGTGTATCCAGGAGATATAGGTGGAGTCCACCTCCATCTTCTTAAGCTTGTCATTCAGAATCAGGGGTTGGATGGTGTTGAACACACTTGAAAAGTCGAAGAACATAATCCTCACGTAGCCACCTGGTTCGTCCAAAAAGGAGTAGATCCGGTGCAGCATGTAGAGGACTGCGTCATCCACCCTAATGTTTTCCTGGTACGCAAACTGTAATGGGTCTAGTGCGTGCTGGACTTGTGGTCTCAGGAGACGAATAAGTAGCCGCTCCATTGCCTTCGTGACATGCGATGTAAGGGCCACCGGTCTGTAGTCGTTGATCTCGGTCGGCCACCCTGCTTTGGGAACCGGCACGAGACATGATGTTTTCCACAGACCTGGTACCCTCCCTGACTGGAGGCTCAGGTTGAAAATGGTCTGGAGAGGCTCCGCCAGCTAGCCGCACAGTCTTTCAGTAGCCTGGGACATACACCATCAGGGCCAGCTGTTTTTCCAGGGCGCAGCCTCCTCAGCTCAGCTCTCACCTCGTCCACCGTGAGGAACAATTGAGGGGATGCCGGCATAGGAGGTGCTGCAGCTGTGGTCTTAGGGGGGCTGCCTCATGGAGGTGATGGTTGGGGAGAGGCTGCACCTGTAGAGGTGGAAGGGGATACCAGATTAAACCTGTTATAGAACAGGTTAAACTCATTGGCCTTATCCACGTCTCCAGACGGCAGGCTTCCCTTCTCCTTGAAGCCAGTGATGGTCTTCATTCCTCTCCACACCTCTTTGATGTTGTTGTGCTGCAGTTTCCTCTCCAGCTTCCTTTTGAATTTGGTGGCCTGCACTCTGCTTGAAATGGTATGAAATTGCATTTGAATTTGGTGGCGTGTACTCTGCTTGAAATGGTAAGAAATTGAATTTGGTGGCCTGCACTCTGCTTAAAATAGCATGAAATGAATTTGGTGGCCTGCATTCTGCCGTGAGTGAACTGCCAGCCCACCAGCTGTGAGTCAATCAACTGCCAACCCAACAGCCGTGAGTCAGTCAACTGCCAGCCCACCAGCCGTGAGTGAGTGAACTGACATCCCACCAGCCCTGAGTGACTGTGCTGTCAGCCCACCAGGCCTGAGTGACTCAGCTGCCAGCCTACCAGGCCTGAGTGACTGAGCTGCCAGCCCACCAGGCCTGAGTGACTCAGCTGCCAGTCCAAGAATCCATTCGACTCACAATGTCCATACTAGCCCTCTGGAAACAAGTCCATTTGGCCCACAGCACCCATACTAGTGCCCCAGAAAGCCCCCCCCCCCCCCCCCACTGGCCACTAGTATCGGAATTGGTGGAGGTGGAATATTGCTACAAATATTACTACAAAATTTTCACTCCATTTACTCCGATCAAATGAGTCAATTCAGTTGTCTCCTTACGAAGCTTTATCTGTCAAGCCTCAGCCGTATCGCTAACCTGTCTTTTTGTCAGTTTCATCAATTAATCACTATTTATTTTATAGAGTCTTTGGACTGTGATGCACTGCAATCTCATGGTAATCTATTCTCATAGAATGATACAGCGTGGGAACAGGCCCTTTGGCCCAACCTGCCCACACCGACCAATATGCTCCATCTACACTTGTTCCACCTGCCTGCGTTTGGCCCATATCCCTCTAACCCTGTTCTACCCTTGTATCTGTCAATATATTTCTTAAACATTGTGATAGTCTATGCCTCAACTACCTCCTCCGGCAGCTCGTTCCATAACTCCACCACCCTTTGTGTAAAAAAAACCTGGTTCACAATTTCCCCTACTCTGGACAAAAGACTGTGAGCATTTTCCCAATCTATTCCTCTCCTGATTTTGTACACCTCTATAAGATCACCCCTCATCCTCGCATGCTCCAATGGGAATAAAGCCCTAATCTGCTCATCCTCTCCCTTTCGCTCAGGCCCTCAAGTCCTGGCAACATCCTTGTAAATCTCTGTACATTTTCCAGCTTGACAACATCTTTTCTATACACATGGTGACCAAAACTGAATGCAATACTCTACATGTGGCCTCACCAATGTCGTAAATAACTGCAACATGACCTCCCAATTTCTATATTCAGTACTCTGACTGATAAAAGCCAATATGCCTTTTTGACCATCTTTCTAATGCCACTTTCAAGGAGTGTGACGTCACTTTCAAGGAAGTTTGCTGTAGAGATAGAGCACGGCAACAGGTCCTTTGGCCCATCGAGATCGGGCTGGGTCCCGCGCACTGACACTATCCTACAGGCAAGAGGGACAATTTATAATTCTACCCAAACCAATAAACCTACAAACCTGTGCATCTTCAGAGTGTGAGAGGAAACCGGAGCGCCGGGAGCAATCTCATGCAGGTTACGGGGAGAATGTACAAACTCCGCACAGAGAGCTCCCGTGGTCAGGATCGAACCCGGGTTTCTGGCGTTAAGGTGGCAACTACTGCTGCGCCACCGTACCGCCCCAAAGGAAAGGTTTATATTGTTTTGAAAAATGTTAGCAAAATATTCAGATATGATCGCTAGTCCTTAATCAAGAATCAAGACAGGATGTTTAATTCTCATCGACACCTACAGTGGAACACTGATAGTCTTACACGCAGCAGCATAACAAGCCTGTAACACAATACACTTAGATAATTTACAATAAACAAAAAGTCAATAATAATTAATAATCTTGAACAGGTTTAAGTGAAATCCCTATTTCCAATTACTTTGCATATTATATCCAATTGAAGGCAAATATTTATCTCTCCCACTGTTAACCATCAATCTGATCTGATTTAATTATAATGTTGTTAATGTTCCTGAAGCACCTCATTACATTTGCAAATCTGGGATAAATCTGGCTGGCTCGCTATTCATTGTTTGCATTTATATATTTGGCGCAAGAGAGATTTCTATTGTTTCTTGTATCCAAAATTGCCTGTAGGGCATCATCAGCAAAGTCGTCCTTTCCCTTTCTCACCTCCTTCATGACTGCAGCAGTGCACACTGATGGATTGATGAATTTGGTGTTATTTATAGCACATGTATGATCACTGGAGGGGGAGGGGGGGGGGGGGGGGGGGGGGGGGGGGGTAGGGATTAATGGATAATTCAGTAACATTGTCACGATTGCTTGCTCAATTGTGCTTCAGTTGCAGTGCCTCTGAAATTCAAGAAGGTGTACTGATAAATTCTTGAGAGCACTGAATGAAATATTGATTCCCATTAAATGCATACAAGTGCACTAAAACTAGGTAGAATGTCTTTGTTTCTCTCCACTTCTCATAGTTTTATCTTCATTTTCTCTCTCGTATCTTCTCATAACATCTAGTTTCTATTTTGTCCTGAACTGTGTATCCTTCATTGTAGCCTGTCTCTCTCTGTCACGTTTGATCTTTGTCTTTTCTCTGAATTTCATGGACTCCATTTGTTCTTTCAAAGGTATTCTTCCAGTTCATTTTCCAGCTCATCTTTGTGTTGTTTAGCTCAGCGTTTAGAAATTTTTGTATTCCCCACGTCTTCATCTATTCAGCTCGACACAAATCCTTTTCTTGCAGCTTCTTTTCCTTGCCCACTTCCATTAGTATCCAGCCACCTTCCAGTCCAGATTCTCAAAACTCATAAATACATTTTTGCTTGCATGGACAGCGACCTTTTAATTAGTCATAGACTCATTTGGCAAGGAAACAAACCTATTCGTCTGATGAAGGGTCTTGATATGATACGTCACACATTTCCTTCTCGCCAGAGATGCTGCCTGTCCCGCTGAGTTACTCCAGCGTTTTGTATCTCTCTTCAGAAAACAATAAAGCAAATCTAAGCAAATTGACAAGTTGAGCCAAAGGACCTGTTTATGCGCTGTATGAATCTATGACTGAGGCAGCACAGAGGTCCACCTGGTAGAGCAGCTGCCTCACAGTGCCAGAGACCAAGGATCAATCCACAGGGATCGCATCAATCCTATGCAATTCCAATACATTTTCCCCAGATTCACCTCTGGTCCCTCTAGAGTAAACCTCACACTTACCAACCAGGCCCCACAGTGGTGCAATGGTGGAGCTGCTGCCGGAGACCAGGTTTGACTCTGACCTGGGGTGCTGAATGAGCAGAGTTTGCACGTTCTCACTGTGACCATGTGGGTTTCCTCCAGGTGCTCTGGTTTCCTACCAACAGCCCAAACTTGTGCATGTTTGGCCTCTGTAAATGGCCACAAGCATAGGGAATGGATGAGAAAGCGGGCGAACATTGAACCCGTGTATGGGTGATGGATGATCAGCAGGGACTCAGTGGCGCAAAGGGCCTCACTTCATGCTGTATCCCTAAAATTAAAATGAATAAATGAAAACTAATTTTGCACTGGTGAGACCACATCTGGAGTATTGTGTACAGTTTTGGTCTCCTAATTTGAGGAAGAACATCCTTGTGATTGAGGCAGTGCAGCGTAGGTTCACGAGATTGATCCCTGGGATGGCGGGACTGTCATATGAGGAAAGATTAAAAATCTAGGCTTGTATTCACTGGAGTTTTGAAGGACGAGGGGGATCTTATAGAAATATATAAAATTATAAAAGGACTGGACAAGCTAGACGCAGGAAAAGTGGGAGCGAGTCCTGAACCAGGGGTCACAGTCTTAGAATAAAGGGGAGGTCATTTAAGACTGAGGTGAGAAAAAAACATTTTCACCCAGAGAATTGTGAATTTATGGAATTCTCTGCCAAGTCACTGGATGGATTTAAGAGAGAGTTAGATAGAGCTCTAGGGGCTAGTGGAGTCAAGGGATATGGGGCAGGCACGGGTTATTGATAGGGGACGATCAGCCATGATCAAAATGAATGGCGGTGCTAGCTCAAAGGGCCGAATGGCCTCCTCCTGCACCTATTTTCTATGTTTCTATGTTTCTATCTTTCTAATTCATGATTTTTTTTGGTATTTGGGGAAAACCAGAACTTCCCAGCAAAACTTTTGCAGATCCGGGGAAAATGTGCAGGCTGCACACAGACAGCAGCAGAGCAAAAGAATGAACCCCAAATTGCGACAGGTCTCATTGAACAGGCATCAAATCCCATCTAGCGCTTTAAACTCTCCTGTGTATTGTAATTGGCCCAACGCTCTTCCAAGTTCTCCATGGCCCGATGTAAATGAACTCCCCACTTGATACCTGATGGATGACCCAATCTCCAAACCTCTTCTTCCTAGTCACATTCTTCACCCTATAATCTTATCCCTCTGATTTCCCAACTGTAGTGACTTTGTTGCCACCACCACTCCACTCATGCCCCACATGCTCTCCAACCTGACAAGCCAACCACCATTGAGAGGGCCAATTACCAGCCATCCTCTGTCCATCAATGTTCCTGACCCAGTTTCAATTCGGGCAGTGGTTATTTTCATGGGTAAAAATGTGCAACGTTTGCTGAGCCCACACTGAAATTTTAGTTTAGATCCGAGATGCAGTGCGGAAACAGGGCCTTTGTGTCCGCACCTACCAGCGATACCTGTATACTACCACTATCCTACACACTAGGAACAATTTGCAATCTTTCCACGAAGCCAATTAACATACAAACCTAAAGGTAGGCGGCAGCATCTATGGAGGGAAGGAAATAGGCAACGTTTCAGGCCGAAACCCTTCTCCAGGCCTGAAACGTTGCCTATTTCCTTCGCTCCATAGATGCTGCCGCACCTGTTGAGTTTCTCCAGCACTTTTGTCCACCTTCGATTTTCCCGTATCTGCAGTTCCTTCTTTAACATACAAACCTGTGTGTCTTTGGAGTAGGGGAGGAAACCAGAGCACTTGGAGAAAACCCAGGCAGTCATGGGGAGAACTTGGGTGGTGCGGTGGTTTGCAGCGGTAAAGTTGCTGCCTTACACTGGTAGTGCCGGAGACCCGGGATCAATCCTGCTGTCCGGTGCTGTCGGTGCGAAGTTTGTACGTTATCCCCGTGACCGCATGGGTTTTCTCCAAGTGCTCTGGTTTCCTCCCCTACTGTTTCCTCCCACACTCCAAAGACGTACAGGTTTGTAGGTTATTTGGCTTGGGTTTGTATACTTGGTATAAGTGTCCTTAGAGTGTGTAGGCTTGTGTTAATGTGCGGGGATCGCTGGTTGGTGCGGACTTGGTGGGCTGAAGGACCTGTATCCATGCTGTATCTCGAAACTAAACTAAACTTACAAATTCCATACAGACAGAACCCGGGTTTCTGGCGCTATAAGGCAACTATTGGTCGCCTAGTTATAGGAAGGATGTCAACAAAATAGAGAGAGTACAGAGGAGATTTACTAGAATGTTGCCAGGGTTCCAGCAACTATGTTACAGAGAAAGGTTGAACAAGTTAGGTCTTTATTCTTTGGAGCGCAGAAGGTTAAGGGGGGACTTGATTGAGGTCTTTAAAATGATGAAAGGGATAGACAGAGTTGACGTGTATACGTTTTTCCCATTGAGGGTAGGGAAGATTCAAACAAGAGGGCATGACATGAGAATTAAGGGACAGAAGTTTTGGGGTAACGTGAGGGGGAACTTCTTTACTCAGAGGGTGGTGGCTGTGTGGAATCAGCTTCCAGCAGAAGTGGTGGAGGCAGGATCGATTTTAACATTTAAGAGTAAAGTGGATAGGTATATGGACGTGAAGGGAATGGAGGGGTATGGTCTGAGTGCAGGTAGATGGGACTAGGGGAAAACAAATGGTCGGCACAGACTGGAAGGGCCGAGAGGGCCTGTTTCCGTGCTGTAATTGTTATATGGTTATATGGTTAACAACTCTACCACTACGCCATCCTGCTGCCCTGTGCCACCCTTGAGTGTTTCCAGTCTTTTTGCTGCATTTAGTTTTTAAAAAAACACGGCCTACGTTCCACCGCTGCACCACAGTTCCACAGAAGCCCTAAAGATTCAGCCCATATTTTTTCAGTATTGTGCAGTAGCGAGAGATTGCTTAAAGCAAGTTTATGTGCTGCCCAACAATGAGTTTAGCTGGTTCCTTCCCTGAAGCAGCAAGTATTTGTCACTGTGTTGATTTGAGTTGGAGATTGCTGCTATGGGGAATGGGTAAAATGAGACCTGGCAGACACACTGATCATTTCTGTATTCATGCCTACTGTGTTCTGTTGTATTGAAGCAAAGCAAGAATTTCATTGTCCTATCAGGGACACATGACAATAAACTCACTTGAATCTTCTTGAGCAGCAGAGTATGTTAATATTCTGTTTATTTCAGCATTCAAAATTGCTAGGATTGGAATAAAAAGGAGCCTCACCTGTCCATAAAATATAATTATGCACAGTTTATCCTGCACTATTGAACAAACCGGAAAACTATAAACTGCATATTTTCAAAACACAAAGTACTGGAACAGTGGCACAGTGGTAGAGTTGCTGCCTTACAGCTCCAGAGACCTGGGTTCGATCCTGACTATGGGTGCTGTCTGTTCGTAGTTTGCACAGTCTCTCGATGACTGCGTGGGATTTTTCCGGGTGCTCCAGTTTCCTCCCACACTCCAAATACGTACAGGTTTATCGGTTAATCGGCTTTGTTTAGTTTTTAGATTGTCCCTAGAGTGTAGGACAGTGTTAGTGTACAGGGTGATCACTGGTCGGCTCGGACTCGGTGGGCCAAAGTGTCTGTTTCAGTGCTGTATCTCTTGATTAGTGGTCAGGCGACATCTGTGAAGGAAAAGGCCTCGGTTTGGGTTGGGATACTTCTTCAGACTCATTCTTAAAAATACTTTATTAAAATTCAGCCTGGAAAAGAATCAGAAAAGAAAAGATTGCCAAATCTGCCGTTACTGACATTTCTTGTTAACTTGGTTATCTCGCAATTATGTTTCAGCACTTTTTGAGAATTAGCGCCACATCAAGGATATTGGTAACATATGCCATGTCATGGGAAGGGAATTAGAGGTTTAAAATAAAAACAATGTAGCAGCTGTAACTTGCTCTCTTACATTAAATTTCATGTTGCCACACTTCTGTGTGATGTTTAATCTTATTGAAATGCAATTATGGCTAAATCCTTTGAAGGATTTCCTCAGTATAATTAAATGCATCTCAGCATGTCTTTGGCACACCATATGCACTTGCTTTCTTGAGCAAAGGATTTATTAGAATTAGTCCACGTGAAAGTATACTGTCCATAATCTATTCAACGATAGTTTAAAGAGGGGCCTCGACCCGAAACGTCGCCCGATCCTTCTTTCCAGATGCTGCCTCACCCGCTGAGATACTCCAGCATTTTGTGTCCACCTTCGATTTAAACCAGTTCTTTCTTCCACATCTATACAACAATAATAGTTTTTGAAAATATTGAATCATAGTACCTTCCTTTTTCTATTATCTAATGTGTAGATGCAGTGCCATAGAAATTATTCAACCGACCATGTAATTTGAGAATTGCCTTCTCTCAAAAAAGTGTATGACTATCCAATCTCAATAATAACCTAATACTAATAAATACATTTATTCATGCTGAATTTGAAGTAGCTACACAATTAAATTGAGTAGTGATTATGTAACCTCAGTTGGAACATGCCCCATTGGTCTCCTAATCTGAGGAAAGACATTCTTGTCATAGAGGGAGTACAGAGAAGGTTCACCAGACTGATTCCTGGGATGGCACGACTTTCATATGAAGAAAGACTGGATAGACATGGCTTGTACTCGCTGGAATTTAGAAGATTGAGGGGTGATCTCATAGAGACTTACAAATTTCTTAAGGGGTTGGACAGGCTAGATGCAGGAAGATTGTTCCCGATGTTGGGGAAGTCCAGGACAAGGGGTCACAGTTTAAGGATAAAGGGGAAGTCTTTTAGGACCAAGATGAGAAAATCGTTTTTCACACAGAGAGTGGTGAATCTGTGGAATTCTCTGCCACAGAAGGTAATTGAGGCCAGTTCGTTGGCCATATTTAAGAGGGAGTTGGATGTGGCCCTTGTGGCTGAAGGGATCAGGGGGCATGGAGAGAAGGCAGGTGCAGGATACTGAGTTGGATGATCAGCCATGATCATATTGAATGGCGGTGCAGGCTCGAAGGGCCGAATGGCCTGCTCCTGCACCTAATTTCTATGTTTCTATGTTTCTATTAAACTTAATAAATAAAGCACTTGGAGGAAAAAAAAATTGTATGGAAGTTCATGAGATTAGAACAGAAAAGGTGAGCAGGATATTTTTCTTTCTGAAGATAGACACAAAATGCTGAAGCAACTCAGCGGGACAGGCAGCTTCTTTGGAGAGAAGGAATGGGTGATGCTTCGGGTCGAGACCCTCTTCAGACTAGTCAGGGGAACGGGAAAACAAGAGATATACACATGAAACATCATCTATTCCTTCTCTCCAGAGATGCTGTCTGTCCCGCTGAGTTATTCCAGCATTTTGATCCTCTCTTCGGTTTAAACCAGCATCTGCGGTTCCTTCCCCCACTATTCTTCTTTCTGCATGACTTCTAGGTTGCTCACCTACAATTAGCAAACCAATATCGTCTTCTCTCAGCGCGCAATCCTGCTACTGTTATCATTCAGTCTCTTTAGATCTGCATCTTACCACAGACCTTTCATTTGTTCTCTTCACCCCTTCTTATATTCTACAAATTGAAACATGCCTATTCGCTAATGTTTTTCCAGTTTTATGAAAGAGACTAGACGAAGTGGGACCCGTTGGGAGGGCTGGTTCCCCAATGCAATATTCCACCTCGCCACCAATTCCAATATTGGTGGGGGGGCTAGTATGGGTGTCGTGGGCCTATGGGTTTCCAGAGGGTTAGTATGGACATTGTGGGCCAAATGGATTCTTAGGCTGGCAACTCAGTCACTCAGGCCTGGTGAGCTTGCAGCTCAGTCGCTCAGGCCTGGTGAGCACGCAGCTCAGTCACTCAGGCCTGGTGGGCTGACAGCTCAGAAACTGCCAGAAAATCTGCTCAAAACAGGTGAGAAACTCTGTGAGGGAGAAGGGGGAGAGTGTGGAGAATCAATTTTAGACATTTTTCATCTTTTTCAGCTGATCACAGCAATGAAGGAGGAAAGTCTATCCTGGTCTGGATCTCACAGGAAGTCAATGAAGGGTGGGAGAAAAATACTGGGGTGAGGTTTAATACTTGCAGGGGAAATACTTACTGATGGGCCGAAGGGACTCCTAGGCTAGTGCAGGCTTGATGGGCCGAATGGACTCTTTAAAAAAATATCGGAGTGAAATCACAGAGAAAGGCACTTTTTCTGGACTGTTCCTGGCCTGGCACTGGCTTTTTGGGCCAAAATGCTCCTCCTGAGCTAATACGAGCATTTGGGGCAAAAGGGATTGGTTTCTCGGCTAATAGGGGCCTTGTGGACCAAAATTAGTGGTTTCAGGCAGGCCAAACAACTCATTTCATGTCATTTCCATTTCCGTTTTGTATTTCCGTTTCAAGCACAGGGCAGGCCAAACAACTAATTTTATTTCATTTCCATTTCGATTTTACATTGCAGTCTCAAGCACAGGGCAGGCCAAACAACTCATAGCATTGTCATTTCATTTCCATTTTGCATTGCAGTCTCAAGCACAGTGCAGGCCACACAAGTTATGGCATTGTCATTTCAGTTCCATTTTGCATCGCAGTCTCATGCACAGGGCAGGCCAAACAACTCATGGCATTGTCATTTAATTTCCATTTTGCATTGCAGTCTCAAGCACAGGGCAGGCCAAACAACTCATGGCATTGTAATTTCATTTCCATTTTGCATTGCAGTCTCAAGCACAGGGCAGGCCAAACAACTCATGGCATTGTCATTTAATTTCCATTTTGCATTGCAGTCTCAAGCACAGGGCAGGCCAATTTAATTTCCATTTTGCATTGCAGTCTCAAGCACAGGGCAGGCCAAACAACTCATGGCACTGTCATTTCATTTCCATTTTGCATCGCAGTCTCAAGCACAGGGCGGCCAAACAACTCATGGCATTGTAATTTCATTTCCATTTTGCATCGAAGTCTCAAGCACAGGGCAGGCCAAACAACTCATGGCATTGTCATTTCATTTCCATTTTGCATTGCAGTCTCAAGCACAGGGCAGGCCCAACAACTCATGGCAGTGTCATTTCATTTCCATTTTGCATTGCAGTCTCAAGCACAGGGCAGGCCAAACAACTCATGGCATTGTCATTTCATTTCCATTTTGCATTGCAGTCTCAAGCACACGTCAGGCCAAACAACTCATTGCATTGTCATTAAGGGCTAACAAATCATTTATTACAAGTACATTGCAGATTCACAGTTCAGTTGATTCACAGCTTAGAAATAGTTGTTGCCTCTCGCGATCTTCCAGAGTGACTGACTCACGTCCAGGCGTCCGGGGTTTTATAGTTATACCCCCCCCCCCCCAGATGGGCGTTACCTTCATCATGGTGATTGACAGGTGAGAGGACCATTCAGCTGATCTCAAGATTTTTTAAACACTCATAACTTTTTTATTTTTAATCCTCAGGGCTGCCTCAGCGGAGGAGGACTGTAAGATGGCCAAAAATCATAGCAATATATGGTACCGTTTTTTTCTAAAATCAATATACAGCGCAGATAGGAAGTGGTCAAAATGAGACTTTTAGTTATCTCTCCACTATTGTTGCTTGACTTGTATAATGCCAGCATTTTCCATTTTCATTTCAGATTTCTGTATTTTTCATGCTTTTCGTAGAGTCTTGGGTTGAATAGCATGGAAACAGGCCCTTCAGCCCACGTTGTCAATGTCAACCGAGTTGGCGCATTGGACCGGAATCAAGGGATATGGGGAAAAAGCAGGAGCGGGTTACTGATTTTGGATGATCAGCCATGATCATATTGAATGGCGGTGCTGGCTCAAAGTGCCGAATGGCCTATTCCTGCACCTATTTTCTATGTTTCTATGGTACCATTTGGCTCATATCTGTCTAAACCTTTCCTTTCCATATATCTGCACAAACGTTTAAAAAGTCATTATTGTATCTGCTTCCTCTGGCAGCTCATTCCAGATACAGCCCACCCTCTGAGTGAAGAGTTACCCCCGAGGTCCATTTTAAATCTCTTCCCACTTGCCTGAAGCCTAGTTTTAGAGTCCTCCACCTTGGGGGGAAACTGCGAGCGTTATTATATCCATGCGTCTCATGGTCTTGTACACCTCAATCTCAGCCTGCTACGTTCCAAGGAAATAAAAGCCGCAGCCCATCCAACCTCTCTCTATAACTCAAAACCACAAGCAAAATTAACATCCAGGTGAATCTCTTTTGCACCCTTTCCAACTAAATGACATCCTTCCTATACATGTTGTTCAACCAAAATGCACACAGTGTGGTCCCACCATCATGATGTACCAACGTTTGCATGATTTGCCTACTTTTTACTCAATACCCTTCCCAATGAAGGCAAGTATGCCAAACACCTTATTTACTTTATTTAGCACACCGTCTATCTCATTGTCCACTATGCTACCAATTAATAGAGGCATCTAGCAATTTAATTACAATATCAGCTACATCATTATCCAAATTGTTAACGAATATGAAAATGAACCCAGCATCATGCCCTGCGGCACTCCACTGCTCACAAGCCTCTAACTAGATAACCCTCCACAACTATCATTTGAACCTTTCCACCATGCCGATGTTGAATCCAATTGTCTGGCTCACCTTGGACTCCATCTGATCTGTTTGAGACGATCTTCCAGACGAGCCTACCATGTGGGATTAAAGGCCATACTAAAGTTCACATAGATAACATCCATTCTTCTTCCTTCATCAGTCTGCTTGGTGACCTCTTCAAAAAACTACAAGTGATTTGTGAGATACAATTCACACACACAAGGCCATGCACTATTGCCAATCAGTACATATCTATCCAAGTTCTGGGAGTTCCTGTCAACACTAACAACTTTACCATTGCTGACATTAGGCTCACTGGCCTATAGTTCCCTGGCTTTGTCCTCACTATCCTTCTTAAATAACGATACAACATTTGACAGCCTCCAGTTTTCCATTACTTCACCTGTGTTTAATGATAAAACAAATATCCCTTCAAGAGCCTTCACTATTTCCTCCCTAACTTTGACAGGATGTACTCAGTCAGACCTGGGGATTTCTCCACCTTAATTTGCTTTAGAACTGCCTACTCCTCCTCTTTGGTAACTTGCATATGATCGGAGACATCGCAAAGAACTGCGGGGAAGAAACTGTCGCTGAATCTAGAGGTGTGCGTTTTCACACTTCTATACCTTTTGCCTGATGAGGCAGGGAAAAAGAGGGAGTGACCAGGGTGCGAGTCCACGTGAGGTGTAAATGGAGTCAATGGAAGGGACGTTGGTTTGTGTGATGGTCTTTGACGAGTGATACTGATGAATTGAGTTTGCTCTTGGAGAATAGATCATAGCCTTGGGATTCATTGTTGGTACTATCTTCCTTGCATGCTATAAAGCATTGGGAAAAAATTCCTTATAATGAAAATTCCTGACATGTGTTTTCTGAAGTAAGAGGAGCAGCAAAAGGTTAAAAGGAAAAACTGATAAACCCAAATAAGTTTTAGGTCGGAACCCTTCTACAGACTGAAAGAAAGAGAAGGCCAGAACAAAACAGGGCCAGCAACATTTATTAGTTAAAATGTATTTTCAGTGTTCCGTTGCTTTTTATTTGTATGACTGACTTGGCAAATGAAATTCCTCGTATGTTGCAAAACCTGCTTGGCTAATAATGTACTATTGTGATTGTGATTGATTGTGATTGTAGTGGTATAAACGTTTATTTCTCTAATTTTAAGGAACTCCTGCATTCCTCTCCCCCTCTCCCCCTCCCTAGTCATCCCACTAGTTTCACTGTTCACCACCTTGTATCCCTGTTTTAGCACATTTCCCCCAGCCAACAATGGGCCATCATGGACTCCACCCTTCCTGAGGTCATCTGTTGCCGACCCTGTTCTGTCCTGGCCTTCTCCATCTTTCAGTCTGAAGAAGGTTTCCGACTTGAAACATTACCTATTCCTTTTCTCGTATGCTGGACCTGGCTTGACCCGCTGAGTTACTCCAGCATTTTGAGTCTATCTTCAGTATAAACCAGCATCTGCAGTCCCTTCCTACATAATTCCAAGGAAGTTCCAGATCCACCCAACATGTCATCCTGAAAAATAGACTTCTGCCATCCATTGCATTTACTTTGCAGAAAAATGTTTTTGTCTCTCTAAAAATTTTCCTGAGATTTATTCTGAGTTTAAGCCAGGAAGATTTAAGGAACCTGGTGCAATGTCACGAAAGACCTGTATCCAAAATCCATTGCCGCCTTGGTCAGCTCTGATCCATCAGAGATAATGACCGTTGCTCTCAACATTGCTTCCAAAGTCTCACTCCATGAAGATATAGTTATTTTTGAAGATAGGCAATTCAAAGTGTTCTCTTCAAGGAGCAAGTTATCGATGTCTACTTTCCCAGGCTGATCAATTTATACACATTTACTCTGCTCTCAATCAGATGAATAAGAAAGCCAACATATTTACTGAAATTTCCCCTTTTTTTTGTGGCGGTGGGGTGTTTGAAGGTTGGTAATTGAACTGTTAAATTAACTGAAAGTTTGTTGTTTTAAATGTTCAACTCCATTCTCTCAGGACAAATTGCCATAAGTATTTTACAAGAAAGAAGGCAGTGCTCAAGAAAGGCTTTGATAGAGTGGATGTGGAGAGGATGTTTCCACTAGTGGGAGAGTCTAGGGCTAGAGGCTGCAGCCTCAGAATAAAAGGACGTACCTTTAGAAAAACAATGAAGAGGAATTTCTATAGCCAGGGGGTGGTGAATCTGCGGAATTCATTGCCACAGGGCTGTGGGGGCCAACTCTTTGGGTGTTTTAAAGCAGTTTGATGGGTTCTTCATTTGTAAGAGTGTTAAAGGTTACGGGACGAAGGCAGGAGAATGGGGTTGAGAGTGAAGGATAGATCACTATGATTGAATAGTCGAATAGACTGGATGGGCTGAATGGCCTAATTCTGCATCTATGACTTGTGGGATTGGCATGTCATAAGGTCATAAGATCATAAGTGATATGGTGAATTAGGCCATTCGGTCCATCGAGTCTACTCCGCCATTCAATCATGGCCTGATGTATCTCTTCCTCCTAACCCCATTCTCCTGCCTTCGCTCCATAACCTCTGACACATGTACTAATCAAAAATCTATCTATCTCTGCCTTAAAAATATCCTCTGATTTGCCCTCCACAACCTTCTGTGGCAAAGAATTGCACAGATTCACCTCCCAATGTCGACCTGTCCAGTGTTTTGTGGGGGAATAATACCATGCTAAATGAATTCAGTGGTTCAAAACGGATCAACCAAGAAGTGCCATGAGCAATCATTTGCAGATGAATTGTATTCCAGCAGCATCTATAACTTAACTGCCCAGTATCTCTGTGTATCATTACTAACAAGTTAGGAAACTAATGCTGATATAATGAGGAATGTGATGTAGCACAGGTTAATGTAAAAATGAAAATAAAATAAGGTACCAGTCAGTTGAAGCTACTCGATCTATTCCTCTCTTGTACAACTCCATCCAGGAAAAAGCAGTCTGTGTGGTGCTTCGTCCAACACTTTAAATATTTATTTCCACCACCACCAGCAGAGTGATGTAGTGTGTATGAGCTGCAAATTGCCTTGCAGTTACCCATCTGAAGAATAAAGGTTTGAGGTGCGCAGGTTTACCTTGAAGCAGAATTCCACCAGCAATGGCAATTTCTAACTTTCCCAGTGTCTTCTTTTCCTTTGCCATTACTACACAGGTAAGTAGGAGTGATCTTACGCTGACCAAAAGAACAGATCTTCCAGTCGTTGTTTCGTTACTTCAACAAAGTCGTTCTTTGTTGAAGTAGTTGTACAAACAAAGAGATGAACATACCAGGTTCTCCTTATTCTCTTACAAGTTGTCGCTTTCTGTTCTCCCTGATCTGGTGAGAACTGTCTATCTCCAGGCCTGTGCCTGGTCTGACCACACCCTGTCCCCTAAGCCCAAATGTATACGTCGATCTATGCATCTAATGACCGCTCCCAAGTGTGCAAAATAATACTGCTAGAAATATGTAGACAAAATAATATAATATGCCAACAGTAGCCAGCCTAAACATAAATGGCTCCTACACCACCCTCAGTTATAAGTGAATTGCCTTCCCTTCAATATCACTGGGTCCAAGTCCTTGTGCTTCCACCATAAGATTGCCCAGATCACAAGAATTCAGGATAAAAAAATGAATATAAAGATTTGATTACGTTCTAAGAACGAGGTCCATTCATGTTGGCCGAAACTTTGCGGTTCAATATCAAACATCGTATAATCTATAAATTCGCAGCTATATTACAGATGAAAAAAATTGGAATCATTTAATTTTGTATTGGAATTTCTTGCATCACCAAAAGCAATTTTTGCATAAACTTCTGACAATTAACGTTTGTTTTTTTTTTCCGATTCTTGCCTTAATATGTGGAAACTATGTTTATTCATTAGTAATTAGTTACAAGCAAACTGAGAACATGACAAAATATAATAATGTCATTGTATAATAATGCATAATTTTAGAAAGAATAGTTCTATTCCCTGTAAATTTATATGAATGCTTTTAGGAAATTTATAGTAATGATGCATGTATTTTGATCTTTTTTCAAAAATGTTTTTTTATTTGATGATAAAATAATCACAATTTTTAAGCTGATCTCATTAATGTGATTTTGGGCATAGCTGATAATCAAAACTGGAACTCACAATAGTTTTAGATATCCATTACCATAGCAGTTAAATATGAATTCAATACTGTTGAAGCCTAAACCAGGTCCAAATAATATAAAGAAAGAGAGGAAGGAAGACTTAAATCAGAATAGCTGGGAGGATCAATTGTGAACTTAGGTAATGGACAAACACCGAAGTCCATTCATGTTGCCCCAAATTTGTGGTTTAATATGAACATACTATCTATCCATCCATCCATCCATCCATCCATCCATCCATCCATCCATCCATCCATCCATCCATCCATCCATCCATCCATCCATCCATCCATCCATCCATCCATCCATCCATCCATCCATCCATCCATCCATCCATCCATCCATCCTATCTATCTTCTTGTTTCTATGTGTGTGTCTGTTATTGTATTTTCGCCAAAAAGGTATGCGGTAGCGCTAACAGTTTTGCAGAGCCTTACTCAGATTTTTCCCGTCATCGATCTGATCAAGTTTCCTTCAGATTTGATGTTATATTTTAAAAGTTATTGATATTTAAAGTTTAAAAAAGCCAATTTTGAAAACAAAACTGCCTTTGACAGGGATCTTCCAGCAGCTTCCAGTGATAATGCCACAATGCCATCTCACAGTCGTCCAATCACAATGGGATCTCATTTACACAAGCTGCCGTAATGGGATCTCTGATGCTCTCTGCTGCTGATCTCTGTTGTAAGGAGAGGGATGTAGTGGCGGAGATTTAAAAGTTTTAAAGTGACATTTAAAAGTTAGATTTCTTCAAATCTGCACTGGCAGTTAGGCAGTAATGACGTCACAATGCCCTACCAACTACAATGTTTCTATCCCAGAACACTGAGTCCTTCACAGCAAATGACCTTCAGGGAAATAATCTGCCAGCCTAACCAAGCACAGCAAAGTTTAATGATTAGATTTGGGTAGCAGAGGGGAAGAATCTGCCAGCCTAAACCAGTACAGCAAATATAATGATTAGATTTGGAATACTAAAGATGGCCTTGTCCGTGGCACTTACATCACATAAAATCTTAGTGCAATTGCATTTTTTTTTAAAGTTGAAAATGATCTGCACAGTTGGGGGCTATGGGTGAGTGGTGGAATAATGAATTGGGGGAACGGGTTGCGTTGGGGGAACAGGTGAGTGTTTGAATCTTACGTTGGGCAATGGGTTGCACTGGGGGACCAGGACTCTCGTGTTACAGGGACCCAACGGGTGAGTAGTGGAATCTTACGTTGGGGAACGTGTTGTGTTGGGGACCAGGCCTTCCGTGGGGGCTATGGGTGAGGGGTGGATTATTGTGCTGTGGGAACGTGTTACCATGGGGGAACGGGTGAGGGGTGGAAACAGGTTGTGTTGGGGCAATGGGTAAGTGGTGGATTATTGTGTTGGGGGACAGGCCCAACGGGTCCCACTTGGTCTAGTAATTTATACATATCCATATAACTAAAAGTCTCATCTTTACCAGTTCCTGTCTGCGCTGTATATTGACATTAGAAAAAATGCTACCCTATATTGCTATGATTTTTGGCCTGAGGCAGACCAGAGGATTTTTCCGATCGATGAAAAATAATAAAGTTATGAGTGTTTAAAACATCTTGAATTCAGCTGATTGGTCCTCTCGCCTGTCAATCACCATGATGAAGGTAACGCCCTTTCCGGGGTGGAGGGGCAGAACTATAAAACCCAGGATGCCTGGACGTGAGTCTGTCACACTAGAAGATCGTAGGGAGAGGCCATAACTGTGTTTCTAAGCTGTGAATCAACTGAAATGTGAGTCTGCAATGTACTTGTAATAAATGATTTCTTAGCCCTTTATGTCCTGTGCTTGAGATTGCAATGCAAAATGGAAATGAAATGACAATGCCATGAGTTGTTTGGCCTGCCCTGTGCTTGAGACTGCAATTCAAAATGGAAATGGAAATGAAATGAAATTAGTTGTTTGGCCTGCCCTGTGCTTGAAACGGAAAAGCAACATGGAAATGGAAATTAAATTAAATGCGTTGTTTGGCCTGCCTGAAATCACTAATTTTGGCACACAAGGCTCCAATTAACCGTGAAATTGCCCAGTGCCTGTCTTAGCCAAGGAGGAGTATTTTGGCCCATAAGGCCCATGCCCGGCCAGGAAAACAGTGCCTTTCACTGAGATTTCGCTCAGATTTTTTTTAGGCGTCTGTTCGACCCATTAGGCCTGTACTAGCCCAAGAGGAGACCTTTCGGCCCATCAGTAAGTATTCGCCCTGCATGTATTAAACCTCACCTCAGTATTTTTCTTCCTCCCTTCATTGGCTCCCTGTGAGATCCAGGCCAGAATAGACTTTCCTCCTTCATTGCTGTGATCTGCAGAAAAAGATGAAAAATGTATAAAATTGATTTTCCACCCTCTCCCCCTTCTCTCTCTCACAGAGTCTCCCACCTGTTTTGGGCAGAATATCTGACAGTTTCCAAGCTGCCAACCCACTAGTTCTGAGTAACTGAGCTGCCAGCCCACCAGGCCTGAGCTGCCAGCCCACCAGGCCTGAGTGACTGAGCTGCCAAGAATCCATTTGGCCCACAATGTCCATACTAGCCCTCTGGAAACCAATCCATTTGGCCCACAACACCGATACTAGTGCTCCAGAAAGCACCATCCCCCCATGCCCCAACTGGCCACCAATATTGGAATTGGTGGAGAGGTGGAATATTGCGTTGGGGGACCAGCCCTCCCGTGTGAACATGGGACCCAACGGGTCCCACTTATTCTAGTAGAAATATAAATATGGGCGGCACAGTGGTGCAGCAGTAGGGTTGCTGCCTTACAGCGCCAGAGACCTGGGTTTGATTCTGACTATGGGTGATGTTTGTATGGAAATGTACTTTCTCCCTGTGACCACGTGGGTTTTCTCCAGGTGCTCTGGGTTCCTCCCACACTCCACAGATGTGCTCTGGTTTCCTTCCACACTCCACAGACGTACAGGTTTGTAGGTTAGTCGGCTTCTCTAAATTTTAAATTGTCTCTCTCGTGTAGGATAGTGCTAATGTACGGGGTGATCGTTGGTCCACGTGGACTCTGTGGACTGAAGGACCTGTTTTTGTGCAGTATCTCTAAACTAAACTAAACCAATACATAGAAAAATAGAAAATAGGTGCAGGATTAGGCCATTTGGCCCTTCGAGCCAGCACCACCATTCAATATGATCATGGCTGATCATCCACAATCATTATCCTGTTCCTACATTCTCCCCATATCCCTTGATTCCATTAACCCTAAGAGCTAAAACTAATTCTCTTTTATTCAAGGGATACATTGAAAAATGTGAGGAAGAATATAGTAGTTGAAAGCCCCATTAAATGATCAGTTGGCATTGAATCCAATGTCCTTCAGTGAATTAAAAAGATGATTTATTGTAAAATAAGGCAAGACGAATGGTTGATATGGGAAACATCAGAAATGTGTCAAAATTTTGACTGGCAGGAGAAATTGAAATGATCACAACGATAACTAAAACTACAAGACCAAACATTCCTTCCCTGCAAAACCATTAAGCAACATGGGAGTAGGGAGAGGAGGAGTGAACGTGCAAATAAAGAAATGAAATGGTGCACGGAAAACCTATTTAATATAAATGCTAATAATAATTTGTAGAGTCAAGAGTGTTTAATTGTAATGTGCACAGGGCCGGAACAATGAAATTCTTATTTGCTGCAGCTCTGTAGGCCCACTAATGCAACAACACAACAATTAAATATACAATAAACAATAATAAAATAAATTAAGTTAGACCAGGTAAACAGACCATAGTCGTTCAAGCCAAAGTATGTTGAGTTTTATACTGTGAAGGATTGAGAAATTGATGTAAGTGTTCTTTGTCAAATGCCATTGTGGGAGAATGGGATAAAAGGGAATGTTTTGAGAGCCGATATTGACTCAATGGGCCAAATGGGCACCTCTTATGTCATAAGAAAATATCAGAATACGTGAGAAAAACATGTTATGTGTGTGAATTTCTTGGAGTAACCATGAGCAGAGTTTGCACCTTTCCATGTGTAGGAAGTAATTGCAGATGCTGGTTTACATCGAAGATGGACACAAAATGCTGGAGGAACTCAACAGGTCAGGCAGCATCTTTGGAGAGAAGGAATGGGTCATGTTTCGGATTCGAGACCCTTCTTCAGACTCTGACAGTCCGAAGAGGAGTCTCGACCCGAAACGTCATCTTTTTCTTTTCTCCAGCATTTTGTGTCTAGCACCTTAATATGTTGTTTTGTATTATTTTCTCTGAACATTAATAGCCCATTATTGTTTATTTGCACTTTATCAGTTTATTTATTCACGTGTGTATATATTTATATAATGGTAAATGGACACACTGATCTGATGCCTACTATGTTCTGTTGTGCTGAAGCAAAGCAAGAATGTCATTGTCCTATCAGGGACACATGACAATAAACCCACTTGACCCTTGACTTGACTCTTCCACTTCTACCTCACTCATGTAATTCTGTTTACTAATGAAGTGCTTTCTATTTTTTGGTCTTTCGAAATGGAAGACAGTGAATTGGAAAGTCAGATATATGATTTAATTCAGAGGTCGGGTATTTACATGTGTCTTACCCCTCGATAACTCATGTTTCTTCACAGTCGACGAATAATATACCACGATTCATTAAAAAAAAAATAATAACTTTCCATTACTGGTGGTGTACACCTTTCAGAGGTTTAACTCTCAAGTTATCTTAATTCTAAAATTGTTTAATTGGGTATTGTCATTTTGAATTAAAAAGCTTCTAAACAAGATATCCAAAATATCTTTCAGCACAAGTACAGACTGTTTTTTGCATGGTTGACCGAGTGATTGATGGTAAATATTAACATTGCAGGCATTTGACTAATTGCTTAGATTGTATAAACAATAATTTTATATGCAATTATTCAGATATTGTTGTTTGAAGTCTGATAATTGTAGTTTTTGGTGAATATTCAGTTTGAAATGGACTGAGCACCACAAAAGCAGACCCTTCCTAATAAGCTATTGAAGTCTGACTATCTGATCTCTTTCATGAGGGCCAGTGCACTTCACGATAAGAGGTTTCCACTCTTTTGTGGTTAATCTTTCATCAAGTTTGAGAGGAAAATACATGAGAGACAAATGGAAGTTGCCAATCTAAAAAAGTTATCCATTTTGTATGTTTTTGCATGATGGGGATTGTGAACCCAAAATAATTTGTTGTTTCGCAAGTTGTATATTTTCAGTATCTGGTTTCCAATTAACATTGAAATGTTTTGCATCAGCTTAATATTGAACTGTACACCCTATTCCGAATACAGTCACAGTCGTACCACATGGAAACAGGCCCTTCGGCCCGGCGAGTCTGCGCTGACCAGCGATCCTTGTATACTAACCTTGTCCTACACATTAATCTACAAACCTATACAAACCTTTTGCAGTGTGGGAGGAAACCGAAGCACCCAGGGAAAACCCATGCAGTCACGGGAAAAACGTAGAAGTTCCATATAGACAGTACCTGTAGCCATTACACCTTTCTCCAAATGCAGTCACAAAGTCATATAGCACGGAAGCAGCCCCTTCAGCCCAACTCAGCCAGGGTAACCAAGCTAGTCCCATTTTCCTGTTTTTGGTCCACATCCCCCTAATCTTTCCCGTCCATGTATCTGTCCAAATGTCCTTTAAATGTTGTTGTACTTATCTCAATTACTTTCTCTGGCAATCAAACCAATGTTTTGTATTACTGCAACATCTCAACTCTTATACTCAATGCCCCAGGCAATGAATGCTGGCATACAAAATGTTTTCTTCCCTTCCTCACCCCCACGTGTCACCATTTTCAGGTATCCATCGGTTCGCACCCTGATGGTCCTCTGTGCATCTACGCTCCTAAGATCCTGCTGCTTATTCTGTGTCCTATGAGAAATTGATCATTACCTTACACTTTTGTTTAGTTTAGAGATACAGCGTGGAAACAGTCCCTTCAGCCCTCCGAGTCCGCACCGACCAGCAATCACCCGTACACTGGTTCTACCCTATGTACTAGTGACAATTTTATAGAAATCAATTAACCTCCAAACCGGCACGTCTTTGCAATCCTTAGGCACAGTATCACAGATCCCCGTACACAAGCACTGTCCTACACACTAGGGATAATTTACAATTTTTACCAAAGCCAATTAACCCACAAATCTGTACGTCTTTGGAGTGTGGGAGAAAACTAGAGCCCCTGGGCAATCGGGAAAACGTGCAAACTCCATAAAGACAACACTCATAGTCTTAAAATTCCATCTGCCACCTCTCTGCCCAAATTTCCAGCTTAAATACATTGTGAAGAAATGCTATCCAAGTATGATACAGCTGACTGAATGGTGGAAGGAACTGCGGACGTTGGTTTACACCGGGTGGCACCACCAGCAGTGCTGCCTCGCAACAGTCTGTCTGTCCTTTCTTAGAAACATAGAAACATAGAAATTAGGTGCAGGAGTAGGCCATTCGGCCCTTCGAGCCTGCACCGTCGTTCAATATGATCATGGCTGACCATCCAACTCAGTATCCTGTACCTGCCTTCTCTCCATACCCCCTGATCCCTTCAGCCACAAGGGCCACATCCAACTCCCTCTTAAATATGGCCAACGAACTGGCCTCAACTACATTCTGTGGCAGAGAATTCCACAGATTCACCGCTCTCTGTGTGAAAAAACGATTTTCTCGTCTCGGTCCTAAAAGACTTCCCCCTTATCCTTAAACTGTGACCCCTTGTCCTGGACTTCCCCAACATCGGGAACAATCTTCCTGCATCTAGCCTGTCCAACCCCTTAAGAATTTTGTAAGTCTCTATGAGATCACCCCTCAATCTTCTAAATTCCAGCGAGTACAAGCCAAGTCTATCCAGTCTTTCTTCATATGGAAGTCGTGCCATCCCAGGAATCAGTTTGGTGAACCTTCTCTGTACTCCCTCTATGGCAAGAATGTCTTTCCTCAGATTAGGAGACCAAAACAGTACGCAATACTCCAGGTGTGGCCTCACCAAGACCCTGTACAACTGCAGTAGAACCTCCCTGCTCTTGTACTCAAATCCTTTTGCTATGAATGCCAACATACCATTTGCTTTCTTCACAGCCTGCTGCACCTCATCCTGCAGCCTCCTAGCATCCTCCTCACAGCTAACACTGCCCCCCAGCTTCGTGTCATCCGCAAACTTCGAGATGTTGCATTTTAATTCCCTCGTCCAAATCATTAATGTATATTGTGAATAGCTGGGGTCCCAGCACTGAGCCTTGCGGCACCCCACTAGTCACTGTCTGCCATCCTGAAAATGACCCGTTCACTCCTACTCTTTGCTTCCTGTCTGCCAGCCAGTTCTCTATCCACATCAATACTGAACCACCAATACCGTGTGCTTTAAGTTTGTATACCAATCTCTTGTGTGGGACCTTGTCGAAAGCCTTCTGAAAGTCCAGATACAACACATCCACTGCTTCTCCCTTATCCACTCTACTAGTTACATCCTCAAAAAATTCAATAAGATTCGTCAGACATGATTTACCCTTCGTAAATCCATGCTGACTTTGTCCAATGATTTCACCACTTTCCAATTGCGCTGCTATCCCATCTTTAATAATTGACACTATCAGTTTTCCCACTACCGATGTTAGACTAACTGGTCTGTAATTCCCCGTTTTCTCTCTCCCTCCCTTTTTAAAAAGTGGGGTTACATTAACTACCCTGCAAACCTCAGGAACTACTCCAGAATCTAAAGAGTTTTGAAAAATTATCACTAAGGCATCTGCTATTTCTGGGGCTACTTCCTTAAGTACCCTGGGATGCAGCCCTGGGGATTTATCGGCCTCTTTGTTAAATATTTTTATTGTAGAAACATATAAATGAAAATACATTATTATACATTAATGAAAATACATTATTAGATACTTTCATAATATTATTAATATTAATATTAAGATTTAAGACTTTATGCTTCTATACACGTTTTTTAAATTTTTATAAAGTAGGAAAAAATAGAGAAAAATAATATAGAAAATATGTAAACGAATGGAGTATTAGTCAGTAATCCGTCATTGGAGGTATAAGCATGATTTATTATGTTATACTTCTTCATCCATTCTATTAATCAGGCCTCAGTCAAGCCCTCGCACTGAGCCACTTTGACCCTGTAAATATTCGATATATGGAGACCATATCCCTCTGAAGAGATCTAACCTGTCCATTCGGACAAGCCTCAATCTCTCCAGATGGTGTGTCTCCGACATTTCTGTATTCCACATTTTGATTGTGGGGGATGTAGGACCTTTCCAGAATTTTAGTATTAATTTTTTCCCAATTTATTAAACCGTAATCAATAAAGGTTCTTTGATTCGTTGTTATTAATTGGTCTGTTTCCAGTATTCCTGGTATTATTAACTTTGAATCAGGGGTCAAATTTATATCAACAACATTCGAAATTATCCTAAATATTTCTATCCCGAATTTTTGTGATTTTTACACAGTTTGTAAATGAATGTGACAGATTAGCTTCTAAATGTTGACATTTATCACATATGGGAGATACTTTTGGAAGATGTTATGTAGTTTGGATTTTGAATAATGTAGTCTATGTAGTATTTTAAACTGTATAAGAGAGTGTTTAGCATTTAACGAACAATAGTGTATATGTTGTAAACTTTCGTCCCATACTTCTGGTCTAATAATTTGACCTAGTTTGTTTTCCCAAGATTGTCTATATATTTCTGTTGATGGGACATCACTTTCCAGTAAGATGTTATATATATATGAAATCATTGTTTCTGTGTTCGGATGTTTATTTAAGCATTCATCTAAAATTTCGATCTTTCTATTTCTAAGCTCCTGTGTGTTTGCTTTAACATAGTCTCTGATTTGTAAAATATCTAAAATAATATTTAGGGTGTAGTCCATAAAGTTGTTGTAAATCTTGAAATGAAAGGAAGATCACCCATCTTAATAATTCCCTTGTTTTTCCATTGTAAAAAGCCTTTATCCATCATTGAAGGTTTAAATGTAACGTTATTTACAATGGTAAGGGATAATGGTATAGATTTCAGTTTTAATGTTTTCTTTATTTGTTTCCAAATACGTATTCCACTTTCTATTATCGGGTTTTCACTATAGATTTTCTTAGCTAAATTAATATTAGCAAATATTATAGAACTAATTTCAAAAGGAGAACAATCTTCTTTTTTCCATATTTAACCAAATTGGTTGGTTATCTGTCTCTTCTAACCAAAAATTCATATTTTTAATATTAACTGCCCAGTAATAAAACATAACATTTGGTAGTGCTAAACCTCCATTTTTTTTGATTTACATAAATGTTTTTTATTTATTCTATGGCTCTTATAATCCCAAATAAAGTTAGTAATTAGGGAGTCCACCTTTTTAAAGAAATTTTTAGGGAGATATATCGGAATTAATTGGAAAAGATATAATAATTGTGGAAGAAAAATCATTTTTATTATGTTAATTTTACCTAACATTGAAATAGGTAGAGTTTTCCAATATAAAATATTCTTATTTAATTTATTCAATAATGGTGGGAAGTTAGATTTAAATAAAGAATCAAATCTTTTTGTTACGTAAATTCCAAGATATTTAATTTTTTCATTTGTTATCTTAAAAGGGAATTGTTGTAATATGTGTGTTATTTACCGTTATTGGCATGTTCACTTTTATTCCAATTGATACTATATCCTGAAAAGGATCCAAATTCAGTTATTAATTTTAACAAATTTTGGATACTAATTTCTGGTTTTGTGATGTAAAGTAATACATCATCCGCATATAAGGAAATTTTATTTTTAGTATCTCTTGTATCGTATCCATATATTTCCGGATGTAATCTCACCCTCTGAGCTAGCGGTTCTATTGCAAGTGCAAACAGTAGGGGGGATAAAGGGCAACCTTGTCTACAGCCTCGAGATAAATTGAATTTAGTTGATAACATTCGATTTGTTGTTATTCTAGCTGTCAGATTTGTATATAACAATTTGATCCAAGTAATGAACTTCTCTCCCAGTTTGAAAGCTTCCATAACCGAAAACAAATAAGGCCATTCCACCTGATCGAAGGCTTTCTCTGCATCTAACGAGATAACTACTAGATCTTTTTTAATACCTCTTTTCGAATATATAATATTGAATAACCGTCTCAAATTATATGAGGAATATCGTTTTGGTATAAATCCTGTTTGATCGGGGTGAATTAATTCATTAATAACTGTGCTTAACCTTTGTGCTAATATTTTGGTTAATATCTTTTGATCAGTATTTAAAAGAGCTATTGCTCTAAATGATCCTGGTTCATCCAGGTCTTTGTTTATTTTAGGTATAAGTGTTATGGTAGATTCATTTAACGTTTCTGGTAATTTCTGCTGTGTATATATATATTCATATAATGATTTCAGACGTGGTACAATCTGATCATGAAATGTTTTATAAAAATTCTGAGCCAATACCATCTGGTCCCGGTGTTTTATCATTTTTTAATGATCTAATAGCTTCTTGGATTTCTTTTATTGATATATCAGCGTTTAGTGATTCTCTATTTTGTAAGTCGAACCCTTTCAGGTTACATTTTTTAAAAAAATGCTTCTATTCCTATTTTATTTTCTGTTGTTTTAGCAGTGTATAAGTTTTTATGGTAATGCATAATTCTTTCGTTAATATCTTTAGGTTGTATTAGCAGTTCGCCATTATGTGATTTAATCCTATAGATTATTTTTTCGGCTTCCATTTTCCTTAGTTGGCGAGCCAATAGTTTTTGAGGTTTATCTCCGAATTCAAACTGTAATTGTTTAGTATGTTGATAAAGTTTTACAACTTGATCTGTATATATTTTATTTAATTTATATTTCAATGCTGCAATTTTATTATGTAATATTATAGATGGATTCGCTGCATTCTCTATATCTAATTGTTTAATCTCCTTTTCCAGTTCTTGTTGATCCTTACGATTCTTTTTATTATAAAATGCTTGGGAGGAAATCATGATTCCCCGGAGATATGCTTTAAATGTTTCCCATAGTAAGGAACAAGATATTTCCGGTTTATCATTTGTTTCGAAAAAAATCTTAATTTGTTTATATTCCTGAGTTATTTTGTTTTTTTAAATTTGTGGGTTAAATCTCCACTGTCCCGATTTTTCTGTTTTACCATTTATTTTAATCTTAAATGTTAAAGGTGCATGATCTGAAATTATAATATTGTGATATTTAGAATTATAAGTAAGTGAAATAAGTTTGGCATCAACCAAAAAATAATCTATTCTTGACTAGGTTTTACGTACTGATGAATAAAAGGAGTATTCTCGTCCAGTAGGATTTTTCTATTCTCCAAACATCTTTGATATTAGTAGTTTCCATATATGCATTTAATAAGTCACTAGAATGTGATTTAGTTTTCCTTTGCCTCGTAGATCTATCTAAGTAAGGGCCTAGTGTACAATTAAAATCTCCTCCAATTATTAGATTGTATTGTGTTAATTCCGGGATATTGTAAAATATTTTCTTGAAAAACAATGGACTATCAAAGTTGGTCCATATACATTAACAAAAATCATTTTTTGTGTATTTAATTCTCCTATCACAATGATGTATCTGCCATCGTTATCAGTTATAGTTGATGTATGTTTAAATAAAATGCCTTTGCGAAATAATATTGCTACGCCTCTTGATTTATGCGTAAAAGAGGAATGGTACATTTTATCTATCCATTTAGCTTTCAACCTATGTTCAGCATCTTTTTTTAAGTGGGCTTTTTGAATGAAAATTACATCAGCTTTAATTGCTTTTAAGTGTGCTAATACTTTTCCTCTCTTAATCGGTTTCATTATTACCTTTAACATTCCAACTACAAAACGTTATTCCCTCATTCCCCATATTCATTTTTAAGTCTTGCATCTTTTGTCTATGGGGATCTGCAATAGAGTACATGGTTCTGCCCGTCAGACCCGACCTTACACCCGAATATCGAATAGATGAATTTTAAGTCTCGTGAATGTCTCTCACGTATATATCTCCTTTGATCCAATGTATAACTCCATTCAAACTGAAAAAAACAATAATAGTTTATAAAAAGAGAAGAACAAAGGATAGATTAAGAAGTTAGTATTGTGTATAAAGAAAGAAAAAACTACATCTAGAATTGTTGCAGTTAGTGCTAGCCATACTAGCATGGCTAACCATCTACCGACTTCCGTCGTTGATGTTAGTAACTTAACCAGCTCCCAAGTTTTTGGAATTATTATTCCCTAATAATATTTTACCAGGGGTATAACATTAAAAAAAAGAAAGGGGAAAAAAAAGAAAATTATTCAAATTATAATAATTAAGGATATAAAAATACATATATTTAAAACTTATTTAAAAATCTAATTAATATTAAAAAAAAGGCAAAAAAGAAAAAAAAACCCATAAAACAAAAGGAAAACAAAAAGTAAAAATGAAAAATGCTGGTGTAAAAGAAAAGTCTCCAAATGAAATCCGTCTCTATATTTGACTCTAATCATTCCAACATAGATAAACATTAATTATTAGTGATAATGATTAATTTTAATTAGTAAAAGTAATATGCTATAATTTTGTTATTTATTAGTTATATAATATTAGTTAAATTAATGATTAGTACAGATACCACGGTGTGATTTTAATATGTATTAGTTATTTATATTAGTAATATGATTATACTAATTATTAGTATCCATGTGAGGTTTTCCAATCCACATCTTTCTCCAGCTTCCCTCCAGCGTTGTCCAATTCCATCCGATCCTGCGTTATCTTATGAAGTCTTGCAGAGTCTTGAAGATTCTTGTAAAGTCCATAAAAGTCAGTATATTCAATGGTACGGGCTTCTCAGGTCTTGATCTGTCGGGCAAAGTCCAGTGCCGTTGGATTGGAGAAGAAATATTCCTTGTTGTTGAGAGTAACTCTTAAAGTAGCTGGATAATTCAGGCCATATTTCAAATTTTCCACTCCCCTCATAAGACTTTTAGCCTCGTTAAATGCTTTCCGTTTCCTGGAAACTTCTGCTGGGTAATCTCGGTAGATACTGATCCTTTGTCCTTCGAATACCAGGTTTCTGTTTCTCGAGGTTTTTTCGCATTATCTCCTCAAAGACGTAGTCATATTGTACCTTTAGAATCATTTGTCTTGGGGGGGGGGGGGCATTTAGTCTTGTCTGCCTCTAATCCATTCAATTTACCCAACACCACTTTCCGGCTAACCTGGATTTCACTCATTTCCTCCATCTCATTTGACCCGCGATTCCCTGCTATTTCCGGCAAATTATTTATGTCTTCCTTAGTGAAGACAGAACCAAAGTAGTTAATCAATTCGTCTGCCATGTCCTTGTTCCCCATGATCAATTCACCCGTTTCTGACTGCAAGGAACCTACATTTGTTTTAACTAATCTTTTGCGCTTCACATATCGATAAAATCTTTTGCAGTCAGTTTTTATGTTTCCTGCCAGTTTTCTTTCACACTCCATTTTTCCCTTTCCTAATTAAGCCCTTTGTCCTCCTCTGTTGGTCTCTGAATTTCTCCCAGTCCTCTGGTAGGCTGCTTTTTCTGGCTAATTTGTACGCTTCATCTTTTTCTTTGATACTATCCCTGATTTCCCTCGTTATCCACGGATGCGCCACCTTCCCTGATTTATTCTTTTGCCATACTGGGATGAACAATTGTTGTAGTTCATCCATGCAGTCTTTAAATGCCTTCCATTGCATATCCACCGTCAACCCTTCAAGAATCAATTGCCAGTCGATTTTGGCCAATTCACGTCTCATACCCTCAAAGTTACCTTTCTTTAAGTTCAGGACCCGTGTTTCTGAATTAACAATGTCGCTCTCCATCTTAATGAAGAACTCAACCATATTATGGTCACTCTTGCCCAAGGGGCCACGTACAACAAGGCTGCTAACTAACCCTTCCTCATTACTCATTCTTCTTTTTGTTATTTTTAGTATGTGTTAAAAGTATGCTTTTAGTGTTCCTTGGTTTGTTTTTGGTTGAGGGAGGGGAGTGTGGGGTTGGAGGAAACTTTTTTTTTCAATCTCTTACCTCGATGTAGATGCGATTTATTTTCCGTATCGTATCTCCATCCCCACTGTGGCCTAACATCGTGGAGATGGCGGTCTTTCCTGGAGACTGACTGGCACTCCAAGCCGCAGGAGATATGATGGAAATTATCATAATTTCCATCATATCACCGTTGAGGTAAATGGCCAAAGGACACAAAGTGTCGGGGTAACTCAGCGGGTCAGGCAGCATGAGTTACTCCAGTCACTTATACCTTTACTCTATATTTTACTTTAGAGATGAAGCATGGAAACAAGCCCTTCGGCCCACCGGGTCCACGGCCCTCCGAGTCCATGCTGACCAGCAATAACCCCATACACTAGCCAACACATTAGGGACAATTTGCAATTTTACAGAAGCCAATTATCCTACAAACCTGTACGTCTTTGTAGTGTGGGAGGAATCCCGAGCACCCTTGCAAACCCACGCGGTTATGGGGAGAACATACAAACTCCGTACAAACAGCACCCATAGTCAGGATCGAACCTGGGTCTCTGGTGCTGCAAGGCAGCAATGCCACTGCTGCGCCACCGTGTCTTTTCATGCAAACCAGCACCTGAATCTCCTTGTTTCTACTAGATAAATGGCAAACTCATGAACAGATTTTGGCTATTTTTACATCCAAATGCTTCTGTCTGGTACTGACTTTATTTTGGGAGTATTCTTTAGGTAATGTTCACGGCATTGAACTTACTATTTTTTTTAGCTAATCTTCCACTTCCTTTACATGATGAAAGAAAGCTTCACAAAACCAGAGGAGTTGTCACAGAAGGATGCCATTAAAAACATTCCTTGAAGTTGAATTTGAATTCACTTTGACTCCTTGAATTTGAAGTATAGAAAAGTAGTACTCATTAAAATCTGTTTAGGCCTGATATGAAGAAACAAGCTAAGTATGGGTTGGACATGCACATCCAATAACTTTGGTATTTATTTTTATGGGGTGGGTAGGGGGTGCAGCAGTAGTGTTGCTACCTTGCAACGCCGGTGACCCGCGTTTGATCCCGACTACAGGTGCTGTCTGTACAGAGTTTGTACGTTCTTGCTGTGATTGCGTGGATTTTCTCCAAGTTCTTCAGTTTCCTCCCACACTCTAAAGACATATAGGTTTGTAAGTTATTTGGCTTGGTATAAATGTACATTGTCCCTAGTGTGTGAAGGCAAGTGTTAATGTGTGGGAATTGCTGGTCGATGTGGACTTGGTGGACCGAAGGGCCCATTTCCACGATGTATCCCTAAACTAAACTAATTGGTTCTGATTTTTATATAGAGTTTCATATTGCCATCTGAACCCAGGTACAGTGAAAAGTTTTTGTTGTATGCTAAGCAAAGAGTGAAAATACTATCTTTCTATACATCAAAAAAAACCTCTCATCTTGTTTGTTTGTTTGTTTGTATGTGTGTTCCCGAAACTCTGCCAAAACGGTACACAATAGCGCTACAATTCGTGGTGCACCTTACTCACCATTGTCCTGGGGGGTGCATTAGCCAAGTTTTGTTCATATTGATTTTATATTTTACAAGTTATTGACATTTAAAACTTAATTTAACTTAAAACAGCACCGCCACATGCTGGCCTCGCCTGTGTAGTTGGGGGACGGTTCCCATGCTCGTCACAACGGGGGTCTCTGGCATCACAACAGGAACCCATCAGCCAAGCCTGCGCAGTTGGGGCCTTTGCCGATTTTCAGATCGTCATTTTTCCCCCTTTCCCTGGCCACTGGTAAGTTTTGTTCCATTTTACAAATGCCTCCACTGGTGCTCTCTTCACTTTATTAACTTTAATTTAATTGGCAGTCACGCCTGCGCAGGCGGGCCCGTCAGCCGCACATACGCAGTTTGGTGAAATATTGCGTTGGGGGAACGGAACCCAACGGGTCTGTACTTTGTCTATATATGACTACAATTGAGTCATTCACAGTGTACGGATGCATGATAAGGGAATAATGTTTAGTGCAAGGTAAATCCAGTAAAAATCAATTAAAGTATCTTGATATGAGGCTGTTTACAGGACTAGAGGGTCTGAGCTATAGGCAGAAGTCGAGTAGGCTGGAACTATTCCTTGAAGCGCATGAGGATGTTGGGTGATCTTATAGAGGTATATAAGATAATGAGAGGAATAGATGCACAGAGTCCCTTGTCCAGATTAGGTGAATCGAGGACCGGAGGACATAACTTTAAGGTGAAGGGGAAAAGATTTAATAGGAATCTGAGGGGTAGCTTTTTCACACAAAAGGTGGTGGATGCATGGCATAAACTGCCAGAGGAGATAGTTGAGGCAGGGACTATCTCATTTAAGAAACAATTAGACATTAACAAGATAAGTTTATCGGATCAAAATTAATGGTATTTTTCCACCGAAGTAGTTGATAAAATATAAAATTTAGATCTGTTATCGGGTATATCCATAAATGTCACAGTTGGTGAAATGACACATTATTCCAGATTTTCCCGATGATTTAACAAGTTCTGAGAGACTTGCTACTTACTGAGGGTAATTTCTGACAGCTGCTTTCAACATTTGACATGGTTAAATTTAGTAATGGATGGCACTTTTTAAGGCGCTATTTGCTTTGGCATTTCACATAAATAGCTAATGAGCACTCCAGGATTAATGACTGGAAAACGAGAATCTAACAAGACATTTTGCAGTTTATCGTTGGCCATTAGGAATCATTCCACCACATTAATTCGACCTTTTCTCTGTATTGATTGTTAAGGTGAGTTCATCATGGGACAACCACATTACAATATTTCATATCAGTACATTGACATGGACTTTCTAACCTCAATTCAAGTATAAGTATAGAAAGAGTATATGAAAATAAATTTCTTGGTGTGATCTTAGACCACAAAATCTGCTGGAAACCACATATAAACCACGTCAAAGCAAAACAGGCAATGTCTATAACAATATTGGGAAAATCAAGACACATTCTGGACCACAAATCATTACATACTCTGTATAATACACTTATATTGCTATATCTGAGTTACTGTGTGGAGATATGGGGTAACACCTACAAAACCAACCTACAGCCATTATGTACATTACAAAAAAAGAGCAATAAGAATTATCAATAACGTTGGATATCTTGAACATACCAATTTATTATTCTTAAAGTCACATACACTGAAGTTCACCGATCTGGTTAAATTTAAGACTGCACAAATCATGTACAAAGCAAGAAATAATTTACTTCCAGGAAATATACAAAAACTGTTTATGGAAAGACAGGGTGGGTATAATTTGAGAGGGGAACATAATTAAAAAAAACTCAATGTCAGAACAACTCTTAAAAGTATGTGCATAGCAATCTGTGGGGTGAATTTGTGGAATGGTCTGGAACAGGAAATAAAACTTAGCACAAACAGAATTCAGTTTAAAAAGATGTACAAAAACACTTTTCTTTAAAGGATATTGGGATGAGGATAGGGGATTGTGAGTGGGATATTTGTTATACTGATGGTATTGGGAAGGGCGATTATTGGGTGATGGGTTGTATATATGACTAAGAGATACTGTATAGTATATGAGGGTTTTTTCTTTTATTTTTTCTTTTTTTCTCTCTTTTTTTGTATAGCTTTGTAAATATTTGATTAGCGTATAAATGTAAATAATTTGGTGCAAATATAACTGCTGGTGTACATATGGTGTACATATAGCTGCTAAATTTGTATAAGATAATTATAAGCAGTTGAATAAGGGGTGGGAATTAATCTTTGGCTTCTTCCTGCTCCTTTTCGGACATGCAAATTCATTTATTTATAGATACTGTTTATGACACTTTATAAATATTATTGTTTTGTTTTTTGTATGGTGTTTCACACTTGCTTTTTATTCTTTTATTCTGTTCGAAATAAATAAATAAATAAATAAAGTGTCATCATCATAAACTATTGCTGCTGGTAGTCTAGAAGTGCATTTGATCAAGCCAAAGAGATAATATGGTGCACTTGCAGATCAAGTATAAAGCAACAGTTACATGAACTGCATGTGTGAATTTGTCATCTTTTCTTATGACATATGTTTAGTTTAGCTTAGAAACAGGCTCTTCCATCCACAGAGTTCAGGTGAACAGACATCTGATTTGTTTTCAACCGAAGATAGACATAGAGTGCTGGAATAACTCAGCCGGTCAGTTACTCCAGCATTTTGTGTCTATCTTCAGTGTAAACCAGCATCTGCAGTTCCTTCCTAAACATGTAGATAAAAGGAACTGCAGATGCAGGTTGAAGTGCTGGAATAACAATGACAATAATCTAAACAATAATCTTTACAATTTCTTAGATTTTCCTTTCCATAAATGTAAACCAGGTTAAATGAACTAATATAGACAATAGACAATCCCTAATTTATATCAAAATATTAGATAATCACCTGTTATGAAGTTATTGCAATTGCAGGGATGGAAATGTTATTCGAAGAATTATAATGCAGCATCTTTATGTCAAATTTGATCAGACATTTCCAGAAAAATATTATTAGTTCATTATCTAGATCTTTGTGATTTAGCTTTGTATCATTGTGTGTCAAAGCAAATGTAAAATTAAGTTTAGGGCATGGAATATGAAGTGACAAGATTGTCTTTCTGCAAGAGAGCAAAAAATCAGCAGTTATTGAGTAACAAGAAAAAAATGTTAAGGGCGGCATGGTGGCGCCTGACACCGCCAGAGACCTAGATTTGATCCTGACTACGGGTGCTGCCTCTACTGAGTTGGTACGTTCTCCCCATGACCCGCGTGGGTTTTCTCCTGGTGCTCTGGTTTTCTCTCACACTCCACAGACGTACAGGTTTATAAGTTAATCGGCTTGGTCAAATTGTAAATTGTCTCTAGTGTGTGTAGGGTAGTTTTAATGTCGGCGTGGACTTGGTGCGCTGTAGGGCCGGTTTCTCCGCTGTATCTCATAGAAACATAGAAAATAGGTGCAGGAGTGGGTAATTCGGCCCTTCGAGCCAGCTCTGCCATTCAATATGATTGTCACTGATCATCCAAAATCAGTATCCCATTCCTGATTTTTCCCCATATCCTTTGATTCCATTAAAAGCTAAATCCACTGCCTTCTGTGGCAGAGAATCCCACAGATTTACAGACCAGTTAGTCTAACATCGGTAGTGGGGAAACTGCTAGAATCAGTTATTAAAGATGGGATAGCAAGCACATTTGGAAAGTGGTGAAATAATTGGAGAAAGTCAGCATGGATTTACGAAAGGTAAATCATGTCTGACAAATCTTGTGCAATTTTTCGAGGATGTAACTAGTAGCGTGGATAGTGGAGAACCAGTGGATGTGGTACAGTGGCTTGCAAAAGTATTCATACCCCTTGAACTTTTCCACATATTGTCACATTACAATCACAAATGTAAATGTATTTTATTGGGGTTTTATGTGATAGACCAACACAAAGTGGTGCATAATTGTGAAGTGGAAGAAAAATGATACAAACGGTTTCCAAATTTTTATTACAAATAAAAAACTGAAAAGTGTGGCGTGCAAAAGTATTCAGCCCCCCTGAGTCAATACTTTGTAGAACCACCTTTCGCTGCAATTACAGCTGCAAGTCGTTTGGGGTATGTCTCTGCCAGCTTTGCACATCTAGAGACTGAATTTTTTGCCCATTCTTCTTTTCAAAATAGCTCAAGCTCAGTCAGATTGGATGGAGAGTGTCTGTGAACAGCAATTTTCAAGTCTTGCCAGAGATTCTCAATTGGATTTAGGTCTGGACTTTGACTGGGCCTTTCTAACACATGAATATGCTTTGATCTAAACCAATCCATTGTAATTCTGGCTGTATGTTTAGGGTTGTTGTCCTGCTGGAAGGTGAACCTCCGCCCAGTCTCAAGCCTTTTGCAGACTCTAAAAGTTTTTCTTCCAAGATTGCCCTGTATTTGGCTCCGTCCATCTTCCCCATCAACTCTGACCAGCTTCCCTGTCCCTGCTGAAGAAAAGCATCCCCACAGCATGATGCTGCCACCACCATGTTTCACAGTGGGGATGGTGTGTTCAGGGTGATGTGCAGTGTTATTTTTCCCGCCACACATAGCGTTTTGCTTTTATGCCAAAAACTTCAATTCTGGTCTCATCAGACCAGAGCACCTTCCTCCACATGTTTTATGTGTCCCCCACATGGCTTGTGGCAAACTGCAAACGGGACTTCTTATGGCTTTGTTTCAACAATGGCTTTCTTCTTGCCACTCTTCCATAAAGGCTCGATTTGTGGAGTGCACGACTAATAGTTGTCCTGTGGACAGATTCTCCCACCTGAGCTGTGGATCTCTGCAGCTCCTCCAGAGTGACCATGGGCCTCTTAGCTGCTTCTCTGATCAATGCTCTCCTTGCCCGGCCTGTCAGTTTAGGTGGATGGCCATGTCTTGGGTAGGTTTGCAGTTGTGCCATACTCTTTCCTTTTTTGGATGCTGGATTGAACAGTGCTCTGTGAGATGGTCAAAGCTTGAGATATTTTTTTATAACCTAACCCTGCTTTAAATTTCTCCTCAACTTTATCCCTGACCTGTCTGGTGTGTTCCTTGGGCTTCATGATGCCCAAGGAACATTGTTTGTTCACTAATGTTCTCTAACAAACCTCTGAGGCCTTCACAGAACAGCTGTATTTATACTGAGATTAGATTTACACACAAGTGGACTCTATTTACTAATCAGGTGACTTTTAAAGGCAATAGGTTGCACTGGATTTTATTTAGGGGTATCAGAGTAAAGAGGGCTGAATACCTTTGCACGCCACACTTTTCAGTTTTTTATTTGTAAAAAAATGTGAAAACCATGTATCATTTTCCTTCCACTTCACAATTATTTGACACTTTGTGTTGGTCTATCACATAAAATCCCAATAAAATATATTTGCGTTTGTGGTTGTAACGTGACAAAATGTGGAAAAGTTCAAGGGGTATGAATACTTTTGCAAGCCACTGTATATCTGGATTTCCAGAAGGCTTTCGACAAGGTCCCACAGAAGAGATAAGTATACAAACTTAAAGCATATGGCATTGGGGGTTCAGTATTGATGTGGATAGAGAACTGGCTGGCAAACAGGAAGCAAAGAGTAGGAGTAAACGGGTCCTTTTCACAATGGCAGGCAGTGACTAGTGGTGTACCGCAAGGCTCAGTGCTGGGACCCCAGCTATTTACAATATATATTAATGATCTGGATGAGGGGAATTGAAGGCAATATCTCCAAGTTTGCGGATGACACTAAGCTGGGGGGCAGTGTTAGCTGTGAGGAGGATGCTAGGAGACTGCAAGGTGACTTGGATAGGCTGGGTGAGTGGGCAAATGTTTGGCAGATGCAGTATAATGTGGATAAATGTGAGGTTATCCACTTTGGTGGCAAAAACAGGAAAGCAAACTATTGTCTAAATAGTGTCCGATTAGGAAAAGGGGAGATGCAGCGAGACCTGGGTGTCATGGTACACCAGTCATTGAAAGTAGGCATGCAGGTGCAGCAGGCAATGAAGAAAGCGAATGGTATGTTAGCTTTCATAGCAAAATGATTTGAATATAGGAGCAGGGAAGTTCTACTTCAGTTGTATAGGGTCTTCGTGAGACCACACTGGAGTATTGCATACAGTTCTGGTCTCCAATCTGAGGAAGGACATTATTGCCATAGAGAAGGTTAACCAGAACTAATTCCTGGGATGTCAGGACTGTCTTATGAAGAAAGACTGGATAGACTCGGTTTATACTCTCTAGAATATAGGAGATTGAGAGGGGATCTTATAGAAACGTACAAAATTCTTAAGGGTTTGGAAGGCTAGATGCAGGAAGATTGTTCCCTGGGCAAGTCCAGGACAAGGGGTCACAGCTTAAGGATAAGGGGGAAATCCTTTAAGACCGAGGTGAGAAAGACTTTTTTCACACAGAGAGTGGTGAGTCTCTGGAACTCTCTGCCACAGAGGGTAGTTGAGGCCAGTTCATTGGCTATATTTAAGAGGGAGTTAGATGTGGCCCTTGTGGCTAAGGGGATCAGGGGGTATGGAGAGAAGGCAGGTACGGGATACTGAGCTGGATGATCAGCCATGATCATATGAAGCAGGCTCGAAGGGCTGAATGGCTTACTCCTGCACCTAATTTCTATGTTTCTATGTTTCTAAGTGCAGTTTCATGCCATTTCAAGCAGGGTGCAAGGCCACCAAAATCAAGTGCAGTTTCCATACCATTTCAAGCAGGGTGCAAGGCCACCAAAGTCAAGTGCAGTTTCATACCATTTCAAGCAGGGTGCAAGGCCACCAAATTCAAGTGCAATTTCATACCATTTCAAGCAGGGTACAAGGCCACCAAATTCAAATGCAGTTTCATACCATTTCAAGCAGGGTGCAAGGGCACCAAAGACAGAGAGTCGTGACCTCTCCCTCCCCCCATCTTGCAGAGACTGAGCCACGCCAGCACTTCCGGGTTTTATAATCCCTCCCCTCCCACTGGAAGGGGTGTGGCCTTCAGTTTTTTAACACTAATAACTTCATTTTTCATCGATGGAAAAAATCCTCTGCACCTGATAAACAGAGGGTGACTCTGAGTATGATGGCCAAAAATCACAGCTGTACGTGGTAGCTGTTTTTTCTAAAATCAATATACAGCGCAAGTGGTCAAGTGATCAAGATTCCACAAATTATATAGAATTTCAAACCACATTTTCATTTTCAAATCAACCACATTTTCAAACCAACCACATTTTCAAACCAACCACATTTTCAAACCAACCACATTTTCATTTTCAAACTTCATTTTCAAACCACATTTTCATTTTTGAACTTCATTTTCAAACCACATTAAGGGCACTCACAGGTCAGTAAACCACACTCACAATTTAGAAGACATGTGTTCAGTTTTCAGTGTTATTCACAGCTCAGACTGAGAGTCGTGATCTCTCCCTCCCCATCTTGCAGAGACTTAGGCATGTCCACACTTCCGAGTTTTATAGTCCCTGTCCCATCCCGCCAGAAGGGGCGTGGTCCTCATGGCATGATTGACAGGAGAGAATCTCAACAGTTTTTAAAACATTAATAAATCTTTTATTTTTCATCGATGGGAAAAATCCTCTGGCCCTGAGCTGGAGGGGGACTCTGAGAAAGATGGCCAAAAACCACAGCCTAAGTGGTAGCATTTTTTCTAAAATTAATATAAAGTGCAAACAGGAACTGGTCAAGTTTAGACTTTAATTATATAGATCATGTTGTCAACTGAATTTATAATCCTCTATTGTGTTCAGGTCTGATTGTTAATCTAAGCAGAAGATAGACACAAAAAGCTGGAGTAACTCTGACCTCTTGGTCTTTGGTCTTCCATGTTGCTCCAGTCTTGCCCAAAGTAATTTAGTTTTGGTTTTAGAGTTACAGAGTGGACACAGGCCCTTAGGCCCACCGGGTCTGCACTGATCATGCATCACCCACATGGTAGTTCTATCCTAGACCCAAGGGACATTTTTTATTGAAGCCAATTAATCTACAAACCTGCACGTCTTTACAATCTTGAGGAACAGCATCTCATCTTTCGTCTAAGCATCTCCAGTATTCCTGTTTCCTTGATCAGTGTTACTTTTTTGCATATCTTTCATTCATTGCTCCATATCTCACTATATCACCATCTATATCTCTCATTTCCCTTTCCCCTGACTCTCAGTCTGAAGACCCAAAACGTCGCCAGTTCCTTTTCTCCAGAGATGCTGTCTGACCCGTTGTGTTACTCCAGCTTTTTGTGTCTAACCTCTGGATTCAATACTGAATTTATCAATTTTGGCAGACTAGGGTTTTGTTTCACTATCTCTGCAGTTGTTGTTGGATATTTCACTTTTAATTTGTTCATTTTTGTATTATTAATATTGGGTTTTACCTAAATTAAAAACATTATAACTCTGCTGTCTTCTGTATATTGCTGCGTTTAGTTCAAAATCGAACAGATTTGCCCATGGGTTAGAAGGCTCTAAACTTCTAGAGGTTGTCTCTTTGTCTCTTTGAATCCTTATGTTTCAAATCACTTTTAGTTTAGATCGGCAGCTATCTTCTAGGTCTCACAGTTAAAACAAGGAACTGCCTATGTTGATTTACAAAAAAAAACACACACAAAGTACTGAAGTAACTCACTGGGTCAGGCAGCATCTCTGGAGAACATGGATGGTTGGGACACAACTTTTCAGGTTGGGACCCTTCTTCAGACTAATCAGTTTGAAATAGGGTCCTGTCCCGAAACGTCACCTCTCAGTGTTCTCCAGAGATGTGGCCTGGCCTGCTGAGTTACTCCAGCACTTAGTGTATATTTTTTTGTAAAACAGCATAGGCAGTTCCTTTGGCTTCTTTCCCTTTCAGATCTTTGTGTGAACGCAATAAAGATATAGAGTCTTCTTGTCAGAAGTACTGGCTAATAAAGCTACAGTATAACATTTAGGTTCTGTGCCTGAATTGAAATACTGGGCACTCGATGTGATCTCTCTCTATTTATTTATTTTTCAGAATGCTGTATTACTGGCAAAGCCAGAACTTTGGGAACTAAGGGAAGAACTTGTTTGAATGACAATAAAGGAAATTCAATTCAAGAACAATGGACAATGGAGGACCCAGCGTGGGGGGGCCGCTTAAGGGTGGGGGAGGTGGGGAAGAACAATGGGGGAACTGGCAGGGGTGCGGGGGATTTTGTAACTTTGTAAGTGCCCTTTATGGGCGACTATTTGCATAGCTTGGCAAAGTATGCAAGCAAAGACTTTCATTTCACTGTGACTTCACATATTCAATTCCATTCAATTTAATTCATAGAAACATAGAAACATAGAAAATAGGTGCAGGAGTAGGCCATTCGGCCCTTCGAGCCTGCCATTCAATATGATCATGGTTGATCATCCAGCTCAGTATCCTGTACCTGCCTTTTCTCCATACCCACTCTCTGTGTGAAAAATGTTTTCCTCATCTCGGTCCTGGAATTCCCCCTTATCCTTAGACTGTGACCCCTTGTTCTGGACCTCCCCAACATCGGGAACAATCTTCCTGCATCTAGCCCATCCAACCCCTTAAGAATTTTGTAAGTTTCTATAAGATCCCCCCTCAGTCTTCTAATTTCTAGCGAGTACAAGCCAAGTCTATCCAGTCTTTCCTCATATGAAAGTCCTGACATCCCAGGAATCAGTCTGGTGAACCTTCTCTGTACCCCCTCTATGGCAAGAATGTATTTCTTACTCCAGACCCTTTGCAGTAGACCCCCTGCTCCTATTACTCAAACCAAAACTGTACCATGGTGTACCATGACACCCAGGTCTCGTTGCATCTCCCCTTTTCCTAATTTGCCACCATTCAGATAATAACTTTCCTGGTTTTGCCACCAAAGTGGTTAACCTCACATTTATCCACATTATACTGCATCTGCCATGCATTTGCCCACTCACCCAGCCTATCCAAGTCACCTTGCAGCCTCCTAGCATCCTCCTCACACCTAACACTACCCCCCAGCTTAGTGTCATCCGCAAACTTGGAGATGTTGCATTCAATTCCCTTGTCCAAATCATTAATACATATTGTATATAGCTGGGGTCCCAGCACTGAGCCTTGCGGTACCCCACTAGTCACTGCCTGCAATTCTGAAAAGGACCCGTTTACTCCTACCCTTTGCTTCCTGAATACCAGCAAGTTCTCTATCGACATAAATACTGAACCCCCAATACTGTGTGCTTTAACTTTGTATACTAATCTCTTATGTGGGACCTTGTCGAAAGCCTTCTGAAAATCTAGATATAACACATCCACTGGTTCTCCATTATCCACTCTACTAGTTACATACTCGAAAAATTCTATAAGATTCGTCAGACATGATTTACCTTTTGTAAATCCATGCTGATTTTGTCCAATGATTTCACCAATTTCCAAATGTGCTGCTAATCTTTAATAACTGACCAGCAGTTTCCCCACTACCTATGGTCTGTAATTCCCGTTTTCTCTCTCCCTCCTTTTTTTAAAAAGTGTACATTAGCTACTCCAATCCTCAGGAACTACTCCAGAATCTAAGGGTTTTGAAAGATTATCACCAAAGCTGTGGCTACTTCCTTGAATACTCTGGGATGCAGAATTATCTGGCCCTATCGGCCTTTAAATTCAATTTACCCAACACCACTTCCCGGCTAACCTGGATTTCATTCACCACCTTAACCCCCCGGTCCCCTGCTATTTCCGGCAGATTATTTGTCTTCCGTAGTGAAGAACAGAACCAAAGTAGTTTATTCAATTGGTCTGCCATGTCCGTGTTTCCCCTCACCTGTTTCTGACTGCATTACATTTGTTTCAAAGTCAGTCAAAAGAGTTTATGTCCCTGACAGGACAATGAAACATCATAGTAGGCATTGACTGCAGATACACACTCAGATTTTCAGAGTTTTGTGCCTGATGGCGGTGGGGAAGTAGTCAAAGGCTCCTGTACCTTCTACCCAAAGGTAAGCGATGAGTGTGTGGCCAGAGTGGTGTGGTCCTTGATGATGCTCCTTTTTGAGGCAGCGACTGTGGTAGATCCCTCGATGGAAGGAAGGTCAGAGCCGATGATGGTGGGCAGTGTTATTACATTTTGTAGTCTTTTCCTCTCCAAGGCACTCAAGTTGCCGAACCAATGCCCAGTCAGCAAGCTCTCTACTGCACCAGAGAGACAGACCGACTCTCCGTATCTTCTCAGGAAGTAGAGGCGCTGATGAGCTTTTTTAATATTTGCATCTAAGATCTTCACAGATGTGCACACCCAAGAATTTGAAGATCTTGACCCTTTCAACCATCGACCCGTGATATAAAACAGGACTGTGGGTCCCCCCATCCTACTCCTTCAAAGTCCACAATCAGTTCCTTATTTGCTGGTGTGAGGGCCAGGTTATTGTGCTGGCACCATATGGGCAGTCGCTCGATCCAACTCTGACTCATCCCATCTGATAGTCCCTACAGTGGTGTCGTCAGCGAACTTGATGATGGAGTTCGCACTATGACCGGCTACGCAGTCATGAGTATAAGAGTGAGTACAGCAGGGGTGAGCACGCAGCCTTGAGGTGTGATTGTTACCAAGTCTGAATATCCTCTGTTCAGCATGCAGATCGCGTCCACTCTGTTGTGGCGGTAAGCGAACTGCAGTGGGTTCAGGTTTTTTTGTCAAGGTAGGAGTTGATTTGCCATGATCAACCTCGAAGCACTTCATCACCACAGGCGTTAGTTCGATCATGAGGCATGTCACCTTGCTCTTTACCGGTATTATTGATCTTTTGAAGCATTCACAATGTCCGTAAAAACTCCAGCCAGTTGGTCCGCCAGGTTTTTAAAACACGACCAGATATGCCATTCCACGCTTTTCGAGGGTTCACCCTTGAAGGATTTCCTGACGTCGGCCTCTGTGACTGAGACTGAAATACCATCACAGCGAATTCGGGAAGGCTCATCGGTGAGCGTGCGTAAAATGCATTTCACTCATCCGAGCTGCCTCCTGGTTTTGCCTTGTAGGAGGTGATTGCATTCAGTCCCTGCCACAGCTACCGAACATCTGTCTCATCCTCCAGTTTACTCCCTTTTGGCCTTTTTGATGGCCTTACAAGTCGTATCTATGGGACTTCGTGAAGGACCACTGTATCATCAGACATGGATGCCGGTTGTCTGGTCTTCAGAAGAGTGCGGATCTCAGAGTTCATATTTCGGGCAGAGGTTTTTGTAGGGATGAAGATTTCTTAATAGTCTGTAACGACGTGGCGTATCAGTGCCCTTGCCCTGCACTCCAAACAGCTGTGGTTGTTCCTCAGCCCCCCCCCCTACTGACAGCTCTGCAGTGCAGTGTGGTCGGACAGAATCGGTAAGGATTCTTGAGTAGTTGAGACATGTTGGTTGGAGTTCAATTTTTCTTGAGGGCCTATTGAAGTCCACAGCAATAAAAGCCTGTCCTTGTTGACCACGGAGTGGTTCCAGTGCCAGACGGGACCCCTGGGGTGGGATGTATATCAGGATGATGGAGGTGAATTCCCTCATTGGACCGCCAGATGATTGAGGAGAGCGACTTTCTCCACGCAGAGCACCATGAGGCAGGCGCCCCTCCTTCCTTTCCCGACCAGTGTACGGTCCATTCAGGCTGGACCGCTGAGTTTTAACTAATCTCTTTCTCTTCACATATCTATAAAAACTTTTGCAGTCAGTTTTTATGTTCCGTGCCAGTTTTCTTTCATAATCTATTTTCCCTTTCCTAATTAAGCTCTTTGTCCTCCTCTGCTGGACTCTGAATTTCTCCTAGTCCTCTGGTAGGCTGCTTTTTCTGGCTAATTTGTATGCTTCATCTTTTGTTTTTATACTATCCCTGATTTCCCTTGTATTCCATGGATGCACTACCTTCCCCGATTTATTCTTTTGCCAAACTGGGATGAACAATTGTTGTAGTTCATCCATGCAGTCTTTAAATACCTTCCATTGCACATCCACTGCCAACCCTTTAAGAATCACTTGCCAGTCTATCTTGGCCAATTCACGTCTCATACCTTCAAAGTTACCTTTGTTTAAGTTCAGAACCCTTGTTTCTGACTTAATTATGTCACTCTCCATCCTAATGAAGAACTCAATCATATTATGGTCACTCTTGCCCAAAGGGCCACGCACAACAAGACTGCTAACTAACCCTTCCTCATTACTCAATACCCATTCTAGAATAGCCTGCTCTCTCATTGGTTCCTCTACATGTTGGTTTAGAAAACTATCCCGCATACATTCCAAGAAATCCTCTTCCTCAGCACCCCTGCCCATTTGATTCACCCAATCTATATGTAGATTGAAGTCACCCATTATAACTGTTTTACCCTTGTTCCACGCATTTCTAATTTCCTGTTTGATGCCATCCCCAACTCCACTACTACTGTTAGGTGGCCTGTACACAACTCCCACTCGCGTTTTCTGCCCCTCAGAGTTTTGCAGCTCTACCCAAATCATTTCCACATCCTCCAAGCTAATGTCCTTCCTTTCTATTGCATTAATCTCCTCTCTCACCAGCAACGCTACCCCACCTCCTTTTCCTTTCTGTCTATCCCACCTGAATATTGAATATCCCTGGATGTTCAGCTCCCAGCCTTGGTCACCCTGGAGCCATGTCTCCGTGATCCCAACTAGAGCATAGTCATTAATAGCTATCTGCACATTCAACTTGTCCACCTTATTACGAATGCTCCTCGCATTGAGACACAAAGCCTTCAGGCTTGTTTTTACAACACTCTTACTCCTTATACAATTATGTTGACAAGTGGCCCCTTTTGATTTTTCCCTGGAAACCCACCACCTCTTATTCTCTGTTTATTATTTGTTTTCTTCTTTCCCCCCTTACATGTTGGGTCTGAGTGCTTCCCTTCTCTGCCTCCTGCCTCAGACCCTGTCTACTAGCTAATCAACTAATTGCCTCTGAATTGCTTTTGTAGCCATTTCAACCACGTTAATAGCCTGCAGTGTCACATAGACCAGACCAATAAGACCAGTAGATGTCTTCTCATGAAGTACATTGGTTAACCAGATGTTTTTTAATATTAATTTAGTAATTTAATGGCAGTCATTTCTTCAAAGCTGGCTTTTATTGGAATATCATGGTGTTAACTGAATTTATAATCCTCTATTGTGTTGATTGGATTTGAAATCAGATCTGATTGTTAATTTAAGCCGAAGATAGACACAAAAAGCTGGGGTAACTCAGCGGGACAGGCAGCATCTCTGGAAGGAAGGAATGGGTGACGTTTCGGGTCGAGACATTTCTTCAGACTAGTTAGGGATAAGGGAAGCAAGAGATATAGACGGTGATGTGGAGAGATAAAGAACAATGAATAAAAGTTATGCAAAAAATTAATGATGATAAGGGAAATAGGGCATTGTTAGCTGTTTTTAAGGTGAAAATGAGAAGCTAGTGCAACTTGGCTGGGAGAGGGATAGAGAGAGAGGGAATGCCGAAACTACCTGCTATAGTGAGAGAAATCAATATTTATACCACTGGGCTGTAAGCTGCCCAAGCAAAATATGCAATGCTGTTCCTCCAATTTGCATTTAGCTTCACTCAAACAATAGAGTAGTCCTAGGACAGAAAGGTCTGTGTAGGAATGTGAAGGGGAATTAAAGTGTCTGGCAACCAATCTAAGCCACTGGATTGTTACTGCAACGCCACATCTAATTGAGATAATATTTGGATACGCACAAACAGTGACTGTGTGATTCCGCTAAGATAGTACACAGCAGAGCAAGTGAGGACTTCTGAGACATTGGATTTCCAGGCAATTCATTTCTTGAAAGATTGGAGATGATGGAGAGAAATGTTTATAATCCATTCTGTTGTGGCTGCAGGGATAAAACGGAGCAGATGAGAATACATTTATTATACTGTCTCTATATTGTAGTATCAGATGAGAATAAAGACAATGTTATAATGGATTCTCCAGGGTCTTTATTTCCGAGCTTCATGGACTTGTACAAGTCCATGAAATTCTCAAATGAAAAACGCCAGTGAATCCATTAAATACACCCGTAAAGACATGACAGCCCGCACTGAAACACTTGATCAATCTCATTTCTCACATACAACCAGGAGCAGGGTATTTGATACTTTCTTTGTGGAGCTGAGTTTCTTCCCAAATTACCTTCTCCAGGTTTAATTTGTCAGGTATTTTAAGTTATCTAGATATTTATCTGTTATCAGGTAACTGAACCATTCTACCAACAAATAGAGAGTAGTCCTTAACTGACATCTACCTATTTGAAGACCTTCAGATAATCTTTAATAGGACTTTACAGGACTTTATGTTGCACTAAATGTTATTTCCTTTATTGTGTATCCATGGTTCAATGGTAATCGTGCATAGTCTTTCTGCTGACTAGTTAAGGGCCTGTCCCACTGTACGAGGTAATTCAAGAGTTCTCCCGAGTTTACCTGAATCCAACTCGGAGAACTACGGCAATAGCTGCTCGTAGGTACTCGGGGCTCTCATGGACATTTTTCAACATGTTGAAAAATCTTAACGAGTCTTCGTGAGCTTACCGCGTTTCCCGGGTATCTGCCAGCGTTACGAGCCGCTAAGATACGTCCTGAGCTCCGACGTACCCGCTACGTACATTCTATGTGCTTACCGCGAGTTTGATTTTTTTTTAAACTCGGGAGAGCTCTTGAATTACCTCGTACAGTGGGACGGGGCCATTAGCACGCAACAAGTAGGTATGTTACAATACCTACCTTTACCGGCGCTGCAGTTTTGCCGCTCCCCGTGTGCGCGACTTTGGCGCCTTTCAGAGGGGGGCAGGTTTAAAATGCCGTTTTTCCCTAGACAGTCCAAATCGTTCACACTCAGGCGATTTCGTCGCTAAAGAGAAATCGCTCCGACATTTTTTACATGAAGTTATTTTTAAACTACGCTAGATCATTTATTAACTAGAGTAGTTTAAAAATCATCTTCTAAAGCCGTGAACGCCGACAGCGGAACGGACCTAACGTAGGCGATAAAAGAAGGTACAGAGTTTATTTTACAGGCATTAAACACTAAATTCCTTCCATTTGGCCTATAAATTCATGAAAATGAGATTTAAAAATCATGTTATATTGCGGATTATTGTGTGAATGGTATTTGGACACTTAGGCAAGTTAAATATGTTTATCATTTCTTAAGAAATGTATAGATGTTTAGATCTAGTAATTGAATTTTGTAATTAGCTACAACTATGAGATTCAAAGAGGAGGAAGTACTGACACTTTTGAAAAATATAAAAGTGGATAAGTCTCCAGGTCCTGACAGGATATTCCCTAGGACATTGAGGGAAGTTAGTGTAGAAATAGCAGGAGCTATGACAGAAATATTTCAAATGTCATTAGAAACGGGAATAGTGCCGGAGGATTGGCGTGCTGCGCATGTTGTTCCATTGTTTAAAAAGGGTTCAAAGAATAAACCTAGCAATTATAGACCTATTAGTTTGACGTCAGTGGTGGGCAAATTAATGGAAAGGATACTTAGAGATAATATATATAAGCACCTGGATAAACAGGGTCTGATCAGGAACAGTCAACATGGATTTGTGCCTGGAAGGTCATGTTTGACAAACCTTCTTGAATTTTTTGAAGCGGTAACTAGGGAAATTGATGAGGGTAAAGCAGTGGATGTTGTCTATATGGATTTCAGTAAGGCCTCTGACAAGGTTCCCCATGGAAGGTTGGTTAAGAAGGTTCAATCTTTGGGTGTTAATGGCGGAGTAGCAAGATGGATTAAACAGTGGCTGAATGGGAGATGTCAGAGGGTAATGGTGGATGGCTGTTTGTCAGGTTGGAAGCCGGTGACCAGTGGGGTGCCTCAGGGATCGGTGTTGGGTCCACTGTTGTTTGTCATGTACATCAATGATCTGGATGATGGGGTGGAAAATTGGATAAGAAAGTATGCAGATGATACTAAGATAGGTGGTGTTGTGGATAATGAAGTAGATTTTCAAAGTCTACAGAGAGATTTGGGCCATTTGGAAAAGTGGGCTGAAAGATGGCAGATGGAGTTTAATGCTGATAAGTGTGAAGTGCTACATCTTGGCAGGACAAATCAAAATAGGACGTACATGGTAAATGGTAGGGAATTGAGGAATGCTGTGGAACAGAGGGATCTAGGAATAACTGTGCATAGTTCCCTGAAGGTGGAATCGCATGTAGATAGGGTGGTAAAGAAAGCCTTTGGTGTGCTGGCCTTTATAAATCAGAGCATTGAATATAGGAGTAGGGAAGTAATGTTAAAATTGTACAAGGCATTGGTAAGATCAATTCTGGAGTATGGTGTACAATTTTGGTCGCCTAGTTATAGGAAGGATGTCAACAAAATCGAGAGAGTACAGAGGAGATTTACCAGAATGTTGCCAGGGTTCCAGCAACTATGTTACAGAGAAAGGTTGAACAAGTTAGGTCTTTATTCTTTGGAGCGCAGAAGGTTAAGGGGGGACTTGATTGAGGTCTTTAAAATGATGAAAGGGATAGACAGAGTTGACATGGATACGTTTTTCCCATTGAGGGTAGGGAAGATTCAAACAAGAGGGCATGACATGAGAATTAAGGGACAGAGGTTTCGGTAACGTGAGGGGGAACTTCTTTACTCAGAGGGTGGTGGCTGTGTGGAATCAGCTTCCAGCAGAAGTGGTGGAGGCAGGATTGATTTTAACATTTAAGAGTAAAGTGGATAGGTATATGGACGTGAAGGGAATGGAGGGGTATGGTCTGAGTGCAGGTAGATGGGAATAGGGGAAAACAAATGGTCGGCACGGACTGGAAGGGCCGAGAGGGCCTGTTTCCGTGCTGTAATTGTTATATGGTTATATGGTTAATTAGGTAACTAACTAATTATATGCTTTAATTTCAGGTCATCCAAGTAAGATTGTTTCATATTGGTTTCAGAATGCTTCAATCTATAATAACTGAACATTTTATTGAGTTCTCTTAATTTTTAAGAATATTATGGGCTTTTGACTGTCCAAGATCACAGCTTTTGAGTTGGATAGAAAGGCAATGGGGAACAAGATGCTAATTTCTGAGTATGAAAATGGCCATATCTATTTTAATACTGAAGATATGAAAGTGAATTAGGTGTCAAATTAAACTTCTTTTTATGCTTTATCTGATGGAATAAATTGCAAACTTGATTTTTAAAATCTCAAACATTTTGTAACATTGTTACAACAAGGAAATCTTTTCACTCTACCTCGGTACCTGACAAAATCTAAACTATAACATAAATTATAACTATAATTTCTGATTGCTGTAGCGTTTCTTTAATTCTATTTGCTTTTGTGGGTTAATGGTAACTGGTTTCCATTCATTGCCCATCAGATAAATGTTTGTTCAGTCGAATTTGCAGTGTTATAGAATGTGAAGAGTTGCTGGCCATGACCTCAAACCAAAGTAAAATCAGATATAGGCTTGGGTTTACTGTTGTCATGTGCATTGAGGTACAGTGAAATGCTTTCTTTTGCATGATATCCAAATAGATTTGATATACAGTACATAAATACAAGCCAGCCAAACACAAATACAATTGATAGAACAAAGGGGAAGGTACAGAGTGCAGAATATAGTTCTCAGCATTGTAGGGCATCAGTTCTATACTCAAAGTCCAATGATCACAATAGGGTGGAGGTGAATCAGGCAGTGGCCTAGCTTACGACCAAAACCCAGACAAAACCCTCGCGGGGGAGAAATAAGCCATTCGACCCATCAAGTGTATTCTGCCAGGTCACGGGGAGAACGTACAAACTCTGAATAGTCAGTGGAAAGACAATGCATGATTAAAATTCAATGTACAGATACATAATGGAGGGGATAATGTGAATAAGGCAGAGAGAGATAGATTCTTGATTAGTACAGCTGTCAGCGGTTATGGGGAGAAGGCAGGAGAATGGGGTTAGGAGGGAAAGATAGATCAGCCATGATTGAATGGCGGAGTACATTTGATGGGCCGAATGACTTATTTCTACTCCTATCACTTATGATCTTATGACCTTATGACCTAATAACGTTTAGTCAAGGCAAAGCCAGTAAAATCAAAGATAGTCCGAGGGTCTCCAATGAGGTTGTACTTAGTTCAGGACTGCTCTATGGTTGTAGGTTGGATGGTTCATTTCTCTGGTAACAGCTGGTAAGAAACTGTCTCTAAATCTAAAGGTGTGCTGTTTCACACTTCTATACCTTTTGCCCAATGGGGATGGGGAGAAGATGGAGTGGCCAAGGTGCGATGTCCGTGATTATGCTGGTGGCTTTGCCGAGGCAGCGTGAGGTGTAAATGGAGTCAATGGAAGGGAGACACAAAATGCCAGAGTAATTCAGCCGGACAGGCAGCATCTCTGGAGAGAAGGAATGGGTGACGTTTCAGTTCTAGACTAATGGAAGGGAGGTTGGTTTGTGTGATGGTCTGGGCTGTGACGACAATTCTCTGCAATTTCTTACGGTCTTGGATGGAGTTGTTCCCAAACCATGAGGAGTTGCATCCCCATAAAATTATTTCTAGGGAGCATCTGTGGAAGTTGGTGTGAGTTGTTGGGGACATGCCGAACACCCTAAGCCTTCTAATGAAGTAGATAAACGCTAGTGATGCCCCAAGTTCAAAATTGAATCTAAATATAATTCCACCGGTATCTCGGTGAGCAGGAGATAAAAATACTGAAATTAAATAAACATTGTTATAGATATATTTACTGGAAACCTAGCATGACATATCTCCATATTATCTTATTTAAAATGTTATCTACACAGAATGAGCAGTGTCTAATGACACAAGCCAACATTATGGCCAATAAGAAATGAAACAGTCACTTCTTGAAATTATTTGTTTAACTGCAGGATCTATTCACAGATCTTGCATTGTGATGTTTTACTCGAGCTACTTGCAATCTTTAAGTTCAATGCAGGTTTGTAGCAAATAGGCATAAACCCTTGATGAGTTAATTGGAAGTCCAAAGTTTTAATAGGAACAGTCTATGTGGTTCATTTTTCTCATGGTTGAGTAGAATAGCAACTTGGATGGCGGTTCTGTTTACAGCTAGATTTTTTATGTGAAGGCAAAATCAATACTCATCTCTGTTATTGCTTCAATGCTGAATGATATTGTGAACCAAGAACTCTCCACAAGCTGAAGGAATTGCAGTTGCTAGGATTAGTTTGCTATCTAAAAGTTTGCCTCACCTATTAATGAATTGGAAAAGCAAAGGTATTGAGACGGTGAAGGTAAAAATATCAAAGTTGTCAATTTGCACGTCCCCCCATTTAAACCAGATTAAGGAGCGACACCCAACCGGTAATCTTAAAAATCTAGCGTGTGGCTTGTTTTTTCAGAGGGCCACAGGAGCCGCTGGAAGAGAAGGGGAGGGGGGTGGGGGGAGGAGCGACACCCGACCGATAAGCTTAAAGATCCAGTGCGGGGCTTATTTTTCCAGAAGATCACAGGAGCCGTTGGAAGAGAAGGAGGGGGAGGAGCGACACCTGACCGGTAAGCTTAAAAATCCAGCATGGGGCTTGTTTGTTCAGAGGCCCACAGGACCGTTGGAAGAGAAGGAGGGGGAGGAGCGACACCCGACCGGTAAGCTTAAAAATCCAGCGCGGGGCTTGTTTTTTCAGAGGCCCACAGGAGCCGTTCGAAGAGTTGGAGGGGGAGGAGCGACACCCGACCGGTAAGGTTTAAAATCCAGCGCGGGGCTTGTTTTTACCGAAATCCATAACGTTCCATTCGGAGAAGTGGTTTTTTTGAGGAAGCCGCTGATTGGTGGGAAGAGGACTAGGGTAAGCAGCTGATTGGCAGTCAGATTTCAGCACTTTGTAGTGTACTTTGTATTGTGTTGATATTGTATCCTGTGTAAGGGGGGAGTATGAAGGCCAGGGCAGTGTACTGTTGTGGATGTCAGATGTGGGAGGTCAAGGAATCTGATAGCCCTCCAGACATCCAATCTGCGCCAGGTGTGTCAAGATGGGGCTCCTAAAGGACTGTGTTAGGAACCTGGAGCAGCAGCTCAATGACCTCCGTCTGGTCAGGGAGAGTGAGGAGGTCATAGAGAGGAGCTACAGGGAGGTAGTCATTCCAAAACCACAGGGGGCAGACAAGTGGGTCACAGTTAGGAAGGGCAAGGGGCAGAGGCAGGGGCTAGAGAGTACCCCTGTGACTGTACACCTTGAAAATAGGTACTCCAGTTTGAGTGCTGTTGGGGTGGACAGCCTAGCTGGGGTAGCAACAGCGACCGGGCCTCCGGTACAGAGACCGGGCCTGATGCTCAGAAGCATAAGGAAAAGAAGAGGAGGGCATTAGTAATAGGGGACTCCATAGTTCAGATTGGCGATTCTGTGGACGCAGTCCGGAGACCCGGATGGTAGTTTGCCTCCCTAGTGCCAGGGTCCAGGATGTGTCTGAACATGTCCAAGATATCCTGAAAAGGGAGGGAGAGGTGCCTGAGGTTGTGGTACATATTGGTACCAATGACATAGGTAAAAAAAGAGAAGAGGTCCTAAAAGGAGAATTTAGGGAGTTAGGTAGAGAGCAATGGAAAAGGACCACAAAGATAACAATCTCAGGACTACTTCCAGTGCCACACGACAGTGAGAGTAGGAGCAAGGTGGAGGATAAACGCGTGGCTGAAGGACTGGTGCAGAGGGCAGGGATTCAAGTTTCTGGATCAATGGAACCTCTTTTGGGGAAGAAGTGACCTATATAAAAAGGACGGGTTGCACTTGAGCTCGAGGGGGACCAGTATCCTGGCAGGGAAATTTGCAAAGGCTACCGGGGGAACTTTAAACTAGAACGGTTGGGGAGAAGGACTCAAATAGAGAAAGCCAGTAGACAGGGTCTGAGTCAGGACGCAGAGAAGGGAAGCACTCAGACCCAATATGTACGGGGGGAAGAAGAAAAAATAAATAAACAGAGAATAAGAGGTGGTGGGTGTCTTAAAGGTGTGAGCAGAGAGAAAGAGGGGGTATAAAATGACAATAGAAGCATGTGGTAGCAAGGTGAATATTAATAGTGGCTGGCAGACAAATCCAGGGAAAAAATCAAAAGGGGCCACTTGTCAACATAAGTGTATAAAGTGTTGTAAAAACAAGCCTGAAGGCTCTGTGTCTCAATGCGAGGAGCATTTGTAATAAAGTGGATGCGTTGAAGGTGCAGATAGCTATTAATAACTATGCTATAGTTGGGTTCACGGAGACATTGCTCCAGGGTGACCAAGGCTGGGAGCTGAACATCCAGGGATAAAAATATTCAGGAGGGATAGACGGAAAGGAAAAGGAGGTGGGGTAGCGTTCCTGGTGAGAGAGGAGATTAATGCAATAGAAAGGAAGGACATTAGCATGGAGAATGTGGAATCGATATGGGTAGAGCTGCGAAACTCTAAGGGGCAGAAAACGCTAGTGGGAGTTGTGTACAGGCCACCTAACAGTAGTATTGGAGTTGGGGATGGCATCAAACAGGAAATTAGAAGTGCGTGCAACAAGGGTAACACAGTTATAATGGGTGACGTTAATCAACATATAGATTGGGTGAATCAAATGGGCAGGGGTGCCGAGGAAGAGGATTTATTGGAATGTATGCGGGATAGTTTTCTAAACCAACATGTGAAGGAACCAACGAGAGAGCAGGCTATTCTAGACTGGGTATTGAGTAATGAGAAAGGGTTAGTTAGCAGTCTTATTGTGCGTGGCCCCTTGGGCAAGAGTGACCATAATATGATTGAGTTCTTCATTAGGATGGAGAGTGATATAATTAAGTCAGAAACAAGGGTTCTGAACTTAAACAAGGGTAACTTTGAAGGTATGAGGCGTGAATTGTCCAAGATAGACTGGCAAGTGATTCTTAAAGGGTTGACAGTGGATGTGTAATGGAAGGTATTTAAAGACTGCATGGATGAACTACAACAATTGTTCATCCCAGTTTGGCAAAAAGAATAAATCGGGGAAGGTAGTGCATCCATGGATAACAAGGGAAATCAGGGATAGTATAAAAACAAAATATAAAGCATACAAATTAGCTAGAAAAAGCAGCCTACCAGAGGACTAGGAGAAATTCAGTCCAGCAGAGGAGGACATGAGCTTAATTAGGAAAGCGAAAATAGATTATGAAAGAAAACTGGCAGGGAACATAAAAACTGACTGCAAAAGTTTTTATAGATATGTGAAGAGAAAGAGATTAGTTAAAACAAATGTAGGTCCCTTGCAGTCAGAAACATGTGAATTGATCATGGGGAACAAGGACATGGCAGACCAATTGAATAACTACTTTGGTTCTGTCTTCACTAAGGAAGACATAAATAATCTGCCCGAAATAGCAGGGGACCGGGGGTCAAATAAGGTGGAGGAACTGAGTGAAGTCCAGGTTAGCCGGGAAGTGGTGTTGGGTAAATTGAATGGATTAAAGGCCTATAAATCCCCAGGGCCAGATAGTCTGCATCCCAGAGTACTCAAGGAAGTAGCCACAGAAATAGTGGATGGATTAGTGAAATTTTTCAAAACTCCTTAGATTCTGGAGTAGTTCCTGAGGATTGGAGGGTAGCTAATGTAACCCCACTTTTTAAAAAAGGAGGGAGAGAGAAAACGGGGAATTACAGACCAGTTAGTCTAACATCGGTAGTGGGAAAACTGCTAGAGTCAGTTATTAAAGATGGGATAGTAGCACATTTGGAAAGTGGTGAAATCATTGGACAAAGTCAGCATGGGTTTACGAAAGGTAAATCATGTCTGACGAATCTTATAGAATGTTTCGAGATTGTAACTAGTAGAGTGGATATGGGAGAACCAGTGGGTGTGTTATATCTGGACTTTCAGAAGGCTTTCGACAAGGTCCCACATAAGAGATTAGTATACAAACCTAAAGCACACGGTATTGGTTGTTCAATAATGATGTAGATAGAGAACTGGCTGGCAGACAGGAAGCAAAGAGTAGGATAAACGGGACCTTTTCAGAATGGCAGGCATTGAGTAGTGGGTTACCGCAAGGTTCAGTGCTGGGACCCCAGCTATTTACCATATACATTAATGATTTGGATGAGGGAATTGAATGCAACATCTCCAAATTTGCAGATGACACCAAGCTGGGGGGTATAGTTAGGTGTCAGGAGGATGCTAGGAGGCTGCAGGGTGATTTGGATAGGCTGAGTGAATGGGCAGATGCATGGCAGATGCAGTATAATGTGGATAAATGTGAGGTTATCCACTTTGGTGGCAAAACATGAGGGTAGACTATTATCTGAATGGTGGCAAATTAGGAAAAGGGGAGATGCAACGAGACCTGGGTGCCATGGTACACCACTCATTGAAAGTAGGCATGCAGGTGCAGCAGGCAATGAAGAAAGCAAATGGTATGTTAGCATTCATAGCGAAAGGATTTGAGTATAGGAGCAGGGAGGTTCTACTGCAGTTGTACTGGGTTTTGCTGAGACCACACCTGGAGTATTACGTACAGTTTTGGTCTCCAAATCTGAGGAAAGACATTCTTGCCATAGAGGGGGTTCAGAGAATGTTCACCATTCCTGGGATGTCAGGACTTTCATATGAAGAAAGACTGGATAGACTCGGCTTATACTCACTGGAATTTAGAAGACTGAGGGGGTATCTTATAGAAACTTACAAAATTCTTAAGGGGTTGGACAAGCTAGATGCAGGAAGATTGTTCCCGATGTTGGGGGAGTCCAGAACAAGGGGTCACAGTCTAAGGATAAGGGGAATTTCTTTAGGACCGAGATGAGGAAAACATTCTTTACACAGAGTGTGTGAGTCTCTGGAATTCTCTGCCACAGAAGGTCATTGAGGCCAGTTCATTGGCTATATTCAAGAGGGAGTTGGATGTGGCTCTTGGGGTTAAAGGGATCAGGGGGTATGGAGAGAAGGCAGGTACGGGATATTGAGTTGGATGTGGCTCTTGGGGCTAAAGGGATCAGGGTGTATGGAGAGAAGGCAGGTGCAGGATACTGAGTTGGATGATCAGCCATGATCATATTGAATGGAGGTGCAGGCTCGAAGAGCCGAATGGCCTACTCCTGCACCTATTTTTCTATGTTTCTATGTTGTTGTTGGAAACTGCTCCTGAATTTGGTGGCCTTACACCCTGCTTGAAATGGTAGGAAACTGCTTTTGAATTTGGTGGCCTTGCACCCTGCTTGAAATGGAATATGAAGAAATAGCCGTGAGTCAACTGCCAGCCCACCAGCCATGAGTGAGCTGCCAGCACATCGGGCTTGAGTGACTGAGCTGCCACCCCAAGAATCCATCTATCCCACAATGTCCATACTAGCCCTCTAGAAACCAGCCCCTTTAGCCCACAACACCCATACTAGCGCTCCAGAAAGCCCCATCCCCCACCACTGGCCACCAATATTGGAATTGGTGGAGAGGTGTAATATTGCGTTGGGGGACCAGCCCTCCCATGTGAACATGGGACCCAACGGGTCCCACTTAGTCTAGTATTATATATATATATGTGTGTGTGTGTGTGTGTGTATGTATGTGTATTTATGTATATGTATCATCATATACTTATTAAATATATAAATAATACTTATTAAAACTCTGATTTTGTTAGCGTGTATATGTGTGTGTGTATATGGTTGGCTTTACATCTTTGGATAAATACGATGCGGTAATGATAACATTTTTACATATTCTGATTTACATATTTACAGTCGAGGCCGGGACCACCTTATCTGAATATTTCATGCTTTATTTCTCAACTTATTCTCGACTCATTACTGATTAAAAGTCTAAAAAAGTCAAAAGATTTTGAAATTAAATCCACCAGCTTCAAATTATGACATCACAATGGCTCAGCTACCAGATTCTAGCCTGAATGAAGATTTCATCCTATATTTGACGCGTTATTCGCGATTAAAGCTTTAAAATGCCAACTTTCACAAGATTTTTTCATATTCTGATTCACATCTTTTCCCTCGAGGCAGAGAACACTTTCACTGAATATTTTATGCTTATTTCTCTACTTATTACTGATTAAAGTTAAAAAAAATCAAAATACTTTGAATATCATAACGACCAGCTTCAACTGTTAATTTTTTTAAAGATCACTGCTGAGGAAGATAAGGGGAGTTTTGGAATCTTTTACGTTTGGGAACAGCTTGAGTTGGAGGACCACGCATCCTGTGGGGGCTACAGGTAGGGAACGGATGCTTTGGGGGAGCACTTGGGCTAGTGTCTCTCTCTCTCTCTCGCTCGCTCTCGCTCTCGTGCTCCCGCTCTCGTGCTCTCGCTCTCTCTCCCCCCCCCCCCCCCCCGTAACGGAGACTTTTTAACATATTCCTGTAGAGTTTGTGCTCCGCCACGTTGTTTTGAAAATTCGAACATTTGGTTATTCATTTCCTTGCTTTTTTTAGTAAAAAAACATGAAAAAAAATTCAAATCAAGCAGCTGTATGACTCACAGTGCCATCTCATAGATGTCCAATCACAATGGATCTCATTTACCTATGATATGACATCACAATGGGACAGGGCTAGGAGATTGGAACCTTCAGGTGGCTCCACTAAAATCAAGCAGCTGCATGAGTCACAGTGCCATCTCACAGATGTCTAATCACAATGGATCTCATTGGGAAAGGTATGGGTGATTGGAACCTTCACGCGATCCCACAAATGCAATCAACCTGCCGTGCACAATCAAATAGAGCAAGTTATCCTACCCTCCCTCCCTATCTACCCCCCCCATCAACCCCCTCTCTCTCTACCCCCTCCCTCTCTACTGCCGTCCCCTCCACCTCTACCCCTCCTATCCCCCCCTCTCCTCTCCTCAATCCCCCTCCTGTTTCTCTTCCCCTTCACCCATCCCCCCTCCTCTATCTCTCCCCTCTCCAACTCCCATCTCCAATTCTTCCCTCCCATCTTCTCCAACCCCTCACTCACCCCCACCTCTCTCTCCTTACCTCCCTCCCCCCTCTCCCCATGCAACCTCTCTCTCCCCTCTATCTCTCTCCCCTTCCCTCCCCACCTTTCCCCTCCCCCCCTTCTCTCTCCCCCCTTCACTCTCACCCCTTCTCTCTCCCCCTTACGTCTCACTCCGCCCCCCTTCTCACACCCCCCTCTCACCTCCCCCCTTCTCTCTCCCCCTCCTCTCTCTCCCCCTCAACTCTCTCCCTCCTCCTTCTCCCCCTCTTCTCAACTCTCCCCCACCACCACTCTCTCCTCTCCTCTCCCCAATCTCTCTCCCTCCACCCTCTCTCCTTCCTCTCTCCCTCTCACACTCCTCTCCTCTCTCCCTCTCTCCCTCTCTCCCACCCACACCTCTTCCTCTTCCTCGCTCCACTCCCCTCCCCCCCCCCCTCCCCCCTTCCACCTCTCACCCAATTTCCTCATTTCCCCTCCCCCCCCCTCCCTTCTACCCCCCCTCCCCTTACATCCTATTCTCCCTCCCCTCCTCCCCTCCCTCTCACCCCCTCCTCCCCCTCTCCACCCTCCCCTCCACCTCTCCCCTCCCTCCTCTTCGCTACACCCTCCAACTCTCCCCCTCCTCATCCACCCCTCCAACTCTCCCCCTCACCTCTCCTCTCTCTCCACCTCAATCACTCCCTCCTCTCTCTCCCCCCCACCCATCTACTCGCTCTCTCCCTGGTCTAATCTCTCTCTCCCTCTAATCTCTCTCTCCCCATCCGTCCCTCCCTTCCCCCCATACCTTAATTTCTCTTTTGTGATTCATCCCCCATTCTCTCTTCCCCTTCTCTCTCTTCCCCTTATCTCTCTTCCCCTTCTCTCTCTCCCCTTCTCTATCTCCCCCTTCTCTCTCTCCCCTTTCTCTCTCCCTCCACTTCCTCCTCCTCTCCCCCTCCAATCTCTCTCCACCTCCCCCCTCTTCCCCTACCCTCCCCCACCTCTACCACCCTCTTCCCCCCTCCTCTCTCTCCTCCCCACCCTCCCCCACTTGCCCCCCCTCCATTCTATCCCCTCCACACCCCCTCCACCTATATTCTCCGGACCCTCTCCAACCTCCATACCCCCCCTCCCCCCTCACCCTCCCCCTCCTCTTCTCTATCCCCTCCACCTCTCCCCCTCCTCTTCTCTATCCCCTCCACCTCTCCCCCTCCTTTTCTCCACCCCCTCCAACTCTCCCCCTCCTCTTCTCTCCCCTGCCCTCTCCGTCCCTACCCCTTACTCATCCCCTCCTCTCTCTCCCCCTCCCTCCCCCTCTACTCTCTCTCTCTCTCTCGTCTCCTCACCCCTCCTCCCCTCTCCTCTCCCCTCCCCAACCCCTCTCTACCCCTCCCTCTACCAAACCCCTTCCCTACCTGTCTCCCCCTTTACCCTCCCCGCTCCCCTCCCCTCCCCCCAACTTGATCCCCCTCTCTCTCCCTCCCCCTCTCCTCCCCTCTCCTCCCTCTCCTCCCCTCAACCAGCTCTCCCCTCCCTCTCTGCCCTCTCCCATCCTCTCCCTCTCTCCTCACCTCTCTCCTCCCTCCCCCTCTTCATCACCCCCACTCTCCTCACTCCTCTCTCCCCCCCTCACACCCCCCATTCCCCTATTCTCCTCACCCCTCTCTCCTCACCCCTCTCCCTCTCCCCTCCCTCTCCCCCTTCCTCACCCCTTCTCGCTCACCTCTCCTCCCCTCCCCTCCCCTTCTATCATCACCCTCTCTCCCCCATTCCCTATTCTCACCCCTCTAATCCTACACCCCTCTCTCCCTCTCTCCCTCCTCCACCCCCTCCCCTCCTCCTCCCTCCCCCCCTCTCCTTCCACCCCCCTCACCCATCTCATCCCCCCCCCCTCTCCTTCCCCATCCTCACCCCTCTCTCCCCCTTCCCCATCCCCTCTCTTAACCCTTCCCCACCACTCGCATCACCTCCTCCACCTCTCCCACCCCCTATGCTACTCCCCTTCCCCCCCTTCCCCGCTCTCCTCCCCTGTCCCCATTCCCCTGCTCTCTACCTTCGCCCCCTCTCCTCCCCCCAATCTCTCTCCATCTCCACACCTTCCTCCTTCCCCTCTCTCTTCCCCCTCTCTCCTCCCCCCTTTCCTCCCCCTCTCCTCTCATCTCTCCTCACCCCCTCTCTCCCTCTCCATCTCCCCCCTCTCCTCACTTCTCCCCATCTCCTCCTCCATCCTCCCTCCCTCTCACCTCTTCCCCTCCTCCTTACTCCCTCCCCCTCCTCCTCCCTCCCCGCTCTCTCTGCACCTCCCCTCCCAGCTTTCCTCCCCCTACCCCACCCCCTTTCTCCCCTCCTCTCTCCCCTCCTCCTCTCTCCCCTCTACTCTCTTGCCCCTCCTCCCCTGACCCCTATCTCTCCCCTCTTCTCTCTCCTCCTCCTCTCTCCCCCCTCTCTCCCCTTTCCCCCTCCTCTCACTCTCCCCCTCTCCCCTCCCGTCTCCCCCCCCTACTCCTCCCCCCCCAGTGTCAGGCAGGTGGTTAGTGTGCGTGTGAAGCTGCAGACCCCCCCCCTCCCGCAACCTGCACGTGAGGGAACGGGACCCATTGGACTCCCCTCCATCCCCTCACCCACCCTGTCTCCCCCTACCCCCCCTCTCACCCCTACCCAATCCCCCCCCCCCCGTGTGTGTGTGGGGTGGTTAGTGTGTGTGTGAAGCCGCAGCACCCGCCCCCCCACCCCCTCCCCCACCGCGCGTTGGGGGGAACAGATCCAGTGGGTCTGCACTTGATCTAGTATTATTATAAAACTCTGATCTTGGATGTTTACTTATTTGTTTGTTTACTTGAGTCTTTTTCTTTGATTCACATCTCCTCGAAAAACCGACACGCTAATGGTGAAATGTATACATGTTCCGGTAGAGATTTACCTCATGACCTCGAAATGTCACTTCATCTGAAAATTTGATTCATTATTTTCTGAGTTTTTTAATTAAAATTGTTCACCAATCTGAGCATCATTTTAAAATCTAACGAGCTGAAGCGAGCTGATGACGTCACAATGGCTCTGCTCCTCGCGGCCAGCTGCGCAGAGTTTTCAACGCAAGTTGCTAGCCACTGTTTTCCACGAGCTGCGAGTTACGTGGCCCAGCCACCTCCCCCCCTCCCCATCCCAGGGCTCTTGATTAAAGCCGCTAAACACGAGCTCAAGTCGTGCTGCGCGTTCCGCTGGGCTCCTTGAAGTTCTACAACATGGCTGCGGCTGTCGTTATCGCAGCGCAGGCACGGGGAAGTGCGGTGGAAAAGTGACCCTTAAATTTCTATTTCTTGCAATACTCTGAATCACTTTATATTCACTCTATTTTCTATTTCTGTTCCTCAATATGCCTCTTTCCATCTTTCGATATATTTCTCCAAATAATCTTAAAAAATATATATATATTTCATTGACTTGTGTTTGATGAGTTTTCTTTTCATTTTGTTTCCCACAGCCTGTTGTTCCCAAAATTGGAACAGCGCTTGGGAGCTGAATAGAATTTCAATCAATCATGGACAATGTGTTTTTAAAAAGAACTCTGGCTGTTGTTTCAAAGAGTTTGGATTATTCAGACATTTTGGGTCTATTGGGGACACGAGCAGAGAAAGGGATTTCACAAACCCCAGTGGAATAATTTGTGGGAAAATTGCTACCAAGATCGTAGAGATAGTTCTAAGAAGCATAGCGAGAGTTAGTTAAAAGTAAATATAAGTACCGGAGGGGATGTGAGATAAACTGATCCCGCAAGTTTGGATTTAGATACAATCTCTACAGGTGTAAGTCAATAAAAATAAAACAAATAACAGAAAGGCACTTGAAAAGTAAGCAATAGGTGCCAAAATATATCATCTCCGATGGGAGGCACTAAATCGGCTTCACAGTAGCAGCTGCGAGTTGTGTTCTGTCTCAGAAATTAATTTCCATCGAACAGAGTTCTGAAGGCAGAGTTCAGTGTATCTGGGATATAATGTTTCTAATGCTGCCAGCTGGGAGGAAATTCTGAATGAGAGTTTGGTAATGAGATTCCAGTGAACTATTCCCTCCGCGCTGCTGCATGGAACTGTTCAGTAGTTCAGCACGATGCAAGCTAGGTTTTAGACCTCAGCTGCTTTTGTTTAGTTCATTGTCACAAATTGCTGGAGTGACTCAGCGGGACAGGCAGCATCTCTGGAAAGAAGGAATAGGTGATGTTTTGGGTCGAGACCCTTCTTCAGTCTGAAGACGGGTCTCGACCCGAAACATCACCCATTCTTTCTCACCAGAGATGCTGCCTGTCCCGTTGATTTACTCCAGCATGTTGTGTCTATCTTCGGTTCCTTCCTACAAAAGACTGATAGAAAGTCAGAATCGCTCTCTTGTTGATGATAGGACGACTCAGTTGCCGGATAACGGCTGGGAAGAAACGGTCTCAGAATCCGGAAGGTACAGAGGCTCCTCGACTTACGATGCTTCGACTTACGATGCTCCGACTTTACGCTGGTGCAAAAGCGATACACATTCAGTAGAAACCGTACTTCGAATTTTGATCTTTTCCCGGGCTAGCGATATGCGGTACGATACTCTCTCGTGGTGCTGGGCAACGGCAGCGAGCCGCAGGTCCCAGTCAGCCACGCCATCGCATCTGTTAACCGATACTCTGCAGTGTACTGTGTTGTCATCGTTTTTTGGATACAGTGTCTTGTGCTTTGTGTTTTAGCATCACATCATGCAAACACATTCAAAGGCTTTAACAAAGATTCTGCTGTTGATGACATAGTAAGTAACAAGATACTTGGGGGGGAAAAAGCTAGATCTCCCTGTTGTAAACACTCTACAAATCACTTCTAGATTTGTCAGCTCACAAGATGCATATCAAGATATTTCTGAAACAAATGAGGTGGCGCTGCGGTAGAGACCCGGGTTGGACCCTGACCACGGGTGCAGTCTGTACGGAGTTTGTACGTTCTCCCCGTGACCTGCGTGGGTTTTCTCCGGGTGCTCCGGTTTCCTTGCACACTCCAAAGACGTGCAGGTTAGTAGGTTAAGCAGCTTTGGTAAAACTGAAAATTATCCCCAGTGTGTATAGGATAGTGTTCATGTGCGGGGATTGCTGGTCGTGCGGGGATTGCTGGTCTGGTCGCAAAACTAAACGAAACGAAAAATGCTGGGAGCCCTGCAAGGTGAAATAGAAAACACATTGTCAGAAGACTGCTAATTGGAAAAGTAACAAATTAACAATATGGGCTGCAGCTGCTACAGACACCTTCAGTTGTCAGATCTGTAGGCCTGTTAATGGTCTTGCCCTATGGCTCCATCCTGCCAATTTTCACAGGAAGGGTGCAAATTCAGCCTCCTGAAGTCACAAAGGTGGGAAAACAGATGTTTCCTCTCCACACCCAATAAAGCCAGTGTCAAATTGAAACCTATTCTTATTCCACCTGGAAGAATTAACAAAACCTTAATAAGAATGTGAATATGGCAGAACATGTTTCCAATGGATTTTTTGGACTCTGACACTTTATCTGTTGAGGGGTTACACAAAAAGCTGGAGAAACTCAGCGGATGCAGCAGCATCTAAGGAGCAAAGGAGATAGGCGTCGCCTATCTCCTTTGCTCCTTAGATGCTGCTGCACCCGCTGAGTTTCTCCAGCTTTTTGTGTAACCCTTGATTCTCCAGCATCTGTAGTTCCTTCTTTAACACTTTATCTGTTGAGTTTGAGTTCGAGTTCAGTTTATTGTCACGTGTACCGAGGTACAGGGAAAAGCTTTTGTCACGTGCTAACCAGTCAGTGAAAGACAATACATGATTATAATGGTGTCATCCACGGTGTACAGATACAGGATAAAGGGGATAATGTGAATAACGTTTAATGCAACATTTTAAACAGGGAATTGAGAAGATAAATTCAATCCTGGTGTATTTTCTTTTCCATTTCCAAAGAGCAGACCGTTTGCACAGAGGAGATGAAAATTTAAAAAAAACTACCAATGCTGAAAATCTGAAATGAAACAGAAAAACCAGAAACACTCATGCACGTCAGGCAGCATCTGTGGAAGAACAAGCAAGCTTCCCCAGCAAATAATTATGCACTGCCCCATACAATGAGTGACTTAAGTTTGAATTAGAAATCTCTTTCCTTTTCCTCATTTACCTTGTTTTATCAGCCCTTGATACAGTTTGGTTATTGTTAACACTATTGAGGTCTTTTTATTTACTCACAAGATGCGTGATTTGTTGAATTTAGTTCCGTTGAGAGACACAGCGCGAACAGGCCCTTCGGCCCACCGAGTCCGTACCAACCAGTGATCTCCGCACATTAACACAATCCTACACACACTAGGGACAATTTTACATTTAAACCAAGCCAATTAAACTACAAACCTGTATGTCTTTGGAGTGCGGGGGCAAACCAGAGCTCCCGGAGAAAACCCACGCAGATCACAGGGAGAATGTACAAACTTGGTACAGGAAGCGCCCGTAGTCAGGATCGAACCCGGGTCTCTGGTGCTGTGAGGCAGTAACTCTACCGCTGCACCACCATGTTGCCCTGGAGCGTTTCCAGCATTTTCTGCATTTATTTTACACAAAAGCCATGGTCTATGTCTCCAACAAAAAAAAACAACAGAATTTTTGCTTTCTGCAATGGCTGTGCTCAGCTAGGTTTGGACAATGTTGATTAACAACAAAAAAATGACCTTTCAGTTTATCCATAACAATATATGAGGACAAAGCTGCCCTTTAATAGTGATGATGGTTTGCCATTTTGTAAGAGCACTGGACGGCATTCTTTAACTAGATTTGACAGATGGAGATTAAACTAGTCATTCCTCACTATACAATGTAATGTCACAATTTCATTGGTAGCGCGTAAGCTATTTCTTCCCCTGGAACTAACATAGACGTGTACACAGGTTTGATGTGAAATCTGTCAGCCTTTATTGGTTTTCTCTTTTCATTCGGTTTTCTTCATTAACATTTAGACATGCTCTCCAACGTTCCCTTGATGGTTCAATAGACAAAAGCACTGATTCAGACACACTAAGGATATTTCAGTTTTAATCAGTAGTTTGGACTTGGATAACTGAAGGTGGAGCAGTGGTTGCTTCAATGGACTTCAGTTAAGGGGGAAGAATTGATGGATCCTTGTCTTCTAGGGTGGCACATTGCCAAAGACCCGGGTTCGATCCGGACTACGGGAGCTGTCTGTACAGAGTTTGTATGTTCCCCCTGTGACTTGCATGGGTTTTCTCCGGGGTGCTCCAGTTTCCTTCCAGACTCCAAAGACGTACAGGTTTTGTAGGCTAATTGGCTGAGTAAAATTGTAACTTGTCTCTAGTGCGTGTAGAATAGTGTTAGTGTGTGGGAATCACAGGTCGGTGGGGACTCAGTGGGCCAAAGGGCCTGTTTCCCCACTGTATCTCTAAACTAAACTACCATTCTGAAGAAGGGTCTCGACCTGAAACGTCACCTATTCTTGAAGTCCATTGAAGCAACCATTACTCCACCCCCAGTAATCCGAGACCAAAGTACTGATTAAATCTGAAATAACCTTAGTCTGTCTGAATCGGTGCTTTTTATTTATTGAACCCACTGAGTTACTTCTGCTGTCTGAGCCGCTGTCTTACTCCTGTTGTTTGAGTGTATCTGAAACCAGCATCTGCAGATCCTTCCTGCATAAACTAAAACCTGTTTTACATTGTCTTCCTGGAGAGCAGCAAGATTAATATAATGATTCGTTTAACCTCTACTTACAAACAGATATTTACATAATAGACCGGCCGCTGGCTACGAGAGATCTTGCACCTGAGTGATTCACCTGACCATTTGCCGCTGCTATTCCCAAGTGAACATAGATCCCATTTCTGAAACATCTCTATACTCAGTTTACAAGGCCACAGTGTGGCATTGCCGGGTTACCATCTGTTGGGGCAATCAAGGCTAACGGTCAGACATTAAATAAACATTTTACCTCTAATTATAAAGATATTACCAATAGGTGGTAGTTACTTTCAGCCACTTGCCCTATTAGCAAGTGAATTGCAACTAATTGAAAGACTGAAAATATTTTTCTTTTCATGTTGACGACCTGCATATATACAAAGACGATAATGAGCCACCAGGTTCCACAGATGTACGGCAGTAAGTTGGAGGCAACCTTTTAGCCTCCAGATATAGCAATAAGCAAGTTTGCTATTCCGACTGTGTATGCCCAGGTCATCGGTCTCCAGCGGTGGTGGCTGTGTGGAATGAACTTCCAGCAGAGGTGGTGGAGGCAGGATCGATTTTAACATTTAAAAGTAAAGTGGATAGGTATATGGACGTGAAGGGAATGGAGGGGTATGGTCTGAGTGCAGGTAGATGGGACTAGGGGAAAACAAATGGTCGGCACGGACTGGAAGGGCCGAGAGGGCCTGTCTCCGTGCTGTAATTGTTATATGGTTATATGGTTAATGTAGAAGCGAAAAACACCCTCGGCCCAGGCTTACAGCCAGTGTGGAGAAGCAGGGCTAACTCCACGGCACCGGGCTGATGTCCCATCAGGGCTGTAGGTTAACCCGGCGAGACAGGCAGTGTTGAGCTGGATTTAGCACTGCTTCTCTGCGCTGGCTGTGGGCCTGGGAGCGCTGCTACCGTCTGACTCCCGACATCTCTGGCAGCCACCGGATGGGGCGGGGGGGGCACTTGGGATGGGACGGGGATGGTCCAGTGGTGGTTCGGCAGCGATTGTGGCACCGGACACCCAGGATCGATCCTAGCTGTAGTTGAGGTCTATGTCCATGCCGCGGCACGGCTGTGAGTTTTTATCCCTTGTGACCTTTGACAAATCCCATGATTCCTTGCATTTTTCGGAATACCGAACTCGCTTATTAATTGCATGATTCTGAACTGGTTGATCTTGTCCTATGGACCTGTTCTTCCATTAGGATTGCAGTGTTAGGTCTTTTCCAGTAAATTGCCATTTCAATACACCAAGACAGTAAGAGACAATACTTACCAACAAATTACCCATTAAACAGACCAGAAGACAATAGGGTTAGTGTGTGGCGGCACCCGGTGGTTAGGCCACTTGCTACACGAACCCTCGGCAGTGGGGGCTAGGGTCACGTGACTGGGCAATGGCGGGAAGGAGTTGTCACGGGGTATAGGGGTGTGCCTTAGTATATAACGAATCCTGGGTCATCCTTCTCTCTCTCGCTTCCTCTTCCTCTCTCTTGGCATGAGTGTACTGCAGCCTCAGCAGGAGCTCAGCTCGAGCCCACGAGGCAACAGCCTCGCAGCATCAACAATGACTTTTGTGTTGGAGGACTAAACGTGCATGTGTATCTAACCTACAATGCCCGAATAAAGAAACAATTTATTCACGAGGTTTGCTGCCTCTACAAGTGCATTCAAGTGTTGCAGCGGTAGACATCTGGGATCTCCGATTTTCTCCCACATTCCAAAGACGTACAGGTTTGTAGGTGAATTGGCTTGGTGTAAATGTAATTGTCACTAGTGTATGTAGGTCGGTGTGGACTAGGTGGGCCGAAGGGCCTGTTTCTGCACTATATCTCCAAACTAAACTAATGGAATTGATAAATCTTAATTACTGCAAAACAACAGCTTTGCTCTGCAAAATTTAAATAGTGGAGTTTAATCAGACATTACGTACTGTTTGAGATTTACAAACATTAAAATAATTAGTGAGGAAGATGTGGTGGCTTTTGAGAGGGTGCACAGGAGGTTTACCAGAATCCTGCCTATATTAGAGGGTTTCAGCTGCAGGGAGAGGATGGATAGACTGGGATTGCTTACTCAGGAATGTCAGTGGTTGAAGGAAGACTTGATAGAAGTATATAAAATGATGAGAGGCATAGAGAGGGTAGACAGTTCAAACCTTTTTCCCTGCGTGGAAATGTCCAATGCTAGAGGGCACAGCTATAAGGTGAGAGGGGGAAATATAATGGAGATGTGCGGGGCAAGTTTTTATACACAGAGGTTGTTGGGGGCCAGGAATGCATTGCCAAGGACGGTTGTGGAGGCAGATACGACAGTGGCATTTAAGAAGCTTTTAGATAGACAGATGGATTTGCAGAGAATTGAGGGATTCGGATCACTTGCAGGCAAATGAAATCAGTTCAGCTAAGCATCATATTCAGCACAAACATTGTGGGCTGAAGGGCCTCTTCCTGTGCTGTACTGTCCTATATCCCATGAGCAGTGACATCTTTCTGCTGACTTTCAAGGTAAGGCCAGAGTTGCCTCTTGTGATTCTTCATAGTTACCTCTCGTATAAATTTCCAAAAATAAACTTTACTCCGAATAAAAACTATATAAAGATCATATACAAAGCAAGAGCAGTGGAAAAAACTCTTTTGACATTCTCAGCGTCTATACATTCATTAGTGTCATATTCAGTAGTTTACGCAACTATCCTTAAACAGAGCATGCTTGCCACTCATGTGGCCCACCTGGGTAAAATATTTTCCCTTCTTTGAGGGGTGCCAGAGTTACCTATTCTGATTTTCCTTGTTGCAATTTCCAGGGGCCATCTTTAAACATTAGAGATACAGCGCAGAAACAGGCCCTTCGGCCCGCCGACTCCGGGCCGACCTGCGATCACTCCATTCATTTGCGCTATCCGACACATCAGGGGCAATTAACAATTTTCACCTAAGCCAATTAACCTCGAATCCTATACATCTTTGGAGAATGGGAGGAAACTGGAGCACCTGGAGAAAACACACACGGTCACAGAGAGAATACAGACATAGTCAGGATTGAACTCGGGTCTCTGGCACTCAGTCACGGAAATCGCTATCAAAACATGGCGGGGGGGAGACACAATTTATTGGCGGCCGCGCGTGTGCATGCGCACACACACACACACACACACACGCGAGGCTACGGCCGTGGGCCCTGTGGATGGTAACAGCGGGAGCTGATCCGGTTGGTGACCGACTCCGAACTCCAGCAACAGCAGCTTCGTCCGCGCCGAATCGTGCGGCTTGAATCAGCCCATTCGCGGGGCTTTTCATCGGCCAGCAAGGGCTTCAACATCGGGAGCCTCGATCGCCTCGATGCATCAGTTTGATTTTAAGCCTCGCCGGGCGCTGAAAGGCCCCGTGAACGGGCTGATTCAACCCTTAGAAAGGGCGTCTGATAAATGGGGAAGATTATCCCTCACCTCTCAAAGCATGGGGGGGGACATGCCCCCGTCCCCCTGTCCCCATTAGGATTTCCACCTATGCGCACGGTAAGGCAGCAACTCTACCGCTGTGCCACCGTTCATCTCCTGTGAGAATCTTATTGCAGAAGCCCAAACTCAGTAAAAGGGTATGATAATGGGAGGAGAAGGTGTGTCCAAAAAGATCAGCTTTTTTTTCCCCCCTGTTATTTGTGCAAATGATAAACATTTATTTTAATGTTGCCACACTCCGTAGCAGCAAGACACATTGTCTGTTCATTATATTTTACACAGCTGCTAGAAGCTTTGTTCCTTCAGAGGACACCCACTATCACTCAACTGGCAATAGCTGAAATAGGGAGGGAGAAGTAAGAGAAGGCAGTGGTGAAGCCAACATGACAAAAATCTACCATTCCCTTTTCGTTGTTAGCAAACATAAACAAAATGTCTAGGATACTCAGTTTGTGATGTTAAACTCAGCAAGTAGCTGCAGTGAGTATGTTGAGAAACCAGGTCTGATGTGTTTGCCGATTGCATTGGTAGTGAGCTCCAATCTAACGGTTTTCACATTAAATGGTGGGTATGTGGAACAAGCTGCCAGAGGAGGTAATTGAGGCAGGTACGATAACAACACTTATAATACATTTGGACAGCTCATGGATTCGGGGTGGGAGATTGCAACCTTCAAGTGGTCCACCCTGTTTCGACGAATGCAATCAACCTGGTGTGCACAAACAGAACAAGATGTCTTGCAAGGTTAGGCTGTGCACGCCATACTCGAGAAGAAGAAGAAGCTCATGGATTGGAAAAGTTTGAGAGGAATGTGGGCCAAATGCAGGCAGGCGTAACGAGCGTAGATGGGGCATCTTGCTCAGCATGGGCAAAGTTGGGCCGAGGTGCCTGATACCATTTGTATGTCTCTGTGACTTTATAAGCGTATAATAACCAACTGGCCATTGAAATATAATGGTTGCTGAAGCAGTTCATAAAATCATGTGAGGGATGGTACGGTGGTGCGACGGTAGAGTTCATGCCTTACAGCGCCAGAGGTCTGGGTTCGATCCCGACTATGGGTGCTTGTCTGTACGGAGTTTGTACCTAAGGCCTCCCCTTGACCTGCGTGGGTTTTCACCGAGATCTTCGGTTTCCTTCCACACTCCAAAGACGTACAGGTTTGTAGTTTAATTAGCTTGGTATAAATGTAAAATTGTCCCTAGTTTGTGTAGAGTAGTGTTAACGTGCGGGGATTGCTGGTCGGTGTGGATTCGGTGGGCCGAAGGGCCTGTTTCCGCGCTGTATCTCTAAGCTAAACTAAATTAAAGTTGGGATAAGTGAAGAGTTTTTGGACCTGGCCATGAAGGCCCGTTGTCATGGCAACGTTACAGGGGTCAGCTTGGTCTTCCATTGCTCCGTGCCTCCACAGGTCATGAAAGTTCCAATGGAATCCTTACGTGTCCTCAAAGCCCATTCTACAAGGTAAAACTCTAAAAAAGTAAGATTTTTTGAATATAGTTTCCTTCAGAGGAAAACTTAAGGTAAATTTAAAAATGTTGGAGATTTTTGCAAAAAAAACTGTAAAAAATAATGTCCTTAAAAAACCCCAAAACTTTGAAATCTTTTCCGTTCCAAGCATTTTCTCGCCTTCAATAGTAGTGCTTGCTTCTCCAAGGCATTCTTTATAACAAGGTGCTCTGGAGAGTGAGCAAGACTCATTCATATAAATGATGAAGATATAATAGACAGAGATGTTGGCCTGGGTGCTGCTGAATGGGAATGGAATAGAGATGTATAATTTAGTCTTATCTCACAGTGCTCGGTGCAGCTAACAAACAGTGTTATCGAATCCGCAGAGAAGGTTTCACGGACAGTTTATTGTCACATGTACCAATTAACGTAGAGTGAAATACGAATTACCATACAGCCATACTAAAACAAAAAGCAACAAGACACAAAACTACATAAAATTTAGCATAAACATCCACAATAGTGGATCCCACAATCCTCATTGTGATGGAAGATAATAAAGTCCAAACTTCTTCTCTTTTTCTAATTTCTTACATCGATGATTGAAGCTCCCACAGCCGGCAGTCGAAGCTCCGGCGTGGGGGCGATCGAAACTCCCACGTCGTGGTGATCGAACCTCGCGCGTCGGGGTGGTGGAAGCTCCTGCAGCTTGGAGTTCCCGAAAGTCGATCTCCGACCAGAGACTGCCAGTTCCACGATGTTAAAGTCCACAGGCTCCTAAGGTTGGAGCCAAAAGTCGACACCCGACCGGGGCCACGAGCTCCGTGATGGTAAGTCCTGCAGGCTCCCCGCAGTGGAGCTCCAGGTCGATCTCCAGCAAAGGCCGCAAACTCCTCGTCGTCAGGCCGCAGTGCGGGAGGAGATACGATACAGGAAAAAATTGCATCTCCGTCGAGATACGAGATTAGAAAAAGTCAACACAAAGACCACAGAAAGAAATGAAAGGTAACCGTTGCAATGGTAAAGTACGTGCAAGGCTCATAAAGGTACTAACAAATGCTATCTGTGCAAAATCCTATAAACCAACTGTGGTGTCAGAGGTGTCATGTGTCAGAGGTTATGGGGAGAAGGCAGGAGAATGGGGTTAGGAGGGAGAGATAGATCAGCCATGATTGAATGGGTACAATTGATGGGCCGAATGGCCTATTTCTACTCTCACTTATGATCTTATGACACAATGATCTAATGACGTTTAGTCAAGGTCAAGCTAGTAAAGTCAAATCAAAGATAGTCCCAGAGTTTCCAATGAGATAGGTCAGCCATGATTGAATGGCAGATTAGACTTGATGGGTCGAATGCCTAATTCTACTCCTATTCCTAATGACCATATGAACTAATATCCTCTCCAACAACCCTAGTATAGAAAACTTAATTTTATAGAAGATCACAGCACACTGGAACAGCAGTAAAGTTGCTGCCTTACAGCACCAGAGACCCCTGGTTCGATCCTGACTAAGGGTGCTGACCATAAGGAGATTGTACGTTCTCCCTCTGACCACGTGGGTTTTCTCCAGGTGCTCCAGTTTCCTCTCACATCCCAAAGACATGCATTTTTGAAGGTTGATGGGCTTCTGGAAGTCATAAATTGTCCTTGGTATGTCAGATAGTGCTCATGTATGAGGTGATCGCTGGTCGGCGCAGTCTCGGTGGGCCAAAGGGCCATGTTTCCACACTTTAAACTAAAGTAAAGTAATGATATTCATCAAGATGCTTTTTTTCCCTCATTATCCATTTCCTCAGTCAACATCTGTGGTGTAAAAGTCTCAAAACAAGAATGCTTTAAGCATACACTTTATACTTGGCACAAACATCACTTTTTTTTTGCATATCCTTGAAACATTTTGAGACATTTTTTCAATATTTTGTGAAGAGTTCTATATGTACTTCTGTATTTTGGCATCTTCTCTAACCAAGGAGTGAAACTATGTCTCAGCTCATGATGAGGGGAAGTCAGGCCAAGACCAAAGCCTTGTTATGGTTCTCTTGATTTATCTGTATTTGGGCTGCAATGTAATCTAGGGTAACCCTTTGTACACTAGTTTTCAGAATAATTTAGTGTTTGTTTGCTCAGGAAATGTGTGTGTGTGTGTATCTCACAGGAATTAGTTTATTTTAGTTTAGAGATAAAATGTGGAAGCAGGCCCTTTGGCACACCGAGTGGGCGGTAGAGAACAAAAAGTGGGAGCATGACTGGTTCCCTACCGCGCGAAGATAAGACTGTACTGAGAACCTTTGAAGCTGTGTTGGCGCCAGAAACATAGAAACATAGAAAATAGGTGCAGGAGGAGGCCATTCGGCCCTTCGAGCCAGCGCCGCCATTCATTGTGATCATGGCTGATCGTCCCCATTCAATAACCCGTCCTGCCTTCTTGACTCCACTAGCCGCTAGAGCTCTATCTAACTCTCCCTTAAATCCGTCCAGTGATTTGGCCTCCACTACCCTCTGTGGCAGAGAATTCCACAAATTCACAACCGTCTGGGTGAAAAAGTGTTTTCTCACCTCAGCCTTAAATCGCCTCCCCTTTATTCTAAGACTGTGGCCCCTGGTTCTGGACTCAGCCGACATTAGGAACATTTTACCTGCATCTAGCTTGTCCAGTCCTTTAATAATTTTATGTTTCTATAAGATCCCCCCTCATCCTTCTCAACTCCAGTGAATACAAGCCTAGTCTTTTCAATCTTTCCTCATATGACAGTCTCGCCATCACAGAGATCAATCTTGTGAACCTACGCTGCACTGCCTCAATCACAAGGATGTCCTTCCTCAAATTAGGAGGCCAAAACTGTACGCAGTGCTCCAGATGTGGTCTTATCAGAGCCCTATACAACTGCAGAAGAACCTCTTGACTCCTATACTGAAATCCTCTTGTAATGAAGGCCAACATTCCATTAGCTTTCTTCACTGCCTGCTGTACCTGCATGCCAACTTTCAGTAACCAGTGTACTGAAGAAGGGTTTCGGCCCGAAACATCGCCTATCTCCTTCGCTCCATAGATGCTGCTGCGCCCGCTGAGTTTCTCCAGCATTTTGTGTACCCTCGATTTTCCAGCATCTGCAGTTCCTTCTTTAACACTTTGTCTACTCTACTGTGAAATCTCCTCAAGGTATGCCTACTTTGAAGTACTCCTTCTCCCTCCGGAGACAGTTTCACAACTGTCATCAGGCTGAAGAAAGGTTTCGGCCCGAAACATCACCTATCTCCATCGCTCCCTCCCCCTTACCTAACCCCGTTGAGATAATAATCTGCCCCCTTGTTTTTGCTGCCAAAGTGGATAACCTCACATTTATCTATATTATACTGCATCTGCCACGCATCTGCCCACTCACTCAACCTGTCCAGGTCACCCTGGAACCTCCTAACATCCTCTTCACAGTTCACAATGCCAAACAGTTGCGGCCCCAACACCGAGCCTTGCGGCACTCCACTTGCCACTGCCTGCCATTCTGAAAAGGACCCGTTCACTCCTACTCTTTGCTTCCTGTCTGCCAACCAATATTCTATCCACGTCAACACCCTACCCCCAATACCATGTGCTCTAATTTTAGTCACCAGTCTCCCATGCGGGACCTTATCAAAGGTTTTCTGAAAGTCTAGATAACATCCACTGGCTCTCCTTCATCCATTTTACTTGTCACATCCTCAAAAAATTCCAGAAGATTAGTCAAGCATGATTTTACTTCGGAGTCACGTGAGTGACTACGTGAAGAAGCCCCGCCTGGCGCTGGAATGGCATTACGTCGACGCTGACGGCAGAAGCAAGAGCTGCAGAGCGCAGCTCCTCGCAGCGGCCGGAACGGAGCCGCAGGTAAGTGTAAGGAAAAATGGGGACGTTCTAAAAAAGACGTTACGCTGGTAAAACCAGCAAAAGAGAAAGTAAAAGTAAAAATCAGAGTCACGCTGGCGTACTGATTTAGCCAGATAAATGGAAAAGAAAATGGAGAAGTCTCAAAGGAAAATTTTGCGGGTAAAAAGATCGTCCCGGGGTGAAGCTAAAGATACGGGACAAGAGTTTAGTGCGGATCCGGTTCCGATACCGGTGGCCGCTGATTCACCCGTTAGTGAGACTATAATTTCTCCAGAAATACAAACCACGGAGGAAAATGTTCCTAAAAAATGTAAAAAGAAATCCGTGAGGCCCGTGATTTCTGATAATGACTCTGATAATGAAAGTCCTCCGGATAATAAAGCTATATGGCTAAAAATGGAACATATGGAGAAAGTGCTCCAAAATATAATGAGACAAGGGTCACAGTACCCAGAAGTTTCCCAAAATGACCCTGAGGGGCTTGAATATACAGAATATAGCTATGTGCCAAATTGGGAATTTGAAACTCCGGACCCAGGATTAAGGGCGGAGGAAGTCTCATTGGATATAATTCCAAGTGTATCAGGGCTGCAAAAAGACAGACCCTGCAAGTGGTGATGTGGATTATGAGTGCACACCACGAATAAAAAAGAGGAGGCCAGATGTGCCTGAGATGGCAAAAAGATTTTGCTATTCCTGAAGGAAGTGGTGAGGCTATGGAAGAAAACCTAGCTGCCAGTATTAATTATATGGTATCTCACCAACTTCAAGATTCTGTGATGATTGAAACAGCAGAATTATATAAAACACCGGAAAATTGCACCTCATTGAAGGTACCTACGGTTAATCCGTCTATAAGGACGCCTATGACTCCAGGCATGAGAGGACAAGAAATAAGATTTCAAAGAATCCTCAAATTGATTTCTGCTGCCATTACTGCTTTTGGAAGGCAAATAGAGGGGTTGGAGATGGATAAAATTCAAAAAGATACTTTGGGCTTATTATGCAATTCCTTCTATGAAATTAATTGTATGAGGAAAATTGCGATTCGGCCCATATTTCATCCAAGGTTTGCAGGTCTGTGTTGAGCAAGTGGTGTTCAAGCTCCTGGTTATCTATTTGGAGAAAACCTGCCTAAACAAATAAGAGAAATGGATGAAGAGGCTAAATCTATTAGCCACATGAGACCTTTCGTCTTTGGACAAAAAAGGTATTTTTCGTCAAGAAGGGGATTTGATTTTGGAAACGGAGGCAGGAGTATGATAAGAAAATATTATCATCCGACACAGCCTAATGTTCACCCGTATACGGGGAGAAGGAGACCACCACGTTCATATGGAGAGGTACAAAAAATTTATTCTATGATTAAAGAAACTGTGGACAAATCTCCAGTTGGAGGGAGATTACAAATGTTTTATGATGAATGGCTTGCCATCACATCTGATCGGTTTATTTTACAAACAGTTTCAGGAGCTACTATTACATTTAAAGAAGGTGTTAATTCTCCGGTACAAAATAAACCTGCTTATGGTTTCATGTTTTCTGCAATTGAAGAGGCAGAAATAAATGTGGAAATTGACAAATTGTTTAAAAAAGGTGTTATTGAAAAAACTGTTGAACATGAGCATCAATATGTGTCAAATATATTTCCAAGAAATAAAAAAGATGGTGGTTGCAGGATTATTCTGGACCTTACAAATCTTAATAAATTTGTCGAATATAAACATTTTAAAATGGAAACATTTAACACTGCAAGACATTTGATATCAGCAGGTTGTTATATGGCTACAATTGATTTAAAGGATGCGTACTATTCAGTACCAATACATCAGTTCTTTCGAAGGTATTTAAAATTTAATTGTCTGGGACAGCTGTGGCAATTCAAAGCTTTACCAAATGGGTTAAATTCAGCTCCCAGGCTCTTTACAAAGCTGTTGAAACCAGCTTTAGCACAATTAAGAGCACAAAAGCACATCATTATGGCTTATCTGGATGACATTTTAATCATCAATGATAATCAGGAATCAGCTGGAAAATCAGTTTCAGCAACTAAAACTTTATTTGAAAAGTTAGGTTTCTTGATTCATCCAATTAAGTCCCAGCTGCAGCCAGCACAGTCAATTAACTATTTGGGGTTTGTAATTAACTCAGTTACTATGTTAGTAACTTTGCCAACAGATAAGATTGATGATATTTTGGTGACCTGTAGGGGTCTCATTCACAAACCTTATCCCTCCATCCGAGAAGTAGCAAAGGTTATTGGTAAACTAGTAGCAGCATTTCCTGCAGTAGAATTTGGTCCATTACATTACCAAAACCTTCAAAGGGACAAAATAAGAGCTTCTAAAAAAGAGAGCAGGCCATTTTGATAGGCCTATGCAATTAACAAAAGAAGCTTTATTGGAATTACAATGGTGGATTGAAAATGTCCCACAAGCTGCTAAAAACATTCTGATACAACAGCCTGAAGTAGTTTTACAAACAGATGCTAGTGCTCTCGGATGGGGGGCAACAGATTCATTCACCAGCTGTGGGGGCAGATGGACTGTCCAAGAGGAAATGTTTCTCCAAACATATGGTATTAACTATTTAGAATTATTGGGTGCATTTTTATGGGTTGAAGGCATATTGTTCTACAAAAAAGAATCTGCATGTACTGATACAATTAGACAATAAAACAGCTGATGCATATATTAATCACATGTGTGGAGTCAGATCGGTATCATGTGATTGTTTGGTCAATCAGATATGGCAATGGTGTATTAACCACCAAATTTGGATTTCGGCAAATTACATCCCAGGTAAAGACAATGTGGTGGCAGACAATAGATCAAGGATGTTTAAAGATAACACAGAATGGATGTTGAACCCAGTAATTTTCAGTAAAATTGTGACTCAATATGGGTTACCAGACATTGATCTGTTTGCATCAAGACTAAATCATCAATTACCTAAATATGTGTCTTGGGAACCAGATCCAGATGCAGTAGCAGTAGATGCTTTTTCACTAAACTGGGGGAATATGTTCTTTTATGCTTTTCCGCCATTTGCTCTGGTTCAGCAATGTCTGAAGAAAATAGAACAAGATTCTGCCACAGGATTATTGTTAATTCCAAATTGGCCGACACAACCATGATTCCCATTGATGTTAAACATGATTAAAGAACCATATATGTCAATTCCTAGCAGCAGTGATTTATTGATAAAACCAGTAACCAAAGAAATTCATCCATTACATGCTTATATGAATTTGTTAATCTGCAGGTTTTGACCAGACCACTACAGGAGCTTGGATTGTCGGATAGAGCTATGGATATTATAGTCGCATCATGGCGAGATAGCACTCAGAGACAATATATGACACATATAAAGAAATGGGAAAAAAATTTGCAGACAGTCAAATATATCCTATCATACTGTGAACATTGCAAACATATTGGAGTTCCTTGCCGAGTTGCATTTTGAACAACACTTAAGTTACAGTGCCATTAATAGTGTACGTTGTGCCTTATCATCTTATTTAGGACAAATCTCTGACCAGAAATCAATTGGATCACATCCATTAATATCCAGATTTATGAAAGGAATCTTTAACAAAAATCCACCCAAACCAAGATATACAGAAATTTGGGATGTTAGCATTGTACTTACCTTACTTAGGCAATGGACTCCAATCGAAGGTTTGTCATTGGAAAGGTTAACATTTAAATTAGTAATGTTAATGGCATTGGTTTCAGCTCAAAGGGTGCAAACATTACAAATGTTACGTTTAGACTGTATGCATGTGACTGCAGATAACATTGTGTTCTATGTTTATGATCTGATCAAACAAAGCAGACCAGGGAGAACTGGGAGCAAAGGTAATGTTTCAAGCTTATCCATTGATCCAACGTTGTGTGTAGTTAAACATTTGAATCATTATGTAAAAGTTACCAAAACTCTTCGAGGAGATGAAAAAACATTAATGATTACGCATAAGAAACCACACACAAAAGCTTCAGTGCAAACAATTTCAAGGTGGTTAAAACAGGTGTTACTTTTAGCAGGAGTAGACACTGATGTGTTCAAATCTCACTCCACCAAGGCAGCAGCTACATCCGCGGCGAAGTTACAGGACGTACCACTCGAACATATTTTAGAAACCACAGGGTGGTGTAAAGAAGAAACTTTTTCAAAGTTCTACAATAAACCTGTTCACACAATGACAGGCTTTGGACACGCGGTGTTGGGTTCACTATAATCACCTGCTTTGTTTCACTATCGATTGATATTATCAATTATGTTATCACTTATATCTTTTATCACTTTGTAATGGTTCCCTCGGGTATAAAAGAGGGTTATTATATGTTCTTTTATCATTAAAAGATTTATGGAAAGAACTAAAACTAGTCTGGTTTTCTCATGTATGTGTTGACCTAGCCGGACTGTCGTATGGAAGAATTCTACGACATGAAAAACACAGAAGCTTCAAAATCTTCACGTAGTCACTCACGTGACTCGAAGTAAAATAGTAAGATTAAACGAGAACTTACCAGTTCAAAGTTTGATCTTTATTTTATGAGGAGTAACGATGAGGGATTACGTGCCCTCCACTCCACACCCTCATAAAATAAATGATCATCTGGTAGTTCTAAATCTATGATGAGCCTTACTATCTTACTCCGGCTATTGTGTTCTGTGTTTTTCATGCCGCTGCTTTGAAGTATGCCGTTCCAGCGCCAGGCGGGGCTTCATCACGTAACCCCTCATCGTTACTCCTCATAAAATAAAGATCAAACTTCGAACTGGTAAGTTCTCGTTTAATCTTACTATTTTCCTTTCATAAATCCATGCTGATTTGGACTAATCCTTTTACTGCTATCCAAATGCCCCATTATTACCTCTTTAATAATTGACTCCAGCATCTTTCCCACCACTGAAGTCAGGCTAACTGATCTGTAATTCCCCGTTTTCTTTCGAATCTATTGAACATTGGAAATTGATCACCAATGCGTCTACTATTTCTAGAGCCACCTCCCTGAGGACCCTGGAATGCAGTCCATCAGGCCCCGGGGATTTATCATCCTTCAGTCCCATTAGCCTACCCAATACTATTTCTCGCCTAATGAAAATTTATTTCAATTTCTCGACCCCCTCAGATCCTCTGTCCTCCAGTACTACAGGGAGATTGTTTGTGTCTTCCTTAGTGAAGACAGATCCGAAGGACCTGTTCAACTCTTCTGCCATTTCCTTGTTCCCCATAATAATTTCACCCGTGTCTGCCTTCAAGGGACCCACATTGATGGGATTTTTCGTCTGTCCATAATTTTGCTGGGCTATTTCTTTTATGAATCAGTCACTGTTGGGTCCACATAGAATGCAGGATCAGGCCATTCAGCCCACAATATCAGTGCACTGTGGGTCGAAGGGCCTGTTCTGTCTGCACTCATAGATCAAACCAGGAAAAGATAGATTTCGTTCCCTGATTGGTATTACTGAACCAAACAGTTGTTTATGATAATGTTGTTGTTTCATGGTTATGTTTACTGACTTTTCAGAGACGCTACCATGTTTTTTTTAGTTTAGTTTAGTTCAGAGATACAGCATGGAAACAAGCCCTTCGGCCCACCGAGTCCGCGCTGACCAGCGATCCCCATACATTAACACCCTCCAACACATTAGGCACAACTTACAATTATACCAATACCAATTAACCTAGAAACCTGTACGTCTTTGGAGTGTGGGAGGAAGTTGAAGTTCCCAGAGAAAGCCTACACAAGTCACGGGGAGAACGTACAAACTCTGTACAGACAGCAACTGTAGTCAGAATCGAACCCGGGTCTCTGGTCCTGTAAAAGGCGGCAACACAGCCCTAAATGGTGGCATGGTATGATAGAGAAATGGGCATGTTGACTGGAAGGCCAAGTCAGTGGATAATTTTAAGGCAGAGATAGATAGATTCTTGAGGTGTCATTCTCCCCTTATGGGGGGGAAGGCAGGAGAATGGGGTTAGGAGGGAGAGATAGATCAGCCATGATTGAATTGTGGAGCAGACTTGATGGGCCAAATGGCCAATCTCTACTTATGACCTTAGATCCTGAGAGCGAAACCGCCTGGAACTGTGGTCCTGACAGCGTCACCCAGAGCAGGCAGAAGATAGCTACAAAGTGCTGGTATAACCCAGTGGGTCAGGCAGCATCTCTGGAGAAAAAGGATGGGTGATACGTCGGGTCGGAACCCTTCCTCAGACCGGTCGAGGGTCAGGTTCTTTGCAAAGCATGGCCCAAGAAGAAGACCTTGATGGTGGAACAGGCAGATGGGGGGAACCAACGATCATAGTATCCGCTCTAATATCTTTGGTGGGGACTGACGAATGGGTGGAGCACTGCAATGTTTGAGAAGGTGGAAGAAGGCTGCAGCAGGGAGAGACTCCCAACCGCGGTGGAGTCCATGCCGTTGGGCCGGGCTCTGTCTTTGGCTCTGTCAAGGACCATGTGGTAGCTGTCTGTGCACCAGTCTCCCCACAATAAAATAAGTCACACAAACACATCCTCCTCGATGAACATACCACTTGCAAAACCCATTGCTCCAGGAGTGGCCTCTTCAACCATCTCAAGACCCACAGAAAGGACCCACCAGGAGAACAACATACTTGACTTGGGAGCGAATGTCGGTGATGATCCGGGGCTATCATTTTATTGATTATGTGTATAAATACCTAGAAACATAGACATAGAAACATAGAAAATAGGTGTATGAGTAGGCCATTTAGCCCTTCGAGCCAGCACCGCCATTCAATATGATCATGGCTGATCATCCAAAATCAGTACCCCATTCCTGCTTTCTCCCCATATCCCTTGCCCTGGCCTAAGAGCTATATCCTACTCTCTCTTTAAAACATCCAGCAAATTGGCTTCCACTCCCTTCTGTGGTAGAGAATTCCACAGATTCACAACTCTCTGGGTGAAAAAGTTTATCCTCATCTCAGTCCTAAATGGCCGAACCCTTATTCTTAATACTTGTTCCCCTTGCTCTTAAACTTGAATTTAAATTACCCTGCTCTGGAGATGGGATTAGATTTCAACTCTAGATCAATAGTCCACCAATTGTCCAAGACGGCTCGGTGGCGCAGCGGTACAGTTGCTGCCTTACAGCGCCAGAGACCCGGGTTCCATCCTGACTACGGGCGCTGTCTGTACGGAGTTTGTACGTTCTCCCTGTAACTGCATGGGTTTGCTCTGGGTGCTCTGGTTTCCTCCCAAATTCCAAAGATGTGCAGATTTATAGGTTACTCTGCTTCTATAAATTCCCCTTGGTGCGTTGGATGCGAAACTGGGTTAACATACAACCAGTGTACGAGTGTTTAAGAAGGAACTGCAGATGCTGGAAAAATCGTAGGTAGATAAAAATGCTGGAGAAACTCAGCGGGTGAGGCAGCATCTATGGAGTGAAGGAATAGGTGACTTTTCGGGTCGAGACCCTTCTTCGGACGGATCAGACTGATTCAGACTAGTGTGCGGCTGATCATTGGTCGGCAAGGACTCGATGGGCTGAAGTGTTTGTTTCCATGCTGTATCTCTAAACCAAACTAAACAGCTACTTTGCCATTAACTCAAGCACTAAATTACTGTACCCTTATTCCTAATAGCAAGGATATTTTAAAACAAAAAGCCGTAAACTGTATTAAACTATTTACCTGCTTTTGAAGCAATTTTCTTGCGCTGCACAGTATAAATATTCCCACAGACTGTAACTTGGAGGAAAGTAAAGAACAAACAATTCACAACACATTGTGTGTAACAAGTCCACCTGCCCCCGTCAGCATTAGACACTGAAGCCACCAGGGATTTTATTTATTGAAACCGAGGGAAGATTGTTAAGTGAATTACAAGTGAGAAGTATAATGGTAAACACAGAAGGAAAGAAAGAGTGTGACCAGGCTGGGATATAATGCTGCCTCTCAAGTATTGGCATGTGATTGATCTGCTAATAGTCTGCTTTCACAGGGAAGGTCATGCATCCGAAAAAGCTGCTTGCTGCATCCACCACAATTAGTATGCAGTCATTGACCCATTGTTGATCGACTACAGCTCAGTGTTCAACACCATCATCCCCTCCAAACGCGTTATCGAGCTCAGGGAACAGGGTCCTATGTGCATCCCTATGCTGCTTCCTCATCAATGGAACATAATCAGCATAAACCAGAACGACTCTTTCTCCTCAACAATGGCCAGCAGCTCAGGGGCACCTCAGCGGGTCAGGCAGCATCTCTGGGGAAAGGGAATAGGCGGTGTCTCGGGTCAAAACCCTTCTTCAGGCTGAGAGTCAGGGGAAGAGGGAAACTAGGGGTATTAAAATGGACAGAACAAAACGGAGCCGGCACCGATGACTCAGGAAAGGTGGAGCCCACAATGGTCCATTGTTGGCTGTGGACAAGGTGATAATGAAGGGATACAAACAGGGAAACTAGCAAGACGACCAGGGTGGGGGAGGGACGGAGAGAGTGGGAATGCAACGGTTACTTGCGATGTATATTGATTTCTCTGAGTCCTTTTCTCCAGAGATGCTGCCTGACCTGCGGAGTATTCGAGCATTGTGTGTCCATCTTCGGTGTAAACCAGCATCTGAAGTTTCTTCATATGCAGCACAGGAGCACTCAAGGCTGTGTGCTCAGCCCCCTGCTCTGCTCACTCTTTCCCCATGACTGCAAAGCCAGATACGGTTCCAATGCTATATTTAAATTTGCTGATGATGCCACTGTTATTGAGCGAATTACGGGTAATCTTGAGTTGAAGTATGGGAGAGAGATTGGTAATCTGATTGGTAATGGTGCCAATAGACAATAAACAATAGACAATAGACAATAGGTGCAGGAGTAAGCCATTCGACCCTTCGAGCCTGCACCGCCATTCAAAGTGATCATGGCTGATCATCCCCAATCTGTACCCAGTTCCTGCCTTCTCCCCATATCCCCTGACTCCGCTATTTTTTAAGAGCCTGATCTATCTCTTGAAAGCATCCAGAGAACCCACCCACTGAGGCCGAGAATTCCACAGACTCACCACTCTGTGAGAAAAAGTATTTCGTCATCTCCGTTCTAAATGGCTTACCCCTTATTCTTAAACTGTGGCCCCTAGTTCAGGACTCCCCCAACATCGGGAACATGTTTTCTGCCTCTAGCGTGTCCAAGCCCTTAACAATCTTATATGTTTCAATGAGATTCCCTCTCATCCTTCTAAACTCCAGGACGATAACGTTAGCTCACAATGGTGGCAATACCAAAGAGCTGTTAGATGAATTTAGAAGGCACGAACCTGTCTTGGTTGCTGGGATGGCGGTGGAGAGAGTCCACAACCTCAAGTTCCTAAGTGTGCATATCTCTGAAGATCTGTCCTGGGCCGACACATCAATGCCATCATTTGGCATGTTGACAACTACCCTCTTGAACTTTGTGTGCAGGAAGGAACTGCAGATGCTGGTTTAAGCCAAAGATAGACACATAAAGCTGGAGTAACTCAGCGGGACAGACAGCATCTCTGGAGAGAAGGAATGTGTGATGTTTCGGCTCGAGACCGTTCTTCAGACTTCTACAGGTGTGTGGTAGAGAGCATATTGACTGGTTGTATCACAGTCTGGTTTGGCAACTTGAACACCCTGGAACTAAGGAGAAGACAAAAAGTGGTGGACATTGCCTGGTCCATCACCTCTCCACCATCGAATTGATCTATAGGAGGCGCTGCCTCAAAGCGGCAGCCTGCATCATGAAAGGACACACTTTGGTGATGTCGTCATTTCACTCCAACCATTGGGAAGAAGGTGTAGGAACCTGAAAATTGTGACCTTCGGCAACTTCCCAATAACAATCAGACTCTTGAACTCTACAAAACGCTAACTAAACTATGAACTATGGACTGTCTTGGTTGCACTAAGGACTTTGGGCATTAATAACGTTTTAGGCCAAGATAAAGTGCAGTAAATTCTGATCAAAGATAGCCTGAGGGTTTTCAATGAGGTAGATAATAGCTAGGGACTGCTCTCTGGTTGTTGATAGGATGGAACAGTGCAGCTTGGATTATGTTGATACTTGTGACAAAAATTCTCATCTCCCCTTTGTATTCTGACCTGGGTTAATGCAAAATTGTCTACAAATTAGAAGGGCAAAATTGAATTCTCTTTGAAAGCAATTACAATCACCACTGATGTAGTGGCTATGTTGAAATGAACACGACTTATTCACTGTAAGCAGTGGACAATCAAGCAATGTTCCTGGCTGTAAGCCTGAAGACTCAATGGTCACTTGAGCACAGATTTATGACTGACACAACTCCTTATCATTTCTCATGGAGCAGCACAAGTCTGCCAACAAAGAGAGATTGTGTAAGTCACAGTTTGCTGTACAGGCATTTTCTAGAGACCAAAATCAGGTTAAAAATTGGAGATTGCACATTATTGCACAGGGGTTAATCCAGTTCATATGATACAGCAGTGCCAGCAATGTGGAAGTACAGTACTTCATCGGTTCGAAAGGACATTGGCATTTCCTGAAGTCGTCAAGGGTGCCAAGGAATTGTAAGCTCTTTCTGTCTTTAATGGAATTTGAACTGTGTAAGTGGTGGATGCTGTAAGTTATCTTGCCCGCATTTAACCTCCTGCCCTTCAAAATGAAGACTAGAAACTGTTTGTGTGCGAAATGGGGGAAAACCTGGAGCACCTGGAGAAAACCCACATGGAGAACGTAGAAACTCCGTGCAGATGGCACCCGTGATCAGGATCAACCACGGATCTTTGGTGCTGCAATGCAGCAGGTCTACTGCGATGCAAAATGTGTACACCTTTGCAAGGGAAGGTGCAATATGGGAAGTAGCATCCTACTTTGGTCTGCAAACATTGGCATTTCCTGCAAAAGCACAAACTGTCCTGGGCATCATTGCCTCAAAGTCCCTTTCCAAGTTGCTGTTGGAACGGCCAATGTTTTTGTACAGTGACCTCGTGACTTTCTGGCAGGTTTCCAAAATACCAAACACTTCATTGTGCATGCACCACACCAGATGTCTGTGTGCTGCCTTGTCAGAATCCTCATCAGAGTCCTCCTATAATGGAATACATGAGTGACCTCTGTACCGACTAAGGTTACCTGTAATTCCCTTTTCCCTGCCCTGATTGCCACTCCATGAAATCTCATCAACTGTAGATCCCTCCTCGAAGCTATCTTTCCAAATTATCTGCATTGTCGGTATCTAAGTTAGCAGCGTGAAATCAAATGGTGATGTTACTTGCATCGCCACTGTGTTCCCTTTCATCAGCCGTGCTGCCTAATAAGCTCTGCGGTTCTTGTGTGTCAGAAATGTGAAGACTGCAAGCTTATGAAGGTTGTGACGCAGAGTCCGGCAGGCAGTAAGAGCTCCGTGTGATGTGTTTTGGGTGAAGTGACTGTTGCGGTCAAATAACGTGCAGCATCAGCAAGCTACGAAATTAGGACGTGAAGCTTCGAGCTGCACTATGTGTGAATATGAGATGTAACAAATACATAAACTCTCATTCCCCAGATATGGTCGGAGATTATGAGAGGCATAGATAGGAGTTTATGAGAGGCATAGACAGTCGGAACCCTTCTCCCCAGGGTGGAAATGCCCAACACTAGAGGGCACAGCTATAAGGTGAGAGGTGGCAAATACAATGGATATCAATGTTACAAAATTTTGAGATTTAAAAAATCAAGTCTGCAATTTATCCCATCAGATAAAGCAAAAAAGAAGTTAAATTTGACACCTTATTCACTTTCATATCTTCAGTATTAAAAAAGTTATGGCCATTTTCATACTCGGAAATTAGCATCTTGTTCCCTATTGCTTTTCCATTGACTTAACTCAAAAGCTGTGATCGAGGACAGTCAAAAGCCCATAACTTTCTTAAAAATTAAGAGAACTGAATGAAATGTTCAGTTATTATAGATTGAAGCATTCTGAAACAAATATGAAACAATCTTACTTGGATGACCTGAAATTAAAGCATATAATTAGTTACCTAATTGTAGCTAATTACAAAAGTCAATTACTAGATCTAAACATTTATCAATTTCTTAAGAAAATGTTAACATTTTTAAATAGCCTAAGTGTCCAAATATCATTCACACAAGAATTCACAATATAACATCTATATTACTAAATGCATGATCTTGACCGCTTTTGGCCCACTGTGCTGCGATTTCCGAGAGAACACCGCCACCTACGGCCATATTCTTTGGCCACCTCGCTCAGAGCCCCCTCCACCTTGCGAGACCAGAGGACTTTTCCAATCGATGAAAAAGGAGAGAGATATTAATGTTTAAAAAAAATTCCCCATTCTCTCTGTTCTCTCTGCTGCCCCCACTGGCGGCAGGGGGGAGGGTGGAGGGACTATAAAACCCGGAAGAGTTGTGCCTCACTCAGTTTCTGCCAGACCCAGGAAGCGAGAGGGTCACAGCTCTCTGAGCTGTGAATAACACTGAAGGGACGTCTACTCCGTGGTGAGTCCCCTTGATGTGGCTGCTGCCAAATTGTTTACCTTTTTTTTAAAGTTTGTGTCACAAAATGGATTTTGGTTGTCAGGTGGCTGTGGCCCAATTGTTTGCCTCGCCTTTTTAAAAAGTTTGCGTTCACAAAATGGATTTTGGTGGTCAGGTGGCTGCGGCCAAATTGTTTGCCTTGGCTTGGCTTTTAAAATCGTTGCAACAGTTTGCTTCCAGCCCAAGAATCCATTCGGCCCACAATGTCTAAACCAGTACCTTTGGCCCGCAACACCATACTAGTGCAACAGGTAGCCCCCCCCCCTCCCCTCCCGCTGGCGAGCAATATTGGAATTGGTGGAATATTGCATTGGTGACCAGCCCTTCCGTGTTTCATTTTTGCATATTTGCACATACATACTGTAGATACATAGATACATAGACAATAGGTGCAGGAGTAGACCATTCGGCCCTTTGAGCCCGCACCGCCATTCACTGTGATCATGGATGATCATCCACAATCAATACCCCGTTCCTGCCTTTCCCCCACATACCTTGATTCCGCTAGCCCTAATGGCTCTATCTAACTCTCTTTCGAATGCATCCAATGAATCGGCCTCCACTGCCTCATGAGGCAGAGAATTCCACAAATTCACAACTTTCTGTGTGCAAAAGTTTTTCCTCATCTCAGTTCTAAACGGCCTACCCCTTATTCTTGAACTGTGGCCCCTGTTTCTGGATTCTCCCAACATCGGGAATACATCTCCTGAATCTAGCGTGTCCAATCCCTAAATCATTTTATATGTTTCTGTTAGGTGTGGTCTCAACAGGGCTCTGTACAACTGCAGAAGGACCTCTTTGCTCGTATACTCAACTCCTCTTGTTATGAAGGCCAACATGCCATTCATTTTCTTAACTGCCTGTTGTACCTGCATGCTTACTTTCAGTGACTGATGAACAAAGACACCCAGATCTCGATGTACTTCCCCTTTTCCTAAACTGACACCATTCAGATAATAATTTGCCTTCCCATTCTTGCTTCCAAGGTGGATAACGTCACAATTATCCACATTAAACTGCATCTGGCATACATCTGCCCACTCACACAACCTGTCCAAGTCACTCTGCATCCTCATGGCATCCTCTTCACAGTTCACACTGCCACCCAGCTTTGTGTCATTTGCAAATTTGCTAATGTTACTTTTAATTCCTTCATCTAAATCATTAATGTATATTGTAAATGGCTGTGATCCCAGCATCGAGCCTTGTGGCACCCCACTAGTCACTGTCTGCCATTTTGAAAGGGACCCGTTATTCCCTGCTCTTTGTTTCCTGTCTGCCAACCAACTTTCTATCCATGTCAATACCCTACCCCAATACCATGTGCTTTCATTTTGCCCACTAATCTCCTGTGTCAAAGGCTTTCTTATCGAAGGCTTTCTGAAAGTCCAGGTACACTACATCCACTGGCTCTCGCTTGTCCATTTTACTTGGTACAGTCTCAGAAATTTCCAGAAGATTTGCGAAGCATGATTTCCCCTTTGTAAATCCATGCTGACTTGGACCGATCCTGTTACTACTGTCCAAATGCGCCGCTATTACATCTTTAAGAATCGACTCCAGCATCTTCCCCATCACCGATGTCAGGCTAACTGGTCTATAATTCCCTCTCCCTCCTCCGATAATTCTCTCTCCCTCCTTTCTTGAATAGTGGGATAACATTAGCTACTGATCCAGAAACGATAGAACATTGGAAAATGATCACCAATGTGTCCACTGTTTTTAGGGCCACGTCCTTGAGTACCTTGGGATTCAGACCATCAGGCCCTGGGGATTTATCAGTCTTCAGTCCCATCAGTCTACTCAACACCATTTCCTGACTAATGTGAATTTCCTTCAGTTCCTCTGTCACCCTAGGTCCTCTGGGCACTAGTACGTCTGGGAGATTGTTTATGTCCTCCTTAGTGAAGACAGAACCAAAGTATGTGTTCAACTCATCTGCCATTTCCTTGTTCCCCATAATAAATTCACTTGTTTCTGTCTTCAGGGGACCCACATTTGTCTTAACTAATTGTGTTAACTCCCCGGGTGCCGCCATGCTTTAGCACCATTTCCAAAGTCCGGTCGGCCCGTGCGCTCGATCTACTGAAGCAGCTCCTGATCCAGGTGAGCCCCAAGCTCCTGCAGCGCCTTCCTCCTCTTCGACCGGATCGGCCCACGAACCAACATCCTCTCATCTCCTCTCTTCGCCTGGCCACCTTTGTGGCCCAGGGGGCGCCTCCTGCATCCGACCTTGAAGGAGATGGAGGCATCGCCCCGGTTCACCCTCCTACCGGCCCTTGCCCCTTGCGGCCATCTCTCCGGTGGTTCCCTCATCACCGGTTCTCCGGACTCCGGGGGATGAGCAGAGTCCGGGCTTGGCAGCTTCCCTCAACAGACCGCCGTCCGTTGAACCTTTGGGTCCTCCGGGCGGCATCCCGGTTCCATGGCGCAGCACCTCGGGAAGCCTTTGTGGTTTTCATTGTCTTGAAGAAGCTTTTAGATAGGCACATGGATTCCCAGGGAATGGAGCAATATGGAGCAATGCTAAGATCAGTTCAGCTGGGCATCATGTTCAGCACAAACACTGTGGGCCGAAGATCCCGTTCCTGTGTTGTGCTGCTCATTGTTTGTTCTATATCAGTGATGGAAGTGCAAGACTTTAGGTAGAGTGTGATATTTGAAAATCACTCCGTGACTTGGCTACTCAAGTGAGATCACTGAACCTCTTGCGACACACCCAGGATGCCAGGCTTTGAATGCCAGCATTGACTTCAAGGACATTTGTTTCGCCTCTCTCCCTAGCCTGGGTTTAGTTTAGTTTAGTATCTTGTCATGCGTACTGAGGTACGGTGAAACAGTTTGGTCGCCTGCTAACCAGTCGGTGGAGAGATAATCTATCTATCTATCTATATATCTATATATATCTATATATATATATTATTAAAAGTCTGATCTTGACCGCTTTTGGCTCGCTGTGCTGTGATTTCCGAGAGAACGCTGCCATCTACGGCCGTCATTTTTGGCTACCTCGCTCAGAGCCGCCCTCCACCTTCCGGGACCGGAGGATTTTTCCCATCAATAAAAAATCAGAGAGATATTAATGTTTTTTTAATTTTTTGCCATTCTCTCTGCTGCCCCTGCTGGTGGGAGTAGGGGGAGGGACTATACAACCCGGAAGTGGTGTGCCTCACTCAGTCTCTGCAACATGGAGGAAACGAGAGGGTCATGTCTCTCTGAATAACACAGGACACATCTAGTGGGGGGGTTGGGGTGAAGTGGAAATGCACTGCAAATGGCTGTTTGGGGTGGGGTGTTTGGGGTGAAGTGGAAATGCACTGCAAATGGCTGTTTGGGCAAGGCGGGGGGGGGGGGGGAGGGGGGTTGGGGGGGTGGAAATGCAATGCAAATGGCTGTTTGGGGGGGTTTTAGGTTGAAGTGAAAATGCATTGCAAATGGCTGTTTGGGGGGGTTTTGGGTTGAAGTGAAAATGCACTGCAAATGGCTGTTTGGGGGGTTCTGGGTTGAATTGGAAATGCACTGCAAATGGCTGTTTGCCTAAACTTGACAACTTCCTGTTTGCACTATATTGATTTTAAATAAAACTCTACCACTTACGCTACCATTTTTGGCCATGTTAATCAGTCTCCCTCCGCTCATCGGGTGCAGAGGGTTCTTCCCATCAATGAATAATAAAAGTGTTTAGTGTTTAAAAAATGTTGAGAATCTCACTCCTGTGAATCACGCCATGAAGGCCACACCTTTTCCGGTGGGAGGGGGAGCAATTATAAAACCCGGAAGTGTGGGTGTAGCTCAGTCTCTGCATGATGGGGGAGGGAGAGGTCACGACTCTATCTGAGCTGTGAATCAATTATCACACTGAATGTCTACTGAACTGTGAGTGTGGTGTTTTGGGTGGTCTTATGGTGGTTTTATCCTGCTTGAAATGGTATGAAAATGCATTTGAATGTGGTGGCCTTGCACCCTGCAAGAAATGGTATAAAACTGCATTTGAATGTGTTGTTGTTGCACCCTGCATGAAATGGTAGGAAACTGAACCTGAATTTGGTGACCTTGCACCCTGCTTGAAGTGGTATGAAACTGCACTTGAATTTGGTGGCCTTGCACCCTGCTCGAAGAGGTAAGAAACTGCACTTTAATTTAGTGGCCTTACACCCTGCTTGAAATGGTAGGAAAATGGATTTGAATTTGGTGGCCTTGCAACCTGCTTCAAATGGAATTTCAAGGAATAGCCATGAGTCAACTGCCAGCCCACCAGCCGTGAGTGAGCTGCCAGCACATCATGCTTGAGGGAATGAGCTGCCACCCCAAGAACCCATTTGGCCCACAATGTCCATACTAGCCCTCTGGAGACCAGTAGTCCCTGCAGCCAACAACTCCCATACCAGCTCCAGAAAGCACCCCCCCCCCCCCCCCACCGGCCACCAATATTGGAATTGGTGGAGAGGTGGAATATTGCGTCGGGGGACCAGCCCTCATGTGTGAACATGGGACCCAACGGCTCCCACTTAGTCTAGTACATAACTAAAACTCTGATCTTGTTAACTCAGATCTTGCTATTTGTGCAAAAACGGTACGCGAAAACGCCATGATTTTTCGCCAGCTTACTCGCCATTTTCACGAGCTGCAAGAGCATCCCCATCGCACCGTCAGCTCCAGACTCTTCCCCTCTGGTCCCCCTCCCTGACTCCTGCCCCTTCCTCCCCGTGATTCTTTTCCTCTCCCCCACAACCCCCGTCTTTTCCCCGAGCTCCCCTGCCCCCACACACCCCTCTACCAATCCCCCCCCCCCACACAACCCCTCCCCCTGCTCCACACCCACTCCTCTCTGGCTCCACAACGCTCACTATAACCTCCCCTTCCCTAATCCCCAACACACGCCCCTTCCCCACACACAACACTCACCCCAAAAACCTCCACCCAAACACACCTCCCCTCTCCCCATCCCACATTTTCCCTCTCTCCACACCCTGCCCACGCACACCCACTTCCCGCACAACCACCCACAAACCATCTTGCCCCCACAACCCCCGCCCACACACTCCCCTCCCCACAATCCCCCCGCCCCCCCCCACAATCCCCCCCATCCACATACACCTCCCCCTGCACACACAACCCCCCTCAGCTCCACAACTCTCGCTGCCCCCTTGCTCCCTCCCCTCCCCTCCCCTCCCACTCAGACCCCCCGCCCCTCCACACCCCCCGTCCACACACACTCCTCCCCCACACACACCCTCTCCCCATGCCACATCCTCCCTTCCCCGCACACCCCGCCAAAGCACACATCCTCCCCCCACACACCCCCTCTCCACAACCCCCCCTTTCCCTCACAATTACCCACCCCCACTCATAGATGGAACATCATGCATGCGTTTGGACCTCCTGGCAGTCTACCTGAATCACATTCAATTAATAAGAAGCTTTCAGTCTCCAAGACAAAGATCCTTCCTTGTCTACTTCAGTTGTACAGGGTCTTGGTGAGACCACACCTGGAGTATTGCGTGCAGTTTTGGTCTCCAAATCTGAGGAAGGACATTATTGCCATAGAGGGAGTGCAGAGAAGGTTCACCAGACTGATTCCTGGGATGTCAGGACTGTCTTATGAAGAAAGACTGGATAGACTCGGTTTATACTCTCTGGAATTTAGGAGATTAAGAGGGGATCTTATAGAAACTTACAAAATTCTTAAGGGGTTGGACAGGCTAGATGCAGGAAGATTGTTCCCGATGTTGGGGAAGTCCAGGACAAGGGGTCACAGCTTAAGGATAAGGGGGAAATCCTTTAAGACCGAGATGAGAAAGACTTTCTTCACACAGAGAGTGGTGAGTCTCTGGAACTCTCTGCCACAGAGGGTAGTTGAGGCCAGTTCATTGGCTATATTTAAGAGTGAGTTGGATGTGGCCCTTGTGGCTAAGGGGATCAGAGGGTATGGAGAGAAGGCAGGTACGGGGATACTGAGTTGGATGATCAGCCATGATCATATTGAATGGCGGTGCAGGCTCGAAGGGCTGAATGGCCTACTCCTGCACCTAATTTCTATGTTTCTATGTTTCTATGTTTCCTGATGTACTCCTTTCTCTTGAGTGCATTTAGTTATACATTCAGTAATCTTTTGACATTATTTATGTGGAGGTCTTTTACATTTCTAAAACTAAAGGTGCTCTTTATTAAGGCAACAATTTTTTTTTGCTGGAAATGTTCTGTCCCATATTCTTCTTATTTAACAAGGGTCTGAAGAAGGGTCTCGACCCGAAACGTCACCAATCCATATTCTCCAGAGATGCTGCCTGATCTGCCGAGTTACTCCAGTCCTTTTGTGTATTAACCAGAATCTGCAGTTCTTTGTTTCTCTATTCTTCTGAGATCCCCCACCCCACACCCCGATCCGGGAGGACGATCGCCTCGATGCGGAGGGCCCGACTGTGGGCTACGGGAGCCAAGATTGTCCTGTCAACGGAAGGCTCGAGGCCCCCGACTGTGGGAGGACAAAGAAGGGAAGAGATTGAACTTTTTTTTCGCCTTCCATCACAGTGAGGTATGTGGAGGAGTCACTGTGATGGATATTTATGTTAAAATATATTTTGTTTGTTCCGTTGCTTTTTATTGGTATGACTGTAAGGCAAATCAAATTCCTCGAATGTTGCAACACAACTTGGCTGATAAAGTATGATTATAATTATGATTATGATTCCTTAATAATAAGAAAAAGTGTTGTAATGGTGGAGCTGCTGCCTTACAACGCCAGTGACCTAGGTTCCATCCTGACTAGGGTTGTTGTTTGTATGGAGTTTGTACAGTGGCTTGCAAAAGTTTTCATACCTCTTGAACTTTTCCATATTTTGTCACATTACAACCATAAACGTAAATGTATTTTATTGGGATTTTATGTGATAGACCAACACAAAGTGGTGCATAATTGTGAAGTGGAAGGAAAATGATACATTGTTTCCAAATTTTATTACAAAAAATTGAATAATAAAAAAATTGATAATAACAAACTGAAAAGTGTGGCGTGCAAAAGTATTCAGCCCCCCTGAGTCAATACTTTGTTGAACCACCTTTCGCTGCAATTACAGCTGCTAGTCTTTTGGGGTATGTCTCTACCAGCTTTGCACATCTATTTGTGCCCATTCTTCTTTGCAAAATAGCTCAAGCACAGATTGGATGGAGAGCGTCTGTGAACAGCAATTTTCAAGTCTTGCCAGAGATTCTCAATTGGATTTAGATCTGGACTTTGACTGGGCCATTCTAACACATGAATATGCTTTGATCTAAACCATTCCATTGTAGCTCTGGCTGTATGTTTAGGGTCGTTGTCCTGCTGGAAGGTGAACCTCCGCCTCAGTCTCAAGTCTTTTGCAGACTCTAACAGGTTTTCTTCCAAGATTGCCCTGTATTTGGCTCCATCCATCTTCCCATCAACTCTGACCAGCTTCCCTGACCCTGCTGAAGAAAAGCATCCCCACAGCATAATGCTGCCACCACCATGTTTCACAGTGGGGATGGTGTGTTCAGGGTGATGTGCAGTGTTAGTTTTCCACCACACATAGTGTTTTGCATTTAGGCCAAAAACTTCCATTTTGATCTCATCAGACCAGAACACCTTCCTCCACATGTTTGCTGTGTCCCCCACATGGCTTGTGGTAAACTGCAAACGGGACTTCTTATGGCTTTGTTTCAACACTGGCTTTCTTCTTGCCACTCTTCCATAAAGGCCTGATTTGTGGAGTGCACGATTAATAGTTGTCCTGTGGACAGATTCTCCCACCTAAGCTGTGGATCTCTGCAGCTCCTCCAGAGTTACCATGGGCCTCTTAGCTGCTTCTCTGATCAATGCTCTCCTTGCCCGGCCTGTCAGTTTAGGTGGACGACCATATCTTGGTAGGGTTTCAGTTTTGCCATACTCTTTCCATTTTCGGATGATGGATTGAACAGTGCTCCGTGAGATGTTCAAATCTTGGGATATTTTTTTTATAACCTAACCCTGCTTTAAACCTCTCCACAACGTTATCCCTGACCTGTCTGGTGTGTTCCTTGGGCTTCATGATGCTGTTTGTTCACTAATGTTCTCTAACAAACCTCTGAGGCCTTCACAGAACAGCTGTATTTATACTGAGATTAGATTACACACAAGTGGACTATTTACTAATTAGGTGACTTCTGAAGGCAATTGGTTGCACTGGATTTTATTTAGGGGTATCAGAGTAAAGGGGGCTGAATACCTTTGCACGCCACACTTTTCAGATTTTTATTTGTAAAAAACTTTGAAAAACTATGTATCATTTTCCTTCCACTTCACAATTATGCACCACTTTGTGTTGGTCTATCACATAAAATCCCAATAAAATACATTTACGTTTGTGGTTGTAACGTGACAAAATGTGGAAAAGTTCAAGGGGTATGAAAACTTTTGCAAGCCACTGTATGTTCTCCATGTAACTGGGTGATTTGGTTTCCACCCACACTCCAAAGACGTACAGGTTTGTAGGTTAATTGTTTTCGGTAAATTTGTAACATGTCCCTAGCGTGTAGGATAATGTTAGTGTACGATGTAATCGCTGGTTGGAGCGGACTCAGTGGGCTGAAGGGCTTGTTTCTGCACTCTATCGCTGAAGTCTAAAGATATAATTCCAGAATTTAAGATTCCAGAAAACTGAATATTGTATTACAGATCCAATCATTTGTGAATATATTTGATTACAGGCTTCTTTGGTTCTATCCAAAGCTTGATCGTTGTGTTAAACCATGAAGTCTTGAACTGTTATGAGACTGGCAATTGATTTATTTATTTTAAATGGACTGATTAAAATATCGATGAACTTTCATATTAGGTCTAACAGAGATTAATCACTATCCAAGAAGTTCGATACTTAGTCACTCTAACAATATTGTTGTACAAGTAAAGATATTGGTAAGCGTCACACAAAATGCGTTTACTAATTACTGCTGGATCATATTTCAGTCTGTGAACTAAAGCCTGCATAAAGGAAGGTTACAGCACCGCCCATAGATAAGTTATGATAAGATGGAGACAGTTTTCAGGATTGAACTACAATCCCGAGAACAAATGCAATAAATATTCTTCAAAAAATGTCATCAATGCCTCAAGAAGATTTCAGAGGTTTCTGCACCAATTGTATTTAGCATTTGTCATAAATATGGATTCAACTTTTTTTCAATGAGATTATAATTTTCAATCTCAGTTTTTCGTTTGATATGTAAACAATTTCTTTCAGTTGAGTGCTTTAGCCAATTTGTGCACCAGATACAGGACGGGAACAAGGGAAACTGTATTTCAAGGGAAGGCAAGTCACAGACAGGAGTTTTTTTAATACTTTCACATAATACAGCATTAGAGCTACACGGTGGCGGAGAGATAGAATTGCTGCCTGGCAGCGCCAGAGACCCGGGTTCGTTCCTGACTACGGGTGCTGAATGCAGAGACCCTAAAGGGCCTGTTTCCATGCTGTATCTTTAAACTAAACTAAACTAACAACTAAGCATACAAGGGAGCTGTAAAATAACCTACTGTCTCCGCTTCCTTTCTTTATCCCCCCCCCCCCCACCCCCATCAGTTTGAAGAAGGGTCTCGACCCGAAACGTTGAACATTCCTTTGCTCCATAGATGCTGCCTGACCCGCTGAGTTTCTCCAGCATTTTGTCTACCTTCAATTTTTCCAGCATCTGCAGTTCCTTCTTAAACATGTAGCCTTGATTATGCTATTCTAATGGCTGACAGAAATTCATTTAGAAGCCAATTTCACAAAGACAATTAAACAATTGACAAGGGAAGTCAATCATACCTTCCAAAGGATATACCTTTAGAAATGAGATGAGGAGGAATTTCTTTAGCCAATGGGTGGTGAATCTGTGGGATTCATTGCCACAGATGGCTGCAGAGGTCAGGTCAATGGGTATTTTAGAAGCGGAGATTGACAGCTGCTTGATTAGTAACGGTGTCAAAACTTGTGGGGAGAAAGTAGGAGAATGGGATTGAGAGGGAAAGAGGGATCAGCCATGAATGAATGGTGGAGTACTCGATGGGCCGAACGGCCTAATTCTGCTCCTATGACGTATGAACTTATGAAATGATTCTGTACACTAGTTAAAGAAAGTCACCTCACTGCTCACACACACACACACACACACACATATATATATACACACATACACACAACAACACCCTGAACTATTTAGCAGGTCTGACCTAGACCAGCTTAGAAATGAATGAATCAATTGTTCATTGAGGGCGATGGAGTTAAGGAATCAAGCAGAGTCTTCAATGTAATTCCCAACCTGTAGCATTTGCTTGTTGACCTTGGCAGGGGCAGTGGTGGGGTTCCACACATTTAAGGTTGTTCAACCCTTGCTCAAAAATGTGCAACATCTTTACTGCCTCCTAGGAACCTCGCCCGAGAACGTTCAAGGCGATGAATGAGGATCAAGATTGAGAACGTGCATCAGGAGCATCAGGAAGCCCTTCGTAAGCAGCAGAAAGAGTTGTCCATCTCATAAACCAGACCCTGATCCACTCTGTCAGCCTCCTGGGGTTGAGAGGGAAGGATAGATCAGCCATGATTGAATATCGGAGTGGGCTTGATGGGCCCATAGGCCTGATTCTGCTCCTATGATTTATGAAGATATGAACCTCCTGCCCCATCTGCAGAAGAGTACGTGGTTCCCACATTGATCTTGGCAGCCAACTCAGAACTCACAGAACTTTGATTCCAAAACTGGAATCAAAAATAATCTTCAATAGTGAGATAGCATTCGAGAAGATAAGAGTTGTACATCTGTCTTTGCAACTGATGGGTCACAATGCTGAGAACTATCTTCTGCACTCTGTAACTTCCCCTTTGCTCCATCTATTGTACTTGAGTTCGACTTGATTGCATTCATGTATGGTCAATCTTATCTGCTTTGAATATCATGCAAAACTAACTGTACCATGGCACACAGGACAATAATAAACCAAAACCTACCAGATGTTTAATGTCAAAAAAAGGGTACAGCTGACAGAATAGTCCACCAACATGCCTGGTACATAAGGAAAGACAAAATGTGTGAGGAGGAAGGACAGATGCTGGTTTACACCGAAGATAGACACAAAATGCTGGAGTAACTCAGCGGGACAGGCAGCATCTCTGGAGAAAAGGAATTGGTGATGTTTCTGGTCGAGACCCTTCAAAGTTGTGTCGACCTGAAATGTCACCTATTCCTTTTCTCCAGGGTGGATGGCAGATTTCCTTTAGAGTCATAGAATCCTACAGTGTGGAAACAGACCATTTGGCCCAACTTGCCCACACTGGTCAACATGTCCCATCTACAACAGTTCCACCGGCCCATACTCTGCTAAACCTATCCTATCCATGTACCTGTCAAATGTTTCTTTAAAAAAAGTTTCTCTGTACCCTTTCCAGATAGACAATATTTTTCCTATAACATGGTACCCAAAATCGAACACCGTACTCTAAACGCGGCTTCACCAATGTCTTATACAACTGATCATGACCTCCCAACTTCTATACTCATTACTCTGACTGATCTTCTTCTTGTCGAGTCCACACACAAGATTAGAAGTGGTTCAGCCAGAGCTGAACACACATCTCGGCATCTGCATGCAATGGTGTCTGTCTTGCGCTTCTTGTGTGTGGTGGTGGAAAGATTATAGGAAACAGGGCCACGACGTGAACGCTCTTTCCTTGACCCTACTCTGACTGATGAAGGCCAATGTGCCAAAAGCCTTCTGGAGAACATGATTTATTTTTATGACTATTCAGTAACTTCTTCATTACTTGGACTGCCTTTCTTAATGTTCCAAGTTTATTTCGCAACTTAAGTTTAAATTCCACAATTACCATGGAGAAATTTGCACTAATAAGGTCATAAGGTCATAAGGTCATAAGGTCATAACAAATAGGAATAGAATTAGGCCATTCGGCCCATCAAGTCTACCTCGCCATTCAATCATGGCTGATCTATCTCTCCCTCCTAATCCCATTTTCCTACCTTCACCCTATAACCTCTGACACCTGTATTAATCAAGAATCTATCTATCTCTGCCTTAAAAATATCCATTGACGGCCTCTACAGCCTTCTGTGGCAATGGATTCCACAGATTCACCACCCTCTGACGAAAGACATTCCTCCTCCTCTCCTTTCTAAAGATACATCCTTTTATTCTGAGTCTGTGTTCTCTGGTCCTAGACTCTCCCACTAATGGAAACATCCTCTCCACATCCCCACATGAGAGGGGATCTTATTGAAACATATAAGATTATTAAGGAATTGGACACGCTAGAGGCAGGAAACATGTTTCCAATGTTAGGGGAGTCCAGAACCAGGGGCCACAGTTTAAGAATAAGGGATAGGCCATTTAGAATGGTGACGAGGGAAAACCTTTTCACCCAGAGAGTTGTGAATCTGTGGAATTCTCTGCCTCAGAAGGCAGTGGAGGCCAATTCTCTAGATGCTTTCATGAGGGAGTTAGATATAGCTCTGAAAGATAGCGGAGTCAGGGGATATGGCGAGAAGGCAGGAATGGGGTACTGATTGTGGATGATCAGCCTTGATCACATTGAATGGCGGTGCTGGCTCGAAGGGTCAAATGGCCTACTCCTGCACCTATTGTCTATTGTTACTCGATCCAGGGTTTTCACAATTCGTGTGTGACTGTGGCAGATCAATTGCAAGTAGTATAGTGTATTTTTAAAACAGTCTTATAATTATAGTACATATAGCATATGAGCACAAATCAATTGTCAAAGGATATGAAATATAATTCTGAAATACAATGACCCATAGACATCATATTATAGAAACACAGTAACAGCTTCATGTGAGAGAACACCATCAATGCTTCTAGGCCATTTTATGCTGTCCTTCCTTGGTGAAATATATAGTGGCTAAGGAAGCTGAAGCCAAACCTCTGAAGCCTGAGTGATTAAAATCATGGATATATATTGAGAACAGAAGTTGGGAGGTCATGTTGCAGTTGTATGAGACGTTGGTGAGGCCAGATTTAAAGTATTGTGTTCTGTTTTGTGCACCATGTTATAGGAAAGCTGTTGCCAAGCTGGAAAGGGTTCAGAGAAGATTTATGTGTGAGGATGTTGCCAGAACTCGAGAGCCTGAGCTATAGGGAGAGGTTGAGCAGACTAGGACTCTATTCCTTGGAGCGCAGGAGGATGACGAGTGATCATGCAGAGGTGAATAAAATCACGAGAGGAATAGATCGGGCAGAGTTGCCCCTCAGATTCCTATTAAATCTTTCCTCCCTTACTTTAAACCTATGTCCTCTAGTTCTCCAATATTCACCCAACTATGTCAATACTCATTCCTCCTTTGCATTCCAATTCTGAAGCTGTAGTTAGCCCTTTAAGTCGTACCGGGTAATAATCTCAACAATTCTCTTGCAGATCAACTTGTGCAATTCAAACGTGTTTCTTATTATTACAAAATACTGCTGTAAAGTAGTTATGTTGAAAATATTATAGGTACGGGTGGCATGGTGGCATAGCAGTATAGCTGCTGCCGTGCAGCGCCAGAGACCCAGGTCTGATCCTGACCACGAGTGCTGTCGGTACGGAGTTTGTATGTCTTCCCCGTGACCTGCGTGGGTTTTCTCTGGGATCTCCGGTTTACTCCCACACTCCAAAGACATACAGGTTTCTACGTTAATTGGATTTGGTATAATTATAAATTGTCCTTAATGTGTGTGGCATAGTGTTTGTGTGCGGGGTTCGATAGTCGGCTCGGACTCAGTGGGCCAAAGGGCCTGTTTCTGTGCTGTATCTCTTAACTAAACAAAATATATATTTCAGTTGCTTTCCAATTTGAATTCTCAGCAAATGTCAGCTTTCTTCCAGACCTAAATGTTTACAGAAACAGAAAGATTTTCGCCAGCATTTTAACATCAGTCATTTTATTTCCCTTCTTGACCCCACTCTCTTCAGAATTGAACACTACACAAGATTGTCAATAGTTGTCATCTCGCTTCATTACAAATAATTTTGTTGAACAATTTTGATGGGAGTAATCATACTGTTTTATTTTCCCAAATGTATACTGTTTGCCGCCGCAAATGGATTCTTTGAAAATAATCCATCACTTATTCACCAAAAATTTGCCTCTTTTTGTTTGTTCATCAAATTTTGCTTTTCACGACCCGGTGACTGTCAGAGCAGGTGGCATGGTGGTGCAACGGTAGAGCTGCTGCCTTCCGGCACCAGAGACCTAGGTTGGATCTTGACTACGGGTGCTGTCTGTTTGTGCGTTTGTACGTTCACCCTGTGACTGCGTGGGTTTTCTCCGGGATCTCTGGTTTCCTCCCACACTCCAAAGACGTACAGCTCTGTAGGTTAATTGGTTTGGTATTATTTAAGAGTGCTATATTTAAGAGTGAGTTGGATGTGGCCCTTGTGGCTAAGGGGATCAGAGGGTATGGAGAGAAGGCAGGTACGGGATACTGAGTTGGATGATCAGCCATAATCATATTGAATGGCGGTGCAGGCTCGAAGGGCTGAATGGCCTACTCCTGCACCTAATTTCTATGTTTCTATGTTTCTATGTTTGGTATTATTGTAAATTGTCCCTAGTGTGTGTAGGATAGAGTTCTGCCAAATATATTACAGATACGGGTGGCACGGTGGCACAGAGGTAGAGCTGCTGCCTTATATCGCCAGAGACCCGGCTTCCACCCTGGCCACAGGTGCTATCTTTATGGAGTTTGCAAGAACGATTAAACAATGCATCATATAAATGGAAGTCCTTTTAATTGCTGAAATAGCAATTTCTGACATCTGGAAATATCTTCGAAAGATGTGTTTAAGTTTACAACATTAAGTAACAGATGCCGGAGATTGTACACATCGTCACCCAGCCAGGAAAATTAACCGGAGAACCTCTCTATGATTTCTTCGTGTTTTTTTCCTTAATTGATGACCAATGAACAGCTAAGCAGTTATTTATTAATAGATTTTATCTAATCAGGATAGGCTCAAAAAGCTGGAGTAGCTCCGCAGGTCAGGCAGGATGTCTAGAGAAAAGGAATAGGAGACGTTTTGGGTCGAGACCCTTCTTCAGTTTAATTTATTGTCACGTGTACCGAGGTTGCATGCTAACCAGTCAGCGGAAAAACAGTACACGATTACAATCGAGCCATTCACAGTGTACACATAGATGATAAGGGAATAAGGTTTAGTGCAAGGTAAAGCCAGTAAAGTCCTATCAAAGATTGTCCGAGGCTCACCAATGAGGTAGATAGTAGTTCAGGACTGCCCTCTGCTCTCTAGTTGAGAGTCAGGGGAAAGGGAAATGAGAGATATAGACAGTACATAGACCAAATGAATGAAGGATATGCAAAAAGCAACGATTATCAAGGAAAGTTGGAGCCCACAATGGTCCATTGCTGGCTGTGGGAAAGGTGAGAGCGAGTTATACAGACAGTGAAACGCAACAGGACGACAGAGAAACTAATATGATGACTAGGGTGAGGGAGGGACGGAGAGAGAGGAGAAGCAAGGGTTACTTGAAGTTAGAGAAATCTACTGTATATTCATACTGCTGGGTTGTAAGGTGCCCAACCTAATCTGGATATTTTAATCATCTTCATTCCTCAACATTAAAAAAAAAACTAACCAATTGCTTGAAACTGACAGAACATTTTGCAAAGATATTCTGACTTGTACTCTGCTGATTTAAGCTGAATCTGTAGCGGCACCATACGTGGTGAATAAAGATGAGACGTCAGGTTGGTTCAAAGTGTTGCTTATTCAGTAGTGACACGTTAGGTGGGTGCGCTAACCATATTACAATGTTGCTGTAGCTGAGCGAGGTTGTACTCTCGGGCTCAGCTACCTGTTCACTCCTTAAGTCTCGAGGTAAGAGACCTTAAGTACCAGGACACTCCTGGTGCGGTGCAGGGCCTGGAGCGGTGAGGTGCGGTGCAAGGCCCGGAGCCTGGTCCGTTGTCGGGAGCGGGAGAGCGGCAGGTACTCTCTCCCTCTCTGCTCCCAGAGCCATCAGGCGTGTGTCGGCATTGCTGTGGGCAGGAGGCTGCTACGTTCGCAGCTCCTGCAGCAGCTGGTGGAGCAGCAGCGGCTGGTTTAACCTCTCCACTCCGGTGGTCAGCTCCGGGCAGGTCATGCGGAGGAGCTCGGCGGCCGTCACACAAGGCGGCCTGCCCCGTTGCCGGGAGCGGGAGAGCGGCGGCAGCTTCGGTGAACAGCAGCTGGTAGGGAAGAGGCGGCATACCTCACTGCAGGGCTGTGTTGGCGGCAGCGTAGTTCTGCAGGGCTGGGCAGCCGGCTGCAGACATCAGGTCTCCCGAGGCTGTGTGCGTCAGGTGTCCAAATTTCAATTCGGACAGTCGGGGGTCACCAATGAAGCGGCACCATAAGTGGTGAATAAAGGTGAGACGTCAGGTCGGTTCAAAGTGTTGTTTATTCAGTAGTGACACGTTAGGTGGGTGCGCTAACCATATTACAATGTTGCTGTAGTTGAGCGAGGTTGTACTCTCGGGCTCAGCTACCTGTTCACTCCTTAAGTCTCAAGGTAAGAGACCTTAAGTACCAGGACACTCCTTCTAGCCCATGACGTCACGTGCCCGCCCTCGTATCTCCTGACGAGGGTTCGGGCATAAGTGGCCCGTGTTTAGGCTGACGCCACAAATCCATCATTTAGATATATCACTAGAACGAGTGAAAAAACTGTAGGCCACAATTGCAAGGAGTTAATTAGCCTCAACTTTCAACTTTGAAAACCGATTAGGAATCAGTTTAATCTGAGCAGTAAATTGGAAAAATTGAATTGAGCAACTGTTTCACAAAAACTAGTTTTGAATTCATCATTTAAATGATGGTAGGAAGGAGCTGCAGAAGCTGGTTTATACTGAAGATAGACACAAAAAGCGGGAGCCTTTTGTGTTTAAATAATGGCAACTAATCTAACTGGAACATCTTTATAATGGGGGCGGGTGAAGCATAAACTTACCTCCATTATTTGAGGATTGCAAATAACTTGGAAACTAGTAGAGGTGGTGCAAATTCAAGAGATACAAAGGGTGCAAGACCATGGAGGGATTTGGATAATAGACTTCAGACTTAAGAGATATGCATGGAAACCGGTGATATTGGCCCACCGAGCCCACGCCGACCAGTGATCACTATCCAAAGCACTAGGGACAATTTACAATTTTTTTTAAGGAAGCCAATTAACCTACAAACCTGTACATCGTTGGAGTGTGGGAGGAAACCAGCGCACTCAGAAAAAAGCCGCATGGTTACAGGGAGAAAGTACAAACTCCGTACAGACAGCACCTGTAGTCAGGACCGAACCCAGATCTCTGGCTCTGTAAGGCAGCAACTCTACTGCTGTGCCACCATACCACTGAAAATTTGAACACATAATTTTGAATGCATTGGAATGCATTAATCAAGTTACAAAGTTACAAATACTCAAGAAAATTGCCAGCAAAAGAGATGGGGACTGCATGACTGAACACTTGATAGCGCATTATAACGTTATAACCCAGTGAACTGTAACATTCTTGTTCTGGTCCAAGACTCACACTCACCTTTCCCTACGGTCCTTCTTTTAGTGGTTGCCTATCTCCCAATATCTTAGAGGCATCATTACCAAGATTATCTTTGATGATCAGAATCGTTTTGAAATAAGTGAAATATATTTAAATAAATTCATTAAAAATATTATTTTAAAAGCACAATTAACAGCCATCGGGAAAAAGATATAGAAGCCAGCAATATTTTAACATCCAGGTTCAGGAACAGCTTCTTCCCTACAGCCATCAGGGTATTAAACACTACAAGCTGGTAAAACATGCTAGCTCAGTGCTGGGGGGGAGAGTGGACTGGTGGATGTGCTTGAGATGCGTCTGAGGAGCAAGGTGCTGGTCATCCTCGACAACTCTGGGCACCCCCTCCATGAAATTCTGGAGGGTCAAAAGAGCACATGGAACAACAACCGACTCCTCTCCCTGCGCTGTAGAACGGAGCAGTTCAGGAGATCCTTCACCCCTGCAGTCATTAGATTTTATAATACTGACTGCTAGGCTGTATGGGGATGTTTTGCATTTTTAATAGTTAATTATTTGGTCTCTTTAAGTCTTTATTGCTATTGTATTTTATGTATTTTTTGTCTGCTTTCATTCTGAATGTGTGGGTTTGTTGGTTGTTGGCTTTTGGACATCTGAATTTCCCTGAGGGGATATTTATTATTATTAATATTATTATTATTATGCTCCAAATTGTGTAACCCGGCAAATTATTTAATGACTTACTGAATCTAAAAGGTGAACACCAGTAGTACACCTGCCTACATTTTACTTCGGAGTCACATGAGTGACTACGTGAATAGGACCCCGTACAGCAGCAGCACTCCTCCAAGCGGTAAGTTTAAAAACTGAGGTAAGTTTTTAAAATTTTTTTCCAGAGCTCATTTTCTGCGACGGATGGAGGTCGGTTGGAGTAATGTTGCAGAAAATGAAGAAGGTGTCGGCGAGGCGCTCCGGAGGTAGGAAGGAAAGTGACTAGGAGAGTGTTGTTGATGGAGGCCCGTCTGGTACACCTGGTCCGGTGCTGGCTACACTGCCAGTGGTTGCGGACCCACTGCCTGTGAGCAGTGGAGGCTTGCCAGTAGGGCGGAAGGCCACTGGCAAGTCTGAAAGGCCCGTAGACCCTGAGTCGGGCCTGGAGGTTATACCCTCCATAGGAGAGTCCGTTTGTTCACGGCTCTCCCAAGTCAAGACTTTATTGCAAAGAATGCTCGACAGGGACCAGCTCCGTGAGGAGGAGTGGTGCTCAAGCCAGGCTGAGGGAGAGCTGACACTGATTCTATGCTGGGGGAGAGCAGTAAAGGAGTTTGGTTGGAGGTAATTCCGAACATTGCTGGAAAGTTTGCTGAGCCTAGAGAGGCAGGAGAGGCGATTGATGTAGAATTGGCAGAAGCAATTCAGTATATGCTCTCCCACCAGTTACAAGAGCTAGCTATGGATGAAGTAGCAAAAAACTATAAAGCTCCTGTTAATTGTGATCTCCTGAAGATACTGGTGGTTAATCACCAAATTTGGTCACAGATGGGTATGCCTGCTAGGGCCCAGGAGATGAAGTTTCAAAAAGTACTTAAACTGTTGTCAGCAGGTGTTACAGCTGTGGTGAAAGTCATTGATACAAGCAATATGGTTGAAGCACACCAGGACGCACTTGGATTCCTTTGTAGTGCTTTTTTTGAAATTAATAATATCAGGAGGGCCGCTATTAGGCCAGTGATTAATTCGAACTTGGCGAGTTTGAACTCCGACCAGTGTACCACCACGAAATCTGTTGTTTGGAGGTAACCTTGCAAAAAGGGTAAAAGACTGTCATGATGAGGTAAAAACCATGGCCCTCATTAAGCCGGCTGGCAAGCAAGGCAAAAGGTTTTATCCGTATCGGAAAGGCACTAGTGTGGATGCAGGAGAAGGAACGAGCCGTTCAGGTTTTCAATATCGGAACTGGCAGGCTGCCAGTATGAAGGGGAAGGTGCCTTTCTCTACAAGAGGTCGAGGACAACAAGGTCTGCAAGGACAGATGCAGGTAAGGAATATAACATTGACAGACAATGGATTAAATGATGTTCCGGTTGAAATTGGGGGAAGGTTAAAATTGTTTCTCAAACAATGGCAGCAGTTGACATCAGATTCTTTCATGCTTAGCAGTATTGAAGGGGTGAAAATTGAATTTTACTCTAAGGACAGTCTACCAACATGTTCCTAGTCGAAAACTTATATTTTCAGATGAGGAAAATGTGCTTATTCAAGCAGAGATTCAGTCGTTATATAAGAAAGGGGTAATTGAGCCTTCTGTCTATCAAAGTCGACAATTTGTGTCAAGTATATTTCCCAGATCTAAAAAGACTGGGGGATGTAGAATTATTCTGGATTTATCGAGTTTGAACAAATTTGTTTATTATAGGCATTTCAAAATGGAAACCTTTACCACAGCCAAACATCTAGTGTCCAAAGGGTGTTATATGGCAACTGTAAATGAAGACTTTACAAGCTCTTAAGTGTGCAACATCTTTTAATGATAGCACAGGGTATTACATACATCTTCAAGCACAGGCTACATTCTTCTACTGCTGCGCCCAGGAAGGGGAAGGCGTTATGATTGATGTTAACTGGGCGGGGTTAATGGGAGTGAGGTAACTATATTATTGGTTGCATATAAACCATCTACATCCTTCCCCTTAGAAATCAAAAAACAGATTGTTGTCACGACAACAGAATTAAAACAGCAGAATTAAACAAAATCGCCGTAGCGAACAGTCGGCTTACTGATCCTGCCCGAGCGCGTACGGATGTCTCCCCCTCCCCCTGAAGGAGCAGAAGAAACAGGAGGACGCGAGGCAGCTGGGGAACCAGGGAAGGGCATTGGGGTGGGAGAAACAGGAGAGGGAGAACCGCGACCGGCAACAGGGGACCCGCGCAGAGGGGAACCAGGCGCCCGCGACGGGGACCGAGGCATGCAGGGAACACCAGCCGGGGCGGCAGGCGGCTGCTGATAGGAGAGTGGAGGGGCATAGGGCCCTGGGGGCTGCGGCTGTGGCTCATTAACCGCAAGCAGGTGTTGTCGGCTTCTTCGGTAGATGGTACCCTCACAGTCGACCAGATACGAACGAGGTGAGTCGGCCACCCCAACCACGGTGGCCAGACGGTAGTGCCCACTGGCGGTCTGCAACCGAACAAACCTGTCCGGGCAACAGAGGATCAAGTGGTCTGCACGACCGATCGTGGGAACGCCGCTGGCTGTCATGTTTCTCTTGAATTCGCCTCTGCACGGAGGCGGGCTCCAGCACCCGAGGTTTCAGCTGGCGCTGGGCAATCGGGATGGTGGATCTGGTAGTTCTGGACATCAGACGCTGAGCAGGTGACCCCATGGCCGGATCCCTGGAAACATTCCTGAGGTTCAGGAGATCCAAATACAAATCAGAGTTGGATAGTCGCGCCTGTTCCATTAGAAGCTTGGCGCTGCGGACGGCCCGTTCTGCAAGGCCGTTGCTCTGTGGGTACTCTGGGCTGCTGGTGAAATGCACGAAGTTCCACTTGTCGGCAAAGCTTTTGAATTCTCGGCTTGTGAACTGCCTGTCGTTGTCAGTCTGCAGCCTGACCGGGGTCCCAAAAGTGGAGAAGTGTTTCCGCAGCTTACGGATCACCATCTCCGACGTGAGGGATGTCAGCAAATCCACTTCGAACCAGTTGGAGTACGAGTCGACCAGGACAAGGTAGTGGTTACCACGCCACTCGAAGATGTCGGCAGCCAGCGAGGACCAGGCCAAGGCAGGGGCGGGCTGTTGCATCAGGGGTTGTCGCTGCTGGTGTGGCGCAAGACTGTTGCACGTAGAGCAGGCAGAAACTCGGTCTCGGATATATTTGGCCATTCCAGGCCAATAGAATTGGCACTGAGCGTGGGCGAGTGTTAAATCGACCCCAGGGTGTCCGCAGTGGGCTGCACAAAAGTAAAAGTCAAACAGGGAGGACGGGACCACAACTTTATGTCCCTTGACGATAACGCCATCCTGGAGCACCAGTTTGTCGCGGACCAGGAAAGAAAGGCTGTGTTTCAGACGGCGCGGCGGAGCGCTTTGTTGGCCACCCTGCTTTAATCACAGAGGCAAGCTGCTGCAAAACCGGATCGGCAGCGGGTGTGCTCGGCCAAAAACCTGTAGCTGCTTGGTGGGAATAAAGTTAACGCCCAGTACGAGCAAGTCCTCTGTTTCGTAGGGGGTGGCGAGCGCAGGAGGTACGCGGGGGCGCGCGACAGGGTGTCCGCAATGTGCATCTCGGTGCCCTTCTTGTAGATTATATCAAAGTCGAAGCGCTGGAGCTGCAGCATCATACGCTGCAGTCTGGCAGGGGCAGCATGAATCGGCTTGTTCGGATTGTCACCAGTGGCTGGTGGTCGGTTTCGACCGTAAATCTGCTGCCGAACAGGAAGTCTCTGAACTTGGAGCAGGCGAACACCACCGCGAGCAGCTCTTTCTCGATCTGAGCGTACCGCTGCTCGGTGTCCGTCATGGTGCGGGAGGCATAGGAGACAGGATGTAGCGATCCATCGACAGACTGAAGGCAGGCCGCACCTAGGCCGAACTTGGAAGCGTCACAGGTGACGGTGATGGGGCGACCCACGTCGAAGAACCGCAACGTCGGAGTGCTAATCAGTTTCGACTTGAGGCAGTCAAAGGCCTGCTGGTGATGTGGGAGCCAGGCCCAGGCGATATCCTTTTTTGTCAGCTGCCGCAGGGGAGCACTCAGCTCACTGAGGTTTGGTACAAACTTTCCAAGGTAGTTCACCATGCCCAAGAATCGTTGCAGACCTGGCACGTCAGTGGGGGGCTGCCATTTCGGAGATAGCAGCTGCCTTCAAGGGGTCGGGCTTTAGTCGTTAGGGGTGAAAACATGTCCAAACATACGTGACCTCTGAGACACGAAACCGGCACTTCTTGGGATTCAGCTTCAGGTGCGCCTGTCGCGCGCGATCCAGGACGCGGCGGAAGGTTCAGGTCGTGCTCGGCAATGTCCTTCCCATAAACCAGGATATCATCCACGATGATGGCACATGGCAGGTCCGAGAATATCTGCTCCATCGTCCGCTGGAAACACCTCGCTAGCAGAATTGGTGCCGAATGGCATTCGCAGGAACTTGAATCTGCCGAACGGTTTGTGGCGAAGGTCGTCAGGTCAGAAGACGCTTTGTCCAACGGGATCTGCCAAAATGAGTTCTTAGCGTCTAGGACCGAAAAGATGGTGGCTTGCCCGACCTTTGCCGCCACATCCTCAACAGACCGCATGGGGTAATGTGGTCGCCTGATGGCAAGGTTTAAGTCCTTCGGGTTGATACACACGCGTATTTCGTTCTTGTCTTTCTTAATCGTGGCAACCATGGTGGAGACCCAATCGGTGGGCTCGCTAACTGCTACTAGCACCCCCTTTTCGACCATCTTGTTGAGCATCGCCTCGACCTTGTCCTTCATGGCGTGAGACACCCTGTGAGGTGCGCGGACCACGGGTTGTATATTTGGGTCAATGGAAATATGGTATGTCAGTGGTAACTTTCCCAGGTCATCGTCGAACAGGTCCTGGTATTCTGCAACCGGGTCAAACGACAGTTGCACTTTGTGGACCGTGCGGTCAAAGGAGACCAGGCCAAGATCCTGGCACGCACGGTTGCCCAACAGGGTTACACAGTCAGAGTTCAAAACATAGAAAACCAGGTTTCTTGTGGCCTTGTGCAGCACGCAAGTTAAAGTGGCCCTCCCCGCAGGCCTTAGAATCTCTCCACCATAGGCGTGCAGGGTAGCATCGTCAGCAACCAGAGGCTCACTATTCCTTATCTTGTTGAAAAGATTCATGGACAAAACATTGACTTTCGCGCCGGTATCTAATTTAGCAAGGAAGGTTACATCATTGACAGTCACAGATACGGAGGGATCATTGCGGTGGGCGGGTGTCTGTAGGAGGGTAAACACATGCGAGTCCTCGGCAGAATTAATTGGATCTGCACCATAGCATTCAGCTAAATTGGGCTGTGAGTCGAAACAGATATCAGATTGCCCCAGCATGTTTAGACTGGGTCTGGAAGCTTGTGCCTGGCTCCCACGGGAACGGAGTAAGCGACAGGAGGCTGAGAAATGGTTCAGCTTTTTACAAAAGTTACAGGTTTTACCAAAGGCGGGACACGTCGACAGTCTATGGTGCATGTAGTTACAGTTCGGGCACCTTTTTCGGGGCACATCGCCAGGACCAGGGTTGGCACGCGGCAGAAAAACATTGTTTCCCATCCGAGGCTGTGGGCTCCTAAACCCAGCCAGGTTGACAGATTTATTGCCCGAGTCCCGGTGGTCATCTGGCAAAACAACGACCTCAGACAATCTGCAGGCATGCATAGCTTTTTCCAACGTTAGATCCGGATCCCTCAAAAGCTCACATCGCAGCTTCTGGTCACGCATGCCAGTTACTAAAATGTCTCTAGTGAGCTGGTCTGTCATGTCGCCAAAACAGCACCGCTGGGCGAGATGACGCAAATCAGCAATAAAACATTCAACATGTTCATCCGGCAAATGTCTCCTTGTAAAGAACCGTGCCCTCTCTAGGAATGCGGTTCGAGGGCAGGTCACAAATCTCCCTGAACTTACGTAGTAGGCAAGCGGGGTCGTCGGCAGACTCTGCAGGAGTAATCACCTCGTCGTCGTCGCCCAGGACCGCTGGAGCGTAGGTGAAAGTTCTGGCTCTCTTCATGGCATCAGGTCCGACAAGGTTGAGTAGGAGGGAAGCTTTAAGGGAGTCAGGATCAGCACGGTGTGCGACGTTGACAAAAGTGTGTGAAAATCAAATTCAAACGTGGCCCAGCGCTCAGAGATGTCAGCATCGAAGACAAGCTGCTCGGGCTTTCTGCAAGAGGACGCCATGGCCAGAGAGATCAAAAGCACAAAAAACACAAATCAAAAAAAAGAAATAAAAACCGATATAACAGGAGACGCAAGTATCTTCCAGCTTTGACACCATGTAAATGAAGACTTTACAAGCTCTTAAGTGTGCAACATCTTTTAATGATAGCACAGGGTATTACATACATCTTCAAGCACAGGCTACATTCTTCTACTGCTGCGCCCAGGAAGGGAAGGCGTTATGATTGATGTTAATGGGCGGGGTTAATGGGAGTGAGGTAACTATATTATTGGTTGCATATAAACCATCTACAGCAACCATTGATTTAAAGGATGCGTATTATTCAGTGTCTATTCATGGTGATGATAGAAGATATTTGAAATTTATTTGGATGACTCAGTTGTGGCAATTCAGGGCATTGCCTAATGGATTAACTTCAGCTCCTAGACTATTTACTAAATTGGTAAAACCTGTGTTAGCATTACTCAGAGCTCAGGGGCATGTGGTAATGGCCTATTTAGATGATATTCTGATTGTTGGAAAGACTCATGCTGAAGCTCAATCATCAGTTTCAGTTGTTAAATTCACTTTTGAACAATTGGGATTTGTTGTTCACCCAGATAAATCTAAATTATCACCAGTCCAAATTATTGATTATCTGGGATTTACCATTAATTCAAATCACATGTTGGTAACTTTGCCCAGGGATAAATTGAATCAGTTAATTGAGGACTGTGTTAATCTCGTTGGAGAACAACGGCCTTCAATTGGACAAGTAGCCAGGTTAATTGGGAAGTTTGTTGCAGCATTTCCAGCTGTGCAGTATAGTCCTCTACATTATCAACAATTACAATGATCAAAGGAACAGGCACTGAGAATACAAAGGGGCCATTTTGATAGGCCTATGCAGTTGTCACCTGGGGCAATTTCTGACATACAATGGTGGATAGTACATGTTTCAAAAAGTTTTAGGTAGGTTTTGGTGGAACCACCTTCAATGATATTACAGACTGATGTAAGTGCACTGGGTTGGGGTGCAAGAGATATGTCTTCTAGTTGTGGAGGCAGATGGAATGTTGATGAGACATCTCTTCTTCAATTAAGAGGGATTAATTATTTAGAGTTGTTGGGCACCTGGTATGGGCTCACAGCTTATTGTTCTACCAGGAGGGACATGCATGTGCAGGTTCAGATTGACAACACCACAGCAGTGGCATATGTAAACCACATGGGTGGAGTTAAGTCACAGTCTTGTGATAGACTGGCTAACCAGATTTGGAGCTGGTGTATTGACCAAAATATCTGGCTTTCAGCACTTTATTTGCCAGGAAGATTCAACACTGTAGCTGACACTAGGTCATGTCAATTTAATGACAACATTGAATGGATGTTAAATCAGGATGTATTTAACCAAGTGATTGTTCAGTATGGATTGCCAGATATTGACTTGTTTGCATCTGGATTAAATCATCAGTTACCCAGATATGTTTCGTGGGAACCAGATCCTGGGGCAGTAGCAGTGGATGCGTTTTCGCTGCATTGGAGAGGAATGTTTGTGTATGTATTTCCTCCATTCTGTCTCAGCAGCAGATGTTTGCAAAAGATCAAGCAGGACTCCGCTTCAGGGGTATTGGTAGTGCCAGATTGACCTACACAAGCATTGTTTCCTCTTGTATTACAAATGGATAGTCAGCCTCACATGATTATTCCCAATAATAAAAATCTACTGGTAAATCCAGTAACTGGGGATCAACATCCTTTACATGATCGTTTTGATTTGTTAATTTGCAGATTTTAAGGAGGCCATACCTGGGGAGTGGTCTGTCTGATCGTACTGTGGATGTTTTCACGTCGGCCTGCAGGGATAGTACACAGCAGCAATATATCACCTCGATAAGGAAGTGGGAGCAATTCTGTCTACAGCAGAATATTTTATATCACACTGCAGGGATCACAGACGTATTGGAGTTTTTGTCAACTCTTTATTTCGACCAAAAATTAAGTTACAGTGCGATCAATTCAGCCAGAAGTGCTCTGTCTTCTTATTTACCCATGAATTCAGAATTGCATACAGTAGGGACACATCCGTTAGTTTCACGATTCATGAAGGGAGTTTTCAATTCTAATCCTCCTAAACCCTGGTATGCCGGTATTTGGAATGTGAGGGAGGTTCTTATGCTTCTTCGCCAATGGGCTCCGGTTACAAGCCTATCTATAGCCAAATTAACTATGAAGGTGGTCATGCTTATGGCGTTGGTTTCAGCCCAACGTGTACAAACATTGCAAAAGCTACGGCTAGATAGAATGCATGTGTCGGCAGATGCCATTATATTTTATGTCTATGATTTGCTTAAACATAATAGAAGAGGCATGACAGGATGTAAGATTGTGTTTTCAGCATACCCCGCAGATGATCGCTTGTGTGTAGTCTCACATTTACCTCGTTACATTGAGATTACTAAAGCTCTAAGAGGAACAGAGTCGGCTTTATTTATTAGTCACAAAAAAACCACACAGTAAGGTGTCGGTGCAAACAATTTCAAGGTGGCTAAAGCAGGTCCTGGGAAGTGCTGGAATTGATACTGATAAATTCAAATCTCATTCCACCAGGGCGGCATCAACTTCCGCGGCAGGGCGATGGACGTGCCAATAGACCATATCCTCGCGGCCGCAGGATGGTCCAGTGAGCTGACCTTTCAGAGGTTTTATCACAAGCCGATTTCAAAGCTGGGGGTTGTTTGCTGATTCTGTTTTAAGTACTGTTATAGTTTCCCCTGAGTTAGAGGGGTTTGTTATGATTTTGTTTGTAAATAAAACTGTTATTCATTTAACAAATGTTATTATTGATGCATTATTGATTGTTAACGACTTTTGAGTCAATTGAGGCAGTTGTGAACGCCGGATTTGGGTCTGCGGCGTGAAATCACAGAGCTTTGAAGTCTTCACGTAGTCACTCGCGTGACTCGAAGTAAAATTAGTAAGATTAAATGAGAACTTACCGTTTGAAGTTTGATCTTTATTTTATGAGGAGTCGAGTTGAGGGACTACGTGCCCTCCGCTCCCACCCTCATAGATCTCAGCTGGTAGTTCTAGTCTTTGTCATCTTACCATTATACTTCAGTCATTGTTAGCTGTTCATTCACTCCGCTGCTTTGAAGATTGACGCACCAACGGCTGTACGGGGTTCTATTCACGTAGTCCCTCAACTCGACTCCTCATAAAATAAAGATCAAACTTCAAACTGGTAAGTTCTCGTTTAATCTTACTATCATACTGTGCACATTGTATGCATTTCTTCACAGTGCTTTGTTAGGTCCGGGGCACCGAATAGAGTAGTCTTGAGAGGATAAACATTTATTATCAGATTATGCAGTCTAATGCCATTTTGCTCAAGCTGCATTTTCCCTGTTCAGGAAACCCATAAGCCGAGGGTTAACGGCAAAGATTGCAGTTAAACTTGGTCTTAATGAGCAATTAACATTTAAATTAGTGCAGATGCTGGTTTACAAGAAAACACACAAAGTGCTAGAGTAACTCAGTGGGTCAGGCAGCATCCCTAGAGAACGTGGATAGGTGGTCGGGACCCTTTTTGTAGAAGGGTCCCGACCCAAAATGTCACCTATCCATGTTCTCCAGAGATGCTGCCTGGCCTGCTGAGTTTTTCCAACATTTTAAATATTTTTTAATTTAATGCCTTAATGGATCAAGAACACAGTAGTACACCTGCCTAATTATGGTATGCACATTATTATGAATCTCCTCACATTGCCTCTTTAGGACTGGGTCATTACATTAACATTTACCTGAAGGCACTCAATAGAGTAGTCTTGAGGGGATTGCATTTATTATGAGATTATGCAGTCTAATGCCTTTTTGCTGCCTTTTCACTGTTGAACATGAAAAAGTTCAGGAAACCCATAAGCCCTGGCCTCATTTCAAAAATTGCAGTTAAACTTGTTCATAATGAGCGATTAACATTTAAATTCCTGAGTCAATCCTCCTCCAGCTGTTTCCTGGTCCTTGCCTGATGCACTCAAGTTAAATCTAAAACGTTAAGTTGTTTATTCTGTTTTGTTTTTGACCTGCTAACCATTTTGTAGAGTTAATCTTCAATTCTCTGCAAAACTGACTAATTCAGATTTGGTTTACTGTTGGAGTTAGAGATATACGATAGCAGATATTGATTTTAGTTTAACACAAAGACAGACACAAAATGCTGGAGTAACGTGGCGGGGACAGGCAACATCTCTGGAGAGAAGTAATGGTTGATGTTTCGGGTCGAGACCATTCTTGTTTCCTTTACCTTCGTTTAGAGATACAGTGCGGAAACAGGCCGTTCGACCCACCGAGTCGGTGCCGACCAGCGATCACCCACGTTCACTAGCACTATCGTACACTACAGGGATAATTTACAATTTTACCGAAGCCAATTAACCTACAAACCTGGAAATCTTTGGAGTGTGGGGGGAAACCGGAGCTCCCTGAGAAAACCAACATGGCACCAGGGAGAATGCATAAACTCCACACAGACAGCACCCTTAGTCAGGATCAGGGAGGCATTAGATAGAGTTGGATTGTTTACTCTGAAACGTCGCAGGTGATGGGAGACTTGATAGAAGTATATAGAATTATGAGAGGCAGGGATAGCATAGAGAGTCAGAATCTTTTTCCCAAGGTGGAAATGTCCAACACTAGAGGGCATGGCTAAAAGGTGGGAGGGGGAAAGTTTAATGGAGATGTGCAGGGCAAGTTTTTAACGCAGAGGGTGGTGGGGGTCTGGAACGCACTACCAGGGGTGGTGGTGGTGGAATCAAATAAGATAATGGTGTTTAAGAGGCTTTTAGACAGGCCCATAGAAGTGCGGGGAATAGAAGGATATGGAACATGCTGTATACAGGCACATGAGTTTAACTTGGCATCATGTTTGGCACAAACGTTGTGGGCCGAAGGACCTGTTCCCATGCTGCACTGTTCTATTTTTAATGCTCTATGATGTCCATACAATTATTTTAACATGCAACTTTACTGTAAGGATTTCAACAATAAATCACAATACTCTGGACAGATAACAGACACTTGCACGTTTTTTTTCCACTTACTCTGAAACTACATTCTGGTTGCAAAACTGATATTACAATGAAAGTAATTTGGACTGCAACAGGTGATTAAACCGCCGAGGGGGTTTAAGCCTTGGTAGTATCTTGGAAATTTAACCCTGCATGCTCTCATTGCAAATGATATGGAGGCTGCAAATTTCATTACCTCTAATGACCCTTTAGGTGAAATTTAATGAAGTAAAGAATTTATTGGAACTTACTTTGTCAGCCTGAAAGTAGAGCGAGGAACCGTAACCTAAAATAATGTAATTCTGTTTTGAAAAGATCTGCGAATTTTCAAAATCGTTTCTCAGCCAATTTATTACTTACTTGTAGTCCTATAGTTCTGTTGAACCCCTCTCCTATTTTGCACAGCAATTTACCTTTCCCTGATTCAATTACTGAGGCAGAGTGCGACTTCCATTATCTGTGATAATAGAAAAGACCCCTCGTGGTTAACAAAAATTGCTAAAGATTCAAAATGGGTTTTTTTCTTCCACACATGAGACACCATTCAGGAGGAATCAGAATAAATACAGGCATGGTGCAAACTGTACAAAGAGGGTAACGCTGCAATTTCACGCACTCAATTGGAATCCATGCTTGCAGCAAATGTAGAAAGTACAATGTTCCTTTTCATTTAATTAAACGATAAATGAAATCGGGTGGGATATAAAATGGGGTGCTGGTTTGTTACCGAAGACAGGCACAGAATGCTGGAGTAACTCAACGGGCCAGGCAGCATCATGTATCTATACACTGTAAATGGCTCGATTGTAATCATATCTTGTCTTTGCGCTGACTGGATAGCACGCAACAAAAGCCTTTCACTGAAACGCGGTACATGTGACAATAAACTGAACAAAGAACTAAGGAATGGGAGACGTTTCGGGGCAGGACCCTTCTTCACACTGGGGTTGATTTGTTACTTCACACTGGGGTTGTTCTTCACAATGGGGTTGTGGACTACCTGGACTACTCTTCCTCCCACCCTGCTTCCTGTAAGGACTCCATCCCCTATTCCCAATTCCTTCGTCTACGCCGCATCTATCTCCCCCTCCCTGATTCCACCGCCCATCACCAGCACAACGCGACTGCCGAACCTCGCCGTCCCCCGAGACCACCTAACTCCATCGCCGCACCGGGCCCATCCAGCATCGCCGGTGTACTGGGCCCGCCGAAGACCACAGCCGCCACACCGGGCCCATCCAGCATCTCCGTTGTTCTGAGCCCGCCGAAGACCACAGCCGCACCCGCCTCACCTTGCATCGCCGCCGGACCGGGGCTCCCCGAACATGGCCGCCGCACCGCACCCCACTCATCTCGCCGCCTCACCGGTCGGACCGACCACCCGCCCACCGGGACCGCCAACGCATCACCCGCCGACCCCGACTCCACTGCCCGCAGACTCCTACCTTCGGGTCCGCCGACCCACGACACTCCACCGCCCTCCAGCAGCCCACAGCCGTCGCCTCACCTGCAGACTGGACTCTACAGTGGGCCTGAAGCCTCCACGTTCCTAACTCCTCCCACCACACTGGGTCCTAGTGCCCGTCTCCCCAGCCCCAGTAACCTTAGTGGCTATTCCACCGGGTCTTCCCCATACCCCCCCTACCATGTAACCCCTGCTCTTCCCCACCCACACCACAGCCCCATACCCCCCCCACCCCCCTGACCACCCTCCACCCCCCCACCACACAACGCTCCGTCCTCAGTGCACTCACCTGCCTTCCTCCGGCCACAACCCCATCCTTGCCGCGTGTTCACCATCCCCCGGACCTCCCCCTCTCCGACACCGAACGGTCTGTCTCAGCAGAGGTCTTACCTTTGTCCCCCTCCGTCCCCACCTCAATGAGTTCCGCGCCCACCACGACTTGGAGCTCTTCTACCGTCGCCTCCGCCTCACAGCGTTCTTCCACGGGAAGAAGTCCTCGCCCCCACTGATGATCCCTTTTCCTGTCTCCCACGTACCCCCTCCACCTGGACCCCACCTCGTAGCCTTCCGGCTCTAGAACTATTTATCCAGAACTGCCGTTGGGACATCAACCGCCTCGACTTCTCCACTACCCTGTCTCACTCCAATCTCTCCAGCCCCGAACGTACTGCCATCGACTCACTCCGTAACAACCCAGACTGGGTTATCAAACCCGCCGACAAGGGAGGTGCCGTGGTAGTCTGGCGCGTCGATCTCTACAAAGCGGAGGCCGCGCGCCAACTCTCGGGACACCTCCTCCTACTTACCCCTGGGACCATGGACCCCACTGACGAACACCAGGCCACCATCTCGAGCACCATAACCGACTTCATCAGCTCCGGCTCCCTACCCCCCCGAGCCTCCGACCAAATCGTTTCCCAGCCCCGCACGGCCCGATTTTACCTTCTCCCCAAAATCCACAAACCCGACTGCCCTGGCAGACCCATTGTCTCTGCCTGTTCGTGCCCCACCGAACACATTTCCACATACCTTGACGCCATCCTATCCCCCTTTGTTAAATCCCTCCCCACCTATGTTCAAGACACCTCAGACACTCTCCGTCGGCTCCGTGCATTCCATTCTCCAGGCCCCATCCTCTCATCTTTACCATGGACGTCCAGTCACTCTACACCTCCATCCCCCACCAGGACGGTCTCAAAGCCCTCCGGTTCTTCCTCGACCAGAGGAGCAATCCATACCCGTCCACTGACACCCTCCTCCGCCTAGCGGAGTTGGTCCTTACCCTCAATAACTTCTCTTTTGATTCCTCCCATTTCCTCCAAACACAAGGCGTAGCTATGGGCACACACATGGGCCCAGCTACACTTGCCTCTTTGTTGGGTACGTCGAACAATCCTTGTTCTCGGCGTACCAGGGCCCCATCCCGACCTCTACCTCCGTTACATCGATGACTGCTTTGGTGTCACCTCCTGCACCCACACACAACTGACTGACTTCATTCATTTCACCACCAACTTCCATCCGGCACTCAAATACACTTGGACCATTTCCGACATTTCCCTACCATTCCTTGACCTCACCATCTCTATTGCAGGTGATACACTCCTGACCGACATCCACTACAAACCCACTGACTCCCACAGCTACCTGGACTACTCTTCCTCCCACCCTGCTTCCTGTAAGGACTCCATCCCCTATTCCCAATTCCTTCGTCTACGCCGCATCTGCTCCCAGGATGAGGTGTTTCATACCAGGTCATCACAAATGGCCTCATTCTTCAGAGAACGGGGATTCCCCTCCCCCACTATTGATGAGGCTCGCACCAGGGTCTCCTCCATACCCCGCAACACTGCCCTCTCTCCCATTCCCCCACTCGAAAACAGGGCAGAGTCCCCCTGGTCCTCACCTTTCACCCCACCAGCTGGCAAATACAACAGATAGTCCTCCGCCAGTTTCGCCACCTCCAACGTGACCCCTCCACCCGCCACATCTTCCCATCTCCCCCCTGTCTGCCTTCCGCAAAAGACCGCTCCCTCCGCGAACTCCCTTGTCAATTCTTCCCTCCCCTCCGCTCTACTCCTTCCCCGGGCACTTTCCCTTGCAACCACAAGAAATGCAACACTTGTCCCTTCACCTCCCCCCTCCACTCCTTTCAGGGACCCAAGTAGTCCTTCCAGGTCCGACAGAGGTTCACCTGCACCTCCTCCAACCTCATCTACTGCATCCGCTGCTCCAGATGCCAGATGATCTATATCGGTGAGACCAAGCGGAGGCTTGGCGATCGTTTCAACCGAACACACTGCCGCTCGGTCCGCAAAAACCACATCCGACCTCCCGGTGGCTCAGCACTTCAACTCCCCCTCCATTCCGTATCCGACCTCTCGGTCCTGGGCCTCCTCCACGGCCAGAGTGAGCAAAACCGCAAGTTGGAGGAACAGCACCTCATATTCCACTTGGGGAGTCTGCATCCTTTGGGCTTCAACATTGAATTTTTCTCAATTCTGTTAACCCTTGCTGTCTCCTCCCCTTCCCACCTCTCCGCCCTCAGCCTCGGGCCCTGGCATTCCCTCTCTCTCTATCTCCTTTCCCCCACCCTAGTCGCACCAGCTTCTCATTTTCACACCACTAACAGCTTACAATGGCTTGTTCCCTTTATCATCGATACTTTTTTGCATATCTTTCATTCATTGTTCTTTATCTCTCCACATCACCATCTATATCTCTCGTTTCCCTGATCCCTGACCAGTCTGAAGAAGGGTCTCGACCCGAAACGTCGCCTATCTCCTTCGCTCCTTAGATGCTGCTGCACCCGCTGAGTTTCTCCAGCTTTTTGTGTAACCCTTGATTTGTTACTGTTGATTTTGCTCTAAATTTTTTTTTTTTGTACCCAAGAAAGTTAATTTAGCAATTATTGAAGTCGAATGTGCCCTTTATCCTTGATCTGTGCACTGTGGAGGGCTTGATTGCAATCGTGCATAGTCTTTTCTTTGACTGGATAGCATGCAAACAAAAGCATTTCACTGTACCTCGGTATACGTGACAATAAGAAACATAAAATATGTGCAGAAAATTCAAGCCAGCCATTCAGCCATTCAATATGATCATGGCTGATCATCCTAAATCAGTACCCAATTCCTGCTTTCTCCCCATATCCCTTGATTCCATTAGCCCTAAGAGCTCTATCTGACTCTCTTGATAACATCCAGAGAATTGGCCTCCACTGCCTTCTGTGGCAGAGAATTCCACAGATTCACAACTCTCTGGATAAAAATGTATTTCCTCATTTCAGTCCTAAATGGCCTACCCCTTCCTTATTCTTAAATTGTGATCCCTGGTTCTGGAATAAACTAAACTGAACATAGAGTTAAGATGCTGCTGAACACATTAGTACTGAATGAGCTACCCACAAAGTTTCAGGGTCAGTTTATTTAAAGAGTAAATATAACCACCAAATCACCAGCACTGATCTCTGCTGTGTCCTAGCTTGATCTTTAATTAATGGACTGCTTTCAGGAATGAGGGAGACTTAAGGAGAAGGTCAAATTGATTCTGTGCTTCAGCCTTGCCTTCTGCATTCATGTGCTGATATCAGCATTGCTAAAGATGGGGAAGTTGATAGAATCTCCTCCTCCATTTCACTGTCATTTATCACCGTCATCCATAATGTGGCAGCATTGCAGAGTTTTAGTCTGATTCATTAGTTGTTGGATCACTTAGCTTCTTCTGTAAAATTTACTTTTCATTCTTTGGCTTCCACTCATTTTAGTATAGAAGAGTTGGGATGACTGGATAGAAACATAGAAACATAGAAATTAGGTGCAGGAGTAGGCCATTCAGCCCTTCGAGCCTGCACCGCCATTCAATATGATCATGGCTGATCATCCAACTCAGTATCCCGTACCTGCCTTCTCTCCATACCCTCTGATCCCCTTAGCCACAAGGGCCACATCCAACTCACTCTTAAATATAGCCAATGAACTGGCCTCAACTACCCTCTGTGGCAGAGAGTTCCAGAGACTCACCACTCTCTGTGTGAAAAAAGTCTTTCTCATCTCAGTCTTAAAGGATTTCCCCCTTATCCTTAAGCTGTGACCCCTTGTCCTGGACTTCCCCAACATCGGGAACAATCTTCCTGCATCTAGCCTGTCCAACCCCTTAAGAATTTTGTAAGTTTCTATAAGATCCCCTCTCAATCTCCTAAATTCCAGAGAGTATAAACCAAGTCTATCCAGTCTTTCTTCATAAGACAGTCCTGACATCCCAGGAATCAGTCTGGTGAACCTTCTCTGCACTCCCTCTATGGCAATAATGTCCTTCCTCAGATTTGGAGACCAAAACAGTACGCAATGGAATGGATGGAAGGTAAGGTTTTGCCAGGGTGCTGTTTGACCAGTTTTTAGGGCACTTCTCCCAATTCAAGATTCAAGAGTGTTTCATTGTCATATGTCTTGAAACGGAACAATGAAATTATCAGCATATTTAGCAGATTTGTAAATTAGCAGATATCAGCAGATTTGTAAATTAGTTAATATCTTTCGTCAAGAACTTTGCCACACAGGGCTGTGCAGGCCAAGTCAGTGGATATTTTTAAGGCAGAGATAGACAAGTTCTTGATTAGAATGGGTGCCAAGGGTTATGGGGAGAAGGCAGGAAAATGGGATTAGGTGGAAAAGTTCAGCCACAATTGAATGGCGCAGTAGACTCGATGGGCCGAATGGCCTAATTCTATTCCTATAACTTCTGAACTTGTGAATAAACAGACAAACAAAAAAAAAATATGTAGGAAGGAATTACAGATGCTGGTTTATACCGAAGATTGAAACAAAATGCTGGAGTAACTCAGCAGGTCAGGCAGCATCTCTGGAGAAAAGGTATAGGTGACTTTTTGGTTGGAACCCTTCTTCAGACCGACAAAAAACGTCTAAATGTCTTCAGCCATAAAGCAAAAAAAACCATTTTCAATAACTCAAAATTGTAAGATTAAATGAGAACTTACCAGTTTGAAGTTTGATCTTTATTTTGTGAGGAGTTACGATGAGCGTTTACGTGAAGAAGCCCGCCAGTCCGCATGCGCGTCAATCTTCAAAGCAGCGGTGTGAAATCACAGATAACAGTAGTTGAAGTGACATAGTAAGGTTAGAGAAGACTAGAACTACCGGATGACCGTTATGATACGAGGGATGGGAGCGGAGGTCACGAAATCGCACATCGTAACTACTCATAAAATAAAGATCAAAATTCAAACTGGTAAGTTCTCATTTAATCTTACTATTTTGAGTTATTGAACATGTTTTTTTTTGCTTTATGGCTGAAGACATTTAGACGTTTTTTGTCGCACAAACGTATTAAGTCCTGTTAGGTCCAAGATAATCCTACACCCACCATCCTTCTTTGGTCTAGGGAACACATTAGACACGATTTGATGAGTCTGATAAATTGTTTTCTCAATTACTCCCTTGAGGCATAATTTAGCTATTTCAGCTTGGATCATCAAATTCTCTGTTTGTGAGAAGATGAGTGCCCGTTTTGGCTTGTGTTGGGTGGGTGGACACAGGTTGGGAATTAATTCAATTTTAAACCCTTGAATACTCTGCAGTATAAACACATTCAATGTTATTTTATACCATTCTCCCAGAAACCTGTGTAGCCTCCTTCCAACTGGTAGGCAATTCTCTCTTTCGACAAGAGCCAGACCCACCTACCTCCACGGTTACCGGTAGAGCTCTTTGCCTGGTTCTGGGTGGTAAAGGCATTTCTCCTTGCTCCTGCTGGGGAACGCCAGTTGTGGACATTAAACAGTCGGCTTGGTCCTTGCCCAGCCCCGGTCTCATCAAACCGCTTGTAGGGATACTGCCGTCGGAGGGTTCTACTGGTCACTGGGGCCTTGATGAGCCCGATGGTTTTGGCCTCATCGTCCAGCTCCTTTACCCTTTTAGCCAGGTCTTCCCCAAATAATAGGTTCGGCGGCTGGACGTTGCCAGGCTTGCATAAGGCAGCAAACCTGGGATTAATGGTGGGGCGGATGGCGCTCTTTCTGAGACAATTAATCTCAAAGTGCACATTTCACATGAGAGCTAGGGCATCCTGCTGAACTTCAGTCAGGAGCCCACCATCCACCAACCTACCAAAAGCCGTTATTCCAGATGCCAGCAGCTTGTGCACCCGCTGCAGTTTAATCTCCTGCACACGGATGCCTACCCCCATCTGGCCCCAAATGGCTTGATTGACTGTCAGCACCTTCAGCAGGATACAGTTCTTGGGGTCTCATATTTTATGGCAGTAGTGTCCATGGCCAGCTCCTGGAGCTGGTGGAAGGCCATGTAATTTATGCTGGCAGCCAGCTCCTCTCAAAGCAGCTCGCCAGAGTCTGTAGGGACCTGCAAACCTGGCCGCCAGGAATGGGACCTCTGGCGCTTGCACCTCGTCCCGTGGGGCAGCCTCCATCGCTGAGCCCTCTGAATCGTCATCAGATTCAAACTGACCTTTCCTCGTCCTCGTCCTGGAGGGAGATACTTGGCAGCCCTGTAGGTGCTGCTGGCGCGGGCTCTTGGAGAGGCCGGCGCTCTTAATGGAGCATCCTCTCCAACAGGAGCTCCATCCTGGATACCCGTTCTGCGGTATCCATTGTTAGGGTTGAACCCTCTCGGCTGGACACGTCTGAGTTTATCAGCTGGACAGACTTTCGGGTAGCCTTACGCCCCTCCAGCGTAGGCACAGTGTTCTCAGACACCAAGTCTGTGGTCGTTGGTTTGACAACCAGCGACTCCATGGATGAGCTAGACGGCCGCCCGCTACCCGCACTCCCGCGGGCTTGAGATATTTTCGCCACGGCTCGCCGCGCTGTTCCTGATTTATTCATGTTTGCACTTGCCCTCCTGCAACAAGAATAGTAAGATTAAACGAGAACTTACCAGTTTGAAGTTTGATCTTTATTTTATGAGGAGTCGAGTTGAGGGACTACGTGAATAGAAGCCCGTACAGCCGTTGGTGCGTCAATCTTCAAAGCAGCGGATGAATTCACAGCTAACAATGACCGAAGTATAACGGTAAGATGATAAAACTAGAACTACCAGATGAGATCTATGAGGGTGGGAGCGGAGGGCACGTAGTCCCTCAACTCGACTCCTCATAAAATAAAGATCAAACTTCAAACTGGTAAGTTCTCGTTTAATCTTACTATTTTACTTCGGAGTCACGTGAGTGACTACGTGAAGACTTCAAAGCACTGTGAATTCACGCCGCAGGACTCATATCCGACGTTCACACTGCCTGGATTGACTCAAAAGTCGTTAACAATCAATCATGCATCAGTAATACATTTGTTAAATGAAATAACAGTTTATTTACAAACAAATCATAAACAAACCCCTCTAACTCAGGGGAAAAATATAACAGTACTGACACCAGAATCAGCAAACACCCCGAAGCCTTGAAATCGGTTGTGATAAAAACCTCTGAAAAGTTAGCTCACTGGACCATCCTGCGGCCGCGAGGACCTTGAAAATCGTTTGCACAGACACCTTACTGTGTGGTTTTTTTGTGGACTAATAAACAAAGCCAAACTCTGTTCCTCTCAGAGGTTTAGTAATCTCAATGTAACGAGATAAATGTGGAGACTATACAGAAGCGATCATCTGCGGGGGTATTGCTGAAAACACAATCTTACATCCTGTCATGCCTCTTTTATTATGTTTAAGAGAATCATAGACATAAAATATAATGGCATCAGCCGACACATGCATTCTATCTAGCCGTAGTTTTTGCAATGTTTGTACACGTTGGGGCTGAAACCAACACCAGAAGCATGACCACCTTCATAGTTAAATTTGGCTATAGATAGGCTTGTAACAGGAGCCCACTGGCGACGAGCCATAAAAACCTCACTCAAATTCCAAATACCGGCATACTGGGTTTAGGAGGATTAAAATTGAAAAAGCTCCCTTCATGAATTGTGAAACTAACGGATGTGTCCTACTGTATGCAATTCTGCATTCATAGATAAATAAGACAGAGCACTTCTGGCTGAATTAATCGCACTGTAACTTAATTTTTTGGTCAAAATAAAGAGTTGACAACTCCAATACATCCGTGATCCCTGCAGTGTGATATACAATATCCTGCTGTAGGCAGAATTGCTCCCACTTCCTTATATAGGTGATATATTGCTGCTGTGTGTACTATCCTGCAGGCCGACGTGAGAACATCCACAGTTCGATGAGACAGTCCTCTCCCCAGGTATGGCCTCCTTAAAATCTGCAAATTAACAGATCAATACGATCCTATAAAGGATGTTGATCCCCAGTGACTGGATTTACCAGTAGATTTTTATTCTTGGGCATAAGCATGTAAGGCTCCCTAGCCATTTGTAATACAATGGGAAACCATGCCCGTGTAGGCCAACCTGACCACTACCAATACCCCTGAAGCGGAGTCCTCCTTGATCTTTTGCAAACATCTGCTGATGGGACAGAATGGAGGAAATACATACACAAACATACCTCCCCAATGCAGCGAAAATGCATCCACTGCTACTGCCCCGGATCTGGTTACCATGAAACATATCTAGGTAACTGATGATTAATCAAGATGCAAACAAGTCAATATCTGGCAATGCATATTGATCAATCATTTGGTTAAATACATCCTGATTTAACATCCATTCAAATGTTGTCATTAACCTGACGTGACCTCTCCCTGGCAATTAAGTGCTGAAAGCCAGATATTTTGGTCAATACACCAGCTCCAAATCTGGTTAGCCAGTCTATCACAAGACTGTGACTTAACTCCACCCATGTGGTTTACATATGCCACTGCTGTGGTGTTGTCAATCTGACCTGCACATGCAGATCCCTCCTTGTAGAACAATAAGCTTTGAGCCCATACCTGGTGCCCAACAACTCTAAATAATTAATCCCTTTAATTGAGGAAGCGATGTCTCATCCACATTTCATCTGCCTCCACAACTAGAAGACATATCTGTTGCACCCCAACCCAGTGCACTTACATCAGTCTGTAATATCAGTGACGGTGATTCCACCAAAACCTTCCTTAAATTTTTTGAAACATGTACTATCCACCATTGTATGTCAGCAATCGCCCCAGCTGACAACGGCATAGGCCTATCAAAAATGGCCCCTTTGTATTCTCAGTGCCTGTTCCTTTGATAGTTGTCATTGTTGATAATGCAGAGGACCATACTGCACAGCTGGAAAGGCTGCAACAACTTCCCAATAAAGCTGGCTACTTGTCTAATCGAAGGGCCGTTATTCTCCAACGAGATTAACACAGTCCTCAATTAACTGATTCAATTTATCCCTGGGCAAAGTTACCAACATTATGATTGGAATTAATGGTAAATCCCAGATATCAATAATTTGGACTGGTGATAATTTAGATTTATCTGGGTGAATAACAAATCCCATTTGTTCAAAAGTGATTTTAACAACTGAAACTTGATGATTGAGTTTCAGCATGAGTCTTTCCAACAATCAGAATATCATCTAAATAGGCCATTACCACATGCCCCTGAGCTCTAAGTAAAGCTAACACAGGTTTTACCAATTTAGTAAATAATCTAAGAGCTGAAATTAATCCATTCGGCAATGTCCTGAATTGCCACAGCTCAGTCATCCAAATAAATTTCAAATATCTTCTATCATCACCATGAATAGACACTGCGTAATACGCATTCTTGAATCAATGGTTGCCATATAATACCCTTTGGACACTAGATGTTTGCCCGTGGTAAAGGTCTCCATTTTGAAATGCCTATAACAAACAAATTTGTTCAAATTGGATAAATCCAGAATAATTCTACATCCCCCAGTCTTTTTAGATCTGGGAAATATACTTGACAGAAATTGTTGACTTTGATATACAGAAGGCTCAATTACCCCTTCTTATGTAACAACTGAATCTGCTTGAATAAGCACATTTTCCTCATCTGAAAATAAGTTTACGACTAGGAAAATGTTGACTAGGTAGACTGTCCTTATAGTAAAATCCAATTTTTCACCCCTTCAATACACTAAGTATGAACAAATCTGATTTCAACTGCTGCCATTGTTTGAGAAACAATTTTAACCTTCCCCAATTTGAACAGGAACATCAGTTAATTCATCGTCTGTCAATGTTATATTCCTTACCAGCATCTTTCCTTGCGGCCTTGTTGTCCTCGACTTCTTGTAGAGAACCTTTTTTGCCTTGCTTCCAGCTGGCTTAATGAGGGCCATGGTTATAACAACCTCATAACAGTCTTTGACCCTTTTTGCAAGGTTACCACCAAACAACAGATTTCGTGGTGGTGCACTGGTCGGTTGGCTCAACTCGCCAAATTCGGGTTAGCACTGGCCTAATAGCGGCCCTCCGATATTATTAATTTCAAAATGCATTACAAAGGAATGCCAGTTCATCCTGGTGTGCTTCAACCATATCATTTGTATCAATAACTTACACCACAGCTGTAATACCTGCTGACAGCAGTTTAAGCACTTTTTTAAAACTTCATCTCCTGGGCCCTAGCAGGCAAACCCATCTATGCAAATTTGGTGATTAACCACCGGTACCTTCAGGAGATCACAATTAACAGGAGCTTTATAGTTCTTTGCTACTTCCTCCATAGCTAGCTCCTGTAACTGATGGGAGAGCATATACTGAATGGCTTCGGCCAATTCTACATCAATCACCTTTCCTGCCTCTACACTCAGCAAACTTCCAGCAATGTTCGGAATTACCTCCAACCGAACACCTTTACTGCTCTCCCCCAGCATAGAAACAGTGTCAGCAAACTGCCCTGATAGAACATCCTCCTCACAGGCAGGATAGTTCTGCAGCCCTGAAACAGGTGCTGCTAGCACAAGCTCTCCATCAGCCTGGCTTGGGCACCACTCCTCCTCACGGAGCTGGAACATCCTCCTCACAGGCAGGATAGTTCTGCAGCCCTGAAAACAGGTGCTGCTAGCACAAGCTCTCCATCAGCCTGGCTTGGGCACCACTCCTCCCCACGGAGCTGGTACCTGTCGAGCATTCTTTTGAAATAGAATCTCGATGTGGGAGCGCCGTGAGCAAACGGACTCTCCCATGGAGGGTATAACCTCCAGGCCCGACTCATTTACGGGCCACAGAGAATTGCCAGTGGCCTTCCACCCTACTGACAAGCCTCCACTGCCCCCCGGCAGTGGGGGTCCGCAACCACTGGCTGTGTAGCCAGCACCGGACCAGGAGTACCAGACGGGCCTCCATCCTCAACACTCTCCTGCCACTTTTCCTTTCTACCCCCGGAGCGCCTCGCCGACACCTTCTTCCCTTTCTGCAAACATTCTCTACCCAAACCGTCGCAGAAATTAAAACATGCGGTAAAATTAAAAAAAAAAAACCTTACCTCTTAAACTTAACGAAGAACTGCAAATGCTGGAGAATCGAGGGTTGAGGTATGAAGAAGGGTCTCGACCCGCAACGTCGCCCAATCTCCTTCGCTCCTTAGATGCTGCTGCACCGCCGAATTCTCCAGTTCTTCGAAAAAACCCGAGGTTTACACTTACCGCTCGGAGGAGCGCTGCTGCTCCAACCGCCCGACTGCACCTAGCGTCTGACGTCATGACGCACCAACGGCTGTACGGGCTTCTATTCACGTAGTCACTCACGTGACTCCGAAGTAAAATTACCAAACACAGAGACCTCGCACAAGTTTAACACTTACCTGAGGCTTTTTAAACTTACCGCTGGAGAAGCGCTGCTCCTCCCAGCCAGTCGCTGCGCCATGCGTCAGGCGTAATGACGCACATGCCGACTGGCGGGGTTCTTCACAGAATCACTCACGTGACTCCGAAGTAAAAATAAGTTTAAGCCCTGATGTCCCTGGCCTGCTCTGCTTAATTAAATCATAAACATAAAACGCTATGTTATTTACAGATGACACCATCCTGTCCAGTCACAGCTTCTGCAACGTCTGGATGCGTTGCGCTGAAACCAGCGCCATGAGCATGACCACTTTGAGAGTGAGTCTGGGCAAAGACAGGAATGTAGCTGGAGCCCACTGGCGAAGCAGCGTGAGAACCACGCTCACATCCCAAATCTCCGAGTACCTGGGCCTGGGGGGATTACAGTTAAAAATAACCTTCATGAACCTGGATATTAAAGGGTGAGACCCAACAGAGTGTTGCCCCGATCCCTGCCATACGTACGATGATAAGGCACTGCTGGCACTGCTGATGGCACTATAGCTCAGTCGCTCATCAAAATATAGTGTTGAAAGAAATTCCAACACATCCGGTATGCTTGCCTTGTGATATGATATGTTTGACTGCAAGCAGAACACCTCCCATTTCTTAATATGAGAGATGTACTGTTTTTTGATACTATCCCTCTACGCCTCAATAATCACATCCACCGTATGACCTGATAGTCCGAGCCCCAGGAACGGTCTCCTCAGAATCTGCAAACCAATAGATTAATACGGTCATGTAGTGGATGGTTCTCCTTAGTCACAGGGTGAACCAGCAGGTTACTGCGTTTGGGGACAGCCATAAGAGGCTGTGTTATTATTCTCAGAACAAGTGTGAACCATGCATGTGTAGGTCAGTCGGGTACTACCAAAAAGCCTGAGGCGGAGTCCTGCTTGATCTTAAGCAAGCACTGACTAATGAGGCAAAATGGATATAAAAACATTCCACCCCAGTGTAGCGAAAATGCATCAACTGCTACTGCCCCTGGGTCTGGTTCCCATGAAACATACTTTGGTAACTGGTGATTTAATCTAGATGCAAACAAATCGATATCTGGTACGCCATACCAAGCGACAATATCATTAAATATTTCATGATTCAACATCCATTCTGTGTTGTCATTGAATTTTCGTGACCTGGTGTCTGCCACCATGTTGAATCTACCTGGTAAGTAGATAGCTGAAACCCAGATGTTTCTTGTAATACACCAGTGCCAAATAAGGTTAGCCAATTTATCACAGGATACCGAATTGATTCCACCCATGTGATTAATGTATGCTACTGCTGTAGTTTTGTCAATCTGAAGCTGAACATGCAAGTCATGCATACTAGTACAATACGCCTTTAGCCCATAGAGTGCTCCCAACAGCTCTAAATAGTTAATACCATGTGATTGAAGAATTAATGACATGCATATTCTCTCTGCCATCGCAGCTAGAGATGGTATCAGTAGCTCCCCATCCTAGAGCACTAACATCGGTTTGTAAAATAACTGAAGGTTTCTCAATCAGAATTTTACTGGAGCAATGCCAAATATTCGCTATCACCACTGTAACTCAGCAATGGCTTCAGCTGGTAACCGCATGGGTCTATTGAAGTGACCTGCATGTATTTTGTGTGCCTGCTCCTTTGGACGTTGTAAAGTTTGATAATGTAAAGGCCCAAACTGTGCAGCTGGAAAAGCAGCCACTAATTTGCCAATTATACTAGCTTCCTGTCGAATAGAAGGTTGCTGCTCAACAACGAGATTGTTACAAGTTTCTTTTTTTTAATTTAAAAAAATATATTTTTTTATTAGAAGCATTGCATATTATTTAAGGTACAACAGTACTTCAAATACAAATTAGACTTATCACAAATGTTGTACAGATGTTACGGGATAATTTATATATGCTACTGTTTTTGATTTTTTTTTGGGAAGGTAAGGGAGTGTAAAAAAAGTAAAAGTATAAATCAATAATCAAGACATTGTGATTAAATAATAATGATTATATAAAAGAAAATAAAACATAAAAAAAATAAAGATAAACAAAATTAAAAAATAAAAACAATTTATTAAAAAAAAAAAAATAATGAATACATCTTAACATTGAATGGAACAGTTTCATATAACAATATCTATTGAGACGTGTATACAGATCCCAATACATCTTTTCATCTAATCCTACACCAGGGTACTTATTGAGTTACAGTGCTGAGCTCAGCTACCCCTTTAAATAATCAATGAATGGAGACTATATTTGTTCAAAAAGTTCATATTTTGTCCATTAGGACAAACCTAATTCTCTCCAAATGCAACGTCTCCGACATTTCCACAGTCCACATTTTGATTGTGGGGGATAATGTTCCCTTCCAGAATTTTAATATTCATTTTTTTCCAATTATCAAACAGTAATCAAGAAAATTTCTTTGACTTACTGTTAATATTAAGCATGAGTCAGGAACTCCTAATATTATTAACTTTAGATCAGGGTCAAATTTAGTTTTAAGAACCTCAGAAATGATTCCAAAAATATCAGCCCAATAACTATTAAGTTTTGTACATGTTACAAAACTATGCATTAAGTTAGCTTCTAAATCCTGACATTTATCGCAAATAGAAGAATGTTAGGAAAAATTCTATTTAATTTCGTTTTTTGAGTAGTGTAATCTATGTATTACTTTAAATTGTACCAAAGTATGTCTGGCATTTAATGAGCATCGGTGTATACGTTGTAAACTTTCTTCCCAAGTATCTTTCATTATAGATAGACCTATTTCATTTTCCCATATCTGTCGGTATGATTCTGTTGTTGGGACTTCCCTATCCAAAAGAGTATTATATATGCACGCTATTCATATTTCTCTATTTGGATGCTTGTTAAGCCACTCATCCAGTAATCCTGGTTCTCTATTCTTAGAGTCTTGCATGTTTGACTTGATATAGTCTCTAATTTGTAAATACCTAAACAAGTTATTTGGGTGTAATCCATAGATATCTTTTAATTCTTGAAATGATAGAACTTTTCCTTTCCTGTAAAGGTGTTCTATCCTTATAATTCCTATTTTTTTCCGGATTTGTCTAAACCCCTTATCCAATATAGAAGGTTTAAATAAAGATTATTCATAATTGGTAAACAGAGTGACATATTATCCAGATGTAAAAAGTCTTAACTATTGTTTCCAAATACGTATATTGCTGTAAATTATAGGGGTTTTCCCGAAAGTTTTTTTTTGTACTTCACTTGGAGCAAGAAGAATCAAAACTTATATCAAATGGTAAACAGTCTTCCATTTCCATCTTTAGCCAAGATGGTTCCTGGTACATTTTTACCAGCCAAAAATTCATATTCTTAATCTGAATCGCCCCCCCCAAAAATAATATAACAAATTAGGTAACGCTAATCCTCCATTTATCTTGGATTTACATAAATGTTTTTTACTTATTCTGTGATGTGTATAATCCCAAATAAAGCTGTTAATAATAGAATCGATTTAAAAAAAATAATTGGGGGAGATATAAAGGGATAACTTGAAATAAATATAATAATTGTGGTAAGAGACCATTTTTATAGCATTTTATTCTGCCAATCAGATTATTGGTAGTGCTCCTTTTTTCCAGTATAAAAAAAAATATTATTTTTTAGTTTAATCCAATAAATTGAGGATATAATTTAATTTGAATAATAGATTATAAGATTTAGATACATTAATTCCTAGCTATTTAAATTTATCCGTAACTATTTTAAACGGAAATTGTTGTAATATGTTTACTTTTATTCCAGTTATAGGCATAATTTCACTTTTATTCCAATTAATTCTATATCCTGAAAATGTACCAAACTTATTTATAATGTTAAGTAAGTTAGGAATACTGATCTCCGGTTTTGTGATATATATTAAAACATTGTCTGCATATAAAGATATTTTATTCGTTGTGGTATTAGTATTGTATCCTTATATTTCTGGATCTTTCGGCTAATGGCTCGATTGCGAGAGCAGATAATAAAGGTGATAACGGGCATCCTTGTCTACAACCCCTAGAAAGATTAAATTTAGCTGATAACATTTGATTTGTTAGTATTCTTGCTGTAGGGTTGGAGTACAAAATTTTAATCCATTTACAAAATCTATCGCCCAGTTGAAATTTCTGCATTATCTTAAATAAGTAAGGCCATTCAACCTGGTCGAATGCTTTTTCCGCATCTAGTGAAATGACAGCTAATTCAATATCATTAAACTCTTTTTGAATATATGATATTGAATAGTCGTCTCAAGTTATAATTGGAGTAACGTTTGGGAATAAAGCCTGTTTGATCATGATGTATTAGTTTATTAATCACTAAACTTAACCTTGGGATAAAATTTTAGGTTAATATTTTTGATCAATATTTAGAGGAGCAAATTGCCTCTATATGATCCAGGATCTTCCAGATAACCATATAACCATATAACCATATAACAATTACAGCACGGAAACAGGCCCTCTCGGCCCTTCCAGTCCGTGCCGACCATTTGTTTTCCCCTAGTCCCATCTACCTGCACTCAGACCATACCCCTCCAGTTCCTTCACGTCCATATACCTATCCACTTTACTTTTAAATGTTAAATCGATCCTGCCTCCACCACCTCTGCTGGAAGCTCATTCCACACAGCCACCACCCTCTGAGTAAAGAAGTTCCCCCTCACGTTACCCCTAACTTCTGTCCCTTAATTCTCATGTCATGCCCTCTTGTTTGAATCTTCCCTACCCTCAATGGGAAAAGCTTTATCCACGTCAATTTCTGTCTATCCCTTTTTCATCATTTTAAAGACCTCAATCAAGTCCCCCCTTAACCTTCTGCGCTCCAAAGAATAAATACCTAACTTGTTTCAACCTTTCTCTGTAAACATAGTTGCTGGAACCCTGGCAACATTCTAGTAAATCTCCTCTGTACTCTCTCTATTTTGTATTGACATCCTTCCTATAAACTAGGCGACCAAAATTGTACACCATACTCCAGAATTGGTCTTACCAATGCCTTGTACAATTTTAACATTACTTCCCTACTCCTATATTCATATGCTCTGATTTATAAAGGCCAGCTCACCAAAGGCTTTCTTTTACCACCCTATCTACATGCGATTCCACCTTCAGGGAACTATGCACAGTTATTCCTAGATCCCTCTGTTCACACAGCATTCCTCAATTCCCTACATTTACCATGTTACCGTCCTATTTTGATTTGTCCTGCCAAGATGTAGCACTTCACACTTATCAGCATTAAACTCCATCTGCCATCTTTCAGCCCACTTTTCCAAATGGCCCAAATCTCTCTGTAGACTTTGAGAATCTACTTCATTATCCACAATACCACCTATCTTAGTATCATCTGCATACTTACTTATCCAATTTTTCCACCCCATCATCCAGATCATTGATGTACATGACAAACAACAGTGGACCCAACACAGATCCCTGAGGCACCCCACTGGTCACCGGCTTCCAACCTGACAAACAGCCATCCACCATTACTCTCTGACATCTCCCATTCAGCCACTGTTGAATCCATCTTGCTACTCCGCCATTAATACCCAAAGATTGAACCTTCTGAACCAACCTTCCATGGGGAACCTTGTCAAAGGCCTTACTGAAATCCATATAGACAACATCCATGCTTTACCTCATCAATTTCCCTAGTTACCGCTTCAAAAAATTCAAGAAGGTTTGTCAAACATGACCTTCCAGGCACAAATCCATGTTGACTGTTCCTGATCAGACCCTGTTTATCCAGATGCTTATATATATTAGTTCTAAGTATCCTTTCCATTAATTTGCCCACCACTGACGTCAAACTAATAGGTCTATAATTGCTAGGTTTATTCTTTAGGCTACTCTACTTTAGGCTACTCTACTTTTAGGCTACTCTACTTTTATTCTTTAGGCTACTCTTTCTTTAGGCTACTCTACTTTTTTCCCTTACCTCACAGAGTTCAATATCCTTCTCCTTGGTGAATACCAAAGAAAAGAAATTGTTCAATATCTCCCCCATCTCTTTTGGCTCTGCAGATAGCTGTCCATTCTGGTTCTCTAATGGTCCAATTTCATCCCTCGGTTATCCTTTTGCTATTAATATAGCTGTAGAAACTCTTTGGATTTACTTTCACCTTTCTTGCCAAAGCAACCTCATATCTTCTTTTAGCCTTCCTAATTTATTTCTTAAGATTCTTTTTACATTCTTTATACTCCTCTAGCACCTCATTTACTCCATGCCTCCTATAATTATTGTAGATATCTCTCTTTTTTTCGAAACAAGTGTCTAATTTCCCTTGAAAACCATGGCTCTTTCAATTTTTACTATTTCCTTTCAACCTAACAGTGGACATAAAGATTCTGTACTCTTACAATTTCCCCTTTAATGTCTCCATTTCTCTTCTACATCCTTCCCATGAAACAAAGTGTCCCAATTCACTCCTTTAAAATCGTCACGCATTCCCTCAAAAGTTAGCCTTTCTCCAATCAAAAATCTCCACTCTAGGTCCTGTTCTGACTCTCTCCATAATTATATTGAAACTAATGGTATTGTGATCACTGGTCCTCGAAGTGGCTCACCAACGCATACCTCCGTCACCTGTCCTGCCTCATTTCCTAACAGGAGGTCCAGCACTGCCCCTTCTCTGGTCGGTACCTCTATGTACTGCTGCCAAAAAACTATCCTGCAACACATTTTACAAACTCCAAACCATCCAGCCCATTTACAGAATGTGTTTTCCCAGTCTATTTTTGGTAAATTGAAATCTCCCACAATCACTACCTTGTGCTTTACTACTAATATCTGCTATCTCCTTACATATTTGCTCTTCCAATTCTCGCTCCCCATTTGGCGGTCTATAGTACACCCTAAAAGTGTTGCTACAACCGTTCCCACTTCTCAGTCCCACCCAAATAGCCTCCCTAGACAAACCCTCTAATCTATCCTGCCAAAGCACTGCTGTAATATCCTCTCTGACAAGCAAATGCAACACCTCCACCTCTGGTCCTCCAATTCTATCACCCCGGAAGCAACGAAATCCTGGAATATTTAGTTTCCAATCACAGCCCTCCTGCAACCATGTTTCACTGATTGCCACAAACATCTTTTCCAGGTGTCAATCCAGGCTCTAAGTTCATCCCACCTTACTTACAATGCTCCTAGCATTAAAATAATGCACATTTTATAAACCCACCATCCTTTATTCTCTGTCTATTATCTTTTTCATCTTTCTCGCCTACATTTTGGGTCCGAGTGCTTCCCTTCTCTGCCTCTTGCCCCACACCCTGTCCCCTAGCCCCCTCTACCTGAGTCCCTCCCCCCAGCCTTTCTAGTTTAAAGTCTCCCCAGTAGCCTTTGCTCTCTCCCAGTAGCCTTTGCTACTGGGGAGAGCAAAGGCTACTGGGGAGTAGATCCTTATCTACTTTAGGAATCAGTGTGATTGTAGACTCATTTAGAGTTTCTGGTAACTTTCCTTGTTCGTAAACATATTTATATATCGCTTGTAAACGTGGGGAAATCAAGTCGTGAAAGTTCTTTAAAAATTCAGCACTTAGGCCATCAGGGCCGGCGTCTTTTCCATTTTTCAACGATCTGATTGATTCCTCAATGTCTTTTACTGATATTTCAGCATCTAACAAGTCTTTGCCTTCCTGATCTAAGCACTTTGATATGACATTCATGTAGGAATGTTTCCATTCCATCCAATTGCCCCATCAGTTTGGTTGAATAAAGTTTTTGATAGTAATGCAGAAATCTGTCATTAATATCTTTTGGCAAAGTTAATATTTCTCCTTGTTTTGATCTGATTTTATATATCATTTTTCCTTATCTGATTTTTTCTAAGCTGGCGTGACAATAATTTTTTGTGGTTTGTCACCAAATTAAAAAATGTTACTTGTTTAGTCTGTTGAAAAAGTTTTTATAACATGATTTGAGTATATTTTATTTAGCTTATATTTTAATGTTGCAATTTATTATGTATCACCTTAGATGGAGATATTGCATTTTCAATATCTAATTGCTTTATTTCATTTTCTAAAGTATGTTGCATCTTTCAGTTTTTCTTATTAAGGTATGCTTGCGCAGATATTATAGCTCCACGCATAAAGCCTTTAAATGTGTCCCAAAGAAGTGATGCTGAAATTCTGGGTTTTGGCATTAGTCGCAAAAAAAACAATTTAATCTGTTTTACCAGTATAATCATAACAAGCCTTTTCATTTAAAAATTTGAGGGTTGAGTCTCCATTGAGATTGTTTATTATTTATACTATTTAGTTTTATCTTAAATGTTAATGGTGCGTGATCTGAAATAATAATATTATGGTATTTTGAGTCACACGTAAATGGAATTAATTTTGAGTCTATTAAAAAATAATCTATCCTTGAATAGGTTCGGAATACAGGTGAGTAAAATGAGTATTCCCGACCAGAAGGGTTATCAATTCTCCAACCATCCTTAACATTTGCAGTATTAATAAAGGAATTTATAAATTTGCTTGATTTAGATGTAACTTTTCTTTTAGTAGATGATCTATCTAGATAATTATCTAAAGTATAGTTTAAATCACTCCCAATTATTAGATTATGTTGTGTAGATACCAGAATAGTATTAAATATTTCTTAAAAAACAACAGATTATCGAAATTAGGTCCATATACGTTCATAAGAACAACTTTCTTTGAATATAACTCACCCGTAATTATTATATATCTACCCTCAATATCTTCTATTATTGAGGTATGTTTAAATGGTATACCTTTACGTATAAGAATTGCAACCCCTCTAGGCGGTTTTTGTATAAATGAAGAATAATACACTTTAGAAATCCATTTTGCTGTTAGTCTATATTGCGCATCCTTTTTGAGGTGTGTCTCCTGAAGAAAGATTATGTCTGTTTTAAGTTTATTTAAGTGAGCTAAAACCTTACCTCTTTTAATTGGTTCATTAATTCCCTTTACATACCAACTGCAGAAGGTGATTCCATCAGCCCCAGTTTTCATATTAATGTCTTGCATTTTGTTGTTAAGGTGGATTATAATGGAGTAGATGTCTCAGCACATCTATCCCAACCTCATACCGTGCTTCTGATCGATGAGTTTTAAATGCATGTAAACTTTTATCTTACGTACATATCTCTTCAAACAAAATTCATAATACCATTCAAACTAAAAATGTAATATAATACTTTATATAAAACAAAAACAAGTAGGAATAATAAATGTTAATAGGGTTAGTAATATGCGGAGGGGAAAGGGTAACTACAGCTATTTTAAGTGTAGTTTGTGTTAGCCACACTAGTGTGGCTATTAATCTAATGACTTCCGTTGTTAAAAAAATATATTAATAGTTCCAGCTCAAATTTTCCTTAATTTTTAATTGCCTTAAGGGCTAGTTGTATAGGGGTGGGGTGGTTAAATTTTAATGATTATAAATTTAAGAACACTATTTGAATTTTTAATAATATCATAACTGTTTTGGGTGGGTGGGATAGCATACAATTTTAAGTGATAGTTAATACTAAACTATTCCTATTATATGTTAGTTTTTTAGTGTATTTAAGAGTCCATTATTCTTCCGCCTTCTCTATGGATATTCGGTACCATCAGGTAAATGTTAAATATAGTTCAAATTCACGGTTCTTCATCCGCGTCTACTTCTCCCTCTTCTATCTCTTCCTCCTTCTTCTCGATGTTCCGAGCGAATTCAAGTGCCTCTGTGTGCTTGATGAAGTGATGCTCTTTGTTATCATAGGTTACTCTTAGCGTTGCAGGATACATCAGACCTTCTATCTTTTTAAGAATGCCTCTTGTTTCTGTAAATAGAGCTCTTCTCTTGGCGACTTCCGCAGGGTAGTCTCTGAATATGCTAATCTTATCTCCATCGTAGATGATGTTTCTCTTATGAATTATTATCGTCATCATATCCTCCAAGACATGATCATAAACCACTTTCACAATCAATTGTCTTGGTGGCGCGCCCCTCTGTGGACGGCGTCTCAGTGCCCTGTGTGCCCGACCAAGGAGGGGCTCTTGATCCAGATTCAAAACATTTTTTAAGAGATTTGCAGCAAATTTTCGAGGGTCTTGATCTCCCTCTTTACCTTCACTCAATCCAACAATTCGTAAGTTCTGGCGCCTTTGCCGTCCCTCCAAGTCAATAAATTTCTCAGTTATTTTGTGTAATAAATCTGATAAACGTTTGTTCTCAGAGAGAAGTTTCTCATTCGCCTTAACACTTGTACCGGCAATACTGAACAATACTGAATATTGAACAATTATTTTCTTTTTCTTCGGTTTCAACAGGAGAAGGATATTGAACTCTCTGTGATTTAGGGGAAAAAGTAGAAGTACTATGGAAACTAATGAGATTCAAAGAGGAGGAATACTGACAGCATTTGAAAAATATTAAAAGAGGATAAGTCCCAGGTCCTGACAGGATATTCCGCTAGGACATTGAGGGAATATATGTAGAAAATAGCAAAAAAGGAAGCTATGACAGAAATATTTCAAATGCATAAAACGGAATAGTCCGGAGAATTGGCGTACTGCGCATGTTGTTCCATTGTTTAAAAGTGTTCACAAAGATAAACCAGCAATTATAGACCTATTAGTTTTGACGATCAGTGTGGCAAATTAATGAAAGATAACTTAGAGATAATATTAAAAGCATCTGGATAAACAGGGTCTGCTCAGGAACAGTCACCATGGATTATGTGCCGAAGGTCCTGTTTGACAAACCTTGAATTTTTGAAGTGTAACTAGAGAAATTGGATGAGGGTAAAGCAGTGAAGTTGTCTATATGGATTCAGTAAGGCCTATGACATGTTTCCGCCATGGAAGGTTGTTTAAGAAGGTTTAATCTTGGGTTTAATGGCGGAGTAGCAAGATGGTATAAACAGTGGCTGAATGGAATGTCAGAGAGTAATGGTGGATGGCTGTTGTCAGGTTGAGCTGGTGACCAGTGGGGTGCCTCATGCCTCAGGGATCTTGTTGGGTCCCACACTGTTGTTTGTCATGTACATCAATTATCTGCATGATGGGGTGAAACTTGGATAATAATATGCAGATGATACTAAGATAGTGGTGTTGTGGAAAACGAAGGTCGATTTTCAAAGTCTACAGAGAGATTTGGCCTTTTGGAAAAGAGGCTGAAAAGATGGCAGGATGGAGTTTAATGCAGTAAGTGTGAATTGGCTATAACAGCTTGTCAGGACAAATCAAAATAGGAAGTACATGGTAAAATGGTAGGGAATTGAGGAATGCTGTGGGAACGGAGAGATCTAGAATAACGTGCATAGTTCCCTGAAGGTGGAAATCGCATGTAATAGGGTGGTAAAGAAAGCCCTTATTGTGTGCTGCCTTTATAAATCAGAGCATTGATATAGATAGTGGGAAGTAATGTTAAAATTGTACAAGGCATTGGGTAAGACCAATTCTGAAGTATGGTTACATTTTGGTCGCCTAGTTATAGAAGGTATGACAACAAAATAGAGAGAGTACAGGAGGAGAATTACTAGAATGTATGCCAAGGTTCCAGCAACTAATGTTATAGAGAAAGGTTGAACAAGTTAGGACTTTATTCTTTGGAGCGCAGAAGTAAGGGGGACTTGATTGAGGTCTTTAAAAATGATGAAAGGATAGACAGAGTATATGACGTGGATAAGTTTTTCCCATGAGGGTAGTGAATATTCAAACAAGGAAGGGCATGAAATGAGAATTAAGGGACAGAATTGTCGGGTAACGTGAGGGGGAACTTCTTTACTCAGAGGTGGTGGCTGTGTGGAATGGAGCTTCCAGCAAAGTGGTGAGGCAGGATCGATTTTAACATATAAGAGTAAAGTGGAAAGGTATATGGACGTGAAGTGGAAATGTGGGGTTTGGTCTGATGCAGGTAGATGGACTAGGGAAAAAAAAAAAAAAAAAAAACCCCCAAATGTCCATCCGGACTGGAAGGGGGCCGAGAGAAGCCTATTTTCCGTGCTGTAAGTGTTAATGGTTATATGGTTATAATGGTAATACAGACAGTTCTTTAATTGCCACAATGTTGTTTGATCAATGACCGTAAAATAGGTTCTAGCTTATTATCAACGTTCCGACTCCATCACCTTCAAATTTTAAGTTTACCTCATCCATATGTAGCTGCAGAACTCATCCGCCTGTATTTTCCATCATCAAGCATAATCATTACTGTAAGTAAACACTTTTCTCTTTTTAATTCATCTTCACTGTTTCTTTAAACTCTTGAAAATCGTCTCTTAGGATCTTAAATCATCTAATAATCCTTTTTTTCATTTTTTCAGCTCACCCAATATAAGTTTTTTTTCTGCAGAAACAGCTAGCTTTTTATTCTTCCATCTCAAATTTTCCCCTTAAGATGTCCTTCTCTGGGATCTGTCAAACCTAGCCCAAGGCTCCCAGTACGGGCCTACTTTCTTGTTTCAGTGATGGTATTTTCTGTTTGGGGTGGAAAGCAGCATGTACAATACTAATCGTAAAGTCGCGCGCCTGATGACGTTATGCACCTTTTAAAAGCTGTCAGAGCCGTGCATTCCCGTTCTCCTCTGGTAAGTGACTTTAAATCACCCCGATTTTCCCTGTTTTATAAGGGTGAATACAAATTTTTAAGGAGCTGGTTGACGCATTCCACCTACTCCATTGCGCCACCGGAAGTTTCTATTAATTCTGATCTCTTGCCCCTAGGCAGAGTCACAGACATGTGAGTTGAGTTAATGTGAATCCCAATTAATCAATAACACAAATGGTATCAATTTGATGAACTGATGGATTAGAAACCCCAATCTCTCAAACATGATTTGTAGCTGGAAACAGATGATTCAGCTGATTTTCTAGTTTTTCCTATGATTAGGACATCATCCCAATAAGCAATTACAATATGACTCTGAGCCCGGAGAAGGCCTAACACCGGTTTTACAAAAAAAATTTTGTAAATAAACTAGGGGCGAAGTTAACGCCATTTAGGCAATGCTTTAAACTGCCATAGTTGCCTCATCCACTAAACTTCCAATCTCTCCGATGACGCAATTAATGGGTACTGAATAGTAATGCATCTTTAATATCCTATGCATGCCATATAACATCCTTTGGAAACCAGTTGTTTAGCAGTAACAAAAATTTCCATGTTGAAATGTTTTTACCTGCACAAATAAATTAAGTCGAGTTAAATCAAAGAAATGATCGAACAACCACCTTTGTAATAGAACTATATTAGACACAAATTGGTGAGATTGATGCAACCGACTTCTCCATTCCCTTTTTTATATAACTTTTCAAATTCTAGCTTGTACATCCAAAACCTCTTGTTGTGCAAAAACCATATCCAGCTTTGTGCATGCGCGTGGGTAGATGCAAATTGAAAAGGAATTCGAATCGGAACAACTTGTTTTACCGTGCATAATAAACAAATCCAGATGTTATCCAACACCATTCACTGAAACAGTTGTAATCTCCCACCAACGTAACTGATCCATACTTTGAATTACTGAAAGAACCACCCTCCTACCCACCAAGGTTGCCAGTGGATATTCTGCCCCGTGTTTTTGGGGTAAGAATGTTTGTAGTGCCCAATTTGCCGCATGTTTTGGCCAAGGGCCCGGCTTGGTCCTTGGCTGAACCAGTTTCAGCGACCTTTTGTAGGGTGCTGCCGTCGAAGTGGAGTTTTGCAGTCGGCGGGGCTTATATGAGGCCGACCATTTTGCCTTCGTCGTCCAGCTCCCTGACCTGTTTGATAGATCTTCACCGAACAGAAGATTCGGTGTTGCACATTGTTGGATTCACAGTGCCGCAAACTCGGGGTTCAGAGTAGGCTGCACTCTTCTTAGAGGCAGTTATTTAAAAAATGTGTATTGCACATTAGGGCAGAGCATCCTGCCTGCACCTCAGACTGGGCCCTCCATCCACCGACCTGGCGAAAGCGAGATTGGCCTGAGGCTAGCAGCTTCAGAATCATCAGGAGCCTCACTTCCTGGGCTCTGATACCTAAACCCATGTGACCCCAGATGGCGTGGTTAACAGTCGGCACTTTGAGCGAGGCACAATTAGCGGGTGTTTCGTATTTTTTGGAAGTTTCTTCCATTGTGAAGTCTAGTAGCTGGTGTGAGGCCATATAATTTATAGTCAAGTCTTCATCCAGCGGTCCCCAGTTTCGGTTTGGATTGCAAATTTTGATGCCATGCTTGGCACCTCTAGTTCACGCCCTTCTTGCCTTGAGGTATGCTCCCAAGCTATACCACCGAACGCGGAGTCCAGAACAAAACTGACTGGCCCCGAATGCTCTCCTCCTCCGAGAGGCGAAGAGACATTAGGCATCCCAGTAACAGTGTGCCACTGCCGTGGGACCCCGAGGAGACCCGCGGTGATATAACTCCTCTTGTTGTAGCATATTGTGATGGAGCATCCTCTCCATCAGGAGCTCCATCCGTGCACAAACGTCCGAAGACGCTATCCATTGTGGGAGGGGACAACCCTCCTGGCCCCCGATTCATCCAATCAACGGCCTTACAGATTCTTAGTGGCTTTTTTCGCCCATCGAGTACCATGTTGCTCCCCAAGTTGCACCAATTGAAGCCACTGGCCATGCCACCAGTGACTCTGAAGGTGAGATAGACAGGGGGGGGGGCTGCCCGCAACCACGCTCCTGAACAAGAATTAATCGACCCAAGAAAAGATCTCAACTTAAGTTTAAACACTTACACCTGAGGGTTTTTAAAACTTAAACCCTGGTGAGCTACACGACACCAGCCTGGTCGAATGCCCTGCTCAAACGTAATGGACGCGCATGCGAACTGGCGGCTTCTTCACGGAATCACTCACGTGACTCGCAGTAAAATATTAATATTAATGAGACTTACCAGTTCCGAAATTTGATCCATAATTTTATGAGGAGTTTACGTGAGGGATTTCCATGAAGCCCCCGCCAGCACGCATGCGCGACATTCTTCAAAGCAGTGGTGTGAAAATCACAGGTAGAGAGTTGACTGAAGATAGTAATGATAAGAGAACTAACATAACATTTTTGATAGAGTAGGGAAGCTGAGGGTAAACAAAATCCTCATCGTAAACTCCTCATAAAATAAGGATCAAACTTCAACTGGTAAGTCACATTTAATCTTACTATTTTACTTCGGAGTCACTGAGTGACTTCGTGAAGACCTTCAAAGCTCCGTCATTTCATGCCCTGGAAACGAGTCCATGCTCACACAACTGCCATAATAACCAATGGAGGGAAGTATGTTAACCGTAATTCAGACTAGTACATTGGCTGAAAAACAGCAATGTATTATTAACAATAATAATAATAACCCCTAATTTCAGGGAAATTATCATACAAACTTATAAAATAGTGTCTGCAAATATCTCAGGCTGGCCAAAGGTTGTTTCCACCTGCTGGAAGTTGTTTCATTAGACTCAACCCGCCGTTGTACGGCATGGCCCATTAAGACTTCCATCATCCTCGCTGCATGAAGTACTGCACCCAGAAGGAATGAGATTTAAAATATCCCAGACCACCCCCTGCTGCACCTAACACCACCCAGACCATCTTGATATGGTCTGCACGGACTCTGGATGAGGATGTTTTTGAACTTATCAATAGACCATATCCATTCCCCTGAGACTTTTGCTGACCTCCATTTAATGTAGAAGCTGGTCACTATGCAATGGGCGTATATCTACGGGATAAGCCAGGAACTCCAATTTGATGCCAGATGAGCCAGGCCCTGTTTTGTTAGGTAACTATAAATGTGAAAGGATACCTTATTTTGGGATGTTTACCATGGCATCCATCTATTGGTGCAGAGAATGCACCCACTGCGCCATTACAAGTGTCATCAGCACACTATTGTATACGGTTAGTGAGAGGGCGTGGATGGTGCCCAATCTCGAACAGGTCAGGACAATGCCAATAATCCCAGGTCTGGGAATAATGAGGCCTGGGAAATTTGTGTTAATGAGTTTTGACACAGAGGGGTGAGATACTCCTCCATTTGTTCTTGCTCCTGTCCCCAGGTATGAGGATAGTGAGTGGGCACTTTTGCCGCAATTGATTAACTCAAGCCTTCATCGAAGTGTAAACTTGCCAGGAACTCTCCGTAACCAACCAAAATCTGATCAGATGTCCTTGATTGAAATTTTTCGCACGACCCGACTAATGAGCCAGAGATGGGGAAAAATGCACAGAAAACAATCCACCCCCCCCCCATGTCCATCGCTACTGCCCAGGTTCTGATTCTCATTGGGGGCGACATAACGTTGGTAACTGGTGTTAATCTTGATGCTAACAATCTATACCTCGTTCCATAACCGAGATATAATGGTCAGTAAAAACGGTGGACCAACCTCCATTCAGTGTTCGTTCAATTTGCGTGACCTGGTGTCCGCCACTGTATTGGGCTTACCCGGAAAGTAAGTAGTTGATATCCAAATGTTTCTTTCTATGCACCAATGCCAGATTGTATTGATCAATTCATCACAAGATATCGACAATTCCACCCATATGATTCATGTATGTCACCACGGTGGTATTATCAATTTGTAGCCGAACATGCAGATGATGCATGTCTAAAACAGTAAGCCCGAAGTCCGTGAATGCTCCCAACATCTTTAGCTCCCTGAAGTAAGGTTAACTCATGTGTATTCCATCTACCACCGCAACTGGAGGTGATATTGGTTGCTCCCCAGCCCCAGCTGGCGTCAGTTTGTTACACAACCAAAGAGTTTGTGACTGTGATGGGATTTAGAACAGTGTCGAACATTGCTAATCCACCATCGTAATTCCAATTTGCTTTGGCTGGTCTGTCAAAAATGGCCAGCATGGTGTTTTTAGTGCTGCAGTTTTCACCCTTTGTAGATTTTGTTAATGTAAGGGTCCAAATTGTGGCTGAGAAAGGCAGCCACGAGATTCCCAATTACCCTGGCTATTTGCCGAATAGATGGTTTACTGACACAAACACGGCTGTTATATGCCTCTATCAAATCTGTTGCTTTGTCCTTTGGCAAGGTGACAGACATATGAACAGAGTCAATTGTGAATCCCAAATAATCCATAGTCACAGAAGACATTTCACTTGGATTTGTCTGGATGGATAATAAACCCCAATTATTGATATAGGAGCTTGGTGGCTGAGACAGCCAATTTAGCCAATTCCAAGGTTATCCCCTCAATAAGATATCATCTAGATATGCCATGACAATATGTTTTTGTTTCCGAAGAAACACCAAAACTGGTTTCAATATTTTTGTAAACAGTCTGGGGCTGATGTTAAACCATTAGGCAGCGCTTTATACTGCCAGGGCTATCCCATCCAGATAAATTTCAAATATCTGCGGTGATCTTTGTCTACTGAGTAGTGCATCTTTTAGGTCGATGCAAGCCATGAAGTACCCCTTGGAAACTAGTTGTTTTAGCAGTAACAAAAAAAATCCATTTTGAAGTGGGTGTACTGCACAAAAATATTCAGTTGCGTCAAATCAAACGATGCGGCATCCACCATCTTTTTTGTTTTTAGGTGAAGATGTTTGATACAAACTCAAGAGACTCGTGTTTGGTTTTCTCTAATACTCCTTTTGTATATAGTCTTAACCGTTCCGCATGACCTTCCACTTTCTCTTTTTTGTGAAAATTGAGAAGCACAAACTTTTGGCTAGGCCCATTTTGAACAGGAAAGGAGGAGTTTGTCAACAAATTCAATTTTGTATCTCTGAATACTGTGCATTATGAAAAGTTCAGAAGTTATCCCCTGAACAAGTGTAACCTTCCCCCAACCTGTGAAGAGGTTACACATGCTATGTTCCGAAGGCAACAAGTCCCACCTACCTCCATGGTTACCAGTGGTGCTGTGTTGTTCTCCTTCCTTGGTTCCTGGGAGGTGGAGGCATTGTGGTGTGGGGTTGGCGCATCTTCCAGGAAGGCCGTTCTGGACATGGCCTGACCTTATGTAGGTTGTACTGCTTTCATCACCAGCTTTTCTTTTTTCCTTCGGGGTGATAACGCGGCCTGCTGTGGAGGCATATGGTGCTGGCTGCCCCCCAAATATGCGAGGACCTGGTAGCGGCCGGCACCTTAAATCATGCCGACGGCTTTAGTTTCTTTGTCGAGGTCTTTTAAACTGTTTGGGCAGGTTGTCCCCCGAATAACAGAAGTAGGCGGCTGGTGTACACTGCTGGTTTCTACACAACCCCGCGAACTTGGGGGTTTTAGTGTAGGTCGGGGTTTGGCATTCTTTCTGAAACAGTTGATCTCCAATTGACCACACAGGAGATGCCAGAGCTTCTGTTGTGCTCCTCTGACATATCTTCCGTCTACTGACCTGGCAAAGCAGGTAATCCCGAGGCCAGTAGTTTGAAGATTTCCGCAGGCACATTGAGAGACAATACATGATTCCTGGAGCTAGATGTTAAGTAAATTTATACTGGCTGCCTATTGACAATGATAGCCCCTTTTGTGAAGGCATCGCAACTTGGGTGGCCATCCCGAGTAGCTCCTCTTCTTGCACCCCTAGCTCGTTGTATTCTTCTGCCAACAACCCCTCTTCAGTGTCAGCCAGACCTGACTCTTAAACCCCTGTCTCACTGTGCGAGTTGGCCCACGAGTGACCCCGAGTTTTCTCGTGGTGATCACGTTAGCGGGAACGTCGGAACTCGCTCCAAGGAGCAACTTATCGACTCGTGGCGCTAACGGCAGGTACTCGGGAAACTTGTTAACTCGTGAAAAAAATCAAACATGTTGATTTTTTCCACGAGTCAAATTAACTGTTCAAGTTAAAAATGGAAACATTTAAACTCGTTGTAATAACGTAGTGGCCCCGTGGTTTATCTTAGTGTCTTGTGATTCTACCGTGGGAACTTTAATAATCTGTTCTTTTGCTCGAGTAAAAGACTGAACCAAAGATAGACACAAAATGCTGGAGTAACTCAGCGGACCAGGCAGCATCTCTGGAGAGAAGGAATAGAGTCGAGACCCTTCTTCAGACGTACCCTAAAATGCCACCCATTCCTTCTCTCCAGAGATGCAGTCCTGTCCCGCCGAGTTACTCCAGCATTTTGTGTCTATCTTCGGCCTTTCTGCCACTTGTCCTTTATTACTTAAGGCGCCTGCCCCGTGGCTTCACTCTGTCTCAATGAACGGCTTAAAGACCTGCCGAAGGGCAAGTCTGGGGTGGTGGGTGGGATGTGTCCACGTGTGTGATGCTCCATCCACCCCCCCGGGGCCGAGAGTGTGGGATTGGGAAGGAACTGCAGATGCTGGTTTCACACCGGAGATAGAACACACACAATGCTGGAGTAACTCGGCGGGACAGGCAGCATCTCTGGAGCGAAGGAATGGGTGGCATTTCGGGTAAGTCTGAAGAAGGGTCTCGACTCTATTCTTCTCTCCAGAGATGCTAGCCTGGTCCGCTGAGCTTTTTGTGTGTGTGTGTCCTCTCTCCCTCTCTGTCTATCTGTGTGTATCTGTGTGTGTGTCTGATGTCGGGTCCCGGTGGCCGCTCAGTCACCCGAGCTGCCTCATTCCTCTGAAGTGGTGGCCAGCTGCTGTCTGTGTGTATCTCTCTCTCTCTATGTGTGTGTGTGTTGTCCTCCTCTCTCTCTCCCTCTCTGTCTATCTGTGTGTATCTGTTGTGTGTGTCTGATGTCGGGTCCCGGTGGCCGCTCAAAGTCACCGAGCTGCCTCATTCCTCTGAAGTGGTGGCCAGCTGCTGTCTGTGTGTATCTCTCTCTCTATGTGTGTGTGTGTGTCTCTCTCTCTCTCCCTCTCTGTCTATCTGTTTGTATCTTGTGTGTGTGTCTGCTTGTCGGGTCCCGGTGGCCGCTCAAAGTCACCAGAGCTGCTTGATTCCTCTGAAAGTGGTGGCCAGTCCTTGCTGTCTGTGCTGTATCTCTCTCTATATGTTGTAAGGGTGTGTGGTGTGTATGTGAGTGTGTGTGTGTCTCTCTCTCTCTCCCTCTTCTGGTCTATCTGTGTGTATCCTCTCTCTATGTGTGTGTGTGTGTCTCTCTCTCTCCCTCTCTGTCTATCCTGTGTGTATCATGTGTGACACTGTGTGTCTGCTTGTCGGGTCCCGGTGGCCGCTCAAAGTCACCCGAGCTGCCTCATTCCTCTGAAGTGGTGGCCAGCTGCTGTCCCTGTGTGTATCTCTGTGTGTGTGTGTGTGTGTGTGTGTGTGTGTGTGTGTGTGTGTGTGTGTGTGTGTGTGTAGTGTGTGTGTGTGTGTGTGTGTGTGTCTGCTGTCGGGTCCTGGCGGCCGCTCAAATGTCAGTCACCCGGGCTGCTTCCTTTTTTAAAATTATTTAAAATAGAGATCCATTGCAAAAAAGTATTTAAAAACATTAAAACAACAAAAATGCTTGGTTACTGGAGGATGGCGCATTTTCCCATCCGCGCTGAAATAACTCAAAACCACAGGATGGAGATGTATTTTAACATTGTTGCTTTATTAAAACATACCTTCATTCACGGTTGGCTCAAGAGTAACGGGAGAGGAACTTGCTAACTCGGGAGAGGAACTAGGAACATCGCAGCAATGACATACCCGTGGGAACTCGTATTACACACTTGATCATAAACTTGCAGTCTCGTGCACAGCCACGAGTCTGTCCACTCGGGGTACCTCGTGGGTCAACTCGCACAGTGAGACAGGGCCATTATGCTCCCCTGCAAAGAACGACGAGTCTCTGAGCCCCGACCCTGCCGAGTCAACGGGCTTGCCCGACTTCCTGGTAGCTTTGCCGCCAGTTCACGATGCTCCTGCGGGCTGCGGCATTAAGTCGGGGGTGCCGCTCTGACGTCGCTACCCGCGAACGACGAGTCTCTGAGCCCGGACCCTGCCGGGTCAACGGGCTTGCCCGTCTTCCGGGTCTGTGGAGAAGTCTGCCGCCGCTGTCTGCCCGCGTTCCCGCGGTCCTCCGCAGTCAGTCTCTCGAAGGCGGCCCTTTGGTGGGGTACTCTGTGCCACAGAGTCCCTGAAAGAAAAAACGACCTCAGGTTAGTTGTTCCTTACCTGTAGGTCCGTTCCGGTGGAGGAGCGACCCTCCTCCCTGCCTGTTGCTTCGCATGCATTCGACGATATGTGAATATCTGAGTGGGTCTGTGTAGCTTTTAGTTTCGCTCGGAGACACATAATGGAAACAGACCTTTCAGCCCATCGAGTCCACGCCGACAATCGATCACCCATTCACAACATTTCTAAATTATCTCATTTATATATCCACTCCCTACACACTAGTGGAAACCAGTATTATGCAGCAATTGATATATCTGAGTAACTTTATAGGCCATAATAAGTGGCAGTAAAACATCTATCACATTGCTTGTGGATGTGGAATGCTAAATAGAACAAAAGAGACGAGGACATGTTGGATATGTTGGCAGGAACTGCAGATGCTGGTTTAAACTGAATACAGATACAAAAAGCTGGAGTTACTCAATGGGTCAGAGAGCATCTCCAGAGTGTTTTGTGTCTGAATCAGCATAATAGATATCCATCCTTACAGAACATTAAGGAATCGCTTGCAGTTTTCACACATACCACCGTGTGCTGTATACAATTTTTGGTCTTCATACAGTATTTAAGATGGAACAAAGTTGTATTTATCATGAATCAACCTATCCCCTTTAACGTAAACCTATGTTCTCTGATCATCGATTCACCTACTCTGGGCGAGAGACTCTGTGTATATACCGGATCTATCCCTTTAACTTCTTGTTTTTCCACAGTATGTTGCAAATGCCATGTTCTTATCCACTAAATTGGCTTGCAAATAGTTCCTTAAAGCTTTTTTTCCATCCTCCCTACTCACAATCCATCCAGTTTCGTACCGTCTAAATTTGCTTACTCTTCACTGTCTAAACCTGTCAGGATGTGTAAGCAAAGTTGGACAAAAGATTACTTCACTGACAACAGGGACTTATTACATGGGACAGGCCACATGGAGGTTTAGGGAGATAAGGGCCAAATGCAGGCAAATGGGACTAGCTTAGATGGGCCAACTGAGTCGTTAGGGACAAGTTGGGATGAAGAGCAGTCAGAAGAAAGGTCTCCACCCGAAACGTCATCTATTCCTTTTCTCCAGAGATGCTGCCTGACTCGCTGAGTTAGTCATTGTAATTTGTGTCCATCTTTGGGATGAAGTACCAGGGGCGAATACCACCAGGGGCACCGGGGCGATGGCTGCCCTGCCAGCAGTCTGTGCATTTTTTCATTATTTTGGTATTTTTTAGTGTGTTAAAAGTTTGTTTTAACGTTCTTTGGTTTGTTTTGTGTGGAGGAGGGGGGAGCGGATCGGGGGAAACTTTTTTTTCAAGCTCTTACCTTCCGGGAGATGTGATTAATTTTCGGATCACATTCTCCGGGCTCTCCGCGGCCTTCCATCGATGGAGCTCGAAGCCTCGTCGGACTGTCGTGAGCCCCTCCGCGGGGTGTGGACTTAACATCGGAGCGGATCCCTTGCCTGGGATCGCTCCCACTGCGACCACCGCGCAATCAACATCAAGGGCTCGCAGTCTTCGGGTGAGGCCGAGTCGGGAGCTCCAACGTTGCGGAAGGTTTGACCAGCCCCGACACGAGCTTCGATCGTCCAGCGGGGGGGGACTGACATCACCTCGATGCGGGAGTGAATCGCATCGAAGCGGAGGGTCCGAACACCGCCGGCTATGGGATTCAAGATCGTCCCGTCAATGGGGGCCCGAGGCCCCCGACCGAGGAAGAACAGAAGGAAAAGACTTGAACTTTATTTCGCCTTCCATCACAGTGAGGAATGTGTAGGAGTCACTGTGGTGGATGTTCATGTTAAAATGTGTTTTTGAGTCTGTTGCTTTTAATTGTATGACTGACCTGGCCAATGAAATTCCTCGTATGTTGCAAAACATACTTGGCGAATAAAGTGTGATTCTGATTCTGATTCTGATTCTGAAGTACCTATTTCCGTGCTGTATGACTCTAACATCATGATAGAAAATAAGGAATGGATTTGCATGTAATACTGCTACTTAATGGGCCATCATGTGCTTCCATTTTTATTCTTAGTTTTAGAGATACAGCGCGGAAACAGGCCCTTTGGCCCACCGAGTGTACGGCGACCAGCGATCACCCCGTACACGCTCCCTATCCTACACACACTAGGGACAATTTACAATTTTAACCGAAGCCAATGAACCTACAAACCTGTGCATCTTTGAAGTGTGGGGGGAAAGTGGAGCACCCGGCTAAAACCCATGAAGTCACGGTCTCCCCGTACAAACTCTGTAGAGACAACACCCATAGTCAGGATCGAACCAGGGTCTCTGGAGCTGTAAGGCAGCAACTCCACCGCTGCGCCACCGTACTCCCCAATTCCGTTTACCACAGGAGGCACCACAATGGAACAATGGGCCTGAGCATTTTGGGTTTGTTGACATTCTTAACAAATGTGACTCAACCAAGAACTTTGATATTAGCGATTGTAAGAAGTAATTGATGGGGCTTGAACTTTGTGGAGACACGTTGGTAATTCTGTTGTGCTTACTTGGAAATGCTGTTAACAGTTTGATCTCAGAAGTTCAATAGACAAGGCAGTCTGGTGGCTTGAACAAACAAAATGTATGATGAAAAGTCCATTTCTAATGTGTCAATTCATGGTTGAAGTCATCAAATTCCTCCTGTGGGAAATCAAACTATGGAGTGAGTGTTTTTAAGAAATGAGCACAGCGTAGCTATTATGAAGAACTAACCCAACAGACAAAAGGCCAATCTGTAAGTTGAAATGGTGGTAAGGAAGGCAAATGCAATGTTGCCATTCATTTCGAGAGTATAAAAACAGGGATGTAATCCTGAGGCTTCAGAAGGCACTGGCCTCGCGGCATTTGGACTATTGTTAGCATTTTTGGGCCGCATGTTTAGTTTAGTTTAGAGATACAGCGCAGAAGCAGGTCCTTCATCCCACCGAGCCCGCACTGACCAGCGATCCCGGTACACTAGCACTATCCTACCCACTAGGAACAATTTATTAGTAGGGGTGTCGTAAGTTATGGGAAGAAGACAGGTGAATGGGGTTGATAGGGAAAGATAGATCAGCCATGATTGAATGGCGGAGTAGACTGAGTGGACCAAATGGCCAAGTTCTGCTCCTATCACCTATGAACTGCTGGTTTCAACAATCAAATGTATGATGAAAATTCCAGCAGCAAGCATGCCCAGGCCCCTGCTATTTTTCCTGATATCAAATTAAAATTGGAAAGCATTGTAAATTATCATAGGTAGAAGAATACTTCACCTGCCATCAATCCAATGTGTTTTGTGAACCATTTACACCACCTCCACCTCTCACTTATTGTTAAAATAGTCTTAGTACTTGCCACAAATGACTGTAATAAATTTCAGCATCCAACCTTCCTGTATGCATGTAGTTTTGCTCCCATTAATAAAATATTCAAGTCACTATTTGGTGCAATTGCACAGTGATGTAATGAAACTGCCTGGGAAGAGAGTTAACCACTTGATGAACCTAATGGGACTGGATGCACTCAAGAGATAACTCTATGATTTACTTTCCAGGAGAGAGCTCAGCACATACAGGTTAAGGCTCAATGAACTACAGCTAACTGTTCAGTCTCCCTGAAGGTGCAGCGTGCCTGATTGGAGTGGAATTCATTGCCACAGAAGGCTGTGGAGGCCAAGTCAAAGGATATTTTTAAGGCAGTGATAGATAGATTCATGATTAGTATTGGGGTCAGAGTTTATGGGAAGAAGGCAGGAGAATAGGGTTAGGAGGGAAAGAGATCAGCCATGATTGAATAGCGGAGTAGAAGGGCCGAAAGGCCTAATTCTGCTCCTATCACTTATGATTGTTGGGCCAGAGGGCTACTTTACTCCATGGAGATAGGACCAACTAGTAATTATTTAACATTATGCTGTAGATGTATTAGGTCTCAGCCCTGTACCTTTGGGTTTCTTATCATCATCGTACTACTAAGACATCTTAATTGGGCTGGATTATCCAACATGCTCTCATCAGCTACTTGGTTTAACATCAAATAACTGCAGATGCTGGTTTATACCAAAGGTAGACAAAACTGGAGTAACTCAGCGGGTCAGGCAGGATCTCCAGAGAAATAGGATGTGTGACTTTTCAGGAAGAAGGGACCTTACCCGAAATGTCATCCATCCTTTTTCTCCAGAGATGCTGCCTGGCCCGCTGAGTTACTCCAGCACTTTTTGTCTATACTTGGCTTAGCAGCCAGCTTGGGTATTATTTACGGTGTGAGTAAATGTACATAAGTACATTCATAGTGTACATGCGTGCTCAAACAGTCATAAAGTCATAGAGTGACGTGGTGTGGAAACAGACCCTTCGGCCCAACTTGCCCACACTGGCCAACATGTCCCAGCTACCCTAGTCCCACCTTCACAACTTCACAAGTTATAGGAGTAGAATTAGGCCATTCAGCCCATCGATCATTCAGCCCCTCCGCAATTTAATCATGGTTGACATCTGCCTCCTAATTCCATTTTCCTTCCTTCTCCCCATAACCATTGACACCCATTGCCTGCATTTGGTCCATATCTCTCCAAACCTGTCCTATCTATGTACCTTCTAACTCCTTCTTAAATGTTGGGATAGACCCTGCCTCAACTCCTCTTCTGGCAGCCTGTTCCATATACCCACCACCCTTTGTGTCAAAAAGCTACCCCTCAGATCCCTAGTAAATATTTTCCCTTTCACCTTGAACCTATGTCCTCTGGTTCTCGATTCACCTACTCTGGGCAAGAGACTTTGTGCATCTAAAGATGGTGTCAGTTCAATGGTTGAATGGTACTTTATTGTCTCATGTGCCTAAGTATAGTGAGATTATTTTTCGCATACAGTTCAGTGACAAGCCTACTTTTCATTAGGTACAATCGTACTAGTAGCACTCCAAACATTTGCAACAGTGAGAATGGCAACTGAAAAAGTGCAAGTGAATGAATGAATTAATTAATAAATTTATTGGCCAAGTATTCACATACAAGGAATTTGCCTTGGTGCTCTGCCCACAAGTGACAACATGACATACAGTGACAGTTAGGAATGACACATAAAACATTAAACATTAATAATAAAATATTATCGATTAAACATGTGAATTAAATAAAATACCAGAGCAAAAAGAGGTTACAGATTTTTGGTTATTGAGTAGAGCTACTACTCGTGGAAAAAAAGCTGTTTTTATGTCTGGCTGTGGCAGCTTTGACAGTCCGGAGTCGCCTTCCAGAGAGAAGTGATTCAAAGAGTTTGTGGCCAGGGTGAGAGGGGTCAGATATTATTTTACCTGCTCACTTCCTGGCCCTTGCAGTGTACAGTTCGTCAATGGAGGGAAGGTTGCAGCCAATAACCTTCTCAGCTGATGGGATGATTCACTGTAGCCTCCGGATGTCATGCTTGGTGGCTGAGCCAAACCAGGCCATGATGGAGTGTAAAATTGAAGAGGTTAACACAATACACCTTCTCAAAAAAAGCAGATTTCTTTTTATCAACAAGGGTATATAACTGTTGTCAGGTTAAGTTTAAGATATAATGAACATACAGCCAAACAGTAGCCGGTTGCAGGTACTATCGCAATGTTTAAACGGCCTGTCCCACTTACGCGACTTTTCGGCGACTGCTGGCACCCGTCATAGGTCGCCGAAAATGTTCAACATGTTGAAAATTCAGCGGAGAACAGAAAGATGCTATGACTCTTTGGGCGACTGAGGAGACTACTCATGACCATACAGGCGACACCCTGGCGACATGTCGCGAGGTGAAGCCCGTATGGTCGTGAGTAGTTGTCCAAAGAGTCGTGCCTTGTTCTGGTTGCCGCTGGATTTTCAACATGTTGAAAATTTTCGGCGACCTATGACGGGTGCCGGCAGTCGCCGAAAAAGTCGCGTAAGTGGGACAGGCCCATAATAATAATTCTGACAGGTACATAGATTGGACAGGTTTAGAAGGATATGGGCGAAGTGCAGGCAGGGAATGTCATCATCAAGGACCTCCTTAATTGCTTGCTCCTTGTAGCTGGAAAGCTGCTATCGTAAATATATTGTGGATATAGTTTAGTTTAATTTAGAGATACAGCATGGAAACAGGCCCTTTGGTCCACTGAGTCCACGCCGACCATCGATCACCCATTCACACTATTTCTATATTATCTTACTTTCTCATCCACCTCTTATACATTCAGGGCAACATTTAATCTACAAACCCGCACGTCTTTGGGAAGAGGGAGGAAGCCGGAGCACCCGGGGGAAACCCACATGGTCAAAGGGAGAACGTGCAAACTACACACAGACAGCACCTGAGGTCAGGATTGAACCCGGGTCTCTGGCGCGGTGAGGCAGTAAATCTACCAGCTGTGCCACCATGCTACCTCTGTTCACCCAGAGGCATAGTGGACATAATCGTCATCTCGTGGCAACTCCAAAGGAACTGCAGGGGGCAGCACCAACCACTGTATCTGACCTTGGAGACAGGAGTGATGTTAGAACCTGAAGCAAGAAACAAGCGGTCTGAAGAAGGGTCTCGACCCGAAACATTACCTGTTCCTTTTCTCCAGAGATGCTGCCTGACCCGCTGAGTTAGTCCAGCTTTTTGTGTCTATCTTTCATTGAAATCAGTTCCTCCTTACACTAGAAACAAATTGTTGGAGGAACTCATTGGGCTGAGCAGCATCTGTGCGGGGAAGGAGATGTGATGGTTCAGGACTGATGCAGAGTCTCCGCCCGAAGCGTCCAGATAAGGTTCACGGGAATGATCCCGGGGTGACTGGGTTAATATATGATGAGCGTTTGATGGCACTGGGCTTGTACTCGTTGGAGTTTAGAAGTATGAGGGGGGATATTGTTTAAATTTACTGAATAGTGAAAGGCCTGGATAGAGTGGATGTAGAGAAGGTGTTTCCACTAGTGGGAGAGTCAAGAACCAGAGGGGATAGCCACAGACTAAAAGGATGTACCTTTAGAAAGCAGATGAGGAGGAATTTCTTTAGTCATAGTGTAGTGAATCTGTGGAATTGTGTGCCACAGAAGGCTGTGGAGGCCATCAATGGATATTTTTAAGGCAGAAATAGATAGATTCTTGATTAGAATAGGTGTCAGGGGTTGTGGGGAGAAGGCAGGAGAATGGGGTTGAGATAGATCAGCCATGGTGGAGTAGACTTGATGGACTGGATGGCCTAATTCTGCTCTTATGACTTGTGAACATAAGCATAGGCAATTGTTTTTCTCACCATGGATGCTGCTTGACCCACTGGGTTCTCCAGCAGGTTGATTTTTATGGTTCATAACCATGCGTTGTCTCACAAAAGCCCTTGACCTCATATTGAGAGGCTTTGTGGTGCAAAAGTATGAAATCTGCCTGTCTGCAAAAACTTGTTTCCATTGTTAGAGTGGTAAAGAAAGCTTATGGTATGCTTGCTTTCATAGATAGAAACATAGAAAATAGGTGCAGGAGGAGGCCATTCGGCTCTTCGAGCCAGCACCGCCATTCATTGTGATCATGGCTGATCGTCCGCTATCAATAACCCGTGCCTGCCTTCTCCCCATATATAGAAACATAGAACTTATACATTATCCATTGAGGAGGTGGGACCCAACGCATCCCCCTTGGTCTAGTATACATTGAAAATGAACTATTTCTCCAGGGGATGCTGCAAACCTTCGTAGCAGCACATATTTGCTGACTTTAAAAAGTTTTTGATGCCAACAATGTTAAGGAGAAACGCACAGCAGGTAGTCTTGTGAATTTTTCTGGTAACAAAATGCAAGTTCCAGCATGTTTTATTTTCTAGGCTGTGATAATCTGCATCTCTCAGCTTATTTTGGGGCTGACCACAGCAATAACAATTTGCACATTTTACATGACAAAACACATCTCAAAGCACTTAGGGGAAGATTTTCCGAAGTTGAGCAGTCGTAGAAGAGTAATTACAGCAGGATCAAACAGCATAGTTAAAGGATTGCTTTCAGTGGAGCGTATGGAAGTGAAGTTTGTAGGAAGGAACTGCAGTTGTTGGTTCAAACTGAAGTAAGACACAAAGTGCTGGAGTAACTCGGCAGGTCAGGCAGCATCTCTGGAGAAAAAGGAGGGGTGACGTTTCAGGTCGGGACTCTTCTTCAGACTGAAAGTAGAGGGTGGGGAACTGGAGGTAGGAAAATGCCAGAACAAAACAGGGCCGGCAACAGATGACCAAGGAATGGGGTGGAGCTCACAATGGCCCATTGTTGGCTGTGTTAGAGGTAGAGCAAAGGAATACCAGGATGTGAACAGTGGTACTGGTAGGACCACTATGGTGGGGGAGTGGGGGGGGGAGGGGGGGGGGGAGAGAGGGAGAGAAGGTGAAGTGAAGCTGGTAAGGGAAGAGGAGAACTGGAGAAGCAGAGTGTGCAGTGGTATCAGGACCGTTACTATTGAATTTGTCAGCAACTTGCAAATGCTGCCTCAGAATGGTTGCAGAAAGCATAGGGTGGCAGGGTGGTGCAGCGGTAGAGTTGCTGCCTTACAGCGCCGGTTCGATCCTGACTACGGGTGCTGTCTGTACGGTCTTTGTACGTGAGCTGAGTGGGTTTTCTCCAGGTGCTCCGGTTTCCTCCCACACTCCAGGTTTCTTGGTTAATTGGCTTGGTATAAAAGTAAAAATTGTCCATAGTGCGTGTAGGGTAGCGTTAATGCGCGGAAATCGCTGGTCGGTGCGGACCTGGTGGGCCGAAGGGCCTGTTTCCGCGCTGTATCTCTAAACTAAACTAAACTAAAAACAGCCCTATCTGAAGGAAGGAGAAATTCATTTATAGGTATCAAAGGCTGGGTTAAAAAAATGAGCTTTAAGGAGGATCGAATGGAGGGAATTGATGTGGAGGAGTACAGAGGTCTCACACAGAAGGTGGTGGGTGCCTGGAACTAGCTGCCATGGGTGATGCTGGAGGTAGATATAATAGTGGCATTTAAGGGGCTTTTAGATAGGCACATGGATATGTATGAAATGGAGGAGTATGAATCACGTTGAGGCAGACGAGGTTAGTTTATCGGCATTATGTTCAGCACTGACCTTGTCGGCTAAAGGGCCAGTTCCTGTGCTGTACTTCCCAATGTTCATGATTAAATTCTATATGAAGGCTAAAAGCAGAACGAAGGGAAGGATGGGGACACAAGTGAGCAATTGCAAGAGCCAGGAGACTAGAAATTGGGCTGATGATGGAGGCAAGGCAGCAAAAAGGGGGTGGCACAGAGGCACAGCGGTAGAGTTGCTGTTATAAGCGCCAGAGCAAGTCCTGTGGGACCGTGTTGATTTCTCCAGGATCTTTGGTTTCCTCCCACACTCCAAAGACGTACAGGCTTGTAGGTTAATTGGCTTCGGTGAAATTGTACATTTTCCCTAGTGTACCAGACAGCAGTTCAAGTTCAAGTTCGTTCTCTAATTGATAGCGTAGTTCAAGTTAAAACAGGACTTAATACCACAACAAAATCAACAGACATCATCAACACAGCATTCTGCAATAACAGAAGGCAATAGCAGATTCATGGTGGAAGGCTCCTCCCTTTTACACCCGAGAGGCCCTTGGGGCCTCTGACCTTGTCCGTCAGTGATTTGGGGCCCCTGGTAACCTCCGTAGTCGCGCCGCTATGGAAGGACGATGTTCAAGAGCCATGGTCGGGATGGTTAGAACATTGGGAAGGGGCCCATCACACCCCCCGTGGCTCCGGATCTCCCAAATCGGCCACTCCTCCTTACCGAGACCGCGGCTTCAAGACGTTGTAGGGGGGTGGCCGGCCGGTTCCCGGGAGCTCTGGCGGAAGTGAAGTTCTCTGGCCCGTCTCCGACTTCTCCGGTAAAGGCCACACCATGAACCGTGTAAGGAGGGCGGCGAAGAAGCGATAAGGAAGAAAGTCGCATCTTCTCGTCGAGGGCAGGTGGCTGAAAACGGTTCCCCCTATTCCCCTTTCCTCCCCCCCCCACCCGCCACACAAGACCTACGGAAGAGACACTAAAATATTGCTTTGGTTGGATATACTAAAAAAAACAAAAAAAAGTCCACCAAACAACGTACCGAGCAGGCGTGGCAGCCGACTTTCAGCATCACCCGAGCGACAGGGTGTGATGATCGGTTGTCTCCATGGGCTCCGGTAGGCCGAAGGGCCTATTCCTGTGCTGTAGTTCTAAAAGTCAAAGGCTAAGTTCCAAAGTTAGTTTCCAAATTTATTTGAATTTGAACTGTAGCGAGTCTTGACTACTCTTGGCTGGGATTTTCTTCAGTGCCTTCAGTAAAGTGGGCACAGTATTCTTCATGTGTTAGAAGGAACTGCAGATCCTGGTTTGAACCGGAGGTAGACACAAAAAGTAAATGAAAAACATGCTGCCTGACCAGCTGAGTTATTCCAGGATTATTTACAGAATTCAACATGTTCTTTGCAGGAATAGCTCAATGTGACCAGATTTTTAACTGCCCTTTCTGTGGGTACCCACTGTATAATGCTATGTTGGGAAGTTGTGACGTTATGTTACAGTCATACAAGATGTTGGCGTGGCCACATTTGGAGTACTGGGTTCAGTTTATGCCGCCCTAAAGGTTGCCATTAAGCTAGAAACAATCGCAGAGAAGATTTACGAGGATGTTGCCAGGACTTGAAGGGCTGAGTGATAATGAGAGGTTGGGCAGGCTAGGACTTTATTCTTTGGAATACAGGAAGTTGAGGGGTGGTCTTCTGGGGGTGTATAAAATGATGAAATGAATAGTTAGGGTGAATCTACAGAGTCTTTTACCCAGGGTAGCGGAATTAAATACAAGAGGACATATTTAAGGTGAAAGTGGCAAAATTTCAAAGTGAACCTGAGGGGCACCTTTTAAACGCAGAGTGTGGTGGGTATGTGGAATGAACTGTTGGTGGAGGTTGTTGAAGCAGGTATTCTTACAGCATTTAACAGCCACAGGTTGACGGATAGGCAAGGTTTAGAGGGATATAAGCCAAATTCAAGCAAATGGGACTAGTATAGATGGGGCATCTTGGTCGGCATGGAAAAGTTGTGGCGAAGGGACTGTTTCCATGCATAGAACGCTATAACTGTCCTTTGCAACTTTATTGTCCTTCATTGCCGCATGAACAATGATTTCCAATTTGCCCTCTTGCCTTACGTAATTTAGAAAGGATCACTGAATTATTAAGGCCCAAAATCATTCGAAGATTTTAAGTACTGCAATCTTAGAGTCATCAGCAAACTTAACAACTAACGATCCACATCTCTGTCCAAGCCATCAATAAAAACGGCAAAGAGAAAAGAAATCTGCCATTTTGCACTGATGAACTCCAAACAGAACCTAATGTTCGGGCAAAGCTGCTTTCTGCCATAAGAATCTCAGCCAATTTCAAAGGGAATTATAATTCTCAATGAAATAAAGTTATAGTCATACAGCGCAGAAACAGGATCTCTGGCCCAACTCATCAATGCTGACCAGGTTGTCCAATCTATGTCAGTCCCATTTCCCCTTGTATGGACCATGGCCCTCTAAACCTTTCCTATCCAGGTGCCTGTCCAAGTGCCTTTTAAATACTGTTATCATCATCACCATCATCGTTGAAAACATCAACGGGCATGATGCCTTGCAATGCTATGTACGACAGTGATCGCAACTACTACTGCAGTGTGGATGGCCGTTGGCTCGCTAGGAGCTCATCCGCCCTTTGACAGGTCTTGTTTTTGGTCCCGCTGGGGGTCCACAGCCCTTTCCTCACTTGGCCAACCAGATGGGGGAGATGGTTTAGTCGCTGACTATCCGACCATGGAGCAGGTAGCACGGGATTACATGGCACCCGTGGCGGGGGGGAACTCCCCCCGACCTGACTGTTATAGCACCAGCCTTAGTACTTCCTCTGGCAACTCATTCCATATGCTACCACCCTCTGAGTGAAAACATTGCTCCTCAGGTCTGTAGTACATCATTCCCCTCTCACCTTAAACCTATGTCCTCTGGTTCTTGATTCCTCTCGTTTAGTTTAGTTTAGATCACAACATATAGTCCTCCGTCATTTTCGCCACCTCCAACGTGACCCCACCACTCGCCACATCTTCCCATTTACCTCCCTGTCTGCTTACCACAAAGAACGCTCCCTCCGTAACTCCCTGGTCAATTTTTCCCTTAATAGTCCGCAATAACTTAAAAGTCCACAATAACCAATCGGATATCCCAGTGGCTCAGCACTTCAACTCCTCCTCCCATTCCGAATCTGACCTTTCTGTCCCGGGCCTCCTACATGGCCAGAGTGAGCACCACCAGAAATTGGAGGAGCAGCACCTCATATTCCGCTTGGGCAGTTTGCACCCTAGCGGCATGAACATTGACTTCTCCAATTTCTGGTAGCCCTTATTGTCTCCTCCCCTTCTTAGCTCTCCCTCAACCCTCTGGCTCCTCCTCTTCCTTTCTTCTTCCTGCCCCCCACCCACATACATCAGTCTGAAGACGGGTTTTCGGTTCGCCCGAAATGTTGCCCTATTCCTTCGCACCATAGATGCTGCCGAACACCTTGAGTTTCTCCAGCACTTTTGTCTACCTTCGATTTTCCAGCATCTGCAGTTCCTTTCTTAAAACAAATAGTTTAGTTTAGATTTAGTTTAGTTTAGATAGATATACAGTGTGGAAAACATCCCCCAGGTAAAGACTCTACCCTGGGTAGGGAAGATTCAAAACAAGTGGGCATGACATGAGAAATAAGGGACAGAAGTTTAGGGGTAACATGAGGGGGAACTTCTTTACTCAGAGGTTAGGTGGCTGTGTGGAATGAGCTTCCTTCCACAGAAGTGGTGGAGGCTAGGATCGAATTTTAACATTTAAGATAAAGTGGATAGGTATATGGACGTGACGGGAATGGAGGGGTATGGTCTGAGTGCAGGTAGACGGGGACTAGGGGAAAACAAATGGTCGGGCACGGACTGGAAGGGCCGAGAGGGCCTGTTTCCGTGCTGTAATTGGTTATTATGGTTATATTGTTATATGGGAAGTCTTTTAGGACCGAGATGAGAAAAACATTTTCACACATAGAGTGGTGAATCTGTGGAATAGTAAGATTAAACGAACTTACCAGTTTGAAGTTTGATCTTTATTTTATGAGGAGTCGAGTTGCGGGACTACGTGAATAGAAGCCCGTACAGCCGTTGGTGCGTCAATCTTCAAAGCACCCGGCGGAATGAATTCACAGCTAACAATGACCGAAGTATAACGGTAAGTGATAAAACTAGAACTACCAGATGAGATCTATGGAGGGTGGAGCGGATGGGCACGTAGTCCCTCAACTCGACTCCTCATAAAATAAAGATCAAACTTCAAACTGGTAAGTTCTCGTTTAATCTTACTATTTTACTTCGGAGTCACGTGAGTGACTACGCGATACAGCACTTCAAAGCACTGTGAATTCACGCCGCAGACTCATATCCCGACGTTCACACTGCCTGGATTGACTCAAAAGTCGTTAACAATCAATCATGCATCAGTAATACATTTGTTAAATGAAATAAACAGTTTATTTACAAACAAATCATAACAAACCCCTCTAACTCAGGGGAAAAATATAACAGTACTGACACCAGAAATCAGCAAACACCCCGAGCCTTGAAATCGGCTTGTGTAATACCTCTGAAAAGTTAGCTCACTGGACCATCCTGCGGCCGCGAGGACCTTGACTAATCGCTGATGCACCGACACCATTCTGTGTCGGTTTTTTTGTCGTCTTATAAACAAAGCCAACTCTGTTCCTCTCAGAGGGTTTGGTACTCTCAATGTTAACGAGATAAATGTGCGGTCTACACAGAAGCGTCATTGCGGAGGGTATGCTGAAAACACAATTTACATCCTGTCATGCCTCTATTATTATGTTTAAGAGAATCATAGACATAAAATATAATGGCTCAGCCGCAAAGCATTCTATCTAGGTAGCTTTGCATGTTTGTACACGTTGGGCTGAACCCAACACAGAAGCTTGACCACCTCATAGATAAATTTGGCTACTATAGGTTGTAACAGGAGCCCACTGGCGAGAGCCCATAAAACCGCACTTCAAATTCCAAAATCCGGCATACCTGGGTTTTTAGGGAGGATTAAAAATTGAAAAAGCTCCCTTCATTGAATGTGAAACTAACGGAATGTGTCCTACTGTATGCAATTCTGATTCATGATAAATAAGACAGGAGAACATCTAGGCTGAATTTAATCGCACTGTAACTTAAATTTTTTGGTCAGAATAAAGAGTTGACACTCTAACATCCGTGATCCTGCAGTGTGATATACGAATATCCGGCGGTTGAGCAGAATTGCTCCACTTCCTTGTATAGGTTGATATAGTTGGCTGCTGAGTTCTATCCCTGCAGGCCGAAGTGAGAACATCCACAGTTGATGAGCAGTCCTCTCCCCAGGTAGGGACTCCTTTAAATCTGCAAATTAAAAACAGATCAATCGATCCTATAAAGGGATTGTTGATCCCAGTGACTGGATTTACCAGTAGATTTGTATTCTTGGGCATAGCTTGTAAGGCTCCCTAGCCTATTTGTAATACAACGGGGGAAACCATGCCCCGTGTAGGCAAAATCTGACACTACCAATACCCCTGAAGCGGAGTCTCCTTGATCTTTTGCAAACATATGCTGATGGGACAGAATGGAGGAAATACATACACAAAAAACATTCCTCCCCAATGAGCGACAATGCATCCATTGCTACTGCCAGAATCTGGTTACCATGGAAACATATTTAGGAAACTGATGATTATCGAGATGCAAACAAGTTCAATATCTGGCAATGCTTATTGATCAATCATTTGGTTAAATACATCTGATTTAACAACCATTCAATGTTGTCATTAACCTGACGTGGACCTTCTCCCTGGCAAATAAGTGCTGAAAGCCAGTTTTTGGTCAATACACCAGCTCCAAGTGGTTAGCAAGTCTATCCAAGACTGTGACTTTAACTCCACCCATGTGGTTACATATGCCACTGCTGTGGTGTTGGCATCTGACCTGACATGCAGATTCCTCCTTGGAGAACAATAAGCTTTGATCCATACAGGTGCCCAACAACTCTAAAAATAATTAATCCCTCTTAATTGAGGAACGATGTATCTCCACATTCCATTGCTCACAATAGAAAGACATATCTGTTGCACCCCAACCCAGTGCACTTTACATTTCAGTCGTATATTCTGTGACGGTGATTCCACAAACCTTCCTTAAAATTTTTGAAACTGTACATTGCCCACCTTTGTAGTCAGCAATCGCCCCTGCTGAAACGGCATGGCTATCAAAAATGGCCCTTTGTGTTTTCGCAGTGCCTGTTCCTTTGATGTTGTTAATGTTGATAATTAGCAGGGGACCATACTTGCACAGCTGGAAAGGCTGCAATACAACTTCCAAGAAAGCGGGCTACTTGTCTAATCGAAGGACGTTATTCTCCAACGAGATAACACAGTCCTCAATTAACTGATTCAATTTATCTGGGGCAAAGATACCATACATGTGATTGGAATTAATGGTAAATCCCAGATTATCAATAATTTGGGACTGGTGATAATTTAGATTTTTGGGTGAATAACAAATCCAATTTGTTCAACAGTGATTTTAACAATGAAACTGATGAATGAGTTTCAGCATGAGTCTTTCAACATCAGAATATCATCTAAATAGGCATTACACATGCCCCTGAGCTCTAAGTAAAGCTAACCAAGTGGGTTTATTACCAATTTAGTAAAATTATCTAAGAGTGAAGATAAATCATTCGGCCGGCAAAGTCTGTCTGGGGCACAGCTCAGTCAATCAAATGAATTTAAATATATTCTATCTCACCATGAAAAGAACTGGTAATACGCATTCTTGAATCATGGATTGATATTAATACCCTTGGGACATAGACTGTTTGCCGTGGTAAAGGTCTCATTTGAAATGGCCCTAAAACAAATTGTTCAAATTGATAAATACAGAATAATTCTACATCCCCCCAGCCCTTTAATCCTGGGAATATACTTGACGAAATTGTTGGGACTTTGATATACAAAGGCTCAATTACCCCTGCTTATGTAACAACTGAATATGCTTGATAACACATTTTCCTCATCTGACAATAAGTTTACGACTAGTACTATGTTGACTAGGTAGACTGTCCTTATAGTAAAATCCAATTTTCACCCATTCAATACACTAAGTTAGGAACAAATCTGATTTCAACTGCTGCCATAGTTTTTGAGAAACAATTTAACATTCCCCCAATTTGAACAGGAACAGCAGTTACTTCATCGCTGTCAAGGATGAGTAAGACCAGCATCTTTCTTGCGGCCTTGTTGTCCTCGACTTCTTTAGAGAACCATTTTTTGCCTTGCTTCCAGCTGGCCTGAATGAGCCTTGGTTATAACAACCTCATAGCAGTCCGTTGGAACCCTTTGAGCAAGGTTAACCACCACACAACAGATTTCGTGTGGTGCACTGTCGATTGCTCAACCTCGCCAAATTCGGTTATAGCACACTGCCTAATAGCTTAGCGGCCCCCCCCGATATTATTAATTTCAAAAGCATTCAAGGAATGCCATTCATCCTGGTGTTGCTTCAACCATACATTTGTATCAATAACTTACACCACAGCTGTAATGCCTCTGACCAACTGTTTTAAGCACATTTTTTAAACTTCATCTGCGGCGCTACAGGCAAACCCATCTGCAAATTTTGTGATTAACCACCGTACCTTCAGTGATCACAATAACAGGAGCTTTAATAGTACTTTGGCTACTTCCTCCATAGCTAGCTCCTGTAACTGATGGGAAGCATATACTGAAAGGCTTTGGCCAATTCTACATCAATCACCTTCCTGGCCTCTAACACTCAGCAAACGTCGCCGAGCAATGTTCGAATCCTCCAAACCGAACACCTTTACTGCTCTCCGCCCAGCATTAGAAACAGTGTCACAAACTGCCCTGATAGAAACATCCACCTCACAGTCAGGATAGTTCTGCACCTGAAACAGGTGCCTGCTACACAAGCTTCTCCATCACCTGGCTTGGCACCACTCCTCCTCACGGAGCTGGAACATCCTCCTCACAGGCAGATAGTTTCTGCAGCCCTGAAACAGGTGCTGCTACACAAGCTCTCACACCACCTGGCTTGGCCACACACTCCTCCCCACTGAGCTGGGCCCCTGTCGCGACATGAGATCTTTTGATAAAGAATCTCGACGTGGAAGCCGTGACATACGGACTCTCGTATGAGGGTATAACCTCCAGGCCCGACTCATTTACGGGCCACCAGAGACTGCCAGTGGCCTTCCACCCTACTGACAACCTCCTCTGCCCCCCGCAGTGGTCCGAAACACTGCTGTGTAGCCACCAACCGTACCAGTGTTCCAGACGGCCTCCATTCTCAAACACTCTCCTGCCACTTTTCCTTCTACCCCGGAGCGCCCCCAGTCACCTTCTTCTTCCCTTTCTGCACACATACCTCTACCCAAACCCGTCCGCAGAAATTAAACATGCGGTAAAATTTTTTTTTAAAAAAAACCTTACCTCTTCAACTTAACGAAGGAACGCAAATGCTGGAGAATCCGAGGGTGAGGTATGATGAAGTGACTCGACACCGCCAACGCGCCCACTCCTTCGCTCCTTAATGCTGCCTTGCACCCGCCGAATTCCCCATCTTCGAAAAACCCGCGGTTTTACACTTACCGCTCGCAGGACGCTGCGGCTGCTCCAACCGCCCGACTGCACCAGCGGCTGACGTCATGACCACACAACGCTGTAACGGGCTTCTAGTCACGTAATCACTCACGTGACTCCGAATTAAATTCCCTGCCACAGAATGTAAGTTAGGCCAAGTTCATTGGCTTATATTTAATAAGAGGGTTAGAGTATTCCCTTGTGGCGAAAGGAGCAGGGGCTAATGGAGAGTAGGAAGGTAACAGGATACCGAGTTGGATGGATCAGCCATGATCATTTGAATGGGCGGTGCAAGGTCAAAGGCTGAATGCCTACTCCAGCACCATTTTACTTCGAGCGGAGTCACGTGGTGACTACGTGAAGAAGCCCCGCCTGGCTCTGAACGGCATTACGTCAACCCTGCTGACGGTCGACAGCGGTAGGTACGGGCCCGCAGAAGTCAGAAAAACACTTTCATGTCCTAAAAAACTCTGTGCTGTAGTGAATACCAAATTTAAAACTAATTTTAAAAGAAAAAAATAAGTTGAAAAAACTACGGAGATTTAAAAAAAAAACGTCCTAAGGGAGCGATCGGAACGGAGATTACGGAGCCGTTAGAAAGTTAGAAAGATTTTTAGTCGCTACTCCACAAACTTTGGCACGGGGGGGGGGGGGGGGGGGGAATATATGAGGAATATGTGGGAATACTAGCCTCAGATATATTAGAAGGTAGTCTCCTTGAGACAAACTCAGAGTCTACAAGGCATAAAAATAATGGAAAACCGACCCTAAAAACACTATAGTGTGGCTGTTCATGAAGTACCCACCACAGCACCAGTAAAAAATATATAATATATAATATAATATATAAATATAGATATATAATTTATATAATATACAGGTGAATGTACAACACCGAATAAAAAGAAGTGAGCCATGAATATAACCATGAAACCAAAATTCTTTGGTCTCTCTCTAACGCTGTTTTATTAAAAAAGCAGAATATTAATAAAACTTGTTATGTTTTTTATTTAAGTACACTTCAGCACAAAAAAAATAAATAAATATATATATATATTTAGAAGTGTACAGGTTTGACTACCTGAATGTAAGTAGTGTGGCCATGAAAAGGTAAAGATGGAAAAAAAAAAAGAAATGTAATAAGCCTCACCAAGCTGTTATGGTGAAACCAGAATATGATAAACACTTTAAGTTTTAATAAAGATTATCAAACGTTGACTCCGGTTTATGATATCCATGTCTCCAATTAGTGAATATAAGGATATATATGATAAAATTATTTCAAACAGGTCATGGCATTTCCCATCAATGGAAAACAAATAAAAGATTGTGGCTAAGTAACCAATATTTGAAGTAAAATTATTGCCATCATTTGTGCTCAATGAAGAAATATATAATTTTAGGATCAAATCTGCACTCTAGATTTTGCAGATCAATACAAATCAGGGTTATGTTAAACTCCTGATTATATGGAATAAAAAACCTGCCTTAGATTATTCAAAGTATGATTAACTAAAGAACAGACTATGTCTTTAAACTTTGGGGGAAAAAATTTATATCCAATATAAAGATTTGATCAAAACTAAGGCAGAAGTATGATAAATAAACAAATCAAACATAGCCTTATCCAATACTCAAATAATTGGGAATAAAGGCTGGAAGAATGCGTTGATAGGAGGTGCAAACAACGGTTACAAAATAAAATTCATGAAATCTCCGATTGTTGGGGATTACAGGGTATTATGAGCATTAATTTGGGGATATAAACTATGACTATAATAAAAATTTTAAAAAAATGTAAAAGGATTGGCATCACCTGTATAAGAAACGTAAAAATTTGATTTAGGTTTGCACCCAAAAGTAAACTCCAGTAAAGAAGGGGTACGTACATATATATATTATAAATTACCTCAGTGTACCAGATGTGATGGTATTAACCATTACAAAACATCATTTTAATATACACTTTCACAGTGTAAGAACATTTTATTAAAATGGAACATCTTCAATATTGAATACAGTTGTTATTAGCCAAAGTGATAATCAAATATTACAGGTGCTTGAAATGAATTAAAATGGGTCAAGCGGTGCAAGTTAAAACATTTGTCTAAATGCTTAAATCCAGTTTAAGGCTGTTAAACAGAATACTGGAAGAACAATTGCACTGATAAAAGATCAGTACTTGCACTAATGAGGACATGGTCATGTTTATCTTGATCACATTTAAATTAGAGTCAGCTGCAAATTAGTGCTGCAATTACAAGCCTGTTGAAAGGCAAGGACGACCCATCACATAAAGCCTATGTTTTTACAGGCATTCATAAATATTCATAAATTACTATTCTGGATTTAGGAGTAATTCAGCACCATATGAGATGGGAAAATTGTTCCATGATACAAATATGTCGTATTGCTTTGTTGACATACTTTGTCCCTCCATTAAGGAAAGGAACCTAGGGTAAGTAGTAAATAAAGCTCCAAAAGAAGGAATACAGAAGCTTATGTATGCCTTTGTTGTGAGGTTATGCAAATACCAAATGATACAATATCATTATAAAGTAATGGATTAAAAAAAAAAAAGGGTTCACAAGTTGCTTCAACTATAAGCTTATAGCTGTTGCGCTGAAGCAAGTATTAACAGATGATGGACAGCTTCTGTGAATATTTGGTAAGATAAAAATACTATCTATTCTTATAAAGATTATCGATACCGTCTCTTTGTTTGGGACTACGGACAATAATACCAGGTAAATGCGCAAATGAATTGTCCTAAGAAATTCTCCAAACATTTGTATATTATGAAGAATAAGGAATTATGGATTAAATGATGTGGATTGTTCTATTATGGAAGTGTCCATGAGTCATATCAAGGTGAACAATATCACGGCTGTGGCATATATTAAATCAACATAAGATAAGTAAAATAATAATCATGTGATTAGTCTGAATAAACAGATGTGCATATTCTAAAATGTTTTAGTTCCTGCTGTTATATCTCTAAGAAAGAGACAATGTTATCACAGACAACACATTAAGGGGGAAAATACATTGTCATAATATGGATTACTTATGATTAATCTGGTTGTATACAGATTAAATGTAACCGATCTTTCAAATGTTTTCATGGGTAAACCAAGAACAGGAAAGGTGGATGCTTTTCTCTCAATTATATATGAGGAAAAATGTTCTTTTATGTTCTTCTTTTTTGTCTGATTAGGGCAGTGTCTGAGGAAAATATCTAGCAAGACACTGCAGAGGCATTTTGGTGGTCCAAAACGGATCCTCATGGTTTTCATAAATATTGAGTGATGTTGAAACACTTGTGATGATTCATAGTTACAGTAATTTATTGTTGTAACAAAGCATCCATGATATGAAAATATGAATTGACTATCTGCAGGTTGATCAGACCATTACAATAGTTTTGATGGTCAAAGAAGTCTATGAATGTTTAACTAATTAAAACAACATAACAATAAAATGATTATGTATAAAAAAGGTGTTATACCTGTAATTGCAGAAATAAGTTAAAAAAAAAAAAAAAAAAAAAACATTTATAAGAAATTGGAAGTCTGTGTATACAGTAAAGTTATGTGTCATATTAGAATATATGAGTTCCTTGTGATTGCATTTTGTCTGAGTATCTAATTGATAGAGCCAATAATTTGGGCTCAGAGTTGTTTAATCGTCCTATTTACGGACAATATACGAACCAAGATGTTATCGGTTTCATTCGTAATATCCCTAATGAAAAGGGATATATATGTAATATAAATATAGATATTTTATGTAGACATGTATGTGTGTATGTATGTGTGTGTATATATATATATATACACATACATACATACATACATACATACATACATACATACATACATTATATATATCTGTCCAAAATTGCAATACATAAGTCTGGAGATCAATATAGTCCTGAATTGCCTACGGCAATGGACTCCAATTTCTATCAATGATTCAAAAAAGTTAACATTGAAAGTAATAATGCTGATGACTTTAGTATCAAGATAAGAGTGCAAACATTGCAAATATTACGTTATAATTGTATGTGGATACAGATTACATTATCATATAATGTTTATGAATTTACCAAACAAAGCAGACCAAGAAGAGCTGAAACCAAGTAAACCTATAAGCATATCCTGTCGGCCTTAAATTGTGTGTGTGTGTGAACATTGATGAAACATGTTGAAGTAAGTAAGAGTCTCTGTGGTAATGAGACAGCCACTACTTATTACACACAAAAAAACACATTAGGTTTCATAAAACTGATGGTTCTAGAGACATGTATTCTAGATGGTTAAACATTAAATAACACTCAGTGGAACTAGACACTCAAATGTTTGGAAAATCACTCTGTTAAGGGGGTAAGATACATTCACAGGAATGGCACAGGATGCGCTGCTCGAGCAAAGATTCAAGGCCACAGAGGTGTAAAATAAATATTAAATTAAATGAAATCAGTCCATTGTGTCACGATTGGACATGGAGTGTTGGGTTCTCTATAATTGTTGCTTTGTTTCATACTATCAAATTATATATATCAATTGATATTTTGTGATAAACTTGCCTTTCAATGGAAAGGGCCATTACTTTTTATTCTTTTATAATGTGAAATAATTTATCACATAACTTGAGGCAATGTTTTGGAGGAAAAAAATGTGTTATTTTGCTCATTACTGTGTTGTGTGAGCCAGAGTGTCGTATGGAATGAGTCTATGACAAAAAAACACAGAAAGCTTCAAAATCTTCACGTAGTCACTCACTGACTCCGAAGTAAAATAGTAAATTAAACGAGAACTTACCAGTTCGAAGTTTGATCGTTATTTTTATGAGAGTAACGACGAGGGATTACGTGCCCTCCACTCCCGACCCTCATAAAATAAATGATCATCTGGTAGTTCTAAATCTATGTTGAGCCTTACTATCTTACTCCGGCTATTATGTTCTGTGTTTTTCATGCCGCTGCTTTGATGTATGCCGTTCCAGCGCCAGGTGGGGCTTCTTCACGTAATCCCTCATCGTTACTCCTCATAAAATAACGATCAAACTTCGAACTGGTAAGTTCTCGTTTAATCTTACTATTTTCTATGTTTCTAAAGGCACTAGAACAGCGCTAGAAATTTATTTCAAAATAATATACCATCTGGTAATTTAGTTATGCAAATACGATCTAGGTGAGTAATCACAGCGCTAATTTATCTTTGTTCACTTCTTAATTGTCAACAATATTTTTAAGAAAATGACTCTCTATCTCCAACATATTTTTGAACTGATAGTGATAACACAATGCTGAAGAAATCAAGGGATATGGGGAAAAAGCAGGAGCGGGGCATTGATTTTAGATGATCAGCTATGATCATATTGAATGAAGGTGCTGAATTGAAGGGCCGAATGCCCTCCTCCTGCACCTATTTTCTATGTTTCTATGCCAACTTAATTGTCTTTCATACTTTACCTTACCTCTTGAAATACATTTATATCTTGTATACCCAGAGAGTGGTGAATTTGTGGAATTCCCTGCCACAGAGGGCAGTGGAGGCCAAATCACTGGATGGATTTAAGAGAGAGTTAGATAGAGCTCTAGGGGCTAATGGAATCAAGGGATATGGAGAGAAGGCAGACACGGGTTATTGATTGGGGACGATCAGCCATGATCACCATGAATGGAGGTGCTGGCTCAAGGGGCCGAATGGCCTCCTCCTGCACCTATTTTCTATGTTTCTATGTATAATACTTCCAGTTGAGCTTATTCAGTTTATTATCTCATGTGCGGAGGTACAGTGAAAAGCATTTGATTGTCTGTTATCCAGTCAAAGGAAAGTCTATAATCAAGCTGTCCACAGTGTACAGACAAACGATCAAATGTCCAACATTTAGTGCAAAGATATACTGTATCATTGAAATCCAATAAAGTCAATTAAAGATATTTCAAATGTCTCCAATGAGGTAGATGGGATGTCAGGACCGCACTCTGACTGATGAGGGAAGCATTCAGTTGCCTGATAATATCTGGGAGGAAACTGTTCCTGAATCTGGTGGTGTGTTTCTTCAAACTTCTGTACCTCTTGCCTGCTGGGGGAGGGGAGGAGACTGGTCCTTGATTATGATGTAGGTATTGCCGAGGCAGCGTGAAGCGTAAATGAAGTCAATGGAAGGGAGGTTGGTTTTGTGTGATGGTCTGGGCTGCGTCCACAGTTACTTGCGGTCTTGGATGGAGCAGTTCCCAAACTGGGCTGTAATGCACCCGATAAGAAGCATTCAACAATGCTTCTGTAGAGGTTGTTGAGGATTGTCAGGGAGATATTGAACTTCCAAAGCATTTTTGCAATTTGCAAGTACCATTGATTTTGTTTTATCATGCAATTTCTCATTTGGGAAAGAAGGCTGATAAAGCCTCAGGGCCTGATGGTCTGCATCCCAGGGTACTTAAGGAAGTAGCTCTCGAAATCGTGGATGCATTGGTGATCATTTTCCAATGTTCTATAGACTCAGTATCAGTTCCTGTGGATTGGAGGGTAGCTAATGTTATCCCACTTTTTAAGAAAGGCAGGAGAGAGAAAACGGAATTATAGACCAGTTAGCCTGACATGGGTGGTGGGGAAGATGCTGGAGTCAAGTATAAAAGATGAGATAGCCGAACATTTGGATAGCAGTAATAGGATCGGTCCGAGTCCGCGTTGATTTACGAAGGGGAAATCATAGAAATTAGGTGCAGGAGTAGGTCATTCGGCCCTTCGAGTCAATCATGATTGACTAATCTGGAATTTTTTGAAGATGTAACTAGGAAAATGGACAAAGGAGAGCCAGTGGGTGTAGTGTACCTGGACTTTCAGAAAGCATTTGATAAGATCCCACATAGGAGATTAGTGGGCAAAATTAGGGCACATGGTATTGAGTGCTGACATGGATAGAGAAGTGGTTGGCAGACAGGAAACAGAGAGTAGGGACTAACGGGTCCCTTTCGGAATGGCAGGCAGTGACTAGTGGGGTACCGCAAGGCTCGGTGCTGGGACCGCTGCTATTTACAATGTACATCAATGATTTGGATGAAGGGATTCAAAGTAACATTAGCAAATTTGCAGATGACACAAAGCTGGGTGGCAGTGTGAGCTGCGAGGAGGATGCTATGCGAAGACTTGGACAGGTTGGGGGAGTGGGTAGATGCATGGCAGGTGAAGTTTAATTTGGATAAATGTGAGGTTATCCACTTTGGTAGCAAAAACAGGAAGGCAGATTACTATCTAAATGGCGTGAAGTAGGGAAAAGGGGAAGTACAACGGGATCTTGGGGTCCTTGTACATCAGTCAATGAAAGTAAGCATGCAGGTACAGCAGGCAGTGAAGAAAGCGAATGGCATGTTGACCTTTATAACAAGAGGAATTGAATATAGGAGCAAAGAGGTCCTTATGCAGTTGTACAGAGCCCTAGTGAGACCACACCTGGAGTATTGTGTGCAGTTTTGGTCCCCTAATTTGAGGAAGGACATTCTTGCTATTGAGGGAGTGCAGGGTAGGTTTACAAGGTTAATTCCCGAGATGTCATATGCTGAGAGTACTGTCATATGCTGAGAGTATGGAGCAGCTGGGTTTGTATACTCTGGAGTTTAGAAGGATGAGAGGGCATCTCATTGAAACATATAAGATTGTTAAGGGCTTGGACATGCTTGAGGCAGGAAATATGTTCCCGATGTTGGGGGAGTCCAGAACCAGGGGCCACAGTTTAAGAAAAAGGAGTAAGACATTTAGAACGGAGACGAGGAAACACTTTTTCTCACAGAGAGTGGCGAGTCTGTGGAATTCTCTGCCTCAGAGGGCGGTGGAGGCAGGTTCTCTGGATGCTTTCAAGAGAGAGCTAGATAGGGCTCTTAAAAATAGCGGAGTCAGGGGATATGGGGAGAAGGCAGGAATGGGGTACTGATTGGGGATGATGAGCAATGATCACATTGAATGGCTGAAGGACCGAATAGCCTACTCCTGCACATATTGTCTATTGTCTATTGTCTATTAATACAAAGATAATTGAATGAAGGTGGCATGGTGGCGCAGAGATGGAGTTGCTGCCTTACAGCGCAGAGACCCGGGTTCGATCCTGACTACGGGTGCTGTCTGTACGGAGTTTGTACTTTTTCCCTGTAACTGTGTGGGTTTTCCCCGGATACCACGGTTTCCTCCCACTATCCAAAGATGTACAGGTTTATGGGATAATTGATTTTGGTAAAAATTATAAAATGTCACAAGTTTGTAGGATAGTGCTAGCATACGGGGGTCACTGGTCGGCACGGACTCTGTGGGCCGAAGGGCATGTTTCCACGCTGTATCTCTAAACTCAACTAAATGAAATAATGTGTAGGAAAGAATCCGTCCCCTCAACAACTCCCTGGTCAACTCGTCTCTTCCCACCCAAACCACCCCCTCCCCAGGTACTTTCCCCTGCAACCGCAGGAGATGCAACACCTGTCCCTTTACTTCCCCCCTCGACTCCATCCAAGGACCCCAACAGTCTTTTCAGGTGAGGCAGGCTCGGTGATCGTTTTGTTGGACACTAGACAATAGATTAAGCGCAGGCTCGGTGATCATATCGTTGGACACCTCCGCTCAGTCCGTCTTATCCTACCTGATCCCCCGGTTGCTCAGCATTTTAACTCCCCCTCCCATTCCCAATCTGCCCTTTCTGTCCTGTGCCTCCTCCATTGTCAGAGCAATGCCCAGTGCAAATTGGAGGAACAGCACCTCATATTTCGCTTGTAGACAAAAATGGTGGAGAAACTCAGCGGGTGAGGCAGCATCTATGGAGCGAAGGAAATAGGCGACGTTTCGGGTCAAGACCCTTCTTCACTTGGGTAGCTTTCACCACAGCGGTATGAACATTGACTTCTCTCACTTCAAATAACCCTTGCTTTCCCTCTCTCTCCCTCCATTCCCTCCCCCTTCCCAGTTCTCCCACCAGTCTTAAGGGCCTGTCCCACCAGCATGCGACTCCATGCGGTGAGTGCGACCAAACTGGAAGCGGGGGCCGCGCGGAGGTCGGGTGATCCCCGTACAGGGCCGGTCCCACCAGCATGCGCCTGCATGTGGCGAGCGCGACCAAACCGGCATCGGGGCCCAGCGTGGAGGTCGGGTGAATGGCGCGACGTGGCGCGAAGTTGGAGCGAAGTTGGAGCGAAGTCCGCGGTAAGTTCGCAAGGACAGAGAGGGACACACAGAGAGGGTCACGGAGGCAAACAGAGAGAGTGCCACGGAGGCACACACAGAGGGTCACGGAGGCACACAGAGAGGGTCACGGAGGCACAGAGAGAGGGTCACAGAGGCATAGAGAGAGGGTCACGGAGGCATATATAGAGTGGGTCGCGGAGGGACATATAAAAAGGGTCACGGAGGCACGACGTCGAGGCGGTGCGTAATGCGTCGAGGCGGCTGCGGGCCGACAGGCCATTGCCATGCGGAATTTTTGAACATAGTCAGTTTTTCGGAGCCCCGCGCGATATCGGGACCAGCTCCGCACAACTCTATATGGCTCCGGCGATCGAAGTGGGACCGGCCCCGCGAGGCCGGAAGGCTCAAGCGACCACGTTAAGTCGCGCTCACCGCATGGAGTCGCATGCTGGTGGGACAGGCCCTTTACTGTCCGACTATATTCTATCTTTGTCCCGCCCATTCCCCTGACATCAGTCTGAAGAAGGGTCTCGACGCAAAACGTCACCCATCTCTCCAGAGATGCTGTCTGACCCGCTGAGTTGCTGCAACATTTTGTGTCTATCTTAAATTAAATAATGCATGCATTTTGTTTTCTACTAAGGTGGGGGCAAGTTACAGCCTCTTGTGGCCTTTGCATTGCAGTTACATGATCCAACATCATGATCCAACATCGGGGCGGACTCGGTGGGCTGAAGGGCCTGTTTCCGCGCTGCATCTCTAAACTAAACTGAATTAAGAAAAAATAAACTTACCATCCTAGCTCAGTACTAAGCAATTGAAAATATGCTTACCATCAGTGAATTATGAAAATGACTGTCTTTGGGTTAATTAACCAGAAATTTAGTTTAGTTTAGTTCTGTTTACATTAGTTAATTGTCGAGTGTTTCCACACTGTATCTCTACAGTAGAAACAGTAAAAAGCTTTTGTTGCGTGCTAACCAGTTCTGGAATTTCGGGACGTTTTGTGGCTGCACTTTAAGGTCGGATATTCCTTGTGTCCAAAAGTCCGAGTTAGCTCGGACATATTTTTGCCACCACACAGATAAGATGGTGTGCTCAATCCTTCAATACTTGGTTGGGATCAGGACCAGAGTTCACCGTGGCCTTTCGGAGGATGCCAACTGAGTGTTCGGTCAGAGTTGGGAAAGGATCTGAAAACCATCTGAAAACAAAAAACAGCTAAATGTAACTGGAATCTCAGAGAGGAAAAAAAAAATCAGGAAACTGACTCATGCAATAATTGCTACAGAGTTTTTAAAATCCTGAAAAGAAGTTTTTTGAACTGAATCAACAATATAAGAATCAACGAGAAGCCATTGTATCGTGAGTGATTGATTGCAAGCTGACACAAATCTGTCATACTGATTGATTAATAAAGAACAAGTTACAATTGTTGAGTCATTTAGATTTTTATTTTTTTTAGGATGCAAATCTTGGGAGCAGTTATTGCATTAATGTTTCCATAAGTTTTATTTTATAAGGTTCTTTCAACAAAAAAATCCCCTTCTCACATCACCTTCCCACGCAACTGAGTGGCACGGTGGTGCAGCGGTCGAGTTGCTGCCTGACAGCACCAGAGACCCGGGTTCGATCCTGACTACGGGAGCTGTCTGTACGGAGTTTGTACATTCTCCCCGTGACTTGTATAGGTTTTCTCCAAGATCTCCAGTTTCCTCCCACACTCCAAAGACGTACAGGTTTGTAGGTTAATTGGCTTGGTATAATTGTAAATGTTCCTTAGTGTGTGTAGGATGGCGTTAGTGTGTGTGTGGATCGCTGTTCAGATCGGACTTGGTGGACCGGAGGGCCACTTTCTGCGCTGCATCTCTAAACTAAACTAAACTGAACTGCAGCAGATTCAACAGTTGCCCATTTTCTTCCTCCTTTCCCACCATCAAATGACCCTACAGTTTTATCCAGTGCAGCAGAATTTGACATTTGAAATTGCATACTTCCTCCAAAGTACTAATCTACAGCTTGTTTACCATGAGGTGTCATCTTGCTGAGAAAATCTAAAGGAGATTGTGTGACCATTTTGCAGAACACATCTCCTCATTCTGCAGTGATGGTCTTCATCTTCCATTTACCAGCAAAGTGGTACAACTACCTCCTCTGGCAGCTCATTCTATATACCCACCATCCTGCCCTCTCCTCTCCACATATGTACTCATCAATGAAATCAAATCTGAACAAATCAGTGCAACCAACATCCAATATTATCACTTGATTTAGCGATAGTGTTCAAAGACAATATTTTTTAATTTTAGAGATAAAGCACTGAAACAAAGCCTTAGGTCTGCCGAATCCACACCGACCAACGATCCCCGCACATTAACACAATCCTACACACACTAGGGACAATTTTACAATTTTACTAAATCAATTAGCCTACAAACCTGTATGTCTTTGGAGTGTGGGAGGAAACCAGAGCACCCAGCGAAAACCCACAGAGGTCATGGGGAGAGCGTACAAACTCCAGCACCCATAGTCACGATTGGACCCAGGTCTCCGGCATTGTACGGCAGCAACTCTACCGCTGCGCCACCGTGCTGCCCCTCTGCTCTTTGTCATTAGGTTAGTGACTGTCACTCTTTTCTATCAGTGCCATAACATCTTGAAGATAACATTACAATTAAAGAAGTCATTGTATAATTCTTTTATTCTCCACATATTTCCTTACATTAAGTTAATTCACATATAAAAACAAATTAATTTAGATCATTCAATCACACAGAAAGCTTTGGCCAATTTCTATTTCAATTTGTAAATGGCTTATCACACCATTTAAAGGAGGGGAATTATTGAGGAACCGATGAAACTGGGACGTTAATTAGGCCGAGAAAATAAATTATACTTTAGACTGCACTTGAAGCATTGTCACTTGTAACCTCATTGAAGATTGCATTTATTTTCAAGTGAACTGCTGAAGCAGAAAAACCCTATTTAAACCATTATATGCATTGTGCCATATGGAAATGGCATTATGATAATGGCACTGTATGGAATAGCAGTTTTAGTTTAGAGATACAGCACAGAAACAGGCCCTTCGGCCCACCGAGTCTGCACCGACCAGTGATCCCCGCACATTAACACTATCCTACACACGCTAGGGACAATATACTCATACACCAAGCCAATTAACATACAAACCTGGTAGACACAAAATGCTGGAGTACCACAGTGGGAACCTGAAACATCACCCATTCTTTCTCTCCAAAGATGCTGCCTGTCCCGCTGAGATACTCCACCATTTTGAGTCTACCTTCAATTTAAACCAGCATCTGCAGTTCTTTCTTTCACAACCTACATACCTGTACGTCTTTTGAGTATGAGAGGACGCTGAAGATCTCGGAGATAACTCACGCGGTCACGGGGAGAACGTACAAACTCCGTACAGACAGCACCCGCAGTCGGGATCGAACCTGGGTCTCCAGCGCTGTAAGGCAGCAACTCAACCGCTGCACCAACGTGTCCGCCCTATTAAGTTATTGTTATTAAGATTGAGAGCTATTATATTGTAAGGAATAAATAGATTCTGAAAACATCTGTGTGACTAAATCATGTACATTTTTGTTGCTCTGGCTCGTCATTGCATTCATCTGAACCAAACAGATCTACTGGCGGTTATACCACCTTCATCACAGTTTCTCATCCCACCTATATCCCTGGTACGCAGGATGAAATTTGCAGGACGTACTCAGAATGTCCACCAGAACGTGCACCCAAGATAGCAATGACATGGCAACTTGACGGAGGAAGGAAAAGAGGCCGGCCAAAACTCACTTAGAGGCGACCATTTCCAGAAGGATTTGGAAGCCTGGGACACAAACCTAGCGAGGGTGGAAGACGTCGCACATAAGCGGAGAGAATGGTAAAGCATGCTGCCCAATGCACTCAACAATGTGGGAGGAACTAAGTCCCTAATGTAAGTATAGGGTGGCACAGTGCAAAGTGGTAAATTTGCTGCCTTAATGCACCAGAGCCCCAGGTTTTCGATCCAGGCTACGGGAGCGTCTATATGGAGTTTGTACGTTCTCCCCTGACTTAACGTGGGTTTTCTCTGAGATCTTTGGTTTCCTCCCCACTCCAAAATGTACAGATTTATAGGGTGAATTGGCTTGGTTTAAATATAAATTGTCCTTAGTGTGTGTAGGATAGTGTTTAATGTCGGGATCATGTAAAACCCATGCGGCCAAGGGGAAACATACAAACTATATACAGACAGCACCCGTAGTCAGGATTGAACCCAGGAGTCTAAGCGCTGTAATGGGCCTAGGCAACTTTTTAGGGCTACTGCAGGAGACTATGCAGTCGCCACATGGTCCCACCACGTATTCGCGGGTGGATGCCGGGGAGTAGCCTTCATGGTCGCGAGGAGTTCCTCGTTTCTGGGAACTCGTCGCGGACTCATTATGGTGGCCACAAATGTTTAAACATGTTGAAAATTTGGCGGCGACTAGAATGAAGCCGGCATGGAGAGTAGTGAGAACTCCCGAGCCATAGGTGGGTCGCCAGGAGGATCCTTGTGGGTTGCCAGAGGGTCGGAGGTTCTCATAGGATCTCGTAGGTGTAGCCGTGCTGACAGATAATTTCATTGGCTCATTGGGAAAAAAAAGGAAAGCAGTAGTTTTCAGAACCAAGGATAACCGACCGTAATGTTAAATGTCCGCCGAGCTTCACAGCCTCATGGCTTCTTAAATGTTGTCTCCACTCCTTCTCTCCACTTCTCCCCCCTCTCCCCCCCCCCCCCCCCATCCCCCTCTTTTAAAGGACTTACCGTACACTGTGCTTTTTACAACGCCAACCTTCCTGTTCATCGCAGTGTGTGTCGTATCACCTTGGTTTGCACGGTGTGACTTTTTAGACAAGGCAAGCAGGTGGAGCGCTGTCTAAAAATGGTGCACGTGCTGGTGAAGAGTGATATTTGTGTTCCACTCTGACAGTCGCTGTTCCATTTCCCGGTTTTTCAGGGACTGACGCAACTTGTCAGTCACCTGAAAAATCAGTGTGCTGAAAAACCGCCTAAGTGGAACAGGCCCATTAGTCTGCAACTCTACCGCTACACCACTCTGTTGCCCCTAAAATATTTATTTGTATTTATAAAATAAAATAAGAGAATGTTGAAAAAAATAATCTTTGGAAGTATAACTTTTTTACTATCCATCAGCAATTTGAGAAAACAATTCTATACCTCTGGTCTCTTAACAGCGATTCATGAGGAAATAATATATCTGCAATGAGATACAATGTGAACTGGATTAATTTGATGAATCAATGTGATTTAAACAGTGATTGGGAAAATGCTGAGTCAGGTAATTAATTACAAGATAGATACAAAATGCTGGAGTAACTCAGCAGTACAGGCAGCATCCCTGGAGAGGAGGAATGGGTGACGTTTCGGGTCGAGTTGTCAGGGGACCCATTCCTTTTCTCCGGTGATGTCGCCTGAGTTACTGCAGCAGTTTCTCTCTACCTTCAGTGTGTACTAGCACCTGCAGTTCCTTCCTGCACATAATTCATCATAAGCTTTGATTCTAAAAGAAAAGACGTGATGTTTCAATGCTGGTTGTAGTGGTTTTTAAAAGCATGCAAATCTTGTGCAGAGAAAAGTGACCTCCAGTAATGGAGAGGAATTTAATTGGTGCTCGGGATGTAATTCGAAGGGACGAATGGCCTACTCCTGCACCTATTGTCTATTGACAAGAGTGGCGACATTTTATTTGAAAGAGAATAAAATAATACACAGATGGTCTTTCTGCATGTTGACAACTCCCTTAGTAAGGATTCGAAGCATTGGATGTTCATGGAAACATACTAGCTGAGGGCACCTTTGTTAACCATGGTGTCAGGAGGTGTACTTTAATAGAGTTGATAGTGAGGGAAAAAAACATAATTTCTCCTCTCTTCCGACGTCTGAAATTCAGTCAGTGATTAGAGTAGCATGATGTTTGTAGATGATCCACTACAACATACATGTGAAACATAAGTCTTTATTCCATTCAGAAATACAGAGCATTTAAACTGCACGGCCGTGCTCTCCAAGCTCAGCATGGCTTCTGCCAGCAGGCTGTCCTCGTTAGTGTAGTACTGTAATACCATGTAATGGGTGGCATGCATATATGGATAGTGGACATTATAAATGGCATGGATTAATAAGGGTTAATCTACATCCTTCCAGTTGAGTTGCTGCCTTTACGATCTACGGGTGCTGCCTGTACGGAGTTTGTACGCTCTCCCCGTTACCTGCGTGGGTTTTCTCCAAGATCTTCGGTTACCTCCCACCAAAGAAGTACAGGTATATAGGTAAATTGACTCGCCCACTAGGGGAGCCGCATGATGGCAGACTCTGCCTACAGCCTGTCTGTTTTTATGTATATTTTTTATTTTTAGTTTGTGTAAAAGTATGCTTTGAAGGATTTTTTTTTAGTATTTGTATGTGGGGGAGGGAGGTAGGGTAAGGGGGAAACCGTTTCGCAGTCACTTCTGGTGAGGATGCGACTAATCTCCGAGTCGCGTCCTCGCCCCCCTCTCGCGCCTACCTACTGGATTGGCGCGGCCTTTCCTGCACGAGACCGACCAGAGCTTCAGCGGCGGCGCAGCGCTGTATACATCGCGGAGCGGGCCATGCCTTATCTGGGATCGCCGTTTGAAGCTCTGGAGTGTTGGGCCGGCTGCTTCAACATCGGGGAGTCGCAGTTGGTCTGCGGAGCTTCCAGCCATGGGCGACGCTGACCAATATCGCGGAGTCCTGGGATCCCTTTGCCGACGGCCGCCAGCGTGAATCTCCACCCAGCTCGGCCTGTGGACTCCGGGAGCTGCAGACTCCGGACTTCGGTCCAAGCCGCTGAGAATGTTCTCCCGTTCCGATGTCGAGTTCCATCATCCTTGCGAGAGGGCCTGAACATCGGGCCGCCTGTAGTGGCGACAGCGGGGGGGGCTCGGGAGGCCCCGACCACGGGTGAACAGCAGACGAGGATGACTGAACTTTGGTGCCTTCCCTCACAGTGGGAAACTTTGATTTCACCGAGTGGGGATGTTTATGTTTAAGAATATACTGTTCTATGTTCTTTTTTTATTCGTATGTCTGTATGGTGACCACAAATTTCACTGTACCAATTGGTGCATGTGACAATAAATGTCTCTTGTCTTGTCTCTTGTCTTGTCTATAATTGTAGAATTTGCCCCTCTTGTGTGTGTAAGATAGTGTTAATGTGCGGGGATCGCTGGTCGGCGAGGACGAATTCCATTGTTACTTTGTCAGTAAATATTAATAAACAAAATAATAAGAGACAAGATAATTAAATATACTTGATTATTCTTCATGACCCTTGAATGATTTGCAAATTATGAAATACAAAGTTAATGTAAGGGCTCTTCAGTCACACAATTCAGAGATATAGAAAGGATTAAATAAAGACAAATAATGGAATAGGCCGAAATGAAAAATTCACTAAAGTTTGCGCAATGCTGCAATGCTAAAGTAAAGCAAAAATATATATTTTTAAGTCAACATTATGCAGCAGAAATTGGATTAAATTGCAGGAAAATAATTTCATTTTGCCAATCGCTTAACAAAAACAAGAACCTGCACCATTGTGAAGTGCCTGTAATCATAAAGTGAAATAGTTAGTTTGGGCATCAAACAATGATAGATATTCCAACATGACATATTTTGCGATTGTAAGATGCAACAACTGTAACATCCAAAGTTACTGAGCTCATTATCAAGTCAAAGTCTTATCTGCTTTGAATTTACATTGAGCTTCATTTAACTCTTGGTATCTTCCCCCTTCTGCTCTATCTCGTTGAATCATAGATAGCTCGTCCATGATTGAATGGTGGAATAGACAAGATGGGCTCAATGGCATAATTCTGCTCCTAGAACCTATGAATTTATGAACTTTCTTTCATAAATTCACTGAATCTCTAAAGAGAGGAGAACACAATTTAGCTACTTTAGCAGTTGGTGAAGAGTTGGGAGGCAAGAAAGACTCCAAATGCGAAAAAATTAGAAGTTCTTATAGACATTTGGCAGAGCAAGTTTAGTTTAGTTTAGTTTAGCGATACAGCGTGGAAACTGACCAGCGATCTCCGCAGATTAAAACTATCCTACAAACACTAGGTGTTTAAGAAAGAACTGCAGATGCTGGAAAAATTGAAGGTAGACAAAAATGCTGGAGGAATTCAACGGGTGAGGCAGCATCTACTGGAGAGAAGGAATAGTGATGTTTTGGGTCTCGACCCAAAACATCGCCTATTCCTTCTCTCCATAGATGCTGCCTCACCTACAAACAGTAGGGATCATTTACATTTATACCAAGCCAATTAACCTACAAACTTGTACGTCTTTAGACTGTGGAAAGAAACTGAAGTTCTCGGAAAAAAACCCACGCGTTCACTGGGTGAACGCACAAACTCCGGTCAGACAAGCACCCGTAGTCGGGATCGAACCTGGGTCTCTGGCGCTGCAAACGCTGTAAGGCAGCAACTCTACCACTGCGCCACCGTGAAAAAGCATTTTTACAATTGGAATCTTTACAGTATTATTTCAAGGCCTGTAGTTTCCTCCGATGCAGGTGCCTCTTCTGACACAAGTAACATCGCGACTTTGCTCATTTTTAAAGTTCAATTTGAACTATTAACATAAAATTTCACAAGAATGTCTCAATCTGCCAATCATTATGAGTTTGACCAGAGAGGTAGAGTTACATTAATTCCAGATAAATATCTCCTTCTGACATTATGACATATTGAGTGACAGAAAGCATGGGCATGAGAATAGTATGCCAAAGTAAATAACAGGAAAGATGTGAAGGCTACATTTCCATTATACCAATAATGTCAACCAATCTGACAAGACCTTTTATACTTACATTTTAAATTTGCTGGATCTGCTTCAAATCCCATAATTTTTGCCATAGCAAATGTCTTTAACGTTAGCTGTTCACTGAATCATAGCTACTGAGCTGCTGATGCTGCTGAGGCAGATAAAAACAAAACGTTTCCTCTCGAGATAAGTGAACAAAATCCACCTCCCGGTGGACCGTGGAGAAGCCGAGACCGAAGACTCACAGGGTCGGAGTCCGTGGTCGACGAAGCCTGGGTCGGCGGATTACGCAGCTGGGGTCGGGGGGCTGGGTCGGAAGAGCCCGCGGCTGGGGCCTGGGTCGGCGCCAAGGAGGCTTCTGGAGAGGACCCGGCAGTGACAGTGGGGAGGTCGGGGTGGCGTCCGATGATGACCGATGGACGAGTACGGACCATGTAGAAGTGAGGACGCTGTTGCCGGGGGAAGAAACAAAGGAGGACCCGGCGTGAGGAAGGAGGAAGAACAATGGAGGACTCGGCATAGGGGGGACCACCATGAGTGAGGAGGAGGGGAGGAACAAAGGGGACCTGGTGCAGCGGAGGGGGTGGTGGTGGTGGGGGGGGGGTGAAAACAAAGTTGGACTTTGGAACATTGTAATCGCCCTTTATGTGGCGACTATTTGCATACCTTGCAAATAATTTCTCTGTGACTTGTCACAAGAGGCAATAAAGCATTCAATTCACTTCAATTTAAAACAGAAATGCAATAAAGAGGAAAAATTGTGTGCCATGAACAACATTGCAAGCGTCCATCATGAGCCCCTGCAGATTATAGAAAATATATTGTATAGCGCTAGAAGACGGATGCAGAGATTGTCTTACGTGATTAATTCGCACCCATTTCATCCTGTGAAGGATTTGAATCTGATTGTAATTTCCAGCTTGACTAACTGTATTGTTGAGTTGATTGCAACTCCGCACACAAGGCAAATTACAGAAAACCGGTTATTGCCAGTAATAAAAAAATAATGGCTAAAACAAGTAAGCACTTTAAAAAGAAAACTTCTGGCCAAAGGGAAGATGCTACCATTGGGGTGGGCATTGGTCAAGATGGTGGATAGGAGGAAAGACGAACTCTAATCTAATGTGGCCTGGATGTCCTCTAGATCGAGAGAGTGAACGCTCTAGATATGGATGCTTGTAAGGCATAAATAAAATGCCACAGAAATGGTTCGACTGGGCTTGAATTCCCTGGAATTTAGAAGGATGAGAGGTATAATTATAGGAATGTATAATATTCTTAAGGGATTGGACAGGTTAGATGCAGAAAAAATGTTCTCGATGTTGGGGGAGTCCAGAACCAGGGGTCGTAGCTTAAGAATAATGGGGTTAGGCCATTTAATAATAATAATAATAATAATAATAATAATAAATACTTTATTAATCCCCTTATTCAGGGGAAATTCAGATATCATTGGTGCACACTAATAAAAATACAACATAGCATTAAAAAATAAGTTTAACATTAAAACATAAAAACATCCCCCCACGATGGTTCCCACTGTGGGGGAAGGCACAAAGTCCAGTCCCCATCCTCTTGTCCACCAGTGGTCGGGCCTATTGAGGCCTCCGCAGTCGCCGCTACGGGGGCCGATGTTCCAGGGCCTCTCGCCAGGTGATAGTGCTTCGGCGACGGGAGAACCCTCTCAGCGGCTTGGGGTGCCTGGAACGGCCGCTTCCTTACTTGAGACCACGGCTTCCAAAGCCGACAGGCCATGCTGGATGGAGCACCACCACTGGCGATCTCGGCGAGAGATCCCAGATCCCAGGCTCCCGATGTAAAGTTCGGCGCCGCCGCCCGCGATTGGCTGCTCCACAGTCCCCCAGCTCCGCGATGTTCAGTCGGCAGGTCCCAGCGCGACGACCCAGGCAAAGCATCGCCCGCTCTGCTCCGCAATAGTGCTCCAGTGCTGTGCTGCCGTAGCCGAGGTTCTGGCCAGGTCCCCTCAGGAAACGCCGCTCCAGGCACCGCTGGTAGGCCGCGAGGACGGGTCGAAGGTGCTGCTGGGAGGAAGGCAGCCTCTCCGACCAGGTAGGGACTTGAAAAAGCAGTTTCCCCCTACCCCCCCCCACCCCCCCCCCCCCCCCCCCGCCCCCCCCCCCCCCCCCCCCCCCCCCCCCCCCACCCCCCCCCCCCCCCCCCCCCCCCACACATAAAAATATTAGACCCCTAACTAACACACTTTTAACATACTATTTAGGACTGAGATGTGGAAAAACCTTTTCACCCATAGAGTTGTGAATCTGAGGAGTTCTCTGCCCCAGAAGGCAGAGGAGGCCAATTCAGTGGATGTGTTCAAGAGAGTTAGATTTGGCTCTTTAGCTAATGCTCTAAGGGAAATGGGGAGAAAGCAGGAACGGGGTACTGATTTTGGATGATCAGCCATGATCATATTGAATGGTGGTGCTGGCTCGAAGGGCCGAATGGCTTACCCCTAAATTTATTTTCTATGTTTCTATGCTTCTAATGTCAATGATCCCAAGACACTAGTCAGGGAATGCACAGGGAATAGACTCAAATGCTCGGCGAGAAGGCTTGTTGAACCGCGGATCCGTCTGAGCGTTCGTCGATCGGTGGGGTGAAGTATGTGCAATAGTAAAACAAGTAACAAGCCATCGGTACTGTGCAATGAAACATCAAGCAGCACGCATCTTAATTTTACAGGAGGAAATTGGAGGAACAACATCTCATATTTCGCTTGGGCAGCTTACAGCCCAGCGGTATCAATATTGATTCCTCTAACTTCACGTAAACATAGAAAATAGATGCAGGAGTAGGCCATTTGAGCCAGCACCGCCATTCAATATGATCATGGCTGATCGTCCTAAAGCAGTACGTCATTCCTGCCTTCTCCCCATACCCCTTGATTCCATTAGCCCTAAGAGCAATATCTAATTCTCTCTTGAAAACATCCAGTGAATTGACCTCCACTGCCTTCTGCAGCAGAGAAATCCACAGATCCACAACTCTCCAGGTGAAAAGGTTTCAAAGGTCTTTTATTGTCACGTGTACCAATTAAGGTACAGTGATATTCAAATTACCATACAGCCATACTAAAAAAAACCCAACAAGATACACAACTGGCATAAAAGTTAACATAAACATCCACCACAGCAGATTCCACACATTCCTCACTGTGATGGAAGGCAATAAAGTTCCCTCTTTTGTCCTAAATGGTCTAAATAGCCTACCCCTTATTTTTAAACTGTGACCCCTGGTTCTGGACTTTCACCCGACATCGGGAACATTTTTCCTGCATCGAGCCTGTCCAATCCCTTAAGAATTTTATATGTTTCTTTCAGATCCCCTCTCATCCATCGAAATTCCAGTGAATATAAGCCCAGTCGGCCAGGGCTGGGAACTGAATATTCAAGGGTATACCTCCTAACGAAAAGACAGACAGGTGGGCAAAGGCTCTGTTGGTGAGGAATGAAATTCAGTCCATCCAAGGGGTGACATTGAAACCGGAGATGTTGAATCAGTATGGATAGAACTAAGGAATTGTAAGGGTAAAAACACCCTAATGGGACCTATCTACGGGCCCCCACACAGTAGCCTGGACATAGGGCGCAAGTTGAATCAGGAGTTACAATTGGCATGTAGTAAAGGTAATGCCATGGTTTTTATGGGAGATTTCAACATGCAGGTAGACTGGGAAAATCAGGCAGGCGGGTACTGGACCCCAAGAAAGGGAGTTTGTGGAGTGCCTCCATGATGGATTCTTAGAGCAGCTTGCATTGGAGCCTACCAGGGAGAAGGCAATTCTAGATTTAGTGTTATGTAATGAACCGGATTTGATAAAGGAACTTGAGGTTAAGGAGCCATTAGGAGGTAGTGACCATAATATGGTCAAGTTTAATCTACAATTGGAGAAGGAGAAGGATAAATCGGAGGTGTCGGTGTTACAGTTGAATAATGGGAACTATGGAGCCAGGATGGAGGAGCTGGCCAAAGTTGACTGGAAAGATACCCTAGCAGGATGACAGTGGAACAACAATGGCAGGTATTTCTGGGAATAATACAGAATGTGCAGGATCAGTTCATTCCACAGAGGAAGAAAGATTCCAAGGGGAGTAAGGGGCGAGCATGGCTGACAAGGGACGTCAGGGACAGTATAAAAATAAAAGAGAAGAAGTACAACGTAGCAAAGATGAGTGGGAAGCCAGAGGATTGGGTAATGTTTAAAGAGCACAAGAAGATAACTAAAAAGGCAATACGGGGAGAATAGATGAAGCACGAAGGTAAGCTAGCCAAGAACATAAAGCAGGATAGTAAAAGCTTCTTTAAGTATGTGAAGAGGAAACAATTAGTTAAGCCCAAAGTTGGATCCTTGAAGTCTGAAAAAGGTGAATTTATTACGGGAAACAAGGAAATGGTAGATGAGTAGAACAGATACTTTGGATCCGCCTTCACTAAGGAGGACACAAACAATTTTCCTGATAAAGCAGTGGCCAGAGGATCTGGGGTGACGGAGGAACTGAAGGAAATCCACATTAGGCAGGAAATGGTGTTGGATAGACTGATGGGACTGAAGGCTGATAAATTCCCAGGACCTGATGGTCTGCATCCCAGGGTACTTAAGGAAGTGACTCTAGAAATCGTGGATGCGTGGGTGATAATTTTCCAATGTTCTATAGATTCTGGATCAGTTCCTATGGATTGGAGGGTAGCTAATGTTATCCCACTTCAGGAGAGAGAAAAAAGGGAATTATGGACCAGTTAGCCTGACATCGGTGATGGGGAAGATGCTGGAGTCACTTATAAAAGATAAAATAGCGGCACATTTGGATAGCAGTAACAGGATCGGTCCGAGTCAGCATGGATATACGAAGGGGAAATCATGCTTGACTAATCTTCTGGAATTTTTTGAGGATGTAACTAGGAAAATGGACAAGGGAGAGCCAGTGGATGGTGTGTACCTTGACTTACAGAAAGCATTTGATAAGGTCCCACATAGGAGATTAGTGGGCAAAATTAGGGCACATGGTATTGGGGATAGAGTGCTGACATGGATAGAAAATTGGTTGGTAGACAGGAAACAAAAAGTAGGGATTAACGGGTCCCTTTCAGAATGGCAATCAGTGACTAGTGAGGTACCACAAGGCTTGGTGCTGGGACCGCAGCTATTTACAATGTACATCAATGATTTGGATGAAGGGATTCAAAGTAACACTAGCAAATTTGCGGATGACACATAGCAGGGAGGCAGTGTGAACTGTGAGGAGGATGCTGTGAGAATGCATGGTGACAGACAGGGAGGGTGAGTGGGCAGATGCATGGCAGATGCAGTTTAATGTGGATAAATGTGAGGTTATCAACTCTGGTAGCAAAAACAGGAAGGCAGATTACTATCTAAATAGTGTCAAGTTGGGAAAAGGGGACGTACAACGGGGTGTGGGGGTCCTTGTTCATCAGTCAATGAAAGTAAGCATGCAGGTGCTGCAGGCAGTGAACATAACAAGGCCTTTATACCAAGATGAGTTGAGTATAGCAGGAAAGAGTTCCAACAGTTCTATAGGGCCCTAGTGAGACCAAACCTGGGGTATTGTGTGCAGTTTTGTTCCGCTAATTTGAGAAAGGACCTTCTTGCTATTGGGGGAGTGCATCGTAGGTTTACAAGGTTAATTCTCGGGCTGGCGGGACTGTCATATGCTGAGAGAATAAACACTCTGGAGTTTAGAAGGATGAGAGGGGATCTTATTGAAACATATAAGATTATTAAGGGTTTGGACACGCTAGAGTCAGGAAACATTTTCCCAGTGTTGGGGGAGTCCAGAACCAGGGTCCACAGTTTAAGAATAAGGGGCATGCCATTTAGAACAGAGATGGGGAAACACTTTTTCTCACTGGGAGTTGTGAGTCTGTGGAATTCTCTGCCTCAGAGGGCGGTGGAGGCAGGTTCCCTGGATGCTTTCAAGAGAGAGCTATATTGGGCTCTTAAAGATAGTGGAGTCAGGGGATATGGGGAGAAGGCAGGAATCGGGTACTGATTGTGGATGATCAGCCATGATCACATTGAATGGCAGTGCTGGCTCGAAGGGCCGAATGGCCTACTCCTACACCAATTGTCTATGGTCTATAGTATAGAAGGAGTGTAAGGGTGATCATTGGTCAGCGTGGGAGACTCAGTGGGGCTGAAGGGCCTATTTCCATGCCGTATCGCAGAACTATACTAAACTTGTGAGATTAGTTCTACTACAACTTGTTCTACTGCAGAAACCTGTTCTAATGCAGTTGTACAGGGTCTTGGTAAGGCCACACCCGGAGTATTGCATACAGCTTTGGTCTCCTAATCTAAGGAAAGACATTCTTGCCATAGAGTGAGTACAGAGAAGGCTCACCAGACTGATTCCTGGGATGGCAGGACTTCAATATGAAGAAAGACTGGATAGACTCGACTTGTACTCGCTGGAATTTAGAAGATTGAGGGGGGATTTATAGAGACTAACAAAATTCTTAAGGGGTTGGACAGGCTAGATGCAGGAAGATTGTTCCCGATATTGGGGAAGTCCAGAACAAGGGGTCACAGTTTAAGGATAAGGGGGAAGTCTTTTAGGACCGAGATGAGAAAAACATTTTTCACACAGAGAGTGGTGAATCTGTGGAATTCTCGGCCACAGAAGGTAGTTGAGGCCAGTTCATTGGCTATATTTAAGAGGTAGTTAGATGTAGCCCTTGCGGCTAAAGGGATCAGGGGGTATGGAGAGAAGGCAGGTACAGGGTACTGAGTTGGATGATCAGCCATGATCATATTGAATGGCGGTGCAGGCTCGAAGGGCCGAATGGCCTACTCCTGCACCTATTTTCTATGTTTCTATGATATTAGTAAAAGCATTGATTTGATTACTGAAGTCAATTTTTCTCATGTCAAAGCACTATGTAGCCACAATGTTTCTTATATCATCACAAAAATCCCAAAATTCGCGAGCTCTTTTGTCACTAGCTCTTAAATCTGTGCACTCCAATTAGCTACCTTCAGCCACTGGAACAAGGGAGCTTCCATTTATCGTTAGACTTCTCTGCTCTGGGAAGAACCATACCAGCTTCTTTAGACATCTGCGTTACTAGAATTCCTTATCCCTGAAATCTTTCTGGTAAATTAGTTCTGGGCTCTTTTGCAAACCTTCATGTCCTTTGATTGTGCGGTTCCCAGAATCGGACATTAACTCAGGCTGGGCGCAAAAAATGTTTCTCGTAACATTCCGTATAAGTTCAGTATAATAACCTGGCTTTGGAATTCTATACTTCCTCTCATAAAATACAATGTTATCAGGCAACTGAATTGTCCTCTCACCGGCTAGAGTGCATTCCTGACTTCTCACCTACATCATTGGTGACCTTTGGACGATCTTATGGGCAGCTTGATTGTAATCATGTAATGGGCTTTTTCTCTGTGTTGGAAGAAACTACCAATGCTGGTTTACACTGAAGACAGACACAAAATGCTGGATTAACTCAGCCGGTCAGGCAGCGTCTCTGGAGAAAGGAAGAAGTTAATACTAAAGGGCCTGTCCCACATGGCGAATTTTTGGGCGACTGCCGGCATCATTCACTGACGTGTCAGGTCACCGAAGAGGTCACGGTTTGATGCGGTGTGATGCGGCGTGAAGGCGTATTGACACGCAGTGTTTCCTCAAGTGTCGCAACATTTTTTTTGTCGCCGCTGGATTTTGACATTTTCAAAATCTTTCGGCGACCCTGATATGCCAGTCAATGACGTCGCTGAAAAAATCGCCAGGTGGGACAGACCCCTAAGCCAGGTGACCTTTCTCTTAAGTTTTCAAAGTGAAATCAAACTATTCCCAGGTTTGAAGGGTTCTCACGTTTGAAACGTCAGCTATTCCCTTTATCCAGAGATGCTGCCTGACCTGCTGAGGTACTCCAGCTTTTCGAGTCTATCTTGTGGTACTTAACCTGGTGATTATCATTGTATAGTCCTGTCCAACTTAACAACAGCCATTCACCACAACCCTGCTGTAACCTATCTCACTGGCAATTGTAATCTATTCTGCTACTTTGCCTTTTCATCCTGCAAGCTTCGGTTTCAGCAGTAAGTATGATATATGGCATTTTATCAAATGTCTTTTGAAAATCCATTTATACAATATTAATTGTTTTGCTCTCATCCAACCTTATCATTAACCTATTAATCTCATCAAGAAAACCCAATCAAATTGGTCACTAACAATTAAACAAATGCTGAATGTCCTTTGTTGGTTAATTCTTGTCCAAGTACCTACTAACATCCACCTCTATTATTGGAGAATGTGCAGCACAGAGTGTAGAAGTCCAGAATTATGGGGAGTGGCTGGAGAGGTATTGATTGGTGCTTAAAAATGGCGTAACGTTAATGGGGAAATAACGTGGGCGGCACAGCAGTAACGTCGCAGCCTTAAAGCGCCAGACACAGTAGCCAATCCTGACTACGGGTGCTGTCTGTATGGAGTTTGTATATTATCCCTGTGACCGATTGGATTTTTTCCAGGTGCTCTGGTTTCCACCACATTCCACAGACGTTCAGGTTTGTAGGTTAATAGGCTTCTGTAAATTTTCTCTAGTGTGTAGGTTAGAACTAGTATATAGATCCAAACATAGATACATTGTCAATAGATGCAGAAGTGCCATTCGGCCCTTCGAGCCAGCACCACCATTCAATGTGATCATGGCTGATCGTCCACAATCAGTATCCTGCCATCTCCCCATATCCCTTGATTCCGCTCGCCCTAAGAGCTCTATCTCACTCTCTTTTGAATGCATCAAGTGAATCGGCCTCCACTGCTTTCTGAGGCAGAGAATTCCACAAATTCACAACTCTCTGGCTGAAAACGTTTTTCCTCATCTCAGTTGTAAATGGCCTACCTTTTATTCTTAAACTGTGGCCCCTTGTTCTGGTACTCTCCAAATATTGGGAACATGTTTCCTGCATCTAGCATGTCCAATCCCTTAATAATTTTATATGTTTCTATAAGATCCCCTCTCATCCTTCTAAATTCCAGTGAATACAAGCCCAGCCACTCCATTCTTTCGTAATATGACAGTCCCGCCATCCCGGGAATTAACCTCGTATAGGTGATCATGGTCGGCATGGACTCGGTGGGTCGAAGGGCCTCTTTCCACGCTAAACTAAATTACCTTCCCTTTGCATCTACAGATGGTCCTATAGTAGTTTGTTTTTAGCTTAGAGTAACAATCACTTATTAAACTAACCCGTTAAACTTACCTGGTTGGATGAGAGCAGAACAATTAATACTGTATAAATGGATTTTAGTGGGAGACTAATTAGATGTTAATTGGAAAGCAAAGAAACTACAGATGATAGAAATCTGAAATTAAATGTATTTTAAATGTTCTATTTTTTCCAATAGAAAGGATATACGGCACCTCTGTCCCATTGAATGCACAGTGTGTGTCATATGGAAATGCAAGATGCAATATGTTTGCATATATGAAGCTGAGTGTTATGTGGCAGCCTTGTTTCTGGTCACCCTTCACAGAGCCTTGAGACCCAGCTTCGATCCTGACTATGGTGCTGCTTGTGCAGAGTTTGTACGTTTCCCCTGCGACCTTTAGTCAGAGGGTGGTGAATCTGTGGAATTCTTTGCCACGGAAGGCTTTGGTGGCCAAGTCAGATGATATTTTTAAGGTAGAGATAGATAGATTTTTGATTTGTGCAGGTATCAGAGGTTATGGGGAGAAGGCAGGAGAATGGGGTGAGGCGGGAGAGATAGATCAGCCATGATTGAATGGCGGAGTAGACTTGAAAGGCCGAATGGCCTAATTCTACTCCTATCACTCATGACCTTATGACCTTATGACTGCATGAGTTTTCTCTGGGTGCTACGGTTTCCTCCCACATTAAAAAGACATGCAGGTTTGTCGTTTCATTGGCCTCTGTAAATTGCCCCTACTGCATGGGTGCAAAAGTGGGATAACAGAGAACTAGTTCACAGGTGAAGAATAGTCAGGGTAGGCTCGGTGGACTGTGCTGTACTGTTCTATGTTCTCTGCACAAAGTGTATGAGACCCTTTCTGTAAAATGCCAATCACTGTTATTTCAGGTAATGAGCGATTGAGAGTAAAAGTAAGTGCGCATCTATTCAGCAATGATCTGAATATTTAGTACTTTAAGATGATGATAGTCAATGACATAAGTACCACCAAAACAGTTTATATAATGGAGAAAAGTTGGCTCTGGGGCTGAGATAAAATGGACAATAATATTGGCGAAAAGAGATGAATTATAATCTATGAGGCATTTAAAATTGCGATCTGTGCGAGTAAACTATCTGCTCAGAAGAGCAATCCCACAAAATATTCGTGACATTCTCTGCGTGGAAATAAGAAAACAATTGAGGGGACGAAAGGAGGGATAAATTATGTTCATAGACTGCAGAAGGCGACGTGATAAGAGAGAATAGAAAGGTGTTAGGAGGGAAGGCAATAAAAAAGCAATTAGGAAAGCAGAGAAGAATTATGATATTAAATTACCAAGGCACATAAAGCAAAACTGTAAAGTATTGTGTAGACACAGAAGTAGAAAAAGGAAGATTGTGAGGACTGGGGCTATTAAGGTTTTGAGAACACAATACCACTGGTAATGATCAGCAGAAACATTCAATTGCTGCTTTGCTTCAGTGTTTACTTGGGATATAGAACTGGGACATATTATTGAGTGATGAAGTGTGCAATAAAAGATGTGCGTTCAAAATAAAATATAGGATACATACCAAATTCAGAGGCTATCTTCCTCCCAGCCCCTCATCATCCCAATCCAGTCGAAAGTGCAGCAATGCAGCTTAAAAATACTTTAAGGAAGAATAAGCAGAGGCATTACTACTGGTAAATAGCCAATATGTTTCCTTTATATTTAAGGCAAAAGCATGTCCATAGAATTAGAAAACGATTAGTTTAGCATTAACATTAGAAAAAATAATGGACTTCCTTTTAAAGCATTGAATAGGAGAACATCCCTGAACCAAAGCATAATAATGAATAGCATGGATTTCAAAAGGGTATTCTAGCTTCATCAATCACATTGTTTTTTTTTTGAGGAAGTAACAAAGAGAGTAGACAATAGACAATAGGTGCAGGAGTAGGCCATTCGGCCCTACAAGAGCCAGCACGGCCATTCAATGTGATCATGACTGATCATCCATAATCAGTCCCCGTTCCTGCCTTCTCCCCATATCCCCTGACTCTGCTATCTTTAAGAGCCCTATCTAACACTCTCTTGAAAGTATCCAGCATACTGGTCTCCAACGTACTCTGATGCGGAGAATTCCACAGACTCACAACTCTCTGTGTAAAAAAGTGTTTCCTTGTCTCCGTTCTAAATGGCTTACCCCTTGTACTTAAACTGTGGCATTAAAGAAGGAACTGCAGATGCTGGAGAATCGAGGGTACACAAAAGGCTGGAGAAACTCAGCGGGTGCAGCAGCATCTAAGGAGCGAAGGAGATAGGCGACGTTTCGGGTCGAGACCCTTCTTCAGACTGGTCAGGGATCAGGGAAACGAGAGATATAGACGGTGATGTGGAGAGATAAAGAACAATGAATGAAAGATATGCAAAAAAGTATCGATGATAAAGGGAACAAGCCATTGTAAGCTGTTTGTGGTGTGAAAATGAGAAGTTAGTGCGACTAGGATGGGGGAGAGATAGAGAGAGAGGGAATGCCAGGGCCAGAGGGCTGAGGGAGAGGTGGGAAGGGGAGGAGACAACAAGGGTTAACAGAATTGAGAAAATTCAATGTGCAAGCCCAGAGGATGCAGACTCCCCAAGCGGAATATGAGGTGCTGTTCCTCTAACTTGCGGTGTTGCTCACTCTGGCCGTGGAGGAGGCCCAGGACCGAGAGGTCGGATACGGAATGGGAGGGGGAGTTGAAGTGCTGAGCCACCGGGAGGTCGGGTTGGTTAATGCGGACCGAGCGGAGGTGTTCGACAAAACGATCGTCAAGCCTCCGCTTGGTCTCACCGATATAGATCATCTGGCATCTGGAGCAGCGGATGCAGTAGATGAGGTTGGAGGAGGTGCAGGTGAACCTCTGTCAGACCTGGAAGGACTGCTTGGGTCCCTGAAAGGAGTGGAGGGGGGAGGTGAAGGGACAAGTGTAGCATTTCTTGCGGTTGCAAGGGAAAGTGCCCGGGGAAGGGGTAGAGCGGGAGGGAAGGGAAGAATTGACAAGGGAGTTGCGGAGGGAGCGGTCTTTGCGGAAGGCAGACAAGGGGGGAGATGGGAAGATGTGGCAAGTGGGGGTGTCATGTTGGAGGTGGCGAAACTGGCGGAGGACTATGTGTTGTATTTGCCGGCTGGTGGGGTGAAAGGTGAGGACCAGGGGGACTCTGCCCTTGTTTCGAGTGGGAATGGGAGGGCAGTGTTGCGGGGAGAGAGACCCTGGTGCGAGCCTCATCGATAGTGGGGGAGTGGAATCCCCGTTCTCTGAAGAATGAGGACATTTGTGATGACCTGGTGTGGAACACCTCATCCTGGGAGCAGATGCGGCGTAGACGGAGGAATTGGGAATAGGGGATGGAGTCCTTACAGGAAGCAGGATGGGAGGAAGAGTAGTCCAGGTAGCTGTGGGAGTCAGTTGGTTTGTAGTGGATGTTGGTCAGGAGTGTATCACCTGCAATAGAGATGGTGAGGTCAAGGAATGGTAGGAAAATGTCGGAAATGGTCCAAGTGTATTTGAGTGCCGGATGGAAGTTGGTGGTGAAATGGATGAAGTCAGTCAGTTGTGTGTGGGTACAGCAGTCATCGATTTAACGGAGGTAGAGGTTGGGGATGGGGCCCTGGTACGCCGAGAACAAGGATTGTTCGACGTACCCGACAAAGAGGCAAGTGTAGCTGGGGCCCATGCGTGTGCCCATAGCTACGCCTTGTGTTTGGAGGAAATGGGAGGAGTCAAAAGAGAAGTTATTGAGGGTAAGGACCAACTCCGCTAGGCGGAGGAGGGTGTCAGTGGACGGGTATGGGTTGCTCCTCTGGTCGAGGAAGAACCGGAGGGCTTTGAGACCATCCTGGTGGGGGATGGAGGTGTAGAGTGACTGGACGTCCATGGTAAAGATGAGAGGATGGGGGCCTGGAGAATGGAAAGCGCGGAGCCGACGGAGAGTGTCTGAGGTGTCTTGAACATAGGTGGGGAGGGATTTAACAAAGGGGGATAGGATGGCGTCAAGGTATGTGGAAATGTGTTCGGTGGGGCACGAACAGGCAGAGACAATGGGTCTGCCAGGGCAGTCGGGTTTGTGGATTTTGGGGAGAAGGTAAAATCGGGCTGTGCGGGGCTGGGAAACGATGAGGTTGGAGGCTCGGGGGGGTACGGAGCCAGAGCTGATGAAGTCGGTTATGGTGCTCGAGATGGCCCTTGGTTCTGGACTCTCCCAACATCACGAACATGTTTCCTGCCTCTAGCTTGTTCAAACCCTTAATCATCCAACTTCCATCCGATGTCATAACTTAAACGACTAATAAAATTTAGGTTTAGATACCCTGCGAACAAGGTTTGTAAAAAGAACATTAGAACATTAAAACAGTCAAAACAGACTAAAGTGCAGACTAAAGATCCCATTGTACTTCCCCTTTCCCCAACTTGACACCATTTAGATAAAAATCTACCTTCCTGTTTTTGCAACCAAAGTGGATAACCCCTAAGATGTAATCCCTACATCTAAATCATTAATATCTATACATAACTAAAGCTCTGATCTTGTTACCTTCCGGTTGCATGGTCATTCTATTTGCGCAAAAACGTTACGCGATAGCGCTACGATTTTCTGCCAGTTTATTCACCGTTCTCCTGTGCTGCGATTGCACAGTTTCATTCCGATCGGTGGTCTAATGTAAACTTTAGTGAGGTTTTAAAATCTTAAAAACCGCCCGTGCGCAGATCGATCACCTCTCCTGCCGCTCAGCGCCGCGTGGATTGGTCTTTTCTCCTGTCACTCCGCGGGACAGTCCGCCCCTTCCTGCGCCAGCGCGTCTTTACTGAAGTGGTGGATAACCGGCGGACATTTCCAACCAGACACAATTTTCGAAGGGACTGGAAACGGTCCGGCCCGGCACGGGAAATGTCGCCAAACAGAAAGCGGAGAATCTGATCTCGGTGGAGAATGACCAGCGACGAGCGACCAGCAGATCAGCGACCACTGAGTCTGCTCCAGCCCCTTCCCCTCTGTTCACCCTCGTTGGCATCTTCCAACACACACCTTCCCTCCCCCACACACCCCCCTCCCCGCCTCTACACACCTCCCCCCACATGCTTCCCACCCACAACCCTCCCTCCCCCACAACCCCCCCTGCCCACACACACCCCTCCCCCACATCCCCCTTCCCCCACACCCGTCAGCTGCGCCTGCGCAGTTATACCCGCGTGTTCTACATTACAATGAGCACCCAATGGGCAGGAATGGCTACGCCGCCAGAGAGCCGCTATGAGTGGATGGGGGGGGGGGGGGTGGGGGGGGTGAGGGGGGATGGAGCGAGTGCATGGGAGGGGGAAGGGCAAGAGGTGGAGTGAGGAGGGGGGGTGAGGGGGGAGTAGGGGGGAGGAGGGGGGGTCACAACGGGAACCCATCAGCCGCACCTGTGCAGTTAGGGGCTATGGGTGAGTGGCGGAATAATGCATTGGGGGAACGCTTATTGAAATATCGCTTATTGGAATGGGTTGTGTTGGGGGACCAGGCCACCAATGGGGTGCCACTTAGTCTAATATATTGTAAATGTCTGTGGTCCCAGCACCGAGCCTTGCAGGACCCCTCTCGTCACTGCCTGCCATTCTGAAAGGGACCCATTAATCCCTACTCTTTGTTTCCTGTCTGCCAACCAATTTTCTATGCATGACAGCACTCTACCCCCAATACCATGTGGCTTAATTTTGCCTACTAATCTATGTGGGAGCTATACATTAAGTTTGCAAGTTATCTAGATTTTCATAATGCTTTCAAAAAAGGAGTGAAGGAGTCTGCGTGGAGTTTGCACGCTCTTCCTGTGACCGCTTGGGTTTACTCCTGGTGATCCGGTTTCCTCCCACATCCCAAAGACGTGCCGGTTTGTAGTTTAATTGGCCTCTATAATATTATCCATAGTGTGTAGGGATAGGATGAGAAAGTGAGATCCATAGAACTTGTGTGAATGGGGAATCGATGGTCGGTATGGACTTGGTGGGCTGAAGGGCCTGTTTCCAAGCTGTATATCTGAACTGAACTTCACTCTATCCCACCCCAAACTGCAAAAGACGAGTATTATTTGTTATTTGCACTATATTTAATATTTATTGACCTTTTTCTTTTTTTTTTCTCCTCCCCTGTTATGTACTATGTTTACACATTCACATATTCTGTTGTGCTGCAGCAAGTAAGAATGTCACTGTCCCAGCCGGGACATATGACAATAAAACACTCTTGACTCTTGACTCTTGATACCTGTAAAAGTTTGCAATACAGATTAATATGTGCCTGTAAATATTAGCAGAACAAATAAGGTGGTCATTTATTCCTTGAAAACTGTGAATCTGAGGAAATGCATCAATCACTGAAATTTGTGTTCCAGATCACAAGGCCACAGACATGTAAACCGTACGCTAGGATTTATTTCTAGAGGGTTAGAATAGTAAACCTGTTAGATCACATTACGAAGACAGTTTACAGTTCTGGTTGCCATGCTTTCCAAAGATGCTGCCAATCCCGCTGAGTTACTCCAGCATTTGGCGTCTTGTTTTGGTCAACCCGCATCTGCAGTTCCTTGTTTCTACAAATGATCCAACCGGCACCCCATCAAATCAGATGCGAGGACAAGGGCCGGTGGCCCTCCAACGGTGGGTGGGTGAACCGGGGTAACGCCTCCAGCGCCTTCAAGGTTGGCAGCAGCAGGTGCCCCTGGGACACAAAGATGGCCTGACAAGGAGAGGGGAGGGACTTTGGTTTGCTTGGGCATCTTACAACCCAGTGGTATGAATATTGATTTCTCTAATTACAAGTAATCCCTGCATCCCCTCTTTCTCCATCCCTCCCCCACCCTAGTCACATCAGCTTCTTGTTCTCACCTAGCAAACAGCTAACAATAGCCTGTTTCCTTTGTCATCGTCACTTTTTTTGCATATCTATTATTCATTTGTTTTATTTCTATATCTACCATCTATATCTCTCGTTTCCCTTTCTATCGAAGGGGGTAGAGGAACTGATAGAAATTTGCTTTAGGCGAGAAATAGTATTGGGCAGGCTAATGGGACTTAAGGAATGATAAATCCCCTGGGCCTGATGGTCTGCATCCCAGGGTCCACAGGGAGGTGGCTCTAGAAATAGTGGACGCATTGGTGATCATTTTCCAATGTTCAATAGATTCAGTATCAGTTCCTGTGGGTTGGAGGATAGCTAATGTTATCCCACTTTTCAAAAAAGGAGCGAGAGAGAAAACGGGGAATTACAGACCAGTTAGCCTGACTTCGGTGGTGGGAAAGATGCTGGAGTCAATTATTAAAGAGATAATAATGGAGCATTTGGATAGCAGTAAAAGGATTCGTCCAAGTCAACATGGATTTATGAAAGGGAAATCATGCTTAACTAATCTCTGGAATTTTTGAGGATGTGACAAGTAAAATGGATGAAGGGGTGCCAGTGGATGTAGTGTATCTAGACTTTCAGAAAGCGTTTGATAAAGTCCCGCACCGGAGACTGGTGACTAAAATTAGAGCACATGGTATTGGGGGTAGGGTGTTGACATGGATAGAAAATTGGTTGGCAGGCCGGAAGCAAAGAGTAGGAGTGAACGGGTCCTTTTCAGAATGGCAGGCAGTGGCGAGTGGAGTGCCGCACGGCTCGGTGTAGGGGCCGCAACTGTTTACCATATATATTAATGATTTGGAAGAAGGAATTAGGAGCGACACTAGCAAGTTTGCGGATGATACAAAGCTGGGTGGCAGTGTGAACTGTGAAGAGGATGTTAGGAGGTTGTAGGATGACCTGGACAGGTTGAGTGAGTGGGCAGATGCGTGGCAGATGCAGTATAATATAGATAAATGTGAGGTTATCCACTTTGGCAGATTATTATCTCAATGGGGTTAGGTTAGGTAAGGGGGAGGTGCAGCGAGACCTGGACGTCCTTGTACACCGGTCACTGAAAGTTGGCTTACAGGTACAGCAGGCAGTGAAGAAATTTAATGGAATGGTGGCCTTCATAACAAGAGGATTTCAGTATAGGAGTAAAGAGGTTCTTCTGCAGTTGTATAGGGCTCTCGTGAGACCACATCTGGAGTATTGTGTAGTTTTGGTTTCCTAATTTGAGGAAGCACATCCTTGTGATTGAGGCAGTGCAGCATAGGAAAGGTGGCCGTGGGAAAAGGGGAGATGTAGTGCGACCTGGGTGTCATGGTACACCAGTCATTGAAAGTAGGCATGCAGGTGCAGCAGGCAATGAAGAAAGCGAATGGTATGTTAGCTTTCATAGCAAAAGGATATGAGTATAGGAGCAGGGAGGTTCTACTTCAGTTGTATAGGGTCTTGGTGAGACCACACCTGGAGTATTGCGTACAGTTCTGGTCTCCAAATCTGAGGAAGGACATTATTGCCATAGAGGGAGTACACAGAAGGTTCACCAGACTGATTCCTGGGATGTCAGGACTGCCTTATGATGAAAGAATGGATAGACTCGGTTTATACTCTCTAGAATTTAGGAGATTCAGAGGGGATCTTATAGAAACTTACAAAATTCTTAAGGGGTTGGACAGGCTAGATGCAGGAAGATTGTTCCCGATGTTGAGGAGGTCCAGGACAAGAGGTCACAGCTTAAGGATAAGGGGGAAATCCTTTAGGACCGCGATGAGAAGGACTTTTTTCACACAGAGAGTGGTGGGTCTCTGGAATTATCTGCCACAGAGGGTAGTGGAGGCCAGTTAATTGGCTATATTTAAGAGGGAGTTAGATGTGGCCCCTGTGGCTAGGGGGATCAGAAGGTATGGAGAGAAGGCAGGTACGGGATACTGAGTTGGATGATCAGCCATAATCATATTGAATGGCGGTGCAGGCTGGAAGGGCCGAATGGCCTACTCCTGCACCTAATTTCTATGTTTCTATGTTTCTATAGGTTCACGAGATTGATTCCTGGGATGGTGGGACTGTCATATGAGGAAAGATTGAAAAGACTAGGCTTGTATTCACTGGAGTTTAGAAGGATGAGGGGGACTCTTATAGAAACATATAAAATTATAAAAGGACTGGACAAGCTAGATGCAGGAAAAATGTTCCCAATGTTGGGCGAGTCCAGAACCAGGGGCCACAGTCTTAAAATAAAGGGGCGGTCATTTAAGACTGAGGTGAGAAAAAACTTTTTCACCCAGAGAGTTGTGAATTTATGGAATTCCCTGTCACAGAGGGCAGCGGAGGCCAAGTCACTGGATGGATTTGAGAGTTAGATAGAGCTCTAGGGGCTAGTGGAGTCAAGGGATATGGGGAGAAGGCAGGCACGGGATATTGATAGGGGACAATCCGCCATGATCACAATGAATGGCGGTGCTGGCTCGAAGGGCCGAATGGCTTCCTCTTGCACCTATTTTCTATGTTTCTATGTTTCTATGTTTCCCCTGACTCTCAGTCTGAAGAAGGGTCTCGACCCAAAATGTCACCCATTCCTTCTCCCCAGACGGTCCCGCTGAGTTACTTCAGCATTTTGTGTATATCTTGCGTTTAAACTAGCATCTGCAGTTCCCAGCTGCACAGTGAGAATGAACAAATTGGCTCTATTTTCTCTAGAGGAATAATGGTTGGCAGGTGACTGAATAAAACTCTTTAAAAGAATGAAAGGTTTGAATATAATTCAGAAAAGAATACTTCTACTTTTGGGTAACAGTATAATTGGAGCTATAATTTAGTTAAATCCTTTAAGACCGAGATGAGAAAGACTTTTTTCACACAGAGAGTGGTGAGTCTCTGGAACTCTCTGCCACAGAGGGTAGTTGAGGCCAGTTCATTGGCTATATTTAAGAGTGAGTTGGATGTGGCCCTTGTGGCTAAGGGGATCAGAGGGTATGGAGAGAAGGCAGGTACGGGATACTGAGTTGGATGATCAGCCATGATCATATTGAATGGCGGTGCAGGCTCGAAGGGCTGAATGGCCTACTCCTGCACCTAATTTCTATGTTTCTATGTTTCTATGGAGGCTGTCAATATAAGACCATGACAATAAAGCCCATGGGGTATTGGGAACAAACTACTTTAGCCACAGAGTGGTGCAAATGTGGAGCATGATGCAGTGGTGAATGGTCGGTGAATCATGTCGGTGAATTTACATACGGACTGAAGTTGCATACGAGAATGAAGAGAAAAGAAGCTGATAGATTAATGGGCCAGTCCCATTTCTACATTTTAGGCGAGTGCAGGAGACTCTGCGCTCGCCACATGATCGCCACATGGTCGCCACATGTTCGCTGATGGTCACTGGTGAGTCTCCTTCATGGTCGCGAGGAGTTCCCGCATTCTGGGAACTAGTGGCGGCCTCAGTATGGTCGCGGCAAATTTTTCAACATGTTGACATGTTTTCTGCGACCAATAATTGGTCGCCATGGAGAAAATCGATAATCCTGTAGTCGTAGGTGCAGTTGTAGTGGGGTCGCCATATAGTTATGGGTAGTCGAGGTAGTCATAAGTAGTTTTAGTTAATCGCCTTTGCTGACCGGTGATTTTCATTGGCTCATTGGGAAAAAAAACGTAAGCACGAGTTTTCAGAACCAAGGATAATCAACTGGTAATGGTAAATGCCCGCTGAATTTCACAGCTGTGTTTCTCTGGCTTATTAAAAGTTGTCTGGCTTCTTAAAAGTGCCACCACTCCTTCTTCCCCCCACTTCTCCCCCCTTCTCTCTTCCCCGCCCCCTCTTTTAAAGGACTTACCGTACACTGTGCTAGCCGTCTTAACCTTCCTGTTCATGTGTGTGTCTGTATCACCTTGGCTTTGCACCATGTGAATTTCAGACAGCGCTCTCCCTGATTGCCCTGACCCCCGCTTTTGCGATGTCTTTGTGTGTGTGTGTGTGTGTGCGTGTGTGTGTGTGTGTGTGTGTGTGTGTGTGTGTGTGTGTGTGTGTGTGTGTGTGTGCGTGTGTGTGTGGTGTGCGTGTGTGCGTGTGTGTGTGTGTGTGTGTGTGTGTGTGTGTGTGTGTGTGTGTGTGTGTGTGTGTGTGTGTGTGTGTTCACACAGTCGCCGTTCCTGTTCCCGGTTTTTCAGGCGACTGCCGGCAACTTGACAGTCACCGGCAGTCCGCTGAAAAATTGCATATGTGGGACAGGCCCATTAGTTTAGTCTACTTTAGTTTAGAGCTATCTCTGGAGAGAAGGAATGGGTGACGTTTAGGGTCGAGACCCTTCTTCAGACTGAGAGTCAGGTGAAAGGGAAACGAGAGATATATACGGTGAAATGGAGAGAAATTAAACAAATGAATGACAGATATGCAAAAAAGTTACGATGATAAAGGAAACAGGCCACTGTTAACTGTTTGCTAGGTGAGAACAAAAAGCTGATGTGACTTGGGTGGGAAAAGGATGGAGAGAGAGGGGATGCAGGGTACTTGAAGTTAGAGAAATCAATATTCATACCACAGGATTGTAAGCTGCCCAAGCGAAATATGAGATGCTGTGTTCATTTTCGCTGATATGCATTTAGTTTAGTTTAGAAGCACAAGTCCTTTGGCTCACCGACTCCACACTAACCAGCGAACCCCGCACACTTACACTATCCTACACCTAAACTAGGGACAATTTACAATTATATCAAGCCAATTAGCCTACAAACCTGTACGCCTTTAGAGTGTGGAAGGAAACCGGAGCACCCGGAGAAAACTCACACAGATAAACGAGGAGAACCCATAATCAGGATTGAACTTGGGTCTCCTGCGCTGTAAGGCAGGAACTCTACTGCTGCACCACACTGGCGCCCCATTCGAGGATGGTTCAGTGCAGCATAAATATTGGCAAGGACAGATTAGGCCAAATAGCCTATTTCTGTGCCATCTTTCTGATACAACCCAAATATACTTCACAGGTACGTGGATAGGACAGGTTTAGAGGGATATGGGCCAAACGCAGGCAGGTGCGACTAGTGTAGATGGGACATGTTGGCCGGTGCGGGCAAGTTGGCCCAAAGGGCCTGTTTCCACGTTGTATGACTCTATGATTATAAATAGAGCTGAAATTGCATCTGTGGCTAAGAGCATTTGTAACAACATATTAAGGCCATGAAAGTATAACTCGCTGGCATGAGGCTGCGTGCCTTTTTACTGAACAAATGTGTGTGCTATACATACATAGAAATAGACCTGCGTTTGTTTTTAGTGCGTGTTTTTATTCATAAGTCACAGGGAGGCAGAAATAGTCCCAGCTAAATGTTAGAGACCTCTGTGGAAGTCCTGCTGACAACCTCAGTGTGAGGGGCAATTGGATTATTAATAGGGAGCAATAAACTTTAGTTTAGTTTAGTTTAGAGATACAGCATGGAAACAAGCCCTTCGGCCCACTGAGAACACGCTGACCAGCTATCACCCATGCACCAGTTCTATCCTACACACTTGGGACAATTTACAGAAGCCAATTAACCTACAAACCTGCACGTTTTTGGAATGTGGGAGGAAACCGGAGCACCTGGAGAAAACCCACGCAGGTCACGGGGAGAACGTACAAAAACCATACAGACAAGCACCCTGAGTCAGGATAGAACCCGGGTCTCTGGAGCTGCAAGGCAGCAACTCTACCACTGTGCCACCGTGCCATCCTATCATTTGAAATTCTGGAAAGGGATGGGCGATCTAGCACTGTGGACATGTTGCACAAGTTGAGGCCGTGGGAGACAGCAATGGGGAGTGGGTGGGCAGAACGGAAATGTGGGGGGAAATTGGTTCAAACCACGAGCGGCGGAAAGTTAGTTTCACTAAGAAAGCAGATAGCTCCTCACACTTTATATTGAGGTCACACCGCGCTAGAATTGATTTTGCAAGTTCTATTAGTTGCTTCGAGTTGGGTTTTTTAAATAATTCTATCTCCCCGTGTGATCTTGTGCAAATGAACGATGATGGCAGATGGTAATAGGTTGCTATGGTGACGTACTCCGGCAGCCGGAAGGAATCCTGTGAACAGTCGCGGTGAGAAAAGCATTAGAGTCCTTTCCCATGACAATTTTATTATGGTAAATGAAACATAAGTGCCCTTTTTTATTGCAGCTACAAATTGCACCAGTGAGCACTTTGCTGTTGCCTTCTGCATTGTTGTTAATGAAAAAGCAAACTTCAATCCGACTTGTCTGCCACAATGAATGTGAAATAAATGGACTAGATTGACAATTGAAACCTATAGATCCCATTTTTATTGCTCGCATTAAAAGCGAAGTCAATAAAATATGATGTATTTTCTCATGCAGTGATTTCTGGTGAAGGCGGTTACCAGAAGGGTAAGTACCCCGTAGTTAGCAGTGTTGCCAGAGTCGAAATCAGCGGCGATTTGGTCAGTGCTACATCGATTCTTAGAAATAAACTAGACCAAGTGGGACCCGTTGGATCCCTGTCACACAGGAGGCCTGGTCCCCCAACGCAACCTGTTCCCCCAACGCAATATTCCACCACTCACCTGTTCCCCAACGCAATATTCCACCACTCACGCATTGCCCCCAACTGCGCAGGGACGGCTCATTTCCCTTTATCAGCCAGCACTCCCTACCTCTCCTCTTCAGCCTCCCAATTGCACTTGCTGCCAGGACATTAAGAAATAATCCAATTGCACTTCCCCTGCCTCCCCCAGCACCCCCTCCCTCTCCTCTTCAACCTCCCTGTTTTTAAACTTTAAAAAGTTGCTGGCAGGACTCAGTGTTCTGCGAGTGCAACATTGCTGTGGGGAGGTCCAGCAAGGATTTGGATACTATTGTGACATCATAGCTGTAACTGTCAGTGTGCAGATGGAAGACATTTTTCTCAAACTGGATTTTGTAGTTAATAATGTGAATAACCTGTAAAATATAATATCAATCTGAACGAAACGATAAAAAAGCATCACAAGACAATTGTGAGTAAGGTGGTCCACAATGGAAAAACATGCTGGAAATGCTCCATATTGAAAATTTACAGCATTTTCCATTTTTTTAAATATTAGCCGGAGTTTCCAGTTCTATGTTTTCATTTTAGATCAATATTTCTACCATTTTCGGATTTTATTTCAGACTCGTTGTTTCCAATACTTCTCCTTATATCTTCAATTTCCAGCATCTTCAGTATTTTTTTTATCTTTGCTGACTGATTTTAGAAACACACGCTGAGGTAGACACTGGAGATAAAGGTGCTGGTTGATCGATGTTTTCACCATATTCACTGGGAGATTGGTCTGCCACTTGCTCCTGTTAGTCTTTGTCCAGCTTAAAGGGCCTGTCCCACTGACACGACCTTTCAGCGACTGTCTTCAACTGACAAGCTCGAGGTCACTCGCCTGAAAAACCTTGAGCTGGATCGACGGTCAGCGATGAAACCGCGAGCTGGATCGACAGACACACACACACACACACACACACACACACACACACACACACACACACACACACACACACACACACACACACACACACACACACACACACACACAACTTATGAATGTATGAACTTATGAAGATGACCAGAGACCCACCAGAGTGGTGAGTCTCTGGAATTCTCTGCCACAGAAGGTAGTTGAGGCCAGTTAATTGGCTATGTTTAGGAGGAAGTTAGATGTGGCCCTTGTGGCTAAAGGGTCAGGGGGTATGGAGAGAAGGCAGGTACAGGATACTGATTTGAATGATCAGCCATAATCATATTGAATGGTGGTGCAGGCTCGAAGGGCCGAATGGCCTACTCCTGCACCTATTTTCTACGTTTCTATGTTTCTATCTACTATCATCCACTAAATGCATTCCACTTATTAACATTTTTATTTCACTAAATGTTTATGCTAATCTTTTATACTTTATCTTTGCACTCTTGATTGTATTGATGTATAGTCTTTGCTTTGACTGGATAGCATGCAAACAATAGCTTTTCACTGTGTCTATGCACATCAGGTTAGTTCATTGTTTTCTACCTCAGATAGTTTAGTTCATTGTCACATGCACCGAGGTATAGTGGAAAGCTTGCTGATGCGTGCTATCCAGTCAGTGGAAAGACAATACATGATTATAGTCAAGCCGTCCACAGTGTACAGATAGAGGATAAAGGGAGTAACATATAGTGCAAGATAAAGTCCAGTAAAGCCTGATATAAAGATAGTCTAAGGGGCGCCAATGAGGTAGATGGCAGCTCAGGATCGCTCCCTAGGTATTGATAGGATGGTTCAGTTGCCTGATAACAGCTGTGAAGAAACTGTCCTTGAATCTCAAGGTGTGTGTTTTCATACTTCTCTACCTCTTGCCTGATGGGAGAGGGGAGAAGAGGGAGTGAGTGACCAGGCTGAGACTGGTCCTTGATAATGCTGGTGGTCGTGCTGACGCAGTGTGAGGTGACAATGTGGCAATAATAGATAATAGACAATACGTGCAGGAGTCGGCCATTTGACCCTTCGAGCCAGCACCGCTATTCACTGTGATCATGGCAGATCATCCACAACCAGTGCCCCGTTCCTGCCTTCTCCCCATATTCCTTGACTCCGCTATCTTTAACAACAAAACAAACACAATAAAATCTGAGGAACGGTCTTGAGCCGAAACGTCACCAATTCCTTCACTCCAGAGATGCTGCCTGTCCTGCTGAGTTACACCAGCTTTTTGTGTCTATCTTCGAAACAAATAAACAACCGATTGCACCACCACTACATCTCACAGAGCAAATATACTGACAAAATAAAGCCTTGATATGAATCATTTCAATGAATGTGGCACCATTCGAAATATACTTTATCGTAGGGGCTTGTAATAATTAACAGGGGTTTGGAAATGTGGATAATCGTGTCAGAATACTGAATCAATGAACAAGGTTTTGTGCTTCTCTCAATGACCTTAATGAACGTAGTTTGACTTGAGTTTAGTTTATTGTCACATGTTCCAAGGTACAGTAAAACATTTTGTTGCGTGCTCACCAGCTTGGAAACAGGCCCTAGGGCCCACCGACCAACGATCCCCGCACATTAACACCATCTTACATACACTAGAGATAATTTACACTAACAGTATACCAAGCCAATTTACCTGCATACCTGTTGATCTTTGGAGTGTGGGAGGAAACTGAAGAACTTGGAGAAAACCCACATGGTCATAGGGAGAACGTACAAACTCCGTACAGACAGCAGCCGCAGCTGGGATCGAACCCGGATCTCCGGCACTGCAAACGCTGTAAGGCGGCAACTCTGCTGCTACACTACAGTGCTACCCTTTTTGTGTCTCTCTTCGGTGTAATCCAGCGTCTGCAGTTCCTTCCTACACACCTATTCTGCACAGTACCTATAGTCCAGTTCAAGGAGATTGTGAATCTTGTACCTTTGTAGAGAACGCCACTGAAGTCTTTATCGATTTCCTCAATTGGAATGTCACCAGTCATGAGACAGCAACAATAGTTCATTTAACTTCTCTGTAAGCCAATTAACTTTTCTGTTTTTCCTGTATTTATATTGAGTGACTGTCTCAGGCCACTGAACCTAAGACTGGAGATGTCTACGATGCCAGGTGAAGCTCATGGAGTCATAGAGCCTTACAATGCCATGTTTCAGACACCGCCAAAGGGTGGCACCGTGACGCAGTGATAGAGTTGCTGCCTTGCAGCGCTAGAGACCAACGGTAGCATCGATTGTAATCGTGTATAAACACAAAAAAGCTGGAGTAACTCAGCATATCTGGAGAGAAGGAATGGGTGACATTTCGGGTCGAGATGTGGTAATCGTGTATGGTCTTTCAGCTGACCAGTTAGCATGCAACAAAAAGCTTTTCACTGGACCTCGGTACACCGGACAATAAACTAAACTGAACCTGAACCCAGGTTTGATCCTGACCACGGCTGCTGTCTGTCCAGGGTGTGTGCTCTCAATTGAATTACAGCGCCAGAGCCCCGGGTTAGATCCTGACTACGGGTGCTGTCTATATGGAGTCTGGAGCATTTGGATTTTTTCCCAAATGCTCCAGTTTTCTCCCACGCTCCAAAGACATGCAGGTTTGTTGGTTAATTGGGTTTGGTAAAAAAAAGTGTACATTGTCCCTAGTGCGTAGGATAGAACTAGTGTACAGCGTGATCGTTGGTTGGCGTGCTCGGTGGGACGAAGGACCTGTTTCCCTGCTGTATCTCTAAAGTGAAGACAATAGACAATAGACAATAGGTGCAGGAATAGGCCATTCAGCCCATCGAGCCAGCACCGCCATTCAATGTGATCATTGATGATCATCCCCAATCAGTACCCCGTTCCTGCCTTCTCCCCATATCTCCTGACTCCGCTATTTTTAAGAGCCCTATCTAGCTCTCTCTTGAAACCATCCAGAGAATCTGCCTCCGCCACCATCTGAGGCAGAGAATTCCACAGACTCACCACTATCTGAGAAAAAATGTTTCCTCGTCTCCATTCTAAATGGCTTACTCCTTATTCTTAAACTGTGGCCCCTGGTTCTGGACTCCACCAACATCGGGAACATGTTTCCTGCCTCTAGCGTGTCCAAACCCTTAACAATCTTATATGTTTCAATGAGATCCTTCTAAACTCCAGGGTGTACAAGCCCAGCTGCTCCATTCTCTCAGCATATGACAGTCCCGCCATCCCGGGAATTAACCTTATCAACTACACTGCACTCCCTCAATAGCAAGAATTTCCTTCCTTAAATTAGGGGACCAAAACTGCACACAATACTCCAGGTGTGGTCTCACTAGGGCTCTGTACAACTGCAGACTAAAGTAAGGAACCAGAGTGTGTGGTCGGACAAAGGAGAGGTAAAGGCGTGGTTACGTTTGAGGGGAGGGAAAACTGAAAGAGTGGGGTTCCAAAACTGGTTGGATCCTGGTCCAAGAGCAGCATTGTTCAAATGAGGGAAAGCAAAAGAACTGCAGAGTCTTGAGGCTGGAAATTAGAAATAAAAATAGAAAAGGGTGGAAATATGTGTAGGAAGGAACTGTAGATGCTGGTTTACACTGAAGATAGACACTAAATGCCAGAGTAACCCAACGGGTCAAGCAACATCTCTGGAGAAACGGAATGGGGTGGAAATACCCAGGACAACTGCTGGAAGGTTTTTCTCAATCTAAACACAACGTGCTGGAGTAGCTCAGCAGCTCAGGCAGCATCTGCAAAGGGAATGGATAAATTATGTTTTGGATCGGGATCCTTCTTTAGAATTTAAGGCTCTTCTCTCTCTTCACAGATGCCGTCTTACTTGTTTAGTCTTGCCAGCTGATTTCTGCTGATTAAATCTGGTTGGCCCAGAGCATCCATTGATGGGAACACCTACATATCTTCTCCTATTGGAGAATTGCATTATTCCATACACGACTGACGAGAAGATTGTATGCCGATCATTAGCAAAATTAAAAATTCAAAGTTTATTTTCTGGAGTGGTGCGACATAACCCCAAAACAATGCAGGAACAAAGAACTGCTGACGTTGGTTTAGGCCAAAGATAAACACAAAGTGCTGGAGTAACTCAGCGGGTCAGGACAGCATCTCTGGAGAAAAGGAATAGTTGAAGTTTCAGATTGAGACCCTTCTGAAGAGATGCTGCCTGACCTGCTAAGTTGTTCCAGGTTATCTTCAATCAAAAGCGTTGCTTTGTTACATGTACACATGTTTTAACATGTAAGTGACTTTTTAATTCAAATATCTGCAAATGAAATATGCCTTTTTCTCCAGAGATGCTACGTTACTCCAGTACTTTGTGTCTATCCCTCAAAATAAAAAAAAATTCAAAGGCATAATAGCCAATAAACTAGGTCTATGTATATACATTTCTTGCCTCTCTTTTATGCTATTCACGGTTGTTAATTCAACTTATTCTGGACTGACTAAATCACAGAGTGTCGAATGACAATCATTGGAGAACTATGTTAGACCAGAAACATTGCAATTTTACAAACAGCAGCAATGAGTCTGATTAAAGAAGAAAGAGTGACATTCAGAAAGAACGAAGACTCTTCACAAGATTCTTAAAGTCTGTTATATTCTAGTCACTGAAATCAATACATTGGAAATTGGCTAGGAGTTCCTGAGCCCAAGTGTGAGAGGTGGTGAATCATCAATAGAATCTAATATAAAGAGATCACTGAAGGATTACATCTTCTGATGATTGCTTCGACTTCTTCACAACATTTAGTTTAGCTTAGTTTGGAGATACAATGTGGAAACTTGCCCTGAAGCCCACCAAGTCTGTGCCGACCAACGATCGCCCGTACGCTTACTTCAGGCGATCGAACCAGGGTGCCTGGCGCCGTGAGGCAGCAACTCTACCACTGTGCCACCCAAACAAAAACTTCATGCATCCCTGGTCTCACTTTACGGGTGGCGCAGGGGTAGAGTTGCTGCCTAACAGCGCCAGGGACCTGGGTTCGATCCTGACCACCGGTGCCGTCTGTCCGGAGTTTGTACGCTCTCCTCGTGACCGCGTGGGTTTTGTCCAGGTGCTCCAAATCCCTCCCACACTCTAAAGACGTACAGGTTTGTAGGTTGATTGGCTTCGATTAAAAACTGTATATAGTCCCTAGTGTGTGTAGGATAGTGTACGGGGTGATCACTGGTCGGCACCGACCGAAGAGCCTGTTTCCGCGCTGCATCTTAAAAACTAAAACTAAAACTATTGACTATTGTCCGAGGAGTGCTAGCTTATCCCAAAGCATTGCAATGGAAAAATAATGCTAGTATTTTGCTTGTAGATAAACCACTCCTTGCATTAAGATTCTGGGTGTTAATATTGTGCCTTTTTAAGGTGCTGATCGAGAAAGGGATCATTTCAATACTAAACAGATAATAGATGTTTTCAATATATGTTTTGAGTATAACACTCAAATGTGCAGCCATTTCCCTTGGAAAATTGACCCTCATGTTCTGATTCAAGCATCTGCAATATACATCATCTGGTACCAAAGCAGTTAAACCAAATTGTCAGGTGTGCAATGAAACAAGATTGTTGCTGCAAGTGCAGAAAGCAATTATTTCTACCGTTCACACTATGTACGTTGGAGCATTGCATTGGGCGCAAGAAAGAAATTGCTTTATTGTCGTCTCAATGTAGGGCGAATTCAACGGGTTTCACAATAGGGAACGGGAGAACCTGAAGCATCTCAATATTGAAATGAGCATAATTGAGGGAACAGAAATATAGGCGAGAGTTGCAGCTGCGACACATGTGAACGGGACTCATATATCAACATCAAAAGTGTACTGGTGACAAAGGAAGAATCCCTCAGGGGGATAATAAGCAAGAATAGAAATCTGTTGCCACACACTGAGGGAGCAAAACCGAGCTGACAAAAGGAATCAAAGAGCTCGTTCAGTACTTTATGTATTTTATTCAACGGTGAATATTGATCAAAACACAAAAGTCAATAGCACAATTATATGTAGAAACGCAGTAAGCTACCTACTTAAAGATGCACAAACTTACAGTAAATTAATCTAAGCCAGTTTAGGACTTGTAATGCAATATGTGATGTTTTCCGCTCAATTACATAGTGGTGATGGGTTGCAGAAACGCATAATATACAGCGCCAGGGTTGAACAGGAGTTATAGCTTTGGACAAGAGAGCAAATTGCTCTTAACCATCTTTATTCCACTACCTTTCACCAGGCAAATAGACCTAGATTGATTCCAAGTAAACTTTTCTTTTTTTGCAGACAGTTTCTTTCTCCAGAGAGGCACAGCAACGCCTCTACTTCCTCAGGAGACTAAGGAAATTTGGCATGTTTCCAACAACACTTACCAACTTCCATTGATGCGCTGTTAAAAAAAATACTACCGGGTAACCGGCACAGCTTGATTTGGGGACAGCTCTGCCCAAGACTGCAAGAAATTGGAGAGAGTTGTGGGTGAAGCAGAACCCATCACACAGATCAGATTCCCCACTATTGACTCCATCTAGACTTCACGCTGCCTCAAGAAAGTAGCCAACATAGTTAAGGACCTTTTTTCATGTTCACAGGTGATAGGTGCACAATTAGGCCATTTGGCCCATCAAGTCTACTCTGCCATTCAATCATGGCTGATCTATCTTTCCCTCTCAACCCCATTCTCCTGTCTTCTCCCCATAATCCCTTTTATCACTGGTCTTTCTCTCTTCTTCCTCCTCCCATCGTCAGAAGGTACAAAAGCTTGAAATTACATACCACCAGACTCAGGAACAGCTTCTTCCCTTCTGTTATTAGGTTTCTGAATGTTGTCCCATAAGCTAGGGAGTAGTCATAAGGTCATAAGGTTATAAGTGATAGGAGTAGAATTAGGCCATTCAGACCATCAAATCAGCTCTGCCATTCAAACATGGGTGATCTATCTCTCCCTCCTAACTCCATTCTCCTGCCTTCTCCCCATAACCTCTGACACCTGTACTAACCACAAATCTATCTCTCTCTCCCTATTCAACACTGATGTGGCCTCCACAGCCATCTGTGGCAAAGAATTCCACAGATTCACCACCCTCTGACTCAATAAATTTCTCCTCATCTCGTTTCTAAGAAAATATCCTTTAATTCTGAGGCTATGACCTCTAGTCCTAGACACTCCCACAGGTGAAAACATCCTCTCCACATCCACTCTATCCAAGCCTATCATTATTCTGTACATTTCAATGAGGTCCCCACTCATTTTTCTAAACTCCAGCGAGTACAGGCCTAGTGCTGACAAACGTTCATCATAGGTTAACCTGCTGATTCCTGGGATCATTCTTGTAAACCTCCTATGGACCCTCTCCTGACCCAGCACATCCTTCCTCAGATATGGTGGCCAAAATTGCTCGCACTATTCCAAATGCGGCCTGACCAGCGCCTTATGGAGCCTCAGCATTACATCCTTGTTTTTGTATACAAGCCCTCTTGAAATAAATGCTAGCATTGAGTTTGCTGAGATAGTCTCCAACCTATCTCATAGTGGACATCATACTTTTTTCACTGGAACTGTAGAGCTACAATACTATATTCTGCACGTTAGTATGTTTCTCTTTGCTCTACCTGTTGTACTTGTGTATAGTTTACAGGTATTCAAGTAAAGCTTTATCTGATCCAATTGAAGAGTGCATGAACAAAAGCTTTTCATTGTATTTCGGTACATGTTACAACAAGATGTTTTATCTCATGATCAATAGCACCAGCAAGCTCACACCTCAATACAGCACCGTGGCACAGCTGGTAGAGTTACTGTCTCACGATGCCAGAGATCTGGGTTCGATCCCGACCTCGGGTGCTGTCTGTATGGAGTTTGCACCTTCTCCCTGTGCCTGCGTAGGTTTCCTCAGGGTGCTCCGGTTTCCTCCTACACTCCAAAGACGTACAGATTTATAGGTTAATTGGCTCGGTAAAAGTGTAAAACAATTGTCCCTAGTGTGTGTAGGGTAGCCACACCTAGTCAGCCACAGCAGGAAAAACAACAGATGAAACATTTCCCTCTCCAAGCAGGATAGGGTCTGAAGAATGGTTCCGGTCCAGAACGTTACCTATTCTTTTTCTTGAGGTGCTCCAGCAGTTTGTGTCTGTCTTCAGGACAATGCCACAGCCACACCTTCATCTCTCGCTGATGGACGATGTCAACTATATAAATAATAAATCACTTCTGTGTTAAAAAAAAACCATTGCTCAGCAGAGCAAAGTCTTTGATTGACCATTTTTACATAGTTAGAGAAAGAACTACTTGAAGCACCTGGCTATCACCAGAGCCAGGAGCACCCCAAGAAGTACATGATGCAAGAACAACTCAGGAAGTGACACTCAGCCCTTTCAATGTTAACATAATCTGCTTACCATTCTGGTATAACAGTGCATAGACAAAACTCATTGACAGACAAATCAAAGCTGCAGAAAAACATAATTAGCAACAGATTTAACTACTCACTGTTTTCTGTTCTCACCCACATCCTGCCCTTGAGAGCAGGCAAGGTGCTGCTTAGTTTAGTTCAGAGATACAGCGCGGAAAAAGGCCCTTCAGCCCACGCAGTCCACACCAACCAGAAATCCCCGCACATTAACACTGTCCTGTACACACGAGTGTGGCTGCACCAGGTGGTGGGCCACACACTATACATAACCTTCAGCTCTTGGGGAGGTCACATGTCCCGGTGACGAGAACGTACAAACTCCGTACAGACAGCACCTGAAGTCGGGATCGAACCCGGGTCTCCGGTGATGCAAATGCTGTAAGGCAGCAACTCTACCGCTGCACTGGTGGCATAAGAGTACCACGTGATCGTATCTCAAAATGCCCACTTCACCAGTACCGCTGTGGTAGAGCCATAGTCCTTTGAGCCAGAAGGTGGTGAATCTGTGGAATTCACTGCCACAGACTGTTGTGGAGGCTGGCATTGGGTATTTTTAAGGCAGAGATTGACAGATTCTTGATTAACCAGGGCATCCAGGGAAGGAGGTATCACTTCAGTGGGGGGGGGCGAGAACTTCTTCCCGTGGAAGAACTCTGTGAGGCGGAGGCGACGGTTAGAAGAGCTCCAAGTCGTGGTGGGCGCGGAACTCATTGTGGGGACGGAGGGGGACAAAGGTAAGACCTCTGCTGAGGACCGACCTTTCAGTGTCGGAGAGGGGGAGGTCCGGGGGGATGGTGAACACACGGCAAGGATGGGGCTTGTGGCCGGAGGAAGGCAGGTGAGTGCACTGAGGACGGAGCGTTGTGTGGTGGGGGGGTGGAGGGTGGTCAGGGCGTGGGGGGTGTATGTGGGCTGTGGTGTGGGTGGGGAAGAGCAGGGGTTACATGGTGGGGGGGGGAGGGGGATGGGGAAGACCCAGTGGAATAGCCACTAAGGTTACTGGGGCTGGGGAGACGGGCACTAGGACCCAATGCCGTTAAAGTGGTGGGAGGAGTTAGCAACGTGGAGGCTTCAGGCCCGCTGCAGAGTCCAGTCTGCAGGTGAGGCGACGGCTGTGGACTGCTGGAGGGCGGTGGAGTGTCTTGGGTCGGCGGACCCGAAGGTAGGAGTCCGCGGGCAGAGGAGCCGGGGTCGGCGGGCGATGCGTTGGAGGTCTCGGTGGGCGGGTGGTCGGTCCCGACCGGTAAGGCGGCGAGATGAGTGGGGTTCGGTGCGGCGGCCGTGTTCGGGGAGCCCCGGTCCGGCGGCGATGTAAGGTGAGGCGGGGTTGCACCTGTGGTCTTCGGGCGGCCCAGTACAACGGCGCTGCTAGACTAAGCGGAGGCTTGGCGATCGTTTCGCCGAACACCTCCGCTCGGTCCGCAATAACCAAGCCGACCTCCCGGTGGCTCAGCACTTCAACTCCCCCTCCCATTCCGTATCCGACCTCTCGGTCCTGGGCCTCCTCCACGGCCAGAGTGAGCAACACCGCAAGTTGGAGGAACAGCACCTCATATTCCGCTTGGGGAGTCTGCATCCTCTGGGCTTGAACTTTGAATTTTCTCAATTCTGTTAACCCTTGCTGTCTCCTCCCCTTCCCACCTCTCCCTCAGCCCTCGGGCCCTGGCATTCCCTCTCTCTCTATCTCCCTCCCCCACCCTAGTCGTACTAGCTTCTCATTTTCACATCATTTTCTGGGCTTGTTCCCTTTATCATCGGTACTTTTTGCATATCTTTCATTCATTGTTCTTTATCTCTCCACCGTCTATATCTCTCGTTTCCCTGATCCCTGACCAGTCTGAAAAAGGGTCTTGACCCGAAACGTCGCCTATCTCCTTCCCTCCTTAGATGCTGCTGCACCCGCTGAGTTTCTCCAGCCTTTTGTGTGCCATCAAGGGAAGGAAACAGGGGAGTGGGACTGAGAGGAAAAGGTAGATCAGCAAGGACTGAATGGTGGAGTAATTCTCCTCCTATAACATGAATTTATGAACCCGCGTTCAATCCTGACTGTGGGTGCTATCTGTACCGAATTAGTACGTTCTCCCTGTGACCAGAAGGTTTTTCTGAGGATGCTTTGGTTTTCTCCCACACTCCAAAGACATGCAAGTTTGTTGGTTAATTGGCTTCTGTAAATTGTCCCTAATGTGTAGGATGCAAACCTGGGAAAACATACAACTAGTGTATGGGCTATCTTTGGCTGAAGGACCTGTTCCATGCTGTATATCTAAACTAAACTAAGCCAAACCAAACCAAACCAAACCAAACCAGGATAGTCAATGTATGCAGCCTAGATGGGCAAGGTGCTGCAAACCATATCTGAAATTATACAGCCATATCTTTGTTGGATCAAGAGAATCTCAGTGGTCATGAAAGCAGACTGGACTGTAACATCCCAAACAAGCACCTAATTGAAGATAGTGCATCAGAATAACCTGGTTTCGGATTGTGCGGAAGGCTACGGGATATGCATTTGAACAACTTAGGGTACGAAGAAGATAAAATAATCACCTTTCTAAGATTGTGATGAATGTTGCTGCACATAACCAACATTTGTCTACCACATGCTTAAACAGGAAGTGACAGGAACTACACCAAGGAACTCCCAATATCATTGAGTACACAAAAGGCTGGAGAAAACTCAGCGGGTGCAGCAGCATCTAAGGAGCGAAGGAGATAGGCGACGTTTCGGGTCGAGACCCTTCTTCAGACTGGTCAGGGATCAGGGAAACGAGAGATATAGATGGTGATGTGGAGAGATAAAGAACAATGAATGAAAGATATGCAAAAAAGTATCGATGATCTTCCCATTCCCCCATTCGCAAACAGGGCAGAGTCCCCCTGGTCCTCACCTTTCACCCACCAGCCGGCAAATACAACACATAGTCCTCCGCCAGTTTCGCCACCTCCAACGTGACCCCTCCACTCGCCACATCTTCCCATCTCCCCCCTGTCTGCCTTCCGCAAAGACCGCTCCCTCCGCAACTCCCTTGTCAATTCTTCCCTCCCCTCCCGCTCTACCCCTTCCCCGGGCACTTTCCCTTGCAACCGCAAGAAATGCTACACTTGTCCCTTCACCTCCCCCCTCCACTCCTTTCAGGGACCCAAGCAGTCCTTCCAGGTCCGACAGAGGTTCACCTGCACCTCCTCCAACCTCATCTACTGCATCCGCTGCTCCAGATGCCAGACGATCTATATCGGTGAGACCAAGCGGAGGCTTGGCGATCGTTTCGCCGAACACCTCCGCTCGGTCCGCATTAACCAACCATACCTCCCGGTGGCTCAGCACTTCAACTCCCCCTCCCATTAAGTATCTGACCTCTCGGTCCTGGGCCTCCTCCACGGCCAGAGTGAGCAACACTGCAAGTTGGAGGAACAGCACCTCATATTCCGCTTGGGGAGTCTGCATCCTCTGGGCTTGAACATTGAATTTTCACAATTCTGTTAACCCTTGTTGTCTCCTCTCCTTCCCACCTCTCCCTCAGCCCTCGGGCCCTGGCATTCCCTCTCTCTCTATCTCTCCCCCATCCTAGTCGCACTAGCTTCTCATTTTCACACCACAAACAGCTTACAATGGCTTGTTCCCTTTATCATCGATACTTTTTTGCATATCTTTCATTCATTGTTCTTTATCTCTCCACATCTCCGTCTATATCTCTCGTTTCCCTGATCCCTGACCAGTCTGAAGAAGGGTCTCGACCCGAAACGTCGCCTATCTCCTTCGCTCCTTAGATGCTGCTGCACCCGCTGAGTTTCTCCAGCCTTTTGTGTACCCTCGATTCTCCAGCATCTGCAGTTCCTTCTTTAACAACTCCCAATATCATTGAATTGACAACCAAAACTCAATTTCCAATCATATCATTTTATCAAGTGCTCCTCTTATCACATATGAATTATGTAGGAAATGCGCCATTCACTCTGTACAAAGCAATATCCCTCTTGCAATTGTGTGTAACATAGAAACAGAAAATAGGTGCAGGAGTAAGCCATTCAGCCCTTCAAGCCAGCACCCGCCATTCAATATGATCATGGCTGATCATCCATGATGACAAGATAAACATTTTGAGGTGTAGGAAGGAACTGTAGATGCTGGTTTAAACTGAAGATAGACACAAAAGGGGAAGTTCAATGAGATCTGGGGGTCCTTGTTCATCAGTCAATGAAAGTAAGCATGCAGGTACAGCAGGCAGTGAAGAAACCGAATGGCATGTTGGCCTTTATAACAAGAGGAGTTGAGTATAGGAGCAAAGAGGTCCTTCTGCAGTTGTTTAGGGCCCTAGTGAGACCGCACCAGGAATATTGTGTGCAGTTTTGGTCCCCTAATTTGAGGAAGGACATTCTTGCTATTGAGGGAGTGCAGTGTAGGTTTACAAGGTTAATTCCCGGGATGGCGGGACTCTCATATGCTGCGAGAATGGAGCGGCTGGGCTTGTACACCCTGCAGTTTAGAAGGATGAGAGGGAATCCTATTGAAACATATAAGATTATTAAAGGTTTAGACTCGCTAGAAGCAGGAAACATGTTCCCGATGTTGGGGGAGTCCAGAACCAGGGGCCACAGTTTAAGAAAAAGGGGCATGCCATTTAGAACGGAGACGAGGAAACACTTTTTCTCACAGAGAGTTGTGAGTCTGTGGAATTCTCTGCCTCACAAGACGGTGTAGGCCGGTTCTCTCGATACTTTGAGCGAGAGCTAGATAGGGCTCTTAAAGATAGCGGAGTCAGGAGATAGGGGGAGAAGGCAGGAATGGGGTACTGATTGGGGATGATCAGCCATGATCACATTGAATGGCGGTGCTGGCTCGAAGGGCCGAATGGCGTACTCCGGCATCAATTGTCTATTGTCTATTGTCAAGAGTGTTTTATTGTCAGGAATGATCTGCAGATGCTACCTTTAAACCGAAGATAGACACAAAATGCTGGAGTAACTCAGCGGGTCAGAAAGCATCTCTGCAGTGAAGGAATGGGTGACGTTTTGGATCGTGATCCCTTTTCAGACTAGTCAGGGGAAAGGGAAATGAGAGATATAGACAGTGATGTAAAGAGATAAAGAACACGTGAATGAAAGCTATGAAAAAAGTAACGATGATAAAGTAAACAGGCCATTGTTAGCTGTTTGTTAGGTGAGAACGGGAACCTGGTACGACTTGGGTGGGAGAGGGATGGAGAGAGAGGCAGTGCAGTGGTTACCGGTAGTTGAAGTTTGAGAAATCAATATTCAATGTTATTGTCATATGTACTGAAACAAAACAATTAAATTTTACTTCGGAGTCACGTGAGTGACTACGTGAAGACCCTGCCAGCACGCATGCGCGACATATCGTCAAACGCATTGCGAAGCGACAGCAGGAGGAGCGTCGCTCCTCCAGCATAAGTTTAAAAACGGCCCGCAGGTAAGTACTTACTATTCCTGAGGTCGCTGTCGGCTCTGTTAAGTATTTTTCTTACAGAGCGCACCAAGATGGAATCGAGGACCAAAAGTCCAAACGAGCCGCTGCCAAACTAGCTGCCGAGGACCGCGAAGCGGGCAGCCAGCAGTGGTCAAGTTCTCCAGAGCTGCTGATACAAACCGCAGCCCTTGACTTCACACTGCTACAGCCCGCAGGCGCTCCTCGGACTGGCGGCAAAACCACCCGGAAGTCGGGCAGGTCCGCTGACTCGGCTGAGTCCGGACTGGAGGACACCCTGCCGGCGGGAAGCGACAGCGGTCGATTATCCCGCATGGAGCGGATGGTGGAGCAGTTGCTCCAACATGACCTGCTACAGCAGGGGATGGTCACAGCGGGTCTCCTCGCAGACCCACGGCAGCACCCTTTACAGGGCTGTCAAATGTCTCAACCTCCTCGCAGGGGAGCATAAGGAGTCAGAACTGGGCTGACTCTGAAGAGGGGAGTGTGGCTGAAGAAACACCAATGCTAGGGGTGCCAGAAGAGGAGCTACTGGGCATGGTATGAACATTTGCGATGCCTACCCAAAAAGGGCTGCCATTGCAGCCGAAGTTGGCAGCCAGTATAAATTACATGGCAACGAATCAACTTCAGGAACAGGCCATTAATGACACCGCAGCCAAATACCTAGCTCCTGAGAATTGTGTCTTCCTCAACGTGCCTGCAGTCAACAACCCCGTCTGGGGTAACATGAGCCCTGGCTTCAGAAGCCAGGAAGTAAAACTCCAAAAATTCCTAAAACTACTGGCTTCTGGGATTACGGCTGTTGCCAGGTCAGTGGATGGAGTGGAAATACCGGAAGAGCTACAGGATGCTCTGGCACTCCTCTGTAATACTCAGTTTGAGATCAACTGTTACAGAAAGAGTGTCATCCGGCCTGCACTGAACCCCAAGTTCGCGGGGTGGTGCAGACCCAGCAGTGCACAGCCGCCTACGCTACTATTTGAGGACAACCTGCCTAAGCAGGTAAAAGACCTCGATGAAGAGGCAAAGGCATGATAAAAGTGCCGGCTGCCACCAAGTCCTCATACCTGCGGCGAAAGCACCCCTATGCATCCACCAGCAGACCACGCTACCACAGCGACAGAACACCTGCTGGTGAAAGCTCGAAGGCCGTCCATCCTGCTCAACGGTCTTTTTTAGACCATGCCCCAGCACGGCTATCCTGGAAAATGCGCCACCCCCACACCACAGCGCCTCCACCTTCCAGGAAACAAGGACAGAGGAAACCTACGCAGCACCACCGGTAACCATGGGGGTAGGTGGGTCTGGTTGCCTCAGGAACATCGCATGTTTAAATTCTTCACGGACTGGGGGACGGTTGCACTGGTTTCGGGATGCATGGAGTTGTATAACTTCTGATCGTTTCATACTGCAAAGTATTCAGGGATACAAAATTGAATTTTTTCACAAACTTCCCCTTCCTGTTCAGCATGCACCTAGCCGAAAGTTTGTACTTTCACAGAAAGAAAAGACAGAAGGTCATGCTGAACTTTAAGACTACATACGAAAGGGGTAATTGAGAAAACCAAAAATGAATCTCATGAGTTTGTATCGAACATCTTCACCAAAAATAAAAAAGACGGCGGATGCCGCATCATTATTGATTTGACACAACTGAATACTTTCGTGCAGTACGCCCAATTCAAAATGGAAACTTTTGTTACTGGGCAGTATAAAGCACTGCCTAATGGAGTAACATCAGCACTCAGACTGTTTACCAAATTATTGAAACCAGCTTTAGCGTGTCTCAGAAAACAAAAACATATTGTTATGGCATACCTCAATGACATTTTAATTGTGGGGAAAACTTTGGAGTTGGGCAAATTGGCTATCTCAGCCACGGAGCACTTATTTCAAAAACTGGGGTTTATCATCCATCTAGACAAATCCAAATTAATGCCTTTACCACTATGGACTATTTGGGATTCACGATTGACTGTCCATATGTCTGTCACTTTGCCACCGAACAAAGCGTCAGACTTGATAGAAGCATGTAACAGCCTTGCTGGCATCAGTAAACCATCTATTCGGCAAGTAGCCAGGGTAATTGGGCAGCTCGTGGCTGTTTTTCCAGCCACACAATTTGGGCCCTTGCATTTCCACAACCTACAAAGAGCAAAAATTGCAGCACTCAAACACCATGCTGGCCATTTTGACAGGCCAATGCAATTACCAGCAAAAGCAAAATTGGAATTACAATGGTGGATAGACAATGCTCGACATTGCTCTAATCCCATTACAATCACAAACCCCTCGGTTATACTACAAACTGACGCCAACGCGCAAGGCTGGGGAGCAACTAATACCACCTCCAGTTGCGGTGGTAGATGGAATGCACATGAATTAACCTTAATCCCGGCACTGGGAATTAATCATCTAGAAATGCTGGGAGCATTTCATGGACTCTGGGCTTACTGTTCGGACATGCACAATCTGCATGTACGCTTACAAAATACCACCGTGGTGGCTTACATCAATCATATGGGTGGAATTAAGTCGATATCTTGTGATGAATTGGTCAATACAATCTGGCACTGGTGCTTAGAAAGGAACATTTGGATATCAGTCACTTACCTTCCGGGTAAGCTAAATACAGCGGCGGACACCAGGTCACATTAGTTTAATGACAACATTGAATGGATGTTGGACCGCAAAGTGTGTTTCATACCGATATTGTAGATCGGTATGGAACACCAGATATCGACCTTTTTGCATCAAGACTCAATCACCAAATACCAACATATGTTGCATGGGAACCAGACTTTGGGGCAGTAGCAATGGACGCTTCGTCGCTACACTGAGGGGATTTGTTATTCTAAGCATTTGCCCCCTTCTGCCTCATCAGTCGGGTCTTGCAGAAAATTCAACAAGACTCCGCATCGGGTATTCTGGTTGTGCCCGACTGGCCTACTCAGCCATGGTTCCTGTGGTACTGGACATGGTCTCAGAACCATGCATTCCAATACCCAAACGTCCGAGTTTACTGGAACATCCTGTGACAGGGGAGAGTCACCCGTGCCATGACAGGATGAACCTATTGGTTTGCAGGGTTTGAAAAGGCCACTCCTGGATTTTGGACTCTCGGACCGAACAATGAATATCATCACGGCATCGCGCAGTGAGTCCACCAGGAAACCATACCTCAGTTACGTCAAGAAATGGGAGGTGTTTTGTACCAAGACAAACACCACATATGACACAGCCACCATTATGGAAGTGCTGGAGTTCCTGGCAAGCCTTCATTTTGATGAAAGTTTAAGCTACAGTGCCATCAACTGTGCCAGGAGTGCCCTATCCTCTTATCTCGGACTAGGTTTAGATCATCTTGCAGTTGGGTCTCACCCCTTGGTGTCTAAACCTATGAGGGGTATATTTAACCCAAATCGGGGTATATTTAACCCAAATCCCCCCAGACCTAGATATTCCCAGACCTGGAATATTGGCATTGTGCTAACCATGCTCCAAGGGTGGGCACCAGTAACATCTCTTTCCCTAGCCAAATTGACATACAAAATGGTAATGCTGATGGCACTCGTGACGGCGCAACGGGTCCAGTCCGTACACAAGCTAAGTATGGACGCCATGGTTATAACCAACAATAAGGTAACTTTCTTCAATCAGGGGTTACTCAAACAAGACAGGCCTGGATCATCTGGCCGCAAGTTGGATTTCCTGGCCTACCCTGTAGACAGCCACCTATGCATAATGACCCAACGTTTACAGTACCTGGAAGTCACCAAGTGTCTCAGGGGCATGGAAAGGGTTCTGCTTATAAATCACAAATGTCCTCATCACAGAGTCACCGTGCAAACTATTTCAAGATGGCTAAGGGTGGTTTAGGGTGCAGCGGGGGTGGACACTGATGCTTTTAAATCTCACTCCACCAGGGCTGCATCTACATCGGCGGCAAGGATCATGGAAGTTCCTTTGGACCATATTCTTGCAACGGCGGGTTGGGCTAATGGGAAAACCTTTCAGCGGTTCCATAATAAACCCGTGGCCGCGCCCGAGATGTTTGCAGACACAATATTAAGTTCTGCATTATAATTACCCCAAAGTAGGGGTATTATTATTTGTTATTTGTTAAATAAATACCGTCTTGTTTTCAGCACAGTTTCATGTCTGAAATACGTTAACATATTTCCTCCATTTGTCATTATGGCAGTGTGTGAGCATGGACTCGTTCCAGGGCATGAAATCACAGAGCTTTGAAATCTTCACGTAGTCACTCACGTGACTCTGAAGTAAAATAGTAAGATTAAATGAGAACTTACCAGTTTGAAGTTTGATCTTTATTTTATGAGGAGTTACGATGAGGGATTACATGCCCTCCGCTCCCAAACCCTCTATTATAAAGGTCAACTGGTATGCTGGTTCTCTTATCTTATTATGTTAGTCAACTCTGTTATCTGTGATTTCACACCGCTGCTTTGAAGAATGTCGCACATGTGTGCTGGCAGGGTCTTCACGTAATCCCTCATCGTAACTCCTCATAAAATAAAGATCAAACTTCAAACTGGTAAGTTCTCATTTAATCTTACTATTCTTACTTGCAGCGGCACCACAGGTTTTTGCACAGTCCTCAACAGATAATTTAACAAACATTAAAACAAAGCTCAACAGATCAAAATCCCAACCTGGTGCAAAAAATTAAATTAAATCCCAAAGGCCCAAGTAAAACCGAAGCAGTTCAGAACATAGTTGGTGTTCAATAGTCTGATGGAGTTCATAGTGTTGAGTAGCCTGATGGTTGTAAGGAAGAAACTGAACCTGGACGTTACAGTTTTCAGACTCCTATACCTGCTTCTCTGCTGCAGGATTGAACTGAGAGTGTGGCCAGTGGGGTGTGGGTCCTTTAGTTTAGTTTATTGTCACTTGTACCGAGGTACAGTGAAAAGCTTTTGTTATCTTGCTATCTTGCCAAAGGAAAGACTTGCTATCTTGGCAAAGGAAAGACAATCGAGCCATTTACCGCGTATAAGCGAGTGGTTAGTGCAAGGTAAAGCCAGGACAGTCCAATCAAGGATAGTCCGAGGGTCATCAAAGAGGTAGATAGCAGGCTATTCTAGACTGGGTACTGAGTAATGAGGAAGGGTTAGTTAGCAGTCTTGTTGTGCGTGGCCCCTTGGGCAAGAGTGACCATAATATGGTTGAGTTCTTCATTAGGATGGAGAATGACATTGTTAATTCAGAAGCAAGGGTTCTGCACTTAAAGAAAGGTAACTTTGAGGGTATGAGACGTGAATTGGCCAAGATAGACTGGCAAGTGATTCTTAAAGGGTTGACGGTGGATATGCAATGGAAGGCATTTAAAGACTGCATGGATGAACTACAACAATTGTTCATCCCAGTTTGGCAAAAGAATAAATCAGGGAAGGTAGTGCATCCGTGGATAACATGGGAAATCAGGGATAGTATCAAAACTAAAGATGAAGCATACAAATTAGCCAGAAAAAGCAGCCTACCAGAGGACTGGGAGAAATTCAGTCCAGCAGAGAAGGACAAAGTGCTTAATTAGGAAAGGGAAAATAGATTATGAAAGAAAACTGGCACGTAACATTAAAACGGACTGCAAAAGTTTTTATAGATATCTGAAGAGAAAAAGAAACGTAGGTCCCTTGCAGTCAGAAACTGGTGAATTGATCATGGGGAACAAGGACATGGCAGACCAATTGAATAACTACTTTGCTTCTGTCTTCACTATGGGGGTCAAATGAGATGGAGGAACTGAGTGAAATCCAAGTTAGCCGGGAAGTGGTGTTAGGTAAATTGAATGGATTAAAGGCCGATAAATCCCCAGGGCCAGATAGGCTGCATCCCAGAGTACTTAAGGAAGTAGCCCCAGAAATAGTGGATGCATTAGTGATAATTTTTCAAAACTCTTTAGATTCTGGAGTAGTTCCTGAGGATTGGAGGGTAGCTAATGTAACCCAACTTTTTAAAAAGGGAGGGAGAGAGAAAATGGGGAATTACAGACCAATTAGTCTAACATCGGTAGTGGGGAAAATGCTAGTTATTAAAGATGGGATAGCAGCACATTTGGAAAGCGGTGAAATCATTGGACAAAGTCAGCATGGATTTATGAAAGGTAAATCATGTCTGACGAATCTTATAGAATTTTTTGAGGATGTAACTAGTAGAGTGCATAAGGGAGAACCTGTGGATGTGTTATATCTGGACTTTCAGAAGGCTTTTGACAAGGTCCCACATAAGAGATTAGCATACAAACTTAAAGCATACGGCATTGGGGGGTTCAGTATTGATATGGATAGAGAACTGGCTGGCAGACAGGAAGCAAAGAGTAGGAGTAAATGGGTCATTTTCAGAATGGCAGGCAGTTGACTAGTTGGTGGTAACCGCAAAAGGCTCCAATGCTGGGACCCCAGCTATTTACAATATATATTAATGATCTGGATGAGGGAATTGAATGCAACATCTCGAAGTTTGCGGATGACACGAAGCTGGGGGGCAGTGTTAGCTGTGAGGAGGATGTTAGGAGGCTGCAAGGGTGACTTGGATAGGTTGGGTGAGTGGGCAATTGCATGGCAGATGCAGTATAATGTGGATAAATATGAGATTATCCACTTTGGCGGCAAAAACAGGAGGGTAGATTATATCTGAATGGTGGGCCGATTAGGAAAAGGGGAGATGCAGCGAGACCTGGGTGTCATTGGTACACCAGTCATTGAAAGTAGGCATGCAGGTGCAGCAGGCTGTGAAGAAAACGAATGGTATGTTGGCATTCATAGCAAAAGGATTTGAGTACAAGAGCAGGGAGGTTCTACTGCAGTTGTACAGGGTCTTGGTGAGGCCACAGCTGGAGTATTGCGTACAGTTTTGGTCTCCTAATCAGAGGAAAGACATTCTTGCCATAGAGGGAGTACAGAGAAGGTTCACCAGACTGATTCCTGGGATTGCAGGATCTCTATATGAAGAAAGACTGGATAGACTCGGCTTGTATTCAATTTAGGAGATTGAGGGGGGATCTTATAGAGACTTACAAAATTCTTAAGGAGTTGGACAGGCTAGATGCAGGAAGATTGTTCCCGATATTGGGGAACTCTAGAACAAGGGGTCACAGTTTAAGGATAAAGGGGAAGTCTTTTAGCACCGAGATGAGAAGATCATTTTTCACACAGAGGGTGGTGAGTCTGTGGAATTCTCTGCCACAGAAGATAGTTGAGGCCAGTTCATTGGCTATATTTAAGTGGGAGTTAGATGTGGCTCCTTGTGGCTAAGAGGACCAGGGGGTATGGAGAGAAGGCAGGTACAGGATACTGAGTTGGATGATTAGCCATGATCATATTGAATGGCGGTGCAGGCTCGAAGGGCCGAATGGCCTACTCCTGCACCTATTTTCTATGATTCTATGATTCTATGATTCTAGTAGTTCCTCGATGATGCTGGCTGACTTTTTGAGACAGTGCCTCCTATAGATCCCTTTGATGGTGGGGAGGAGAGCAATCATGATGGACTGGGCAGTTTAGTTTAGAGATACAGAGCGGAAACAGTCCCTTCGGCCCACGAGTCCGCACCGACCAGCGATCCCTGCACATTAACGCTATCCTGCACACACTAGGGACAATTTTACACATACACCAAGCCAATTAACCTACATACCTGTATGTTTTTGGAAATGGAAGATCTCGGAGAAAACCCATGTAGTCACGGGGAGAACGTACAAACTCCGTGTAGACAGCAACCGTAGCCTGGGATCGAACTCGGGTATCTGCTGCTGCAAGCGCTGTGAAGCAGCAACTCTACCGCTATGCTGCCGTGGAATTTTTGGAATCTGGGCGTTCGAGTTGCTGAAGCAGGCCGCGATACAAGGTAAGGGGGAGGTACTATGAGACCTGGGCGTCCTTGTACACCGGTCACTGAAAGTTGGCTTACAGGTACAACAGGCAGTGAAGAAAGCTAATGGAATGTTGGCCTTCATAACAAGTGGATTTCAGTATAGGAGTAAAGAGGTTCTTCTGCAGTTTTATACGGCTCTGGTGAAACCACATCTGGAGTATTGTGTACAGTTTTGGTCTCCTAATTTGAGGAAGGACATCCTTGTGATTGAGGCAGTGCAGCGTAGGTTCACTAGATTGATCCCTGGCATGGCGGGACTGTCATATGAGGAAAGATTGAAAAGACTAGGCTTGTATTCACTGGAGTTTAGAAGGAAGAGGGGCAATCTTATGGAAACATATAAAATTATAAAAGGACTGGACATGCTAGATACAAGAAAAATGTTCCCAATGTTGGGCGAGTCCAGAACCAGGGGCCACAGTCTTAGAATAAAGGGGAGGTCATTTAAGACTGAGGTGAGAAAAACCTTTTTCACCCAGAGAGTTGTGAATTTATCAGAGGGCAGTGGAGTCCAAGTCACTGGATGGATTTAAGAGAGAGTTAGATAGAACTCTAGGGGCGAGTGGAGTCAAGGGATATGGGGAGAGGGCAGGCACGGGTTATTGATAGCGGACGATCAGCCATGATCACAATGAATGGCTCAAAGGGCCGAATGGCCTCCTCCTGCACCTATTTTCTATGTTTCTATGTTTCTACAACCAGTCAATATGCTCTCTATTGTAAACTTGTGAAGGTTCACGACAGTATTCGTCGACATGCCGAATCTCCGCTATCTTCTGAGGAAGTAGAGGCATTGATGGGCTCTCATTATTGCATCAATGTGCTGGGCCCTTCATCCGTGGGTTTGTTCTTTGTGGATTCTCCCTGAAACGTTGCGTATTTCCAATATTCTCCATGAGAATATAAGCTGAATTGAGCCACACACAATGATACGTTAAATACTATTGTTTATTGCAGTAGCATCATAGACAAGAAAAAAATGTTTCATATAAATAATAAAGCAAAATGTATTGAGAAGAAAACATTAAGCTTAAATCAAACATTCCCTTCACAAGATGATGCTGTTTGCTATGGCACTATAAGTGTAAGGAACCTATGATTTCAGTGTACATCAATGTATATTAAAGTATGAGGACATGTATTACAATGATCCCTTAATTCATATCGGAAATGATGTATGAACTGACTAGCAAAATTGAATAGTTGAGGTGTTTTTTTTCATTTTGCAATTAATTGATGAAAGAGCCATCTTAAGGTGGACTGCACAAAGTTTGTACCCGCATGGGTTTTCTCCGGGATCTTCGGTTTCCTCCCACACACCAAAGACGTACAGCTTTGTAGGTTAATTGGCTTGCTATTATTGTCCCAAGTGTGTGTAGGATAGTATTAGTGTGCAAGGATCGCTGGTCGGTGTGGGCTCGGTGGGCCGAAGGGCCTGTTTCCATGCTGTATCTCTAAACTAAACTAATAAATTGAACTAGAAACATAGAAACATAGAAAATAAGTGCAGGGGTAGGCCATTCGGCCCTTCGAGCCAGCACTGCCATTCAATATGATCATGGTTGATCATCCAAAATCAGTACCCCTTTCCTGCTTTCTCTCCAGATCCCTCCATTCTGTTAACCATAACAGCTCTATCTAACTCTTGAAAACATCCAGTGAATTGGCCTCCACTGCCTTCTGTGGCTGAGAATTCCACAGATTCACAACTCCCTGGGTGAAAAAGTTTGTCCTCATCTCAGTCCTATATCGCCTTCCCGTTATTCTTAAACTGTGACCCCTGGTCCTGGACTCCCCCAACATGGGGAACATTTGTCCTACATCTAGCCTGTCAATCCCTTAAGAATGTTATAAGTTTCAGACTGATTTACGAGTTTCTCGAATGATGAGTCATAATGTATGGAATGCATGAAGGACTGAAACAAAGCTTTAGTGGTGACCAGCACTGAGGAAGACTCCAATACTTATAATAATGTAGCCAATAAAACCAAGGATGAATTGCTGGTATTATGTCCGTAATATGAAGTTTTTGTAACATGAAGATGTTCTTAAGTTCATAAGTGATAGCAGCAAAATTGGACCATTCGGTCCTTCAAGTCTGCTCCGCCATTCAATCATGGCTTATCCATCTTTCCCTTTCAAGCCCATTCTCCTGCCTTCTCCCCATAACTCCTAACACCCGTACTAATCAAGAACCCATCTATCTCTACCTTACAAATATCCATCGACTTGGCCTCCCCAGCATTCTGTGGCAATGAATTCCACAGATTCACCACCCTCTGACTAAGAAAATCCAAAGTGGAACTGTAAAGTAGAGCGTGATTAGACTGTGGAATGGTTTTTCACGGTGTAATTGGTTGAGTGGATGTCACAGAGTTGTTCCGTGTGCATGTCAAGTGCCTATCGTTCAAGCTTTCACTTATATAAATGCCAATTTTGGTTCAGCATTGATCAACTACCGATCCTGAAGCGATGTCATTCCCCAGACCACCGCAGACCTTTGGATGCTGCAGTATTAGTGAAACATCTGATCCGAATGCGACAATAGATTATTTTTTTTGCCCCAAGAGTGAGGTGGGTTTGCAATGGATGTGGGCTTGATTTGCAATGGATGTGGGCTTATTGCTGCAAACGCTAGCTGGGTAATCAGGCACGACTCACCAATCTCCGAACTGAATGCCTGGAACACCACAAACTCCAGCTAAACTTCGAACTACGAACTGTCTTGATTGCACTAGGGGCATTGGGATTTGTTTAGTTTTGCACTGTAATGGGTTTTTATAATTTATTGAACTTCTCTTTTTGTTTGTTTATCATGTTATCTATTGAGAACTTTTTAGTTTAGTTTAGTTTAGTTTAGTTTAGTTTAGTTTAGAGATACAGCATGGAAACAAACCCTTCAGCCCACTGTCTTCTGCGCCAACCAACAATCACCCGTACTCTAGTTTTATCCTACACACTAGGGACAGAAGCAAATTGATCTACAAACACCTTTGGAATGCGGGAATTGGTGCACCATGCGGAAAACCCACATGGCAACGGGGAGAACGTACAAACTCCATACAAACAGATCCCTTGGTTACGGTCGAACTTGGATCTCTGGTGCTGTGAGGCAGCAACTCGCCCTCCGCAACTTTGTGCCACCCCAAACCTGGTGTGCTGACTTCAGTAAGAATTTAATTGTTTCGTTTTGGTATATCTGACAATTAAACCTTCTTGACTCTTGACTCTTGAAACACAGATTAAACTTCTTGCAAAGTGATGAACTTAATAAACATTTAGACAGGTACATGGATAGAATGGTTTAGAGGGATATGGGCCAAATGCAGGCAGGTGGAACTACTATCGATGGAACATGTTGGTCAGTGTGGGCAAGTTGGGCTGAAGGGCCTGTTTCCACGCTGACTCTGACTCTATGATGAACTAATTTAGAATGTAGAAACAAGGAACTGCAGATGATGGTTTGCATAAAAGGACACAGAGTGCTGGAGTAACTCAACGAGTCAGGCAGCCTCTCTGATGGGGCGGGATGCTGGCACAGCGTTACAGATGTTGCCTTACAGCGACAGAGACCTGAGTTCGATCCTGAGCACGCATGCTGTCTGTACGGAGTTTGTATGTTCTCCTCGTGACCTGCGTGGGTTTTCTCTGGTTACACTGGTTTCCTCCCACACTCCGTGTAGGATAGTGTTAGTGTACGGGATGATCGCTGGTCGGCACGGACTCGGTGGGCCAAAGGGCCTGTTTCCACGCTGTATCTCTAAACTATAAAAAAAAATAGATAGGTACGGGACCCTTTTTCAGACTCAATTTAGAATCACTAATTCGTCTACACTGCATCTGCACCCAGGATGAGGTGTTCCAAACCAGGGCATCTTCCCATCTCCTGCCCGGTCGGCTTTCCGCAGAGACCGCTCTGTCTGTAACTCCCTGGTCGATTTGTCCCTTCCCACCCAAACCACCCCCTCCCCTGGTACTTTCCCTTGCAACCACAAGAAATGCTACACTTGGCACTTTACATCCCCCCCCTCGACTCCATCCATGGACCCAATCTGTCTTTCCAGGTGAGGCAGAGGGTCACCTGCACCTCCTCCAACCTCATCTATTGCATCCGCTGCTCTAGGTGTCAACTGCTCTACATCGGTAAGACCAGGCGCAGGCTTGGCGATCGCTTCGCCCAACACCTCCGCTCAGTTGCATTAACCAACCTGATCTCCTGGTGGCTCAGCACTTCAATTCCCCCTCCCATTCCGAATCAGACCTGTCTGTCCTGGGCCTCCTCCATGGCCAGAGTGAATCCCACCGCAAATTGGAGGAGCAGCACCTCATATTTCGTTTGGGTAGTTTACATCCCAGCGGTATGAACATTGACTTCTCCAATTTCAGGCAATCCTCCTTCCCGTCCCTCTCCCAGCTCTCCCAGCACTCCCACAGCCTACTGCCTCCTCCTTTCTTCCCACCCCCCCCTCAGTCTGAAGAAGGGTCTCATCCCGAAACGCCACCTATTCCTTCGCTCCATAGATACTGCCTCACCCGCTTAGTTTCTCCAGCATGTTTGTTTACCTTCAATTTTTCCAGCATCTGCAATAGACAATAGGTGCAGGAGTAGGCCATTTGGCCCTTCGAGCCAGCACTGCCAGTCAATGGCTGATCATCCCCAATCAGCGCCCTGTTCCTGCCTTCTCCGCATATATCCACTGACTCCGCTATCTTTAAGAGCCCTATGTAGCTCTCTCTTGAAAGTATCCAGAGAACCAGCCTTCACTTCCCTCTGTGGCAGATAATTCCACAGACTCACAACTCTCTGTGAGAAAAAGTGTTTCCATGTCTCCGTTCTAAATGGCTTACCTCTTATTCTTAAACTGTGGCCCCATGTTCTGGACTCCCCCAACATCGGGAACATGTTTCCTGCCTCTTGCATGTCCAAACACTTAACAATCTTATATGTTTCAATAAGATACCCTCTCATCCTTCTAAACTCCAGAGTGTACAAGCCCAGCCGCTCCATTCTCTCAGCATATGACAGTCCTGCCTTCCCAGGAATTAACCTTGCAAATCTACACTGCACTCCCTCAATAGCAAGAATGTCCTTCCTCAAATTAGGGGACCAAGACTGCACACTAGGGCCCTGTACAACTGCAGAAGGACCTCTTTGCTCCTATACTCTTGCTATAAAGACCAATATGCCATTTGCTTTCTTCAATGCCTGCTGTACCTGCATGCTTACTTTCATAGACTGATGAACAAGGGCCCCCAGATCACGTTGCACTTCCCCTTTTCAACAGCCCATTTGATAGTAATCTGCCATGTTTTTGATACCAAAGTGGATAACCTCACATTTATCCACATTAAACTTGACCTGCCATGCCTCTGCCCACTCCCCCAACCTGTCCAAGTCACCCTGCATTCTCATAGCATTCTCCTCACAGTTCACACTGCCACCCAGCTTTGTGTCATCTGCAAATTTGCTAATGTTACTTTGAATCCCTTCGTCCAAATCATTGATGTATATTGTAAATCGCTGTTGTCCCAGCACCGAGCCTTGCGGTACCCCACTAGTCACTGCCTTGTATGTATACATGCTTGGCTAATAACATTTTTTCAATTCAATTCAATTCAATAGTCGTTCTTTTGAGTGATCCTGAAAGACTTTGCTTCACACAAGTTGATTATTTTCAAAGCCAACTTTGGAGAAAGTTTTGAAAGGGATCATGCTAACCTGGCTATTCAGTAGTTATGATGTTGGACCTTGTTTACTGCAGTTCTTTCTTAATCACTAATTAAGAGTGACTTTAAGTTCAAGTCCTGAATCAGTATGCCAAAGTTTCCCATGCTCCCTGTGAAACGTGCCAAGAGCAAAGTGAAATCGGAGAAGGGTTGAGGTGGTAACAATACAATATTACAACTTCATACTACTCTACTTCTACTTTACTCTACTCTACTCAACAGCCAAACGTCTGCAGCCTCCTTTTGCTCTGGTATTTTATTTAATTCTTCACATGTGTAAATCTTAATGTTTTATTTTTAATTGTCTATTATATATCATGTTGCTACTTGTGAACAATGCACCAAGGCAAATTAATTGTAAGTATCCATACTTGGCTAATAACATTTATTCAATTCAATTCAATTCAATTCAATAGTCATTCTCTTGAGTGATCCTGAAAGACTTTGCTTCACACAAGTTGATTATTTTCAAAGCCAACTTTGGAGAAAGTTTTGAAAGGGATCATGCTAACGTGGCTTTTATGATTTTGGACCTTGTTTATCGCAGTTAGCAGATCTCCACCAACACTTGCAGTTTGGTTCATGCCGCAACATTGCAGTTTCAAGTTTCATTGCAGTTTCCAAAGGAGCAGTGGTCCGGGGAATCTAAAAGAACCAAAATCAGTCGGAGATGAATGCTAACCCAAAGTGGCTTTGTGTAAGTGAGAGTCATGGGGGAATAGAATGATACAGTGTGGAAACAAGATATTCGGCGCCACTTGTCCACACTGGCTAACATGTCCCAGCTACACTAGTCTCACCTGCGTTTGGCCCATATCCCTCCAAACCTGTCCTATCCATGCACCTGTCTAACTGTTTCTTAAACATTGGGATAGTCCGTACCCCATGTACAAATTAGGGACTATCCCTAATTAGGCCTTGTCTATCTACATTCATGTATATCCTGCAGCCCAACTTGCCAGTGCTGACCAACATGCCCCATCTGTCACAGCAGCGCAGTGGGAGAGTTGCTGCCTTACAATGAATGCATCGCCAGATATCCAGGTTCGATCCTGACTACGGGCTCTGTCAGTACGAAGTTTGTACGTTCTCCCCGTGACCTACATGGGTTTTCTCCGAGATCTTCGGTTTCCTCCCACACTCCAAAGACGTACAGGTACGTAGGTTAATTTGCTTGGTAACGGTAAAAATTGTCCCCAGTGTTTGTAAGTTAGTGTTAATGTGTGGGGATTGCTGGTTGGCGTGGACCCGCTAGGCCGAAAGGCCTGTTTCCACACTGTATCTCTAAACTTTTCTCCATGGATTGTTACCTTGTCGTGGTGGAGAAGCTTGTGTGGTCCTGAGATCCTGAGAGCGAAGCATCTGGAGCTGCGTGGAAATGTCGAGGGCGAGGTCCCTGACAAAGAATAATCCAACCCAGACCTCAACGGTGGAACAGGCGGAGAAAAATGGCTGACTTTAGTGGAGCGTCACAACGGCTGGGAAGGCGGATGAAGGCTGCAGCAGAAAAGGGTCCCCCCAGACCCAGATCTGTCAAGGACTGTCGGGTAGCTGTCTGTGCACCAGTCTCCCCACGTTAAACAAAGTCATGCACAGGCGTCCTCCATAAGAGGACTGTCATACTCGTTTGAGTGACTGCCAATAATCTCTAAACTAAACTAAACTAAACTACACTAGTCCCACCTACCTGCGTTTGGTGCCTTAACCCTCTAAACCTATCCTATTCATGTACCTGTCTAAATGGTTTTTAGACATGCCTCAACTACCTCCTCCGGCAGCTTGTTCCATACACCCACCACCAATTGTGTGAAAACATTGCCCCTCAATTCCTATTAAATTTATCCCCCTCTCGTTAAACCCTTGTCCTCTTGTTCTTTATTTCCCTATTCTGGGTAAAAGACTCTGTGCATTTATCCTATCTATTCCACTCCTGATTTTGTACACCTCGTACACCCCTTATCCTCCTGCACTCCAAGGATTGTAGTTCTAGCCGTCCCAACCTCTCTGTCTGCGATGTATTTGGAAAATACCAAGGTAGCTTCTTTATCGGGAATAGACACAAAATCCTGGAGTAACTCAGCAGGACAGACCTAAATGGGTTGAATCTCTGGAGAGAAGAAATGGGTGATGTTTTGGATCGAGATCATTCTTCATCAGGGGAGAGGTATATACAAACATAAGGAGGTGTAAGGTGTGAAAATAGGACAAAAGGAATGGAGATCAAGGTAAATGTAGAATAGATTATTGTTTTTAATTGGGAGAAGATAACAGTATCTGCAGTTCCAACCAACACAATTCTTCACCGGGAATCTCTACAATGACTACATTGAAGAAATTCTCCTCCTATCTCCGACAAGAGTTCTGCAACCCCCTTCTCTTGCTGCACCCCTTCTGTGATTCACCTGTTTTGATCTGTTGTCTTCACACCTTACTCTTCCATATCTCAAGACTCTCTCTCTCCCTGACCCTCAGTCTCAAGAAAGGTCTCAACCTGAAACGTCACCCATTCCTTCTCTCCAGAGATGTTACCTGACCCGCTGAGTTACTACAACATTCTGTGCCTTTCTTCACCGGAGTACCTTGGACGATAGTGAGCATGGGTTTATATAATGGGAATATAAGGGTATATAAGGGTAGTGATTGTGGGAGATTTCAATTTTCCAAAAATAGACTGGGAAACACATTCTGTAAATGGGCAGGATGGTTTGGAGTTTGTAAAATGTGTGCAGGATAGTTTTTTGCAGCAGTACATAGAGGTATCGACCAGAGAAGGGGCAGTGCTGGACCTCCTGTTAGGAAATGAGGCAGGTCAGGTGACGGAGGTATGCGTTGGTGAGCACTTCGGGACCAGTGATCACAATACCATTAGTTTCAATATAATTATGGAGAGAGTCAGAAACTGGACCTAGGGTAGAGATTTTTGATTGGAGAAAGGCTAACTTTGAGGGGAATGCGTAAGGATTTTAAGGAGTGAATTGGGACACTTTGTTTCATGGGGAAGGATGTAGAAGAGAAATGGAGGACATTTAAAGGGGAAATTGTAAGAGTACAGAATCTATATGTCCCTGTTAGGTTGAAAGGAAATAGTAAAAATTGGAAAAGAGCCATGGTTTTCAAGGGAAATTGGACACTTGTTTTGAAAAAAGAGAGATATCTACAATAATTATAGGAGGCATGGAGTAAATGAGGTGCTAGAGGAGTATAAAGAATGTAAAAAGAATCTTAAGAAAGAAATTAGGAAGGCTAAAAGAAGATATGAGGTTGCTTTAGCAAGAAAGGTGAAAGTAAACCCAAAGGGTTTCTACAGCTATATTAATAGCAAAAGGATAACGAGGGATACAATTGGACCATTAGAGAACCAGAATGGACAGCTATCTGCAGAGCCAAAAGAGATGGGGGAGATATTGAACAATTTATTTTCTTCGGTATTCACCAAGGAGAAGGATATTGAACTCGGTGAGTTAAGGGGAAAGAGTAGAGTAGATATGGAAACTATGAGATTCAAAGAGGAGGAAGTACTGACACTTTTGAAAAATATAAAAGTGGATAAGTCTCCAGGTCCTGACAGGATATTCCCTAGGACATTGAGGGAAGTTCGTGTTAGAAATAGCAGGAGCTATGACAGAAATATTTCAAATGTCATTAGAAACGGGAATAGTGCCGGAGGATTGGCGTACTGCGCATGTTGTTCCATTGTTTAAAAAGGGTTCAAAGAATAAACCTAGCAATTATAGACGTATTAGTTTGACGTCAGTGGTGGGCAAATTAATGGAAAGGATACTTAGAGATAATATATAAGCATCTGGATAAAACAGGGTCTGATCAGGAACAGTCAACATGGATTTGTGCCTGGAAGGTCATGTTTGACAAACCTTCTTGAATTTTTTGAAGCGGTAACTAGGGAAATTGATGAGGGTAAAGCAGTGGATGTTGTCTATATGGATTTCAGTAAGGCCTTTGATAAGGTTCCCCATGGAAGGTTGGTTAAGAAGGTTCAATCTTTGGGTGTTAATGGCGGAGTAGCAAGATGGATTCAACAGTGGCTGAATGGGAGATGTCAGAGAGTAATGGTGGATGGCTGTTTGTCAGGTTGGAAGCCGGTGACCAGTGGGGTGCCTCAGGGATCTGTGTTGGGTCCACTGTTGTTTGTCATGTACATCAATGATCTGGATGATGGGGGTGGAAAATTGGATAAGTAAGTATGCAGATGATACTAAGATAGGTGGTGTTGTGGATAATGAAGTAGATTTTCAAAGTCTACAGAGAGATTTGGGCCATTTGGAAAAGTGGGCTGAAAGATGGCAGATGGAGTTTAATGCTGATAAGTGTGAAGTGCTACATCTTGGCAGGACAAATCAAAATAGGACGTACATGGTAAATGGTAGGGAATTGAGGAATGCTGTGGAACAGAGGGATCTAGGAATAACTGTGCATAGTTCCCTGAAGGTGGAATCGCATGTAGATAGGGTGGTAAAGAAAGCCTTTGGTGTGCTGGCCTTTATAAATCAGAGCATTGAATATAGGAGTAGGGAAGTAATGTTAAAATTGTACAAGGCATGGTAAGACCAATTCTGGAGTATGGTGTACAATTTTGGTCGCCTAGTTATAGGAAGGATGTCAACAAAATAGAGAGAGTACAGAGGAGATTTACTAGAATGTTGCCAGGGTTCCAGCAACTATGTTACAGAGAAAGGTTTTTTTGAACAAGTTAGGTCTTTATTCTTTGGAGCGCAGAAGGTTAAGGGGGACTTGATTGAGGTCTTTAAAATGATGAAAGGGATAGACGTGGATAGAGTTGACGTGGATACGTTTTTCCAATTGAGGGTAGGGAAATTTCAAACAAGGGGGCATGACATGAGAATTAAGGGACAGAGGTTTCGGGGTAATGTGAGGCGGAACTTCTTTACTCAGAGGGTGGTGGCTGTGTGGAATCAGCTTCCAGCAGAAGTGGTGGAGGCAGGATCGATTTTAACATTTAAGAGTAAAGTGGATAGGTATATGGACGTGAAGGGAATGGAAGGGTATGGTCTGAGTGCAGGTAGATGGGACTAGGGGAAAACAAATGGTCGGCACGGACTGGAAGGGCCGAGAGGGCCTGTTTCCGTGCTGTAATTGTTATATGGTTATATGGTTATATGGTTATAATAAGGCCGCCTTAATCAAGATTGATGATACTGTTGCAGTTGGTGAAACTTCACAACTCTTGGGAAAAGGGAGTGGTGTTCAACAGATTTGTTTTACACCGATTTGTTAAATGGGTTGAATCAAGCTTAGAATGAGCTGGAAGCCTTGAGAGAGAATGGAATTGTAACTTAACAATGATTCAAAATGACCAAAAATCCATTGATTTATGTGTCCCCAGGACATAGAACAGTACAGCGCAGGAGCAGGCCATTCAGCCCACAATGTCCGTGCTAAACATGATGCAAAATTCAACTAATCTCCTCTGCCTGTATGTGATCCACAAATCTCTATTCCTGTGCCTATCTAAAAGCCTTTTAAATGCCACTATGGCATCTGCCTTGACCTTCACCCCTGACAGCACGTTCCAGGTACCCACCAATATCTGTGTAATAAATCTTGCCCTGCACAGCTCCTTTAAACTTTATCCCTTTCGCATTAAAATGATGTCCTCTAGTCCTTGGCATTTCAATCCTGAGAATAAGGTTCTGACTACCTTATCGGGCAGCGGTAGAGTTGTTGCCTTACAGCGCCAGAGACCCCAGGTTCGATGCTGACTATGGGAGCTGTCTGTACGGAGTTTGCACGTTCTCCCCGTGATCAACGCGGATTTACTCCGAGATCTTCGGTTTCCTCCCACACTCCAAAAACATACAAGTTTGTAGGTTAATTGGCTTGGTAAATTGTAATTGTCATCATAAATGTAAAATTGTCCCTGGTGTGTTTAGAAGAGTGTTAATGTGCGGAGATCGTTGGTTGGCGCTGAAGGGCCTGTTTCCATGCTGTGTCTCTAAACTAAATTAAACTGGAAAGAAGTTTGTTCATTTAATGGGTCAGCAGATGTAACCATTAATCTAATATGAACTAAAATAGGAAGAAGGTTCACATGTGGTAGTGTGGTTGTTGGTATAAATGGCATAAAACTTTGAGATGAAAATAACTACTCTGATATACTCGTTACATTGGCAGTCAATGATCAGCCCTGTGACCCATTCTGCTCAGACAAACAACTTCTTGGATGTTCTCCAAAGCAGGTAAGGAAGTTAGATGAGGAGGTTGCTAGTAGTGGTTGGTCTATAAATGAACACAATAATGATGTACATGATGCTCAAAGCTATTCTGTTCAACAAGATAGAATCAGAAAGCTATTTAGAGTCATAGCGTCAGAGTAATACAGCACAGAAACAGGCCCTTCAGCCCAACTTGCACATACCGACCAAGATGCCCCATCTGCACTAGTCCCACCTGCCCATGTTTGGCGCACATCCCTCTAAACCTTTCCTATCCATGTATCGGTCCAAATGCCTTTTAAATGTAAATCTTCTAATGACACTAATCTCAATGGCAATAAATCTGGCCACCCAATTTTTACCTTCGTAGATCCTTTAGGTTTGGCTTTCATATTTATCAACTTCCATAAAGTTTTACCATTGTACAAACTATATTTTTTTATGGAATGTCAGTAATTCTTCAGGTACAAGGTGATACTGATGGTACACACAAAAAGCTGGTGCAACTGAGCGGGACAGGCAGCATCTGTGGAGAGAATGAATGGGTGACGTTTTGGGTCGAGACCCTTCTTCGGACTGAAGGTCACGGTTGAGGGAAATGAGAGATATAGACGATGACGTAGAGAGACATTGAACAATGAATTAAAGATATGCAAAAAAAGTAACAATGATAAGATAAGATGATAGATGCACAGAATCTCTTGCCCAGAGTATGGGAATCGAAGGAATAGGTTTAAGGCGAAGGGGAAAAGATTTAATAGGAATCTGAGGGGTAACTTTTTTGGACAAAGTGTTAGCTTTACCGTTACACAGGTACATGGATCGGACAGGTTTGGAGGGATATGGACCAAACGCAGGCAGGTGCGACTAGTATAGCTGGGACATGTTGGCCAGTTTGGGCAAGTTGGGCCGAAGGGCCTGTTTCCACACTATATCACTCTATGATGCTATAAAGGAAACAGGCCATTAATGATGGTGCTTACTAAGCCTTAAAGCTGGAATGTGGGTCTCAGTAGGAAAGGTTATAATTCTCACTACTTTATAAAACCTTACCACTGTGCTACTCACAATTTTGCCTGTTGAATGTGTACTGCCGTGACTCATCACCAATCTGCATTGTTATCCAATTGAGAAGTGACACAAAAAGGAGACACAGCGGGTCTGACAGCATCTCTTGAGAAAATGAATAGGTGATGTTTCAGGTCGACACCCATCTAAAGGCACTTGGCTTGCCACAGTAGTCATACCTGTTTCCAACAATGGAGAAAAAGAACTAAAGGATTCCACCCATGTTACAACAACAAAGTTGTTTGACTTTAGAGATACAGCGCGAAAACAGGTCCTTTGGCCCACAGAGTCCGCACCGACCAGCAATCCTACACACTCTAGGGACAATTTGCAATATTACCAAGCCCATTCGCCGACAAACCTGCACGTCTTTGGAGTGTGGGGGGAAACCAGAGCACCCGGAGGAAACCCACGCAGTCACAGGGAGAACGTACAGATAGCACCCGTGGTCAGGATCGAACATGGGTCTCATGGCAACTCTACCACTGCACCACCGGTGCTGAAGTCCTGCTTCTGGTGTCTGGAAAGATCCAAAGAACCTGGTAATGAAGTCTGGAACAATGTCAAAAACTATCATTGCACAATATGTTGTACTCTTGGCCCATTGAGGAAGTGTCAGCCCAGCCATATGCCACTGAATAAATAGAACATTATTAGTTTGATGATAAATTAGAATGGAAGTTACTTCCACCTCTGTCATCTTTCAATGGCTTCCCCTGAGTTTCATTGTTTTTTTTGTAACCGTTCCTTTGTACAGATTAACACGCAAAAGAAGTGCCATTGGCAAGAGTCAAGAGTGTTTAATTGTCATCTGCAGCATTAACGGAATGGTTGAATTTTTACCTGCAGCAGCATAACAGGCCTGTAAACACAATACTCATTGATAACATTTGAAAGGCACAGCGACTGCCTTATTTTTTGGAATAGTTTAGTTTAGACTTAGAGATACAGCGCAGGAACAGGCCCTTCGGCTAAATTGGTCCGCGCCGACCAGCGATTCCCCCACATTCATACTACCCTGCACTACATACTCTAGGGACAATTTACATTGAAACCAAACCAATTAAACCTGTATTAAACCTGTATGTCTTTGGAGTGTGGGAGGAAACCGAAGATCTCAGAGATGTACAAACTCCATACAGACAAGCACCCGTAGTCAGGATCAAACCCAGGTCTCTGTCGCTGTCAGGTACTAGCTCTGCCGCTGGCCACCGTGCCACTCACAATTCTTCTGGAATTGCTTTAGATGTCTATGTCTATCAGATCCAACGGCTCTCAGTATCACTCGTGGACAGAAGTGAAGGGCTTCAGAGTTTGAAAACTCTGGAGTTTGGATACAGATTTCTGCAGGTTGGATACGGGGCTGGAGCCGTAAGGTGGCACAGCAGTAGTTTCTACCTTACAGCACCCGGGTTCAATCCAGACTATGGGTGCTGTCTGCACGGAGTTTGTACCTTCTCCCCGTGACTGCGTGGGTTTTCTCCGGGTGCTCCGTACAGGTGTACATGTTTGTAGGTTAATTGGCTTTGGTAAAGAATAGTAAATTGTCCCTTGTGTGTGTGTGGGATAGTGTAGTGTACGCTGACATGATTAGCCGAAGGGCCTGTTTCCATGCTGTATCTCAAAACTAAAGCTAAACTGATCTAAGACTCTTTGTGAAGTTTCATTTTCATTCTGTCCAGAAACACCCAAATTTGCTTTTCATTACTTCCTTCACGGTAGGACTTATCTGAGCCCATTCCATTTTACACAGGGGTACTAAGCAAAGATCCTCTAGCAAGCAAGATAGCCCACTCGACGAAAAAGACGTAGTACGGTCCTGGGCAGATTCATGGGTAATTTACGGCCCCATTTCCGTAACCGGCTTCCGTCTCCGCACCAAAGATCCCATAGTGGAGCAAAGATACTAGTGCGGAGACAGAAGCCGGTTACGGAAACATCCTCGTAAAAATAAAAGTTATTTGGTAAAAATCTTCTCCTAATTTTCAGCATTATAATTTATTAACACAAACTGTTCCCCCGCAATGTTGATTACAATGCTAGTCGGGTCAGGTCGGGTCGGGTTGGGTTACTGAAATGGATGAAAAAGGGCCCACTTTCTGCTCCGTTGTGTACTATACGTCAGCCCATTGCATTTAGCAGGAGTGGTCTATCTTGCTCTGCTATAGGATCTTTGCTACTAAGGACCCTGCACAGAATTTCCTATGGACTGACATTTATATGTCATTGTGATATGAAGAGAACTTGCTCAGCGATCCAGCAGGATGCATCCAAATACACCTTGTTACTTTTCTCACCTTCCATCAACTTCTTCCTTGCTTTCAAATTCATCTGGACTATCTCTGATACTTCATTTTCTGGATCTCTTAATCTCCCTCAGGAGACAAACTGTCTGCTAATATTGACCCAGACGTCGTCCCATCTTGTCTCGTCAAAAACGCCGCCCCTTTCTCAGTTCCTCTGTGTCTGGTCCATGATCACTTCAGAGTGAGAAATAACATTTGTGGTGGCATTTAGAATCTCCAGTCCATACACTGGGAGCACCAGGGATAGAGAGGGAATGAGCACCCTACCTAACGTCCTAATCACACAGACAGTGTGAAAACATGCTCTTCGGCCCAACTTGCCCAGTACTAATGCATCCCACCTGCCTGCATTTGGCCACTAAACCTGTCCTATCCATGTACCTCTCTAAATGTTCCTTAAATAGAAACATATAAAATAGGTGCAGGAGTGGGGCATTTGGCCCTTTGAGCCAGCACCGCCATTCAATATGATCATGGCTGATCATCCAAAATCAGTACCCCGTTCCTACGTTCTCCCCATATCCCTTGATTCCGTTAGCTCTAACAGCTATATCTAACTCGCCAGGCAACCTCCCTAGTTTAAGTTTAAACAGAAGTGAGTCGGAGTAATGATGATTGATGAGTTCTTTGACTGGTTCAGTTAACAGAATCTTTTAAGAAAGTTGTGTAACTCCACTTATTTAGTTTAGTTTAGCCATGCAGCGTGGAAACAGGCCCTTCGGCCCACCGAGGCCACACACACGAGGGACAATTGTACATTTCATACATTTATACCAAGCCAACTAACCCGCAAACCTGTACGTCTTTGGAGTGTGGGAGGAAACCGAACATTTCGGAGAAAACCCACGCAAGTCACATGGGAGAACGGGAATTGGTAACCCTGTTCCTGCTTTTTCCCGAAAGCCCTTGATTCCGTTAGTACTAGGAGCTAAATCTAACTCTTTTGAAAACATCCAGTGAATTAGCCTCCACTGCCTTCTGTGGCAGAGAATTCCACAGATTCGCAACTCTCTGGGTGAATACGTTTTTCCTCATCTATACTATTAATAAAACTCTCATCTTGACCATTTCTGATCTGCGTTGTTTTTAAATTTGCGGAAAAACGACCCCCCCATAGCGCTACGATTTTTCGCCACGTTACTCACATTCTCCTCTGCTGCAAGTCAAATAAGTTTTGTTCCGATCGGTGAAATAGTACAAAGTTATGAAGGTTTAAAAATCGTAAAAACCGCCACCTCCGGAACCTGCTGTCAATAACAGTGGCGAGGAGAATTAAAAAGCTGAAGGGGCGGAGTGTGTCGAGCAGCTCGCGGAGAGTGAGCAGCTCACGGAGAGTGAGTAGCGTGAGGGCTGCTTCTGCGGTGACCAGCACGACCAGCCGGAAGCGACTGAGTTGAACCGGAAGCCCCATCCCACGCCCTTCCCCCCCCCCCCCCCCACCCTTCCCACAACTACCCATTCCCCCACCCCCCTTTCCCCACATCCCTCCCTTCCCCACATCCCCCCTTCCCCACACCCCCCCTTCCCCACTCCCCCCCCTCCCCCACATGCCCCTCCCCTCCCCCACACCACCTCCCCCACATCACCTTCCCCACATCACCCCCACATCTCCCACACACACCTGGAGAGGGGCTGGTTTGGGTATCCAGAAGAAGGTGGACACTTGAAACCAAAATGTAATTTGTGACAGGAAGTATCTGACTGAATCTCTTGCGAGGTGTGATTTGACTTGGAAACCAGTGTAGTTGTGTTCCTCTTCAGGAAACACCAACATTAATGTGCAGAGTAATACGATCAAAGCAATTACATTTCTCTGTGCTCTGTTCCCACGTAACTGCAGCAAACATACGGGATCCTTTCTCACCACGGCAACAGCATGATTTCCATTTCATTCATGTGTTGGAATATCTCAGCATGAAATAAATTAACATTTGCCTCAAGGCTTTATTTGGACTACTTGATGTGATACTTAACTTTTTCACAATGACCTTTTGGCTTGTTCCATATCTCCCATGTTACTCTCTGCTCACTCAGATGTCAGTTCCAAGCAATAGATTTTTTTTTTTCTTAACACCAGTTCTTCCCTATTGATTTATTTTTCTTAGTTTAGTTTAGAGATACAGACAATAGACAATGGACAATGGACAATACGTGCAGGAGTAGGCCATTCGGCCCTTCGAGTTAGCACCGCCATTCAATGTGATCATGGCTGATTATCCACAATCAGTACCCCGTTCCTGCCTTCTCCCCATATCAATATCAATCAATATCAATATCAGTTTTATTGGTCACTTGCACATAAAGTGCAAAGTGAAATTAATTTGCCAGCAGCGGTACAATGAAAAAAAGAACACACAATAACACAATAAAAATGTAACACAAACATCCACCACAGCATTCATCACTGTGGTGGAAGGCACATAATTTGGCCAGTCCTCCTCCATTTCCCCCCGTGGTCGGGACATCAACCCTCCGCAGCCGTCGCTGCGGGCGTCCAGATGTTCAGCCAAGGTAAGGTCCAGATAAAGTCCAGGTAAGTCCTGAATCGGTGCTTCCCCACTGGAGATCGTGGCTTCAGGTTGGTATAGGCCGCAGGCCGGCGGTCGAAGATTTAATGTCCCCGCCTTGCCGCGGCAAGAGGCACCGCAGACCGCAGGGCCGGCTGTCGGAGCTCCTCTCCAGGGGTCCCCCGTGAGGGACCCCGCTCCTGATGGAAAGTACATGCCGCGCCCGTGGTAGAAGTAGGCCATGGGCCGGCGGTCGGAGCTTCTTCTCCTCCGGGCTCCCCGAGGAGGGATCCCAGGCTGCGGACGCTACAACAGCTGGAGCTCCGCAGACCGCGGCTTCAGGCTGCCGCGGGCCAGCGAACGGAGTGCTCCCCTCCGGAGACCCCCAGCGAGGGCTCGCCAGGTCCACGACGAGAGTCCGTGCTGCGCCCACAGCTGAAGCCCTGGGCACGTCTCCGGGAAAGGCCGCACCGATCTTCGAAGTTAGTCCACGGGGGAGACGACATGGAAAAAGTCGCCTCTCCGTGGAGAAGGCGACTAAAACGGTTTCCCTCTTACCCCCCCACACCACCCCCCACACAAGACACACAGAGAGACACCAAAAACACACATTAGGACATACTAAAAAAAATGTTTTAAGTTGAAAAAATTAACGCGCTGCTGGCACCTGACTCGCTATCATTAAGAGCCCTATCAAGCTGTCTCTTGAAAGTATCTAGGGAACCGGCCTCCTGTGGTAGAGAATTCTACAGACTCACAACTCTCTGTGTGAAAAATCTCCTTTCTAAATGGCTTACTCCTTATTCTTAAACTGTGGCCCCTGGTTCTGGATTCCCCCAACATCGGGAACATTTCCTGCCTCTAGCATGTCCAAACCCTTAATAATCTTATATGTTTCAATAAGATCCCCTCTCATCCTTCTAAATTCCAGCCGTTCCATTCTTTCAGCATATGACAGTCCCGCCATCCTGGGAATTAACCTTGTGGACCTACGCTGCACTCCCTCAATAGCTGGAATGTCCTTCCTCAAATTAGGGGACCAAAACTGCGCGGGAACAGGCTCCGCACTGACCAGTGATCCCCTCACCTTCTTACACACACTCACACACACACACACAAGGGACAATCTGCATTTTATACCAAGCCAATTAACCTGCAAACCTCTACATCTTTGGAGCATGGGAGCAAACCGAAGATCTTGGAGAAAACCCACAGGGTCACGGGGAGAACGTACAAACACCGTACAGCACCCATAGTCGGGATTGAGCCCAGGTCTCTGCCGCTTTAAGCACTGTAAGGCAGCAACTGTGCCACCGTGCCATTGTGCCGTCCTTTATTGTAATTTGGTGGTGCGAAGGGGGATTCCCCACTGTCTATGTGGAATTGTGGAAAAAATAAAATTGAAGATAAATCAATTCTTATCAAAAGACTGCGAGGGCCGTGTGCGGACGTGGCGTCGAAGGACGAGAAGCCAAAGCAAAGAAGTGGGAACCAAACAGCTGTCAAATCTTGTTGGGGCATTCAGTGGCAGGTTCTTTGCAGCCCAGAGTCCATGGACCAGTCAACATTTGCTGCTTGATTCCACCATGCAGGGGACCAATATGATAGCTATCCCACATAGACAATCCTGATGCATGCAGGACTAATGGCACTGTTTCTGTGAAACAAAACACATTTAGTACGCTCTGACCTATCATTGCTATCAGACCAAGATCCAAGAACTGTATTTGTAGGAAAGAACTGCAGATGCCAGTTTAAATCGAAGATAGACACAAAGTGCTGGAGTAACTCAGCGGGACAGGCAACATCTCTGGAGAGAAGGAATGGATGACGGTTTGGATCTGCAGAAGGGTCTCGACTTGAAACGTCACCCATTCCTTTGCTCCAGAGATGCTGCCTGTCCCGTTGAGTTACTCCAGCATTTTGTGTCTATCTTCAAGAAATACCTCTCTGATCCATGGTCTGAGACATTAGCGGCACGGTGGCTTAGCGGTAGAGTTGCTGACTTGCAGCGCCAGAGGCACGGGTACGATCCTGACCACAGGTGCTGTCTGTACGGAGTTTGTATGTACTCCCTGTGACCTACGTTGGTTTTCCCACGAGATCTTTGGTTTCCTCCCACACTCAAGACGTGCAGGTTTGTAGGTCAATTGGATTGGTAAAATTGTAAAATTGTCCCTCGTGTGTGTAGGATAGTGTTAAGGGTGCGGGTCGGTGCGAACTCGGTGGGCCGAAGGACCAGTTTCCATACTGTATCTCTCAAGTGGAAAAACAATTGAAATTATAAACCAGATATAAGTGCTCACCAAAACTTCCACGAAATTGCAACGATCACCATTTCTCCACTTCCAGTCCTACATCAGAAATGTCCAGGGAGTTGAATCATATGTGTTGCTTTTCTAGTTATTATGCTTCACAATTGTCTTAATACAAAATGAATCCTTAACCAGCAGGCCAGAAGTGCTCTACAATTTACAGAAGAAATCTATGTTTATCACAGCAGGTTTTAAAATGACGTGAACATTGTTTTCCGTTGTTTGGCGATAAAGATCTTTTCTGAACTATTTGTTGGCTAATGCCTATAACTAGTACATGTTCAGAAATGCCATTTTTCAATTAACACACGGACTGCCCCGAACTGTCAGGAAATTGATCTTCTGTAATAGTTATAATTTAAATATTGAATAAGACTTTTCTCTTTTCAAGAATGCCCTGGAATCAATATTATGTGCTGCATTTCACTCCAAATCAGAAATTTATTTATTCTTGAATAAAGAAAAATTTACGCCACACTGAGTTGAGATGGACCTGAAATAATAAACCCGTTTCGCTTTCTTCACAAATACTCCCTGAGCTTGTGAGCATTTCTTGTTCCAATCTTATAGAAACATATAAAACTTTTAAGGGATTGGACAGGCTAGATGCAGGAAAAATGTTCCCCATGTTGGGGGAGTCCAGAACCAGGGGTCACAGTTTAAGAATAAGAGGAAGGCCATTTAGGACAGATGAAGAAAAACCTTTTCACCCAGAGAGTTGTTCAATCTGTGGAATTCTCTACCACGGAAGACAGTGGAGGCCAATTCACTGGAGATTTTCAAGAGAGAATTAGATTTAGCTCTTTGGGCAAACTGAATCAATGGATATGGGGGGAAAAGCAGGAACGGGGTACTGATTTTGGATGATCAGCCATGATCATGTTGAATGGCCTACTCCTGCGCCTAGTTTCTATGCGCTTTTTAATAAGGGGGCCATTCAATTTGAGAACAAAGGGGGGACCTGCGTAAAGGGGCCACTAAGAACAATGGAGGAATTGGTGTGTGGGGGGGGGGGGGGGGGGGGGGGTGCAGCTCAGGCAGTAGATAGGACTTTCGGTACTTTTGTAAATTTGCCATCACCAACACCTGGCGACACTCATGTATTGCCTTGGTTCTATGCAAAATAAAGCTTTTCACTATACCTAGACCCCCTAGATGCATGTAACAATATAGTATCATCAGGTCTTGGGCTCTTGAAGTTAATTTTCAGATTGGAGGGATAAAGGGTACCCAGAAAGATTAAACATCCTGATTCCTTAATTTTACATTGAGGTCCATTGGAGTCAAAACTCGGAAGCAGGGATGAAACATAGAACTTCCAAGTTGCTAGAAGATCAGAATCATGTTTATCTAATAATGGAAATCATTAGTTAGGTCACCAGCTACTGTGGAGTCAGTCCCTAAAGAAGACATCCTATTATTATCCATGTTTCAGCTTAGACTTTTGTGGGTAATGCATTTGTATCATGCAGGGCATTTTCAAGATTGGATATACAAATCTCTATGTCCTCACCGACAAAGTTACTAAAGTATTGAGCAGTCCTATCAGTCCTGAACTACTATCTACCTCATTGGAGACCCTTGGACTATTTTTGACTTTACTGGCTTTACCTTGCACTAAACTTATTCACATTATTCCCTCCATCATGTATCTGTTCATTGTGGATGGCTCGATTGGAATCATGTATTATTTTCTGCTGGCTGGTTAGCACACGACAAAAGCTTTTCACTGAACCTCGGTACGTGACAATAAACTAAACTAAACTAAATCTATTACCTTGTCAATAAGGCCATTTCTTCACAAAAATGCTAATCAAATTTGTGAGACATGATTTACCCACACATAAAATCAGGCTGACTGTCCCTATTCAGTCCTTGCCTTTCCAAATGCAGTTATTTCCCGTCTCAGAGTCCCCGCTAATAATTTTAACAAACAAGTAATACCAATACCCATGCAGAACTCACTGACATCATCAACTTCATGACTAATTTCCATCCCGCACTCAAATTCACTTGGGCCATCTCCGACATCTCCCTACCGTTTCTAGATCTCACCGTCTCCATCACAGGGGACAGACTATCGACTGACATCTATTCCAAACCCACTGACTCCCATAGCTAACAGACTACACTTCTTCCCACCCTGCTTCCTGTAAAGACTCTATCCCTTAAGGGCCTGTCTCACTTACACAACATTTTCGGCGACTGCCGGCACCTGTCATAGGTCGCCGAAAATTTTCAACATGTTGACACTTCAGCGGCGACCAGAAAGACGCTACGACTCTTTGGGTGACTAGGAGACCACTCACGACCATACAGGCAACACCCTGGCGACATGTCGCGGGTTGAAGCCTGTATGGTCGTGAGTAGTCACCCAAAAAGACGTATCTTGTTCTGGTCGCCGCTGGATTTTCAACATGTTGAAATTTTCCGGTGACCTGTAACGACCTATGACGGGTGCCGGCAGTCGCCGAAAAAGTCACGTTAGTGGGACAGGCCCTTTAATGGAAGAGTGGAAATCCCATTCCCT